>OY728136.1:1759240863-1761640863 GCA_963277665.1 Viscum album
TTTGGAAGTTTTAAGTGGCGCCGTTAGGCTGCCGAGTTTCCGTAAGAGATGTTTCATCTCACTTTTATTCCCGTGAGATTTATGCTACATTTGCCACAAATTCCATTGAGTGGTGTATCTACTGACCATTATTCTACTCTTTGTGTAATATAATTTAGTTTATGAGTATTTACATCAATGATCTATTGTCCTTCTTTCATGGGGTGTATGTTTTGAAAGATACCCAAGTCGGTAAGGAAACCTTTCACCCTCCTCTTTTTTAAAAGACTTCTTTTGTTGGTTCTTTTAATTTACATATTGTTATGTTGGGATATGTTCTCACATATGCTTATTGATGTAAATTTTATGTCCAAGTGATGAGATACACTTTTTTTCTCTCATCAACTCATTTTGATGTGATGCCGTTAGGCTGTCAAGGGAACTTTTTAACCCAATTTCGATTTCTTTGGGTTCAACATGTAGTCATTTAATATGTCATACATTGAATATGTTTGAATGGCCTTTTATTGTTTTACACTTAATATCCACTTATATTGGGTGTACTCATATTTGTCACACATATTTTTGAGATTGATTTGTCCTTAATTTAAGGATACCTTCTTTATAAGCGATTTCATCTCATTTGACATTTCTATTGAGGGTTCATTGTTGTTATGCACCAATTCACTCTTATATGGTGTATATAATGTCCTTTGGAATATTATATCATGAATCTTTTTATTCTCATGATATTATAAAGTTCTGACTAAATGTTATTCCTCGATTATTGTATTCAAGTGTCTCTAATTTTGGTAAAACCCCTTTAACCAAAATATCATTTTAAATGTTTTAATTATTTGTTCTTATTAATATACATGTTTTAAAAATGGTTTTAAGGATTTATTTATATGGATATTAATGTTTTAAAATGTTAAAAGCTTCATGGTGGTATGGGACACATTGATTCAAAATTATCTTTATTAAATGTTTTAAATGGTTTTGGAAATGGTTTCTTTTTGAATGGATTCATTATTTCAATATCCTAAAATGTTATATTGTGATTGAAATGTGGAAATGTTATGTTTCCTTTATTCATGTTTATGTGATACGATTATGTTATGGTTCTTGGGCATTGTTATGAAGAACGGGTGGTTCCGTGATAAACTAAGGGCGGGTGAGCCCGATATAGCTCTCCAATGCATTGGGTAACGTGAAGGAGTGAAACGTTAAGGTTTCTCCGAAGAGATTTAGGGAATATACTGTGATGGGTTTTCCAAACGTAACCAAGAGGGTTACTCCCTACGTAAGAATGTTATGAATGCCTCAAGTTACCTTTTTGTCTTATGATTTCTATGATTTATTGATGGTTTGATGAGGTATGAAAGTGCCTTTGTTTTATGGGTAAAGTATGATTTCATTCTTATGTATATATGAACTCATGTTTCCTTTCCATATTTTTATAACCCTTACTGAGCTTTTTATGCTCATCCCAAGTTTTTGAAATGTTTTTCACAGGTCAAGGGAAAGGTACATGATGTGATGATAGTGTCAAGGATGTGTCAAGAAAGAATATGTGTTTAATTTTAAATAGGTTTCTGTTTATGGGAAGAATGAAGATTGTCTTTTATGTAACCACTTTGTTTAAATGTGGAATGTAATGAATGTTTCATGATCTAATTATCTAAAACTCTAAACCTGAAAAGATCCTCAATGTGTAATCTTGTAATAACTCAAGATTAAGTAAGGTTTAAGGCTGGGGCCTTATAGTTGGTATCAAAGGTCGGTTTAGATAACTTTAGAGGTTAGGGTATTCTTTAAGCATAAGTGACATTACCATAATGGTTAGGATTTCAGAAAGAGTCCTAGTTTTAGATAAATTGAATGAGTAAGTGTATCTTAGTGTTTACCTTCCTCATTAGTACACGATGGTTTTGTTGATATACTCACACTGACCTTTTTAGTTTTTGTAAATGGCTGGATCTAGCAGGCACCAAAGTGACAATGGGTTTCAAGGAAACTGTGGTGGTTCTCTGATTAAGATACTGGATGAGATGGGGGATTCAATGAGGAATCTCATAGTTGTTCTAAACAAACTATCAAGGAGTCATGATAAACCACTTTAACCTTGGTGAGTTCTCTAATGCATCATGTACGAGATGACCAACTCGATGTGGAAATTCAGGTAATAATTATTAAGGTAACCATTAGGGTTTATATGATCCTTACTTTTTAGGTAATTGTGGGTTACTCTATGATATGATGGAAAATGAAAGGAATGAGATAAACGTGAGGTTAAAATATGTTATGATTATTCTTGAAGGTTTTATCTCATTTTGGGGAATGTTTTAAGAATTATATAGTTTTGGAAAAAGGACAACACGCAGACCGTGTGACATCCCGTCGCATCGGACAAAGCTGCGGGAATCGAACCCACAACCACAGTGCGACTGGTATTTATCGCCTACCACTGGACTACGTGAAGTCCCTAGTTAGTTTGAATGATTCTTTCTGGTTATATGATTTTATGAATTAGGAGTAAGATTATTTTCGGTTATTTATGAAAATGATTAACCTATCATGGAGGATATGTGATTAGGTTAATTACTTTTCAATACGGGACTTTAGGAGCAACTGATGTTGTTTGGAGATAAATATTACGATTTATCTTGGAAGACTATGTGACTAAATCCTTAAAATGTTTGGGTTTCAATCTTAGATTGGTTTACTTTGAGGAATTTTTATGGACAAATTTGTTTATCGGATGGTCCTCGTTGAACTTTGGATTATGTTGGACAAATTTTGGAGATTAAGAATTGATTTTCTTTTTATAAAGGGTTATAATTTCTTGGATTATCTGATCTTGTACTAGCCTTTTTGGTTTTGGATTTGGTTAACGTCTAAAGACATGGGAAGTATATAGTTCTATTTTGTGGATTAGGTGATTCTCTAGAAGTTGATTATAGTACTCTTAATGTGAACAAGTCTTCCTAAATACTCATCTTTTGGAGAAAATATGAGTTTGTGTCAGGAATCTAATATAGGTTGAAAGTCAATATGATAAGTGATTATGTTTTCTTATGAATAAATTCCTCAATAAAAAGTAACTTAAAACAAAAATGTTGTCTATTAACTTTTCCTACTGGGGAATCGAATACCGTTTAACCCATCACAAGTTTGTGATTTTCTCGTGGTTAACTTTCTCCTAAACATGTTTTCTATCACTCTCTATCAGAACATGACCCTTTGTTTTTTCCTCCATGTCCATATTTTCATACTTGGAATCCTAGTATGGGTTAACTCAGGTGACCTTTATACTTATCTCTCTTTATTTTAAAGTGTTTGTTTTACCAACTCTTGTTCCGATGTGGGACTTTCAAGGATGTTTCCAAGCGCAATTTTAAAATTGCGAGGACGCAATTCCCAAAAGGGGGGAAGGATGTAACACCCCAGGTAAATAAAGAATATTACATTTTCATATTTATCCCTATTTGTGAATAAAATATTAATATGACTTTAAAGGGGACGCTATGCTCGATGGCGTACCCAACACGCAACAACGAGTTTCTTGGGAATCTTACGTTGCACTCTAATAATATTATTTTAAATGGTAGTTAACATGTAGCCGTTGTATTGGCGGGAATGGATAGAAATAACATAAATATGATTATATATGTTTTTAAATGTTTTTACATTTATACAATAAAAGATAAAGGCTTAAAATACGGAAAGAATTCAATTTTTGGCGTATATGCCCTAGTTTTCACTAAAGGTTCACTTATCACCTTTTGATGGAGAACCGTCATTAAATATAGTTTTTTTTCACTCTTAAACATTCTTTTGGACCAAATAAAACTCTTATTAAGAATCGGGACATCAAAATTTACTTTGTGTAAATTTTTGGTTTCTTTCTGATAAAGTTCATTTTTTTAATGAATAGTGTAAAATGTTGTATTTTAATTCAAAACCGCTTTTTATTCTAATTTATTTATATGATTATATTATATTTTGAATTGGTTTTAAAGTGAAATTAGAAAATATTTTTACCATTAAATCCAATAGTGGTCGTTGGAATCAATTTCACTTTGAAATCAGACTTAAACTAGTGTCAATCTTTTGATACTTATTGTTTCATAAAACACGCTATTTGTCATGACAGCGGGAATTAATTATTAAATTAATTAATGTGACTTATATGTTTTGAATTTTGTAAAAAGGACTTCATTTTTGAATTCAAAAAATCAAATATAGCATAGGGTGAATTTTTGGGATTTTTCTGAAAAACTTCAATTTTTGATGAATAGTGAAACCACTAAGTGGTACTTATAAAAACTGATTTTCCGTTTAAATGAAATTTTGCCATCATTGTGTTTTGATTTTAAAAAATCCGACATACATGGTTGTCATTAAGAAGTAAAATGTGGTTCAATGAGATTAAAATAATTTTTTGGTGAATAGTAACTTATTAAGTTTTTAATCACGATTAGTGGTAATTAGTGTAGTTTAAGGTAAAAATAATGCTTTAATAAAATGAGATGAGCTTGACACATGTCTTACCCTCATTGGTTGTATCATGGCCGACCAAGACAAGCCATGGGTCAACTTGGGGACCCCATGGATCCACTTTGGTTGGGAAATGACATAAATAACATTTTATTTAATGTAAAAGTAAAATTGTCACAAACATGATATGTTTTACTAAAACAATTTTTAAGTGGGGTTATACAAGTCATATTTTTGATTATAGATATTCATTGGAAAGCTAAAAATTTTCCTACATCATAGTATTTTTTTAATAATTTTTAGACATTATATAAATTAAATTATTTATGACATAATAATGATGCAGCGATGACATCATTATTTGACGATTTAAATAAAATGGGAAGATAATGTGAAATCTATGAACTACACATGTCCAAAACTTATTGGATGAGTGGATTTCGAAGCCTTATCACCTTATCCACGAATTATATCAATGTGGGGCCTTTTGAAACTGAAACACATATTCAAATAAAGTAATATTTCCTTACTTTCCAAAAGTGCCCCTCCTCTCCTCTTATAAAAGGCCCCCACCTCTACCTCTTTTCACACACTCATCAAGCCTTTGGCTCGGCCAACCCCTGCCCATTTACTCTCTATCCATCCCTCTCCTCATCCTAGAGGATTCCCTTTGGGCAGAATCCTTTCAAAGGAAGCCTTTAGGATCAAATCAAAAGGAGTTACACTTTTAAAGGTAATTATTTCTCTCATGTTCATTTGTTTTATTTTGCTTCTCCAACCCCCTAAACTCTTTTTATTTATTTATTTTTGTAACAAAACCAGTATATTCAATATACTAGGATGTTTTTATAAGATTTATTGGAGCTACACTCTCACACAACTACATCAAATGGTTAAAGAACATACGGTTTCTGTGGATGGTGAAATTTTGCCTCCCGAAACGATGATTGTTCAATACTCATTTAACACCTTCAAAGGTGGCCATTATGTTGTCTCTATTTTTATATATGATATATAATATGTTTATTTTTTCCTTATGCTTCTGTATTTTTCATTTTTGTCTTACCTTTATGGCTTCCATTATGGGTATACGCGATATCTTCATTTAAGGAAGTGCGGACTACCGCCCCCTCAAAGTGATTTGATTCGTTAAATACCATATGTGGGATGTATAAAGGATAGAAATATGATATTATATATGATATTATACTGGAATTATAATATACCTTTATATCATTATTATTCCATTCTATAAAATACGAAATAGAAATGAAAGTAGCGTTCATGCGTACGTACGGCTTACCGTCTCCATGAACGGTGCATTTCATTTCTTACCTCTAAATGATTATGTAATGTTATAAATGCATGCATGTACTGGATATATATGACATATATGATATCTACATAATGAATACAATTCTGGATATAATAAACATTTGTCCACACGAACAACATGTCATTGTAAGAAGACCACTTTCGACTTAAGAACCAAATATCGGCAAAACAAATATTATTAACTTAAATGATTACATAATGTTTGTGACATGGTAATAAGTGGTATAAAAGTAATAATGAACTTGAAAAAGGGTTCTTAAGGAATTATAAATTAACTCAAGTTTATTATTCAGGAGATTAAAGAACGATCGAGTCAAGTCGGACCCGAGGTAAGGGATCCTACACCTCTCTTTCTTTTTAAGTACACTCTTTTATGTCATTCCTTTTAAGCTCATCTTTCTTAGGAATGGGATGCTATTTTATATTACTCCCTCTGTACTTATTATGTTCATATGAGGAGAGACCCTATTTCCTCTCATCAATCCTTTTTGGAAGTTTTAAGTGGCGCCGTTAGGCTGCCGAGTTTCCGTAAGAGATGTTTCATCTCACTTTTATTCCCGTGAGATTTATCCTACATTTGACACAAATTCCATTGAGTGGTGTATCTACTGCCCATTATTCTACTCTTTGTGTAATATAATTTAGTTTATGAGTATTTACATCAATGATCTATTGTCCTTCTTTCATGGGGTGTATGTTTTGAAAGATACCCAAGTCGGTAAGGGAACCTTTCACCCTCCTCTTTTTTTAAAGTCTTCTTTTGTTGGGTATTTTAATTTACATATTGTTATGTTGGGATATGTTCTCATATATCCATATTGATGTAAATTTTATGTCCAAGTGATGAGATACACTTTTTATCTCTCATCAACTCATTTTGATGTGATGTCGTTAGGCTGTCAAGGGAACTTTTTAACCCAATTTCGATTTCTTTTGGTTCAACATGTAGTCATTTAATATGTCATCCATTGAATATGTGTGAATGGACTTTTATTGTTTTACACTTAATATCCAATTATATTGGGTGTACTCATATTTGTCACACATATTTTTGAGATTGATTTGTCCTTAATTTAAGGATACCTTCTTTATAAGCGATTTCATCTCATTTGACATTTCTATTGAGGGTTCATTGTTGTTATGAACCAATTCACTCTTATATGGTGTATATACTGTCCTTTGGAATATTATATCATGAATCCTTTTATTCGCATGATATTATAAAGATCTGACTAAATGTTATTCCTCAATTTTTGTATTCAAGTGTCTCTAATTTTGGTAAAACCCCTTTAACCAAAATATCGTTTTAAATGTTTTAATTATTTGTTCTTATTAATATCCAAGTTTTCAAAATGGTTTTAAGGATTTATTTATATGGATATTAATGTTTTAAAATGTTAAAAGCTTCAAGGTGGTATGGGACACTTTGATTCAAAAATATCTTTATTAAATGTTTTAAATGGTTTTGGAAATGGTTTCTTTTTGAATGGATTCATTATTTCAATATCCTAAAATGTTATATTGTGATTGAAATGTGGAAATGTTATGTTTCCTTTATTCATGTTTATGTGATACGATTATGTTATGGTTCTTGGACATTTTTATGAAGAACGGGTGGTTCCGTGATAAACTAAGGGCGGGTGAGCCCGATATAGCTCTCCAATGCATTGGGTTACGCGAAGGAGTGAAACGTTAAGGTTTCTCCGAAGAGATTTAGGGAATATACTGTGATGGGTATTCCAAACGTAACCAAGAGGGTTACTCCCTACGTAAGAATGTTATGAATGCCTCAAGTTACCTTTTTGTCTTATGATTTCTATGATTTATTCATGGTTTGATGAGGTATGAAAGTGCCTTTGTTTTATGGGTAAAGTATGATTTCATTCTTATGTATATATGAACTCATGTTTCCTTTCCATATTTTTATAACCCTTACTGAGCTTTTTATGCTCATCCCAAGTTTTTGAAATGTTTTTCACAGGTCAAGGGAAAGGTACATGATGTGATGATAGTGTCAAGGATGTGTCAAGAAAGAATCTGTGTTTAATTTTAAATAGGTTTCTATTGATGGGAAGAATGAAGATTGTCTTTTATGTAACCACTTTGTTTAAATGTGGAATGTAATGCATGTTTCATGATCTAATTCTCTAAAACTATAAACCTGAAAAGATCCTCAATGTGTAATCTTGTAATAACTCAAGATTAAGTAAGGTTTAAGGCTGGGGCCTTATACCGGGCGTCCGATCGACACGTCGTCTGTTGCGTTGAGTTCCTGTTGACGATATGGAACTTTTGGATACATCAACTCTGGACTATGTGACAGTTGATGTATCAGCCTCTCGGCTCGTGGAGCGGACCCTCCCGAACGAGCTTGCTGTGTGCGGGAACCCTAGAGCTGGCTGCGACTGTGACTGCTACTACTACTGCTTCTGCTACTGGGACTGCGACGACGACAGTATAGAGATCCTTGGTGGATTCGACGACGACTAGAACACTCAGTGATCCTACGTGGATCAGTGCTACAGGTCATGTGTGGGCCCGATCCTGTGTGGGTCCGATCCTGTGTGGGTCTGCGCTCAGCGGTCCTGTGTGAACCAGCGCCTACATGTCCTGTGTGGGCCCGATCATGTGTGGGTCATTGCGGGGGTTAGTTACCTATCGATCCTTCATGGGTCCGACGACTTAGATGGATCAGAGATTATCTTTATCGTCTTACGAAGAAGTATATCCGTGTGAGCTGAATCCTGTTACTTTCCTGTGTGGATTGTGTTGTGCTATCCTGTGTGGATTTCGTTTTTCTTTCCTGTGTGGAATACGTATACTTTCCTGTGTGTACTGAGTTGTACTTGGGCTCGGAGGTTGGAGCATATTGGAATTGATGACTTAGGTATATGTATGGGCATATACCTAAGCAGTGTCGGTTGTTAGATCGTGATTGTATCTTCCTTTGTGGTTTATCCTTTGTGGAGTTTGGGAGACCTTAAGGGGTCTCGGGGTCCCTACTGAGTAGCTTATACTCACCCCTGCACGGGCTATGCCCGCACTACGTTGTGTTGGTTGCAGACGACGGACAACGTTGATCGTGGTTGAGGCTTGCAGAGGAGGACGGTACCTGGAGGTGAACCACAGGGCGGGACGTACTCGGAGTGGACGGTGGGACCCGTGGAGCAGTGGAGCTATCTATACCCACCCTTCAGGTGGGATCTCTAGTGGACAGCTCGGTGTAGCGGCTTTTACTTTATAGTTGTTGTTTTCCCTTTCGAGTTGTACTTTACTTTCAGTTTCGGTTTGTATACTGGCCCATTTACTTTTCTGCACTTTCAGTTGTACTATGTTTTTACTTAGTGTTTAATTTTCCGCTTGCTTACTCTGTGGTGTTTGTTTACTTTTCAAAGGCAATGCCTTCCCTTTTTAACAGGAATTACGACTTGGTGATAGTCGCCAGCCCCTGGCCTATGGAAGGCGGGCTTGGGGTAGTCACAGCACGGGTCCCGAGGGAGGGTTGTGACAAATTGGTATCAGAGGAGTTCGGTTCTACCGCGAACTCTGATCTTTTCTATGTGAAGCAATAATTTTTAGCGTATTGAGTGTGGTTATCAGTCCAGGGAGTCCAGTGTTGGTGCGGCGGCCGACGTATCCGTACACCAGGACCCTAACTACTGATTTTCGACTTAATGCACGAAAACATTGATTGCGTGTGTGTTTCAAAGTTTTCTTTGTGATTACTTTATACCAGCTCACCAGGTATACTATTCTGACCATGGCGCACCTGTTTCCATTTCAAGATGGCCCCACGACGGCAGCCATCTAGGGTTCCGAGAGTCGAGCGTGACGACAACCCATCGAGCGACGAGGCCTCGGTGTAGGGCCCTTTGTCAGCAGTGGCACCGGTGCTAGCTCTACCCGCCGAGCCACCGATGCTTCCAGCACCAGCCGCTGACGATGCACGTCGCCTTGGAGCTCTGCACGAGTTCCACCGCCAGCGACCGCCTAGGTTCCCTGGGGAGACGGACCCCCAGGCAGTAGAGGACTGGCTGGAAGCAGTGGTACGATTTTTCAGGCTAGTGAGGACACCTGCAGACCTCATGGTGATCCTCGCTGCGAGACTACTGCACGCAGTAGCGGGCCGATGGTGGAGCTTGATGCTCCAGGTGCATGATGAGGCATCTCTACTTTGGACGGACATTGAGAGCCTCTTCCGCTCGGAGTTCGTCCCAGCCACCCTTCGTGCGGTGCGTATCCAGGAGCTTCTTCAACTGCGGCAGGGCAGCATGACGGTCGCTCAGTACTCGGGGAGATTTACTGATCTCTCGCGCTACTCGACCGACATGGTACAGGACCCATTCTTCTGGGCCCGGACCGTCGAACAGGGTTTGAGAAACGAGATCAGGGCATCGCTGATCTCCCTCAGCATACCGACTCAGACAGGAGTACTGGAGCGGGCTCTTTTTATCGAGAGCTTCCTTGCTGAGTCTACACCAGCACCGCGACCCACCGCAGGGCGGCACGTGGCAGAGTCATCTGCAGCAGGCAGTCGACGGATGACTCAGGGGTCCAGGCAGACCAGACCTTCAGGCAGATGACCTTAGGACCCTGGCTCAGCAGTGCGGGGCACACAACGAGGAGCCAGTCTTTAGAGAGGCAGGCAGTGCTACTCGTGCGGTGGGCAGGGAGCAAGCGGGCAGAGACAGGAACAGCTCCAGGAAGCAGAGGCCTATGACCACAGTGCACCCGAGCTGATTCGAGGTACTATCTTTGTCTATTCCACCTTTGCTGCAGTACTTATAGACACAGGAGAGTGTCACTCTTTCATAGCTGCTTCCCTTGTTCGGAGCTCGGAGATTCCGACAGAGCCGTTGGCTCGATCCTTACGGCTAGAGACTCCTACGGGAGCAGACTCGACGATTACACAGTGGTTCCGGTAGTGTTTCTTACTCTAGGGGGCGAGAGATTCGGCTGGGATCTTCTTGTAGCCACGTCGAGGCCTTATGACGTCATCTTGGGCATGGATTGGCTATCTACGGTCCATGCGCAGATTGACTGTTTTAGGCGCAAGGTGCGATGTGTATGCACCGACGGGAGCAGGTTCACCTTCACTGGAGAGAAGGGAGACTTTGCAGCACAGGATGGACTTCCGCGGAGGAGAGGACAGCCCATCACTCATCAGTTGGCTAGCCTCATCCTTGGAGCATTTGACGTGCGGAGTCCTAGTTTTCCTGCAGTGGTGGATCAGTTTGCGGAAATTTTTCCCAACGACGTTCCAGGGCTACCTCTTCACAGAGAGGTAGACTTTTATATTGACTTGTACCCCGTGACAGCCTTGATATCCACTCCAGCATATCGGATGGCCCCCTCCGAGCTTCGAGATCTACGGGTACAGTTGGAGGACTTGCAGGGCAAGGGGTTCATCCGACCCAGTGTTTCACCCTAGATTCCCCGATATTGTTCGCCAAAAAGGCGGACGGGAGCTTGCGACTTTGTGTTAACTATAGTCGCCTAAACCAGGTGATAGTGATGAACAAGTATCCGCTACCGAGGATTGATGACCTCTTTGATCAGCTCAAGGGAGCACGGTAGTTCTCGAAGATAGACCTCAGGTCAGGCTATCATCAACTCAGAGTCAGAGACGAGGACGTGCAGAAGATGGCCTTCAGATGTCGGTATGGCCACTATGAGTTCTTGGTTATGCCTTTCGGCGTAACCAATGCTCCAGTAGTGTTCATGGCCCTCATGAACTGGATCTTTTAGCCATACCTCGATCGATTTGTCGTGGTCTTTATCGACGACATTCTGATTTACTCGACGACTGAGGAGGAGCACGCCTACCACTTACAAGTTATACTAGACACACTCTGAGAGCACCAGATATATGGTATGCTCTCGAAGTGCCAGTTCTAGATACGTGAGGTCCACTTCTTGGGACACTTTATCTCTAAGGAGGGAGTTGTAGTGGATCCTGCGAAGATCGAGGATGTGTTAGCATGGGAGCCACCTAGGAGCGTGACTGAGGTTCGGAGTTTCTTGGGACTAGCTGGATACTATCGTAGATTCGTGCCAGACTTCTCTAGAGTTGCGGCACCACTCACATCTTTGACGAAGAAGGGGAAACCCTTCGTGTGGTCAGACACATGTCAGCAGAGCCTCCAGGAGATGAGACAGAGATTGACCAGCGCACCTATCTTGAGGTTTCCTGAGGAGGGAGTAGGGTACATAGTCTACTGCGATGCATCAGGGACGGGACTCGGATGTGTTCTGATGCAGGAGCGGGCAGTGATCTCCTATGGATCACGTAAGTTGAGGCCGCATGAGCAGAACTATGCTACCCATGACCTGGAGTTAGCAGCAGTGGTCTTCGCTCTGAAGACATGACGACATTACCTGATGGGCGAGCGTTTTACAGTCTTTTCTAATCATCAGAGTCTTAGGTATATCTTCTCGCAGAAGGACCTGAACCTGAGATAGCGGTGATGGCTCGAGTTTCTCCAGGACTATGACTTTGAGATAGTCTATACTCCTGGTAAGGGGAATGTATTAGACGATGCCCTCAACAGGAGGATTGGCATTCAGCTACTTGAGGAGGCGACGGAGCAGCTAGCCTCTTTGAATATATCCTTCGTGGATAGAGATGGAGTAGCCTTCCTCCAGTCTCTCACAGTCACCCCTCCACTACTACTGCAGGTCAGAGAGGCACAACATGAGGACGCTGACTGTGAGACACGACATGCACAGATATCCTCGGGACAGGCACCTGATGGTTTCTCCCTTGGAGCAGATCATGACATCTTTTTCAGAGGACGTACCATGGTACCAGTCATTTTGCTAGAGGATGTGCTGAGAGAGTTTCACACTTCTCCTTTGGCGGTACATCCAGGAGTGGTGAAGATGTACCAGGATCTCAGACGACAGCACTAGTGGCCAGGCATGAAGAAGGCTGTGGCAGAGTTCGTTTCTCGATTCCTCACCTTCCAATAGGGGAAGGCAGAGAATCAGGTACCAGCAGGCTTGGTACAGCCCTTGGAGGTTCCAGAGTGGAAGTGGGACGGCATATCTATGGACTTTGTGACTGGACTTCCACGCACTTCCAGAGGCCACGACTCCATTTGGGTGATTGTTGACCGACTCACCAAGTCGGCACACTTCTTACCCATCAGAGAGCAGGGCTCAGTGGAGAGCTTGGGACGTCTCTACATTCAGGAGATTGTGCGGCTCCACGGTATTCCATCATCTATCGTCTCCGACCGAGATGCTCGCTTTACTTCCCGGCTTTGGAAGGGGTTACAGGAGGCATTCGGGACACAGCTACGTCTGAGCACATCCTTTCACCCTCAGACGGATGGTCAGACGGAGAGGACCATTCAGACTCTCGAAGACATGCTCCGCGCATGTGTCCTCGACTTTGGTCGTAGCTGGGAGGACCACCTACCCTTGGTGGAGTTTGCGTACAACAACAGCTACCACTCCACCTTCGGGATGACACTGTACGAGGCGTTGTACGACCAACCTTGTAGATCTCATTTGTGCTGGACAGACCCTGGGGAGTCAACACTTGTGGGACCAGAGATGGTCCAGGCCATGACAGAGAAGGTCCAGGTCATCCAGGAGTGGATGAGGACAGCTGAGAGCCGGCAGAAGTCATACGCTGACAGGAGGTGGAGGCCACTAGAGTTCGAGGATGGCGACCACGTCTTCTTGCGGGTCTCACCTCGACGTGGTATACAGAGATTTGGCCGAGGCGGCAAGTTATCTCCATGCTTCATCGGACCCTTCCAGGTCCTCAGCAGGATTGGCGAGGTGGCTTATCTCCTGGCTCTACCACCTCAGTTGCACCGGGTGCACGACGTCTTCCACGTATCTCAGCTGAGGAGATACGTGCACGACCCGACACACATCATTGACCATGGGGATCTTGACGTTGACGATGGGGCGACTTTTACGGAGGACCCGGTGGAGATAGAGGATCGACAGGAGCAGGTCCTACGTGGGTGATCGATTCCTCTTGTGCGCATCAGATGGCAGCACGGGAACCTGCAGGAGAGCACATGGGAGCGGGAGGCTCAGATGCGTGCTCAGTACCCTCATTTGTTTCCCTAGTTTTTGATGTATCTTTACGGGGACATAAAGTCCTGAGGTGGGAGTAATGTAAAGACCCGTAAAATTCAAGGGAAATTTTTTTCTTAATTTTCTTTGGAATTTTACAAGAGCGCGGTATCTGACGGCACCTGACTCCGAGGCCCGGAGTGCTCGGAATCAATTTCCGAAGTTTGGCTCGGGTACATTCAGTGAACGAACAAGCGGGAATTTCTACCTTTTGAACCGGTTCCCGGAATAAAATTTTGAGGGCACCGATGAACTCGCAGCGCCGATATTCGCTTAAGGAGACCTTTTCCGAGGTTGCGTTTATTGCGGGTTGAGAGTTAGTTTTTTGGAATTTATAATAAGTTAAATAAAATTGTGGAATACAAATTTTATTTAAACTTGTTGGTTATTTTCTCCCAAAGGGAGTTAGAGGTGGGACCCACATCCACTTAACCTCCCATGGGATGATTAAGTGTGGTGGTGCCCACACAAAGCATAACTCTTCATCTTCTCTTTTAAAACTCCCAATAACCCCTCTTTAATTAACTTGACAAGTTGGGTTATTAAATGTGTTGAGTTGTTTAATTTCAAACCTTTGAATTTCAAAATGGTTTGGTTGTGTAAATAAAATAAGACTTTATCTTATTTTATTTTGGTTAGAATTCTCTAGACACCTTGAGAGAATTTGGAGCTTTCTTCTTATTCTTCAAACTTTGACGAAGAACGTGAAGAACTTTCAGACTTCGACGAAGAACACCACGTTCTCGGGAACCGTCTTCCGCGACGCCATACCCGCGACACCGACGACGTCTCCTTCCGTGTCATCTCTTCCGTGATGGTTTCCCGCGACGAAATCGCCGTCAAAGAGCTTCGAATCCTCGCTTCACGACATCAACGTCCTTTTTCCCGCGACGCCGACCACCGCGATGCTCTTCTTCCGCGGGTCGTTGACGAACATCGTTCTTGAAACCGAGGTAGGGGTTTGTTGTTGATTATTTATTTATTCTCGTTCTTGGTTCTAGCATGACAATCTTGATGATAAATGTTTATATGCTGTCATCTAATGAGAGGGGGGCCGGACCGCACAAACACGGCTGAAACCCCCTCATTTGATAATGAATATTTCTTGCTGATGAAACGAAATGGCGTGGTGCCGTCGCACCACGCGGGAATCGCATGGCTATTATTCCGCGGCGCCGTCGCGCCGCGCCGCGGAAAGAATATCAAGAACGCGACGTCGTCGCGCCGCGTCGAAGGAAACCGAAGGCACCATGGCCGGAGCGGGGCCGCGGCGGAGGGGCACGGTGCCGTCGCACCACGCCGGACGGCGAAGGCCAGGGCTGGTTCCGGGCTGCGGCAGAACGAGAAGACCGGCGACCATCCAGGCCGCTGGTGTCGGAAGCCGGAAAGGGGACCGGCCGGCCAGGTCGGGCCGGCCGGAAGGGAGGAAAAACCGGGGAAAATTAATTCCCCCAGCCAGCCAAAATGGTCCCCCATTAAGAGGGGGGCCGGTTTCACAAAGGGGGGCAGGCGGCCCCCCGTTTTTCTCAAAATCAGGGCCCCATGTGGGGGGGGGGGCGCTTGATCCAAGGGGCGGCATCCAGCCGCGCCGCCAGCAGAGGAGGGCGGGGGCCTTGCCCCCCGCGCATGGCACCCGAGCGGCGCCCCAGCCGCGCCGCCGCACCGGGCCTCGCCGCCGCGCCGGACTGCGCCGCCTCGCCGGGCTGCACCGTCGAACGGGCCGGGTCCGACCCGGGTCAGGTCGACCCGGTTCGGGCCGACCCAGGGGGGGTCGGGTCGGGTCAGCCCGGACCCGGACCCCCGTTTTCGAATCAACTTCGGTCTTTTTCCCATAACTTGAGCTACAGACCTTTGATTGACGAACCGTCAGCGGAGATGCGATCCTTGGATCAAGACGGTCTATACTGTATATTGCACTCAACGTTTTGGAATACTTTGTGTTCGGCCGGGTTGGTTCGTACACGAAACCAACCGGGCCCTCGGAGCGGAAACGCTCATATCTTGAGATACGGACGTCTGATTGACGTCCTGTCAGCTTTGTTGAGTTCCTCTTAGTGAGACGGATCTTTTGGCATACTCCGCCCGAGGTTTGAACGCAGGTGGAGTACGGTCGGGTCGGTTTTTCCTTAAAAACCAACCGGGCCCCTGGAACGAAAAAGCCAATAACTCTCAGACCGGGCGTCCGATTGACGCGCCGTCTGTTGCGTTGAGCTCCTGTTGATGATACGGGATTTTTGGATACATCAACTCTGGACTATGTGACAGTTGATGTATCAGCCTCTCGGCTCATGGAGCGGACCCTCCCGAACGAGCTTGCTGTGTGCGGGAACCCTAGAGCTGGCTGCAACTATGACTGCTACTACTACTGCTACTGCTACTGTGACTGCGACGATGATAGTACAGAGTTACTTGGTGGATTCGACGACGACTACAGCACTCAGCGATCCTACGTGAATCAGTGCTACAGGTCCTGTGTGGGCCCGATCCTGTGTGGGTCCGATTCTGTGTGGGTCTGCGCCCAGTGGTCCTGTGTGAGCCAGCGCCTACAGGTCCTGTGTGGGCCCGATCCTGTGTGGGTCATTGCGGGGGTTAGTTACCTATCGATCCTTCATGGGTTCGAAGACTTAGATGGATCAGAGATTATCTTTATCGTCTTACGAAGAAGTATACCTGTGTGAGCTGAATCCTGTTACTTTCCTGTGTGGATTGTGTTGTGCTATCCTGTGTGGATTTCGTTTTGCTTTCATATGTGGAATACGTATACTTTCCTGTGTGGACTAAATTGTACTTGGGCTCGGAGGTTGGAGCGTATTGGAATTGATGACTTAGGTATATGTATGGGAATATACCTAAGAACTATCGGTTGTTACTTCGTGATTGTATCTTCCTTTGTGGTTTATCCTTTGTGGATTTTGGGAGACCTTCAATGGTCTCGGGGTCCCTACTGAGTAGCTTATACTCACCCCTGCACGGGCTATGCCCGCACTACGTTGTGTTGGTTGCAGACGACGGACAACGTTGATCGTGGTTGAGGATTGCAGAGCAGGACGGTACCTGGAGGTGGACCACTGGGCGGGACGTACTCGGAGAGGACGGTAGGACCCGTGGAGCAGTGGAGCTATCTATACCCACCCTTCAGGTGGGATCTCCAGTGGACAGCTCGGTGTAGTGGCTTTTACTTTACAGTTGGTGTTTTCCCTTTCGAGTTGTACTTTACTTTCAGTTTGTGTTCGTATACTGGCCCATTTTCTTTTCCGCACTTTTAGTTATACTCTGTTTTTACTTAGTGTTTACTTTTCCGCTTATTTACTCTGTGGTGTTTATTTACTTTTCAAAGGCAATGCCTTCCCTTTTTACCGGGAAGTAAGCCTTGGTGCTAGTCGCCGACCCCTGGCCTATGGAAGTCGGGCTTGGGGTAGTCACGGCACGGGTCCCGAGGGTGGGTCGTGACATTTATAAAAATGTTAAAGTAATAAAAAAAGTTAAAAACTACATCCAAAGTAAATTTTAAGATAATATATTAAAATTAGAAGTTTTATTTAAAATATAATATATAAAATTTTTAAAAAAAATATTTTAATGTGTATGTTCAAAAGGTGGTAAAACAACTTTTTCTAAAAAATACACTCTTTATGTAAAAAATTGAAATTGTTATTATATCATATATAGAAGAGATATATGATTTATTTCAAACATTAGACTGAACATATTTCATATATATTTCATTAATAAATTCCATCAAGATTTATTTTATTACTTTTTTTATACTCACTTATTTTCATTTTAAATGTATTTCAGTAGAAAGCTCATACTAATAATACTCTTTATTATAATGAATAGGTTATAAAAAATATAATAACATATTCCTGTTATCATAAACTTGATATTCAGTAGAATAAATTCAATCAAATGTATATGAGATTTGGGGTAACTCAATAAAATCATAGTGGTGCGTATAACATAATCTAAGTTGGTGTTGCATAGAGGGAAAGCTTAGCCTAGTGTAGCGTACAAAAAATATTCACCGACGTAATTAAAGAAAACTCTATATCATAAAATTATCAGGGTGTTAGAAACCATGCCATGGTATATTGTTTGGTTCTAGACTATTTGGAATTTGGTTCTCATGGGTTGTCTATGTGGATGGCTATGTGCTTCTAGGATGCACCATTGTGAGTGAAATGACCTGGTCGGCATTGGTGGTAGGGGTTTAGTTACTGTGGACATTATTTTTAAAATAAGAATCATGGAATTTCCCTGTGATGCATATTCAATTGGGAGTATTGTTTTGGAAAACTTCCTATTTAAACTACGGATAAAAAGCTCACCACACTATGGTCCTGAGCATCGTGAGGATAAAATGGTTTTCCCTTTTATGCTAAACTGTAGTGGTTTTTCATGGAAAGAGCCATAAGAGATGACATGAAATTCAAAACAACATATATGAGGACATGGTGATTTTATAAGTAGGGTTAATGTGTTATTAAAACTAAAAATAATTTGGTATCATGGCTATAAAAGATTCATATATCCTTTGATTTTGGAACATGATGGTGTAGATGTATGTCTCCATGCTATGATGATTCCATTTGATAATCCTATATAAATAGAGTACATAGACTCCCTTAATTTAGATTATATTATCCTTATTTTGATCTTTTGATAACATCAAACCCCTTTTAACCATTTTATATTCACATTTCATTATTCCAACCTCTTTGATTGAGAATAATTATTGGAGGATTCCAACCTATTGTATTGAGTGTAATTGAGTGTCCTTGAATTAAGGCACCATTTTCTCCAATTTATTTCTATCCTTGATCCCCATTTTTTTTTAAAAAATAATTGTGTAAACCCCTATATTATGTGATTAGTTTTGATTTTGGTTGGTATGTATTTCTAGGGGTATATTCAAGTGGTTGTATATATGATATTAGTAAATTTTGTTCACATTTATTTTTCAATTTAGAGAGGGGTTCACTTTAAAGTTATAATTGAGGAATGAGATCCTCATTCTATTCATATTTATTTTCATCAGTGGAGATTTAATTATTTTTTATTCTATTGGGTGGATTGTTTGTATCACGTCCAAAAGGGGCCTAGATACCCCGAGAGGGGGTTGAATCAGGGTATGGTTATTTCTTTTTATATTCTTCATATGCTAACAGGTCATGACATATTTTTTATATGGATCACTTTATTTGGACTTACGTGTTAATAATAATTTTATTCATTCTATTTGTATTTTATAATGATTCCATTAATGTAATTCTTGAAAAAATTAATAAGGATGAATCAATTTTTACATTAATCACACTCATTAGACCAGCTCAATGGAACATACCTATGTCATGTGAACATTGTAAAAAATTCACTATCTATCACTGCCAATAATGGTTGTATAAGATATATATCATCTATATTAAGGATCACTAACTTTCAAAGGATTTGGTTCTGCTCACTACATTTCAAAGGGTCACCCATATGTCTCTTTCTCTAGCTCACAATCAGTGGAAATGATCACATTCTTACTCTTTCTTCGCTCACTACACCTGATAGGGATTCACCTATAGTTTATGGACTTTTATGTCCCTTTTATATCACAAATAGAAACATCCTTAATTATAGATAGACTCTATGTCGCGGTTTAACATTCATCCAAAAAATTAATACAACATTATAATAGATGTAGTGGGAAATTCTTTATGAAAATGTTCATGATTCTCACTACGTTCACAAAGACCCTATTTTGTGAATCTCGAATAGCCTTTTTGAAGCTCCTTCCATTAGTAAAGATCCAATATCCTTCTTGATGTAATAATATTTGGTGAAGATCACATTGACTTCACTAAGATCATTCCTTTTGATAATATCTCTTATCCTTTATAAAGCACACCTCTTTAGGAAAGGTAAATTAGCCAGCATGAAGCTCCTTCATTTTCGAAAGAAAACATAGCCTTCATGAGTTTACTTACACTCACAATGTTCATTAAATTAATTTTTATTTTATATCCCTATAGATATTCCTCACATGAAACTCTATTTAGAACCACCTTTGAAAACATTCTTCATGATTATAGATCAATAAAACATTTGTTATGTTTTACTGCTTTTCTAAAGGGGGTAGATGCCTATTTATAGGTGTTTTACCATGATTCTAGAAGGTTATATCTATATGATCTTCATTTTATGATTCCAAAAATTCTATTATGTGATTATCCTTTTTTCATAATTATTCAGGATAATTATCTGTTTATTATTCCCACCATTGTCATGAAGATCACGGTGAAACTCATTGCACTGCCTCAATGCTCCTCACCTTCTGTGTTCACGATACTTGTTGTACTCATAGATCTCACCATCAGAATCATTTATCCATCATGAAAAAACACTCATGAATCCTGTAACCTCAATACTTAATTCTTCTTCATATATTAATAAGGCCTTCATGGTAATCCACTTTTCAAAATTCTCTCCAAACTCTAAATTTTGGACCCCAATAATTTCAAAAAAACAAGGAAAGGACATGGCCATGTATATGAATATTTTAAAACCACTACCAGGGTATCCATTCATCTATTTTGGATCCTTTTCAATAGACCCTATCAAAAATATATATAGAACCCAAAATATACCATGAAAACCCCATTGTTTCATCAAACTCAATCAACTTAAGAAATGCAGCAATGTTACCTTAAGGTATTTCTTCAATGGTAAGGCTCATCAAAAGAACATAATAATTCAGGTTTAAATAAAATTTATTAGTAAATGGGTGAAATATAATGTTTTTACAATATTTAATAATATATCTCTTGAAATTATATATTCGTATTACCACTTCTAATAATTATTACTATTAGGAGCCTTCATTGTTATGTAGTTGATATGATTATGAAAACCTTGTTTTTGTTAATTTCATGGCCCACTTTGAATAAAATGATAATAAAATATATATGGATAATTAATTAGTTACCCATATAAATATGTAATTTTTCTGAGAATAACCATGCCATGTACGAAGTAATTAAATACCATTATGTTGAATTTGAAATGTGGTTTTGTGAAATCTTAACTGTGCTGCTATGTATTAATGGGATTTATATTATTTCTTTGTGGTATAAGGACCTCCTTAGGGGTTGTGTAATGATTTTGTTGACACTATTTTTTTGTTTAATATGTTGGGAAATAATGAAATTGATGGTTTTCATGTAATGTGATGCAAGATGACGTATAATGGATTTGATGTGAGGTTGTGGTGACACGGGTTGGAAGAAAGTGTGTTGTTGTGATTCTTGATATGAGATGTTTGATCTAGTATGTTTTCTAGTCATGTAAATTTCCCAGTTATAAATTTATTGAATTGTAATGTATAGAGTGAAATGAAATGGTATAAAATAAGTATAATAATTAAATGAATTAAATGAAATAATTGGACGAAATTGATGTGTAGTATTGGATTAAATATAATCACTAATAAATAAATGACCCATATTAATGTGAGTGAAATTCTTAACTAAATGTGTGTTAGTGGAAACTCAGTAATTTTTAAAATTGTGGATCTTATAGTTTAATGTGAAAATAATTTAGTTCTATGTGGTGGTTGTGTGATGTGATGCACTGTGTGGTGGAAGTGGCTATGAAAAATGACATGTGGTGTAGTGGTGGTGTTTTGGAGTACATTAATGTAGATGATTTTATCACTTGGGTTTGGTATTTTATTATATCTATATATCATTAGTTTTCATGTAATTTCCATATAAACCCTACTGAAGATGGATAAACTAAAAAATACACAATTCATTTGGGTTTTGGCAGTTTTCCCAGTATCGAAATGGTGGGAAATTTGATGGATGACTACCCCATCTTCACCACTCATCAATATGTATTAGTGATGATAACTGTTTGTTTTTGAGATCACATAGTCATTAAATATTCGAGTTGGATATCAAAAAATGATGATTATGATGTGTTAGTTTATGGGGGTTATATATTTATTTAGGTGGGAACAAGTTTGATTCCCAAAAAGTATATGATAACTTAATTCCCTATTTTTGTAATGTGTCATTATGATGAGACTATGATGATGACTGATGCTAAAAACTGAGGATATACCCAATGGTAGGTTTTGATAGGTAGCTATTCCTCATGAACCCCATTATGTGTTGATGGATATGTGATAATGTATGTACAAAAGGAATTTGAGAAGAAAACATAAAATTCTGGGTGGTGAGTTTGTAAAATCAATGGGGTTATGAGAGTAGGGTGATTTTTTTATATTCATTTGATACTATGTTGCAATATAGGTTGTATTATTTGGAGGGCAGGTCATGTTGAGACTAGGATGGGTTAGATGACATATTTTGGAGCAGGTTGTTTCTGTTATTTAGTCACTGGTGCATTAGTATTATATATTCACTTATAAATGAGAGACCTTATTTAGGATCCAACTGAGTATACATGTTATTCTTCCCTTATGTATATATAAACACTTTTTTTTTATTATAGGAGTAATTCATAGACTGATATGTATATTAATATACATGACATTAGATTTTGTATTTGGTTGATATCATATTAATTTTTTGATGAAGATTTTTTTTGACATTGGCCATTCATTTTGAGATGATATAGGTTTAATTTTATAGTATGTGAGGGAGTTTGGATTTAAATGATTTATCTTATCTTATAATTATTAATATTATTTAGTGTAATCCAAGCAATATGTGATGTTTTTATACCCTTAGAACTATTCTCAAACATGGGGCATATAGATAGTATGACTCGGGGGGGCATTATCTCCATTCATTCATTTCCCACCTAGAAAGGGTACCGTTAGTGGGAGGGGTCATGAAAAAGTTTTATCAATGGTATTGTTTGAGGTATATGATATATTTTAGAGTTTATCACATTATTAATTAATTTTATTTCAAGAGAAATTTTTTTAAGAAAAGCATGGTAAATGAAATTGAACCGGAAGATTGGATAAAAAAATGAGATTTTAGGCCCCCATATGATCCGACAAAAGGACCTCAGTCTATAGAATGTCTAAGTAAGGGGTCCCATTTCCTAGTAAGAGGAATAAGAAAGGTACTTTCATCATGAATGATTTTATATCTTCAAATTTATTGATTATATGGAATGAAAATGAAATTTATTATATAAAACATGAATCAGTTCTATGATATCGGGCATAGTATATCACCTTACATTTAAGAAAATTATCTTGTTCATAAACTTCAGGAATATTATCTTGTCTATGTTCAGTAAGTTGATATTTTTAATCATCATAAGATCAACCAAATATGGAAGAGGATGAGTCTTAGTAGAGATAATTTCATTCCTTTACGTGGAAGAGTCTTCGAATGTATGAGGCGAGTATCTCAGATTTTGATATAAAGGATGGGTTCATTCCAATGTGTGGTGGATGTTGGTATAAGTTTCTTGTTTCATTTCTTCATGGTCTAACCCATAAATATACATATGTGTAGTGGAATATATCACAGCCATATATATCTGCAATCATTACAAGGTACCTTATCCATCATCATTATCATAGAATATTAACTAGTCAATAGATCAAAAATATATTACTTATATTTCCATGAAATGGTAAAAATTAGTGGTTGTATATTGTTAATAAATAATTTATTTAATTTTTTAAAAATGAAGAAGAACACCTATGTTCTCATGGGGATCATGAAATTTAGAATACATATTTGGTGTTCGATATTGAAAAAGAGTACATATATATTGTTTTAACAGATTTAATAGTGTTACATTTTTTTAAATATCAAAATGTGTAAATCATTTTCAATACATGATTCAATTTTGGATGATATATATGTTTTCTAGAGTTATTATATTTTTGGTGATATTTAAAAATGTTTGGAAGGTATCGATCACCTAGAAATTTTCATGTGGTTTGATCATTAAGGTGTCTTCATATAGTATATTAGTTTTATTCCAAATGTGTTTTATAGGGATCATAATTCTATGTCATAATATTGAATCTAATGTGTGTAAAATAGCCCATGGCATGTGGTAGTTTTACCCTGTCAACCATCACACTAGAGAATAAAACCCATTATTTGGTACCCACCATAATAGAGAGAGAACTATAATATATAGTTAATGTCATGTATGGTTGGTAGATGTTTCTTCACAAAAAAGAGTTTTGTTGTCATCTAACATAAAATTCATTGAAAATAAATCAAATTTTATTCAATTGGATGAATTATAATATTTGTGACTATATTTTAGAAAATAAATGAATTATACTATCACACCCCAATTGTTTTTTTTTAAATTTTAGCTATTTAATTATTTTTTATTGTATCCTTGAATTCTATCCGAAAACAATAACACTTTTTTAAATTTTTTTAATATTAACACTTATATGATTTTAGTTAAATGTGTGTAAAAACCAAGAGAATTAAGTTGTAACATGAAAAAATTAAAATTTCATGAGAATTACATTGTTTAGTTAATATGGAAACTTACCTGTTCAGGGAACTATAAGAATTATAATAGTGCCCATACTATTGGTTAATATTTTGGTCAACTGTACACAATGGCCAGATCATTAAAATTTTAGAAAAATTTAAAAAGTATCTTCCCTTTATATTACCCTCAAACAAACCTCCACTTCTTATTTAATATCTTCATAAACCATTATGATATCCCCTAAAATTTAAATGCTTCTCCTTTAATTCCAACCCCTTCTGATGGTGAGTCAAATTTTTTATCATAAAATAGAATTATGTTTCTTCGATGCATGATCTACTCCTTCGATCATTTAATTTTTCTTTAGTTTTTCCTCATCCCTCACTAGGAACACCCTATGGTCAAACTGTAATAGGAATATTGGTATATTAATTATTGTATTTTTGGTGACTAGGGAAATTTAGATAAATATTGAAGATAATTAGAGTATAATTTCTTGATGGTGATGAGTAATGTGCGGTTTAAGATTGTTTTACCCTTTTACATTCCTTTGAATTTTTTATCCTTGACTACATGCAAAATTTAATTAGTTATTTACATACCAAATTATTATATTAAATATTCTGGATTCTTATTTAAAAAAATCATGCCTTATAGAAGATTCCCATGAAATGAAATTCCTTCTCCATTTGATTTCAATGTTGGAAATATATTTTATTTAATATCGTGCACAATTTTTTGGATGAAAATATATTAAGGCCATTATATATAAATTTTGAGTATCTAATATTTTTTGGTTTTCAAAGTAAATTATCCAATGGATCATTGAATTTATATGAAATTTCATGTAAATACTTTAAATTACATGTATTTATTTATTTTTTTTAAAAAAATCAATAAAAGGGGATAGTTTTGAAGACTCATGTTTATTCGTCACTGGTTCTGTAAATAGACATTGTTTACCACATATAAATATTCCTTTGTATTAATTCTCAAGAATGTATTTTGATCTTTTGAACATTGAAACAAATGTTTTCATGCATGTGTGAAATCATACAAGTAAAATAATTGAATGGTACTTCATAAATATAGTTTAATATCCATATTGGTTTTCAATTGATTTTTAATGTTTGTTTCTCCAATATGATATAAATTATGAGTTTTCATTTTTTTCATTCCATCTGTCGTCTCATAATTTTTTAATTAATTAATTTTAGAAATTTTTTGGTTTTATAGTTGAATTATATCCTAATGTATTATTTAATATTTTTCTATACATAGTTAAAAAACGGGTCTAAAGTATCATTTGTGTTTTTTTAATGTCATTAAATTGTGATGGTTTAATGCAATCTCATATATATTTTAAAAGAAATGTGATGTTGTACTAAAGTGGCTAAATCATATTTAATGATTGGTATATTAATGGTATTATTGTATTATTTATAACATTGGATTATACCTCATTATTATTATAAGAAAACATATAATATGGTCATGGGATTAATGGAGGGAGACCCTACACTACTAGGCCATGACATGTAATAATTAAAAGAAGGATATATGTGGTTTTGTGCATGGGAGAAACTTCCCCATTATTCCATGGTAATGATCTATTTTGATGTTTGTATGTACATCACCAATTTCATGATTAGATCATGTGATGATATAAAGATATAGGATTCTCATTATTATTATCTAACATAAGAATTCTCCCATGCTTTATGTTTGAGGAATGGTTATTTTCTATGCTTCATGTGAAACTTACTAAAAAAGATTATAGAGTGGTTAATTAAATATTCTGATAAATTATTAATGTATGGAACTGGTTTGATTCATAATATTTTAAAAGGATAAGACTTTTTTTCCGTTATAAATTTTACGGAATTTAATGGGATTTCGTTAAATAAATTTCATAATCACGATGTATGTTCTCCTCACCACATTAATATATTTAATTATTTGGAATAAAAAATTGTTGCAAAAAATTGTTATTATGTGGTTTATAAATGGGTTTTAAAATAATAGTTTCATACTCCAATGAATCAATTCCTAAGTGATTGAATTTATTTATGTAAAATAAAAATAAATGGTTTATAAAATGTTGTTTTCTCATTATAAGGTCACTTATGATATACCTATTTTTATATATTGTATTTTAATTTAAAACAAAACATACCCTCTAGTTAAATAATTAAACATGGGGTGAAGATTCATTTGGAATAACTACATCAATTTATACTCAAACATATAAAAAAAATCTGTTTTTGGTTTTAGTTCTTTTTTACTATCATAGAGTAATGAGGATTAATTCTTGATGGGAACATGTAATGTCACATAATGAAATGTTTATTTTTTTGGTTTGATTTTTGTTTCCATTATCTCATTAATCAAGTAGTCATTTTTTCCGATTTAGATTAAATTAATTAGTGGACAATATATATATGTTGTTGAAGGAAAGGCATCTAGTGGTGTCCTTTGCAATTGGAGAAGATATTAGGGGTGAGAGAAGGGATTTACTAAATTTATATATACTTTCTTCGTATATTTTTTGTATTATATTGTTTATTTTATTTGGTGAATACATCTGACATGTGGATAATTCATGCTGCAATTTCACTATCAGAAAATCATATTTTATGAGAGGAATCATCCACATGTTGTGTTTCTTTGGTTCTCAGGAACTTATCATATCCCATGGGGATAGAAAACATTCCCAAGGTGTGTCATTGAAAATCAAAATCATCGTACTGAATGACGAACCATGTTATGCTCATGAAAAAATAAAATTATTTCCAAGAAAAGCTAGTAGTATAATGTAACTTCATGAGTTTGAGGTGCGGGATTAACAATGAGATTGGTTTTTATTAAAGGTTGGATTATGTAACACCCATATAATGGTGATACCTAAAATAAAAAATATTAATACCCATATTATAAAGGTCAACCTTTCCTTTAGAGAGATATTATTATAATAACTCTAAATATTATAAATCTTAGATTGTTGTGGTGCAACGATGAGTTACCTTCTGGGATGTTTCCCATGTAGTGTGTATATGAGGATAACACAAAATGGAAGAAATTTTTTTCGATTATAAATAAATTCATTAGTATAATGACTAACACTATTGGGTAATAGAATGTGGTGTTATGGGAATGAAAGAAGTATTAATGGATACATATGGGGCTTAATCACTCATTTAAAATTTTAGGGAGTTCAGGTTATGAAAAATGGTATCACAACAATGGTTTGTAGGTGTTATAAGTATCAGGTTACCCTTATCTATTATGGTGCTTCTGATAGAATAGTGTTAACAGTATCAAAACGTGGGTGGTTAGTTCTAGAAGAGTTTCAAAAGATCTTTCATTCCTTAGGATGTGACTCTTCATCCTTGATTTTTTCATTAGATTTGGGATCCTTTGAAGTGGATTAAAATCCATGTGATAGTCTTTTGGTTCTCAAGAAGTGAGTTTTTGTGGATTGGGTGGTGGATTTACCATTGTGAAACAATTATCTAATATATCTCTTAAATAGTTTATAGGGAATTTATGAGGATGCATTTATTCCTTTAGCTATTTTTGTTTAGAAGTAATGTGATAGTGGTAAATTTTCTAAAAATATAAGGGGGTTGTATGATGTTGGGTGATTAGTGTGTATTTGGGCACCTCTGGATAGGGATGGAACAACTTGACCTAGTTTTTATACAACAATGCATCTAGTGGTTGTAAGTGTTGAGGTTGTCAGATAAAGGCATAGTTTAATATTGAAAATGACAGGTAATGGATTTTATTGATACATTTCATTGGGCTTTTTCAATGGTTTCATTTAGGTGGACTACATAAATGGTGTTAAATATCATGATTCTATTTTTGGGGTATAATTTTTTGATGATGTAGTAGATGTCTCTATGGTATTTAGATCTTTTTTTATCATATTTGGATGTTATTACATATTCATGAAGCTACTTATTATTGTAAGGCCTTGAACAAGAGATGGGTGTGATAAAAGTGATATAGTTCCTTTACAGAATTCCTTTTCCCTAGATTTTTGTTTCATTATTTCTACTTATGGTTAGTTCATCAGAAATATTTTTTGATGGGTGGAATAAAAGGGATATAGGTCTTCTTAAACCTTTCTTCTAGTCATTACTTTATAAGTTAGCATTTATATAATGTTTTCATAGCCTCATTTTTTAAGAACATATCAACTTCTTGGCGGTGGGGGTGTGAAAATTTATACCTTACATCTTGTAGATCATAATTGTATTTTAGTGGGTGGTGATGAAATTGTTTCCTTATATATATTGAAGTTTTATTTTCATTGGATTGAGAGGATCATTTTAATAAATTTACCTTTAGGGTTGTCTTTGTTTAGGATTTATTTCAATGTTTTTTAATTTGTTCCCTCTATTCTAGTTTATCAAAAGGGGTTCCCTTGTTTATATATTTAATAATGTGTTCTTTATACTCTACCTTTTAAATGATATACAATGAATTATTTGTAATTTTAATATTTTTGTTTAAAAAGATTGATTTTTCATTTTTTTTGAAATTATCAATATATTTTCATATAATATATAAAAAATTAATATCTGTTTTTTAACTTTAATGATTCAATTTAAAAAGAAAAAAATGTTTTAATTTTAGTTTTTCTTATTTAGTTTGAAAATTTTATGTTTATTTTTGTAAAATATATTTAAAATAAAAAATTGAAATTATTTAAACATGGGAATTTTTTTAGAAAAGGTGATTTAATAATGCGAGGGGGTTGCATTTTATAAATATATTTTAATCCTTTATTTCTAAATGGGATGTTTTTTAAAAATAATATATATAAAAGAAGAATTTTTTAGAATGAATTTTATGGTTTGATGATTTATGTTTCATGGTATTATTTTTTGTTCTATTTGAATTCATTTTGATTGAGTTTTAGGGAATCATTATTTAGGATCAAACCTTGTTTTACATTGATTTGGACTCTTAGTATGGTCTTGATAAAATGGGTAAGATTCATCTTCGTAAGGAGACTTCTGTTATTTATCTAGAAGTGGAACCCCTACGGAATGATAAATGTTCACACAAGGGAATCTTTCTATTCAATTCTATGTTAGATGGAGATTCATTTGGTGATTAATTTTTTGTGTGATGATTTGGATTGATCTCATAGTTTTCTATAGTGGTCTTGATTGATGGATATTATATTTTAGTCTTTTGTATAACCCTTATAGAATGTGGAATATTTAGGATGTGTATCTACTTCATTCATTATCCATGCCACTCTTGGATTTGATTTAATGTTATCCAAGTGAGGCATATATACAATTAATAGGATTTTAATTGCATAAATTATCTTACGGGTTACTGGGACGTGTTATGTGCTTTATTTGTTCTCTAGGGTACATTGGTAGTCAGTGTTACAAAATCATGGTCCCAGATTGCTCACTTTCTCTCTCTCTCTCTTTTCTAAACCTAAGTCTATTATCATGATGTTGTTATTAAGGAAGAATTTCTTGTGGTAGATATATCCATGTATTATCTTATCCTACCCAATACATGGTTGTATTTGTTTTAGGGTAGGATTAATCATAATATATTAGAATTAGGTGACTTCACACATTTATATGGATATTGTTGCTAATTATGGTATTTATAGATTTTTTTTAAATATAATAAATCCCAATTACCTAATGAAGTTTCAATCTCATCTTCTTTTAAGAGAAATAGATTATCAAGGAAAGAAAGTGTCACAGTGTGATTCCAATATGTTTTGGATACCACCATAAATTATTATTTTGTAGGATTCTACACCTTCTTTCATTTCAGGTGCTTCATGTGTGGGGTTTTGGTCTTCTACTATGGAGAATTTTCCTTTTATCTTATTAAAAAGAATTTTTTATTGTTGGGGAATTATTTTTTAATTCATACCCAACCAATCCCACATAAAGGTAAAATGATGGCCTTTGGTCTTCATTTCTGTTAAGTAATATACCATTGGATCAGTGATCAAGCTACATCAGTTTATTACATTGTTTCCCTTTTTGGTCAAGGTGTTTCTTGGAAATAATGGTTTTTATTTTTGGAGTTGACATTTGTTTTTCCATATGATTCTTATTGATTGTTTAAAATACTTTAACATATCCTATGATGATTTAATTTTGAAAAAAATTAATCTTTTCCATATTAAGGATGAGATGATTAGAAATTAGATGTAATTCTAATCAGTATTTGTGTTTCATAATGACATTCCTTAGTATAATTTTTGGATCTCATTCCTTCATGACTAAACTACTTAATATACTAAATTTTGGGGGCATTCAACATCATGGTGCAAAAATTTATCAATCCAAAAAAATATTTTTTATTTCATTTTATTTATTAATTTTTTTCTTAATTTCTAAAAATTATCAGTGAAAATAATTTTAGTTTTTTACATCAAGTAATTTTAAAACTATTTCATACTAAGTGGAAACTGGTTGAATGAGTTAATGACTTCATAGAAGAAAATTCTATGCTCAATACAATCTTAATATAAACATGTGGCCTATCCATGGTAGTTTTCTAAAACATTATTGTGGAGATCACATGGTTGGGGAATTGTTTGGAAAACCATTAATTAAAATGATGAGAAATTAAAATATCTTAAAAAATTTTGAAAATAAAAATTCACTCTCCCATTATTTTACCAACATGAAACCCACCCCTCCCTATTAGTTGTTTACATAAAACCATACTAGAACCAATATCAAAAAATAATCCACATATGTTTCATCCCCTCTCGTGGAAATATAAGTGGCTTTCAGGTGACCTAGATTAATTTATTTAGGTAACAACCTCCTCGTTCTCCCCCCATTCATTTTCCTTACCATTCCACTCTTACTGTTTTGTGTACACCCTACATCTAAACTCTCTTATGAATGGGAGTATTGTCTTTATTCAATTTTTTATTTATAAAGAATTTTAAATCCATCATCTAGATGATTACTATAATATTCATTGGAGGCAATGAGTTCCACCTGATTTTTGGTAGATTTCCTCCATTATTAGCCTTTAAATTTTAATAAATTTTCAGTTTAATTATTATAATGACGATTTTAGATACAAAATGATAATATTGATTATTTTAGTGGCTTATATGGTGTAAATTGTTTTTACTTAATTCCTAATAAATTGAACGGGTTATCCTTTTGAATTTAATGTTTTAAAACTATTTTTTATAATTTCTAAAAATGAATATTTTATGGACTGATAAAATGAGCATTATAAATATTTTTCCATATTATTTAAAAGAATTTTTAATATTTAAATTTTTTTCAGCCGAATGATTGTATTTTCTATAGATTTCAAATATTTATTTGAAATTTCAAATATAAAATTAATATTAAAAAGTAAATATCAAATAAAATGTCAGATTTTTTAATATTCTAATTTCATATTCATTGGAAGGGATAATATATTTCAGTGAGCACGTATGTATATATGTGTGAACCAATTTCATGATTGTATAAATTTTTTCAATTATAAAAACATATATGTATGAATGTATCAAAGTATATTAGAAGATAATTTAATCACAATTTATAAATATAATATAATATATATACATTTTATTTCAAATTAAATTTAAATTTGATTTCTAAAATATTATTTAAAATAATTATTTATATTTTTACATTACATGAGATGATTTATAAATGATGTTAAATTAATTTATGATTTTCATTAGTAATTCAAATCATCTCATTATATGCCTCATGATTTCAAGAAAACATTCATCAAATTCTATGGAAAAGGGTGATTGATGAGTCTTATGTGTTTAAATAAATTATATGTGATTTGATTGTTCAAAAAAAATTCCCTTCATTTTTAATGGATTGTGTTGTTTTACTAAAATGTGTAAAGGACATGGGAATTGGTGTTTCTTAGGGGGGATAATATAATATATATCACTTTGGATTAGAACAATTTACTTACAAAATAGAATAGATATTACTGTCATAGTGTTTTGAGAGGGATACCCTGCACTGCTTTGGAAATACATGTGCTACGTATTGGATGATTGGATGTTGTTTCATAGAAGGGTGGCACTACCCCAATAGGCCGATGTTAACATCTACTTAATGGGTAGCTTTGGAATTATATATTGACTTATTATGCTAAAAAAATACATGGATCTATGGTTCCTGCTGAACATAGATAACCTAGTTCTTTTCCCATTGTTTATGATTATGGAATGGTTATATTTAGGTTTCATCAAAATATTTTATAATATTGTTAATTTTTTTTCTTTCGTTCATTTATAATATTTTTTACTTATAGAAATTTATTTTTTCATTAAATTATATATGAATGAGACTTGTTTCACCTTATAAAAGATAAATCATATCATTGTACATCATGAAATAAATTAATTATGCAATATTAATGTGTTGGACCTAAGATTAAAAGTTAAAAAAATTAAAATTATATGAGTGTTGGGAAAATTGTTTTTAAAATGGTTTAAAATTTTTTATCCACTAACAATGATGTATGCCAATAAAATATTTCCTAAGTGACAATAATTTAATGAACATCCCATGGATCATAACTAAATTTGTTTTTTGAACCCAAGTATATGTAGTGGTAGTTTTACTAAGGTCGGTCTATAGAGAGTACAATGCTATGGGTGTGTTTTGGAATATGGTCGGCTGTCGCCACATTCTTATTTGTCTTAATCATATTCAATTTTTCTAAATTCTTATTTTATTCTTCATAGTAATAAATAACTAATGTTCATTCCCTCTTCATCTTTATTTTTATCTTATTCATCCATTTGTATAACACATTTATTATCGTAATTCATCTTCAACAACTTCAATAATTTTTCTCTAATAATGGTGATTTAGGTGTTGATTTAGTTCAATATACATCATCAATTTCATAGTATTTTCATAGTGATTTTAAGAATTAAAGAGACTGGTTGATTCATGTATCTATTCCAAGATGAAATTGCTGATGTGGCCACACAATGAACCATCTCCTAATATTATGATTCACTGAGAGTGAACTAGAATATATATATATTCACTTAGTCTCTATAGTAACATCCTATTCATACGAATTAGAAAATAGTAATCTACATTTCATCAACCCATGGATCTAATGTTGGTATTGTGCTTCATCCTTTATATTAGTTTATTAAATATCTAAATATTGTCGTAGATATAAAATACAGACATTCTCGACCTTCTAGGTTATTCCTCAGCATCGATTAAGAGCATGCACGACTTATATATTCTTCAGTGGAATGGTTTAATAGAATATTGAGTCCTCATCACTATTCAAATAATAGAGTTATATATACTATATGTTCTTCATCTATGATTAATTGGTTTATTTGATATATTAGATTCATATGGAATTACTCATTCATATCTTCAACATGCTCGGTTTATCAAATATGACTCATCCAAGAGGGTACGAGATTTGATTCTCTCCGGTGATCTAATGAAATGGTTCCTCTTCCCATGTGAATCTGATTTATTAGATTTTACTATTCATATGTACTATAGATTTGGTTAGTCTAGTATGTTTAGGATCATATTTTGTTCATTGTAATAGGTTGAACTACTTCATATTATTCAATAAAAATCACGACGGATGTCATTTTCTCATGTCAGACAAACAAAACATACAAAGCTTCTGTAACTTCGATGTTATTCAAGAATATTTTTTTCATCTTTATTTATTATCATTAGGTAAAAAATTATTCAACTTCATATTTTAGATCTGTAATTTTTTTTCTTAAATCATGGTTTATGGTCATCTCCTTCTATGTTAGGTCCTCAACCCTTCAGTTTTCTTTGCAAGTTGTCATATTTGGATTTCATTGACCATCACTATAGAACATTTCATCATCTATGAATAGTTTGATTGTTTATCCCTCCTGATATTTATATTTAGATATCCTTCAGTTCAGGGTAATAGTGTGGTCGGCCGTGATGATAAATCATGGGAAGAGGGTGGCATAAGCGACTATTTCCTTTGTGAAATATCCAAATCATCCATAGTTGAAATATTTTGAGTCTGATAGCTCCTCTATATTTTGGTGTGTGTGATCAATATGTTTTTACATGTGGTCGATGAATTTATTCCAAATATTATAATCATATCCAATTATCATAGGTGTTGTTGATCAGATAATTTTACACAAAAATATCCCTGGAATATTTAAAACTAATTCATGTATTCACTAAAAAATAAATAGTTTGAGAAAAATTATAGTTGCAGTCTATTGAATAGTTGGCATCGATCCTTTTTATTTCCATTAGTTCTGGTTTTCTAATTAAAATCATTACAAGTATATGGAATTTTTTATTATTACCTTGGATAATTTTAGACTCCACCGCACAAAAAAAATAATTTCGTTAAACACATAATCTTATTTGAAAACAAAAAAATTAATGAAGAAAATTATAATTTTAGTCATCGAACATTTACTTCCAAAATAATTTAAAATTCATCAAAATAATCAAATTCCAAAATAGCATTGGAAGAAATAAAATTTCCAAATATGGTAAAATCATATTCATTATAATTTTTTTGCTTATAAAGAAAATCAAACATTTAAAAAAATAAATTTAAAAATTTAATTTAATTGAAACATGAATGTAATAATTAATGAAAAAAAATAATTGTTTTAATAATTTAATTCCAAATTGAATCTTTATAATCATATATTCACTGTAAAAATACAAAATAATTTCCAATCTAGAAATTGATTCTCGATATAATTTTAAAGAGATATGAATCATTTAAAACCCTTATTTTACGCAATTTTCACACACCATTCAGAATATCCAAAAATGTATCAAAACTGTGTCAATTACATGATATTTCATTAATTATTTAGGGTAATTCCATGAAATAATCTACAAAATATAATAAAATTTTAATCTCATCTCACTCCACAAAAGTTGAACTATTTCACGCGCATGTATTTTTATCATTCAATTAAATTTTTTTATTGTTATAACTTAAATGAAATAAAAAAATATAATTGAAATATATTAATTAATTACATTACTAAATTTTCATCCCTCCTATGTTAAATTCATATAATAATATACTTCCACTTGAAATCATATTACAATTCCACTTGTGAATTCGTTCTATTTTAAGTGGGAATAACATTTTAATAATTAACCCCTCCATTAATCACTTGTTCCTACACATCCTAAATAGAAAATCATTTTCATAAATCATGGACACTTCCTAAATGATAATTTCATAAATCATTACCTCTTTCCTGAGTTTAATATTATTCTCACTAAGAGAAATTCATTTTTAACTTATGGGAATTTTTTTAACAAACATGTTTGTCTAAGGAACTATGAAAAAACACTTATTGGTTATGTAAATGGGGATCCTCACACACCTAGATCCATTATATTTAAAATACATTATGGGATCCAAATTAAAAAAAAATTAGGTTAAAATTATTTAAATTTTTTTTATTTTTATGGAGGATAACATAGGTTTTATTCAATCATAATAGTGTGGTCACTCATGATTGTGATTGAGATTTTAGTTACCATATGGTATAATTCTTATTCCAAAATGATCATTTCATATTTAAAACATTTTACAATTATTCAAAAAGAATTTATATTTAATAAATGAAATTTTCACTCAATAATTATTCATATATAGTAATTCCATATCAGTGGAATCCTTAGATATATCATGGAACTTCAATTAAGAATATCAAAATATATTTAAATGTTCTCCTTTTTTATTTATTTATTTAAACTCCTTTAATGAAAAAATAATCCTAATATAACTATATACGTATTTCTAAAATATATTTTTATATTTTTATTATTAAAATTTTTTTTAGGACACAAAAAATATTAAATTGATAAAAAATTTTATATCATTATATATTTTTTTCTATTTCCACCATAAATTGTTCTGACACACGTTCAATACATTTCAGAAATTTATTTAATAAATTAAAAAAACTTTAAAATAAAATCATTGATACCAGTATGATGGAAGGAGACTACCTATGGTTTATTATTTAAATGAATAAGGGCTGAGTTTGGACTACTCTATTGGATAATTTAAAAAATATTTTTGTTAATACTTCTCTTGCTAAAAATTTACATTAAATGGATTTTTTGACACATCACCCTTGATATCGACCTCACCGAATGGAAAAATATCCTTTACTATGTTGGGTCCATACCTAAGTCCAGTGTTGAGCTAAAAAATCGGAGTCCCAATTATTTTTCATTAAATCATACAAAATTATATAAACCCAAAAACACAAAAAATTAATCATCTCTCCAACTAATGACATACGGGTGGGGGATAAAGTGTCTTCTACTAAATATGAGGGGAATATAATAATTTATCTCTAATCCTTTATGAAGGTGTACCATGAAAGATCATATGAATAGAAAAATTTACCTTAAAATATTCAAGTATAATTATCTTTAGAAATCATGACAATTGAGTTTTTCCTTTTGTGGAAATATATTATAACCAATGTTGGATCATAATTTGAGGTTTTAATTTGAAATTTTTGGCTCATTGGAATAGAAGATCATGCATGTCACCTGGTGGGGGATAGAAGATCATATTACTAGGTTAATAAATCTATAATAGATAACATATTTACTATAAAAGGGATAATGGTTCTCACATGATCGTCAAGCCACAAATGTTGCTACATGATTCTTCTCCCACTTATTCATTTTCTAGTTGTAATTATCAACTGTTGAAATAATAATGCATTAGTGGCAGAGTCAAAAATGTTTACCATATCCCCTGTAAATGAATTCAACATTTTAACTATTAAATATCTTATATTATTATCTGGTTTTATTCATGTTGTTAATGATATAGTGAATTTCTTATTTTTTCCATTTTAAATTAGTCTTTACATCTTTACTTGATCTCAAACAATGGTGAATTTTTAATTCTCCATTACATGTGATCATATGTACTCAGTTAGAATATGGTTAATAAAATATATATGATTTTTGTAATTTGGGATATTGATGGATTAATGGTAAATTTCATCCCTATAGTTAAACAAAAAATTCAACGATAGGGCAATGAAGTAAATTTTGAATTAATTAAATATAAAATAGGATCATACAAAACTAAATACGGAATTGATATATTCTGTAAGGGGATATTTGTGGTAATGAAACTTCCGATGAAATTGAATTTAGAAAAAATATAGATTAATATTTATTATATTTTTCTAATACTAGACAAACCAGAAAATCCTAAACATACTGATATCACTCTCTTATCCAGAGATGGTCTCCAATCCCACTATATTTACTTGGGTTCAAAATTTATTTGTTGAGTGCCCCATGATATGATGATTATCAGTCATTCCACTATTGTTGTGTATAATAAAGCATGTATGGGAATAAGAGTAGACTAAACCATTGTAACAACCTAGGTAATTATAGAATAAATCAATTTTATATTAATTAATAATAATTAAATAGTTATATTAGTTTTAAAAATGTAATTAAACTTTGAAATAAAAAAAATGTTTTAACTAACTTATTTTCATACAATATTTTAGTAAAAATATTAATTTTAAAAAATTATATTTTAATTGATAATATGAATATCAATTTTAGAAATATTAATATCAAAATCTAATTATGGTAAATTTTTTTGATTTTTTGGAAGATATTCATTTTTGGTTTAATATTTAAAATACTAATTTTTTGTAGAAAAGTAATTTCATTTGAATAATATAATTATTTTAAATGTAAAATCATGTTTTGAATAATATTTAATGTATAATATGTATTATATAATTAAATTTATTCCACTTAAATAATTTTTAATCTAATTTATACTCATCTTAATTATATGTTTGTTTTTGGGTTTTGAAATAGGTTTTTCTAAAAAATATTTTAAAACAAACAATGTTTCTCCATTTTAATTAATTAAAATAACCCATAATGGGGATTTTTTAATGAGATTTCATAAAAAATATTTTTCTTCCCCAGAAGAACAAATTACATAAAAATATTATATTTTAAATAGAAATTTCACCTTTAATATGTTTTTATTTGAGTCATGAATGTTGAAATTATCTTTTTCATCACCCAAAGTCATGAAAAGAGTTAATTTAATTAAATTTACTATAGTAATAATATTTTTTTTAATTGGACTCCTATAATTGTGGTGGATTAATATTTACCATTAAATTATTCCTTGCTGAGAATATAGAAGTCAACCGGGAATGAGATCCTTTGTACACCTTCCCAGATATCATTAAGAACGCCTAGTGTGTATGATTTTGAAAAATTCAAGAGTATATTTACCACTCATGTGTGTTTTAGATCTCCCATCCCCAAATATTAATATTTATAATAAGTGGTTTCAATAATTGAGGAATATAAGTCACACAATTGATTGAAAAAATTATTCTTACTAATAGTACATTAGAAGGTGAATGTACCTGGATGTTGGATTTTCTAGAGTATTTTTATGGTATAAAGGGTTGAAAATTATTACATAATTATACCTATTAATTTATTTATAATAATCATTTCATGTTGAAAATTTATTTCTAGATTTTTTCAAACCTTATAATTTGGTTGATGGCCTCTAAAATGGGGATGTTGATCATCAGGTTCGTTTATATTTACAGAATATCTTGTTGTATTATTCCCTAGTTAATATTATTGGGTTGGTTAGTCATAGTAGGGATGCATGTTTGGGGTCTATTTTTAGTATTTCATCTTGGATTTATGTTCTCATTTTTTAAAATTGGGTGTCTTGAAACGTTTCTAATTTAATTTTATAGGGATAATTCATTGGCTATAGTGGGAATTCACCTTATAGCCTCCCATTTTGATGTTGATTCTTCATGGTAACATAGTTCATTGAAACTCCATAAGGTAATAAATTTATCATTTCATGTAGTATTAGTAATGGATTGAGAAAATTTATTACCAGATCTTTGATTTCTATATTTATTAATATTAATAATAATATGGTTGTACTATCCCTGTAAATACAATATTCAAATCATAGGGAGTTCAGAGTAGTCTATTGAGTGGACTGAGGTGACATAAGATATTTATGAATCTCAATGGTTTAATAATGAATATAATACTATTTTTAATGTTTAAATGAATTAGATATAACTCATTAGAATGGTAGATGTAAGAATAATTGTTGAAATATTTTCTATAAAGGATCTTGTTGTTACTCTCGGTTCCCATCTCATAATCTAACTAATAGAAAATTCTATAAAATTATGTCTATTTTATGTTTTCTAGTGGAACTAACTTTGGTACCGATGATAAATACCCTACATTACATTGAATTTATGGAATCCATTAGTGATAGATTCTTGATATTATAAAGGCTAGCAAAATTTTACAGGCAGGGGAGATGATATTTCCTACAATTTGATCATATCTAACTATCTCACAATAGAGGCTATTTATTACAATTTATTTTCAATTAATGGGTAGTTGAAACTTTTTTCCTTATGTACTCCTCTAAATCTAGATCTTTTGTGGACTTATTTTTGATTTTCTAAATCATCACTCTATATGTAGAGGGGGACATATAAATTAATTCTCTTCTAGTGGAAGCATTTAGAATATTCCAATTATTGTCCTTAATATCATGGAAAAAGAGTACCAAGATATTTTTATAAAAGAAGACTAATGTGGGAAGGATGTTTTAAATTGAATGAAAATTTCATATAATTCATCCAGAGTTTCTAAACATTTTCACTTGATTCCATTGATCCTTTATTTAATTATTGATGTATAGAAGTACTTATAGAGGAATGCCTTCTACAACCCATCCCATGTGGTAAATTCACATGGATTGAGGTTTAAGATCCATTCCTTAACAATCCCTTTAATAGATAATGGTAAAAAAATCCACCACATATGATCTTAAAATGTACATCTATATTCTATATTAAAAATGATATTATAAAATTATATTAAATGCTAGTTATGTTATTCTTCTTCGAGGCCAATAAAAATTAATAGGAGATGGATCATAACAGTTATTAGTACATTTTTAACAGATATGGGACACAATAAGATATTTATTAATATAATTAGGTCCATAATGTTCTCTTAATATTTTAATCAATTAATCTAAATTTATATCCATGTTTTCACTTCCCAAATATACTCTGGTGGACGAATAATTTTAGGATTTTGATTTTGTCATTGTAAAATTGTTGAAATCCCACTTATATTGTTTATTTCTTAATAGGGTTCTCAATATTTCTATAACTATTCATTCAATCACTAAATGAAGACAAATTATGTGAGATGAACTTCCTCATTTAATTTGTTGAAATCATTGTAAATAGATTTAAAACAAAAATACTAGGCTCTACCAAAATGGTGTGTGGTTTTATGAGAATCCTATAATGGGGTGATAAAAAAATTGATCCCATGAAATTATAGTCATATAGGGCCATGGGAATTATATAGAGAAGACAATGTTATGGGTATGGCCTGGAATGAATATGAATTTCACCAATTTCTCCTTTTATTTTAAAATGATCAATTTTTCTATTTTTATATTTTATTCATCAAAGGAATATACTACTCAAGTTCATCCATGTTTAATTAGTAGGTTTTAATCCGGATTTTCCTTCTTAATTTATATTTTTTAACCTAATTTATCGTCAAAAGACTCAATTAGATTTCTCAATAATTTAAAGTTAGTTGTTGGCATTGGATAATAAAATTTATCAATTTCAATTTCCAGCCATTGTGAATTGAGAAATTACATAGTGATTTTTTCGTGCATCCCACATAAAATATTAACATAATATAGTGGGCATGTAGAGGCATCCTTCAGTCTTTACATGAACTATTATTAAAGATAATTTTTTTTAAATAACTAAATTTTTCATTCGATGTCAGCACATATATAACTTTATTCCAATTATTATAATTGTATTAAAAATTTAATCAAACCATGGATCATGTAATTTCCTTGTGTTTCATTATCTAAATATGTAATTAAAATCTATTTAATATACTAATAGTGTCAACAGGAAAACATAGTCACGATTTAATGGTTTTCGTCAACATCATTTGAGCACATGCATGACCTTGATATTCTATAGTGAGATTATTTAGTGGAGGCTAGGTTATTCTATACCATCAAAAAATTGAAGTGATGAGACCAATTTTATCCTCATCCTTTGTTCTCGAATTTATATTATTTTTTTGTTTTCTCCGATAATATCATGGTCTTTTCATTAGTAAGCTCATGATTCTAATAGTGGATCAATCAGGGTGGCATGTGATTTGGTTTTCATTGGTTATCCATGCTGATAGATCCTATTCCAAATTAAATAATATTTATTTAATTTTTCCATGAATACTTTATATATGTATCGTTTTTAATTTTTATTTATTGAATCTTTTATAGGTTTTAATTGTATAAGAGTCAAAACTTTCTACTCTTACACAGAGATCATGGGGGATCTCATCATCTTCTATTAGAGAGACATTACCTCAAAAGATTTATTGGATTCCATGAATGTGGATAATTTATTATTCATCCATATATGTTATCTTTAGACCATGAAGGAATTGAATTTTTATTCCAGATCTTTGTGTGACCCATCGTTATGCTTGGTTAGCGATCATTTCCATCCATGTTGGCCCATTAGCCATTCAGGTTTCTCCACCGTCTCAAGGGTTCTAAAGGTACAAAGGATCACAATGGAAGTCGATTGTCTGATGATTTTAAAAATTTATCACTAATTTTATGTAACATCATCATTTTCTAGGATCCAATCCCTAATAGAGTTCTGCGAATCTCAGGTGAATTTATAAAATCAAAAAAAATGAACAAACATAGCTTCCTCATTGAATTTGATGCACTTTAAATTATAGCTCATCATTAGAGACTGTTTATTGAAAGATATAAAATTCAATCCCCTATAGATCAGGTACATACACATCAAGAATCCATTAAATCACCATTCACATAGAACTGAGATCTAGAGACAATCCTTGATAATTCTTTCTGTGTTATGTTGATTACCATGATATCATGCATTAGATCCATGAAGGAATTATTGGGCCACTTTATCAGATATTACATTTTCCTCTCTAGGATGTGGGTGGAGAGAGGAGCTCTAAATCTATTGAAATTAAAAGAATATTATAAATGAGATCCTACATACATATATAGTTTACATTAAAATATCAAGATATGTTTCCTGACACCCATATATAAAATTTCCATTACATAATTTATAATAGAGTAGTTATGATGACCTAACTATGTCATAAATAATATTTATATCTTAATAAACAATTGTAAAATACCATAAAAATAATATGTGGTAATCCCGAGTCGTTAACATGGATCACAATTCCCACTAATATTAACCAAATATTTAATATTAAATTAATTTTAATTCCTACAATATTATTAAATGTTGTTAAATAAATGATTGTAAATTAGTTTTAAAAAACTCAACTGAAATACTATATAATTTTATAGTAATGAATTTATTTATTTTTCAGTGGTCATTTTAAATATGGTAAAATGTAGAACCTTTGTTGCGGCCCACCGGGTCCTATATACCTATTCACTAGATTTTAATAATTTATTGAATAAGCTATTGTGTGTAACCCTCTAGTCCATTACCTCGATATAAGTGAATATTATTCATAGACCAAAAGTGGAGTCTAGGAACCCATCAAGTCCCTAAAATATATTAGTAATAGTTATATCAATGACAATCATCCTACAAAGAAACACTATGTAATATAATCTATTCATCTTTTGATATCTTATAAATAAGGATGCACAACATGTTTCAATATCCATTATAGGAGTACTATTTTTTATTATACTTGATATATTTACTTTTTTCTTCAATGTCAATGGATTCTATGATAGAATTTCCACCTTGATGAACTATTCTAGAGATATCATTTCATTACCTCAAATGTGACCAAATTGAGCTTGGCCATTAAAAGAATTTCATGCCACTAATTATGCACCCAACACATGCTACCTCACCAAGAATTTAATGTTAGGGTTTTTTCCATTCATCAAATTATTCTATCAAATGAAACACATTGATAACGATCTCACATCAGAAGACAAATACATGTGTTCATATAGAGTAATATCTAATGAATCCTAATATATATTGTGTTATAAATGGAGGGTTTGTCCACATGATCTCATCCACTAGAGATCAATATGTGAAAACCTCATGATAAGAAGTCTCAATTATTATGACTTCCTATTAAATGATAGTATGAAATCAACTATTTCAAGTCATTAGATTCCATATAATGTGTTTTTAATATATTAATATAATTGTAACTGTATGTTATATTTATAGTCTAGGAATGGTTGTATCCTTTAGATATCTGAAATAATATTTTGGAAATTTCCATTCAAATTTTTCATGTAGAAATTTCAACACTATTATGAAAAGTTCACATCATGAATAACTCACTATATAAATGATATGGTAAAAAAATAGTTCATCTAGTTTCTAGGGAGAAGAATGATAGAACACTCCCACATTCACAAGAGCCATATTTTTAACCATCCTTACTAGCTATCAAATGATTAGATCATGTCTCTAATAAGTTTTGGATTTATTCATGAGCCTAAAAGTTCTACACTTCATGGAAATTTAGCTATCTATGAATTTTACCCCTTGATTTATACACTGTAGATATGACATACATGAGTATTTCAATTTTTTCCACTACCATAGATAGACATTTTTTATTACTAGTAGTAGAATTATAACAATTTATATAATGATAAAACATCATTTACATGGTTTGATTTAGTAAACTACAATAAATATTTGTATATTATATACATATTATTTTACACCCACTAAAGCTATAGCGCACATTGTATTTGTAGAAAAGATTGACACTAGCTTGAATAATATAATCTAACTCATTAACATAGAATGATTTTCATAGTTGATCATGTTTATCCAAGAAATAATAGGTGTTTCACCTTGAAACTAGTATCCCTTCATCAACACATACGAGATATATATATTCTTTGTACTTTCTCTTATACAATTGGATAGTTCTAAATTCATTCCACGGATTTATCCAATATATAAATGGTATTTTATAAAAATAAAGTATATATTAGAAATATAATTTCATGTTTATAGATTGAAATATGTGATTGATACATAATAGATGTGTGTGTAATTAAACACACCAATTTAATCACCCCTTATATGCCACACATGTCTTCCTGGAGATATTTATGGCATGTGACATTGTTATCAATTCAATATGAAATTGTTTACGAATTTATTTTTAATAAAATTCCATTGTATATAATATATAAATGGTCTTATAAATCATTATATCTATAGCATTAGCATATATTCCTGATAACTTAGGTTTCTAGTTTGAGGTAATCTCTATAGAGTTACATTTACCACAGTCTTAACTTATAGTATGGAAAATATTTTATTCTTATATGTTATCAGTTGTATTTTACATTGAAATAATTAATTATCACACTAAAATATTTTAGTGACATGGAAAGGATTCAACCATGATGTATATTCAATGAACGTGTACTTCTATCATAAATTGAATTACTATAAGATTTTACACTATTGGAATTCTCTATATTCACAATAATTTTTGGTTTCATCGTATAAACACCATCACTGATTGGTGGTATTAATTTCAGAATATGAATATATTGATCATATAAAGTGGCTATGATATGAAATATTATAATGGATTGTTGCATAACCTTAGTATAACAAATGAACCCTTACTGGTATAACACTTATACAATTTGTGTATAGTTTCATTTGAATACCCTCCACTATAATCAAAATAATAATCCATTGTATTTTTATATAGAGAATCCATTATTGAAATTTAATCGTTCATTTAAATAATTTCTTATTTCCATATATTTCATAATTTTTTGGAGAAAAAATTGCATATCGTCTCTTGAATTAATAAAAAACAAAAATCAAAACCAATCTAAAAGTCGGCATCTTACATTTATACGTGCATAAAATAATTAAAAAATCATTAGAGAGAATGTTTGGAAAAGTTCTAGCCTCTTAATTCACATAAATTTTTGAAAGGGAATTGGTAAGAGTATTGTCATTTTGGAACGTATGTGTGATGATATAGCTCATTGAAGAGTGATGATCAAGGCAATGGATTCATTTCATTTTCAAAGTCCAATAAATTTGAACATTCTTGATTCTAACATATTGGACAATGGTTGTGGAGTCTCATTAAAACCATAGGTTTTTCTATTATCATTGATTTTCAAGATTCCCTTGGTTAATTAGCCCGGTCATTTCATTATATAGATCTATAACAGTGCCAAAAGATCTGAATTGGGGTCTAATGAGATCACTATCACAATATATAAATATAAAACACATCTCATAATAGGCCATGATATCCATTATAGGGCCCATAATAATTACATTTCATCTAGGAATAAGGTGTGGGATACTAGAAAAATTAAATAATTTGGTGACATGGTTGTTAATTACCAGGAAGACATAGATATATCACCATAGTCATATCCCTCACAAAATTACTATAGTACATTGCATGTTGTTCATTGGCGGGTTGAACCACTAGTATTATATCCTAAAAAGACACTTTGGTATTATGTCAGGTCTGCTCATGAATGCACTTTTTGCAGCCTCGCCATATGGGATTCATTAGTTCAGCACAAGAAAACAAGAAATGACTAGTGATATACTTTTAAATCGTAGTTTTAATATGTTTGGTTTGGAAATCCTTAACAGTATTAGCATGAGGAGGTGGAGTATCAAACACAACAAAAGAAGCATTCTAATGTGGGTAGGATATTTGGAAGTGATGAAAAATATGATCAACATCATCCCAATGTTGATTGAAGAGAATAAATCGGGACAAAAATGTTATTTGAACTGCCTACATATTTTCACACACTAAAATATTAAAAAATAAACATCTATATAGTGGATTGAATTTGGATGGGGTGACCAAATTTCATTGATACCTCCAACCAAATTGTGATGGCCTTGAACCATGTGTTTAAAGAAGGCCATAGAATCAATTTTCCTAGTTGAAGTCGGATCCCGAATCAGCATGTCATATTGATTAAAGAAGGTATAATTAGAAACAGTATGTTGAATATCATCAGGAATATGAACAAGGTTATTCATTTAATCCTTTATGGAGATGTCAAGATACATGGTTTGATCCATGAAATAAAATCATTTCTTTACTGGGAATCCAACTAAATTATTAGACTACAATTTGATGGTTGAGTTTGCACTCACCAACCATTGGGCATGACTATGAATTTGATAAAAGAAATTCTTAATCCCATGCCATACTATGGATTCCAAGTAGTGTTTGGATCCTAACAACAATTTTTCCATGGACATGGATTTGATAAAATTTACCGAGTCTTAAATGGTATTGAGAAGCATCACATGAATTTTTCTTGTATTGATTGATTGAATACAAGCATATTTTTAATTCCTAGACCAAAAAGGGAGAATGCAATACAATATTTCTTACAAGATGTTGTGGTAATCATTCATTCAAGAATTCTTCCACTAAAAAACATCCACATAAGTGTGATGAATTCCCGAATGACTGAGGATGGCCATGAATAAACAATGAAATATTGGACCATTGTTGGAACTATCACATGCTTGATAAGAAAATCCCTTTGATCCATCAAGGGGAATTTTACATTCCAATAAGCTATAGCACATCGAATATGAGCCATAATGTTTGCGAAGTAAGAACCACAGGTTCATACCTCGAACATAGGGACTCCATGGTAAATAATTGGGAAGGATCCCTACTTTATTCCCAAGTTATTAACGATATAAATTTTATTAGGGATTGAAATAATTTTTTCCAATAATAACGAAGGATTTGGCCCAAATTACTTTCAAACTCTATACCCTTTAATAGTGATGAAGGTACTTATATTTGTAATTGATGTTCCTCCAGTCACCCCGAATAATAATAATGATATATTAAGAAAAAAATATTATAGGGGCAGAAATATCATTTATTGTCCTTATGCTTTTCATGTCACCATTTTCCACAATTTTGGGACACAGTCTTATGAGACAGTATTCTAAAATTGCAAGATGATCTTGAATCAACTATCCCAAATAGAGATGTGAAACCTTTAATAGAATAATAGTCTTGAGATTGACTATAAATATAAAATGATATAGATTTAAATATTATTCAATATGACATTAGAATATTTACTAAGATCCACATTGTCTTCTTCTTGATGAATGTTAGTTTATTTTTGTAACCAACTCTTTATATCCCAACACAAAGTTCTTATGATATAATAAATTTATATCGAATTATATCTCATATGATATCATTTTTTCCATTATATTTGGCATATTTTTATGGTATAGAATAATTATTTTTATGAAATGTCTTGAAAAATAATGGATTTATTTATAATGAAAACAATTTCCAATATTGATAATCATTTTTAATATTTCATTACTTTTTTTATATAATACAATGATTGTTTAGGATTTTTTTCATATGATATTTTTGTTAATAAATGTCACCATAATGGACTCATCATTGATCCTCTATAGTAACATCATATATTTGATGTGGATAAGCTAATGTACATTATGGAATTATTCTACGTAATAGTATTTTTATCGATGTATTCTCTGCAAAGATATTATTTAGAAATCATATCAAAAGATACTCATATTTCGGACAATTCATTTCACATCAATAGTAAAATCTATAAAACCCATAAAAATCATATTATGTACATTTTATACTATTTTATACATGGAATACGTCACTATATATAGCTGAATAAATCTTATATGATTTTTTATTTACCTTTATGTATATGTGATTCATTTTCCAAAACAATGTTTGTAAGTGTTTTGATAATACCAATTCTTTACAACTCTAAAGAGTCTAAAACCATACTTTATATATCCTTGAAAACAACATAGTTTTTTTTACAAATAATTATCTTCCAAAACTATGTATTACTTAGTATTACATATTGTATTCATCATTCATTTCTATTGATTCATGAAATTTGAAAACATTACACGGGTATAAGACACCATGAACAACATTCATTTCAAAATTTATATAATTCACGATTTTATCCCATGGAGAGATGTGAATAATATTCTTGTAAAGCGTAAGATAAGTTTAACTAGAGTAAAATTACATGGAAATTTTAAATTGTGAACATCGCTATTTTAATAACTATATGTGATAAACATATTGTATTGAATACCCAAGATGTAAAAGAGAAACAATTATTACCCTTGACTAAATTTACTAAATACGAAAAAGCGGTCATTTGTTTCATAGATTCATCTTATTCCATTTAAACATTCAAGTAATTATTTCATCAAATATGAATAATGTAATCTCTTATATGATAACCCACCTCTTTTTTAAAGAAAGTTACAAAATATCATTTAGCATTAATATTTAACTAGTAAAAAAATTCTATTAATTTTACAGGCCTTTATCAGTTTTCAAAACATGTTCTGAAAATGTCACCCACTATTAGTGAAAATAAAATTATAATAAATGCATTTTTTATCAGTGTCAATAAAAGTACTGATAAAGGGTGCCTTTTATTAGTTCCAAAAAACATTTGATATATGGTACCTTGTATCAATTCGTTCTTTAGAACTAATAATGGTACCCCAAACCAGTGTTAATAAATGGTGTCCTTTATCAGTGCTTTTCAAGTTCATCTAATTTTCCCAAATAAAATGATATAATTAATCAAGAAAATATATCATAAGTAAAATAAAAAATATGTTAACAATTGTATAATTAAATATTTATTGTTAAAAAGTATAATGTTTAATATATATATATATATAATAAATATTTATAAATACATTATATTAAATATAAATATATAAAATTTATAAATTGTAGTAAATAATCAAAAAAAATAAAAATTAAAAAATTGTAATAATTTTAAAAGGTAAAAATTATATATGTTTAAAAATTATTTAATTTGTTTTTAATGAATCAATTATTAATAAAAATAAATAGGTTTAATATATATATATATATATATATATTACTTTTAAATAGTAACAAATAATATATGTTACATATAAATATAAAAAATGAATAAAATGTTATAATTCCAAACACATTAATGTCATATTCATTCTAAATGGGTATTATTCACTATTTTTCTTTAATAAATTTAACATAGAAATAAATTCATACATACATATATATATATGAATAAACATAATATTTCTTAATATTTAATATATATAATAAAAGTGTTTATAATTTTCATTAATTAAGTCATATACATAGTAAAGAATGTATTATAATTTAAAATTATTACTAACTACATCGAGTAATTGACATTATTGAATGTCGCTTGATTTTTCAACTGAAAATATATAAAAATTGTGTTACAATGATTTCAGACGCATATATATATATATATATATATATGTATTTATTTTCACTTTATATTCAATGCACACACATAATGACATATGAAATTGATGAAATCTTATAAAGAAGCACATACACTTAATAATTGTGTAATTTATTCATCCTTTAGTATTCATTTTTGAATTTCTTTTTAACATGATACATTTAGTATATTATTACTTTAATCAGTAAGTTTTTGTTACTATTTTAATTGTTAGGTATTAATTATTAATTATTTTTTTTTATTTTTCAGACAATTAAATCATTTTCTTTTATTTATTTATAAATATATTTTTACCACATTTTAATATTTTCAACATGTATACATCTTTATTTTAATATATATCCATTGTTTTATAATAAATTATATTTCATTAACAAAAATTATCTGTTTTCCAATATTTTTAATGTGCACTCATTTTTAATTATTCAATTTCACTAAATTTTAATAAGAATGAATTTATTACTATAGATACATTAATAATGTTAAAATATATTTAGAAGTAAATAGTTATAAATTATTATATTTTTAAATTTGTTTATAATATATTTGTAAATTTATATATTTATAAGCATTAATAAATAAACATTAACTTTTTATAAGTATTTATATAATGATAAATAAATAATTCCGTATATTTCAATTATATTATTAATTTATAATCAATTTTTATAAATAGTTAATATATAATCTATATGTTTATTTATATTTATATTGATGATTAAAATTATATATATATTTATTTATTAAATATTTTGAAATAATTATGAATATATCTAATGAAATAAATTTATAAAAATTACTTATTAAAACTTGATTTATTTATTTATAAATAATTTTTCATATATTTAAAAAATTATAAAATTATAACAAATAAATTTAAATTATAAATATATTTACTATAATTATATTTACATATATTTATTATATATATATAATAATTTAATTTTATTTATTATAAATAAATAATTATAAATATATTTAAAAACATATTTGTAAATATCTATTATCTATTTATAAAATTAAATATCTATAATTATAAATAAAAAATATAGTATTGTCTTTTAAAAGTACTTGTATATGTATACATAAATAAGAATATATTTAAATAAATTTGAAATTATGATAAATAAATGATTATTTATATTCATAAATTTGCAAAAAATTTATTTATAATTGTAATTAGGAATAATTTTCCCGCACAAATGTTTTAACTCTGATAAAAGGGATGTCTATTAGGGACAAAACCTTAACAATGATTAAGATAGATTTTTTAAGTGATTTTTTAGTTGTGATAATGATTTGTTTTACCATCACATATTTATTTTGTGCTGATTTGAGGTATCTTTACGAGTGATTTTTGGATGTGTTGATAAGATTCTACCTGAACTATCTATCTAATCCTATCTGTGATTAAATTATTAGTGAAATCACTAGCTTCTATGAAACTCCCCTGCTTCCAATTCACCTCCGATGAAATCCAACACACCAATCCTTTGCTCGAATGAATCCAAGGCTGGAATGAATTCATGCTTTCATTATATCCATAATTTAACATAGTTTAATACAATATTTATTACATGGTATGTTATTTTATCTTATTACTCCTTTATTTATTTCTTCTTTCGGTTCCTCATAAAATCAATTTACTATACATCTTCCATCGCCACTTTCGCTTCTTCTTATGTCCTTCTTCTCACTAGTGTTAAATGTTTTACACCATGTAATATATCCCTTTGTAGGTGTAATTAGGAATTATTTTCTCCCTAATTTGATTCATGTTCTTGGGTGTATGAAATTGGTTTTCCTAAAATTAAAATGGCGGTTTAATGGTATTTAAATATGCATTTTTCTTAGGATTTTTCTTGTATTATAATTTATTTCAAATATAGTTCTTGTTTATTTAGAATTTTATTATCTTAATTCACATGATAAATTATATATTTTCCCAATAAAATATTTATGATTGTTTTGAATAAGTAAATTGGTATTATCATAATATTTTAGATTATTTATGTAATCTGTTTTGGCCTTTTTTTTCAAAGGCGTATCGAGGTGTGTGCCTTAGAATGTGGCTTTGTGAGTCATAACTATAACACCTCAACACTATTAAGGTGATGTTATCTCATCGAGGAATGATAATGTAACATACCTATAATGGAATCATTTTAGGTTATTAGGTGCAAAGTGCAAACGTGGTCCCCAACTCAATATAATGTCCCTTTTTCTAAAAGTGACGACTAAATTGGAGTCGTTAGTCGTTCATCCAAAAAAATTAACATTTAATGTAGCAATAAATAATATTCTACATATTTTAATAAGTGAAACTCTACCTACATTAGAAGGATGAAAACATGCCACCACACTATTCAATGTAGTAGGAGCAGATACTTTTTACCTGTGCAGTATCATTATAGTCTAGAAATTTATGTATTAACACTGTTATATCCATTAATTTTCATAAGTAACTATGATTAGATTTTGATGTTTTGGTTCTAAAGGAATGGTTATTGGATTTTTTTGGATAAAAAATATTTTTATATACACTAATTTATATTATTTTTTAGCATTTATGTTTTTTTGAAGCAATGTATATATCAAGTTTTTAAGGGATTCACTTATAATCGTTGAGGTGTGCACCTCGAGCAAAGCCTCACCCAGCATCCCGAGGAGGCCACTTTTCATTATTTCCCCTCATATATATTACAAGAATTTATATGGGTAATGCATGAAGTCATGATATTGAATTATGTTTTTTGATTTTTGATTTTGTTTTATTTTGTTCTGGTGTTATGTATTTATATCCAATGTCATAGATTTATATTTTAATGTTTTATTCTTATACAAATATACAATTTTAAGAACATATATATTATAAATATTTACATCTTCACTTGATATTTTTTGAATACTTTTATTGATACATGTTTAGATATGTATGTGTGTAATTTTATATGTTTACAACATTTAAAGATATGTTTTAATATTTAAACATGTTGATTAAATTTGGTTTTTTATATATAATTACAAATATTTGTTTCTAAAATTTGATGGAATTTATTTTTTTTGAGTTGGAAATCTTTTTTAAAAACTCAACAAGAAATGCTATTTCTTTTTATGTGAAATCTCCAATGGGGTTTTGAGAGGAGGCATATTTGCAATTGGGTTATTAATTGTGGGTTGTTAATTTTAGAAAAATTGTCTATTTCTATGTGTATTGTTTAATTGTTTTCACATTGGAGACCATATATTGGATGGTAAAGATATGTGTGTTTTGTTAACATAATTGAGGTATTAGTAAGGGGTAATTTTCAGTTTCCTCTAGTGGTATGGTTTTCATTACATGTTTTGGCCACATATTTGACTATTATTATATGAGTGAGTCAGTTACCTTTATAACCTATTGGTTAGATCACCTTCCCATGTACTGCCTCTTATAAAATTTTTATTATACAAATTTTTTGATAAATATTGTTAATATTATTTACTATTTTCATCATCGCATTTATTTTATTATCTTGCTTATAAATTCTACACTTTAGTTTTTTTTAATTTTTTCATCATTTTTCTATTTAATTTATTTTTTATACCATGTTTTAGTTCTTATTTATATTTCTAAAAAACCCAAATGTATATCTATATGATTTTTTTATTAATTATGGATTAGTCCATGTAAAATGAGTTCGATGTTATTCTTTTCACTTAAATGTAAAAAATAAATTAATACATGTTTCCAAATAATTGTCTAAATTAAAATTCATATTCAATAATCGATTTTAGGAAAATATCATGATTTTATTTTCATAAAATAATGAAATCATATTATTCATATTTATTTCAAACTAGATTCCTTCATAATTAACAAATTTTTTCCTTAGTTTATATAAAGAAGATATTTTTAAAAACATCTCTACCCTTATGAAGTTATTATATGAAGTTATAAAAGTAAATAAATAAATAATTATATTCATAAAATTTAAACTCATGATTTAAAAAAATACTAATGTACTAATAGTACTCACATAAAAAAAATATATAACATATAATATGTTCCTTTATTGAATAATGGTCCAAGATATGTGAATACTTAGGATTGTTTTTCAAAATATAGGGATTAACTATAACCCAAACATATGATAACTACATTCCATTATGCATCTTAAAACATGTTTCAGTTTATTGAATTTATAATCATAAACTTATTGAAATTAATGAATGTAAATAATCCAAGTATATATTTCCAGAAATTAATTTAATAGAATAAATAATTTTAAAAAAATTAATCAGGTTTAACATATTTTCACAATAAACAATGAATTAATACATAATGTGAAATGAAATCATGATTTTGATTCTATATCACCCAACACAATCTTAGGAAATATATTATTTGTTTCCCCACATGAAAAATTTTCATTGAATATCCATTTTCTCACGCTTCTATCAGCTATCTCATCGCCCTATTTCAATTCCTAATAGGAAAAAATCATTCCTTGATCTTATAATCTCCAATGAAAATGTAAAAACTAGAAACATTATGTAACTCTAAGGTTGGTGGCATGAAAAAAACCAAATCATCTATCACTATCTCAATCTCAATACAAGAGAAACTCCAATTATGCTCACACTCAAATAAATTCAATTCAAAACTAATCATGAGATCATTCAAAAACTCTATCTAACACCTCATGATGTTTTGAAAAATATCATTCAATATCATGAATATTTTTAAAACATTATTGATGTTGAATATTGGATAAATATTATGGAATTACATAGTATGGATTTGTGTCATCTTATGTTATATTTTATGAAACTTGTTTTTAATAAATGAAAATGCCCTTGATTGAATTTGGAAATAATCTCATGGAAATCATGGTACTTATCAGGGTTTTCCATGATAATAATGTTAAGATTTAAATTGATAATTTATTACTATTTTCTAAATAATTCTTTATACCTGGAAACCTTATAAATTTTTTGCTAGAGTAATTAGTAAATATGATTTCCTTTAGACTATTTGGTTACATACATCTCAATTTTTATGGTCATGACTTTAAATTTTTTACTCGTCAAAATTGAAACATGGTTTTAAATGCCAAATTGAGTTTTGAAATGAAAAAATCAGTATTTCCATTAAAATTATAAAAAATGGATTTCATGTTTTGAAACTGTGAAGTGATTTCAATGTGAACCATTAAAATTTTTAACATTTAATTGTTTAAATCATTCCATGGAATTGGTTTTAATATTTTATTTTATTATTAATGTTTTTTTGAATATTGATGTTATAAATGATCAAATAAAAGATGATAAGTTGATGGGATAGAATCTATTGTTCACTTTTTATACATTTTAGTATTTTTAAATCATAACCCATTAAACATGTTAATGTTCATATCCTTTTCAATTTTTAGAAAATACTTCTACATGAAAATGTTGAAAATAATGTAAAATACATGTGATTTACAATTTTGGACCTCAGTTTGAGGACACAAATACATTACATAGACACTACTATGGGTTTATGGAAATTCACTATTAAGAATTACTAAGTACAACTTTTCCCAACCTCTGCTTTAACCATTCTATATCCCAATAAGAATTATTATAATAACTGCATCTAGTTTACAGTGTTTTGTTACCAATAAGTAAACCGTAGGAACACTACTAGAAAAACAAGAATTTGCGATGGGTCATTTGCGATGGGATCCCGTCGCAAATTGCCTTTTGCGATGGGGATCATTCCCGTATCAAATATTACCCTGTTTATTTGTCAAATCTTTTAAAATAGTAATTGCGACGGGCCCCGTCGCAATTACTTTTTTTAAAAAAAGTAAAAACTATTAATAAATTATTTTAATGAATGTAATAATAATAATATTTGCGACGGGCATAGTATCCCATCGCAAATACTATAAAAAAAATTAAAAAAGTAAATTATTAATAAATTATTTTAATTAATATAATAATAATCCAATTATAATTCAAAAATAAAAAATAATAAAATATTAATAAATGATTTTAATTAATATAATAATATAATTATAATTCACAAATAAAAATAATAAATTAATAATAAATTATTTTAATTAATATAATAATAAAAGAATTATAATTCAAAAATAAAAAATAATAGAATATTAATAAATGATTTAATTAATATAATAATATTAGAATTGAAATTCATAAATAAAAAAAATATTAATAAGTTATTTTAATTAATATAAAAATAATAGAATTATTTTACATTCAAATATTAAAATAATTCAAATATTACAAAAAAATATAATTAAATTATAATATTATAAAATTTTAATATATATATAAAATTTAATATTATAAAATATAAATAATATTATTAATCATATTAATATTGTTATTTCAGAATATAATATTATTAATACTTTATAATGAGACAGAAACTTCGAATAGAAAAAAAATTCATATTTGGATTCAACAAACTTTATAACATAAAAACAAACTCTAATCTGAAGGAGGGGGGAGGGGGGAGGGGGGGATCTGCAGATGCTGGTGGAGGAAACTCCATCCCTAAAGCATGAGTGAGTCGGCGCGTGTACTCCATCTACTCCTGCTGCTACTGCTGCCACTGACTCATCTGCTCCTCGTACAGCTGCTGCTGGCGTCGACGCTCCTCCTTATGTTGTTGCTGCGGTTAACGCTTCTGCTCCTGCTCCTGTCGGAGACTCTCTATCAGTGTAGTCTGAGATTGCAACTGATCCTCATACTTTGTAGCAGAAGAAGATGCACGAGCTTCTCTCGAGCTGGACGCCGACATCGCAGCACTGCTATAATAATCTCCGGGAGTCAGTCGAGACCTGACACCAACTACCCCGCCCTTCTCGAAGGCATACTGGGTGGCCTGCATCCATGCAGCCTCATCAAACTGACGGCCAGTGGTCTGATCTGATGACTCGACCTGACTCTCAGGCCGGGTCTGTGAAGTTGCGGCCTCATATGACTCCTGTAGTTGCAATTTAAAATTAAAATTGTGAATATATTATATGCAGTTAATTTTTAAGCCTGAAAACAAATAATACTGACCACGATGTGATGCTGACGATCACCTCTGAGCTCCCCAGTAGCAGGATCACTATAAATCCTCCGATATACGTCGGACTCCGTAATATCGGGGTGCTCGACAGCCTATAAGAATAATAAATAAACTGTTAATATTTATAGTTATATAAAATATTTATAAATAATGTATGTACCAGATGTTGTCTATGAGTACTGAAAGAACGACTCCCAGCTCGATGAGTCACCCCATGTCTCCCCCGATTCTACCTCCCCACCGAAGATCTTCTCTGAAAGGCACCACTCAACCAGTGCACACATAATCCATCCCATACATGGGATGAAATGTACTCTGGTCGGTGTACTCTACATGACTCGTCAAAATCTAACACTCATGCTTTCTTCGCGGGAGCTTTTCTTAAATTGTGCAAAAACTGACAAAAGCGATCACGCATGGCCACCTCCCATGCCTCGTGGATGGCGTCACGCATGGTATCCTCGATCGGATACCATAAACCCTACAAATAAATCAAAATATCATGTTAGAAATGAAATAATTTTCAAAATAAAAATTATTTATTTACGTACGTACCAACCAATGGCCGAACATGGCCTGCTGCACATCATTGGGAATCTGCTCCCATGTGGTCCATGACTGAGAGAAAATAGTTGCACAAAATAGCGCTGCCCTGTCCGACTGCTATATGCGGAAAACTGTAAAAATAACAAACATTTATTATGTGAAAAGACTAATGAAATATTAGTCAAATCCACAGGTTATCACACAGGTTATCACAGCTCCGTGTGTGTGGATCAAACCCAAGACGTGGACGTCGCTCAGGGACGGGGTCAGGAATCATCAATCGTGCAAGACCGCACCCCCTCCGCGTACTCCCTGGAGCGCCTGCAGGCTGAGGGTCATCTGCCAGTAACTCATCCGCATCAAAAGGTAGGTCAGCATCCACCGACTCACGAAATGTGTCGTCGTCCATCTGAAACAGAAAATGTTAATGTTATTAGCAAATAATTGATAATTACTATTATATATACATATATATATTATGATTGTATATAACTACCATGGAATTCTATCAGTGTTCATCTTCATCATCATCTTCATATATTTCAATGTCATCTTCATTTTCCTCCTCAACATCATTGATATCCATTCATGTTCCAGTTGCTTCATCTCTTACCATTTCAAATTCATATGTGACATCATTAACATCATTATCATCACCAACTCTTAAATGTGGGGTGTCGTCATCGATACTCAAGTCTTTTTGTAAAAAAGATTGATTTTAAGTACTCTCTTGAAAAACATCAATTCTTTACACATCAGTGAAAGCACATTCAATTTGACTAAACTGATTGTCTCGAATATTGATTTTTATTACACTACACCAATCAGTCAAGTCTCTTGATGTAGCACAGTACTTTGTGTAATAAACTTGATGTGCCTGTTGAGCCAATAATAATGGTTCATTTACTGCGAGAACACTTTTACATTTAATATCGATGATTCCATGAGTTGGATGAACACACATGTCTCTCTCTGTATCCAACCACCGACATTTGAACATGGTTATATAATGTTGTCCAAGATAACAGAGTTCAATGATTTCATCAAGTATGCCATAAAAGTCAACTTCATTTTCTCGATGATGAGATCCTCTCAAGCTAACTCAGCTGTCCATTGTTTTTTTTGAATCCTCGTAAGCATGTGTGTGAAATTGAAATCCATTCAACACATATGCATTATAAGTTTTAACAAGTTTGGAAGGTGGGTTACTCAATATACACTTCTCTTTGTCAATTTTATCAGAATGTCGAGACACCTGAAAATTTGTGAAATAATTATCAATATAGTAAACTATACATTGAATGAGTTGCTAAAAGATAAAGAATTTATGTTACCAGTTTTTGAAACCACTGAGAGAAATTTTTCTGTCGGCATTCTTCGAGAGCAGCTGCTGTAATTTGTGGAATTTATTTCTTGATATGATTATCATACAACCCATAAAAAAGTTATTTAATGTAACATAAATGATAGAATAAGTGATATAAACACTTACAGTACAACTGATGTCATCTCTTCACAGTTGAGCAGAACATACGTATGAGCTCTGTGATGTTCATCATCTGAAAGCCAGCGTTCATAAACTCCTCCAAAACCAAGATTAGGCTGGTTGAAAATAGATAATTGATTGTTGATTTCATCAAGATTCCTCTCGTTCTGTCCCATTCGGTTGTGTTTTGAAGGATACTCAGATTCAAAATAATGGGAACAGAATAAAGATATTTCCTCTTGCAATTAAGATTCAGCAATAGATCCTTCAACAGATGCTTTGTTACGTACTTTTCTTTTCAATTTTTGCATGGATCTTTCAAATGGGTACATCCATCGAAACTGTAATGGACCTCCACATTTGGCTTCATATGGAAAATGTAACATCAAATGTTCTATTTAGTCGAAGAAAGATGGTAGAAATATTTTATCCAGTTTACATATAATTATAACAACATCTTCATCAAGTTTGCATAGAGCATCATAATCTGCTGTAGCCACACAAATTTCCCGAAAAAAATGAGACATGTCAGTTATGGAATCCCAAATAAAAGAATTCAACAAACCTCTTAATCCAATGGGTAGAAGTCTTTCCATTATAACATGAAAATCATGACTTTTTAATCCAGTAATATGGTCATTCTTTACACATCTACACAAATTGGAAGCACAGCCATCTAGAAGTCTCAAAGCTTCAATCCACTGACAAAATAATAAACGGTTTTCTTTAGACAATGTATAAGATGCTTTTGGTTTCAGTAACCTTTCTGTTCTGACATTCTCAAAAAGTTCCAGTTCTGGACGCCTACAAATTTGGGCAAGATCTAAACGTGCATTTACATTGTCTTTTCTCTTTCCTTGTGTATCCAAAACTGTATGAAACAAATAATCAAAACAGTTCTTCCCAATATGCATGACATCCAACATGTGTCGGACGAACAAATCAGACCAATATGGCAAATCCCAAAATATGCTACGTTTAATCCAATTGTGTTCTTTCCCAAAACCAGAAATTTCCTGTTGGTTTATTGTGGGACCAAAAGTGATGGGAGGTAATGAAAATACAACTGATTTTAACTCCGAACCTGATAGCATTTTTGGAGGTCCATCTCTTTCAATTGTTCCTTTTCTGAAATGAGATCTGTTTCTGCGAAAAAGATGATCAGCTGGAAGAAATTTGCGATGACAGTCAAAATAACAAGGTTTCTTTCCATGAATGAGCATAAATGCTTTGTTCTCTCCCATACAGTAAGGACATGATTTCTGACCATGTGTACTCCAGCCAGATAACATCCCATAAGTCGGGAAGTCACTAATTGTCCACATCAATGCTGCTCTCAGTATGAAATTCTGTTTCGTAGCAACATCATATGTACTGACACCAGTACTCCACAATAAACTTAATTCATCAACCAATGGTTTCAAATAAATATCAATATTTTTCTTCGGATGTCCTGGAATTAGTAAAGTCAAAAAGATATATGGCTCCTTCATCAACATCCATAGAGGTAAATTGTACAGAGTTAAAAAAACAGGCCAACATGAATATTGACTACCATAAGATCCGAAAGGACAGAAACCATCAGTGGAAAGGCCCAGTCGAACATTTCTAGATTCTAAAGCAAAGGATGGATGCACTCTATCAAAATGTTTCCATGAATCACCATCGGATGGATGATTCAATATTTTATCGGTTGAAATATTCGCTTTATGCCATGACATCATTGTCACTGTATTCTTAGACATGAATAAACGCTGAAGTCTGGATGTAAGTAGAAAATATCTCAACTGTTTTACAGGAATCAAACCAGACTTCCCATGTTTCCCTTCTTTATATCTCAATTGCCCACATGTGGGACAACTATCCAATGAATCATTTTCCCCAGAAGATAAAATGCAGTCATTTGAACATGCATGAATCTTCTAACAAGTAAGTCCCAAATTTCGAACCAGCCTCTTACTCTCATAGTAATTTGCAGGAAAAACATTTCCTTCGGTTAATAGTGTTTTAAGCAAAGAAAATATCTGGTCAAAACAGGTGCTTGACATTCCGTTATCTGATTTGATAGCCATAAATTTTGTAACTGCTTCTAATTTGCTAATCTTGCAGCCAGGATATAATGCATTCTCAGCAGACCTCAACAACCCATAAAATTCAAACGGTGAAAACTCAGGATTTGAATCTATATCAATCAGAGTTTCTGTATGTTGAACAGATGAACCTGCAACATCATGTACTAAATCTTGAAACCGGGATGGATCCAGAATCAAGTTGGTATCACCTACTCTGGAACAAAATTCACCGTGTTGATACCAAAAACATAATCTAGTTGAAAACCAAAACGCAAGAGATGTCCCCCCACTTTGTCAAACATGTCAAACGTTCTTAATGCACATTTTCTACAAGGGAATTTTATTTTGTCTTCTGAAACAAATTCTGGATTTGATGCCGCAATTGATAAAAATTTCTCCACACCCTCTATATATACTGGATTTAAACCAGAACCGTTTGAATTTCTACGTTGATTTATCCATATGCGGTCATCTAATAATGACTGTTGACGACCTCGTTGTTCCATATTTTTCTATAAAATATAAAAGAATTACTGGTTTTTAATAATTTTTTAGAAAAAAACACTCAAGAAAGGATTGAATATGTTGAGAATAAAGAAAAACCTGTTACAAATATTGATAATTTTAATATTATATTGATTTTTTTATTTTTTAATAATATTAATATAATTTTTTCATAAATATTAATTATATAATAATAACATTATTACATTATTAGTATATTTTATTATTAATATTAAAATAATATAATTTTCTATATTGTATACAATTATCCTTTCATCTGTGTGTTTAACATTCTATCTCCACATGTAATATTTGCATTCACTTTCACCTCTCCATTGGCGAGTAGGTTAATAATTTTGAAAAAGAATGCAAATATTACATGTGGAGACAGAAAACACACAGATGAAAAGAGAATTGTATATAATATAGAAAATTATATTATTTTAATATTAATAATAAAATATACAAATAATGTAATAATGTTATTTTTCCTAATTATTGGCAATTATTCCTAATTATTGGAAATTATACATAATTATTGGTAATTATTCCAAATTATTGGTAATTATTCATAATTATTGGTAATTATTCCTAATTATTGGTAAATATTGGTAAATATTGGTAAATATTAGTAATTATTGGTAAATATTGGTAAATATTGGTAAATATTGTAAATATTGGTAAATATTGGTAAATATTGGTAAATATTGGTAAATATTGGTAAATATTGGAAAATATTAGAAAATATTCGTAAATATTGGTAATTATTGGAAAATATTGGTAAATATTGGTAAATATTACTAATTATTACTAATTATTACTAACTATTACTAACTATTACTAATTATTACTAATTATTGGTAATTATTACTAATTATTGGTAATTATTACTAATTATTGGTAATTATTGGTAATTATTACTAATTATTGGTAATTATTGGTAATTATTGGTAATTATTGGTAATTATTGGTAATTATTGGTAATTATTGGTAATTATTTCTAATTATTACTAATTATTGGTAATTATTACTAATTATTGCTAATTATTGGAAATTATTGCTAATTATTGGTAATTATTACTAATTATTTCTAATTATTACTAATTATTTCTAATTATTACTAATTATTACTAATTATTACTAATTATTTCTAATTATTACTAATTATTGGTAATTATTACTAATTATTGGTAATTATTACTAATTATTGGTAATTATTGGTAATTATTACTAATTATTGGTAATTATTGGTAATTATTGGTAATTATTGGTAATTATTGGTACTTATTAATAATTATTGGTAATTACTGCTAATTATTACTAATTATTGGTAATTATTACTAATTATTGCTAATTATTGGTAATTATTACTAATTATTGGTAATTATTACTAATTATTGCTAATTATTACTAATTATTACTAATTATTACTAATTATTACTAATTATTACTAATTATTACTAATTATTACTAATTATTGGTAATTATAGGTAATTATTACTAATTGATACTAATTATTTGTAATTATTGGTAATTATTACTAATTATTGGTATTTATTACTAATTATTACTAATTATTACTAAATATTGGTAATTATTACTAATTATTAATAATAATTACTAATTATTACAAATTATTAGTAATTATTACTAATTATTGATAATTATTACTAATTATTGTTAATTATTACTAATTAATGGTACTTATTACTAATTATTGGTAATTATTACTAATTATTGCTAATTATTGGTAATTCTTGCTAATTATTGGTAATTATTACTAATTATTGCTAATTATTAATAATTATTACTAATTATTCCTAATTATTACTAATTATTACTAATTATTAGTAATTATTGGTAATTATTGTTAATTATTACTAATTATTACTAATTATTGGTAATTATTGGTAATTATTACTAATTATTGGTAATTATTACTAATTATTGTTAATTAATACTAATTTTTACTAATTTTTACTAATTATTACTAATTATTGGTAATTATTACTAATTATTGTTAATTATTACTAATTATTGTTAAATATTACTAATCATTGGTAATTATTACTAATTATTGGTAATTATTACTAATTATTGGTAATTATTACGAATTATTGGTAATTATTACGAATTATTACTAATTATTACTAATTATTGGTAATTAATGCTAATTATTTCTAATTATTACTAATTATTGTTAATTATTACTAATTATTGGTAATTATTACTAATTATTGGTAATTATTACTAATTATTGGTAATTATTAATAATTATTGGTAATTATTACTAATTATTACTAATTATTACTAATTATTACTAATTATTACTAATTATTGGTAATTATTACTAATTATTGGTAATTATTACTAATTATTGGTAATTATTACTAATTATTTGTAAATATTGGCAATTATTACTAATTATTACGAATTATTTGTAATTATTACTAATTATTGGTAATTATTACTAATTATCGGTAATTATTACTAATTGTTGGTAATTATTACTAATTATTGGTAATTATTACTAATTTTTGGTAATTATTGGTAATTATTACTAATTATTACTAATTATTGGTAGTTATTACTAATTATTGCTAGTTATTGGTAATTATTATTAATTATTAGTAATTATTGATAATTATTGGTAATTATTCCTAATTTTTCCTTATTATTGGTAATTATTACTAATTATTACTATTTAGTACTAAATATTTGTAATTATTGGTAATTATTGGTAATTATTACTAATTATTCCTAATTATTGGTAATTATTGATAATTATTACTAGTTAGTACTAAATATTAGTAATTATTACTAATTATTGGTAATTATTACTAATTATTGCTAATTATTCATAATTATTACTAATTATTACTAATTATTGGTAATTATTGGGAATTATTACTAATTATTGGTAATTATTACTAATTATTAGTAATTAGTACTAATTATTACTAATTATTGGTAATTATTACTAATTATTCCTAATTATTGGTATTTATTACTAATTATGAGTATTTATTCTTAATTATTGGTAATTATTACTAATTATTCCTAATTACCATTAACTATGAACAATGAATACTAATAATTTAAATTTATTAAGTAACAAAACAATGTAAACTTAATTAAATTACAACTAATTATAAATAATTGAAACTAATAAAAAATTTAAAATAAATATTAAATTAAAATGAACATAAATACCTTTAAAATTGATCTGAGGTTGATCTCTGATCGTTGTTGAAAACTTCAATATCAACTCTGGGAAAAAAAATTAAACTCAAGAAACACTGAACTCTAAAAATAGAGTTTTGAGAGAAGTAGAAGATCGATTTTGAGAATGAATGAAAAAAACGGATGGGGCGGTATTTATAGGATAGAGTATTTGCAATGGGACTATTTGCGACGGGATACCCGTCGCAAATACCTTAGCCTGCATTTATTACGGTCAACGGTTAAAATAGTTATTTACGACGGGACCCGTCGCAAATAATAACCTGCCGACATACTATTTGTGACGGGGGTATATTCCCGTCGCAAATTACTTTCCCACGATTTGGCGCACAAAGCGCGCCAGTCCTTTTGCGACGGGGAAAGCTAACCCGTCGCAAATAACTAATTATTTGCGACGGGCAAATTCCCCCGTCGCAAATAAGTTTCTAACGGGACTATTTGCGATGGGATTTATCCCCGTCGCAAATAACCCGTCGCAAATGCCCATTTTTCACGTAGTGGAAATGTATAAATACTTTTTTAAATTTTCTACCCAAAATTTATTTGTTTTGGTGACATTGAGTATGATTTCCTCGAGTCATATGAACGAAATCTAGTTGATTGAATCTTATCTAATTAATACAATACTCCGTTTCTCAAACCAAATTTGTCAAACTCTACTCAAATTATCCATTCGATATTCCTTGGTGTTATTTTACTCTATCCTATTAACTCATAGTGACAGTTCATTGTTCAGTAAACTAAAAAAATGTCTTCTTATAATTCTATTGAGATGTCAATATGTAATGAAAATTTCCTCATTTTATGATTTTAATCATTTCAGTACTCTTCCTATTCCAATAAATAAATAAATAAGAAGTATGAATGTAATATTTTCATATTACGTGGATATTCATTATAAGAAAGGTGGGGATAAAAAAATTCCCACTTACTCAAATTTGAAATCTCCAAAAATAACTTACATTTTTATACTTCAACATTGATAGGGTCAATCCTTCCAATGATTTAACTAAAACCAGTATTTTCAAACATAGTAAATTTTCTTCAATTTGATTTAACATCCATATTTTTATTTACATGAAACATCCTCAGCTTGATTGAATTGTAATATCATTATAATGTAACACCATCATCTCATTATGATCCAAGATTCTTAGTCTTACAATTACTATCTAACTATAATCCTTAGCTTATTACTATATGAATTTATTCATCTTCTCATTATGATCTATTTTTTCTATGTATATTATGATATAATTTTCTTCTTCATGTCTTTACAAATAAACTATCTTCCTTAGAGTTTGTCTTATTAGGTGTCCATTTCAATGTCAGTTTGATCGACTTTCCTACTCATATTTATTATGATTGAATAAAGATTATTTAAGTTTTATCACTAATATTTAATGTATTCAACTGTTACGTCTCATGGAAACATTGAAATTATTCAATATTAATTAGCTATAACTCATTTAGACTTCTAAAATATTGTTTGTTGTACATCTGTATCTATTGCAATATTTCTCATGATTTCTGGAACTTAGGAATCATTTAGTATTCATGCATTTCATCAAATGGGTTTTTTATGAGAGATATGATGATTTATGTTTACCTTGGGATTGGATAATTATAGTCTGACATAGGATTGAATTTTTAAGAACATTCATACTCTAGAAATCATTATCTTTATTCAACCAATTCAATAAAATTACATCCTTTTAACTTAAAAAATTATTTCATTCTCTAAAAAGAATGAATAAAAACTTATAGCACCAAAAATATTTCTCTTTCTATTTATTTGATAAGATTAATTTTCTATTTTATTTATCATTCTGACTATGTACTATGATATTTCTCATATGAACTTTATCAGACTGTTGAATATGAGAAAGATGGTGGATTGATCAACATCTCTTCAAAACATCAATCTTTTACCTTCATACACATTCTTCATTCGGTATTGCTCAGTACGAAATCATGTGTATGGATAGATACTTCTTGACAAAAATATCAAATATAAATACATTTAACCCCATAATTTTCAGATTTTAATATTTATAAAAACTCATCATTCATAGAGATACTCATTCTGATTAACTGAGTTCAATCTAGAAGAACAACAAAATTCTTTTACAATAATGGTTAGTTGTTTAAAAATACAAAAACATTGTTAACAGAATTCAAAAAAAAATCTACAATATACCAATTGGTATTTTTTGAGAACACTCCTTAATTTCTTTTTGAACTCACCATTTTTAAGCACTCGGTCCTTTTCACGAATTTCTTTTCAAACAACTACATGATTTAACCATTTAAAAAAACATATGCTTTCTCAAAAGACAGTTTCGTGAAATCACAATACTAGATAAATAAATGTATTTAATGTAATTTTACCCCATGGTGACAATAAAATTTATCTACAATGTAATGATATACTCCCCCTTATTTTTATCCTTCCCTCACACTTAACTTGTTCTCAGTCTTTTACTTTTCACTCCCCCATTTTATGATAACCACAAACTCAAATTCATTATATAATACAAATAAAAACATCAAAAAAGTAGAACTTTTTTACATTCTCTTCCCCATTTTCAAAATAAGGAATATCATAATGGGGGAATCCTTGTGAGTATAAATAATTCATTGGATGTTGTTGGACATGATGTTTTAGCCTCAATTAATCAAACAAATATTTTGACATTACTTTTCTAAAGATATTAGAAATTTGATACTTTGTAGAAATATATTTTAGGAAAACATCTCCATTAATAACATTATCTTTTATAATGTTATACACTATATCAATGTGTTCGTATCATTATTACTGGAAAATATTCTTAAAAATATCAATTTTACTCTAAATATCATTATGTATCCTCAATTGTTGTAAACAATCAAAATTCATGTCCTCTAACTGAATAGTCATCCACAACATTTTAGCAGAAGCATGATTAGTTGTAAAATATTTGGTTTCAGTTGTGTTTAATGTTGCAGAACATTTTTTATTACTATTCTAACTCAGAAAATAGTAACACATTAAAAATTATCCTCTTAATTTTTATTCTCAGTCATTACAATCTCTATCCCATTTAGAATTAGTAAAACCATAGAACTTCATCTGAAAATTTATTTTGTATAATAGCCCATTTTATGTTATTCCGTTGACATTTCACAAAATTATTCTTTCAACATACATATGTGATTCATTTGGATTACATTGACACTTGGAACATAATTTCATTGTAAAAAAATATCAATTCTTAAGGTTGTAAGATAATGTTCAATTCCATTCAACTTCCAAAAGTATTTTTGACTAACACTTTTTCTAGACTCATATTTACTCAACATTGTGCTCACAAATATTGATGTAGAATCTTCTTTGTATTCTTCCATCCAATTCAACATTAACAATTCCATGGAATAACTTTTATGAGATAATAAAATGTACTTTTATTTTTGTTAAACATGTAAAAGAACAAAGAAATTTTTTTTCCCAACATTGAAATTTCAAAAAAATTATTTATTTTATTATAAATTATTTACACATATTTTCTTCCTCTATATAAAAAAGAATATAATTAAAATACATAATAAGAATTACTATGATGATGTTACATTCATTCATATAAAAGTAACTATCAACCAGTATTTTAGAAAAATTCAACATTCTCAAATAGTTTTCATGTTTCGAATAATATTAATATGGGGCTTTTTTCAACCCATACCTAGACATTTTCGTTATACAAACTTGTTTATCATCATTATCAATTTTATTAACAGAAGGTTCTCAATATAATCGTCTTCCTCAATCTCACCATTTAAGAAATCTGAAATTACATCCATCTGACAATATTTGTAATTTTGATGTTCAAAAACTGATAGAAATTTTATAATATTTCATAATCTTGTATCTATGAGAAAATATTCATCAAAATATACACCTTCACTCTATACATATACATTACAAACAAGCCTTTGTTTTTTTCATGAAAATTCTACATTCTCATTCAATTATTTTATTTAATCCAAATTGGATCTGATAACATTTATATTTTCTGTTGATAGAAAGAGTTCCCATGTTTCATTTTATCCAATCTAATATAACTATTCACTCATATAATGTGATCCATTATCTTTGTTTAATATATTTTGAAACTAGTTTTGATGCATGTTTTCAGATAAGTGAAGTGTAATTAACTAATGTCAAATTTCAACTAATCTATACTAGATCTTTATAATTCATAATATTCATTTTAGGATCAACATGTTTTTACATGGTAGTAAATTTTAACATTTCTCTTCCAGCTGAACATTCCTCATTACACAATTCACTTTATATTAGTAAGGATATTTTGACTCCCATTCACTATCATTAGAAATCTCTAGTTTATCCTACATAGTATTCTGTAAATCAATTCATCTAGAATTATGATTTTTAATTACACTCTCATTATATGATTCCACCATCCTTTGTAAGAGTTTGTTCCATCATTTTTATCCCATTTCATTGGGTGAATAACCTATAAAATTTAATTCATCAATTTTATCACCAAACATTCCCAGATGATGATTTTTTATTTTATGTAAACATCGAATTAAAAAATCATTGAGGTACTTAAATGATTTTTTTGTTATTACACATTTTACAACAAGTGAGTTTGGTTTCCGGGAACAACAGACATATTTTTTTATCATTTACAATAGTACTAAAATATTCTCTATAATAGTAACTTCAATGAATGTTTTTTTGATAACATAGTTCCTCCCATTCCCACCAAACTTATATTATTTTTTTATTGTACTACATTTGTAGGCAGTGTAGGGAGAACTATTCTTATCATTGATACCAAGGATTCTCAGATAAGTTTAAAAAGTATATCATTCCAATTCAGAAACATTTTTATTTCACAATATATTTGTATAATCCATCATATAATTATGATCATATTTAATTAAAAACTATAACATCTTGAATTCCACTCAGTTATGTTTCATAAGAATAATGTTTGAAATCTTACTGAAGTCGTCAATAAATGTGATAATGTATGATTAACCTTTTACATAATGATGTTTCTTTGTCCCACATAAATCAGAATTAATAAAATAAAGAGGTCTGATAGAATAAATCTTGACTCACTTATGACTTTTGATAGTCCTAATTCCATTTTGAAAAGTAAAAAAACATATTCCTCTCATATTTCCAATCCTAGAAAATAAAGGACAATAAAATCTTTAGAAAATTTCTTCTTGTGTTTATTATTGTGACAATGTATTCAGTGCCACCTTTTATTTTCATATTCAAGACTCTTGTCAAATGAGTTAATAAGATCAGCATGTAGAAAAAAATTATTACAAGTTATTTCTCATTTTGTGAAAGATTTTAAATATTTTATACTTTTGATTATACGTGATTTTTTTATGAAAATAACTTATTTTCCTTCATCCCAATATAGACATAAAAAATGTAAGTAATGTGTTATCCCATCAACAAATAAAACATTCGTTGATTTTAAATTTTATGTTTCTATCCAATCCATTTTGATTCATCCAATTTTTAATGAACTATCATTACAAAATGTATATTCTCTACCATCATGGAGTTAATCATGTTTAAATATTTCTATATCAGTATTAATATGTTAAGGAAAAAAATATCATGTATCCATGGTTTGTTCATTGAATGTTCTTTCAAATCTATCACAACAATAAAATCTATTTACTCAACATTATTATTTCCTACTTCAATTTCATTTCATCAATAAGAAACATGTTCTAGAAAGAGATTCATATTTTTTCGGCATGATGATTAGCCTGATCACATCATCCCAAAACATATTAAAAATATTCAAATTGATTTTTTGTTAAAAATTTTCTAACATCTTCAGATTTTCTTTTTTAAACTCCTCTGGGTTAGGAAAGTTTCTCAAACTAATGTCTCCATTGATTTACCGTTGATCAAACCATTTTCTATTATGTGACATGTTATAAAAAAATTACAATCTATGTTTCGATAAACTCCACAATACAAAAAGTAGCCATAAAATAATGTTTTTAAATTTAATTAAGACCATTCTCTATATAAAAACTTTTGAGGATGATAACTTCTCTCATCTATATCATACTTAGGACATGGTCCATTTTTCTAACTGAGGTTTGTTTCATATTATGTTGATGAGATTGGTTTCTCAAATACATTCTCAATCATAAATCACCATCCTATTTTATTATCACATGGATTTATAGACAAATCAGATGAACCGTTACATTTTTGGTTGAAGAAATAAATGGATTAATGATTTAATATTTCATGGAGACATAAATTTTCTTAAATTTTAGTTATAAATATTGTTTGAAGTTTTCTTCAATATTACTCAAGGTATATTTGGACTCAAAAATTTTTTATTGATATATATTGGAAGATTATTCCTTATATTATAGTTTCATACTAAGATATCCATCAATAATTCAAAAATCTGAATTTCTATGTTGGTAACATAGGTTCTTCTGAATGTATTCATCCTCCTTCATTATAACATCCTTTGTTCCTTTAATAACTTCCTCGAAATATTTCTTCATTAATATAATTTATTTCTTGAGAGTACTATTTTACTCCAGACAAGAAACATGTTTTGTACAATGTTGATACTCTCTATATGATTCTGGGCCAACCTCAACTCTATCTGGCCAATATTTATTTTTCTATGTTTAATAAATACATGTGCAAAATTATTAGAAACATTCATATTCTATAGAAATTTATCAATTCAGTTTTATTCATCTTTATTACTCAATATATATCTATTATTTTTAGTGAAACATTTAATATATTTACTAAATTAATTTTCTTCTTTATTAATTTTGTTCCAATTATTCCATGGAGTTTTTTCCTCAGAATCATAGAAAAATTATTGAACATTTTTATTTTCTAAAATCATAACAAAGTGGGTAAATTCACCACATACAAAAAAGTTAAGAGTAATTTTAACTCAATACTATTCTATTACTCTTTAACAGTTGTTGGATATTAAATAAGTTATTTCTATTCAAATTTTAATCATATTTTTAATTTTACTACGAAGGATCGACATCTTTTAAATATTGTATTGTTATTTTTTTCATGGATTCAAAATTCAATTCTTCATTCATCTTATTTTTGAACATTGGAGTTGTTCTAATTTCATAAGAAATGAGAATGATATGATACTCATCAAGACATAAATCATCATTATCATCTAAATTTGAAATATTAAAATTAAACCATTCAAAGACGATTATCATATGTTTCATCATAATTATATAATATTAAATAAATTCTCCAAATACTTTGATGTTGCAAAAAAAATCATTTACTTCAATGAATTATTAATCAATAGAGTCTTCTTCTATAATTATGATGTATTTATAAATACTACTCCATATTTTTATATTTATTTATTTACTTTAGATGTCTATTCGATACTATTTTCCATCTTGTCTTGTGTACTCTCAAAACTTTTGAGGCCCATCACCTTCATAGATTCAGTTTCTGATAATTAATTATGGATAAAATTTTTATATTTACATCAATTTTATGGTTCTATTATCCACATATATCGTCCAAAAATCCTTTTAAATAAGTGGAAAGTTATTTATTGAATCATCAATAACATTAAGGTAAATAGATATGAGAAAAGAATTAATAATATTTTTTCATCCATATCAATTATTTCGATAATATTTTGGAATTCCACTACTCTTGAAAGAATTGATATTATCTCTGATAAGGGATCATACATGAAACATTCCCATTGATACAAATTGAAGTTCAAAATGTGAATATAACAACAAAGAGAGGGGTTGAATTAGTAGATCACTTTTTATATGTTCATCACTTAACTCTTGAAACCTATTAATGTCTATATCCTTATCATCTTTTAGTAAATAATCATGTATGGGAATGTTAGAAACATGTATACAAGATGATAATTACAATGTGTGGCCTCCATGTCAGAATATTCATCCTTTCTAGAGCCATTCCATTTGTTCTATAAAACTTAACTATAAATAACAAGTTAATACAAATTGTTCCATCTTCCATTAAACACCTTCTATCTCTCGATAAGTTTGATTATATTGAATACTATTAGTATAAAATGATTTCTTACAAAATAATAATAATAATAAAATATAATGACTCTGATTAATCTACACAACCAATGTTAATTAGTATAATGTCCTTGATTCTGATGGATTTTAGTATGTTGACAACAATCTGATTCACTTAGTCGGATAGACTCAATATGATGCTACATTTCTCAATATACATTCCTCAAACTCTACTAAAATTCACAGTATGATATTACAAAATAAAATATCCCTCATTATTATTTAATAAATACGTTATTATTGTAACGTCCTAGTTCTAAAAGACACCCAGAGGCGCCTCGTACCCAGTTGGTCACATGGCCTCATGTGCATTTCCCCAAATGCCAGAGGCTTCTGACTAGTAGCGAGGGCCTTCGGTGTGATAGTGGGGAAACTATTCCCTAATTGGCATAGTACAAAGTGGATATAAAAAATAATGCAATAGAGGAAGTAGTAAATATCCAACAACAGAAAACAGTGGAAGACTGAGATAATAATCAACTGGAGAAATTCATAAAAAAAGATGCATGATACATATGTATATGAAAATATCAATCAAGTCACAATGATGAATACAAATAGTATTAAACCACGTACAAAAGAAAAATATAACAGATCATGAGCATCGCATGCCTAGGCTTGGTCCTATGCTCTCTAGCTCCATAGCAAGTCATGTACCTAAAGTGGAAGGGAACTTGCCCTTATCTATACCTGCAACTATATAATCTGTTTGGGCCCAAAAGAATAACCCAAACATGGTGTGAGTCTAAATCCCAATAGGAAACCACCTGATGATCTGTGCCTAATAGTCAGTGAATATATGGAAGGTAAAAGTACATAAATCAATAAACAAGAACATGCTGAATAGTAAAAAAATCCACAGTTCCAATATCAAGCCACATCCAACGAGCAGCTAAGTACAAAAAGGTAACCCTATGGGAAGTACTCACATCCAGCCCCTATGGTCCTACCTACCAAGTAAAAGCAACCTTTTGGGCAGTACACTTAGCCTAGCCCCTATAGTTTAGTCATACAAATTCATAAAGACACTTTGAGGAAGCACTCACATTCAATTCCCCTTATAGTCTAAGGTAGTCAAGGACTACCTGAGGAAGCACACATGGTCAATTCTCATTATAGCCCCAAGGTTAAGGCCTCTCTGAAGAAGCTCACAAAATCAATTCCCCTTATACCCCAAGTCATTAAAATGCTGTCTTAGTAAGCTCACTCGGACTATTACTCCTATCGTCTAGTATCGTTCAAGGCAATTCAATGTAAACAATAACCCTCTAAGGAAGCTCACTTTGGTCTATCCCCTCATAGTATATAATGCTCAAGGACTCTCTGAGGAAGATCACTCGGTCTATCCCCTTATAGTCTAAAATTCTAAATGAATCTCTGAGAAATATCACTCAGTCAATCCACTTATAGTATATAACACCAGGTTCTCACGGCCCTGTGCAAATCAACATGCATAACAATGAAATATGGTCATGGAAAACCTCAAGAACTACTTGGCTAAAAAGCCGATAGCTCAACAACATTTCATAAAAACAACTCTTCATCCTACAATAACTAGGCATGCGAAACATGAAAAACAGGACCAAATGTTCAGAACATGACATGCATGGGAAAAACAGACAAAGAATAGAAATTCAACTTCATTCATATTCAATCAACCTCTATGCAGGCCTACAAGCATTGCAGGAAAAACACATGTGTAAAATGGTAAACACACAATACCCCATTCAGGTGTATATGCACAATTGAACATAATACTCAATGAAATTCAATGGAAAGGAACAAACCACCTACCTTTAGGGTTCCGGCGAAGACGACCTCTTCTCCCAAATGTGCTCCAAACCGAGTGAACGCCTCCCCAAAACCATCTCAAAAACACTTCTCTAACATCAACAAGGTCAAACTTTTACACAAAAGGAAACACCACCCAAGATCTATATGCAACCTTTGTATAATTTGTAAACTAATAGAGGAAGAGGTCTAACCCTAACAGAAACCTCAATGAACTAAAAGAGGGATGCACCCGCGGAGAATCACCTTTATTTCACCAAGAAACCTCTTCGATTTCCCTCCAAAACGAGACAAGGAGCTCCCCCCAAACCATTGAAAATCATAAATCCCATGTGATCCATGAGTGGGTGGAAGAATGGTGGAGGAATGGGAAATACCAAGTGGCCCAATACATAAAAATATTGTCATGAAGTGGTCGGACAGTTACCCTGCACGGTTTGGAAAACCGCTCGCCAACCATGCGGTTGCCACTGTCTCACCCAGGGATTTCTCATGGCTTGCCTACATGGTTTGAAAAACTATGTGCCACCCATGTGGAGCCCATAGTCTCCCCCAAAAACTTCCCATGGCTTGCCCACATGGTTTGAAAAACCTTGCACCACCCGTGCGGAGCCCAATGCCAAGGGTACACAACTTCTAGGGCTAGTTGTATGGTTTGTTCAGACTGTGTTCCAACCATGAACCAACCATGCGCCCCTGCATGACCTCCATAATTTACTCTTTTTCTCATAAATGACCAAAAAAGTAAAACATAACGGAAAAGATTGTCTGGGGTCTTAAAAACTTCCCCCTTTAAAGAAATTCATCCCCAAATTTCCCTAGCAAGGCGGCACAAGAGAAGAAACCCCAAGAAATTCCTGTCATTCTGCTCGTACATTGGCCTCCCTATCCCAAGCCTCGTCTTGTACTCTCCCGGGCTTCCATAGAACTCATACAAGATGAATAGACCAGCCATGAAGAACCTTTATACAGTGATCGATAATCCAGATAGGATGCTCATTGAACGAGGCATCCACATCTTACTCAACCTCCTCGGGTTGCAAGACATGCGACAGGTATGAAATGTAAAGTGAAAGATGTGAAATTTTGAAGACATTGTTCATAGCATGGTCCCTCTGAGGTAATTGCAACCGATAGGCAAATAGACAAAATCTATCCAACACCTCAAACAGCCTGACGGATCTCATTGAAAGAATACCCTTTTTCCTGATCCTTCGATTCCCTAACTTCAGTGCAACATGTAGAAAAACCTGATCCCTGACCTCGAACTCTAGAGACCATCTCTGCTGATCAGAATAAGAATTCTTACGAGACTGTTTCTTAGCCATACACTTCTGAATCAACTCAATATGTTATATGGTCTCCTGGACAGGACGAGGTCCCAACATAGCTGCCTCTCCTACCTCCTTCCTAAACAAGGGTGATCGGCATGGCCTACCATAAAAAGACTCATAAGGTGCCATTTGTATACTTTCCTAAAAACTATTTTTGTAGGAAAACTCCACTAGTGGTATATGTCTATCCCAAGAACATTTAAAATATAGAATATATAACCAAATCATGTCCTCAAGCAACTGAATCGTACGCTCAGACTGGCCATCTGTCCGGGGATGGTATGTTGTACTCAATAGTACCTGTGTACCCAAAGACTTCTGAAGCCCCTAACCAACCCATGATGTAAAACTTGCATCATTGTCTGAAATAATGGAGTAGGGAACCCCATGTAGACGTACAATCTCTCAGATATAAAATCATCCCACCGGGTCAACACTGATGGTCTCCATGATCAGAATGAAGTGAGCGACCTTCGTGAGTCTGTCAATGACAACCCATACCACATTATTCCCTCGTGGAGACCTCAGAAAATTGATCAGGAATTCCATCGTGATGTCATTACACTTCCACTAGGGAATGGGTAACTGTTGTCGAAGTCATGCTGGTTTTTAATGCTCTGCCTTCACCTGCTGATAGGTGGAACACCTCTTGAAAAACTCAGAAACATCTCTCTTTGTACATAGACACCAATACTGACGGTTTAGATCATGATACATCTTGGTGACACCAGGATGAACTGCCCAAATGTATGAATGAAAGTCCCACATCATCTCCTCGTGTATGTCTGCTGGAACCCATACGCGCCCCTGGAAACCCATGATCTCATCCTCACCGATGGTCCATCCAGGAATTGGGTCCTCTCCTGCCACACAATCATACAGTACGAGGCCTTTAGAATCAGATAACTACCTCATTAGAACTCGATCAAGTCGATTAGAGGTAACAACTACCGATGATAGAAATTGATTCCCTTGTCTATCATGTACCTCTAAATGCATCTCAAAGAACAGAGCCATAAGCTGCCACTCACTACTAGCCTCCTGAATGACCAGTATCTGATTCCTCCTACTCAGTGCATCAGCCACTGCAATGCCTTTCCCATGCGTATAAGTAAGTTCTATGTCAAAGGACAGTAAGTACTCAACCCACCTCTGAAATCTCAATTTCATACCCCATTGAGTGAAAATGTACTTTAGAATTTTTTGGTCAGTGAAAACAATAAAATGATCATCCAAAAATTAATGTCTCCAACAACGTAAAACATGAACAATAGCTACCAACTCCAGATCGTGCGTCTGGTAGTTTCCCTCGTGTGGCCTTTACTGCCAAGACCCATACGCAATGACTCCATCTCCCTGCATGAGCACAGCTCCCTAACCAATACCTAAAGCATCGTAGTAAATAGTACAACTCTTGGCTGGCTCTGGAAAGACTAGTATCACTTTTGAATTCAACCTCCGTTTCATCTCTTGAAAGGTTAAATCACATTAATTGGTTTAAAATAACTTTTCACTCTTCTTAGTCAATCCCGTATGTGGTGCTACTAAGCATGAAATTTCCTTAATGAAGCATCTATAGTATCCAGCCAGCCCTAGGAAACTCCACAGCTCAAATACATTCTTCGTCTTCTCTCAGGAAACTACTACTCTCACTTTCTCTAGGTCTACTGATACAGCTGTCTCTGAGATAACATGACCCAGGAAGTGAATCTGATCCATCTAAAAGTGGCATTTTGCGAGATTAGAATATAACAGATGATATCTCAGTGTAATCAGAATGATCTCAAGATGTGTGGCAAGGTCGTGTCTAGTGTGAGAGTACTCCAAGATATCATCCAAAAAAACAACCACGAAAGCATCCATGTATGGATGGAATACTCGGTTCATCAGTGCTATGATAATTGTAGGTGCGTTCGTGAGACCGAATGGCATATCCATATACATGTATAGACCATACTTTCTTCGGAAAGCTGTAAGAGGTTTATCAGATGGTCTAACATGAAACTGATGATAACCAGACCTTAAATCAATCTTCGAGAACACCTGAGCTCCTCAAAGCTGATCAAATAGGTTATCAATTCTCGATAAGGGATATCGGTTCTTGACCATCTACTGGTTCAACTTTTGATAATCCACATACAGCCTAAGAATATCGTCTGCCTTCTTCCCAAAATGGATATGTGAACCCCAAGGAGAAGTACTGGGTCGGATGAAACACTTTTCCTAAAACTCCTCCAACTACATCTTGAGTTCCTACAACTCAAGTATAGCCATCCTATAAGGAGGAATGGACACTTGTTCTGCTATTGGCACAATCTCAATTGAAAGTTCTACCTGTCGCTCCAGAGGTAGTCCTGAAATGTCCTCTAGAAAGACATATCTTAAATGATCCACTACTGGAGAAAATTATTACTGTGATGTCCCCTGGTAATCCAGATATAGACTGGAAATCTGGGATGTAACTCGTCCTAACCCACGATTCTCTAGACCCACTCTACTCACCCGGACATCCCATTCACACTTATGATGAAAAGATCCACCCTCTGGTGATATGAAACCCACCCTATGATGATACCAATCGACGATGGCCTGGAAGGGAACAAACTAGCCCAATCTGAAGAGAAAACCATAGCTTGTCATTTCTAGGACATAGAAGTCCTAAAGGAAGTTACACCCTCCTACCTCAAGAGGTAAATCGTTGCACTGATGTACAGTAGATTTCCTCGTCCACATAGGAGTGTCTAATGTCCAGATATTAGTAGAGGAAAAGATATAGATCCTATGGATCTCCACGACAGCAACAGATATAATGATATAGTGATCCCCTATGTCGAAAAGTTATGAAGATAAAATTGAGGGAACTAGAATGGTACCTCAAACTATAGAGGGTCCAAGATCCTACTCTTACTGGGCCTCCTCCACTACAAAAGTCTAGCCTGCTCCACAACCCTGTGACCCTACCTGATCGCTCTGAACTGATAAACCCAGCTATCGCTAAGAGCCGGGAGAATAGCCGCCACGGCTGTTACCTCCACCTCGTCTTGAATGGCTAGAAGAAATCCAGTTCAAAGATTGGTGACAAACTTTCACTACGGGAAAATGGACCTGTTTCCACTTTTCATCAAACAAACTGTGGGTATAGCATACCCCAATACCCACAGTTTTTCCCAAAACTGTGGGTATATATTTTTTATGAAGACCTATACCCACAGTTTTTCAAAACGGTTGGTATAGGGTTTTTTTCAAGTCATATACCCACATTTTTTGCCAAACCATGGGTATTAGTTTTTTTGGGAGACTTATACCCATAGTTTTCCAAAACCGTTGGTACTTGGGATTTTTTAAGAACAATACCCATGGTTTTTCCAAACCGTGGGTATATGATTCCTGTATTATGGCGGGGAAAAAAATTACATGCGACAACAAAAATATTTTGGCAGGAACACGGTTTGGATTAATATAATTTCTAAGATACACATACAAAAACATGTAATATATATAGGTTGGTTGGTCTGGATGATCATATAGTTGAAGGTGGTTGACTGTTCGAATCCCAGTGAGTTCTTTCCTAATAAATGTGTTAAAATTAATATATGTAATTAGATGTATTGATACATATTAGAAAATTTCTGCAGCTCCTTTGGTCAGGTGACATAACCTCATCAAGCCGATCGCGTGTTCGATTCCCGCCATTATCATTTTTAGATATGCGGTTGTATTAATATGTATATATATATATATATATAACATGAAGTTGGATCAGTTGGTCAGAGAGGGAAGCCTGTTAGTGGGGGGTCTCATGGTCAAAACCCGGCGTGTCCATTTTTTGAATATAAATCCCCACAGTTTGAAAACCACGTGGGAAGTGTTGTGCCACTCTGTACAGTGGTTTGACCCACTATTCCACCAATTTACCCACAGTTTTCCAAACCATGGGTATAGGCTCAGACCCCTATTTCAATGCCTCTCATCCCCACAGTTTTGGGGGTTATACGCAAGGTTTTAAATCATCGGTATAGGTTGCATTTCCAGTAGTGTGGTGGGGCTGCTTGTGTACAAGGAGTCATAGACGAACCCCAGTCATCATCTACTAGTGAAAAGATATGACAGAAATGTTGCAGATTGATGATCTTGCCGTAAGATCGGCTCTCCATTGGATCTCTCTAGCATTGCAGCATAGTATGCATGCTTCTACCACACTGGTAGCACACCACCTGGAAACCAAAAGATGCATCTCACCTACTCTAATCTCTTCATGACGACTCCCTACGGTGCTTCCCTCTATTAGTAGGCAGAATACTAGCTCTGGATGTCGAACCGACCGGGCTCACAACTTTATAATCCCTCAGATTTCGCTCTGTGATTAGTGCATGGTTGACGATAAGGATATCGAAGTCAACCTGAATATGTTCACCTACGATCATATGTAGTTCCTCATACTATCCTAAAACATCTGTGCAAGGAATAACTCATCACCTCTTGGAATAGGTGTGAAACTCTGTAGTTAATTAAAGTGATAAGAGTACAACATAACAGAAAGGGTACCCTGCTCCAGACTCATGAACTCTCGGGCTCGATCGGCCCATAGGGTCTCGGGATAGAAGTAATCGTAGATGATACACCAAAACTCATCCCAAACCATACTCTGCTGCACCCCGCATGTGAGATCACCTCACAACACCTCTTGGAGGAGTCTTGGAGCATGCAAGTAGTGAACTTCACCCTCTTCTCGGGAGGTATCTCCATATGCTCGAAAATCATCAGTGTGGCTTCCAGCGATGACTCTACAGCCTGGGTTTTCCATCCCCTGAGGAAATAGGAGGATGTTGTTTCTGAAATACCCACGTCAATTCTTCCATCGAAGGGGTAGGAGGCGGTGCTCCTTAAAAAGTCTGATTCATCCTCAAAAAGCCCTCTCTGAACTGAGCATCAACTCATGTGTTAGGAATAACTATTGGTCTCAAGACTGACACAACTGGAGGATTTGTAGGAAGTCCCTGATCATCCATATCTACTGTCTGATGACCATCTGGAAAATGGAATATGATTTGGAGGACGTCTCGGTAGCATGACCCTACAAGTTCAACTTCTCACCTTAGATTCAACATTATCTAGGACTAAAAATAGGAAATAAAAAATGCGAATAGAATAAAGAAAGCAATCAATTTTTTGAAAACATGACTACAAGGTGTGTACATGAATTTATCTTCCCCTGCCTAAGTCCTTCTACATAACTAACCCACACGATTCCCTTAAAACAAGGCTACACGGTGTGTTCTTTCTAGACACAACATGTACTAAACAAGCTTCAACGGCTCGTCTTATTAATTTCACGGCTGCATACAAGGTCCTTATACACGACATGCACATCCGGTACACGGCGTGTTCTACCAAGATTTTCACAACCCCATGTCTCTACCCACACAATATGTGAAACGGCGTGTAGTCTGGGTTTTATTTGGAAGTAAGCCTTAGAAACTACTCGGAAAACCGGAAAACACTAAAAACGAACAATTAAGTTCAAAAACCAATCCTTTAGGGACTGTAATCTCCGCGAATCAAATCTTGGAATCTTATACATGTTATAACAAGGTTAATGAATTGAATGATACACCAAATTCTGGTCCATGAGGGCCCATAACACCTCATGAACCAATGTTTGGTATTCATTGAAACAAAAAATCACACAAACAATACTATATCAATCAACATGTATTTTTTATCAAGGAATCTATCACAACAACATGAATATTCTACACAACATCTATCACAACAACATGCAATTACAAATGAACCCAAAATGGCATGGGAAGAATTCATGACACATGATTTCTAGCAAGTGTGTATATGATGCATGAGATGTCATACCCTCATCTAATCGAGTTGCAATAGAAATAGAACATCAAGAATATCAACAGTAATAACACAAGGCATGTGAATCACCCAACGTTGAAATAGAATCTACTGTTAAATTGCAATACTAGAAAACATTAACTATTCCTTTCTATCCCTTACTATAGGCTCCAAAAAATAAGTCAACAGAAAATAATTCCTCTGATTCCACATTGTAACGTCCCGGTTCTGGAATCCACCTAGAGGCATGCCGTACATGGTTGGCAAGACGGCCTCAAGCACATTTCCCCAAATTCCAGAGGATGCTGACTAGCTGGGAGGGCCTTGGGTGTCATAGTGGGGAAACTATGCCCTCATTGTAAGAGTACACAGTGGAAGTAAAAAACATTCAATAGTCGAAGCATTAAATATCCAACAACAGCAAACAACAGAAGACTGAGATAATAAACAACTACAGCAATGCATAATAAATGATGCATGATACATATGTCTATGAAAACAGCCAACAAGTCACAATGCTGAATACAAATAGGAATGAAACTAGTACAAAGGATAAAGTTAATAACTCCTTATCATCACAAGACTAGGCTTGGTCTCATACTCTCCATCTCCAAATCAATTCAAGTACCTGAAGTGTAAGGGTGCTTGACCTTTTCTATAACTGCAACAATATAAGCCTTTTGGGACAAAAAGCATGTCCCAACAGGGTGTGAGACTATATCCCAGTAGGAAACCACCTGAAGATACGTGCCTAATAGTCAGTGAATATTTGGCAGGTAAAAGTATAGATAGTAGTAAACATGAACATGCTGAACAGTAAAAAATCCACAGTTCCAATATGAAGCTACATCCAACGAGCAGCTAAGCACAAATCGGTAAATCCATGAGAAGTACTCACAGAAATCCCCTCTAGTCCTAACTAAGAAGTACAAGCAACCCTCTGTGTAGTACACTCTGCCTACCCCCTCTAGTTTAGTCATACGAATAAATAAAGACTCTTGGAGGAAGCACTTACAATCAATTCCCCTTATAGTCTAAGGTAGTAAAGGACTCTCTGAGGAATCATAGAAGGTAAATTACTCTTATAGCCCCATATTCAAGGACTATCTGAGGAAGCTCACCCAGTCAATTCCACTTATAGCCATAGTCCATCAAAGACTATTTGAGTAAGCTCACTCGGTCAATTCCTCCTATAGTCTTGGATTGTTCAAGGTAATTCAAAGTATACAAAGACTCTCTGAGGAATCTCACTCGGTCTATCCCCTCATATTCTATAATGATCAAAGACAGTCTGAGGAATCTCACTCGATCTATCACCATATAGTCTATAATGCTCAAAGACTTTCTAAGGATGCTCACTTGGCCTATCCCCTTATAGTCTATAACACCAGGTTCTCATAGCCCCAAGCAAATAAATGAGTATAAAAATTTAATATGGAAAGATAAACCTTAAGAACTATTTTGATTAACAGTTTACAACTCAACAACATGTCAAAAAAACAAATCCCTATCCTACAATCACTAGGCATTGGAAATAGGAAAAAATGGTCAGAATATGACATGCATGGGAAAAACATCCATAACATAGCAATTCAACCCGATTCATATCCAATCAACCTCTACACAAGCCTAGAAGCATGGTAGAAAAAATATAGGGGTAAAATGTAAACCCATAAAACCATGTTCAAGGGTATTGGCACAATTGCATATAATACTCAAAGGCATTCAACGAAAAGGCACATACCACCTACCTTTAGGGTTCCTTATAAAACGACTTCCTCACCCCAACATGCTCCAAACTGTGTGAGAGCCTCCTCAAAACCACCTCAAAAACTCTTCCCTAACATCAACAAGGTCATACATTATCACATAAAGGAAACACAACCCTAGATCTACATGAAACCCTTGTAGATCTAGGAAACTAAGAGAGGAAGATGGTTAACCCTAACCAAAACCTCAAATTACTAAAAGAGGGACTTACACGAGGAGAATCAATTTCAATCTCCCAAGAAACCCATAAGATTTTCCTCTAACACGAGCAAAGGAGATCCTCCAACCTCTTAAAATCCCAACTCCCACATGATCCATTAGTGGGATGAAAAATGATGGAGGAATGAGAAATCCCGAGTGACCTTGGAATTAATAGCCATATCTTTAAGTGGTCGCATGGTTACCCCGCACGGTTTGGAAAACCAAGTGCCAACCATGCAGTTTCCACTATCTAACCCAGGGATTTCGCACCACATGACCGCAGGGTTTGAAAAACTGTGCGCCACCCATGCAGATACCACTATCAAGGGTGCACAGCTTCATGGGTTGGACACTTGTCTTTTTAGACCGTGCGTCATCTGTGTGGCAACCATGTGCCCCTACATGACCTCCAGAATTTCCTCTTTTTTCTCAGAAATGACCAAAAAAAGGAAAACATACCCGAAAATAAGGTCTGTGGTCATAAAATTTAATAGTCCTTTATATATATAAAAATATAATTCTAATTTCATATTGAGATATCTGTCCCAAAATACCTCTACCTCGACTTTTTATTTTAAACATTGCAGTGGTCCAACATATTCTACTTATCAATAAGGATTAATAAGTATGACTGTATTTTGATTCAATTTATAGTTTATATAGATTAGAAAATGGTGTACAATGAAATAAATTTCCCCCTTGATAAAATATCAAATTAGAAAAAATCGACCACATTAAAAAAATTATATTTGATAGCTTCCAACCTTCTCAAGATTTATTAGAAATCAATCTATTGGAACATACTAACATTTCTTCAGTTTTATGTGACTTCCACAGAATTAGTTTGATTAATTTAATCTAATTAGTTCTAATGTAACATCCTCATATAAAATCTAATGCAACTTCATCATCTTCCACACATATTAAATACATTATGTTATAATTTCATAATCTGATTACATTCTAACATTGTCCATATTCCCACAATGATCTAGCCATATTTGATGGATCATAATGATCTTACATTAATCATCTACTCACTATGATGTGATTTTTTACACTACTAATAAATATATGATTTTCATAATCTTATCATTACGATCAGACTCACTTTCTTCATCTCATTAAAATATTACTATCTTCCAAATATTTAGCCCAATTAATTTTTTTTGTAATGTTAGTCCATCCAAAATATCTTCTTAGAGTAAATTTAATAGAATGCTCATTAAGAAAAAATTATCATTATGATGGAATTTATTTATTAGTGGATTCACATATAAACATTGAGATTATAAAAAACTAATAAACAATAAGTCATTTAGACTTTTGACAATATATGTGTCTAGTACATCTCATTCTAATATAAAATTTGACTTTATTTCTAGGGCTACTAAAATATTTTTCATTCCTTAATTTCATTACAATATTTTATCATGAGTGTTTTTATTATTTGTTATATCTTTATGAATGTTATAGAATCAGCTGAGATTGGTTATAATGTTCAAGAACATTCTAAATCCAGACAGCACTATCTTTATTCAACATACTCAGTAACATTCCAAATTTCTATATCATTTACCTATTTTCATTCTCTAAATACATTAATGGAAATCTTATTGAAATAAAAAATTTATTCCTCTGAATCTTTTGGATCTAATTTTGTATATATTTTATATATCAGCATCACAATGAATAAACATCTTTATATTCACATTGTTCTTCACACTGATGAATTTGAGTAAGATGGTGGGTAAGTTCAACAGATCTACATAAAATCTTGTGTATATCATCCGTAGTCATTCTGGATTTGATACTTCAAATTACGAGAGACTATTTCTAGAAACATATATCCAGAAAGATACTTTCATAAAGATAAAAACATTATCACACTTTTTCCTTTAGATTTGAACAGTAGGAAAAATTTAGTATTCTTATAAATACTAATTCTGATAAACAATGTCAAATCATAAATAATAAAAAAATACTTTAAAAAAATTAATTACCAAAAGTTTTTAATAAATTGTGACACATAATAAAAAAGATTATTTGAATATTATTTTATAATTTTTTACTTGATGATAAATGTTTTTACAGAAAATAGTGTTCATATACCATAAAATAATTTGAAATAAATTGTTCAATTTTCATGTAGTATTAAAAAAGGATTTAAATATGAGAATTTAAAATTTAAAGAGCATAATTTTAAACTTATATAGTGGTTTTGAGATGAAATTTTATATTTTAAATTAAGACGCAGGGTTTAAAAAAATTTAAGGATTCAACTTTTATTCTCATTTGTTTCATCTCCCAAATAGTTATTTTTTCTTCTTGTAAACTGAGACTCATTCAACATCTCTTCTAAACATACACCTATTTTTATTAAACTAATTTGAGAAGTATCCATCCCATTATATGTAAAAGTGGTCATTATGGATTAATTCATAGGATACCACCTATTATAGTTGGGTAAATATATTTTTTTAAATTTAATTTCACATTTACCAAATTATGGTTTTATTTAAAATTTATATATAGTAAATTCATATACTTGGAGAAGTTTCCAATCAATAATAAGGAGGTTAAAGTCATATTATACGACTTATTAATGATCATCCCACTAAAATTATTTTATATTATGGTCCACCAAATAATTTACTTAGTTTAAGAGTTTCAACTACGTGGTCTTGTATATTAGAGATGGTTGTACCACTTTGAACTGTATAAAATGATTTTGGAAGTGTATGTCAAAAATATAACATAGATAGAATGATTAACTATAGAAATTTATATTGTTGAAGAATATATTTAATTTGGTAACTATTTCTTATCATATGTTGATATAATTAGACTCAAAATATTTAATGTCATAATATATTCCATATGGGTGAATGGATTTATGAAAGAGTTGTTGTTACAATTACCTCTACAGAGAGGGGGAAAGAACAAGTTTTCATTAAATATAATAGAAAAAATGTATTAGTCCTTAAATTTAATCCTACAATGAAATTATTAGATATTCAAATCCATAAAGGGCTTATGTATTGATATCCAATACATAGAGTGAACAATTTATATGATGGTTCTATGAACTAATTTATATAGAGTTATTTTAAAATATGAATTCAATTGATTAATAACTTTAATAGATATCTATGTGACTGTACATAACACGATGATTGTACTATTATTCAAAATAGTGAAGTTACACTTATAGAGTAAGTGATGCACATATTTGGTTCAATGTATAGAAATAAAATATATGAAAATATATATAATTTTGGAATTTAAAAACAAACATATGTGTAGGATTATAAAATAGTTAATGTTTTAATTTTTTGTAAAAAATTGTTTTATAATAGGAGTACATTAAAATTTGATTTAATGGTATTCCTGATTGTGAATTTAAATGTGGAAGTATAAAAGGATGAGCCACTAACAATCAAATCCAAATAAGTGAATGTATTTTATGTCTCAAATCTAGTAAATGAGAATTGGTTGATTGTTCTACTATAGACTAAAATATTCTATAGTTACATGGAAATTTAATCGAGGACGAACCTTTAATTATAATATCAACAAATGTTTATGTTTGTCCCAATGTAGGCAATGTCTTCTATGTTTGATGGGACTACAAAGAGGTGTTTCAGATTCTATATATAGGATCAACATATATTAATTCTTTGTAAAAAAAATAAATCTCAATGATAATATTATAGTGTCTATTTAATATAATATGTTTTCCCCATAATATTATCCTAGCTCTGCCACATTACGATAATCTAAATTAAATGTTTGATTATCTTAGAAGAAAAAAAAATTCCTTCTGTTTACGATGTTGTCACTAACCAAAGTCTACAATAGATATTATATTCTAAAAATATAGAATTATTATGTGGTCAACAACAAGTTTTCCAAAAAACCAAGAATGATTTAGAATCACTGTGTTTATTAAGATTATCATGGAAATATGTAAGGGTAAAAAATTTGAGGTTTGATGGGATTAACACAGCCAACCTAAATATTCTAATAATCCAATGTTCATTAGTTATGTTGGGGTCACAATGAGGATGAATATAATTATTTATATAGATCTATTGCTCTATTTCTAGGCTATAATGATGGAAACCCTTTAGGGAGAAATAATAGTAATGTTCCATATACTTTTTTTTAATTTGATAAATTATTAAATAATGATGTTTTCATTTAATTTTAATCATTCCATATAGATTTTATTTATTATAAAAGATTTCAACTTGAAATTTGACTTAATGGAAACTAGGAAATACAAAAGAAGTATCACGACTGTTCTTACCAAAATACATCTTTTTGATGCTAAGGGGAATATAAAGCTAAACCCACGAGTTAGTTTTTCAGACATTATAAGGAAGAAAATATAATATTACATCATAATTTTTCATGATGAGAAATACTTTCAGTATCATTGTAGTTGATACTCTATTATTTGAAATTATTTAGTTTATCCAATTTGATTCAAAATGGTTAAGTTATGAAATATAAAATGGGCGACAAAGATAAAGAACGTACATAAAAACCAAGGCACCCCAATAAAAAATAAAGGACCAGATAAGCATAACAAGAGAATAAATTTGAATATACTTTAAAAAAACAATACATGTTTTATGTTATATAGAGAAACATATTGTTTATCTATGTAGACTGAGGTATCCAAATCTAATGCCACATCCATACTACATCATGTGTAGTGAAAGGTGGATCATGTAAATAAGGAGGGTAATATAGATGGTAAAAAAACAAACTTAGTGTGGGATACATGTGTATATATGACATTTTATTAGTTCTTTATACATTATAGAAGTATTAAATAAAAATATAATTTTTTTTCATATGTTATTATAAGGTTTATGAAAAAGATTTAGTAGAGACAATATTTAAAGGAAAACAACTTTCAGTAGATTTGAAATGCCTAGAAAATTATGGGTTAGTTAGAGGAGAAGGAATTGGAGTTTCTCATTCATCAGACATTGAGAAGAAATATCCAAAATAAGAAAAATTTAATATGTCTAAAGGATTACATACCGACCTATATTTTCTCAATATAATATTTTACAGCCTAGATTGGGAAACCAATACATGACAAATAATCACAGAGAACCTGTGGTGGAACAAAGATCCGCACATGGAGAACCAAAGACACCAATAGCATTGATTTTAGTCATTTCCCTTAAATAAGTAAATTACCTAATGTATTAAATGGTTTAATTACACTTCATCCTAAATTAGACTTAATATATATCTAATAAAATTATATTACTCAAATTAGGTAGGGTAAATTTGTATGTGATTTCGATCCTTCAATACTCGTACACCAACATGTTATGAGGGGTAAAATGCATAACATCCCCAATGACAAGATATATAATAAATAACACCCAAAAGATCACATGAGAGTGTTTATGGAGGATTCTCAGGAGCTGACCACTAAATTAGTTCTTCCATATAATGTGTTGGATATTTCAACATTCAATGTTCTATTGGAACATTCATAGTGTGTATGTACAGTCTTATAAAGATACCAAAGGTATGTCTTCAATAAATTTTTTGTTATGGAAAACTATAAGTATTTTATGAAAAATAATCATAAGTAATCTATGGTATTTCAAAAGGAAAATGGTACAATGGAATGAAATGTCAAATCAATATAATTTAGTGAATCAAATATGAAATCAAACAAACCTTCTGTATGTACCTTCTCCCCAATAGTCCATAATCAACATTTAATATCCTTAATAGCTCATGAAGATACCAAATATACAGAAAAAAATATTTTAACATTGAATATGTTGAATAAATATTTTGGTCATTCATTACAGACATAGTTGGTATCATGATAATAAATTAGATTCTCATGTTTTAATGGATGGAAGACTCAGTTGTAAATACATAAATAAGGTAAATGTTTATAATATTTATTTCCAAATAGTGGTCTAATATATTACATAATGTTTAAAACAATCTATATATTTTTTTAAATTTTTTTATATAACTATTATATAAAGTGAAAATCACTGGAAAAAAATTTGTATTTAGTAAACCATATATCATTTCTAGGAAATATATATATATATCAAGAATAAATGAATTGATCAGAAGAAAGATGATCAACATAATGTGTTTGAGAAAAAATATATCTTAAAACATGACATTTTTTATTCCTATAATACATGGGTATATATATATAACATTACCAAATTAATGTTTTATATTTTTAATACATATATATCTTGATTTTCTGATGCACTAGATGAAGAGAACTGTCAATCTGGATACCCAATAAATTTAGTTTTTTCATCTAATGCATTGATATCCATCAAAATGGAAACACATGGTCTGTATTGTTAATTTCTAATGTACTAGAAACAATAGTTTATATAGAAACATTGAATTATATGTTTTATTCTAAGTCATAACAAAAATTTTGTTATAATAGGGTGGTCTCAAAATATATCCTACATAATGGATTTATGTCAAAAAATGAAAATAAAAATACCATGAATTATTTAAAATGAATATATATATATATATATATAATGATTTAACTATAAATCCATATATGAAAAAAAATCTATTTCACTATTTCAATGTTTATGCAGTGTTTGAAGAAAGACATTGGAAACTATTGAGGATATTAGGTTTCTAAAATTATAAGAGATTATAAATCATGAAATTACCAAATTCCCTGAAGAGGTAACATTTAATGGTAATTAAAATATCATTAAGAAGATTTCATAAAATTTATTTATATATTTTCTATGTTCGAAGAATATTTTCAACAATATAAGTAATAAAAAGAAGAATTATTTTTTTTATAGATTAGTGGGTCGCATACATGGAGTTTTAAAGTTTGTTAAAATCATTTTTAAGTGATTATTTTCTATTTTTGTGATATAGTATAGGCTATAATATTACTAATATATTTTATTTGTGAATAATTTTTATCAAAATTCAAAAATATTAATTTTTATCTGTTACACCAGGATAAATATAATAGATGAAGACAATAAGTTTAGAAGATCTTGCTAAGAATCAATAAAATTGTTAAGAAATGGTGAAGGTAGAGGTGAAATCAAAGGAGGTGGTGGAGGTGCATGTAGAGGTAAAGGAGGATTAATAGGTTGGTGAGAATGTAGAGATAGTAACCGAGGACGAGGATAAGTTAGTGGTGGAGATCTATGTAGAAGAGGAGATGAAGTATTGGCCTACACAAAAATTATTATTGAGAAATGTCATAGTATAAGGATCATACCGTGTTTAGGATTGTTAAAAATTGATAAAAATTATTCGAAACACTTATCATATAAGATCAAAGACACTGTGTCAGGGTTTCCGGTTTCTTATTGAATTTTTTTTCACATGTTGTTCAAGTGATTTTTATAGGAATTAAGTGGATGAATTTTTTACATAAAAAATAGAGAAAACTTATTTTTTTCAAACTGATAACCATATGATAAAATTACTGTTATCACATTCCATTTACAATCAAATATCTATAATGTCTAAAATAAACCCCAAACCATGAAAAATGTGATCAAACAAAAAAATTTATTTTCATGACCCCGTCTTCTCTATAATTAAAATAAAGGGTCACACTGGCATAAAATAATCACAATAAGCACATGTTCAATATTCTTATACATAAATTTACTTTAATAATGAGTGTACTAAAAATATATAAATTTTATAGTTTAGTTATTATAGATATAAAAAATATAAATTATATAAGAAGAATATTATTAATATAATATGTGAGGATGAATAAATTAGTGCATAAAACCACAAAAGAAAGGATATGTAATTATTCTATGTAAACAGTCTGTTAATTTTCATGAAGTGAATGATTAATTTTAGGTATTAAATATATCATACATTGAATATGTAAATATGTTAAATGTAATAAAAACCAACAATTTAACCTTATAACCATTATAAATTCCAAAACAGAACACAAACCTAATGTATATAATCCAACCATATATTAATTTGTGGAGCTACTATTCACTTAAGAGTCACAATACCCCAATTAAATCATCAAACATGTATTTAATCCCTCTCAATTTTCATAATAAATATTTGTATAATCATCCACCAAAGAAAGATGGTGTATCAGATAACTATTAGAGGAAACCCATCATTGTGATATCATGGTCATTGAAGTGGGTTGGTGTCAAAGTAAACATGGTGTCAAATGAAAAAAACTAATTTATAAATAAATACATAAAAATATAATAAAACATACAATTATATCATTAATAATTGAATATAAAAATGAGATCCCCTTTTAAAAAAATGTGAAGCATGATCAAAAACCTCTAAAAAATATAAAATTTCATAGATGAAATCATGAATTTTCAAAAAAGAAAAATACATTGATTGCACATTGGTGGGTAGTTGAATAATTTTGGCTATTAAATCATCAATTATATTTGTGATATAATATCACAAATTCTTATAAAATGCATAAATGTAACACATCAGGTTTACATTAGTGAAATGGATTGATTTATACTGATTCTTTTGAATGAAAATGATGTGAAATTAATTTATCCGACCATTATATCACTTAAATTCTCACAATTATTACATTATTAGAGTGTTTTACTATCTTTATTATGCATATAAATACTAGATCACCATCTCTCCATAAAAAAAGTGTCCCAAAGTTTGTCACTAATATGTTTGAGAATATTCATTATGTGAAAAGACCCATGTTTCCAAGCTAATTAATAAAAAAACAATCATCATCGAACAAGATTACATGAGCAGTTGGATATTCAAATTTGGAGGAAAAATTAATGATAATGTAATTTTATATTTTAGCATATCCTTGAATATTGAAAAGGATATACTAATCTATTGAACATTCTTATAAGACATAATGGATGTTTTAGATTTTAGTTTAATTTTCATTATATACAGTTTACTGATAATAATTAATAGTATGAGAATGGGTAATCAATTTATAATGGAGTTTAGTGTCTTCTGAAAATACATTATGGGTCACACTTATGTTCTTTCCATTAGAATAGTTAAATCCTCTATTATACAGTTTGTACTTTCTAAAATTGGGAAAGCAAAAGATACATTTTGTTATGTTCTATAAAAACTCAAATGAAAATATTTATTTTTCTTCAATACACGAATTATAATATGTTTACAATTTTTTTTATTGTTTTCTTGGATGAATAAAGGGAAAAATTATTTTTAGTATAATATAAAAATATATAATGCATCATGCTTATTATTATATAATATAATTGGAAAAACATTTATATATGAGTTTTAGAAAAACTCATAAATGATAAATGTGTTTGTTGTAATCATGTGCAATATGTGAATGTTATTTTATTATAATGTTGATAAATATATCGGTTCATTAGGATTGACATTATAGAACATTTTTCACAACAATAATTTATGAATGACTAAATTCAATTAATTTTATTTTCATATCATCCAGAAAAATTTTATGATATTTTATTGATATATAACAAGAAAAAATATCCTTTTAATTTATTTTATATAATATTATACACTTTTATTAGTTAATTTATTCATCATTTTTATCTAATAGTTATTTTTTAAAAGAATATAGAGATCATGATGATATTAATCCGTAAACAGGCATGAGTAAATCAATTCCTATGATCTAGAAAAGGTTAATTCAAAATATTTATTTTGTTAATTTTGTAATCATTTTTATAATATTTTTAAGTTAATATTATATAATTTATATCTAATATTTTTTCACAGATCTTTTGGGAACTCCATTTTTTCTTTTAACAACCTACATCATGCTAGTAATTGGCAAACATGTATCTTTTGGATGTTTCATTCCAGGAATTTGGGGTTTCTCTCCAATCAAAATGGAATATTTGACAATTTTCTGGCTTGGTGATGACCGTAGAAGAGAAAACACAAATCACATAATCAATAAAACACACATAAATATATAATAAATTGTGGTATTTATGAATTTAATGATATTTTTTGTTTAAAATTTTTATATTAGTTCAAATCACACAACACATACTCCAAATTTATCAAACAAATTCCCCATAAACCAAACTACATTAACATATATCTATATTTTATAAAATAAATTTAGTTATTTTAAATACAACATCTGTTTTTTGTTAATTTAAAATATTTAAAAAAATTATTCTATTGCATATCCATCCAAATATTGATGTATTTAATGTTATATATTTCTCCATAGATGTATTTTATTACATCACATTTAGGTTTAATATATTTCTTTTTTGTATTACTCACATAAGAATTGATTTCATATACACATGGATTATTTTGTTCAATTTGGGGTGGTTTTGTCCTATGATACATATGCTCATTATATATCAGACTTGAAGGATTCAGTTGAGATAATGAAAACAATGAAAGGGGTAAAGATTATATGCAACCATTATGAAAAGTTCAATTTCTAATACTTATTAAATTATGTCGTTAATAATTTTATCTAATATTTTGTTGACAATTTGCATATTAATTTATATTGATAATTATTTAGTTTTTTCATATATTATATGATAATTCATAATTTAATTCAATTATCATTAACAGTTTTGAAAAGGGTGTAAATGTTTCTTTATGATGGTTGAGGAAACCCCATGATACCTAATATACAATTTGATTTAAGGAGTAATGAGTTTCTCTTCAATAATAGTTTAACATGTTCCCTATTTTATATATTTGTTTTTATTATTCATTAAAAAACATATTACATACTTATTTATAAACATCTCAATCCGATACATAGTGTTCCCAATATGACTTAGACTATTGTTTTTTAGTTTTTATTGTACAATTTTTTTAAAAAAACATCATATATTAAAAACATAGAAATTCATTATAACTATATTAATTTTTTTTTGAAAATAATCAATAATTCATTTTTAACATGTAGGAATCAACTGCACCTCAATCTCATTCATGGTGTACATGGGATGACTCCAACTATGTCTTTCATTTTAAATTTGAATTTAAATTTTATAACATATAATAGTGAAATACTAAAAAATGAAAAACCATAATTGGGTTGTCTTGATAAGTTTTTAAATTTATTTTTATGTCATTTGTGACATGTAAGAATTAGTCTAACATGAAACTGACACACAAGGTGACCTGTATGACTCAAGTTTCATGTTTCTATATTAAAATGACATTCTATTTAAGAAAAAATGTTTACTAATCTAAACCATGAAAATTAATTAAATATTTTTTATAATTTTAGAAAAAAATCCGTAATTACTTTGGATGATTTAAGGATCATTCACAACCCAATCCGAATCACAATGGGACAGGTATGACTACATGTTTAAATATTTGTTTAGAATTCAAATTTATTTTAGTAAAAATGACATCTAACATACTCAAAACAGATAAAGTTCTTTCAATTTTTTTTGATTGTTTTAGAAAAAAACCATAATTAATTTTTGAGGTGAATGAATCAGCCTAACATCAATCTGATATAGTATGTTTCTGTCATGAATCAGTGATTATGTTATCAATTTAACATTGATATTTTAGTTCAAAATGTGTCACTCAAGGAAAATTATGAAAATGTCATAATATTCAATTTATAATTTTGGAAAATGATTCATAATTAATTTTTAGTGTGTAGGAAGTATCCTCATGTCAAAATGAAACTCAATGTGACTGGTATCACCTAATATTCATTCTTTTAGTTTAAAATGATATTTTTAATAAAAAATAAAATTGAGATACTCTAAACCAAGGTAATGAATTTGGATAGTTTTAATACATTAGGAAAATTATACGTAAGTCAATTGTTACCTTTTTAAGTCATCCTCACCAAAATGAAATTAATGTTGTGACCAATATGAGTCCAAATAAATATTATTATTTCAAATTCACATTAATTTGAGAAAAAATACAATTGGAATACTCAAAAACTGATAAAAAAGTCAAATTATGTTTATAATTTATTAAAATGGTCCATAAGTGACTTTTGATGTGTATAAATAATCCAAATATATATTATACATGATGTGCCTGGTATGGTTCAAAGATCCTCTTATTAGGTTAAAACATACATTTTCATTCAAAAAGATTCATTATCTGAAAAGTAATAAAACACACCCAGAATATCATGATAATATATTAAAATGATTCTTATATCATTTTTGATTCATAGGAATCATTGTCACAAAAATTGAAACACTATTTGATCGGTGTGACTCAAATTCTATGTTTTTAGTTTAAAATGAAATTATAGTAAAAACAAAAGTGACGTATAGAAAACAAAGTAGAAAAAATTGGATTGTTTTTGAAAATTTAAGAAATTGATCCATATTTTATTTTGGATGTGTAGAAATCATCATCAATAAAATATGATTGATGTTGTGAAAAGTTTGACTCCATTTGTTTCTTTTTTTAAAATGTATATGACATATATTAGAAAAGAGAATTTATGTAATAAAAACAAAAAAAATGCATTCATATTGTTTTGATGCTTTAGGAAAATGGTCTTAATGTCATTTGGGATATTTATTAATCATACTCACATTAGTATGTCACATGATGTTCCATGATGACTCAAAGAGATTTGGTCAGTTTAAAATTCCCATATTTGTTGAAAAAATGAAACTCCTTAAAAAATATGATATGATGATCAGATTGTCTTGGTATTGTATGAAAATGATTCCAAAGTCATTTATAGATATATTAATTATTATCATATAAAACCACCACATTATGAGATTGGTAAGACTCAATGTGCATGTTTATAGTTTAAAACCACTTTCTAGTAAAAAGTTGATATACTCAAAACCATGAAATTTTTTTGGATTATTTTAATATATTAGGAAGTTTAGACATATGACATTATGAATGTGTAGGAATCATGGTCACTTAAATCAGACTTACTATGTGGCTAGTATTACTCCATGTGTGTCTTTTTTCTTAAAATTTTCATTAAATTTAGTAAAAAAAATATAACCTACTCAAAACTGAGAAAATTAATTTGTATTTTTATTACATTCCTATAATTATCCACATATCATTTTTTATGTGTATGAATCTGATTAACCACAATTTGATACATGATGTTCCTGGTATGAATCACAGTGTATGTTATTAATTTAAAATTTACATTTTAGTTCAAAAAGTGTTAAACATTGAAAACTAAGAAAACATGCTCATATTTTCATGATAATTTATTAAAATGTTCATTTGTCATTTTGAACTTGTATGAAACAATATCACATCAAACCTATGCAGATATGACATGTATGAATCAAAATTTATGTATCCAGTTTAAAATAATATTTTAGTTAAAAATACAATTGATGTGCTAAAAATTGATTAAAAACTTTTATAATGTTCTGAAATGATAAAAAAATAACCATAAGTCATTTGGTATGTTTTTGAATCATCCATACCTAAATTTGATGCATGGTGTGATCTATATGACTCCAATTTTTTCTTTGTCATTAAAAATAACATTAATTTTAGAAAAAAACATAGCTAACCAAATCAAAACTAAGAAAACACATTTAAGATGATTTTATAATTTATGAAAATGATTAATATGTAATTTGGTACATATAGGAATAAAACTCAACTCAATATGATAAATGATGTACCTAGTATGAGTCATAGTGTCTATTGTCATTTTAAAATTCAAAATTTAGATCAAATATTGCCACTCACATATAACCAAGAGAATTTTCTCAGATTGTATTTATAATTTAGGAAAATTATTCATAATTAATTTGGGACATATAGGAATCGGTATCAGGTCAAAATGACACCCAATATGACAGGTATGAATCGATGTTCATGTTTTCTGTTTAAAATGATATTTTAGTAAAAAAATAATTGAAGTACCTAAAAACAATTACATGCATTCTGATTATATTGATATATTATTAAAACACATTACATTGTCCTCTACTATTGGTATAAATTATTTTCACCTCAATTAGATGTACAATTCCATTTGTGTGACTCCAAGTGAATGTTTGTAATATAAAAGATTCATTTTAGTTAAAAATGTGCATTACATAGTCAAAATAGATAAAAACAGCATAGATTATTTTTACATAATACTATCTTCTATTAACTAATTAATTTCCTAATCATTTTACCTAATGATTAATTAGTTAACTTTCAATGAGATAATTCTTGGGGACAAACATGAAATGGTTGGATGTGAAAGAATAAACCACAACTCAATTAGATACAAAGTGTTCATGGTATGACTCAAAGTTTATGTTAAAATTTAAAATATATATTTAATATACTAAATTATATTATTAATGCCATATTTTTTTTTATATAGATGTGTTATTTAACTCGATCACGAGTGTTTTTCTCAAAAAAATAATGAGTTTAGGTTGTGGGGAAATGGTAAAGAAACATTGATGATTTTTCATATATTGGGTAATTTGTACTTACAAATGAAATTTTATAAATCAATGTTTAAAAGGTCTATAATATATTGTTTTCTTGTAAATTTATTATAAATTTTCATTCATTTATACCATATATTTGTAATGTATTTTTCTTATTTCTCGTATTGCAGTGTGTTTTAATATGACACTGAAGTTTGTCCCTTTATCAATACTATAATATGTGATGATAAATTCTGTATTTATTAGTGCCTCTAAAAGTGATAAAAATGATCCTTTAACAGTGATTTTAAAAGAACTAATAAATTCTTCATTAGTAAGCAATAAATAACTGCACTGATAGATGGGGTCCTTTATGAACACTTATAAAGGTATTGTTAAATGTGTCATTGATCTGTTATTTTATTATTTTTAGTAAAGGACTTGTGTATGGGTGATTTTATATCGCTGCTAAAAAACAAGTACTTTTAATCATGCTCTTATAGTCTATTCTATTCTAGCACATATGAAGGAAAATATTATTGCTGATAAAGACTTGTTTTGCAGAACTGTTTCTATTGGACCTATCTACCATGTATTTTAACTTGTTCACTTGAAAAACTATATATTATACTTTATTTATGTTCATGAATGATTATAAAAACCTTATATATAAATAAATGAAGATAAATTCTCCATTATTCTCATTTTATAATATCAAACAAAACTATATTAAATGTGTCATATAGATATTAGAATGTGAGGTTTTGAAAAATCCATATCCGTATTTCATATTTACACTTTACCAGTGAAATCAATACCCATTAATATAATTCTTCAATTACCCTTTCCAGAACTAACAGATGAGACAACATGTGAAATATTCTATATCTTGAGGTTTTATCCATATTTCATGAATGACATTAATTATTACATTATTACATAACAATCATACGCATCACCCTTGGGTATCTTGTAAGAACATTTCTCACCAACAGTTCCTGGGGTGGCTCAATAGGTATTGGGGGAACTATAACCATGATATTATGATACTATATTACACTTTGTATGTGCTTTTACTACTCATTGAAATTCATGCTAGCGAGGACATTGAATTTTTCAAAAATTAACAATAGTTTAATTTTGGTTGTACCTTCGATTTTCTATGAAAACAATGCCTTGAGGATTAGTAATGTTTTCCTGATTATTGTTTATACATTATTGTTTAATATAATCATAAATATTACCTAATATATTATCAAACAGTAGAACCCATATATATTGTAATAAGAATACTATTCTTCTTGAGTACTATAGTGGAAAATATTATTGAAACCTATCCTCACATTTATCAAACATTGGACATTCCACTAGTTGGAGTGTTCAAGGTAGGTATTTGACTATTCATTCTCTTTAACTGGCGACACCTTGATTGGTAGGTCGATCTTCCAACTCCTAAAAGCATATACATTATTTACTAAACGATTTCTATTAACGATGAATGAATATATATTTTGGTACTTCTTTTTTCCCAAATTCACTTATGTCAAAAAAATTATCCACATAATAATTCCCCTATAGTAGGTGGTACCCTCCACTATAGCTGACGATCACCATGTACACTCAATTATTTCAAATTTGTGCAATAGAAGGTGGTTTCTCCATAATATTTATATAAGTTAATTTTAAATTATTTTAGGAATGAAAATATTTTATATATAAATATATTTATATTATTTTCTCTTTCTTAAAATTGTACATCAATTTTATATAATAAATTCATCGCATACATATTTATATTATCTGTATACTATTTTATGTGTTTTCATGGTCCAAAAAATTTATAAAATAATTAACAATTCATAATAGAAATTACATACATGCCTGATCCTGAACATCTAACATTGGATGATTCATTTAAAATCAAAAGATCAACCATAACCTAAGAGTGTCATACATGAGTCATATATTGACATGAATCATAGATTTTCCTTCTATAATTTTTCAACATCACATCTTAAATTTTTCCTCATATTGGAGTGGTCTACATAAAACTTCATCATCATCAAAATTAAAAGCATATACTCACCTGAATTCGAGGAGCTCTCGGGATCCACAATATACATACAGATATGAATAGACTCATATGACCTTAAAAACATTGAATAAAAATAGATAATGCGTAGTGTATCAATTAAAAAATTAATTATAAGCACTACACACATTTGTAATGAATTTTTGAATTAATAAAGCTAGACATGATAGTGGTCTGTCAATTCACAAGAAAAGTTGGTATATTTTTTAAATGCGTTATAAAATTTAAATTAAAGAAATAAAAATCTTAATATATTAAATTAATTAAATTATTTAAATTAATTCATATAATTTATTTCATTTTGGAGTAATAAATTACATAAAATTTTAAATAATAAAATTATTATTATTAGTTTAATTAAGAATTATTTATTTAATTGATTTTTTTATATTAAAAACAATTTAGGAAAATTAATCCCATCCATTACCATTATGTGTTGGGCCGAACCTACCCAGGCCCATTTTATGATATTAAAACCCTTATAAGGGATGATCGGGGATGGGAAGGCCTGAATATAGTCGTTCTCTATTATGTAGTCCAACCCATGCCCTTGGCGAGGTGGATGTGGTTTGTGAGACAGTTTTTGGATTCGGATCGAGGTTGATCACAGTTGGTCATGGTAGTTCGTTGTAGAAAATCCCGATAAAAGTATCTAATTTAGAAAAGGATATGAGGATGAATGTTGTACAACACTCTCTCATAGAGATAGCCAATGGTTCAATAAAATTAGATCACATGGGGTAGGTGATTGGGTTCAAGCTAGAGGTAGTTCTTTTCATGGTCAAAGATGATTTGTCTCACATGAGGGATGCTAAAAAAATGAGGAACACCCCAGTCAGGGAAGTATGAGTAGAGGTGGTGGTGTGTTAGAGTGGTAAGGTAGACTAGATAATAGAAGCGTTGATACAGGATCTCATAGATGTAATTTGGGGGTTAAACATTTCTGATGATGTGTGGTGAGCCACGACGAGGTGAAGGGTTGTGATGACAACATGCCCAGAGAGGTATGGTTCAACAGAGTTTTGTAAAATTATCAATATAAAGGGGCATGATGGATGCAGTGGTCTCATGTCACTGAATATGGTGGTAACCTAAAGTGCATTGGCCAATAAATCCACATTAGTTCGGCCTTTGATAACAATGACTGGAAAAAGGCTAGGATGGGAATGAGTGTTAGTTGGGTGATATATTCTCCTGGATTTGTAGGGTTAGAGAGACACCTATGGAGGATCCCATGGTGGATGGTCACCCGCCTTTAGAGACCTATGGAATGATAGTTTTCTTCCTTTGGAAGCCAACCAATTTATTTTCCTTGTCATGTTTTCTTTTAAAAAAATAGTTTCTACTATGGAATATGAGCTCCCTAGTTCGATAGTGCTAAAATTTTCACAACATATACACGGTAGAATTTATTTATATTATTTATATTTCAAACATCTTTTAGAAACAACCCATATATATAAGTGGTTCTGATTTTGGAAATACTTTCACCGAATGTAAGATATCATCATGAAAAATTATTTCGGTCAAAACATAAATGAAACTGGATTTCCTAAAAAAATTTATAATATATATAAATATCTTTTTCATCAATTTGTATCCTAAAAGTAGAAATTCTCAATCAATACTAAAATTTTTGGATAAAATTAACATGGCTGTCCATAATAGGATTGATTTATGTAATATTCCCTTGGGACAGAATTAATACCCAAATAGAATTTAATGAAAAATAATTCATTCCATGTAATGAATATTCAAACGATCCCTATTATTCCAATTGATGGTAACCGAACATGTAGATGAATCTGTTAGTCTTTGTATTTTAAACATTTTCATCACTATAGTGAGGTAACATCATCATATCGAGTGGTCTGAGCCTAAGTATAGAATTAATAATGTTAGGTGAATATTTAAAATAAGAAAAATTAAATACAATTTCTAAAATCATTTAATTAGATCGGTGTTCAAGTGATGTTCATATCCGGATATAATTTCATGATGGATTTTTAGATGAACTCATGTAGATCAGTCACACATGATTCAAGAATCCACATATATGTTGTTCATCATGATTTGGGTTCTCTCATAGATCGTCAATGATTCATTCGGTATCGCAATGATCACCTAGATCCCATTCCATGAATCCAAAAATGTGTTCTTAGATCTCTTCCATAGATAGATCCATTCTCTCTATAGGATATGGGAGGATATAGTTCCTCTCAATTCATTTAAATGAGATTCACTATGAAAATGCGATCATCCAGACATATATAGTAGATTCTAGAAATACCTAGGTAGAGTCCCAAATTCCATATATTTATCATCCATTAAAAATAGAATAAAAAATTAGTAATGAAGAACTAACTATATCATAACTATTTTTTATATTTTAACAAATACTTGTAATATATATTAAACATATGATGTGTTAAACCCAAGTCATATCTCAACTCATAATAGACACTAATATTAAATGAACCATGAATATTAAAATAATATTCCATCATATAATATTATTCCATGAATTTAATTTAATTGTTATAAATATATTTATAAAACAATGTCTACTCAATTATAATATAATATAATAATAATGAATTTATTTATTTTTTGATGATAGTAAAAACATGGGAAACTCTTAGACCACATGGTGGGGGCCACCTTCTCCTATATATCAATTAACTCGAATAGGGAAGATTTTTGAATACATTATTATGTGAGAAAATACATTCTCTTATCTTGATAGGATTGCATATTACTCAAAAACAAGGAGTGGAGTCTATAAACCCATCAAGGCCCCTAATGTAATATGGAATTATCATATAAACGACAAATAGGCTATAAACACACACTGTGTAGTATAAATTTTCCATATTATTATAGATCATAAAAATGGACGCATAACTTGTTGCATAATAAATTCATGATTTTTTATTTTTTGATATAACTGGATATTTTTACTATAACATCAAATGTTCTTAGAAAAATAAAAATTGTGTTCCATAGCATACATTATAAGCCACATCAATCTTAAAAAAAACTAAAAATTGTTATTGAAACACTACCTATATAACACAATCTTAAAATGATTGGTATAATTAAGATTGATTGAATTTTTGAAATATTGTTAAAACACACATATATAATTATTTGACCAAATATTTATATATTGATGTAAATCCATTTAAAAATAAATGGAATATTTTAATAAAAAAACAACTACACACAAGAGTGTTTTATAATAATAAATGAATAATCACTATTGATGTATTATATTAATTAAATATATTATCATATATATATAATAAATTAAATATAATGATTAACATTCATAATAAGTTTTTTCAATACATAATATAAGAAAACAATTCATTTTTACACAAAAGAATTTATTTTTCAAAAAATGAATTTTTCTAAATTTTGGTGGAACACTTATTTTTAATATAGTATATGAAGCATTTATAAATCATATTTTCTAAAATAAAATTTTTATTTGAAAGTGTAATATCAATTTTTAAACTTTTCTGAATTTTCCTGATAAAATTCATGTTTTGATGAATAGTGAGAAATAATGATTTTTTATTGAAAATCAATGTTTATCTAAAATATATATATTATTAAATTAGATTTTCTGTTGGTTTTATAGTTTAATTAGATCCATTTTATTTCATTTAATCAAATTTAGGTCAGTAGAATCTATTTCACACTGAATATGGATTTAAAAAAACATTAATCATTGAATATTTTCACCATAAACCCCGTTTTCTTATTCTATCAATAAGTTTAATTTGAAATTAATTTGTTCCAATTATGTTATTATAATTTTGAAAAATGGATTTTGTATTTTTAATTATAAGGTATAAATTTACTAAAAATTTCCTTTGTACTTTTTACAATATGAATTGTATTAGTGTTAATTTTGGTTACCACAGTTAAGGGTAAATCAAGTAATTAAGGGTAAAAATAAAATTATAAATATTATAAACCACCATAATAGTTGTATTAATTTTTTTATATGTGTAATTTATTATAAAAAATATAATTGTGACTATTTTATGACCTACTATATCCATATATATGAATCTAATCCCATTTTAGAATTTTAATTTATGAAAAGTGAAACATTTATGACTCATGTTTTTTACAGGAGAAATATATTTAATTCGAGGTTATCTAAGGGAAATTTTTTCAAGAAAGGGAATTTTGAAATATAAGGAATTTATCTTCATCATTATATTATATTTCTAATTTCCACATATGTAATAATTTAATTAAATACTTTCACAATGATGATGGACAATTTTTTTAATTAACTACAATATAAATTAAATGTTATGATAATTATAAAAATAAATATAGTTTTGTATAGATAATGTAATAAACGAATTTTTTAGATTCCTTGATATTTTATTGATGTTTTATAAGCCTTTTTAGAATTTTAATTGATGTTTTTTAAGATATAATATTGAATGTTAAAAAATTGGCGTTAATGGGTTTTTAAAATAAAAAACATTTTATAACATGATAAAAGATTTAAAAAAATATTAAATTAGTCTAAATGATTTTGATTAGTCTTAAAAATTCAATAATGGATCATGTAATTGTTTTAGGTAATTTCAAAGTAATTATATTTACCATCAAAGTGTACATTACATTATATCACTCTAAGAGTTAATGTAGTTTAGAAAAGGTTAAAACAAAATGATATAGATTAAAATAATTAAAAAATGTAATAATTTTCATTTAATTAAAATATTTCAAATCATAATCTTATTATATTTGATGTAACTTTTATTGGATCCATTTGGAACAAAATATTAATATATATTAATATAATATTTTGATGAATTTCGGGACTACCCCTCTCATCTATTATAAAAGTGAAAATAATATCTTTTACATACACATAAAGTCCTCTTTTTTGGACAACTAAAACCAAAATACGTTATTATAATACCTTCCCATATTCTATAGCTCTTAATATATATATATAACTCCAACCATAAAGGTCTTATGGTGTTATGAAAATGAAAATTTCTAAAGAAAAGGTATCAATTTTAATTATGTGTTCCTATTTTATTTCTAATTCCACTTCTGTAAAAATTTATTATACAATGATGAAGCAATAAATCCAATATATTACATATAATGATATGTTATTAAGTTAATATGACCACCTCAATCCATCTCCACTTCTATCAAATTGGAAAATAAATAAACATTTGTTTGGAAGACAACGACCTTCAAAACATGTATAGTTCGTTTTCCATCACCATCTCTCAAGGATTTTTATAATTATGGAATTAATGTTTATATATGATATTAACAACATATTTATCAATATTAATTAATAATATACCATTTAGTTTCTTTCTTTCCTTGTAATAAAAAATGATAAATTCATTCCTGCGTACGTGTGGACTATCACCTCCACTACGCGATGAGAATCATTTATCATCACCACATCACATGGATGATATATATAAGTATTATTAATATATAAATATTATATTAATTATCTTAGTATAATTATGGAATGGAAAAATTATATTTACCTTACTCCCATAATGTTCATTGAATAATGGAATCCATACTTATGTGTATATACAACATACGGTCTCCACGAATGTGGTGTACATAAATTTTTATAAATATAAGTAATGGTTTAATTTGAAAGTATAAATTATGAATAAAATAATTATAATGTAATGAATAATATTCTATATATTATGTACTATCGAACAATTTGTCTTCATAAATCAGAAAAAATGTATTTTAAACTCATGTACTGAATATCGTCGAAACATCCGACGAACATAAATAATTATGTAATTTTAATAACATGATAATATGTGATATAATGGGAATAATAAATCCTACACTTTTTATATATAAATTATTAATTAACATATTTGTTTTATTCAGGACAGAAAATATTGTACATGATGATCTAGACTAATGGTATGTGTCTTTATCTCACTTTTCATTCATTGGGGAATGCATTGATGTTATAAATCTCTATTGTCTTATAATGTTTATATAAAACTAAATTTACATGTTATATCATGAATTTAAACATTATATGGATATTTAATGTTGTTATAAATTCCACTCTTTCATATGACATACAATTCTACTAATTAAATATCTATAAGGAATTCATAACCCTAATTTACATTCTATTAGTGAAACTTCAACCTATGGATTATTTGGTTATAATAATGTATGTGAAATAACTTTTGAATATATTATGTTTTCATTTAGACATGTTTTATGTGTATTTAAAAAAGATACATGAATGAGGTTTTTTTGATAATTTTTCATATCAATAATATGATATTTTCATGAAAATTTTATTTAAAAAACTTTTGAAGTTACTCTATAAATGTTTTATTAAAAATAAAAAAAAATGTTTTTTAAATATACTGATTAAATTAATTTTCTTATAATCACACCACTATAAATTATTTTTAATTAAATTACCAGTTTAGATTATTTTCAAATAATGTTTTTCATTTATGAGTGTGCAGCTTTGTACAGTCGAAAAATGAATTCAATGTAGAAAATTTATTTTCCTTTTCTACATGATTTATGGTTATGAATTATATATTGTGAATTATACATTATTTTGTGTGTTTATGTGTTAAAATTAAGGCGAGTGATCCCATTATATCTCCACAATGCATTGGGTAATGAGATAGATTTAACTAGTCGGGTTTCTCTTAAGATTCAAAGGGAATATACTATAGTGGTTATTGAAAATGTAACCATGAAGGCTAATCCCCAAAATTTTGTGATGTATATAGTAACTAAAAGAGCGATATGGAATGTATTCCATATGATTACCTTATGATTTATGTTTTCTATGGGGTTTTATAAGAAACATATGATTTCACGAGGTAAACTAATATATTATGTTCTATAGGTAATAATTAATACCCTGTGTAAATGATTTCATGGATTTATATGTATTAATGGAATAATGGTTTCCTTTATGTTATATCACTTGCTACAATTTTTTATCACACAATGCTTAAAAAAATTTCACAGGTCATGAGGTAATATAATATCTTATGTTTTATGGGTCAAAAATATAACTCTATGTAAATGGTTTCATTGATTTATATGAAATCAGGGACTATTGGTTTTTTTATATTATATCCCTTACTGAAAATTTTTATCATCCCATGGATAGATTGTTTTGCTAGGGTTTAAGTAATAGTTTGGATAAATACGACATCAAGGAGAAATCATCAATCATTTTTCATGAAGATAAACTATATTTTATGATAAATATTATTATTTTGTGAAAAAATAGATACAAAAAGTATGTTTACACCATTAATATATGGGTTTACTATGTATGATATATTCAAAATTCTCTAAAATTGTAAAGCAAAGTGATCCAATGAATTTTATCAATCTGATTTGATGTTCAAAAACAATAGAATATGTAATGATTAAGGAGAACTCCTCACATATGATATCAATTTATTTTTTAGATAACCTCAGAGGTATGTAATTTGTTTAATCATAATTTAAATGTTTTATATAATAACAACGGTTAATATAGAATGAAGGGATATAATTATTTCATCTAAATATAATAAATTCAAGATTACACGAATACAGATATGTATGGGCTCACAGATGGTATATTATGATTTTATTTCTCATACTAACATGTTTGGATTTAGTATATTACTGGATTTTGCAAGCACCAAAGTCACAATCGATTTGAACGAAAATGTGGTGGTTCTATGCATAAGAATGTGAATCAAATGAGATATATAGTGAGATATCTTTGGTTATTCTAAACAAACAATTATGATTAATTATTAACTATTTGAACCCTGGTATTTTTTATAATGTATCATATATGAGAGAAATGAACCCCCATAGAATTTTATATAGTATTTTTCATAATTGTAAATACGGTCAGTTACATATGTGTCAATGATGGTTGAATGAAAAACCTAGGAAATATTCTTAAATGAATAGGAAAATTATTTTAACACTAAAAATTAGTCTAGAAATAAAAAACCACCAATTGAAGAAGTAGTCATTAATTTGAATCCATGAAATAGAAATTTGTTCTTCCAAAATTATCAATTGAATGTTTCAAATGCGTGGAGTATTGTCATTAAGCAATTAGATTTTTTATAATGATATATCGTTAAGGAGATCAGAAGGAACATAGAAATATATATTTAGGAATTCATATTTCTATTACAATTGAAAATTATAAAACTAAAGAAAGACATAAAATGTATGGATTATTTTTTTGTTTATGTTTTAACAACATTAATTCCCTGTGTATGTTTCATTTCATTAGTTTAATAGAATGAAAAATTGAATATTATGGTGGAAAATAATGGATAATCAAATATAAAAAATGAATTATGTTTAGTATTCGTACACATACTGAATTCATGTGTTATGTTACATATATGGATGATTAAATGTTAAAAAGTATTAATTACCTTATGATTATGGAGGTACTTTTGAATAATTTTATTGAGTTTGTGTTATATGAAACCCCTAAGTTTTTCATGTGAAAATATAATTTGAGGCATAATTGTATTTTCATTTTGTGTTAATAATTATATATATATATATATGTATGTATAAATATTGTATATTTTGGAATCATTTACATTGAGGTAATTTTTGATTATTATATTTTGTGATGAATAATTAATGGTATAATAAATGATATGAGGATAAAACATGTTATGAATATTTTAAGGATGTTATCATTAAATTGGAGTGTCATAAAAATTTCATAGTTTTAAAAATAGGGAAATCCACATTATGTGTGAAAACCGATCGTTTCCAGAAAGTCCATGAGAAATGACCAAAAACCCAAAGGGTGATAATAGTGCATCACCTAGAACTGACCAACATGATTTTTTTTATTAGTGTATTTTTTTCATTATAAAAACCATATTGTGGATAATGGTTAAGTTTGTTTTGGGATAATATGTTATATAGAATACAATGATATTGAAAATGATTTGGTGATTATGTGACTAATATTTTTGGATTATATTTACTGTATTGTTAATCCTATAGGATTCATGTAGATAGAATACCATGTTATTTTTAAGGAATTTTAAGGAAGGTTATTCATCTAACGGTCTATTTTGAACATTGTATATTCCATATAAAATTGGGATATTAATGTAGTTTTTCTTCATATGAAGGTATATTAATTTGAGGTAATTATCCAATTTTATAAAAAAATATTTTGGTCTTGGTTATTTTTTCCAGAGAGTAAAAATATACATTTAATATTTTATAGAAAATGTGATTTTCATGAATTTAATTTTAGTGCATCGGGAAAGAAATATTCTCCTTAAATACTCATTATTTTAAGAAAAAGATGACTTTACGGTGGAAATTGATGAAAGGATGGAATTATACTTGGAATTTATATATATTTCATTATGTATGTTGTCAAGGAAATTAAATAAATCCAAAAATATATGATATTAATCTTGAAACAAAAACATTATCAATTTATATTTCTTACATAGAAGTCAGTGAATTTTTTAACCCATCAGATATTTGGGGTTTGGTGATTGTTAACATTAATAAGACCATTTCCTCTATCATTATCCATTTGAACAGGATAATTAGTTACATCTCCCATTCCTATGTTTCCCAACATGGAACTATAGTTTTTGTTTTCTCCGATGACCTTCATAATTCCCTTTATTTATTTTAAATTCGATTTTTTATTAATCATTTTTTAAATCTGGGTTCTCAAGTAAAGTATTTTTAAAATTAAAACCCTTAGATATTGATCTCTAGTTCATGATTTCAGGGATGACACATCCAAAAATGTGGGGGGGGGGGGAATGAACATCCCTAGTTTAATAAAATATAATGTTTGATAGAGTACATGATACGCTACCTCAAGCAGAAATATAAAACTAAATATTATTATTTAAATGCTACCATTATATCCCAGCTCTTAGAATAATGAATATAATTTTGATTAACTAAAATATAGTAATATGGTTTGCAATATTTTATTTAATTAACTGTATCATTAATTATAAATGAATTTTAAACCCCTTTTAAAACAAAAAAGGTATATTTTTCTGAGAAAAATTTTCGAATGTGTCAATAATTGTTTTATATCAAAAAATAATAAAATCAAAATTTCTTAATTATATTAATGAAAAATATTTAATATATATGAAATATAATTTTTAGAATTAATCTTACAATTATTCTAGATATGGAATAAGACCAAATCCAGTTCTACAGACAAGGGAAGTATTTTTCTGAAATAGGTAGTTTTGCTGCCTTTTGATTGAGCACATGATTCTAAAATATTTTCTTTACACTTTCATATAATATATTTTATTTAATATACTTATTATTTGAAATTGTAATTTCAAAATTGACTTTTGAGGAATTTTTTTTTACTAATAAGTTTCATGTATAATGAATAGTGAAAAATATTACATTTTAATTGAAAATGACTTTTTCATTAAAATAATTAATAGTGTTAAATTATATTATTGAATGGATATAAAGTGTAATTATATAAAATTTATATTATTTAATTAAATTTAGGATATTTTAGTCAATTACAGTTTAAATTCGAATATAAAAATCTTTCGATCTTTAAACGTTTTCACAAAAACCCCTATTTTATCATTCCATAAATGATATTAATTTTAAATTAATTAAATAAATATTATATTTTTCATTATTAATTATTAATAAAATATTTATAATCAAAAGATCCAAAATTTTAAAAAAAATTACCCTTTTTATTTTTTCCCGTTATGAATAGTACCATTACAAATTTTCATTACATTAATTGAGGATAAATCAGGTAGTTATGGGGAAACATAATATTATAAACATTATAAAATTACCACACATGTCATAATTTTATTGTATGGGTTATTTTATAACCAAATATTTATTTTATATATTATATGACCTCTTGGGACCACATTGATATCATTAAGCCCACTATAATATTTCAATTCAAGAAAAGTAAAACATTTCATACTCCATTTATTAACAAGTGAAATCATTTTAATATGAGGTCATCTATGGGATATGTTTTACTTAATATAGTATAATTAAAGGTAATATATTTTATCATCAATATGAAATTATATTTTTATTTTTTACCAAATTAATAATTAAACAGCATGCTTTCACAATGATAATACATTAATTGATTATTTCTTAAAAATATGTAATAAATGATACAAAAAATATTAAAATTGTTATACATTAATGTAATTAAAGACGTAAATAATTATTTAAATTAATTTTTCATGTTAGTAATGTTTTATAATTATTGGTTCGAATATAATTATTTTTAATTTTAAAAAGGAAAATTATTGATTTACCTAAAAATTTATATTCATGAAATTTGATACTAAATAATATTTAATGGAATGATAGAAAACTGATAAAAATATTAAATTAATCGACATTAAGAGGATAAGTAATCCAATTCCATAAATGACACTCTTAATGGTAGTTTTAAATTTTATAATAATTATATTAAACCTAAAATTGTAAATTACTCGATATCATAGTAAAAAATAAAGGAGTTAAAAAATGTAAAACAAAAAATTAAAGGATTAAAAAATTAATAAAACTTGTCTAATTTTAATTTTATCAACATATTTCAACAAATAATCATAAAATATTATGAATAACTCTCTTTGTATCCATTTGAAATAGAAATGTAATTTATAGTAATTTAATATTTTGAAAAATTCCTAGAGTTCCCATCCCCTATTATATAAAATAATACCTTTTATTCAATTTAATTTATATATAAAAACATTTTTTTACTAAAATATTTTAATATATACTTTCCTATAGTCCATATCCACATTCTAGATATCTCAGTACATGTATAATTCTAACCTTAGTGGTCTGAAGGTGTTATGAAAATAGGATTTCTTGAAGAAAACATATCATTTTAAATTATTTGTTTTTGATTTATTTATTCTTCGACTAACATAAAATATTATTCTTCCAATGTGAAATAATAAATACAATATCCTAAAGATAGTGATATTTTATTATTTTAATATCATCACTAAAATCCATCTCAACTTCTATAAAATATGTAACACCCCAAGATTGTGAAATTAAATTTAATATAGAATGTATGAAACATTGAGTCTCTACAAAAAATCGCTTTTCAATATCTCATTCAATAAACCTAATTTTTCCACTTCTGGGATTTGAATTATGAAAAACTAACATACATGGATTCATTTAGGGTAATATTTGGAGTATTATGGAATGCACTCTTTTTTTGGTGAATGGTAACTTACCCTTGTAAAGAGTAATGTACCCTTATGAATATTAATATACCATTATGAATAGTAACATGACCCTTATGAATAGTAACATCACCCATATAAATATAAATATAATTATGTACCTTACAAATGGGAGTTAATATTTTAAAAATTAATAATGATTTATTGTTATTTTTATGAGAAATAAACAATGAATTAAATTTTAAAAATTATAGATTAATTTAGAAGAAAAATATATTTCATAAAATATATTAATGTATCACTATTTTTTTCCTATTTTTAAAGGATAACTTTCTGAGACCCAAGATTTTTTGTAAGTGTCATAAAATCAGTTATAATATTAAAATTGTTTTTTAAGTAAATGATGATTTTAATTAAAAATTAAATTTCGCATATATAGAAAATTGTTATATTAAAATGGAGTTTGGTTTTGGATTTTACACGTTAAAAAAAATTAGATGAATTTTTGGGATTTTTATGAAATAGTTTAATTTTTGTTCAATAGATAAAAAATAAAGTTTTAATAAAACACACAGTTTTTCTTGACATCATCATGGAATTATTATGATATAAAAATTTATTTAAAATATGTAATGACAAAATAATTATATTAAAAGTGGAATATTGAATAGACTTAATTTAAAATATGGAAAATATGTTTCTTAGGACAAGTATAAAAATAATTGTTAATGTCGACACAATGCCTGAACATCGTTGACAAAATCAAAATTGGTAATTTATATAAAATAATTCGATAATAAAAATTATTTTAATGAATTAATTACTAATAATAGTGTATTATTTATGTATTTTAATATTAATTTTATATTATAGTGTTATGTTACATGAGTGTTTTCCAAATTTTTGTTAAATGCATGTTTAGGGCAAGAAAAATACAAAATAGAAAATTTAAGAAGACGTCTTATTGTATATAAGAGTGAATATACATAATTAACTAACTTATAACTTTATATTTAAGATAATTAATTATTTATTTTAATATTAAATTAATTTTAAATTTTATATATGAAATAATTATCATTAATGCTTATGAAACACTGATTCAGTTATTGTGTAAGAATAAGAAAAATAAAAAATGTTTTTAATTAAAATTATAAAATTTATTACGTTTCCTATATTTTGGCTAGAGAATTTTATATAATTAAGTTTAAACCCTTAAATATTTTAGAATATATTTGGGGACACTTTGGTCCCACAAGATTCACTTTAATACCTTTATAATATTTTTTTTAATAGTAATACAAGTTGTTCACATTATGAACGTTAGTTTTTATATCAATTTTTATGTAAATATTAAGCAGAGGTTTATTAAAAAAAATGGTATTTGAAAATATAATAAAATTATATATCTTTTAAAAATTTATATTTAGTTTTTTAGACAAAACATATATACAATAATTCCATTCACAAAGACGAAACATTATTAATTAAATTAATTAATAAATCAATTTATTTTTATTAAAAAAAAATTAAATTAATCTAATTTTATATTTAAAAGATAATTCATGGATTAACTAGATTAATATTAAATTTTAATTATTTTATTTTATTTATTTATTTTAGTCTTTTTTATGTGTTTAATGTCATAGTTATGAATAGTTTTTATCTTGACAAAATTGTTTTCCATTAATAAAATATTTTATCAAATTATTTAAAATTCTCAAAATTTTGAACAAGCCCAAAAATGATAAGATTACTTCAAAAATTTAACCCCCTTTAATTTTAGGCCGTTTATTAAGTCTTAAACACTATAAATGTTTTATTACATTTTAATAATTGTAGTAATTCCAATGTTACCCCAAACCTCTCTTATAATATGAGGTTCCTTTACAAATAACTTAACCATAAGCCATATTTACCAGCCATCCTCTACCAAATTTTTATCCTAATCATATATTGACACATTATTTTTCTTCTGGTCTCCCAAAAATACGACTTCGAAGAGTCATAAGGTTGTTTCAAAAGAGAAATATTCAAGTGGTAAATTCCTCTTTTTAATTCTTTTGTATTCTTTTCAAGAACCATTGTCATATTTTATATTCTAACCTCTTCCCATCAAAATATAATGCAAATTATATTACCATTTATATAATATAATGTTTTTTACAATGTATTATTCCACCATAGTCTCTTCTTTCCCCCTTTTTTATTATAAATGAAAACACATTCCAACATTTGTTCATTTATCACATTTAAGGATGATGGATTTAAATTTGCATTACTATTTAAAATACTGGTCAAGAGATATTTTAAATTTCTGAAACATATCATTATATATATATATATATATTATCTTACATAGGGTTATGGAATCATTACACACTCATAATATAAAATAATTACACAAAACATGTTCGTTGTTAAGAAAACTACCTTGTTAATTCAATCATTTATCATTAACTTTTATCTATTGATTCAACATCATGGTATATAAAAAAATTCATTATAAGAAATTTTATATATCTAAAATTTCACTAATGATATATATTAATAATTCACTTTGGATAACCACATTTCAAATATACTTCCATTCATGAATAAAATTAAACTGATCATGAAAATCATGAAAAATAATGCTTGCAAAACAACAAAATTGAAACTCTTAAAAAATCAAAATTACCATTAATGAACCTAATATGGTTATAGTAAACAAAATAAATGTATATTTGGTTAATTAATTATTAATTAATGAACATAAATTTGATTATTCATGTCATTAATATCAAGTGAGGAACACTATCAAAGTTTAGGTAAGGGGGTTCACATCTCACATTCAATTCGGAATGATTTCCATTGTTCACCACTTATTTCTTATATGTGGTGTATGTGTTCTGTCATTTGGAATATAATATCATTATTATATTTATATTATTTGTATTCTATGATTTATTTCATGATTATTAATTTTTTTCCATTCGATTCAATAGATTACAAAGTTGTAATTGTTTTCTACATGAACCTCCATTTTCATTTAAGACCATCTTATTATCTTCGTAGCTCTATTAAATTATTATTAATTCTTGTATACTCTTCATAATATCAATTTAAATTCTCTAAATATATGTACGGACAAGAATCATACTTTAATTTATTGTGATTTATATGTTTTAAAAGGAGCTTTTATCAATTATTCCGGAAATACAAACTAGTTTCACAGAATTTCTCAAATCCATATCTATATTAATGGGAACATTATAATCTAATTTAACAAACAATTATACTTATAGAATTACTAATTTTTTAGTAATATACTATCTTACTTCACTTATTGTCTTATAAATTGTTTTTTTACAAAAATAACTCTTCTTTTATATATAAAAGTGTATTAATCTAAAAAATTACACGATAATTTTATAAGACTATTTCATTACTTTTACCACTCTTATTAATTATTCTAAATAATTGAGATCAATATTTTTGTGATATTATATGGATTAATAACCAAGCATTACAAGATAGTATGTGACACTTTGGATTGTCTAATTAATTTATTTCACCTATGATTAACATTTAAATAAATCAATGTGGTATGAGACACTGTAGAGACTTAATTTTTTTTTGAAAAATGAATTGGAAATATTATATTATGGGTGCGGCCCAATATAGTCTCTTGATATAGATGTAACATCCCAAATAAATGAAGAATATGACATTTTCATATTTATTAATATTTGTGAATTAAATATTAATTTTACTTTAAATGGTTTTCTAAGTTCAACAGTGTACCTGATACACAACAACGAGTTTCTTTAAAATCTTACGTTGCACACTAATAATATAATATTATTATTTTAAATGGTAGTTAACTCCTAGACATTGTATTGGCGGGAATGAACATAACTAACTAAAATATGATTATACAAGATTGTTAAATGTATTTACATTATCCAATAAAAAGTTAGAGGCTTAAAATATGAATGATTCTAATTTTAAGTATAATTTACATTTAAAGGCTGAATTACCGCCTTTTAATGGTGAACCCTTTTTAAATCTAGTTTTGGTCACTTTAATAAATTCTATATGTCCAAATAAAATCCTTCATTAGAATGGGGACATCAAAATTTTCTTTGGGTATATTTTTGGAAATTTTCTGATAAAGTTCATTTTTAATGAATAGTGAAAAATATTATATTTTAATTCAAAACTGTGTTTTAATATAATTTATTTTTATAGTTAGATAATATTTTTAATTTGTTTTAAAGTTTAATTAGAATATATATTTACAATTTAATCCAATGTTGGTCATTGTAATTAATTTCACTTTGAAATTGGACATAAACAAGTATCAATCTTTTGATAGTTATTGTTTCTTAAAAACACACTTTGTTTTCACAACGAGAATTAATTATAAAATTAATTAATTCCACTTATATGTTTTGAATTTTAAAAAATAGACATAATTTATGAATTTGGAATATCAAATATAGCTTAGGCTGAAGCTTTGGTATTTTTCTGAAGAACATCAATTTTTGATGAATAGTGAAACCACTTAGTGGTAGTTAAAAAACTGACTTTTTCATTTAAATGATATTTTACAACTTAATTGTATTAAATTTTAAAAATCATACATACATGGTTGTTATAAAGAATTAAAATTTGGTTCATCAATATTAAAATAATTTTTGGTGAATAGTATCTTTTGACTTTTATTTATCACGGTAAAAGGTAAATATGGTAATTCAAGGTAAAAACAATATATTAATAATTCAAAATTATCTTAACACTTATCCAAACCTTGTTGTTTTAGTCATTAACGACCATGGACATCTTTGGGTCGATTTCGGGACCCCATTGAGCCACTTCAGAGTGAAAATGACAATTCAGATTAATTAATTTGATGTGAAGACAAAATGGACATTAACAAAAATATTTTAGTAATTAATTTTTATATGGTGTTATATAAGTCCTATTTCCTCCTATAAATATTCTTTGGAAAGATAAAAATATTTTATACATCATGGTATTTTTTTATAAATTTTAGACAACAAATAAATTAAATTATTTATTATATAATAATGATGCAGTATTTAATTCATTAATAAATCATTTAAATAAATAAGATTATAACGATTTAAATATTATCCACAACATGTCTAATTATGATTGGATGATTTTATTTCTACCATTACTCATCCTTTATTAGACTATAATTATTTTTGTACCATTAGAAACCAAATATCATTATATTATAAAATAATAGTTTCACACTTTCCAAAAGAGCCTATACTCCCCCCTTATAAAAGGAGACCACTTCTATCGAATTAATCACACCTATTAAGCCATTTGGATCATCCAACCTCTGCCAAATTAAGCTCTCAACATCCCTCTCCTCCTCTTAGAAGCTTTACATAAGGTAGAAGGCACTTCAAGAAGTATTTTGGTTCAAACCAAAGGGAGTTACCCAAATTAATGGTAACAGTTTCTCTTAAATTGTTTTCTTTTATTTTACTTCTCCAACCCCAAAACTCTTTATATTTAATTTGTTTTATAAAAACACCAGTATCCAAAATATACTAGGAATTTTTTATAAGAAGGATTGTAACTACACTTACACACACCACCATCTAATGGATGAAGAACATAATGTTTCTGTGGATGGCAAACTAACGCCTCACGAAACGATGACTGTTCAAATATCTCCAACCTCCTCTCATGGTGGCAATTATGATGGAACTGTATTTATATATTATAATTATTATGTTTATGATTTCATTATGCTTATTTACATCCCAATTATATCAATCCTTTATAGTTTCCATAGTGGGTAAATATGATAATCTCATTTGAGGAAGTGTGGACTACCGCCCCCTAAAAGTGATTTGAATATTTAATGCCTTATGTGGGATGTATAAAAGATTGATTTAATGATATTATATATGATATTATACTAGAATTATAATATACCAATGAATCACTATGTTTTATTTCCATTAAAATAAAAAATAGAAATGAAAGTAGCGTTCATGCGTACGTACAACTTACCGTCTCCAGGAACGGTGCATTTCATTTCATACCTCTAAATGTTATGTACTATTATAAATACATTTATATAATGGATATATCTGATATATATGATATAAAAATCATGAATATAATTCTGGATATAATGAACCATTGACCACATGAACGACATGTGATTATAAGAAGTCCATTTTGATTCCAGTACCAAATATCGACAAAATGGATGTTATTAACTTAAATGATTACATAATGTTTCTAACATAATAATAAGTGATATAAAATGAATAATAAACGTGAAAAAGGTTCTTAAAAAATTAGAAATTATCTTTAGTTTATTATTCAGGAGATTAAAGAACGTTCGAGTCAAGTCGGACACAAGGTATGATATCCGACCTCACTCTTTCTTTTCAAGTACTATTTTTTATGTCATTTATTTTATGCTCCATGTTCTTATATAGGATGATGTTATTTTATGTTCAACATAATGTAATTTGTATTTTATTATGATGAGAGAACCCCACTTACTCTCATTAATTCATTTTATTAATTTTTAATTGGTACCGTTAGGCTGCCGAATTTCTGTAAGGGATTTTCTTATCTCACTTTTAATTCCGTGAGAATTCCATTGTTCACCACTTACTCATTGCATGTGGTGTAATGTGTACTTAAATTTGATATATATTATCATGATTATATTTATATTCATGGTATTATATGATTCATTTTTTGGTTAGTAACTTTTGATCAAGCGACTCAGTTGATAACAACGAAGTAATGGGTTTCATCTCACTTTTTATTCCCGTGAGATTCATGCTATACTTGCCACTATTTCCTTTTTTGTGGTGTATTTACTGCCCATGATTGTAGTATTTTTGTAATATACTTTCATTTATGAGTATTTACATATTTATTTTATGATCCTTCTTTCATGTGGAGTATGTTTTGTAAGTTACCAAATCAGTAAGGGAACCTTTCACCCTCCTCTCTTTTAAAAGGCATCCTTTTGTTATGTCTTTTAATTTACATCATATTATGTTGGGATATGTTATTCAATATCCTTATTGATGTAAATTTAATTTCCAAGTGATGAGATACCCTTTTTATCTCATCTAATCATTTTCTTAATTTTAATGTGACGTTGTTTGGCTCTCGAATTTTAACAAGGGAACTTCTTAACCCAATTTCGATTCTTTGGGTTTATCTTGTACTTATTGAATATGTCTTCCTATGAATATGTGTGAATGAAATCTGATTTTTTTACACTTAATATCCACTTATATTTGGTGTATTTATATTTTCACACATAATTATGAGATTTATTTATCCTTAATTTAAGGATAACATCTTTATAATGGTTTTCATCTAAATTTACACTTCCAATGAGACTTCATTTTTTATGCACCAATTACCTGTTATATAGTGTATATACTGTGATTTGACATATTATATCATGAATCCCTTTCTTTTCATGATATTATAATGTTCTGATTAAATGTTATTAGGAAATTAGTTGTATGTAATAGTCTCCCATTTTTTCTAAAACTCTTTAACAAAAATATCATTTTTAAATGTTTTAAAGATTTATTATTCTAAATATTTATCTTTAATGTCCATGTTTTAAAAAAGGTTTTGAGTATTTATTTATATAGTCATTAATGTTTTAAAATTTTAATTCCTTTAAAATCATCAAAGTGGTATGGGACACTTTGATTCAAAAATCTCTTTTTAAATGGTTTATGAAAATGGATTGATTATTTAAATATCTTGAAATTACTTCTTGTATCTGAAAAAGAAATATTTTTAGAGAAATGTTTAAATTTTCAATATTTTTTGTTTCATGATGGTACTTGGTCATTTGATGGGTGTTTACGCGATTAACCAAATGACGGGTGGCGCCGTGAATACCCAGACTGGTGGTTACGTTATAACCTCCAATGCATTGGGTATGGAAGTCAGTCGTATGGCTATTCCATTTAGTGATATATGTGGAAGTTGACCATATGGTTATTCCATTTATGTATGATTATGTCTCAAGTTACCTTTATTATGTTATGTGTTCTTTATATGGGTTTTATGGTAATCTTTTTGTTACAAAAAGGGCATCTAATGAGCTTTTATTCAGTGACGAGTATTTACTACTTCATAAAGGAGAAAAGTATTACTTATGTTAAAGTATTCATGGTTTACTAGTTGTTTTAAAAAACTAACAGTTTTTCTTCTTTGGGTATCCCTTACTGAGATTTTTATGCTCATCCCATGTTTTTGAAATGTTTTTCATAGGAAATAATGTGGAATAGGGTCAAGGATGGGATCAATGAAAATTCGTGTTGACTTAAACATGGAACAAGACAAGACTATTTTATTTTAGGAGTTTTTATTTTATGAAAAAAATAGAAATTGTGTAGAGGTGTCTACTTTGTATTTGAAATGAAATTTAATAGTTATGTCCCAATTCTCTAAAACTTTAAACCTGAAAACATCCTCAATGTGAATTTTTCATTTAATTAAAGTCTATGAAATGTTTTAAGGCTGATTCCTTATAGATGGTATCAGATGCCAATTTAGACAACATTAGAGGGTAGGGTGTTATCTAAGCATAAGTAACATAACCATAATGGTTTGTATATTAGAAAGGGTTGTAGTTATTTTTAATGAGTTTAAGATAACATTTATAAGTGTTTACCCTCCTCATAAGAAATTATATGATGATTTTACTAATATACTCACACTGACCTTTTTGGTCATAGTAAATGGATGGATCTAGCCGACACCAAAGTAACAATGGATGTGAGGAAAACTGTAACGCTTTTTTGAATGAGAAACTGAATCATATGTGAAATGTAATGAGAACTCTTGTGGTTATTCTCAACCAACTATATAGAGTCATGATTGACCACCTGAACCTTAGTGATTTTTATAAGGTGTGATATAGGCGGGAAACAAATCCCTATGGAAGTTCACTTAATAATCATAAAGGAAAGTTTGTTCAAAAACCTATGTGTCAAAGATGTGGAAAGAAACACCTAGGAAAATGTTTCAAAGGGACAAAAAGATTCTATAGATATGGAAGTAAAGTTCATAAAGAAAGAACCTGCCATGGAAAAAGGAAGCATCTAATTGACTCTAGGAATGGGAAAGAAGTCCATTACGTGGGAACAATTAAATGTTTTAAATGTGGTGTGCATGGTCATTATGTAAACACATGTCCAACGAAGAATTTTTGGAATGGGATTACTAGGATCATACAAATATTCTTTTACCATTACCTAATTCCATTCCGATTGAGGATGAAGAAACTGACAATGACCAATGAAATGAATGGATTATTTCATAACATATGTTTTCCAATTATTGAAATTATAGGATATGATTCATGATATTGATTGTAGGAAAGAATTAATTAAAATAAGTTTGAATGGAATGGTTAAGGGATCATGAAGAATGTTTAATGTGTAAGAAGTCAACATATAAAGGATTCAAGAGTTATGGTAGATTTTAGGATGGTGAAATGCTTATAAGTATTAATTCCCTTTTGATGATGGGAATTACATTAGAAGACTTTTTATAGTATGTGTAACCTTAATGTTTGATTTATGAAAATTTTATTCAAGGAATAATTATCTTTCCTTTTGTGGATATAGTTATAAAGAACCATTTTGGTTTATATGATCCTTGAATTTGATGAAATTATAGGTTATTACATTTTTGGGATGAAAATTAAATGTTATTAGAAAACCTTCATGGTTAAAATATTCTATGGTTAATTTTGATGAATTTATATCTTTTTGGGAATGTTATAAAAATATATAGTTTTTGAAAAGGGAAAACACACAGACCATGTGACAACCCATCACGTCGGACGAAGCAATGAGAATCAAACCCACAACCAAAGTGCGAATGGAATTTATCACCTACTACTGGACTACGTGAAGTACCTGGTTAGTTTGACTAATTATTTTTAGTCAGATGATTTTATGAATCCATAATAATTTTATATTGGTTTTTCAATGGAAATGATTAACCTAGCATGTAGAATATTTGATTAGGTTAATTTCTTTTCAATATGAGATTTTCAGAGTAACTGATGTTATTTGGAGATAAATGTTAAAATTTATTTTCGAAGACTATATGATTAAATCCTTGAGATATTTGGGTTTGAATATTATTTTAGATTACTTTGAATAATTTTAAAGACATCATTTTATTGAATGGTATTTGTTGAACTTTGTGTTTTGTTAGACAAAATTGGGAGATTAAGAGTAGTTTTTCATTATGTAATAGTTTATCCTTTTAAGAGATTATCTGATCTTGTACTAAACATTTTCATTTTAGTTAATATCTAGAGACAAGGGAAATATATAGTTCATCTATTGTGGATTATTTTATTCTCTTGATGTTGATTATAATACTTTTAATGTAAAATAAAGTCATCCTATGTACTCATCATTTGGAGAAAATATGAGATTGTGTTAGAAATCTAGTTAAAGATGAATGTCTACATGACAAGAAAGTATATTTCCTTATGTTTTTAGTTAAGCTCATAAATAATTTCCTCAATGAAAATTAACTTAAAATAAAAACCTTGTGTGTTAACTTTTTCTACTGGGGAATCAAATATTGTTTATCCCATCAAAAGTTTGTGAATTTCTGGTGGTGAACATTGTCCTAAACATGTTTTCTATCACTCTCTGTCCGAACATGAAGGTTTTTTATCATCCATATACATGTTTTCATGGAATCCTAGTATTTCTTGTCCAGGGTAACCTTTGTACTTATCTTCCTTTATTTTAATGTAATAGTTTTATTGACCTCTTTTTCGACATAGGGCTTTCAATTAAGTTCCCAACCCCAATTTTTAAATTGCAAGGACGCAATTCCCAAAAGGGGGAAAGGATGTAACATCCTGGATAAATGAAGAATATGACTTTTTTATATTTATTAATATCGGTGAATTAAATAGTAATTTTACTTTAAATGGGATGCCATGTTCAATAGCGTACCTGATATGCAACAACAGGTTTCATTGAAATCTTACGTTGCACACTAATAATATAATATTATTATTTTAAATGGTAGTTAAACCCTAGCCGTTGTATTGGAGATAATGAACAAAAATAACTATAATATGATTATACATGATTTTTAAATGTATTTATATTATCCAATAAAAATTTAGAGGTTTAAAATATGAATGAATCTAATTTTAAGTATAATTTACATTTAAAGGCCAATTAACAACCTTTTAATGGAGAACCCTTTTTTAAATCTAGTTTTGGTCACAGTAATACATTCTATATGAACAAATTAAATACTACTTTAGAATGGGGACAACAAAATTTACTTCAGGTAAATTTTTTGAAATTTTCTGATAGAGTTCATTTTTTAATGAATAGTGAAAAATATTGTATTTTAATTCAAAACTGTGTCTTAATCTAATTTATTTATATGGTTAGATTACCTTTTTAATTGGGTTTTAAGTTTAATTAGAATATATTTTTACCATTTAATTCCATTTTGTTCATTGGAATTAATTTCACTTTGAAATTGGTCATAAACAAGTATCAATCTTTTGATTGTTATTGTTTCTTAAAAACACACTATTTATTTTAACAACGAGAATAAATTTCAAAATTAGTTAATTCCAGTTATATGTTTGGAATTTGAAAAAATAGACATCATTTTTGAATTTGGAAAATCAAATATATCTTAGGCTGATGTATTGTATTTTTCTGAAAAACATCAATTTTTGATGAATAATGAAACTACTTAGTGGTAGTTAAAAAACTGACTATTTCATTTAAATGAAATTTTACCAATTATTTGTATTGAATTTAAAAAATCTGATATGCATGGTTGTTATCAAGAAGTAAAATGTGGTTCATTAATATGAAAATAATTTTTGGTGAATAGTAACTTTTGACTTTTATTTACTGCGGTTAAAGGTAAATAGAGAAATACAAGGTAAAAGAAATATTTTAATAATTCATAATTACCTTAAAACTTGTCCAAACCTTATTGGTTGAGTCATTAACGACCATGGGAATCTTTGGGTCGATTTTGGGACCCCATTGAGCCACTTGGGAATGCAAATGACAATTTAGTTTAATTAATTTTATGTGAAGACAAAATAGACATTAACAAAAAGTTTTTAGTAATTAATTTTTATATGGTGTTTTATAAGTCCTATTTTCGACTATAAATATTTTTTGGACATATAATAATAGTTTCTACATCATGGTATTTTTTATTAATTTTTAGACAACAAATGAATTAAATTATTTATGTCATAATAATGATGCAGTATTTACTTCATTAATAAATCATTCAAATAAATAAGATTATATTGATTAAAATATTATCCAAAACATTTCCAATTCTTATTGGATGATTATATTTCGACCATTAATCATCTTATATTCGACTATAATTATTTTGGATAATTAGATACCGAATATCATTATATTATGTTATAATAGTTTCACTCTTTCCTAAAGAGCCCCTCCTCCCCCTTATAAAATGAGACCACTTCTAACCAATTCCTCACACCTCTAAAGACATTTGGATCATCCAACCTCTACCCAATTAAGCTCTCAACATTCCTATCCTCCTATTAGAATCCTTACCTTAAGAATAAGGAACTTCAAGATGTACTTTTCTTCAAACCAAAGGTAGTTACGAAAATTAAAGGTAACGATTCCTCTTAAATTGTTTTCTTTTATTTTTTTTATCCAACCCCTAAACACTTTTTATTTCATTTATTTTGTAACAAAACCATTATCCTCAATATAATAGGATGTTTTTATATTAATGATTCGAAGTAAACTTACACACACCTTCATCTAATGGATGAAGAACATAATGTTTCTGTGGATGGAAAAATAACGCCTCACGAAACAAGGATTGTTAAAATATCTCCAAACACCTCTCATGGTGGCCATTATGATGGAACGGTATTTGTATATGATATATATTATATTTATGATTTCATTATTCTTCTGTAATTTCAAATTATATCAATCTTTTATGGTTTCAATAGTGGGTGAATACGATAATCTCATTTGAGGAAGTGCAGTCTACCGCCCCCTTAAAGTGATTTGATTCGTTAATGCCTTTTGTGGGATGTATAAAGGATGTAGTTAATGATATTATATTTGATATTACTAGGTAATTATAATATAACTATGTATCACTATTTTTTATTTCCATTAAGGTAAAAAAATAGAAATGAAAGTAGCGTTCATGCGTACGTACGACTTACCGTCTCAATGAACCGTGCATTTCATTTCATACCTCTAAATGTTATGTACTATTATAAATACATGTATATACTATATATATATGATACATATGATATCCATATCATGAATATCATTCTGGATATAATGAACCATCGACCACATGAACAATATGTGATTATAATAAGTCCATTTTGATTCCAATTCCAAATATCGAGAAAATAGACGTTATTAACTTAAATGATTACATAATGATTATAACATGGTAATAAGTGATATAAAAGGAATAATAAACTTGAAAAAGGTTCTTAAGAAAGTAAAAATTAACTTTAATTTATTATTCATGATATTAATGAAGGATCGAGTCAAGTCGGACACGAGGTAAGGGATCCTACCTCTCTCTTTCTTTTAAAGTACTCTCTTTTATGTCATTTCTTTTATGCTCCATTTTCATATGTTGGAGGATGTTATTTTAGATTCAACATACTGTAATTTTTATATTCAAATGAATAGAGGCCCCTTCTTACTCTCATAAATTCATTTTATGAATTTTTAAGTGGCGTTGTTAGGCTGCCGAATATTTGTAAGGGATTTTCTTATCTCACTTTTAATTACGTGAGATCTCCATTTTTTGCCACTTACTCATTGAATGAGGTGTAATGTGTACATAAATTTGATATAAATTATCATGATTATATTTATATTCATGTAATTATGTGATTAATTTGATGGTGATTAACTTTTGATCAAGCGACTCAGTTGATAACAACAAAGTAAAGGATTTCATCTCACTTTTTATTCCCATGAGATTCATGCTATACCTGACCATATTTCCTTTTGTGTGGTGTATTTACTTCCCATGATTGGACTCATTGTGTAACATACATTCATTTATTAGTATTTACAAATTTATTGTATGATCATTCTTTCATGTGGAAAATGTTTCATAAGTTGCCAAATTGTTAAGGAAACCTTTCACCCTCCTCTCTTTTAAAAGGGTTCTTTTTGTTATGTATTTTAATTTACATCTTATTATGTTGGGATATGTTATTCTATATCCTTATTGATGTAAATTTTATGTCCAAGTTATGAGATAATTTTTTTTTCTCATCAACTCATTTTTTGAATTTTAATGAGACATTGTTTGGCTCTCGAATTTTTACAAGGGAACTTCTTAACCCAATTTAGATTATTTGGGTTCAACATGTACTTATTGAATATGTCATCCTATTAATATGTGTGAATTAACTATGATTGTTTTACACTTTATATCCAATTATATTGGTTGTATTTATATTTTTCACACAAAATTATGAGATTGATTTATCCTTCATTTAGGGATACCATTTTTGTAAGGGATTTCATCTCAATTTACACATCCAATGAGACTTCATTTTTGTTATGCACCAATTACCTGTTATATGGTGTACATACTATGCTTTGACATATTATACCATCAATCCCTTTATTCTCATGTTATTTTAATGTTCTGATTAAATTTTATTCCTCAATTTTTTGTATTCAAGAGTATCTCATTTTGATAAAAACTCTTTAACAAAAATATTAAATGTTTTAAAGATTTATTATTCTAAATATTTATCTTTAATGTCTATGTTTTAAAAATGGTTTTGAGTATTTATTTATATGGACATTATTCTTTTAAAATGTCAATTCCTTTAAAATCATCAATGTGGTATGGGACACATTGATTCAAAAATCACTTTTTAAATGGTTTATGAAAATGGATTTATTATTTCAATATCTTGAAATTACTTCTTGTGATTGAAAAAAAAATATAATTAGAGAAATGTTTACATTTGCAATATTTTATGTTTTATGATTGTACTTCGACATTTGATGGGTGGTAATGTGATTAACCAAATGACTGGTGGTGCCGTGAATACCAGGACTGCTGTTTACATTATAACCTCCAATGAATTTGGTATGGAAGTCAGCCATATGGCTATTACATTTAGTGATATGTGTGGAAGTCGAATGTATGGTTATTACATTTATGTATGATTATGTCCCAAGTAACCTTTATTATTTTATGTGTTCTTTATATGGGTTTTATGGTAATCTTTTGGTTAAAAAGGGTAAGTAATGAGCTTTTATTCAGTGAAGAGTATTTACTACTTCATAAAGGTGAAAACTATTACTCATGTTAATGTATTCATGGTTTACTAGTAGTTTTGAAAAACTAATAGTTTTTCTTCATTGTGTATCCCTTATTGAGATTTTTATGGTCATCCCATGTTTTTGAAATTTTTTTCACAGGACATAACGTGGAATAGGGTCAAGGATGGGATCAAGTAAATGTCATGATGAAATAAACATGGAACTAGACATGAATCCTTTTTTTAGGATTTTTAATTTTATGAATAAAATAGTAATTGTGTAGAGGTGTCTACTTTGTATTTGAAATGAAATGTAATATTTATGTCCTAATTATCTAAAACTCTAAACCTGAAAAGATCCTCAATGTGAATTATTTATTTAATTCAAGATTATGAAATGTTTTAAGGCCGAGTCCTTATAGTAGAAGTATATTTCATGAGACAAACTTGATCTTGGAAAGTGACCTAGACAAACTAGTTATTAACTGTCTTATAATAAGGCCATGATGGTATGGTTATGATGACTGGAATATGAAAATACCAAATTATAAAACTATTAGATGATATCTCATGTGGTTATTTTAATTGTATAATACAAATGACTATGTTTTTTATGGTATTATTTATCCACCTCTTATTCCTGAAATATTTTGTTCACTTGTACTTTTTAAAATGAATGTGTTTTTAGTTATTCATCATGCCCACTGTTTATGTCTATGATATCTTATGCTATATTTTCATACCCTTACTATGTTATTGAACTCACCCCTTTCTTATGTTTCATTTTTTTCAAGACATGAAAAAGTGTATTATGATTGACTTGTAGGGATAATCTTAGAGTATCGGAGGATCTTAATGAGATATATATGTTTTTTTCATGACATGTTGTAATGTGGATAATTTGTATGTATCTAGTTTTCCAAAACTACAAAAATACTCGGCATTTTTGGATTATTATTCCATGTAAATATGAAAATGCAATGTAAAAAGGTACTGTCTCTGAGAAACTGGGTTTTGTTCTTTACAAAATTAGAAAATAATTAATTGTTTGTTCGTACGGAAGATTATTAACTCGTGAACTGTTATAATTTTTTTTCCATCACCAACACTCAAGCCATGTTAAAATGATGTAATTAATGTTTATATATAATATTTTTGACATATATATCATTATAAATAAATATTATATCCTTTAAATTCCTACTTATTAATGAACATAAAAATGATAATGTCATTCGTGCATATGTGTGAATTATCATCTCTACCAAGGGATGTGATTCATTTTTCATCACGACATAACCTAAATGATATATATATAATTATAGTTTAATTATTAATAAGATATTAAATATATTATTATAATTTTTTTATTATAATATTATATTTACCTTATTCTCATTCTAATAATTGAATAAAAGGAAATATTACTTATTTATATGTATGACTTCCCATCTGTATGATTGAAACATAGTTCAATTTTTATAAATATACATAATGGTTCAATTTAAAATAATAATTGATTTATTAAAATGATAAAATTTTCATGAATATTATTATTGAGAAAATTTACTATTGAAAACATTAACTATTGACATCAGACTAAGGTAATTTTGTCCTCAAGTACCGAATACCATCAAAACGTCGGACATCAACAGGAGTAATTTAGTAATTGTTATAAAATGATAATATATGATATAAATTAAAAATTAAAATTAAAAATATTCTCATGAAACTATATAATTTACCGTATTAAATTTTTATGTAAGATAAATATTTTATGTGATGAGTTGGACTCAAGGAAAATAAAATCATCTAAATTTTCTATCATTGAAGCATATTTTGATGATATGGGTCTCTATTCTCTTTTGAGGTGTATATAAAACTACATTGATAAGTTATGGAAGTTATTTATGTAATATAGCAATATTTAGTTATTTTCAAAATGGTATCTTTTATGTGGCATACTATTCTAATGATTACAATGTAGTAAGGGAATTCGTAACTAAATTTTCATAATTTTAATGAAAATATTACATATTTATTATGTAATAATTTCCATGTGTGTGAAATTAATTTTGAATAAATTATTTTTTATATAAAATTTTTTATGAGGGTTTACATATAATACATGTATGTAGTTTATTTGGTTAATTCTCACATCAAAAATATTATATTTGTTAGTGAAATTCTTCTAAAAATTAAATTTAAATAGTCTTTCAAAAATATTTTACAAAATAAAAAGGGAATTTTTTACAACATATATGACATAAAATTTATTCCTTTCATGTCACATTAATGTTTTGATTCCACATTTACAAATTAAAAATTTAATTTTCAAACATGTTTTTTCATTTATGTGTGATTGATATTTTAAAACGAAAAAATGATCTCAATGTGGAAAAGTTATTTTACATTTATGCATGTTTTGTGTTTATAATTTGGTTATTTGTAATTTTATATGTGTATGGGTTGTTTTGAGATATGATAAGGACATATGAGCCTTCTATAGCACTATAATAAATTTGTTAATGAGGCAGATTTAACCTGTAGGGTCTATCCTATGATATTAAAGGAATATATTGTTTTTGGTAATTCCATAAGTAACCATGAAGGTTACTCCCTATACAATGATGATATATAGTGTAAAATTGAGAGTTACATGAAATTAGTTAAAAATTAAACATTCTGTTTGCTGTTTTCAATGGGGTTTTAATGAAACATATGATTTTAGGAGTTATGTTAAGTACTTTTGTTTCATGGGAGAAATGTATAACTTGTGAAAAAAATTTCATGGGTTTATAAGTTCTCATGGATTAACAGTTTCCTTTCTCTTATAAAACTTACTACCATTTATTTTCTCATACAATGTATTCTGGTAAAGTATTGACAATAATGATATCAAGGAGAAAACCATGAATATTTTTCATAAAGAGAATCCATGTTTTATTTTAATGTCCATTGTTTGGTGATAAAATTGGATACCAAGTATATGTGTCCACTTTTAATGTTTCTGATTAATTTTTTATATATTTTCCAAATTTATTAAAACTATAAACCTAAAATATCATAATAATTTTAAAATTTGGAATTCTAGTTCAAAATACATATATTATATAATGCTTAATGTATGGTCCTTACATTTAACATAGACTAATGTGGGAATGGATTTAAAGAATGTACTACCATCCTGATCAAATAGGATCCTCAATTCAAAAGAAACAAATTCTATCATGACTATTCAAATAATTTCAAGCCACCAATGAAGCTCTAAAGTCATGATAACTCACCATGATTTCAATATCATGGTATTTAAATTGCATCAATGAAGGTGATAAAAGGGATCCAATTGATAATGATCTCAAGTTAGAACACAAATCCACATGTGCATAGATAGGAACATCCAATGACACCTAAACCACATGGTGTTCCCATGAGTGTGTTTTTCCTCATGATCTCATCTTTTAGAGATCACCAAGTGAAAACTTATGGATGATAACTCTCAGCTCTATTTATCCACCACGACATGATAGTATGAAATACCAATTTCATCCAGTCAGTATGACCTATATAAACTATAGTATTTTTTTTAATATTAATTTCATAATATCTCAAGTTTTCCAATATATCTGGGTAACCTCTATAACATTATGATTCAATAAATAATCTATTGAAATTGCTATTTTAATAGTGGATATAGAAAAATATTCACTATTATGGTAACTATACATCTTGAATAACTCATTTTATACATCATATGGTAGTATAATAAAAATTTTTAAGTTGGGTCTATAGACCCAACATTTACAACACTCCAACACTCACAAGATCCATCTTTGTAACCATTGTTGTTTTCTATCTCATGTGATGTTCATGTCTCTGGTGAGTTATGAAATTAATAATGGGCCTTCCACATTTTCATTTCATGGAAACTATTATATATATTATTTTACCTCCATGAGTATTCCGTTAGAAATATGATGTCCTCATGTTTTTCAATTTTTCCACTTTCAAAACCAATAATCTAACACAACATATTTAGTGGAATTTTCATAATGTATATAATGATAAAACATTATTTATTTGGTTTTATTAACAATTTTAATAAATAATTATATATTATATACTTTATCTTTAGCTGCAACACACTCTGTATTTATAGACATGACTACCACTATATTGAATGAGCTGTTATTTCTCATTACATTTTCCATATTGTAATTTTATATCCTTTTGAACCTAGGAAGACAAGTTTTTACCCTTAAATCTATTATCCCCTCCTCCCATCATATAATGTATATATATCCTTTGTAAAGTTTCTTATACGATTTTATAGTTCAAATTTCACCCCATGCGATTCTCCTAGAAGTAACAACTATTTTCTTACATTAAAGTATATGTTATCAATATATTTGTTTTTAAATAGAATGAAATATGTGATTATTTCATTTCTAGAAGACTACACAATGCAACTAACAACATTAGTCACGCCTATATCCTATATATTGATTATAGGATAATTCTTTTTCAAGTGGTATTTTTAATAAATATTTTGCAATTTGTTTTAGCTTTTATTTTTAATACTTTTTTAGTATATGTCCTATTGACATGGTATAAGATATTGTTAGATCTATCATAGTAAATCATATTCTCTATAACTAAGGTTAACAAATTCATTTAATCTTTAGAGATTCACTTTCATCCTTGTCTTACATAATTTTAAGACCAACAATTGTTTTCCATATATAGTCAAACATATTTTTGTTGGAATATATAGATTATCTCAGCAGAATTTTGTAGATGCATTGAATGAAAATTATCCTTTTACTATTGGAGTCAATTTTATGTAAAAAGTGTGAGACTATTGCTGTTTTGAATAGATAATCATCTGACACCAAAATAAATAACCAAATTATTGAAATCATGTATATGTAATTTTGAAACGTTACCAATATGAAGAATCCAATAAAAATTAGGGGACTTTTTATCTGGTTCATTCATGGTGATGTCTTTAAAGATGTAGTCCATATTTTCCCATGCATGGATAAATTCTTCCACACAAATATCCATCTCATTGAAACTGATCCCACCATTTGAGTTTTTTTTTCAATCCAAGAATAATGTTCCTCGTAAATATTCACTCAAATCATTCTATAAATCGTACTTTTATATTACTCCTTTGTTATCATGAACTCCAAAATGTCTTATAAAATAAAATCATAGGATTGAATGATGATCTATCATGTTTCCCTATCCCCTGGGGCCACCACATCCATTTCTCTGGTCATAGACCTATCTACAACCTTATCCAGTATCAGATTTTCGTTCATATCATACCCCTGATTTGGTTCGTTCTCTTCACCAAACTCCATCCTATTATTATCCTTCTGAGTAATTAAACTCTTCTAGACTACCCAAAAAGTATCCATGGGGTTACTATCCACCACCTTATTCATTATTTTGGACATAGTTTCCATATTCTTCAGTAGATGATATTAGTCTTTCCAACCATAAGTATTCTTTCCTTCCATGAAAATGAATCCCCTTTCATATCTCTATTATTTCAACCCTTTATTAATAAATGGGTTATGTATACCTCTCCTATTACCTTTATAAATAAATTTCTATTATATTTGACTAGAAATCTCGTCCTATGATACAATTCAACATGAACTAAAATCTTCCAACAGGTTCAACATTGGTGTTGTGATTTTGGTGTTTTTCTGTATCGCATCCCCTTTTACATATTCCAATCTTTCATCTTCTAGGATCCCAATTCTATTTCATACCTTGAAATTAGATCTGATCTATCTCATCTTCATCCTTCCTGTACGACTTACTCACTACCCACTACCTCTACTTGAAAAATCTGTGTTTTCCTTTTCCGTTAGTTATACCCGAGACACCATCATGTCCTTTTCACTATCATAAAATTCACCAGCCTCAAAATTTATAAACGTTGAAGCTTCATTCATTTTATTATACACTCTCCCTATTATAGACACTACCTTCATGTTATATATATTATAGAGACATTGAAAAAATTCATTCCAGATAAATATTCTATGATATTTTATATAAATAAAAAATTATACTTCATTAATTTTAGACCTTATTGGAATTGAATGAGGAATTTAACATTTCTTATTGTTTCTTATATAAACCCTTTATAATTGGTGTTCTGGATATCAAAATATCATTATAATTACAATATAAATTATCAATGACAAATATAATTCTAATGGATTTAAGAATATCATTCGTATAACCAATCAGTCATTATTGGTAGGAACTTGTATCACTGATGTATAATTCCATTTGAATATCCATAATTATATTGAAAATAATAATCCATTAGAATTTTATACCTAGAATCCATTATTGGTTTTAATTGATCCAATCAATCTTATATTATTTCCATATACTACTTACCTATATGAATTATTGTTCTGAAATAATAATGTATCACCATCTACAGTGAATACAAACAAATTCCATTTTTTAATTCTTAATTCGGAGTATGTGTTGTGGGAATAATACTATTCTATGAACTAATATAGAAATTTATCTCATGTGAACCATTTTTTAATATTAATCATTTAATAAATTTAATTAGATTATTCTCCCACTATCTCAAATAGTTGTGTACATCATTTTATAGAAATGTAGTCTAGCACATGGAAATAACTATTATCTTATAGGGATTTAAATAATATTCAATATGAGAATTAGGATATTAACATTGATGAGAATTTCGTTTTTTATGAAAGTCCATTTATATTCATAAAAATAATATTTACATCCAAACCAACGGAACGTGAAAAATAATGAATTTATAGCATACTATAACTCATATGATATCTATATTTCATTATGTATGGAATATTTTTATAAATTCAATATTTGTGATTAATTTAATGAAAAATAATGTTTGAATATAAAATGAATATAAAATCCAACATTGAGAATCCTTTTACATAAATCATTTATTTGATGTGCATAAGGAAATTAATGTTTAGTAATTACGTCATGTGTAATTCTTTTTATCAATTTCAACATGTTAGAATCAACATCAATCTTCCTTAGAATCACCAAAGGAATAATATGGGTATGAAAATGTGCTTTTAAGAATTTCACCATGCTAGATTGTATAGATAGACTTACTCTTGGTCAATATATTATTTTTCACTCAGGCCCGGAGCTACTCTCATCCACTAACCATGAAAATCACATTTTTTTTACATTTATAAATATTATTAATTGAGTATTATGATGTATATTAACCACTATATTATCATTGGAATAGTTTATTTTATATATCATAAAAAATTACAAAATATTTGTGTTTTACCATTATATCTATATAATTCTTTTTCTAGAACAATGTATGTATGTGTTATGACAATACCAAAGGTTTCTAATACAATGATTCAAAAACCATACGTGGTATATCCTTGAAAACTACATATTTTTTTCATGAAAGTGAATTATCTTACCACAATTATATGAAATTAAGTATTATATTGTATATTCATCAGTTATTCCTTGGGATTCATGAAATAATAAAACATTAGTTGTGTATTATACACCATGAACTACATTCATTCCAAAATTTGAATAATTTTTACTTGTGTACAATAAACCCCTCAAATTCATGATTAGGCAATAGTTTACAAATTTTTAAATAGAATACATAAAAATTTAAATTTTAATATCTGTACTTCTCACGGGTGACCTAGGATCCACCCTTTCTTTTATAGTTGGATAATTAACCTTATTTTCGGTAACATTATTATACTTATATGGTTATTATTTTTAAATAATCATATGGGATATGAATACTGTATTCAATACCCAAAAATTAAAATGGACAAATTACTGATTATTCATGAATACAGTTGAAGAATAAATGATATTACTTAATTTTTTGGTTTATCTAATTGCATTTAAACATTCAAGGGCTTATTTCACTAGATACAATGCTAATAACCATTTATTGGATAACCCACCTATAAGGCCCCAGCCTTAAACCTTACTTAATCTTGAGTTAATAAAAGATTACACATTGAGGATCTTTTCAGGTTTAGAGTTTTAGATAATTAGATCATAAACTTGCATTACATTCCACGTTTAAACAAAGTGGTTACATAAAGATAGTATTCATTTATCCCATCAACGGAAACATATTTAAAATAAAACATGGATTCTTTCTTGACACTTCCTTGACACTATCATCATCTCATGTACCTTTCCCTTGACCTGTGAAAAACATTTCAAAAACTTGGGATGAGCATAAAAAGCTTAGTAAGGGATATCAAAATACATATAAAGGATACATGAGTACATGTACACATAAGAATCAATGAAATCATACTTTATTTATAAAACATAAGCACTTTAATATACTTCATCAAATCATGAATAAATCAAAGAAATCATAATACATAAAAGGTAACTTGAGGCATTCATAACATTCTTACGTAGGGAGTAACCCTCTTGTTTACATTTGAAATACCCACCATAGTATATTCCCTAAATCTCTTCGGAGAAACCATAACGTTTCACTCCTTCGCGTTACCCAATGCATTGGAGAGCGATATCGGGCTCACCTGCCCTTAGTTTATCACGGAACCACCCGTATTCACAAACAATGCCCAAGAACCATAACATAATCATAGAACATAACCTAAGCTCAAAAAAAGATAACATTCCCACATTTTAATAACAATATAATATTTTAAGATATTGAAATAATGAATCCATTCTAAAAACCATTTTCCAAACCATATAAAACATTTAATAAAGAGATTTTTGAATCAATGTGTCCCATACCACTTTGAAGCTTTTAAAATTTTAAACCATTAATATACATATAAATAAATCCTTAAAACCATTTTGAAAACATGTATATTAATGAGAAATATTTATAACAATAATTCATCAAAACATTTAAAATGATATTTTAGTTAAAGTGTTTTTAACAAAATGAGAGACACTTGAATAAAATAATTGAGGAATAACATTTAATTAGAACTTTATAATATCATGAGAATAGAGGGATTCATGATATAATATTCCAAAGGACAGTATATACACCATATAAGAGTGAACTGGTGCATAAAAACAATGATGTCTCAATAGAAATGTAGAATAAGATGAAATCCACAATCAAGAAGGTATCCTTAAATCAAGGATAAATAAATCTCATAATTATGTGTGAAAAATATAAATACACCAAATATAAGTGGATATTGAGTGTAAAACAATCAATGGTCATTCAAAAATATTCAAAGGATGACATTTTCAATAACTACATGTTGAACCCAAAGAAATCGAAATTGGGTTAAGAAGTTTCCTTGGTAAAATTCGACACCCTAACAGCGTCACATAAAATTTTATAAAAAGAGTTGATGAGAGAGATAAAGGGTATCTCATTACTTGGACATAAAATTTACATCAATAACGATATATAAGAACATATCCCAACATTACAATATGTAAATTAAAAGACCCAACAAAAGAAGTCATTTAAAAAGAGGTGGGTGAATGGTTCCCTTACCGACATGGGTATCTTTCGAAACATACACCCCATGAAAGAAGGACAACAGAACATTGATGTAAATACTCATAAACAAAATTATATTACAAAAATTGTATAATAATGGGATGTACATATACCACTCAATGGAAATGGTGGAAAATGTAGCACAAATCTCACGGGAATAAAAGTGAGATGAAAAATCCCTTGCGAAAACGTGGCAGCCTATCGGCGCCACCTAAAACATCCAAAAATGGATTGATGAGATCAAATAGGGTCTCTCATCATATTACAATAAAATTTTCAGCAAGAGGAATATAAAATAACATCCCCCAACATAACAAAGAGGAGATTAATATAAGTGACATAAAGGAGAGTACTTAAAAAGAAAGAGAGAGGTTAGATCTCTTACAAAAATTCGGCAGCCTAACGGTGCCACTCAAAACATCCAAAATGGATTGATGAGAGAAAATAGGGTATCTCATCATATGAACATAATAAGTAATGTAGGATAAATATAAAATAACATCCCAATCATAAGAAACATGAGCATAAAAGTAATGACATAAAAGAGTGTACTTAAAAAGAAAGAGATGAGTAGGATCCCTTACCTCAAGTCTAACTTGTCTTGTTCGTTTTTTTATATTCCTGAATAATAAACATTGGTCAATTTATAATTTCTTAAAGACCTCCTATAAATATTATTATTCAGTTCATATCACATATTTTAATGTTATAATAATTGGTTAATAATATGAGTTCATATCAGACGTTTTTGTCGATGTTTGGTACATGAGTCAAAAATTGAACTTGTTGGAAAATAATTTTCATGTAGTTATAGGTACATCATATCCAGAATAGTAATGATGTTTTAAATATCATATATATCCAGTATATATTCATTTTATACTATTCTATATCATTTGAAGAAAAAAATTAAAAGCACTGTTCATGGAGACGGTAGGTCGTACGTACGCATGAATGCTACTTTCATTTTTTGTCATATTAATGGAATTAAAACAAAATGAGATATATATATATATATATATATGTTATAATTCCAGAATGATATCCATCATTTAGATGTAATATATTACATACATATCCATTATATATTTGTACTTATAATAGTTCATAACATTTTGAGATAAGAAATGAAATGTACCGTTCATGGAGACGGTAAGTCGTACGTACGCATGAACGCTACTTCCATTTATATTTCATATTTAATGGAATTAAAACATAATGATACATAATAGTATTTTAATTCCAGTGTGGTATCATATATAATATCATTAAATATATCCTTTATACGTACCACATATGGTATTAACGAATCAAATCACTTTGAGGGGGTGGTAGTCCGCACTTCCTTAAATGAAGATATCGCGTTTACCCATAATGGAAACCATAAAGGTATGAAATAAAAGAATAATACATAAGATTAAGTAAAACATAATCATATTATATATCATATATAAATATAGTGTCATCTTAATGGCCACCTTTGAAGGTGTTAGAAGAATGTTGAACAATCATCATTTCGTGAGGCAGAAATTCTCCATCCACAGAAACAGTATGTTCTTTAACCATTAGATGTAGGTGTGTTTAATTGTATCTCTAATACTTCTTAAAACAACATCCTAGTATATTTTAGATACTGAATTTGTTAATAAATAAATTAATAAAAATAGTTTAGGGGGTTGGAGAAGCAAAATAAAACAAATGGACACAAGTGATGACACTACCTTAAAATCGTGTATCTCCCTTTGGTTTGAGGTCAGTGGCTTCCTTGGGAAGCATTCTGCCCAAAGTGAGGCTTTAAGGAGTTATAGAGGGATGTGTAAAGACACAATGGTTAGGGGTTGGCCGAGCCAAAGGCTTTGGATGTGTGGGTAAGGAGGTAGAGGTGGGGGCCTTTTATAAGAGGAGAGGAGTTGCACTTGTGGAAAGTAAAGAAATGGTACTTTATTTTAGAATGTGTATCGGATTTTAATGGTCCCACATTGATGTGTTTATTGGGTAAGGTGATAAGGGTTCTAAATCCACCCATACAATAGGTTTTGGACATGTTTAGTTCTTAGATTTTACATTATATTTCCATTTTATTTAATTCGTTAAATAATGAGGTCATCACTACATCATTATGATGTCATAAATAATTTAATTTATTTAATGTCTAAAAATTATAAAAAAAATACTATGACGTAGAAAATCTTTTTATATTTACAATTTCTATTTATAGTCCAAAATATATTTTATTTAGACTAAATTAAAAATATTTTACTTAGGTGATACATTCTTTGTTACATTAAACATTCTTTAAAAATAAATAGATAAAAAGTCACTTTCTCACAAAACTGATTCCATGGGGCCCCCAAGTTTGGCACAAGGCATCCTATGGTCGTCCATGAGGCAACCGGTAGCCTTAGGACACTTTTTGTGGTCATTTTTATTATTATGATTTTATCTTATTATCTTTAACTACCCGATCACTCATTAATCAAGATAATTAAAGATAATTACTGTCGTTACTATTCATAATGTCCAAAAACAAAAGAGTATTAATTAAATAATTTGGACCATATTATTCCAAATATTTAATCCATTTTACCAAATTCCAAACACATAAATTACAATAATTAATTATAAAAAACTTGCTGTTGTCAAAACAAATAGCGGGTTTTTTAGAAACATTATTTATGAAAAGTTTGGCACTTGTTTATGCCCAATTCCAAAGTGAAATTAATACCAATGACCATAATTGGATTAAATGGTAAAAATATATTCCAATTAAACTTTAAAACAAAATAAAAAGATAATATAACCATATAATTAAATTATATGAAAAAGCAGTTTTGATGTAAAATGCAGTATTTTTAACTATTCATTAAAAAATAAACACTGTCATAAAAATACCAAAAATTAACCCAAGGTAAATTTATATGTCCCAATAATAAATAATATGTTTATTTTAAAAAATAAATCTTATAAAATTGTCAAAAGTTTGATTTAAAAATGGTTTTTCATCGAAAGTTAGTAAAACAATATTTTAAAAATACTAGTGTATTCAATGCTTAAGATTGGATTCATTTTTATTTTAAGACTTTAAAATTTATTGGATAAAAGTAAAAACATTTAACACACATATATAATCGTAATTTAGTTATTTACATTCTTTCCTGCCAATACAACGGCTATGTGTTAACTACTAATTAAAATAATATTATTTTATTATTAGAGTGCAACGTAAGATTTCAAAGGAACTTGGTGTTGCGTATTGGGTTGGCCATTGAGCATAGCGTTCCATTTAAATTAATATTGACATTTTTTCCACAAATAGGGATAATTATAAAAATTTCATATTCTTTATTTACCTGGTGTGTTATATCCTCCCCCCCCTTTTGGAAATTGCGTCCCCGCAATTATAAAACTGGGCTTGGAAACATCATTGAAAACCCCACATCAGAACAAGAGTCTATAAAACAATCACTTTAAAATAAAGAAAGAGAAGTATAGAGGTCACCCGAGTTAACCCATACTATGATTCCATGTAGGAAAACATGGACATGGGGGAGAAAACATAGGGTCATGTTCTGATGGAGAGTGATAGAAAACATGTTAATGAGAAAGTTAACCACAAGAAAATCACAAACTTGGGATGGTTTAAACGGTATTCGATTCCCCAGTAGGAAAAGTTAATAGAAAACAATTTTGTTTTAAGTTATTTTTTATGGAGGAATTTATTCATAAGGAAACATAATTACTTATCATGTTGACTTTCATCTTTTATTAGATTTATTACACAAACTCATACTTCCCCCAAAAGATGAGTATTTTGGAAGACTTGTTCACATTAAGAGTACTATAACCAACTTCTAGAGAATCACCTAATCCCCAAAAGAGAACTATATACATCCCATGTCTTTAGACTTTAACCAAAACCAAAACCAAAATGGTTAGTACAAGATCAGATAATCCAGAAAAGGATAACCCTTTATAAAAAGAAAATCTCTTCTTAATCTCCAAAATTTGTCCCACAAAACCTAAAGTTCAACGGGGAACATTTGAAAAACAATTTGTCCATAAAATTATTCAAAGTAAACCAAACTATGATTGAAACCCAAATATTTGAAGGATTTAGTCACATAGTCTTCCAAGGTACAAATTAACTTTTATCTCCAAATAACATCAGTTGCTCTTAAATTATCAAATTGAAAAGTAATTAACCTAATCACATATCCTCGATGATAGGTTAATCATTTCCATAGATAACCCAAAATAAACTTACTCTTGATTTCTAGAATAATCTAACTAAAAAGAATTAGTCAAACTAACCAGGGACTTCACGTAGTCCAGTGGTATGCGATAAATACCAGTCACACTTTGGTTGTGGGTTCGATTCCTGCAGCTTTGTCCGATGCGACGGGTTGTCACACAGTCTGCGTGTTGTCCTTTTCCCAAAACTATATAATTCTTAAAACATTCCCCAAAACGGGATAAAATCTTCAAAAATGATCATAACATATTTTAACCTCAAGTTTATCTCATGCCTTTCATTTTCCATCATAACATATAATAACCCATAATTATCTCAAAATTAAGGATCATATAAACTCTAATGGTTACCTTTATAATTAATACCCGAACTTCTACATTGATTGGTCATCTCGTACATGATGCATTACAGATCATACCAAGGTTCAAGTGGTTGATCATGACTCCTTGATAGTTGGTTTAGAACAACCACAAGTTTCCTCATTGAATCACCCATTTCATCCAATCTCTTAATTAGAGCACCATCACACTTTCCTTCAAACCTATTATCACTTTGGTGCCTGCTAGATCCAGCCATTTACTAAAACCAAAAAGGTCAGTGTGAGTATATCAACAAAACAATAATGTACAAATGAGGAAGGTAAACACTAAGATATACTTAATCATTAACTTTATCTAAAACTAGGACTCTTTCTAAAATCCTAACCATTATGGTAATGTCACTTATGCCTAGAGAATACCCTAACTTTTAAAGTTAACTAAACCAACCTTTGATATCAACTATAAGGCCCCAACATTAAACCTTACTTAATATTTAGTTAATACAAGATTACACATTGAGGATCTTTTCAGGTTTATAGTTTTATAGAATTAGATCATAAACATGCATTACATTCCATGTTTAAACAAAGTGGTTACATAAAGATAGTATTCATTTATCCTATCAACAGAAACATATTTAAAATAAAACATGGATTCTTTCTTGACACTTCCTTGACACTATCATCATATCATGTACCTTTCCCTTGACCTGTGAAAAACATTTCAAAAACATGGGATGAGCATAAAAAGCTCAGTAAGGGATATAAAAATATATGGAAAGGAAACATGACTACATGTACACATAAGAATCAATGAAATCATACTTTATTCATAAAACAGAAGCACTTTAACATACCTCATCAAATAATGAATAAATCATAGAAATCATAAGACATAAAAGGTAACTTGAGGCATTCATAACATTCTTACATAGGGAGTAACCCTCTTGGATACATTTGGAATACCCACCACAGTATATTCCCTAAATCTCTTCGGAGAAACCTTAACGTTTCACTCCTTCGCGTTACCCAATGCATTGGAGAGCTATATCGGGCTCACCCGCCCTTAGTTTATCACAGAACCACCCGTATTCATAAACAATGCCCAAGGACCATAACATAATCATAGAACATAACCTAAGAACAAAAAAAAGATAACATTTCCACACTATAATAACAATATAATATTTTTAGATATTGAAATAATGAATCCATTCTAAAAACCATTTTCCAAACCATATAAAAAATTTAATAAAGAGATTTTTGAATCAATGTGTCCCATACCAATATGAAGCTTTTAACATTTTATACCATTAATATCCATATAAATAAATAATTAAAACCATTTTTAAAACTTTGATATTAATGAGAAATATTTATAACAATAAATCATCAAAACATTTAAAACGATATTTTAGTTAAATTGTTTTTAACAAAATGAGAGACACTTGAATACAATAATTGAGGAATAACATTTAATTATAACTTTATAATATCCTGAGAATAGAGGGATTCATAATATAATATTCCAGAGGATAGTATATACACAATATAAGAGTGAACTGGTGCATAAAAACAATGAAGTCTCAATAGAAATGTAAAATGAGATGAAATCCACAATAAAGAAGGTATCCTTAAATCAAGGATAAATCAATCTCATAATTATATTTGAAAAATATAAATACACCCAATATAAGTGGATATTGAGTGTAAATCAATCAATGGTCATTAAAACATATTCAATGGATGACATATTCAATAACTACATGTTGAAACCAAAGAAATCGAAATTGGGTTAAGAAGTTCCCTTGGTAAAATTCGACAGCCTAACGACGTCACATAAAATTTTAGAAAAAGGGTTGATGAGAGAGATACAGGGTATCTCATCACTTGGAAATAAAATTTACATCAATAAGGATAGAGAATAACATATCCCAACATTACAATATGTAAATTAAAAGACCCAACAAAAGAAGTCTTTTAAAAAGAGGAGGGTGAAAGGTTCCCTTACCGACTTGGGTATCTTTCAAAACATACACCCCATGAAAGAAGGAAAATACAACATTGATGTAAATACTCACAAAAGAAATTATATTACACAAATAGTAGAATAATGGGCAGTACATATACCACTTAAAGGAAATGGTCACAAATGTAGCACAAATCTCACGGGAATAAAAGTGAGATGAAAAATCCCTTATGAAAACTCGGCAGCCTATCGGCACCACATAAAACATCCAAAAATTGATTGATGAGATCAAATAGGGTCTCTAATCATATTAAAATAAAATGTACAGCAAGATTAATATAAAATAACACCCCCCAACATAACATAGAGGAGCTTAAAATAAGTGACATAAAGGAGAGTACTTAAACAGAGAGAGAGAGGTTAGATCTCTTACGAAAATTCGGCTGCCTAACGGCGCCACTCAAAACTTCCAAAATGGGTTGATGAGAGAAAATAGGGTCTCTAATAATATTGAAATCAGACGTAATGTAGGATTAATATAAAATAGCATCCCAATCATAAGAAATATGAGCATAAAAAGAATGACATAAAAGAGTACTTAAAAAATGAGAGGAGTATGATCCCTTACCTCAAGTCCAACTTGTCTTGTTCGTTTCTTTATATTCCTGAATAATAAACTTTGGGCAATTTATAATTTATTAAGGACCTCCTATATATATTATTATTGAGTTCATATCACATATTTTATTGTTATAATAATTGGTTAATAATATGAGTTCATATCCGATGTTTTTGTCGATGTTTGGTACAAGAGTCAAAAATTGAACATGTTGGAAAATAATTTTCCATGTAGTTATAGGTACATCATATCCAGAATAGTATTGATGTTTTAAATAAAATATATATCCAGTATATATTCATTTTATACTATTCCATATCATTTGGAGATAAAAATTAAAACCACCGTTCATGGAGACGGTAGGTCGTACGTACGCATGAACGCTACTTTCATTTTTTGTCATATTAATGGAATTAAAACAAAATGAGATATATATATATATATATATATGTTATAATTCCATAATGATATCCATCATTTAGATGTAATATATTACATATATATCCATTATATATTTTTACTTATAATAGTATATAAAATTTTGAGATAAGAAATGAAATGTACCGTTCATGGAGACGGTAAGCTGTACGTACGCATGAATGCTACTTCCATGTCTATTTAATATTTAATGGAATTAAAAAATAATGATACATAATAGTATTTTAATTCCAGTATGGTATCATATATAATATCATTAAATATATCCTTTATACGTACAACAAATGGTATTAACGATTCAAATCACTTTGACGGGGCGGTAGTCCGCACATCCTTAAATGAAGATATCGCGTTCACCCATAATGGAAACCATAAAGGTATGACATAAAAGAAGAATACAGAAGATTAAGTAAAACATAAACATATTATATATCATATATAAATATATTTTCATCTTAATGCCCACCTTTGAAGGTGTTAGAAGAATGTTGAACAATCATCATTTCGTGAGGCATAAATTCGCCATCCACAGAAACAGTATGTTCTTTAACCATTATATGTAAGTGTGTGTAAGTGTAGCTCGAATCCTTATTATAATAAAATCCTAGTATATTGGATATACTGGATTTTTTACAAAATAAATGACTAAAAAGAGTTTAGGGGGTTGGAGAAGCAAAATAAAACAAAAGGACAGAAGTGAATACATTACATTAAAATCGGGTAACTCCCATTGGATTGAGCTCAAAGGCTTCCTTGGGAGGACTTCTGCCCAAATAGAGGCCTCAAGGAGTTAGAGAGGTATGTGGAGAGACAAAATGGGCAGGGGTTGTCCAATCCAAAGGCTTTGTAAGTGTGGGTAAGAAGGTAGAGGTGGGGGCCTTTTATAAGAGGGGAGGAGGGGCACTCTTGGAAAGTAACGAAATGTTACATTAGTTTAGAATGAGTTACGGATTTTAATGGTCCCACATTGATCTTTTTCGAGGATAATGTGATAAGGGTTCGAAATACACCCATACAATAGGTTTTTTACATGTTTAGGTCTTAGATTTTACCTTATCATTCCATTTTATTTAAATCGTTAAATAATGAGGTCATCGCTGCATCATTATGATGTCATAAATAATTTAAGTTATTTAATATCTAAAAATTATAAAAAAAATTATATGATGTATAAAATCTTTTTATCTTTCCAATGACTATTTATAGACCAAAATATCATTTATTTAGGAAAAATTAAAAATATTTTACTTAGGTGATACATTCTTTGTTACATTTAACATTCTTTAAAAATAAATAGATAGAAAGTCACTTTCTCACAAAAGTGATTCCATGGGGCCCCCAAGTTTGGCACAAGGAATTCCATGGTAGGCCATGAGACAACCAGTATCCTTAGGACACATGTTGTGGTAATTTGGTATTATTATGATATTATCTTATTTTCTTTAACTACCTGATTACTCATTAATCAAGATAATTAAAGATAATTACCGTCGTTAATATTCATAATGTCCAAAAACAAAAGGGTCTTAATTACATAATTTGGAACTTATGACTCCAAATATTTAATCAATTTTACCCAATTACAAACACCTAAATTGCAATAATTAATTTCAAAAAACTTCCCGTTGTCAAAACAAATAGCGGGTTTTTTAGAAACAATATTTATGAAACGTTTGGCACTTTTTTATGCCCAATTCCAAAGTGAAATTAATCCAAATGACCATTATTGGATTAAATGGTAAAAATATATTCCAATTACACTTTAAAACAAATTAAGAAGATGATATAACCATATAGTTAAATTATATGAAAAAGCAGTTTTGATGTAAAATGCAGTATTTTTCACTATTCATTGAAAAATGAACATTGTCAGAAAAATACCGAAAATTAACCCAAGGTAAATTTCTATGTCCCAATCATAAATAATATGTTTATTTCGAAAATAGAGCTTATAAAATTGTCAATGGTTTGATTTAGATATGATTTTCCATCAAAAGGTAGTAAAACAATCTTTTAAAAATACTAGTATATTCAATGCTTAAGATTGGATTCATTCGTATTTTATGCCTCTAAAATTAATTGGATAAAAGTAAAAACATTTAACACACATATATAATTGTAATTTAGTTATTTATATTCATTCCCGCTAATACAACGGCTATGTGTTAACTACAATTTAAATTAATATTATTTTATTATTAGAGTGCAATGTAAGATTTCAAAGGAACTTGTTGTTGCGTATTGGGTAATCCATCGAGCATAGCGTTCCATTTAAATTAATATTGAAATTTTTTCCGAAAATAGGGATAAATATAAAAATGTCATATTCTTTATTTACCTGGGGTGTTACACCACCCATTTTATTGAAGGAAATTATAAATCATCAATTGTAGTTAAAATTTCCATTGACACTTCCACATTTTATTTGACTTTTCCACCATAAGAAATAAATATTATACATTCTTTATGTTCTAGTATACATAGAAAAAATACATAAATGGTAATGGTTCTCCAGAATAATCATCTTATAATTTTAAATGAAATAGATTAAATTTTTGATAAATATATAGTAATGGTATGTTATGATAATTCATGATTCATATTTCATATTTTCACATATCTAGTGTAATCATCACAAATTCATACTTCGATCATATTCTCATTATAAGATTCTTAAGGATGATACATCATGTAAAATCATCTATATACGGATGTTTTACCCACAAATAAAAATGAAAATTTATGATAAATTTATGGTATACCCACCATATACATCATTCATGGGTCCCTTGTAAGAACTTCTCCCACCCTCACTTTCAGATGGGGATCAATTTGTAGTTGGGACACCAACAGCTTAAATTCCTGATATCATTGTACCCTATGAAAATTAAAGTAATACAACTGATAATGAGTTTTATTATGGCAATTCACTTTTTTCAAATTTAACCACAGTGTAATTGTGGTATTTAATTCTTTTTTCTAAAAAAGTCTTGCAAATTAGAACATTTATCTTGATTTCTATTTAAAATTTTTATATTAATTTAATTATGAAATGTCTCCTGCTATTTTGATGAACGATAGAAACCATCTCTAGTATAACCAAAATACATTTTCACCATAGTAATGTAGTGGAAAAAATCATTGAAACATCTAATCATATTATATAAACTTTTTCATAAAACCAATTATAGAGTTTAAGGTTTGTGTTTGACTATAAATCCACATTAACTATCAGATCCTTGATCTATTGAGTGAAGTTCCAGCTTATAAAATCATAAAAACGATTTTATCAATTATTTCCTCTAATGTAGAAACATGTTTGTGTTTGATACTATTTTTCATCCAAAATCAGTTAATTTTTCCCAGTTTCCTCGTAAGAACAAATTGGTAGTACAATGGACTGTCAACATTGAGTAATGATCACCGCATACACCAATGTTTTTTCTAATTTTAGTGATAGAATTATTAATCAATATAATATTTATATCATGAATTTTTAATATTCACGAATAATGATATATTTTTATATCAAATATTTTCATTTTTTTTCACCCTCATAATGGAACATACCAGAAAATCTCAGTTAGAAACATGCCTCTGACGATTTATTAAGATAAAAGAAAAACAGAGTGAGTGAGTACAAAAAACTAGGAAATACAACAATAGATCATAAATGTCATAACCCTCACCAGATCCATGGTAGATCTCTTCCTCCACAATAGCGGATTCCCACTCTAAGTTTTCATATTGCTTTAGGATCTTGTCATACCTCTTTATAAGATTTAATTTCTCCAAATATATGTACTCTCTTGAATATTTCTTGATAGAGGACCTAGTGGACACCAACTTTGGCAGATCAGAGTAGACTTTCCTCAACCTTCTTCTTGTTTGGAAATATATGACTTCATCATTTCTAGACATCTCTTTCATCCAATTTTGGACAACATCACCATATAAAGGTTTGACCATACCCCTATGATTTTTCCCTATGAAAGGAATCCCCCCATTTTCTAGGGAGAATCACAGTTTGGTAACCATCAATCACTCTCTATTTATACACATATTGTTTGTTAAGAACAATCATGGATAAACATTGCGGATGTGACACCAAATCATGACCACTATGCACCTCCTTCCTCATTTGACATTCTACAGTTACTACATTCTGAGATGGAAAATAAGGCATTATATTGGAAGCTTCCTTCATATGATAACCCTCCTCCACCTGAGAGATATCATCAAGCTCTAGTTCTTGAAATCAGTTACAAGTAGTGAATATTATATTCAATCCACAACTAGAGTGTGGCTGCAAATTAGACTTCTTAACAGTCAGACAAATAAGAGATTCATCATTGTCTTGCCCAACACATGATCCTTCATGAACAAAAGTTAAACCAATTGAATTCAAGGGCATATCTTTGGGCCCTTCATCAAAATATTTGAGCATCTAGTCATCCACCCAAATGATGCCAAATTTAATGGAGCCACTTTCCCCATGATTCAGTGAATCACTTGAAGGACTTGCCACACGAGTGCTGCCTCCCAGACTAGCTGCATCCACATCAACATGATTCACACTATACCCCAAGAGAAGATCATGCTTCATCCTATGAAGCACTATAGTGACTGTTAGATTATAAGGTACCCCCACCTGGTTTTCCAATGCCAAATCACCCAATATTCTAGACCAGAGGCAATTCCCAGCTTATCAACATCAACAATCATCATTACAAGGCCATGGACCTTTCCAATCCCTTTCATCTCTTCTTTTTTATTTATTATTTTATGTGATCTTATAGACACTCAAATTCATAAAATAATAAACAATGAATTAATAAATTATACTACTAGAATGATATTGTGAATCTATTATTGGTTGATCCATTTAAAATCAATGTATGATCCATGACCTAGGGGTATCATTCCTAAGTTGGATCATGATATGAATCATAGCTCTCCCCATTTTAGTGTTTCCAAATATTATTTGGTATTTTTTCATCACATTGGTATTGTCAAAATCATCCTTAATCATCATCAATATTACAAGTATATACTCACACATAGGCGTAGGGTATTATGATTTTCAATAAACAAACATACATGAATGTACATGAATTCCCATATATATATTGAAAAAATATAGGTTGTGTAGACTATCAATAAAAAAAAATTATTCTTCAAATCTCATGGAGTTGTAAAAATAATTTAAATAATATATCAATTGAACAAGAGATAAATTTAAAATTCAATATATTTAATGTAAATATATCTTAAATAAATTATAATAATTAAAATAATATGTATTTTTTTGTAATTAAATAAATTATTTATATAAAAAATATAAAAGTACCTAATTTTATAAATAGTAAAATTATTATAATTATATTTTAATCCAATAAACCATTAAATTAATTTTAGTTATATTAAAAATTCCTTGTCCCGTAAATCTCTCCCATTCTTACTACAAGTTAGGAGAAACATTCCCAGGTCATTACCTAGTCGGATAGTCCCCATTAATGGATTTTATGGGAAGAGTAGACCCGCCCTCACCCATTAAGGGTGGGGTAGACCATTATAGGACCATTGTGTGGTGAACCTTTTATGTGGGAGTCATTCTAGAGTTCAATCATGTTATATTGTAACTAGTCATGGAGGTTCACGAGAGTAACTCGTGAAAGTGGTTGCTGGATTGGACTAGGGGAGCTTAAAGTCTATGGAACGATGCATTCTCACCTAAGAGGACACAAGTGGCTGATCAAATAAGAGCATTCATAGTGGGTCGGTGGGTCCTGGCCTGTGTTGGAACTGGTCTATGTCTAACCATGGGTGTCCCAAGAGAGGGATGCTTAGCATTGGAGGTGAACGATACTCATGGGAGGAGGGATGATAGTGAGAATAGTAAGCGACATGGTCAATCTTGCATATGGAGTATCTAGTAGTGGCCTTGGTGGTGGGTATTGAAATGGTATAGGGGTGTTCTAAAATCATTGTTTATTAGAAAATACATAGGCAGAATGAGACGATTGATTGAACCTTGATGCAATAATTGCATTCACTATCCAAAAGGGTTTAATCCACCCACCATGATGATGGTGTATGGTTCTTGGTGGAAGTATACTTTAAGTATTTACCAATAGATGGGGAATAAATGATAAAAATTTCTAAAACCCCCACTTAATGGGTGTTTTTAGAAGTTTAAATAATATACCAGATTGAAAATTGTATTCACACATAAGTGATCTCATCGTTCCTTACTTATAAATAAGAATTAGTGTGAATTCCACCAATTCAGTCAAATAACACATTGGTTTGTCCTAAACAGGACACTACTTGGTGAGGGACACTGTAGTTTGATCTCATAGTTTCAGTCAAATAACACCATGGTTTGACCAAAATCATACAAACTATTGGTGAGGGACACACCATTTCAAATTTGTAAAACACTCTATTCATTTTGTTAAATATTTTAAATAAGTAATATAAAAATCCAAGACTTTATTTTATAAATATTAATTCACCAGAACAGAAGTAAGTCATTATAAATAATAAGGGTATATTTAGATTTGAACCTTTATATTAATATCTCAATGTTTTAGAATATTTACATGTTTTCAAAACATTAAACATGATAATATTTTAGATATACTAGAGATTTCATACATACAAAGAACATTAATCAAACATTGTATTTTTTAGAACTATTATAGCCATGGGCTCATATACATTTCGAGAACTCTATAAGGGGTAAACCCATTTACTCTAGTAAGAGGTTACACCAATTACATTTCACATAGGTAAAATGTTACAATGTTCTTCAATTATTAGAGCACATAACTCATTGATTATTGATGATTTTCTACGAGTTTATAACTCAACCTATAGTCATAACATTAGATATTGACACACAAATTGGTATTATAATTTTCAATATCAACAATCATATTCATAACATGTTTTTACCCATTAAACACATTTATTGGGATCTACCTAATTTGAGTGATGATACTATATTACTTAAATTATTTCTTCTATGTGCTTTAACCATTTATCTTTATTAGTTTCTTGAATTATATCTCTCATCATATATATTATAAATGGATCCACAGAGTATTTTACACGATCTCACATTAAATTTATTATGTTACAACCTTGTAACAATTTTCTCAAATAATTGTTTGCAAAATTTTAATTCTAGAAGTTCCATTGTATATGCAACAATATTTCATTAATAATGTTGTTTCATGATAACCACTTATAGAGTTACGAGGCAATGTACTAGGACACAATCTAATATCCAATAATATATTTCTAATACATTCACCATTCTTTCAACTTGCCACCAAGGATATAAACTCAAATTCCATTGTTGAATGTGAAATAAATTTTTGTTTCATACTCTCTCAAGAAACAACAAAACCTTCAAGAGTAAACAATCGGCTAGAAATAGATTCTTTATCACTAATACTCTAAATCCAACCTTCCTCGGTGTATCCCTCTAATATATCAGGATAATAAGTATAGTTAAAAAAATCCTTGGCATTTCTTAACTATAAAAAAAATATCATTATATATAAACAATGATCCAAACAATAATTATTAGAATATATAATCATTTTATATACTGAAAAACCAATATTAGGTGTAGGGAAATGTGTCACCAACATTAAAAATCAATTACACTATCATACTCAAGTTATTATATAGGTTTACCCATATTTATATAATGATTAACACTACAATCAAAAGGCTTGTTGGAATCATTGAAACCAATTTGATCAAATATTTTAAAAAAATCTATGTATTGATGCAGACTTAAGAATAACACCGACTATTTTAACTAAAAATAATACATAAAATTGAATTCACTATTCCACGATCCTTTATTTCAAAAATAGAAGAAAATGATATATTTTTCTCAATTAATCCTGTAATATTGGTCCCAAAAAATAACATATCATCCTCAAATAGTCACACAATAACAACATATTCTATTGTAAACATAAAATAAACACATTTATGTAAACTGTTATTTGTAAATCCATTAAATAAAATAATTGAATCAAATTCTTCATCCCATGACATTAGAGATTATTATGGACTATAAATATATTTTACTATTTTATATACCTTGTTTTCATTACCTAGTAAAATAATTCTCCAGGTTGTTCCCTGAAAATATATTCATTTCATTCTTTATTGAAATTTGAAGTGGGATAATCATGAATGAGAGGATGATTTTGTTACATAATGTAAGATAATTAGAAACACCGTAACAATAAACATCACCTTGTATTTCCACCGAGAGAAGTTGTTTCCATGGAAGTGGTAATGTTTGACCAATTCATGGTTCATCGTTTTGATGAAATCGAAATCCATCTTCTAGGTTCTTCCTTCAGTTTCATAACCTTTTGATTGTTTGAAAATTTGTAATCAGAAGAAGAAGACATATTGAACCTTAATTCCATAATTGGATTCACTTTCCAAATGTGTTTGACCAACCCCCGTTATGTTGGTAATGTATTCATGGTGGAAGAATCCCCTGAGGATTTCACCATGGATTAAGGAATATCGTGCACCAATTTCCAATAACCCAGATACACTAAGGTTGGGAGAATCATGGAGAATATCTTGGATTGAAAAAATGAATTCACACATAAATAATATCATCATTGATTATTTAAAAATCGGAATTGGATTCAATTAAAATAATTCCTTCAACGAACACATTAGTCCAACTGAAACAATAAAAGTCATTGTGAGGGACATAATGGTGTAATTTTATCATTTCAAATAATGAATACCTTGGTATACCCAAAAAAATACAACACTATTGAAAGAAAAAAATGTTCAAATTTGAAAAAAATTATAATAATATATCACTTGAATAAATAATATAACATTATTGAAGTTTGCGGAGCCACGTAAGGGTGATGGGGTCGGGACAACGGTGGGCAGAGATGGGTATGACTCGTGGGAGCATGATGATATTATCAATGTAGAGCCGCGTGGTGGAAAAGGAGGTAATAAGCCAATTAAGGTGGCAGGAACAACAATGTATCATATAACAAGGGAATGACAAGGTCCTTTATGGTGGAAACATGTGGAAAATAAGGCAAGGAGGGCAAGGTATTTGGTCGGGAGGTGGCTCCTAGTGTCAATGAGGGGTCAAACAAGTGCTCGATGAAGTGAATGGAGAAGGTGGCCACTAACATTGGGACCCCAATAAGCCTAGGGTGGTATTTATTTTGTATCAAACAAATTTATTTTATTTTATTATTTTGAAAAAAAATTGTTTGTACCTGTGATATAATGGCCCCATGTTAGATTGTGCTAAATTTTCCACTACCTCTAGATATTATGCATTATTTTACAATTTTTATTTTCATTATCCATTAGAAGAAATCAATGGATATTTCTTGTATTTGTTTTATGAAATAATCCATGTAAAATAAAATCTCATCAAGAAAAATTATTTTGGTTGGAACCTAAGAAAAAATGGAAAACCAAAAAAGTTTAAAAAACAAAAACATTTATATATTTCTAATGAGCGTCAATTTTTAACTATAATTATTTACATTTTCAATCAATATAAAAATATCAGATAACTATGACTTGGCCATATGAAATTGGATCAATATTTCATATGTGAAATTAGGACCAAATTAAAATACAATAAATAATTAAAGTGAAAATAAATTTTTCCTATCTACGAAAATTCACACCATCACTCTCATGGTAATTGACGTACCATGGCTTGCAGTAGAAGCCGATGGGATGGTGATTTTAAAAATATTCATCATCAAATCAATGTAACCTTACCATCCCTAGTTATATGATCCCCAATTGACATATGGGGATCCCACATGAAAATTTTGAGAAAAATATTATACAAAAATTGTTACCTCATTCCGTTAAACATGTTTCAAACTATACTTCCTTTCCAGAGACCATTATAAAAAGGATTCAATGTTGAATCCCACTTGACCATACACACACATTTAATGAATCTAGGTGTAAATTATTAATTATGTTTTAGGTTCAAACAAAAATCATCAACGATTCGTTCAATATCACACATTTATGGGCCTTAATGGACTTAAATTAATTCAAAAATGAATGAATAAATTAATGATAAAAATTAATCAATTTAATAATTAAATTTAATATTTAATATTTCAAATTTTAAATTCACACTTCAATGTAAAAAACAAATACATAAATGGATTCTCAATAAATTTGTTATGATGAATGAAGCATGTAAGGTCATTATTTTAGGCCATTTTTATATGCATTCCAGAATATAGAAAATATATCAAATTTATTCAAATTACATTATATTTCAATAATTAATTGAGTTAGTTTCAATGAATAATAGACAATAAAAATTAATATTCATCTAATATCTCCATAAATTAAATAAAAAAATGTTAATAAAAATTTATTTGTTCTCCATATGCTTATTTATTAGAAACATAATTTGATACTATTTATTTCAAACATGGATGACATAGTTCCATTATTTAAAGACATTTAATAAAGGTGTTATTATAATTTTCATATCTAAATTTCTATAGGATCATTCCTATCTATCAGAGTTTTGATTTGAGTTCTAGTTATTTTATTACATTCACAGAGCATTGAGGAATTAGTTTTAGATGGTGACTTGTAATTCCACTTCGAGGTTTTTTTATTAATTGGTAATATTTTATTTTCCATTATCACATTTAGAAAATTGAATTATTACTTATAAATATTTCATTAATTTATGGAAAATTATATTTGTTATGTATTTTAAAATGGAATAGGTTCAAATTCATTTCTGTATGTGAGGGTTTAGGGGTGGGAAGTTGGATTAGTTAAATTTATATACGTTATTTGATTACATTTTTATTGTTTTTATTAATTATTTTATTTTTCAAGGACTCTTGACATATAGAAGGGTAATTCCATATTTTACATTGTTATTAAACACAAATTTTAAAAGTGAAATCATTCTAATGTGTGGTTTCTCTAATCCTCAAGTAATTAAGCCAGCCCGTAGGTATCTGAATTGCACCTCATGTTTGTAGCGGTCTATCCTATGTTGTGTTCTTACCATGAACCCATATAATAATTATGTGATTTTTTAATATATACATAATAAAAATGCATGTAATTATCATGAAAATATTATAAATGATCATGTATATGAATTTTACTAACCATAAATGTATTAATCATTAATATAATGACAAAGTAACAATAGAAATAATGAAAAAGGAATGAAATTTCTCTATTTAAATGAAGAGAAAATGATTAAAGTTTAAACACTCTCAAAAAAATGTTACATTTTTATAGTATTCGTTATAGAGGAAAATTATTCCAAGTGTCGTAGCAAATATGTTTTTATGTTATATTTAATAAGAAGTGGTGAAAACTAATTAGCATGATTTTTATTATAATAACCAATGTGAAATCCTTTCTCTATAATGATAAAAATGTAACCTAGTTGGTACACTACAATGATTAGTGAATATAACAAAAATGGTATATAATTTACAACATCACTTATAATACAATTCCATGTGAAATGATATTTTTGAACACGAATTTGTTTAAATTACATGTATTTCTAAAAAAAGCAAGTGAAACAAATTTTAATGGACTTTTATTTGAATAAAAAGGTAAAAAGTTTTTTTTCACAAATATACTACTTACCCATGTGAAAAATTCTAAAATTTATTTTTTTAATACTTTAAATTACAATGATTTAAAACTGTTAATTAATAATTATATTAAAATGACCCAAACTAAAAAATATATTTTTAGAATTCAATCATAGAATCAATAAGAAAAATAGCGAAGAATTATAGAATTTTTATTCAAACGTATGTACACTGCAGTATTATTTTCATAGATTAATTAAAAAAAATATCAATGTTATACATTAAAAATGTTAGAACATATATTAAATGAAAATAAAAAAAATACTAAACTAATAAAATAATATGATCACACACCAATTATATGTTTCATTTTATTTGTAGAATATGAGGGTGTATAGTAAAATCATACTTATAAAGAATTAAAATTACAAATATGAAATATTGAATCAAAGAATGTAATTTTAATTAAATTACCATTTTGAAAAGATCTATATTTTGTTGTTGTGGTTATTTAATTCATAAAGAATGAAATTGAATAACCTCATTATATGTCTCCACGTCAAAATTGATACTACAATTTTACAAATATATGTTGAACATAAATAATAATAATTAACCGATATAATGATTAATTATTATTATATGAAAAATTAACACATGTGAAGAATGAAATTTTATTTTTCATAGGTAATGTTGTGAAAAATGTACATCATGGATGACCATCCACAATATCATTCAATTTTATGATAAAAATATAAAATAAAATAAAATAGGGGAAATTATACAACTGATAAAATAATTAAACCTATTTCTCTATTATATCATTAATGTTTTTCTACATGTTAGATAATAACTAATGTAATTAATATTTAGTGCATTTCTAAGGGAAAAAAGAATTTACCATTCAATGTATACTTAAACTAATATAATAAAACATGTATTAAATGATAAATTATTTTTTATGCAACATATGATTTCATACCTCTAAAAATATGAATGTATTTTTCCTCTTACATGATGTTAAATAAATATTTTTGAGTAATATTCATTTCTCTCTTGTTTTTAACTTTTTGACACTGATGGAATAATTTCACAATACAGATCATGGTTTCATCCAACGTGACACATAACCCAATATGATTCATGGCTCGAAAGGAATTCTCAATCTCCATGGGCCAAAAACATGTTCATTTTATCAATGTAATCATAATTGGATGGATTTTTTCCAAATAAACTAGGATCAAATATGAAAAGTGAGCATAATGAATGACAGATATTAATAGAATATAGATAAATATTAATCTGATCTCGATACAAAAACTACTGATCAAAATAACACTGGGTACAAAATGGGACCAAATAACACTACATGATATCCATGTGGCCTCTTGGTCACCACCAATCACAAAATGAACATGCTCTAATGGCAAGAACGTGTACCTGAAACCTGAAACTGAAAAAGTTCTTCGATCTACATACACTAAATGATACAATTTGGGTGTGACATTACATCATGCCAGTATGTAATAAAAAATATTTCATGCATTTAATTTCTCAAAATAATCCTTAAAACTTTTGAATTACATTTAGAAAATAGACTATTAAATTTTTTAAATCAAATTGCCTCCCCTTTACATAAAACATCCATTATTCATAAGTAAATGCATATATAATTCCATCATAATTAAAATCATGGTTCTAAATTAAAACATTATGGTTTAACAGCAAAACCATATTTAAAAATATAAACTAGAAAACCACACATGATATGCTGAAAAAAAAGGAAATCAATTAAACATTAATGCCAAAGGTAAATTGGGATGGATCATGAATTTATAAAAGAGTATGTAAAATGTCAAAAATGCATCAGAAGATAAAAAATTTCAATAAGATAGAGATTAATATCTATTTCATAAATATCTATAGAGGAAATCCTTGGATATAATCCATTCAGACTCACTTTCCACCATATGGTGTAACTCTGTAGTTAATAACCAACAAACTAATCAAAACAAGATAATCCATTAGTACATCCCACTTAGACCTATCATGTTAAGGGGTACACCAACCATTCTAATTGGGGTCAATAAGAAACCATCACTTGATGATCTAGAAGAATCCCTAGAAGAGAATGATGATAGTAATATAAATATTTGTCAAAAAAATTATAATGACCACAATATTCAATGTTCACATGCATGAAACTATATAGGGGTATTCCACCCCACATTAAAATGGACTCAATACCATATAATTCCAGTGTATGAGACACAAGAGGCGAACACAACTCAGCGTCTATGGTCTCAAAATATAAGCCAAGAATCTCAAACAGATATTATAATAGATTTATTTCACAAGGACAGTCATTCGAAAATGCAGGCTTACATGAAAGCCACCATCATTCCAATAACTAAACCGCATTTCGAAAAATTTCAAAATATCGTCATAGCCTTCATGGTACCCAAGTTTTCAATCATAATTCTAAAACATGCGATCATTCCAACATGGTCTTCATATCACAGAATAAAAAATAATTATTAAAAAACATTCTTATATTCCAATTGGGAATTTTCATCCCTTAAAAATCAAAACAATTCAAAATTCTTTCTGAAAACATACATCAACATTAATAGATCCAAATATGACTCTTATAACACATAGTTACCAAAAATTCTTAAAATCCCATAAAATCATTTACACCAATTCTCCCCAAACCATATCTCAAAATTTCATATAGACCATTATTTAGAGAATACATTTGAAACAAAATATAATGTAATACAATGTACCATACCCATTTTGAAACACATTTTACACCACATTCAGAATTCATAAACCAAATTTGGAAACAAAATAAAATGGAACACTAGAAATAAGTAAAAAATGTACCAATTCTATTTTGAAAATAATTTCACACAACTTTCATAATTCATAAAACTCATTTGGAAACACAATAGAAAAGAGAACCTGAAATATATATTTTTTTATTGGAAATCCATTTTAATTTAATAATCACACAAAACTATATTTAGAAATACATTACACAACTCTTACATAATTCCCACATATTAGTGAACACTTTTACAATTAAAAAATAGGCATAATTAAAACAAAATAAGTTTATATTTTAAAAACAAATTTCTCCCACATGTGCATATTAAACAACATTAAAACACCTTATTGCAGAAAAAAACATTCTAATAAATCAACTTTAAAGTCTACACATATGAGTCATACCAAAATGGTATCCCAATTATACATATAATTCATAACCCATAATCATTCCACACCTCCAAAATATAATCATGGGAATAAGACACCCCCAAAAAATGAATTTCACTTTAAATGATCGTATAACATTTTATAAAACAGATTGCATGCATTTATAATACCCATATTTGAATAATCCATTTATAAAATCATTTCTCACAAATATTCAGCATAAAAACAGCAAAACAAACCATGCCAATTTATCATAAGCAACTGAATCAATTTTATAATCCATTATGAATGCTCAAAAAGGAAATAGAATGTGCCAGAAAAGAAAATGGATGAAAAAACCTACGTAAATGATGAATTAAGGAAACCAATATTTTGGATAAGGAAGTAAAAAAGTTAGAGTGAAAACCCCCAATCCCTTACATCCAAGGAAAACAATCCACACATCTACCCTATTCCTTAGGGTTTGTCTAAGATGAAACCCCACTAAGGGAGATGAATAATCCAAGAGAAGAAGAATATAAGTGGGAATAATCATCCAAAACCAATGGAAACAAACCTAAGAACATTATAGGATCTTCAAAAATGGATGATTTAATGGGGGATGATCATAGAGATCCCCATGGTCTTCTTAGGCTGACCAAGTGGAATAATTATTGAATTTGGGTTATAACTATGAAAGTTAAAATAGAAATTTCAAACACTAATTGATATAAGATGTTATCACGGTTTGGATACATGGTTTTCCAATCTGTATGCCAACTGTGCATAACATACTAGGGAAGATGGGAATGCCTCATGGACTAGCTGAATGGTTTCCAAAAATGACTTCCAACCATTCGAAATGATACTAACAAATTCTAGAATCTTGTCACATATTTTCCCTAACCATGAACAAATCATGACCCCTACCCCAATAAGCAACACTAATGAAAAAAAATCTATGTGACGTCACAAGGGCTCCCCTAATAAAATTCCAATAGTGAGAAACCTTCTATGACACACAAAATCAACATTTCTCTACAAAAACTCAACAATTAAAAACATGACTCAACCCAAACCTACACCAAAATATCCAATGCTGAAAAAATAATTGAAAAAATGAATTTAAAAGGTGAGTGTGTTACAATTATCCTAACCACAAGAACATTATATTAAAAAAAATTCACAACATAATAATAAAAAACTCAATCCCAAAACCAAACAAACCTGAATAAAACCAAGAACCTTAGTGTGACCGCATACTTCACATGTGAAACACAAATATTCTAGAGGAAACCACAACATGAGAAATAATGGGGAAACATGGTATAGTTCTCCCCATAATAAGAATTAAACTGATACCAAGGAATGATTTTTGATTATCCAACATAAGAAATTTCAATTACATCACCCTAGGTCGATAAATGGTGGAATCCCATCAATAACTAACCCAACATCACCAAAAAAGAAAAAAACACCATTACTAGAAATAGAAACTACCCACATAAAACAAACAACCTAAACAAGGGGAATCCCACCAAAGGTTCCTAATGAAATAGATGAACATGAACACTTTATTTAATTATCGATTTCTTCGTGAACAAATATTTCCAAACAAGAGAAATAGAAATAATTTCATGAATGGAAAACCATTTATTAATCTACATCAAAGGAATAAAACTTTCTTCAAAAAAATAATACCACCATTATTGATCAAATGAATTGATAAACTGATAACAAACAAGAAACTGCAATAGGAACATACACAATCTCTACTCCAACCTCAAATAAAAGAACTAGTCCATGGTTCCCTACACCCCAGCAATTCTCTGACTATGTTTAATCTTTACTCTGAGGACTATCGCTAGGACCCTGTTGTCTGATGTCTCACTTCCTTGAAGCTAGAAAAAGATATCCTCTGATCATGATATCTTCGTTAGGAAATAATTCATAGAAAACATCATTTGGAGAAAAAATAACCACAAAAACAACATGACTTTGGAGGATTACATAATGATGACGTTGAATGCACAAACCATAGACACTAAATGAAAATGAGCAACTATCATGGTGAAACTGAAGAAAAATCCAATTAATGAGGATTCACATGAGTAAGTGATTCTTTCACACACTTCTCAGTAGATGATGAGTTGTCATGAGCACCAAATACCACTGATTTCACCAAAAACATCTAGTTCAAATATGAATGCCTCATCCACCATCTTCTCGATTAAAAATATATCAGATGAATGGAATCACTCCTTGATATGTTGATGAAGAATCCATTTAAATGGTGTATATTTCTATAGTTCCTAATATAATACCTATATAAAGAAGGAAATAATATCCTTGAAATGTTAATCATAAGCGTTCACTAATTGCTGGCCTTGCTGGACACACAAGAGCTCTCCCACATTCTTCAACTTCACCAAATCAGGTATGAACTACAAAATTTATGTGGTTTTATACACATCCATCATCATCCTTACTTGAATCAATGACTGAGAAATCACCTTGCACTTACATAGAGTTAGACCCTCAAATGAACTGAGAACAACACATAGTCTGAAACATTCGAGAGTTCCCAATGATTTTAAGACACTCCCAAATAGTTCAATCCATTTCATTGCCTCTATTGAGACATCATCAAAATAGAAGATTGGATACAACTGAGTGGAACACAAAATTAGTAAATACCCACTATAAATATTAGGGAACTTTCTAGGAGTAATATTCTAATAAAAATGAGAAAAAATAAAACAACATAGACCCAAAACATAATCGAGAATAAAATCCCAATCATAAACATAATGCTCACAAACCAAACACAAACATGAAGAAAAAAATGATCTCTTAAAAAACCAGCCTTTTATTTTCAATTTGAAAAAAAATTTCTTCCAAGGAAACTATTCATATACTTAAATTCATTTTCTTCAGGGAAAAACCCACATTGCAAAGAGAAAACCACAAAAACTATTTTCTTTTTTCATAACTATTTTTGAAACAAAATTATGTCGGTTTCTTGATTTCAAACACTCACCCATGTAATACGTTGAACCATATCATATGTGTTAATTTTAATTCATGTTGTATAATCAATGAACATGTGCTAACCAACACATTCCACACAGACACATAGATATGTTAATTCTCATAAGGAATACCAGGGGACACGTAACCCTCTTTATCATCAAGACTTGGAATTTAACAAATTTTCAGTTCACATTTCCCCTACATAACAATAATGTTTTCAAAATTATGAATCACTTTCCTAATTTATTTAAAAACTATTTTATCCTTTCAGTATGAAACCACATAGAATAAATCATTTTCATCTGAAAATATATTTTAATTTTGAAATCACACTTACTACAACTAAAACCAAAAATGATAAACTACTTACCATAAACTACTAGAATGAGGATCTACGGGCCATTAAACACCCAACAATGTGGTTAGTGGGAAATTACACAAGTAATAATTACCAACTAAGAGGACCATTAACTATGCAATTCAACTAAATAGGGTTCACTACTCCCTGTGAGGTCACAACATGACACCAGATCAAATGAATTTTATTTCCATATCCATAAAAAAAGATTCCAATTTTTGACTACCCCTACAAACTCCAAGTTTAGAACGATAAATGGGTCACAAATTCCATCACATACCTATCATTATTTCCTTGATATTACTAATCTCAAACACCCCTAACACACCAAATAACAACATCATAGTCTGATACTATTTTTTCATGAACCAGATAACAATTCCATCTAACCCCAGACCCGACCCAATCTGATATGTTGAAGGAAGGGAATCCCAATCCCCATGGGCAGGAAAATAGTTCATAGAGATAATGTAAAAACAATTGTAACAATATTCCCTAAATAAACAAGGATCATGTTAGAAAATAGAGTATGAAGAAAGTCCTATAGTAACAGCAAAATAATTAATATAGAACCTGTCAAAATAAAAAAAAATGAAAAAAAACATGTTTACAAACTAATGCCAAATATCAATAAATGATATCAACATGACCTCTTGGTCACCAACAACCATAAAACCAGGCCACTCAAATACTTAATAATTGAACCAAGAACCCAAAACATCAAATCATATTAGGTCTACCAACATTGAGTGGCACAAGTTCAGTGTGATATTAAAATTTCATAGTAAGTAATCAGTATGAAGTCCATTCATTTAATTTCTAGAAACATTAAAAAAATAATAGTTTGAAATAAATTGAGGCATTTATATTTATCTTGTTTAAAGAAACAATAAACTCTTTCCATAATCATACTTTTTTAATGTAAATATACATAGGGAACATTTATTTTTCAATACTTGGATCCACTTTAAAAAAATTTGGCTTCAAAACCAAAACAAAATTTAAAAAAAAACCAAAAAACCAAACTACAACTATTGAGAAAAAGGAAACCAATTAAGTATTAATTAGATAGGTAAAATGGGAGAAAACAGGTAATTATAAACTATAATGTCTAGTATACAAAATGTTGAAAAAGTAAATATAACATCCAAATAGAGAAACATGGTAATTCATTGAACATATCCATAGTAGATCCCTATAAGTACTCTATTTAGACTCAACTAAAGGTATATGGTGTATCTCTATAGTCAATAACCAACTGGATGCTCTTACCAAGACATTGTAGTATCACTTCCCACATAGACATGTAAATTCCAGGATTACCAACCTGACATGTGCCTATCATGTGGTGTGAAAAACAAATATTTCTTATGCTAAAATTTTATAATCTGGCCAACAAAGGATTTCTTTAGAGATGAGTTCTCAACAATAATGTTGGCACCATTATATTCATAATGAAGTGGATGATGTTTTTGAAATTACTTTATTTATAAAAATATAAAATGTAATTAAAATGATATTTGAAAAAAAGTTAATGAATAGAATGTTGGGGTTATGGTAAGATCACTATTTAAAACTCATCATCGTCCTAAAATGATTTCAAAATATAATTTTATAAAATGAAAAATGAATGAATCCTCAATTGTGTTTTAAGTCACCCTTGGTTGAACGATGCAATGGAAACCAATCCTTCCTACATGAAAAGTCAAAAACCAATCCCCAAAAAATCCATTTATTATTAATTTATTTTATCCTTATAAATATATAAAAAATTGACTAGTTCCACACACAGGAAAATGATATCTAGACACTTAACTCCTAACACAATCTACTTTATTGAGTAAAACTACACTAGGCAAAGTGAGTTGGACGATCATGAACCAAAACTATTAATAAATTAATGAAATTGAAACCCCAAACACGATTGCGTTAAGATAATTTGTTACCATTGAAAAAAGAATTTTTTAAATATTAAAATAGAATGTTAAATTAAGCCACAATACACGTGCATTTCAAAAGGAATATTCCACCTTCCTCGATCAATCAAATTAATTAACCCTCTATGTAACAGTTAATAGAGTTGAATAGGGAAGAAGTGGTTATTATAAAATAGTGAAAAGAGAAAATATAAAACCCACATCATTCAAATATTGAAATCCTCCATCACATGCCTTCTATATCCTCATCCAAATCCCATGAATGGAAATGAAAACTCATATTTAAAGGCTTGCATTCTGGAAATATTTTCCCAATGATTCACTCCTATGAAAGATTGAGATTATTTAGAATATTAAATTTCCTAATCTCAAGTATTTGTTTTCATAATAGTTCTTCCCATTTATCTTTTTCATGAAGAAAAAATATCATATACATTAGATATGTGGAAATAATGTTATGATAAAATTACTATGAAAGTCATTTTCTACCTGAGGAGACTCCTCAAATTCCTGCACTTTCCCACCTTAAATAGATGAAATCAAGATCAAATATAAAAATTAAATTTACTGTGGTAATTAGGATGTAATTTCAATCCTTAATAATGATAGAATAACTGAATTTGGATGTATATAGACCAATATATTGCTCAATTACATATGTGGTGTCTATTCTATTGACCAGAAAACCTTCTCCAATTAATTTAATTATCTAGAACAGTTTTTTTCAATTGGTTTTGGATAAACAATACATAGTACAATGATATGAACAAAGTATTTCTATAAAAAATGAATCACCAAAATAGGATGAATAAATTCCAAATTAAAAAAATGATATCATGCCTCGTAAAATAATTTTTTCTATTTTGAAATTCAAAACATTCGATATATTTCCTCTTAATTTTTCTCCCGATAAACACAAAACATCTACCTCACATGAGTTTTCTATTTTCTATAAATGGTCAATTTTCAACATGGATTTTCTTATAAAAACTCATGAAAGGGTCACCATTGGAATGATAAATTCATGAATCTCTAGACAATGTTAGTCAAGAAAATGTGTTTATCATGAAGACATTGTTGGGTTGTTCTTTATATTATGTTTTTATAGGATTTAGATGTAAAAATATTTTGAGTCCAAATTATTAGGGCTTGGATACTTTTGAAGAAAAATTGTAAGAGTACAATTTTCACTGACGTATGGTCTGCTAACTCCCCTTAAGACCAAATCAGCTCTATCATCACATAAACTCAAAGATATTTCAAACCATTTATAATTTTAGCAGTAAAAATTGCCAATATTGGAAATCATTTATTCTTGAAATCTCTAGATATAAAAAACATTATTTCTCTATTGGTTTCTCTAAAAATTCCCAATATCTCTTATCATTAAATATATAGAAAGGCACAGTATTCAAAAAGAATGATTTATTTATAAATGAAATTCAATTCATTAAAAATTTTCATTCCACCCTAATTATATCAAAATAATGTAGAATGTCAGAAGCCAACTCTCCTCCTACTTAATTTCGACTAGATCATGTAATTTAACTTCAAGATATAGATGGAAATGAAATATTATCATAAAATGTGGCCAAATTTTTTTTCATGGATTATAAGGTCTAAAAATATTATATTTACAAGTAAGGACTAAATCAAAATTATTTTATTGAAAATGTGTATTAAAAACATATATTCCTCAAACATGTAAAACAATAGTACCTCAAGCCATATATTATTAATAATAATATATAAAATTTAGATAATTGAAATCATGGTATGGTTCTCTCAAAAAGCGAGGTCAATGAAATGAATGTGGAAAAATGGTCAAGAATCATCATGGGAATGTAATTTCAATTATAAAGATATTGTTATTTTCCATGGGAGTAAAAAATTAACATAATGATCATGAAATTCCTAATGATTTTAACATTAAACAATGCCATTTTCAGCATTCAATTAATATTATATTTATTTAATAAATTTTTTCACTCATTAAAAGTTTTCTAAAAAATGGAAATGATAGTTATATAATCTAAAAGGTTTTGGAAACACCCAAATACAGAAAAATAATAACCCCAATAGTTGATGTTTTTAAAAATATAAAAGAAAATTAAAAATGAAGTTCCTATTTTAAAAAATCCCCCCTAATGCACACAAAACTGATGCAGTGTAATCAATTAATTAAAATGGATTTTTTATGATATCATATATGAGAATTAATCACAACAAGAAAGAAAATGTAAAGGGGTGGTATGACCTGGTGGATATTAATGATAGATAGTTTGGTGGAGTGTGATCTCTTATATTAGATCAAATGGAATAGTCCCATGTGATTTCATTAGTAGATTTCCATTAACATTGTATTTCTCCTACTCTCCATCATTCAAAATTTTCATAGTACTAGAAGGATATACATGAGTAACTATAAATAGACCTTCCCTTATTGAAATTTTTTTACATTTCATTAGCTTTAGTATTGAGTTAAATAGAAAATATTTTTCTCTGGTATGGATATCTTTTGGTTATATTAGCTTGTCACGATCCACCAGTTTTCTCCCTTCATAAATTCCAAAAGTTTCTAAACGTTCCTTTTTAATTTCCTCCATCTCCGGTAGCTACAATCTTCTCTCCTTCCAAGCCCTTTCCAGATCCATATTCATCTTCTTCACAACCCAATATTCCTTATTATCCAATTCCAAAGGTGGGTGAAATACCTTCTCATAAATCAGCCTATATGGGATCATTCAAATTCATTTTTTGTAGGATATCCTATAATCCCAAAATGTGTCTTCCAAACTTTGGATCCAATCCTTACTTACCGGTTTGACACTCATTTCCAAAATTCTATTGATTTTCATATTGGACACCTTAGCTTGACCATTATTCTATGGATGACATGGTTTTTATTTCTTAACCCAAACTTATTCTACTAAACCTCTATTATCATACTGAAAAATTGAATCTCTTAATCATTGACACTGGCTCAGGGAACTCAAATACCATAATTTATCTTAGCCTTAGAGAATTCACATAAAACATTAGCATTGTCAGTCATAGTGCATTTTTATTCAACCAATTTGGAAACATAATAAACTCTAAGAAAGATATATGAATTTGAAAATGGACATTAGAAAGGAGAAATAATATATATCCCTAATACTTCAAAAATCTCATAGATATGATGTGTATTTTTGGTTCATTTCATGTATCATAGAAATATTTCATGAAAAGTATCAATTTTAGTCATTTTGATAAACTCATGAGCATTCTAAAATGGGTGGTCCAATAAATTCAACAGTTTAGAACCACAGTTTCTATCCATTGGGGTAAAAAGTGACAATTACCTGATAATGTGTGACAAAACTAAATAATAGAACGAATTTCAATCTCAATGAAAACAAATTATTATCAGTTGTTCATTAAAAATATTCCAATTAAATGGGTCATCCCAAATGGGTTCTCTAGATTTATAATTCATTCACTTAATATATTGATAATTTAAATGATATGGGACCTGAGATGTTACAATATTATTGACCTTGTTAGCATAGTAAAGAAAATATCCTTAAATTTATATAAAATCCTCTACTAGGAGGTGATCATTCAATGGGTTTTTATTGTAATTTTATCTTTAGTAGTGTTACCCAGTAAACTTTAATGATCATACACATGGTTCATAACTCTATTCATGTCATTGATTTCCATGTTGAACTACTATAGTAGTAGAATCTATCTTACTAACCTCATATTATATTTATCCATCGTCATCATGTACCTAACAGTCTCATGATCATAAAACACAGTGACATTAGTTTATAGTTGATATTATCTAAATATTTATAAATAAAATAAAAATTACCAAAATTCGTTTTATGATATTGTGTAATTTTTTTGAGCCACATATAAGGTACATGAGGAATGTAAAATCTCTCTTTTTCCCTAAATTTGATGAGAATGTAATTCTCCAGCTTCTTGGTGAGAGGCTTCACAAATATAGTTCAAATGGTTCACTCCAATTTGGAGGATGTTTCACTGCTGATGTTATAAACCTCATATTCATCTCATCAATGGATTCACTACATTCATTAATTAAATCAAAATTTGCATTATTAAAATGAAACATAGAAGAAGGGGCAAAAATCATATTGAAATATTGGATAATCTAGTGGTAGAATCCTAAATTTCCGAAAAATGATCTTACATGTTTCATCAAATTTTTTTAGGGTTATGAATTTATCATTTAATTTTTCCATTTATCCACTTCAATTCATTTCTTAAATGAAATTTCCTAGGAAAATTACACTATCAAAAAATAAAGGAAGAAAATTCAAATTTAAAATAAGATACTTTTTAATACATATTTTCAAAAAAAAATCATTATAATTTAAATAATGGTCAACATAATTTCTAAAAATTAGGAAATCATCTAAGATAACCTCAAATATTATATAATGAGATTATAAATAAATACATACAATGAACATATTAAATGCACTAAGAGCACTATAAAATCCGTATTTCATTCCTTTATATGAAAAATTACTAAATCGATAAGTAATGTTTTTCTTTTCTTGATCCTCATTATCCTTATGTAATTAACAATTCGCTAAAAATATATCCAAAAAGAAACATTGAGTTCTCCATTCTAATTTCTCTTACATATAATTTGTGAAGGGTATTGAGAAAGGATATTTCTGAGTGACTAGATTAATCTTCCTAAAATAAATATACAATCCGGAGTTATTCTAAATTCTCAATGGGATTAATTCATTCTTTTCATTCCTCATAATGGTTAGGATAGTTTTTTTGGAACTACATGAGTTGGTATAACCCATTTTGAATCTAAAACTTCAGAGAGAACCACATTATCCAAGATCTACTCAATATCCTTCTACAAAACATTGATCAAGGTGTGATTTATCCTCATTTGAGATAGTCTAGAAGGTTTGGAATCTAACATATAAAGAATTACATGTGAGCATATTTCTCGATTTATTCTTGGGATATCACTTAAGATCCACAAAATGCCAGGGATATTCTCTCTCAAAATCTCAATAAAATATTCTTATTTTGTTTTGGAAATATTATTAGGAATTATAATAAGTAATTTATCACCCTATATATGGTATATTTATTTAAAATCTTTTAAGAGATGTGTTAATACCATAATAGGTGGATAATCAAAGGATGAATTTAAACTAATGTTCCCCACATACATAGGTTGTACCTATACCACATTAGAAACTATATAATCATCCTTATCAATTGACAAATCATCAAAGAAATTATATTTCACCTCTTCTTAATTCATTAAATTAGAATAACTATAATAATGGGAATCCACATGTTCAGTGATGTTTTCAATGAAAAAAGTTCTCTCTTAAGGAAAATAATTCATAGAACAAACCTGATTCAAATATTCAATTAGTACAAACATCAAGGTAGTTTTCAATGAGTGACTGACCATCATATGGGTACCTCATGGATTAAAAAATATTGAATTGGAAAGATTTATCTCTAAACTCCATGGCGAGTGTCCCTTCAGGAACATTGAGGATGGTTCTGACCATATTCATAAACTGTCTCTACAAAATGATGGGTTAGTGTGAAGGGATCATATCTTTATCCATATTCAATAATTAAATTTAGCTAAGAATAATATATCTATAACTTTCATGAGGACATCAACTATAACTATTGATAGTATAACCACAAATATTTTGGAAAGGAAGACCCCCACTCTAGTGGGATTCATATGTCCAATCCAGAAATATGTGTATAGTGACATAGAAAATACATTAATAGATTAACCTAGATCAGAAAAATAAGCCTATGATTTCAGAAAAACAGTGGTTCATAGCATTGAAATCATGCATGGATCATGAGACATTCTTTAAAATTTTGTTTCGATACGGGATGAGGCACTTCATCCAAAGTTAATCATCTTCTTCACACTAATTATGAAATTCATGGTGAAAATATCCTTAAATAATTTATCATACTTTGTAATTTGTTATAGCCTCATAATGATGCATTATTATTTCCACTTTTTTGCTGGGGTTATTTTTTTTGAATTGTTTATTCCTACAATATCATTGACTCAATCATCATTGATAGAAATGGTTGAGGTTTGTAATTCATATTCCTTTGATAAATATTGAATGGTGTTTCATGTCTCTTCTTTCCCTGCCTAACATTGTCCTCCTCCCCCATTCCTTCTTCATCATGGAGAATTTTCAGCAAATTTTTATAATTCAAAACATCATTCACCTTCCACTTAGGTGATCCAGTTTTATGTTCATGGTATTATGGCCGTGATATTCATGTTCCAATTATTTTATTTATCATTATAACATTATCCTTTCATTTTGGGACTATTTTAGAATGGATTTTTTCTAGGTTTTCCTAAATGATTTCTATAAGATATCGAGTCATGGTTTCTAATTTATCAACATTATTCTCTATTCCTTTGTAATTATATTGTATCTATTAATAAAAGGTTTTCTATTTGTGGATTGTTTCATATAGGGTTTTTGGAATGTTGGTGGTTTTGTATTAAGGTTGGTTATAATATTGATTTTATTGAAATGATTTTGGGTTTCAGAATTAGTGTTGAAATGGGTGTTAGATTTGGAATGGTTTTGTCTCTGAGGGTGTACCAAGATTTTGATGATTTCAAAATACATATATAACATGGAAATTATATATCCATTATTTATTTATTTTGTAATTTCTTAGTCTTAAAAGGATTCCTCATATTTTTCCATTCCATATATTTCAGCGCACTAATTAGTGAAATGATCAGGTGATGTGCATAAACCTCATACCATATTGGGTGATTAACGATGACCCACTTAATTAATGGCCATTTGTCTCAGAATAATAGTTATATCATTAATAAGTATTTACTATAATGAATATTGGTACAATGTTCTTAAATCCCGAATTAATCTTCTCAAAATACCTCTTGAATGAAACTGTTGTGAGTTTTTAGAAATCTTCCCAATAATGCCCTTGGATTTCATTGGTGATTTTATACTCAATGTGCCTCCAAATGATGAATCCATAAGGTTTCTATCATTTTCGTGTAACAAATGGTAAAATAATACATTAATTTTATTCTCCTTTATTTATTGATCTGGGAAGCTAGAACTTTATTATTTAAATCATTTTGAGTACTCATAAGGCGTTTCCCCAAATTACTATCTGAAAGAATATATTTACTTTTGTGTGCTAGATCTTTTAGAGATATTGAAGAAAATTTACGGTAATCCATTCAATAGGTCACTAAAATAAGGCACATATACTAGTTGTTGGCTTTCAACCAATTATTTGGAAGCTCACTATAATGAAAATGAGAATTCATTTCACTTTACTAGATCCTCAGCAACTCCATAGGGTATAAAAATAATACAAACATGTAATGAATATTTAATATTTTTGTTGGATCTCTAGATGCCAATTCTTAACACTTTGGATGTGATGGGATTCATTTCGGTCTCAATTCATAATAATTTTTAAACTATGTAATGAAATTGTGATATTTCTTTTATAGAACTGTGTTGCACATAGGCCTCTAAGGGTTTAGTTATAGTTTCCATCTATGATGAAAGGATAGGAGAGAATACTAGATGTTTCAATTGAGTATTCCTTAGAAATTAATTCAAATTAATATTTAAAATTAGTGATTATATGTATATAAAAAATGGTTCTCATAATTTAAGGATATTGTGGGAAACTATCAGTGTTTTATATTTTCCTCTTACAATTTTGAAGTGAATATAAATAAAGAAGAAAGAATAAAATGAAAAAATTTATTTTTTATACCACCTCCTATGAAATGACAATATATTTGGAGACATTCCATTCTTGGGTTATTTCAAAACATAATCCTTCAAATTTTAAAATGTAGAAAATTTATAAATGTTGGTTATCTCAACCGATTAGCAACCAACTATTAGTTTGTCTCCATTAATTTGAGAAACTAGTAGAGGTTGTTTTGGAAATAATTTTTTTTTTCAAAATAATAAAATCATTTTAAATGATGTTCTAACAAAATTTGATGTTGATATTGATGAGATTAGGGAAGTACAACCTTTAAGACATAATTATCATAAAAAAAAATATTTATATCTCTCTTCATATTGAATGATAAATGAAATAATCATTGATGGAGTTATAATTGACCGATGGTTGAAGGGTGCCCTTTGAAAGCACTCTCATGTGAATAAAAACTCATAATCCATTCCAAAAAGCTATGGAACATACCAATATGAAATTTATTATTCAGATAAATATTGATAAAATTAACTAGTTCCACAAATGTGACAATGACTTCTAGATACTCACCACCTAACAAAGCACACTCGATCAAAACAATCTACCATAGGTGTAGGGGATTTGATGGTCTTAAAAAATTATATAATAAATGAATGAAATGAAAAAAATAAAAATGATATAATTAGGGTAATTATTATCCACTTAAAATATATATTCTTTAATATAAAATGATAGTTTTACATTAATGCACGAGACTCAACTTTGTAAAAAGAATACATCCCCTCACTCGATCACTCAAAATATTTACACCACCATGTGATGATTAATATAGTTGAATGGGGAATAAGTGATAATTATAAAACTATGAAAATTGGATATAGAAAACACATAGCACATAAATATTCAAATCATCAAGAGTAACCCCTCTTTCTCCTCATTTAACAACATTGAATGGAAGTGAACAATCATATTTATATACTTTAGGGTAGGAAATTTTTTTTACTCCAAGTCATTCCTATAAATGATTGAGTCTATTTGGTATAGTAAATGTATGAATCTAGGGAAATTTTATTAATAAAAATTTTCCCCCCTCTATCTTTTTCATTTTGTCAAAAAGAAAATTGTACAGTTCAGAAAGTGGAAAAAGAATTTATTATCGAATTAATAAATAGCTCTGTTTCTTCCAAAGGAGTCACTTTAACAATATCTAATTTGTCTCTAATAATGGATTCCTCAATGAAACAAATTATTTGTGAAATTTATTTTTGGAATGATAAGGAAATTTGTATATCTATTAAAGATATAATGACTTAATATGTATGTATCTAGAAAGCAGTATTCCTCAATTACTAATGTGGTGTCTATTCTATCAACTAATAAAATTTCTCAAATTGATGAATTTTCTTAGCCAATGTGTTTCGAAAATGTTCTAGTTCCAGAATGAAATTTTATTCCCCAGGAAAAAAATTATTCAAAAAAGTAACTACTCTATTTGGATCAAAATTCTAACAACTTTTCTTGAAATACCATTGACCTAAAAATCTATTAAATTTCAAAAATTAACAAATTTTTAGAATTAGCCACAAAATTTTACAAAAATAATAAATGGATAAAAATAAACACTATTTTATTTTATATATGGGATTAAATCATTATTTATTTTAAATTATGAAAATATTATCTCAATAAATTATCCCACATTTAGACTTTGACTCATAGGCATGAAAAAAATCATAAAAAATTCAAAATAGATGACCAGGAGATCCACCAATTACGCAACAATAAATAAAATAGATCATGCCTCATAAAAAATTATTTCAAGTTCCCAATTGATAAAATTTAATATATTTGTCCTTAATTTCTAATACAATAGTGAAAAAACCCCAAACATGCATGAATTTTATCTTCTCTCAAAAATTATCAATTTTTATCAAGGCTTTTCTCATCAGAATTCATGAAAGGGTCACCATTGGTTTGATAAATTACCACATATCCACCCAATGTGTGTCTAGAAGATGATTTTTTCATTTGGAATTTCTGTGTATTTTTAGCTTATGGTCAGTAGGATTTAGATTTCCAAAAATTAGAAGGATGAATGAGGAGGGCTTGATTCTTTTGAAAAAAAAGTTGATTGATTATAATTTTCAGTCATTTACGATCTCATCCTCACTGACCTTAGTAGAAAAAGACTCCATTATCCTGATGAATTTAGGATATTAAACACCATTCCTAATTTCAAAAAATAATTTTTCAAAAGTTTTCAAAAATAAATTTTCATGAAATCTCTAAATGGTCACAACTTTCTCTCTTGACTAGAAGCTCCAAAAAGACACGACATCTATTATCATAAAATAATCCAAAGGAAAATATTTCAAAATAATGTTTAATTTATAAGAAAATTAATCTATTTAACATTTTATTTCTCACCCAATGTTTCACCAAATGATGTATCACAATTCAAGACTAATTCCCCCCAACACAAAAGATTAACTAGATCATTCAATTTCACAACAATATATGCTTATAAATGGAAAATTGGATTGTAATATAGCTATCAAAATAGGTTTCTCATGGATTATATGAGAAAAAAGGATTAAATGTACAAGTAAGGCTAAAATAATAATGATTTTATTGAAAAGGTGGGCTCAAAAATCCAATTAATGACTTAATATATTAAAAAAATTACCACAAACACTCTACATATAAAATGAATAAATCAAATTCAGGTTATAGAAATAATGGTAAGGTTTTCTCATGATGTGAGTTAAATGAATATTGTATGGAGAAAATGATTTAGAATCAGTAGAGGAAAGTAATTTCAATGATAACGGCAGTTATATGTGGCATGAGATTCCAAATTGAGAGTACATTTTATGAAATTCTAAAATATTCTAACTTGTAACAATGCCATTTTTCATAATCAATTATGTTTAGTTTCAAGGAATATATTTTTAAAATATTAACATGTATTCTAAAAATTTAAATGATAATTATTCCATCAGAAATGTTTTAATAAAGAAATAAAATGAAATTGAATTGAACAAAAATTTGGTTTTTTAAAAAAATATAACGACGAACATGAAAATAAAATAAATAAAATAAAATGGGTCACTCCCCATATTTGAATGGAGAATGGCACTCAATGAATTCAAATGGATTAACCATGTAATCATATTCAAACATGAATCATAGAAAGAATGAATGTGTCAGGGTCATGTATGACCTAATGAAATTTGTTGAGAATAATGTTATAGGATTTTTATATCCTCTACTGGATTTGATTGAATGGTCCCATGGAATTTCTAAAGAATGTGTCTGTTAATAGTGAATGTCTCTTAATAAGTATCCTTCATAATTTCCCCAACACTGAATTGATACACATGTTTAAATATAAATGGACCTTCCCATCTAAAATGATGTTTACCTGAAATCATTTTGAGTTTTGAGATTAATTGTAAAACATTTAATCAATGATGTTTATATTTTTGATGGATTATCGTTTCATGGGAGATTCTTGTTATCTCCTTGTAAATCCTGCATTTTTTAAAATAATACCTTATAATTTCTTCCATCTCCTTCAGCTAAAATATTTTATCTTTATTATTCTTTCAAGATCCAAATTCATATACCACATCACCTAATATTAATGATTCTGCAATTCATCATGTATGTGAAAACTCATCCCATAAATCAGACTATATATAATCTTTACAAATTGGGTTTTCTAGGCTATCCAATAATTCTATAATGTATCATCCATCCCTTTTATCTAAACCTTCGTACTCAATTTAACAAAATTTTCCAGTATTATATTTATTTCCTTACTGGACAATAACTGTTTACAATTAATTTTCTGATGATAGGGAGTAGATTTTTTATGATGAACCTGATTATTCTTTGACAAAAACAATTATTATACTTTTGAAAATGTGAGTCCCTTGATCACTGATGATGGATCTAGGCACTCAAAACCTATAAAATATGTTATTCCAGACAAAATTATATACAATTATAGCATCTTCAATCCTAATATATTTTTCATCCACCCATTTGGAAACATAATCAACTGCATGAATGCTATAATAATTTACAAATGTCATTAGTAAAGAATCTGTAAAATATATCCCCATAATTAATATATCTCAAATGATTATATATTATTTCTGTTATTTCTTATCTCTATGAAAAATTTCCCGAAAACTAAAAAATTTAACACGTTTTTCAAAATTCAATGGAATATTTAAAAACTGTGTAACAATACATTCTAGATTATCTAACCTCCATTCATCTCTGTTTGGTTACAAATCTACCTACAATATCTAATTTGAGAGAAAACTCAAAGACAAAACTAATTTCACTTTAAGGGTAACATATTCTTATGAATTGTTCATTGAAAATCATCCAATGAAGTGTATCATCCAAAATGAAATATCTATATTTATCTACAATATTTTGTGTTTGGTGAAAATTAAAATGATATGGGACCTGGAATTTTTTCAGATAATTTACCATGTCAGCATACATAAGAACATATAATTTAACAAAGTAAAAATTCTCTCCTAGGAGGTGATCGTTCAATGTATATTTTTCTAGAATTTAAACTTTATTAATGTTGGGTAGTCTATATAAATGGTTATGCAGTTGGTTCCCTATCCAACTATTGTCATTTATTTATATGTTGATCTCCTATAGTAATAACATCTATCTCACTATACTTTTATTAACATCATAACTCTACATCCTCTAAATAAGGTTTGAATGATTAAAAAACACCGTGACTTTAACTCCATGGAGATATGATCTAAATCACTGATACAATAAACCATCCTGTAAAAATACTTTTATTTTATTTTGTAATTTAATTTAGCCACATAAATGGTACAAGAGGTATATGAATTGGAATTTTTTTCTTTGCTCAATTCTCTAATAAAGGAATTCTCCAACTATTTGGTTGGATGCAGCCCAAATTAGATCAAATGGTTCTTCCCAATTGTGTGTATTTATCCCTAGTTGGGCAATCGAGGTCTTATTCACCTCATCCATGGGTTTCTTATATTAACTATTTAAATAAGCATCATTATCAATAAAGTGAAATATATATAGAGGGTGATTAAGCTTACTAAAATCGTTGAAAATCATCATGTATAATCCTTCAAATACAGAAAATGATCAATCTTTTTTTCACATATGTTGTGTAAGGTAATGTATTTAATACATCATTTTTGGATATATCCACATTAACAACTTTTTAAAATGATATACCCATTGAAAACCCAACTCTGAACAATGAAATTAAAATTTTAATAATTTAAAACAATATTCATTTCAATGCATGTTTTCAAAAACATTTTTTATATTTTCTGAACAAGGGTGAAAGGAATTTCCAAAAATAAGGAAATAATTTATGAAAAACTACCCGATATATTCAATGAGACCATAATAAATAAAAAAAATAAACCATTAAAATGTTTCTGGTGAATTATAAAATTTAAATGACATCCTTTATTATGAAAATTATCTAAACTGATAAGTAAGGTTTGTCGTCTCTTAATCCTCATGAGAAATAAGTACCATAAAATTCCTTGAAAATCCATTGAAACAAAATTAATGAGTTTTCCATAGTAATCACTATATGATACAATCCGTGAAGGGGGTGGGTAAATTATCATTCCATGTTCCAAGATTCACCTTCTATAAATCAATGCATACTCTCAAGCTATTAGGATTTCACATAGTGATTATTTTAGTTCTTTATTTCTTTATTGTGGTTAGGCCAATTTTTTTAGAAACTACCTGAATTGGGAAAACCCATTATGAATCAAAATGGGATAGATGATCCCATATTCTAATATCTTCTCAATAAACTTATTAATAACCTACATCAATGTGGGATTTGACCCTGCAATGTGGTTGTTTGATATTTTTTGAATCTCACATGAGAATAATTCCATGTGATCATACATTTGGGTTTATTCATGGTATTTCACCAAAGATACGCCGAATTTCATAGAAATTATAATTAAAAATATAAATTAATTTTTTTTTAAATTTTTTCATTATATTTCTCAAAATTATCAAAGGTAATTCATCTTCATCCCTAAGTTACAATTATTTCAAATTATTGGAGATGGTTTTTTATTTCACATCAGGGGGATTCTCAGTGGAAGAATTTAAATATTTTTCCCAAAATCAAAATTATATACCTATTTCACACAAGAAACCATATAAATTTCCTCATCGTTTAAACATTAATAAATGAAATCCTATTTTTAATCAACTTCCAACTAGAATTCAGAATCTACAACAGTTTTTCAATTCACATGTTCAGTGATATTTTCAATGGAAAATTTCTATCATATGGATAATAATTCATACCATATGCATTATTATTCAATTTTCATAGTAACAACTTCATGGGTGATTGAAATGTGTTATTTGTTATCTAATGGGTTCCTCGTGGATTCAATTATATTCAATTGGATTTTCCGATTTCCAAAATCCATGGTGAGTGTCACTTCGTGGAAATTGATATTAGTTTTTTTCATATTCAATAATGGTCTCCACAATATTATGGGTGTGTATGATAAGCTCCTATATTTTTCTATTTTCATCACATAAGTGTCAAATGAGAATAAGAGATCTTTCACATTCACAATAAAATTCTCTAAAACTCATTCTAGGGAAACGTTTGATATCTTTTCAAGATGGACCACCAATAATATAGGATTCAAGTCCACCATTTACAAATAAGTGTATAATGAGTATGGAATTACTATAATTGATGGATTTAGATCAACCTAATAATTTGATATATTTAACGATAAAATGGATAAGGGAATGTAAAAAATCTATGGATGTCAACATTTATTGAAAATAAAGATGTTATAAGAGAGGAGAAAATTCTTCCAAAGTTGATCCTCAAGTTACCTTGGATTATACTCTTCATGGTGAAAATATACATCATAAGTTTATAATACTTTTATTTTTTATAGTGTTTCAAGTAATGGGATATTTAATTCCACTTTCTAAAAGTTTTAATGAATTTCATTCTAATGTTCTTTCTCTTATAGTATCATTGATTCAAGCATCCTTAATGAAAAGTGTGGGGGAATTTATTTCTTCTACCTTTCTTTACTTTTAGATCATGTTTCATGGCTCTTCCTTCTAATCATATCGTTCTCCACTTCCTCCATCATTTCTTCTAATGTGTGCATTTTAATATAATATTATTATCTTCCATCTTTATTCTCCATTAGCATAGGTAGTCTTATTTCATGATCATGAGATTATAGTGGTGATATGTTTTTTAATCTTATTTTTTTCATCATACTAACATTATCCATTAGTGTTGGGAATTTTTCGGAAGGGTTTTTTTCATTGGTTTTTGGAAATTATGTGAATAATAATTCCAAATATATTTTTCTATTTATCAAAATTATCCTACATGCCCTCATACATGAATTTTAGCTATTACACAAAAAGTTTCCTTCTAGTGTATGGTGTCTTATTGGGTCTTTAGAATGTGGCTGGATAGGGTTATGAAGGCTGATTATAATATTGGTTTTATTGAAATGGTGGTGTGTTTTGGAATTGGTTATATAATGGGGGTTGGTTTTGTAACTATTTTTGGAATAGAGGTCTTTCATGATTCTACTGATTTAAAAATCTATTTATATCATTTTAAGAATTCTCTCTCCATGATTTTCTTGTAATTTCTTTGGATGATTTTTTTTACAAATGGTTACATTCCATTTATTTTAGTACATTGGTAATTGAAATTGTTAGTTTATGAACTTGAACCACTTATCATTTCCAGTGCTTCTTGATCACCCACATTTTTTAAATCCATCTATATAACCATACTAGTTATCTCATAAAACATATTTTCACATAAATTAGATGTATAAGAAATTATTACCTCATGAATTAATCTCATTCTAGTAACTATTGTACCAAATTGTTGATAGCTCTTAGAATTATTTTGAATCATGCACTTGGATTTCACTAGTGATTTTCAGTCAATGTATCTAAATATTATTCATCCATAATGTTTCAGCCACTATCCATTAAACCATTGAAAATTATTAAAAGAAAATGATTCTAATCTATTACATGTTCTTGTGAGAAGGGACATAGCATTAAAATCATTATAGTCTTCATAGAGTGTTTCTCCAAATAAATGATTGATGTAATATATTTATATTTGAATGGACATGCATATAGAGGTGGGGTGGAATCTTTTCCTAAATAATCTCACTGTGTCGTTATAATCATGAACATCTACTTGTTTTATGATATAAACCCATTAATTGGATGCTTCGTCTAATGAAAATGACTATGAATTCTACTTTACTTATTCCACAACAACTCCATGGGGTCTAAATTTAGTTCAAACATGAAAAATCATTAGTATTTATGTTAGGATCTTCACATGAAAATCCATGAAACATTCGAATAAATGGAATCCTTTTAGGTCTATGTTTAATATCACCTTGTAACTCATGCATGGCATGCTGATTTTTTTATTAAGTAATTATGGTTCACATATGTCTATAAGGGGTTATTTCATGTTTCCAGGCATGATGAAAGGATCTAATTGAACATTTGTTGTTTTATTCTTGTTAGTAAGAGAAATTTCAAGAAATTCAGAATTCATAGTAATGTTATTATATCTATTCAACAATTTCCATCTGATTTTATGATATATGGGTAAATTTTATGTGTTTGAGGTTCTATTAATGTAATTTTGAATAGAAAATAAATAAATAATAAATAATAAAATAATGTAATGTTAGCACCACACCCATGAAAATGGTGCCATGTTTTGACACATTTATATCATGGGGTGTGAAAAAAATATTTCTTAATTCAAAATGTGGTAATATTGTAAACCTAGTATTTGTCCAAATAAGAGTGATCAATAATCATTCTATCACCTTTAATTAAATAATTATGTTGATTTCATTTTAGAAAAATTATTATTTTAAAAATAAAGAGAGAAATTGAAATATAAATCATTAAATTAAAAATGACAGTTTTGCATTATCGCACAAGACTCTGACATTACAATTGGAAAACCCCTCTTCCCCAATCATTGATAATATTAACCCCTACACATGAAGGGTAATATAGTTGAATGTGGAAGAAGTGATAATTATAAAACCAAAATAAAAATGGAAATTATTATATACACATCACATCATGATTAAAATCTACCAGCACATCCCCTCCTTCTCCTACATTAACACCCTTGAAAGGATATAAAGACACGTATTTATAGGCTTTATGGGTGAAATATTTTTCCTCCAAATTCACTCCTATAGATGTTTTAGTAAATTTATAATCTAAATGTATGAATATAGAGACTTTTTCATCACAAATGATGTTCCTTTATATAGTTTTCATTTAGAAAAAAATATTTTATATTTTTGACAACTTAAAAAAATGTTATGCCATAATTATTATGTATGTATTTGTATTCCTGATGAGTCTCAACAACTATATCGATTATATCTCCTTAAATAGATGAATTAATTATATAAATTCTTAATAAAATTTATTTTGGAAATTATAATTAGTCTGATCTCTAATAAATCTACAATAAATTTATTTGAATGTTTCTATACTGATATATTATTCATATACTAATGCAGGGTCTATTCTATTAGACAGAAAACTGTCTCCAATTGATTAATTTCGTTGGGATAATTTGTTTCAAATTATTTTTTAGACCATAATTAAAATTCAAATGGAAAAAATAGATTCAATAAAATAAAAACATAAGAAATGTAATAAAATTATAAGCTCTATCAATTCACCCACACGTAAAACATATAATACTGGATAAGTAAAAATCAATTAAAATTACAAACACATGAAAATTTGATCCACCAATTCCATGAAAAAAGGAATAATTTATCATAAAAAAATAATTTCAAATTATCATTTAATATCATTCAATATATTTCCACTTCATTTCTCCTCTCATATAAAGAAAATACATACCTCACGTGATTTTTTTATTCTCTCACATATGACAATTTCCAGCTAGGATTTTCATATCAAAACTCATGAAAGGGTCACCATAGTCTTGATAAATTCTTACGTCTAAACCTGATGTGTGACAAAAAAATATCTTTATCATGAGGAAATTGTTTGTTAGTTATGTGTATTCTAGATGGTATGATTTGAATGTCAAATAATTATGAGTTCTGATTTGGATGGAATTAATTATTTTTTAATAAAAAATGTATATTATAGTTTCCACCCACTTATAGTTTCCTCCTAACACCCCTCAGTATAATACTATATCCATAATCATGAAAACTCATGGATATTTTACAAGATTCATAGTTTCATTTGAAAATTATGAATCATCACAAAAAATCTATTTTTGGAAAGAATTAAACAAATTATGATTAATTAAAGCATGGTATGGTTCTCCCATGAAGTGAAGAGAATAATATTAATGCTAAAGAAATGGTTCATTTGCATCACATGGAAGAAATTTCCATGAAAGGAATAGTGAGATGAGGCATTAGACTAAAAAATCAGGGTTATTTTCACAAACCTCCAAATATTTGAACTTGAAATAAAGTTATTTTCAGTATTAAAATAATATTTGTTTCCTTATAGAATCCCAATCATGACATATATGAACATCACATGTTATTAGATATATAATCATTAAATTTTACAAATTCATTCATGTGGATCATAATGGTTTTGTGAATTTGGAATGTTAATATACAATCATCTTACTTGTGAAAGATATTAAACATATCCAATAAAGATATTACCCTTTATTAATCCTAAATAAATGATTCATTTATATCCTGATAGTGGAATATATGAAATGGTGATCTTATATTCTCAGTAAGGTAAATAAAACAATAGATGAACATGTGATTGTAAAAAAACATGAACATATGTATTGAATATCAATACCTCGAGTCATAAAATAAATCCGTATAGTTCATAAGGAATAAATCATAATGAATTTTGAATATTATAACATAGCATTGGAATAAAACATGAACCTGTGGAAATAACATAATAATTAAAAATCATTTCCATATTATCCATCAATCATATCCAAGACCATTATAGCGGACAATGTCCATTACTGAATCAGGTTTATATTCCATTACAGACATATTTTACTAAAGTGGATTTAAATTCCATTAAAGTCATGTCATTCCCATGAGATATAAATCATTACCCAATTTTTTAGTGGGAGATATAGTTCCCAAAAATATCATAATGAAATAATTATAACTTGTTCCACAAAAACATAAACTATTCAACATAGAATAACCCAAAGAATAAAAAATGGGATTCTTAAACATCATTCCATCCTAATACATATAAAATAAATAGATTTTATAAAAATAAGTACACTATAAACACAATAAAATCTACATAATAATAGTTATAGAAAAGTAACCCCTGTTATCTCATATGGAATGTAATTTTCATAAAATACGTGAAATTAATTCTTGAGGAGAGTATCCTATTTTCTTCAAAAATGTTTTTTTCTCTCTCAAAATGCAAGGTAATTTTAATAAAAAAGAATTTAATTTAAAATATAGATGAAATATTTTAAAAAATAATAATTTAAATAAGGCTTTATGAAAGCGTAATAATCCAATCATGTCTTGTTAGTTAAGAAACATTCACTTTGTACTTTTGTGGGATAAGTCAAAAAGGAACTCATATTGAAAATGAATGAAGTATTCCTTAAAAACAATGTTGTAAAAGAAAAAAATATGTAAAAATGAATTTAAACATACATAAAATAATATTAATAATTTTATGAAAACATTTTAAGATAACATGTACTTGGGTGAAAAATACACCCAGTAAATACTTACGTATAAACAATCTAAGATAAAAATTAGCTGGAAAAATTATCCATTACCTTAGGTCTGATACCCTTCATATGTATTTGAACATTTTGTATAATGATTTAAATAATGTTGTCGAAATATTCCAGAATAATAATCATATTTATGATATCATATATGATTACATTATCATCCGTTTGATATTAACAGACCAGTGTCACTCGTTATTCCAATAATAAATACTTTAGATTCTTATGCATGTTTTGTCAGATAAATTCATGTTCCACTTATTCTGCTTTAGTTATATCATATAAATAATGATATTAGTATTATATATATCATATTTATTAATTACAGTTATGTATATAATAATGGTTTTATGATGATCACGTAGAATGAATCTCATCGCATCGTGGAGACAGTAGGTCGTACGTACACACGATCATCAAAATAACTCACTAAATGGTTAAATGGTATGAAATTAGATGACATATTAATTATACACAATAATTATCATTTTATATAAATTATTTAAATCAATTTTACTCTTCATTATACCCATCCAAATTAATTATTTTGGATTAACTTATTACACCACAGCGTGGTGATGTCAAGTTGTACGTATGCACGCATGGTTATATTGTAATTCATTGGATAGATAAAATGAGGTATATTGTTGTCACATAATTATAATAATATATTATCTTGTATTATATAATATATTTATTTCATTATTATTGAAGAAATGTGTGAATAGTAATTATAAGAAGAATAGAATTTTGAAAGAGGTGATAAAACAGTTACCTTTTTTCAAGTATCTTCTTTTAATTTTCACAAGAGGACTCCATAGGGTGGATTTTTTTTCAAAATTGTGGTATATAAGAGGAATGTATGGATATTATGAGCATATTTGAGTAGATTTTGGATTATTCAAGGGGCCTAAGATATGTGATTATGCTGATAGATGTGGTGGCCTTTTATAAGACTGTGGAAGGGAAATTTATGAAAGTTGTAATATATTATTTTATGATAAATTTATATTCGAATTATAATTTCTCCAATGTTATATATTAAAAGGATAAGATGAGTATATTTCTAAATAATCAAATAAAATAATTTTTTTACTTGTATTAATTATATTTTAATACTTATCTATTTAGTATACCCTTAATTACTCTCTTTTTATTCTAATTGAGGGAAAAATATTTTAAATATTAAATGGAAATAAAGTTTACTTATATGGGAAATTTTTTCCAAATTTGGAAACTTAATTAATTTATCCATTTTAAAATATCGAATTTGAATTTGTAAAATATATTCATTATTTTTATATTGTTTAATAAAATATTATATTTATAAAACATCAATATTGTAAATTTTTAAACTATTCATTTCATTGAATTTAAATAAAATACAAAAAAGAGATATAACGTCGATCGAAAGAGTTTATAATTCTTAAAACATTTAATATTAAACTATAATAATCCTGTATTACATATTTTATTTAAAATAATATTTCATTTATTTTCTATAGTATCATTAATTTTGTATTTCTATTTATAATATAATTATTGTATCATTGTTGTGTCAATATTTATTGTATTTATTTAATAATCTAAAATTAGAAACAAATGTAAGTGATATAGATTATTTAATTATACATCTAGAGAAAATCACTGTTTTATTTTTTATTAGGTTAATCAATTCATTAATTTTATTATACTTATAAGAGACTATTGAATGACATGTTGTCACTTTCTTTTGTTTTAATAATAATTACATCATTTTCATGAAAAATGAAAATTAAATGCATAAATTATGATCCTCACATGATATTGGAAGGAATTAATTTATTAAATATAATTTTGATAGTTTTATGGTAGTTTTATTATCATTATCATTGAGTTTATTACCCAAATTTATGAAATTTACAAATAATTATGGTATATAAAAATTACCATAGTTACTATTCATAATATCAAAAAATGATATCCTATTAACATATTTAGACCCACTAATTACAAATATGGAATCTGTTTGTTAAAATTCAAAACACAAAAGCTACAATAATTAATTTAAAATTAAATCATATTGTCAAAACGAGAAAATAGAGAATTTATGAAAGTAAAAACCATCAAAAGATTAATTTGTGTTTATATCTAATTTCAATATGAAATTGCATCTAATTTTAAATATGAGATTAAATTATTGAAACAGAATCTAATTATAATTTAAATTCTATATAAAGGATAAACCTTATCTATAAATAAATCTGATCAAAAAGCAGTTTTAAATTAAAATGATGCATTGTTCATTATTCAATAACAAATGAATATTGTTATAAAAATATTAAAAATTAACCCAAAGTAAATTTTGAGGTTTATATTCTGAATAAAAATTTTATTTTTTCAAAAATAACTTATAGAAGTGTGTAAAACATGATTAAAAATGGGTTCTCCATCAAAAGGTGGTAAAAATGCAAATTTCAAAAAATGCTCACATTTTCAGTTTAATTGAATGTGTTCTTATATCATGTATAGATTACATATCAGAAGAATTTAAATCGTTGAATTTAATATTAAATATATATTTTGTTCATAAAATCCATTGGTTGATTTTATTTTCATTTAGACTCGACAATTATCATTTAAATAAATTTTTAAAATGAAGTTAATATTATTCACACCTACTTATATAATGACTAGGTTATAATATTTAGTTTTCACATACACTACTTCCAAAATTAAATTAAACATATCAAAATTACATGATATTCTGTATAACAGAAACCAATAATAATGTTGCGTATACAACAAGCTAATAGGGTGTTTCTTATATTGCAAACTAATCATGGTGTAGTGTACAACACAAGACATAAAATAAATTAAAAATAATATTTTTCATAAAATATCAGGGTGAAACATTCTACCTCCCACAAAATTAATTTCACCCATGAAATTCATTGGGGTTATAAATGGTTTACTATAATAATTTTTCATTCATAGAAACCCACATCATAAAAATCTACACAAAAACATGATTTTAAAAAGAATTTTAGAAAAATAAATGATACCCAATATAAATCATCACTAGGTTTCCAAAAAGGTGAACATTGGAGGGAAGTGATAGCATGGATATAGAAGAAAAATCTTACATGGTGTTCTAATGGATGGTGATAGTGAACAAGGATTGGAGAAAGTTAATAAAAAGAAAACAATAAATTTGTGATGATTTAATAGACCATCTGATAAATCGGATTAGAAGTCACTAAGATAAGATTTCTATTTTTAAAATATATTTCCTAAAGTAGAATAACATGAGAAGAAATAATTACCTTATTTCAGTACAATGTCACCATTCGTCATTCCATGAACAATTTCCACTTCCTCAAATATTAAATGAAATGCAGTTGAATGTGTAATTCCTGAAGTGTTAGGAGATCATGTGATCCATAAATAAAATGATAGGTTATTCAATTTGTATCATAAAAAATGTTAATAAATATTATCAAATATGTATATGTCCACCTATAGTGAGATAATATATTACTCTAAAAACCACAACTGGAGTATAACAGTTTCTATCCATAATTGGATTACCTTATATTCCTTCTAAAAACTAAAAATCTAAAAATGTAGAAAGCATTTAACTAAATTTCTTATACATTTATCACTAATATCTCATAATGTATTTTTTTGGTTGTCACATTCCAAACATGTTAATACCTTAATCATGTATTCTCTTTGGTGGTGGTAACAACATGAACTCTCATGTATCCTTATTGAAAAAATGCATGTTTTCTTAATATTAAGTCTAAAGATCTATAATCTTCTTCCATGATAGTAGAACCCACATGTAAATAATTCCTTAACTAGTTCCAATGACTCTAATATCAGATTTTTACTTATTCTTATCTCACATAAATTTATACTAAAACAATTATCTCAACCTTCTATTCATATTATGTGTTATCCTTCTGTAAATAATTTTTTTTAAAAAATTACCTTATTGACTCATTCAAATTTAATTGGTACTAGTAAGACTCTGAATATAATTTCAAATACATGTTTAAAACCACAGTAGACCACTACATATATATTTCATTAGTCTATAATACCATAAATGTGATTCAACAATGTTATTCCAGAATCCCATTACATAAAAACTCAATCATTCCACCTGTTCATTTTCATATTCCACATAATCAATTGTGATCACATATAATTTGACTTTTTCAATGGCCTTAATAGGTTATTTACATCTATCATAATTTATCACCAATGGATTAGGGAATTGGTTAGCATAATGCCCTATTTCCATGCATACAAAGCATTGAAGTGTGGGTGGGGCATTCCCTAAATGCATTTCTCTATTAACATCATTATATACCTTTTTCTCCTTAAATCGGTACTCACCTACCTTGTGACCTTCTTTTACACATATAAAAAAATTTCCATTCCCTTTAAGATAGTTTCCACCAGGGATCTATCCACACTTTGAGAATGAGAAAACAAATATATTATTTTCGCCATTGTTTTGAGATTTTCCATTAAACTCCATCTAAAATTACATGTCAGAACCATGAGATTGATATGTTAGAGAAACATCTATTTCTATCTTGATATCACAACACAGAATCTCTTCATAGAAATTAAATTCTATTATAACGAAATCCCATTAGATACTTGGTTTTAAGACACTGAATAATTGATAAACATTACTTTACTTTTCTATGAGAATGTCTATAAAATACATTGAATGTATAGTATACATTTCATTGTATGTTCCAAAATATTAATAATCTTTATTCAAAATATCAAGAAAATAAATCTTTTTTTTGAAAAATACGATGAAAGTACTTTTTGAAAAATAAGTTCTTGAACTCGTCCCTTTCCATGGATTCTATTTCATCTTGTTGCCTCATGTTTTTTATTAGTGTCAACCACTGGTCTTCTTCACTTTTATGTGATGAAAATACAGAATGACGTTTTCGTGTTCTAAACAGTGAAGGGTGGAAAATATCATTTCAATTGAATCAATCCATTATTTGGCATCATGTGGATTAGAATACCTGCTAAAAGAAGGTGGATGTTGTCCCATGAAGGACTCAATAGAATATTTCTACCATTAATTCTAAGTTGGAATTCTAGAATGATTCATAACATATGTATGTTTAGAAATATGTTTTTCCATTCCATCTCCAATTAAATTTTCTTTTTTAAGAGGATAATCGTTGCATTTCCCATTGCATTGTTCATTAAAACTGTTCTTTTGGATTCAATCCATTGTCTAAAACCTAAAAAGAATAGCATGGGGGGAATAATAATATAGAATCTACATAATTAGGGGGTATTTTCATTCTATATAATATTATGATTAATCATAGGTTATTCATGATCATTACAATAATTCCAGGACTATAACCCATTATTATACATATCCTTAGGAAATACCTTATCAATAACTCAGTGGATCTCACCAAATTGTTCACATCCATGTTCCCAAAGGCTTACTAAATTTCTCACAAGATACTAACAAAAACAACCCAACCATGACGTCTATGAATATTAAATATTTTAAGATGAATATTAATTCGATTTTAAAATTGATATCATAAGTACCATAATAGTTTGGTGCCATTGGTAACATCTATTAAAATCATTAAACTTATGAAAGATCTTCAACGTCTCCCATAAAAATCTTCCCCTTTAGTAATCCTACATAAATGATTTCTTTCTAACCTGAGGAAAGGAAACATTGGAAATGGTAATCATAGATGCTAAGTATGGGTAAGAAAGAATATTTGAACATATTAATTTAAAAATACCTAAAAAAACTTTTGAATGTCATTATCATGAGCCATTAAATAATTAATTGAATTTTGCAAGGAATAAATCAAAATGGATGATTAACCATGATAATATGTCAGTGTAATAAAACCTTATCTTGATACCAAATTAAAAGAATATAAAATAATTTCTGTATTAGATGATATTCAGATCTAAGACTATCATAGCGGACAAAGTGCATTACTGAACATGGTTTACATGACATTCCAACTCTATATTACTAAACCAGATTAACATTCCATTCAAGTCTTGTATATCACATGATATATAAATCATTACCCAATGAATATGAGGGAGATATAGATTCCACCCATCTCATAATTAAATCACACTAACATGTTCCACAAAAACATAACCCATTCATCATAGCATAAACCAAGGACCAAAAAAATGTGGTTTTAAACATAATTCCATCATAATCCATATAAAACAAATGGATTTCATACAAATAATTCCATCAATAACAAAATAAAATAAATGTAATAATATGTATTGAAACATAACCATGTTTCAGCTTATATGGAAATTATTTTCGATAAAATACTTGAAATTAATTCTTCAAGAACATATCAATTCCACTTCAAAAAAATAATTTCTAAAAATGCCACACAATAAAAAAAATAATTTAACATATAATAAAATTGAAATATTAAAAAGGAACCATCATGTAAATAAGTCATTATAAATGTTTAAGAATATATTCATTCCATATAAGCAATAAAAATATTAACCTCGTACTTTTTCTAGAGATGTCAAAAAGATTGTCGTAATGTAATCGAAAGAAAGATTCCTTCCAAACCATGTAGTTAAAGTAAAAATTGAGTAAAAATTACTTTAAAAATACAATGAAAAATACTAAAAAGCTTATGAAATATTTTTTTAGGGAACATTTACATGGATGATAAATACACCCCAACAAAAAATTACGTATAAATAATATCATATAAAAATGAGATTTCAAGATTATTCATTACCATAGGTATGATATCATTTTTATGTATATGAAAGTGTTGTATAATGATTTAAATTATTTTGTATTTTTATTATATCCCGTATTCATTTTTATGATACCATATATGATTATATTATCATGTTTTTTAAGTAACATTTATTTATCACTTGTTAATAAAATATTATATTATTTATGTTGTTATGCAATTTTTGTTGGATAAATTCATATTCCACTTATAAGGTTATAGTTATATCATTTAAATAATGATATTAGTATAATAAATATCATATTTATTAATTCCATTCATGTATATAATCATGTTTTTATGATGATCAGTAATATAAATCGCATCACATCATGGAGATGGTAGTCCATACCTACGCACGAGCGACGATATCATCTTGTTAATGGTTACATTGTATAGAATTGGATGGTATATTAATTATAAATAATAATTATCATGATATATTCCTTATTTAAATCTTTTATATTCGTCGTTATTCCAATCCATATTAAGTATTGTAGAATGTCAAAATACACCTTGGTGAGGAGATGGTAAGTTGTGCGTACGCAAGTATAGTGATATTGTTATCCATATGATGTATAAAAAGAGGTATAATGTTGTAACATGATTATAATAAATTCTATTAAATTATATGATTCTGTATTCATTACATTAGTGTGGAAAAAACATAATAATAAGATGTAGAGGAATAAAATAATTTTGAAAGAGGTGATCAAACAATTACCCCTTTTTCGGTTATCTCATTTTAATTTGCACAAAAGGACTCCGTAGGTAGACTTTTTTCCGAATGTGTGGTCCCTTGGAGTAATTGAGGGATTTGGGGATATTATTTGGGAATAATTTGTATGATCCAATGGACTATAGATTTGTGATTATATTAGTGGATGTGGTGGCCTTTTATAAGATAGAGGGGATACACTTTTGGATGGTTTTGAAATATTATTTTATTGTAAACTAATTTTCAATTTCTAATAGCTAAATAGTGATATATATAGAGGATAATATGAGGATAGTTTTAAATTAATCTCATAAAATATTTATTTGGAATGTAGTTATTTTATTTTAAACCTTATATTTTTATTTTAACCTTAATTACTATATTTTAATTTTAATTGAGGTAACAACATTTTAATTATAAAGAGGCTATTATGTTTACTTATATAGGGTCAATTTACCTTAATTTTACACTTAATTAACTTTTAGACCATAAAATTTTTACTTTTAAATTATAAAATATTTGTATGAATTTTAAATAATATAATAAAATATTATTTTTATAAAATATCAATAGTTTCAATTTTTCAACATTTCATTTCATTGAATTTATATATAATCTAAATAGAGATATACCATTGAAACAAAAATAAAATTAATATCTTAGAATATGTAATATTTAACTATAAAAATCGTATATGACCTATGTTATTTCAAATTATATTTATTATTTCTATTTATAATAATTATTATATGATATTTCGCTTAATAAATAAATTATTGTGTCATTTTTTGTCAATATTTATTGAGATTATTTAATATAAAAAAATTCGAAATAAATTCACTTGCTTTAAATAATTTCAAAATATTTGTGTATAATTTTTATTTTTGATGTTTTCCTCATGTTTATGACTAAATTAAATTTATTATAATTATAGAGATTAGAGAATGAAATATTGTCGTATTATTTTATTTTAATTATTAATACATCACTTTAATTGATAAAACTCTATTAAATGAATCAAATATGAAAACTAGGTTTTATTGGTTGACTTTAATTCATCAGATTGGATTATGTTTAGAGTTGGGGTAATTTTATTATCTTTATCATATTTTTTATTAACCAAATTTTCCTGATTTACCTTTGAGTGTGGTATATAACAATTTATGGAATTATGATTTATAATATTTTAAAAAATATCTTTTAACATAATTTGGACCCATTTATTTCTAATATGGAATCAGTTTTTCAAAAATTCAAAACACCTAATTTTCATTAATTAATTTAAAGATAATACCCTCTGTCAAAACGAGAAAACTAGTTTTTTAAAATGTAAAAACTATCAAATGATTGATGTCTGGTTATATATAATTTCAATATGAAATTACTTCAACTGACCATAATTGGATTAAATGATAAAAATATAATATATTTATTTCATAAAACAAATTTAATGTATAACCATTCTGTTTAAATAAATCATATGAAAAAGTAGTTTCAATTTAAAAAGTAGTATTTTTCACTATTAATTAATGATTATTATAATTATTATAAAAATAACATAAATTTAAATAAAGTATATTATGATGTACCTATACCAAAAAATAATATTATTTTGTCCAAAATATTTAAATAGGTGTAAAAAATATATTTAAAATGGGTTCATTATAAAAAAAGGGATAAAATTGTATATTTAGAATAACACTAATATTATCCGTAAAATTGAATGTGTTCTTGTATGATTTATATAAAAAAATATGATCAATTTAAAACATTAAATATAATATATATAGAATATATATTTCATTAATAAAATCCATATGAAGTGTTTTTATTCTTCTAAAAACTCACATATTTTCATTTAATGAGTTTTTTATTAGGAATTTATTATTATATATACCTGCCATTATAATAACAAGGACATAATAGTTAGTTATCACATATTGTTAATTTCACATGAAATTAAATATATCTAAATAACTTGTAATTTTGTATAACAAAAGTGAAAAATACTATTGTGTATACTAGAAGTTAATACGATGTTGCGTATAACGCAAGCAAATCATGGTGTATCATACACCACAATACATAAATGAAATTAAAAATAATCTATATAAAAAATATCAGGGTGTTCCATTCATGGAATAAATTTTTAACTCCTTGAATAGTTTTTCAAAAATTGAAAAGATAGTCATTTAATCTCACAAGATTAAGATAGAACTAAAAATAAAATTGAATCACAAAAAAAGATGGGAAATACAATTTATTTGAAAAATAGAAAAACAAACAACAAATGAAAATGCTAAAATGCAAAGGTAAACTACTGAAAACATTATTTATGTAGTTTATTCAATGAGTTTAAATTTATTTAATATGTAAGAAGATTTGAAAATGAATCAATGGTGGCTAGAATATTTTATATAGAGGTACAACCTAAAGGAATCCATTTCTAGACAGGTTGGAGTAGTGTAATATCCTCTATTGGATATTATTGATTGGTACCATTGAATTTCTTCATCATATATCAATTAAAAGATAATTAATACTACATACACTCCTTCAAAATATTCAATACATTGAAATGACATAACGTGAGTAACTATTAATGGATGTTCTCATCTAAAATGAATTTTGCATGGAATCAGCTGATGCCTTGAGTTAAATAAAACAAAATTTTCCCTATGATGCAAGTATTTTAGTAGAATCATATTTTCCTAAGCCAATATTTCTCTCCCATTATAAATCCTATAATTTCTTGTATGGTCCCCATCTAATTTCCTCTACCTTAATTAACTACAGTCATCTCTCTTACCCAAGATATTCATGATCAAAATTAATCTTCCTCCTAGCAAAATATTCCTTAATCTACAAGTCTACATGTATATGAAAACCCTTTCCATAAATTATCCTATATGGAATCATTAATATATTTTTTATGGAATCATGTTATCCATTAATGATTTTTTCATTCCTTTTCCCCAATCCTTCGAGTTCCGTTTAATTTTTTTTCCAAAATTATATTGATTTCCCTGTTAGACCCTTCATCAAAACCATTAGTCTATGGAAGATAGGTTGTTGATGTTTTATGATTCTACCCATACTTGTTTATCAATACCTAAATTATCATATTTCCAATATGAGTCCCCATATCAATGATGATGAATCTGGGAACTCAAAACCAACAAAATGTGTTATCCCTTGCAAACACACAAATAACATTTTTGTCGTCTATTATGGTGCATTTTGTAACACCCCAAGCTTCTACGGTACGCTTCTCTTTGAATAATGCGATAGCGTGTGTTGTACGCAACACCGAGTTCTAACAACCAATCAAACTAGCCGTTATGAATAGTAATACCTACTTTTTAAAATTATATATATTTTATATTTCAAAATGGACTTCATTTTTGGATTTGGAATATCTAATTTAGCCTAAGGTGAAATTTTGGTACTTTTCGGATAACTTTCATATTTTGATGAGTAGTTAAAATTACTAAATTTTGATTAAAAACAACTTTTTTAATCAAAATAATTAATAGTGATAAATTATGAATTTTATTAGTTTTAAAGTATATTTAGAATATATTTTTACCATTTAATATAATGTCGGTCATTGGACATAATTTTACAATTAAACCGAACATAAACAAGTGTCAATTTTTTGATAGTTATTATCTCTTAAAAACACGCTTTTTGTTTTGACAGCGGGAATTAATTTTAAATTAATTTCTGCCACTTCTGTGTTTTGAATTTAGGAAAATGGATTCCATATTTGGAATCAGGATGTTTAAATTGTGTAAACAGGTAACTTTTATTTTTAGACATTTTGAATAATTACTGCGGTAAATATTTTATTTACCATGGTTAAGGGTAAATCCGGTAAATAAGGGTTAAAAAATAATATTATAATAATACTAAATTACCCTAAAACGTGTCTTAACCCTATTGGTTGATACATTGTCGACCATGGACAACATTGGGTCGATTTTGGGACCCCATGGATCCACTTGTAAGTGATAATGACACTTTATTTTAATTAAGTTAAAATGAATACAAAAATGACACAAGCATATATCTTTTAGCAAAGAAATTGTTACATAGGGTTATATATGTTGGATTTTAGATTATAAATATTAATTATAAAGATAAAAAGATTTCCTACATAATGATAGTTTATTTATAATTTTTAGACATTATATAATTTATTTTATTTATGACACAGTGATGATGAATTAATTACTATAATAGTGAAAAATTAAAATAATTGATATTTTAAATACCCAAATAAATATAATATGAAACTTTTAATGAATTAAAATAATTTTCTAGGATAATATGATATATTAGGATTGATTTAATTTACTTTTTTCGAAGTAATCAATCTGTTATGAGTTTCACAAAAATCAACAATTGAATAGTGTCAAAATTGACATAAAAGAGTTCTTAAAACAAATATTATATCATTAATTGATATTAAATTCCTAAAAATCTAAGGTTCGTCCAAGAGACTTATATCATGATAGTTTCATCATTAATGGACCACTTGGGGGTTTCTTGGATGTATATAGTAAGTTTATTAACCATATTATATAAAAATACAAAGAGACATTGTAAAAGTGAAACTAATTAACTTAGAGTTAATACTTAAAGATAAGGTTAATATAAGTTCCCAAACCTGTCTAAATTCTATTGGTTGAGTTGTTTTTGACCCATCCCCACCTTAAACTTTGAATAATCAACATTTGATCCATTAGAAACCGAATATTAAATTATTATAAATTAATATTTCTAGCTTTTCCAAAGGTGCCCCTCACCCCTCTTATAAAAGGGCACCCCTCCTTCTCATTTATTCACACCTTCAAAGCCATTTGGTTCGGACAAAATCTTCCCAAATACTCTCCCAACATCCCTCACTACAACCTAGAGGCCTTAGTTTGATCAGAAAGCCAACCTATGGAGCCCTTTTAATAAAATCAAAAGGAAGAATCCGAAGAAGAGGTAATGTTTTCACCACCCCTTTTAAAGTTCCTTTCTTCTTCCACTTCTTATTTCTTTGTTCTTACCATTCTAAAATAATAACTCCAGTATCTCACATATACTGTGATGTTATTATAAATATGGTACAACCATATTCAGTATTCTATCCACCCTTTGAATAACATGTCACCATACGTGCGTACGTACGGCTTACCGTCTCCACGTCGTGGTGTAATTGTTATTCAATATAATATTATTTAGATGGGTATAATAATGATGTGGAACTCATGTAAATAATAAATATAACATGTTAATGATTCTGTATATATTATATACCATCCATTTATATATTATTTTAATATCAAAAGAATGATATTGTCACTCATGCGTACGTACGGACTACCGTCTCCACGAACGCGATGAGATTCATTCTCTATCGTATCCATTCAAGTATAATTATCATTTGATGATTTAAAAATGATTTTTAAGGACTTGATATCATTATGGATATGAATAAGATACAACAAACATGGCTTATGTAAGAAAACATATAAAAGAAAATGAGTAAGTTAACACCCGAAACGACGATAATTCTAAGATATTATTAACAAATCAATGTTAAAAGATCATATATGATATCATATTAATATATATGATTCTTGTATAATTTAATAACAATTATTTCACCACTATACAAAAGGTTGACCTACCCCAACCAAGGAAAAGTACAAGGTAAGGGTTATTTCACAATCTCTTCATTATCCGAGGTTGTTTATACGTAATAATCTACTGGGATCTCTTTATCATCCACATCAATGTTTCTTAAAAATGAATTTCAAAACATTTTTACTATTTACTAGAATATGATTTAAAGTCATTTATACCCTTTTTGACTTTTATAAGTGGTTTATAAAGGAATCTTTCGGTCGTTTTCAAAACAAGGTCCTTTTTAACCTTTTCGACAGAATTATGGTAAGAATGTGTTTTTTAACATATACGGCGGGTGCAGATATTTTCCGCCGTTATAAAATCTTCAAAGCTTCCCTTACGAGCTTATAAGAATATTTTCAAAGAAAATGTTTTATTTTATATGGATCTTAAATGATTTCAAATTAAAAGGAGATATTTCTTTAAAAAGAATATTGATTTCATCTATGTCAACATCCTTTGATGGATTTTAAGATTATTTGAAGTTGATTTATTATGATACAAAACTTTTATATTGTATTGAAGGTTTTGTGATATGTTTGACAGTGGATGTGCTATTTTTATACCATTCATAGTTTATGGTGAAATTATTTACATTTCGTATGCTAGTTTTAATACGAATGTTTATGTTATGTTTAAACCTTTTCATATGGGAATGCATTGGACTTAGTAAGTGACGGGTGGAGCCCTCTATAGCTCCTCGATGCATCGGTAGGTCTCATGAGACAAACTAGTGTCTTGGCACAAGGCCTTGACAAAATCTTATTTCTAGTCTTGGCACGAGGCCTTGACTATGTGGTTATGATAGGCTGGCATTATGCATTCCAACATTACGAAAGTGGTTATTGATTTTTTCATGTGATTATTCGATTAGTAGAATATCCATGTGAATAAGTAAATGGCATTATTTCATTTTATTTATGCCATACCATGTTGAAAGTTCATGTTTGAAAGGCTTTGACCTTAAATGTTTATTCTTATTTATGAAAGTTTCCGCTATATTGTTATCCTTACTGGGCATTTGAGCTCACCCCTTTTCTATGTTTTATTTTTCCCAGGAAGTGAAGAAGTAAGTTATGAATGACCTGCAGGGATATTATGTGGGGATATGAGTGTGGATTATGGAGACAATATGTTGTTGTAGTAGTTTTTCGTTTTATGATGTAATGTAAAACTTATGAATATATCTAGTGTTTCCAAGGCTACTAAACCAATCAGTCCTTCGAGATTTGATCTTTCTTGTGATCATGCCAATGTTATGTAATAATGCACCGACTCTGGGTAACTGGGGTCGGGGCGTTACAGTTGGTATCAGAGGAAGTTTAGTACAAACCTTGGAAGCTAGATTTAGATAAACTCTGATTAGAGCACGTAGACCTAAGATGAACTTTGAGGATTAGTATAGAAGATCTTTCTAGAATTTTGGTATTGTAGAGATTTTGTGAGTTTTCCGAGCAATACATCCCGGTCTGGATACGAGCAGGTAGAGGCGGCTCTGGCACAGATGTACCTAGGGGTAAAACCCGAAAACACCGCTTTGAGCTAGACTCAAACGGGAACTGGTGCACGACAACGGGCCTTGCTGCACTCCTGGTTACGACGCTCCCGGGGGATATGCTTAGGATAACTCTCATTTTCATTACAAATCATTATGAAGGGTTTATGAGTATATAATTCCTCAAAGAAAACATTTTTATGATTATGGATTATATCCATAAATAGTTCAATTTATGTTGAGTGTTTTATAAGTACGGGACTATGTATTTTGATTCATAAACTGATCTAGTTTATGCCACTGTTTAGAAATGGTGCCTAGTGGAAGAAATGGAAACCGTATCAATGCACGCACTCCATGTAGGGATTGCCCCCCTGCTCAAGATAATTATAGTGGGACTGGTGATGCAACTGGTGCCGATCAGCTAATCATCATACTGGGACAACTTACTCAGGTTATGATTAATAACCTTACCCGTATGGAGCACCCTGATCCGCAGCGTGGAGGATCAATGTTAGATCGATTCATGAGGCAACAACAACCAACGTTCAATGCGAGTACAAATCCCTTAGTAGCTGAGCAATGGATAAATTCCCTAGAGAAAATATTTCAGGCTTTGGGGAGCAGTGAAAGGGAAAAAGTTATCATGGCAGTTTACCGCCTCACTGGAGATGCTGATCAATAGTGGTCATTGATTCAAAACATTAAGGAAGATGATGAAGTATCAAATATGGAATGGAGGGAGTTCGAAGATCTGTTTTTAGAAAAATACTTCCCTCGCGACCATCGAGCAGATATGGAAAGGCAATTTCTATGTCTGAGACATAAGGAGGATGAGAATGTCGCAAAGTATGAGGCTAACTTTAAAAGGATAGCAAGGTACTCTGGTGATTATATACGTAACCAAAGAAGTAATATTGATCGTTTCTTTGATGGGTTAAAACCATTTCTCCGTCGAACATTAGTCTCACAATCCTTTTCATCGTACGAAGACATTGTCTCATGTGCTATCAAGACCGAAAAGGAATTCTCTAAGTCTTATGACTTTAAAGCAAAGCAAGAGAAGAAGAGACCTGCTGATCAATCTGGGAATGGAAATAAGGGGAATAAGGGAAATGTTGAATATCCATCCTGTGGTAAAGGCGGTAAGAAACACCCTGGTACTTTCTTGAAGGGAATGGGAGTCTGTTACAAGTGTGGTGAAAAAGGCCACCAAGCTCGTGATTGCAAGGGGAAGAAGGAAGCTACCAATGTTCAGTGCTACAATTGTAGGGAGATGGGACATTATGTGAATGAATGTCCTAAGAGTCAGGAGAACTTACCTCAGAAAAGGCCAAAGGATCAAGGCCAGACCTATGTTATCACTACTGCAGAGGTAGAAGCTCCAAAAGACGTGGTGGCAGGTAATTTAATGGTTTCCTCAAGTTTAGAAAATGCATTATTTGACTCTGGATCGTCACATTGCTTCATATCTTCCCAGTTTGCTAAGAAAATTAGATATTTCCAATTTGATTTAACAAGGGAGTTGTCAGTTAAAACTCCTAAGGGAAGTATCATTGCAACAAAGTTTTTTGAATCAGTCGCCATTAGAGCACATAAATGTTCTTTATCTACTGATCTCATCGTCATACCTATGATTGAGTTTGATATAATCCTCGGTATGGAATGGATTTCGGACTATGATGCGAAGATTTATTGTAAGAAGAAAGAGGTTACGATTCTAGATAATAATGATAAGGAACACCTTATCTTTAGAGCAGAATCGTCACTACCTAATTCTTATTTAGATCCACCCCCAGTAGCTCAACTTAATTCAATTATTGGGGAGGAAGAGAATGAAATAAAAGTCGGTGAGGAAAGGAATGTTCAAATAGAGGATGTACCTGTTGTGAAAGAATTTTTAGATGTATTTCCGGAATATTTACCTGGACATCCTCCAGAACGAGAAGTTGAGTTTTCCGTTGATTTGATTCATGGATCAAGACCTATATCGAAGACCCCTTATAGAATGGCCACTGTAGAGTTAGTCGAACTAAAGAAACAACTAGAGGAATTGAGTAATAAGGGATTTATTCTCCCTAGTGTTTCTCCATGGGGATCCCCTGTTCTTTTTGTTAAAAAGAAAGATGGATCTATGAGGTTATGTATCAACTACAGGGAGATCAATGCTATAACGATAATGAACAAGTATCCCCTACCTCGTATTGATTATTTATTTGACCAACTGCATGGAGCTCAATACTTTTCAAAGATTGACCTTCGATATGGATACCATCAGTTGTGTGTGAAGAAGGAAGACATTCCGAAGACAGCATTTCGAACCAGGTACGGGCATTAAGAGTTTACTGTAATGCCGTTTGGATTGACTAATGCACCCTCTGTATTCATGGATCTGATGAATAGAGTTTTCAAGGAGTATATCGATGAATTTTTGGTGGTATTTATTGATGATATCTTGGTATACTCCAAAACCTACGAAGATCATGAAAATCACTTGCGCATTATCTTGAAGACTCTGAGGAGGCATGAATTATATGGGAAGTTTAGCAAGTGTGAATTCTGGCTTCATGAGATTTCTTTTCTTGGCCATATTGTCTCTAAAGATGGAATCTCTGTTGATCCTTCTAAGACCAAGGCAATCCAAGAATGGCCAGCACCTACAAGTATAACTGAGGTACGCTGTTTTATTGGTTTGGCAGGCTATTATCGACGTTTCGTCCAGAATTTTGCCCGATTGGATAACCCATTAACGAAGCTCACACGTAAAGGGGTTAAATTTGTTTGGACAAAAGAGTGTGAAGAATGTTTTGAAGAACCGAAGAAAAGATTAGTCAATGCTCCTATATTGACTCTACCATCGGGGAATGATGGGTTTGTTATTTATAGTGATGCATCAAATAAAGGACTTGGTTGTGTCATTATGCAGAATGATAGAGTTATTGCCTATGCATCACGACAGTTGAAAATTCATGAAAAAAACTATCCTCCTCGTGATCTTGAGTTAGCAGTTGTGATCTTTGCTTTGAAGATATGGAGGCACTATCTCTATGGTGAAAAATGTGAGATTTATACTGATCACAAGAGTTTGAAGTATATTTTCTCACAAAAAGAACTCAACATGAGGCAAAGGAGATGGCTTGAATTACTCAAGGATTATGATTGTACGATACACTACCACCCGGGGAAGGCAAACAAGGTGGCAGATGCTTTGAGTAGAAAAGACAATGGTGTTTTGAACAATATGGGAATTGAAAGGGATCCAATTTTCATGGATCTAGTGAAGATGGACATGGGAATAACCAGGGAAGGTGAAACATCAATTCTTTTTCAAATGGTTTCCAAACCATCTTTAATAGAAAGGATTAAGAGTTCTCAGACCGATGATGAAGAATTCCAAAAGAAGATTAAAGCTGTGAATGATGGGAGATTGAGAGGCTTTTTGTATGAAGATGGAATTTTGAAATTCGGGAAGAGACTTTGTGTTCCCGATTTACCTGATCTAAAAAGGGAATTGCTGGATGATTCTCATAGTTCCAATTTTTCTATACACCCTGGGAGCACAAAAATGTATAGAGATTTGAAGGAACATTTTTGGTGGGACAACATGAAGAGGGAGATTGCTGATTTTGTGTCAAGATGTATGGTTTGTCAACAAGTGAAAGCTGGAAGGCAACAGCCTGGAGGAGTCATGCAACCTCTTCCCATACCGGAGTGGAAATGGGACAATATTATGATGGACTTTGTCATGGGGCTACCAAAGACTCCTAGAAGGAATGATGCAATATGGGTTATTGTTGATCGTCTTACGAAGTCAGCCCATTTTCTTGCTATAAGAGAAGATCTACCCCTGGAACGTCTAGCAAGACTATATATTAATGAAGTTGTGAGACTTCATGGATTACCCTTATCAATTGTTTCTGATCGTGATCCCTGTATTACTTCAAGATTTTGGAAAAGTCTTCAGAAATCCCTCGATACTGAACTTCATTTGAGCACTGCTTACCACCCTCAGACAGATGGAAAATCAGAACGGACTATTCAGACCTTATAAGACATGTTGAGATCTTGCTCACTTGACTTTCAGGGTATGTGGGATCAATATTTACCACTGGTAGAATTTTCCTATAACAATAGCTTCCATTTGAGTATACAGATGGCACCATATGAAGCGTTATATGGAAAGAGATGTCGTACACCAACCTGTTGGGATGACGTCGGTGAAAGAAAACTTGTAGGTCCAGAACTGGTGGAGGAAACGATGGAAAAGGTGAAGGTAATCCAAAATCACATCAAAGAAGCTCAAAGTAGGCAGAAGAGCTATGCCGATAATAGAAGGAAGGATTTGGAATTTCATGTCGGTGATCATGTTTTCCTGAAGGTATCTCTGTGGAAGGGAGTCATACGTTTTGGTAAGAAAGGTAAATTGAGTCCCAGGTACATCGGACCTTTCGAAATTCTAGAACGAATTGGGGTTGTAGCTTACCGATTGGCAATGCCGCCAAGTCTCTCCAAAGTTCACAATGTGTTCCACGTATCTCTGTTGAGGAAATACATTCCTGATCCAACGCATGTACTCACCTATGAGGAATTAGAACTGGAACCCGATCTTTCCTATTGTGAAGAGCCCATTAGGATTCTTGATACGAGAGAACAAGTACTGAGAAACCGGACGACGCGTCTGGTAAAAGTTTTGTGGAGAAACCATAAGATGGAAGAGGAAACGTGGGAACCCGAGGAACTTATGATGAAGAACCACCCGAGTCTTTTCATGCGATAGTATTCTAGAAATTTCGAGGACGAAATTATTTGAAGTAGGGGAGAATGTAACACCCCAAGCTTCTACGGTATGCTTCTCTTTGAATAATGCGATAGCGTGTGTTGTACGCAACACCGAGTTCTAACAACCAATCAAACTAGCCGTTATGAATAGTAATACCTACTTTTTAAAATTATATATATTTTATATTTCAAAATGGACTTCATTTTTGGATTTGGAATATCTAATTTAGCCTAAGGTGAAATTTTGGTACTTTTCGGATAACTTTCATATTTTGATGAGTAGTGAAAATTACTAAATTTTAATTAAAAACAACTTTTTTAATCAAAATAATTAATAGTGATAAATTATGAATTTTATTAGTTTTAAAGTATATTTAGAATATATTTTTACCGTTTAATATAATGTCCGTCATTGGACATAATTTTACAATTAAACCGAACATAAACAAGTGTCAATTTTTTGATAGTTATTATCTCTTAAAAACACGCTTTTTGTTTTGACAGCGGGAATTAATTTTAAATTAATTTCTGCCACTTCTGTGTTTTGAATTTAGGAAAATGGATTCCATATTTGGAATCAGGATGTTTAAATTGTGTAAATAGGTAACTTTTTTTTTTAGACATTTTGAATAATTACTGCGGTAAATATTTTATTTACCATGGTTAAGGGTAAATCCGGTAAATAAGGGTTAAAAAATAATATTATAATAATACTAAATTACCCTAAAACGTGTCTTAACCCTATTGGTTGATACATTGTCGACCATGGACAACATTGGGTCGATTTTGGGACCCCATGGATCCACTTGTAAGTGATAATGACACTTTATTTTAATTAAGTTAAAATGAATACAAAAATGACACAAGCATATATCTTTTAGCAAAGAAATTGTTACATAGGTTTATATATGTTGGATTTTAGATTATAAATATTAATTATAAAGATAAAAAGATTTCCTACATAATGATAGTTTATTTATAATTTTTAGACATTATATAATTTATTTTATTTATGACACAGTGATGATGAATTAATTACTATAATAGTGAAAAATTAAAATAATTGAAATTTTAAATACCCAAATAAATATAATATGAAACTTTTAATGAATTAAAATAATTTTATAGGATAATATGATATATTAGGATTGATTTAATTAACTTTTTTAGAAGTAATAAATCTGTTGTGAGTTTCACAAAAATCAACAATTGAATAGTGTCAAAATTGACATAAAAGAGTTCTTAAAACAAATATTATATTATTAATTGATATTAAATTCCAAAAAATCAAAGGTTCGGCCAAGATACTTATATCATGATAGTTTTATCATTAATTGACCACTTGGGGGTCTCTTGGATGTATATTGTATGTTTATTAACCATATTATATAAAAATACGAAGAGACATTGTAAAAGTGAAACTAATTAACTTAGAGTTAATACTTAAAGATAAGGTTAATATAAGTACCCAAACCTGTCTAAATTATATTGGTTGAGTTTTTTTCGACCCATACCCACCTTAAACTTTGAATAATCAACTTTGGATCCATTATAAACCGAATATGAATTTATTATAAATTAATATTTATAGCTTTTCCAAAGGTGCCCCTCACCCCTCTTATAAAAGGGCACTCCTCCTTCTCATTTATTCACACCTTCAAAGCTTTTTGGTTCGGACAAACTCTGTCGAAATACTCTCCCAACATCCCTTACTACAACCTAGAGGCCTTAGTTTGATTATAAAGCCAACCTTAGGAGCCCTTTTGATCAAATCCAAAGGAAGAACCCGAAGAAGAGGTAATGTTTTCACCACCCCTTTTAAAGTTCCTTTCTTCTTCCACTTCTTCTTTCTTTGTTCTTACCATTCTAAAATAATAACTCCAGTATCTCACATATACTGTGATGTTATTATAAATATGGTACAACCATATTCAGTATTCTATCCACCCTTTGAATAACATGTTACCATACATGCGTACGTACGGCTTACCGTTTCCACGTCGTGGTGTAATTGTTATTCAATATAATATTATTTGGATGGGTATAATAATTATGTGTAACTCATGTAAATAATAAATATAACATGTTAATGATTCTGTATATATGATATAACATCCATTTATATATTATTTTAATATCAAAAGAATGATATTGTCGCTCGTGCGTACATACGGACTACCGTCTCCACGAACGCGATGAGATTCATTCTCCATCGTATCCATTCAAGTATAATTATCATTTGATGATTTAAAAATGATGTTTAAGGACTTGATATCATTCTGGATATGAATAAGATACAACAAACATGGCTTATGTAACAAAACATATAAAAGAAAATGAGTAAGTTAACACCCGAAACGACGATAATTCTAAGATATTATTAACAAATCAATGTTAAAAGATCATATATGATATCATATTAATATATATGATTCTTGTATAATTTAATAACAATTATTTCACCATTATACAGGAGGTTAACCTACCTCAACCAAGGAAAAGTACAAGGTAAGGGTTATTTCACAATGTCTTCATTATCCGAGGTTGTTTATACATAATAATCTACTGGGATCTCCTTATCATCCACATCCATGTTTCTTAAAAATGTATTTGAAAACATTTTTACTATTTACTAGAATATGAGTTAAATTAATTTACACCCTTTTTGACTTTTATAAGTGGTTTATAAAGGAATATTTCGGTCGTTTTCAAAACAAGGTCCTTTTTAACCTTTTCGACAGAATTATGGTAAGAATGTTTTTTGTGACTTATACGGCGGGTGCGGCTATTTTACGCTGTTATAAAATCTTCAAATCTTCCCTTACAAGCTTATAAGAATATTTTCAAAGAAAATGTTTTATTTTATATGGATCTTAAATTATTTCAAATTAAAAGGAGATATTTCTTTAAAAAGAATATTGATTTCATCTATGTCAACATCCTTTGATGGATTTTTAGATTATTTGAAGTTGATTTATTTTGATACAAAACTTCTATATTGTATTGAAGTTTTTGTGATATGTTTGACTGTGGATGTGCTATTTTTATACCATTCATAGTTTATGGTGAAATTATTTACATTTCGTATGCTAGTTTTAATATGAATGTTTATGTTATGTTTAAACCTTTTCATATGGGAATGCATTGGACTTAGTAAGTAACGGGTAGAGCCCGCTATAGCTCCTCGATGCATCGGTAGGTCTCATGGGAAAAACTAGTGTCTTGGCACAAGGCCTTGACAAAATATTATTTGTAGTCTTGGCACGAGGCCTTGACTATGTGGTTATGATAGTCTGGAATTATGCAATCCAACATTATGAAAGTGGTTATTGATTTTTGCATGTGATTATTCGATTAGTAGAATATCCATGTGAATATGTAAATGGAATTATTTCATTTTATTTATGCCATACCATGTTGAAAGTTCATGTTTGAAAGGCTTTCGCCTTAAATGTTTATCCTTATTTATGAAAGTTTCCGCTATATTGTTATCCTTACTGGGCATTTGAGCTCACCCCTTTTCTATGTTTTATTTTTCCGAGGAAGTGAAGAAGTAAGTTATGAATGACCTGCAGGGATATTATGTGGGGATATGAGTGTGGATTATGGAGACAATATGTTGTTGTAGTAGTTTATCGTTTTATGATGTAATGTAAAACTTATGAATATATCTAGTGTTTCCAAGGCTACTAAACCAATCGGTCTTTCGAGATTTGATCTTTCTTGTGATCATGCCAATGTTATGTAATAATGCACCGACTCTGGGTAACTGGGGTCGGCGCGTTACACATTTTTCATCCATGAATTTGGAAACATAATGAAAATCATGAAATATATAAGAAATAAAAATGAAATTAGGGAAGGAACAATAAAATTAATTACCCATACATCAAAAATATCTGAAAAATTTAGTGTCTTCGGGGTATTTTTTAGACCATTTGAAATATTTCCATAAAACGATCATTTTTCACACTCTTTGAAAAATTCATGTGCATATTTAGAATGGTGGGAAATAAATTATATTACTTAAAACCATCCTTATAGTCCATTTAGATCCAAATTTTCCTATTTAAGAATGTGTTTTAAGGAAGTCAAAGACAAAACCAATTTTACTCTTCGGAAAACATAGTATTATCAGATGGTTAATGAAAATATTCCAAGAAAATAGATCATCCCAAATGTAATATCTATATTTATCTTTATTTGATATAATTTGGTACAAATTAAAACCAAATATGTCTAGATATGTTACAAATGATCTTCTCGGAGGGGATCATTCAGGGGTTCTCTGTTAGAAATTATAGATTTAGTGGTGTTTGGATGTCTACTTAAATGATCATGTACTGGGTTCTTAGTTACATTATTAACCTGTATTTCAAGGTAGAACTCCGACAATAGTAACATCCATAACATATATATTAGTTTAGCTTCAACCTTATTTATCAAGTACCTAATATTATTATGATTTCAAAACATAGTGAATTTTATTCCAAACAGATATCATCTAATTCTTTCAAATGTAAAAAAAACTTCTAAAAACTATATTTCTTTTGATTGTAATTTAAATATGGCACAGATAACGTTCCTAAGGTATAAGAAATTACTTTTTTCCATCCCTCAATTCAGTGATAAATGATTGATCCTATTTCTTGTGTGTAATAATCACAAAAATAACACAAGTGGTTCTCCCCAATTTAGTGGTCGCATCACTGATGGTGTAATAAATCTCATTATCTATTCACAAATTGAATCCTTATGTTAACTATTTAAATCAACGAAAACATATTTCAAAATCAATATAGATAGTAGGATAGTAATCTTAATGAAATTATGGATAAACCTCTTCTAAAATCTTGCATGTCATAATATGATCAATCTTGTCTCCCATAAGTTGTTTAAGGTATCAAATTTATAACCATAATTTTTGATTTGACAACATCAAGTACTTTTTTTGAAATTACCTTACAAAGGAAAACTCCACCATTACCCATGAAATGATACCTTTAAAATTTTAAAATAAGATTCTTTTGAATGATGTTTTCAAAAAAATTCTATATTTTTAAAAAAATGGTGAATGGAATTTCAAAAACTAGGAAATTATCTAACAAAACCTCCAAGTAATATTCAATGTGACCAGAAACATACATACCAAGAGACTCCTAAATGTATATAGAGCATTACATAATTCAAATTAAATCCTTTTATATATAAATTTGCTAAAGATACAAGTAATGTTTTTTTGTTCTTGATCCTCATTAGCAATAAGTTCCTCATAATATCATGAAATTTCATTCAAAAGGAATTAATAATTTCTCCCAACCAATGTATCTAACATGTTGTCAATTAAGGGGATGAGAAATAATATTTCTGAGTTATCTAATTCAACATCCTATAATCAATTCACAAGCTCTAGATACTCTAAATTATCATAGGGATTAATTCATTCTTTTCATTCAACATTTTGGTTAGGCCAGTTTTATTGCAACTACATGTATGTGGCTAACCCAGTGTGAATCGATAATGGGAAATATGATCCCATATTATAATATCTTCTCAATATCTTTTATCAAAACCTCTATTATGGTGCGATTCAACCTCCACTATGGCTATTTGATAGTTTTGGAGTCTCCCTCAAGAATAATTACATGTGAACATATTATTGGGGTAATTCATAGGAAATCAACATATATCCCTCCAATTAATTGGAAATTATCTCCAAAACTATCTATAAAAGAATTTTCTTTTGTTTCATTCACATTATTATAAAATATTTTAGGTAAATTATCTTCATCCAATAGGTAAACATATTTCAAATTAGTGGGAAAATTTAAATTCTAGATCAGGAGGTTGATGAAGGGAAAACATTAATATTATGTTACCTAATTCAATGGGTTAGACCTCTCACACCTAGAAAACAATATAATATTCCTCTTTTTTTTTAAAAAATCATCAACGAAATCTGATTTTAACACTTATTCACAACAATAAATAGAAACTGTAGCAGTTGGGGAATCTATATGATTACTAATATTTTAAATGAGAAAATCATCCCATATGGTAACTAATTCATGAACCATGCCAGGTTTTTAAATTAGATATGTACCAAATTCATTGAAGATTTCCAATATTGAGTGATCAACTAATGGATTCCTCATGGATTCAGAAATATTGAAGTCTGTTGTGCTATATCCAAACTCTATATAGAGTGTCCCTTTAGGTACATTGATTATGGATTTGTCCATAATAGAGAACGATTTCCTCAAAATTAAGGTTAAGTGTGACATGACTCTATCTTTTTCCATATTCATCACATTGAAGTAATTTGATAGTATGAGGGAATTTACTATCACCAAGACATCCTATAGAAGTCTGACTAGGGAAAATATGGATCTATTTGCAAGTAATACCACCAATCTTGTGGGATTCAATTCACCCGTATGTAAAAATGTTTATACTATGTGAGGTAATACATTAATTAAAGAATCAATATTGAAAAATGAATTAGATATATTAATTTATGTACTGATAAATGTAATGGAAACACCCATAGATCTTGACAATTGGTCATCAATTGTGTGATGATAAGGGTCGTGAAACTTCATCTCAAGTTGATAATATCATTTACTTTACGTCTCGTATTAGTGTTCCAAATATCCATAAAATAATTTTCATATATTTATTTTTATACTTCTTCAAGTAGAGGGATATTTAGGTCCAATTTTGGGAAGATGTCCATAATTTTGTTTTGAATTGTTTCTTATTTCATTATCATTGATTAAATTATCCTTTATGTAAATGGTGGTGGTATGTATTTTTTCACACATTGATGAATTTTAAATGGGGTTTCTTGTTTCTTCCTTCTCATCATATAATTCTCCTCTTCCTCAATCCATTATTTAGCTTGGTGAATTTCCACATAATATTTAGAAATTACAACTTCATTCATCATGAAATCATGTTTTCTTGTATAAGGTCATGGGATAATATTGGTAATATTTCTTTTAAACATTTTTATATTATCATTATGACATTTTCCCTTGGGTTTTTGACTATTTTGAAATGGATTTTCATGGTTTTTTTAGATGATTTCAACAAGACTTTCCAATGTGGTTTCTAGTTTATCATCCTTATCCTATACAACATCACACAATGTTTGTGTATATTCTACATAATGTTTTATGTTGGTGGCTTTTTCTCTTATTGGGTCCTTTTAATTTGGATGGTTGGTGGTATGTAGGATATTTACATGATTTATTTTGTTTAAATGGGGGAGGGTTTTTGAATTGTTACTAAAATTGGTGTTTGTTTTTTGAACTGGTTTCAATATGAAATTCATTAATGATTATTATAATTTCAAAATCCATGTTGAAAATTCATAGTTTCTATCCATACATTATTTTTGATTGAATTTAATTGGCTTAATAGATGTCGAACAATTTTTTATTCCCTATATTTCAGCACACTGGTCAATGGAATGAGCAGTGATGAGCATAAACCACCCACTATAGTTATTTCTTGTTGATCTCCCAGTTATTCCAAGGCCATACGCTTAACCATACTATTGATCTAATAAAGAATAGGTTACCATAAATGTGATGGATAAAAATTTCGTTACTATAGAATTAATCTTATTCCACTACCTCTTATACCAATATATTATGAGTTATGTGAAATATGCTTAATCATTCCATTGGATTCTTCGGTTTTTTTTAAACCAAATCCCATTCGTCAGATGCATCCAAAATGTTTCTTCCATTTTCTAGTAAACCATGGTAATAGAATTAAAGAAATATTTTCACCTATATTGAATGATTTGGGTAGCTAGAAAGTATTTTTTATCTTTTCCATTTTACTCATAAAGTGTTTATCTGTATCACCATTTGATGGGATATATTCTCTTTGAGATCATCATTCTTCTATCGTCTGAGAATAAAATATTAATTAAGTATCTAACTATTTAAATACAATCATGAACATATGCATTCATAATTCCATTCAACCATTCATTGGATGATATATCTGATGAAAATGTTATTTCCTTCCACTTTACCGACTACTCAATAACTCCATGTTGTCTAAAAGTAGTATAGAATTACATGAAATACATGAATATCTTTTTTAGATATTCATTTTCTAATCCACGATGAATTCGATGAAATGATATAATTTTAGGTTTCATATAAAAATAATTTTGTAAATATGGCTTGGAAAGATAGGTTTTCGGATTATGTAATTGTGTTTTAAATAAGTCTCTAATGGATTGGTTCTGGTTTCGGTCCACGATTTATGGGGTAGATTGAACAATTGAAGCATAACTCGAGGATGGGAGAGAAATTACATCAAATTAAGATTGATAATTAAAATTTATTTTTCTATTAAACAAGGTTTTGTAAAATCTAGGATCTATAGGGAAATGATCAGTGTTTGACGTTCTAGTCATGAAACATTAATGAGAAAAAAAAGAAATATAAAATAAAAAACGTTTATTGGAACCACCCCCACATCTAGAGTGCCATGTTTTGATATGTTTCTATCATAGGGTTCTAAAAAAACTAATAATTATAATGTTATAATACTATAAAGTGGTTATCTAATGTTTTCTCTAGAGGGGAACATCCAAAAAATAAGTTGTTTCCATTAATTAGGGAAACATGTAGAGGTTATTTTTGGAATAATTTGTTTTGGAAAATAAAATGTAACTGAAACGATGTTTTAAAAAAAGTTGACGATGAGTGTGATGGGGTTAGGGTATGACTACATTTTTAAATTTCATCGTGGTCAGAAAATAATTCCCACACTGTTCATATTGAACAATTATTTAATGACTCGATCAATTTCTCAATCACAATTGGTTGAAGGATACAATGGAAGCTACTCATGTGTGAATAAAAATTAATTAATAATTCCCAAACAAATTAAGATAGTCCCTAGATTAATTATATTATCTTTAGAAATATATAAAAGATTCAATAGTTCCACAAACATTCCAACGATCTGTATATGCTTAGAAACTAATACAATCTACTAGATCGATAAAATCTACACTAAGTGGATGGAGTTGGAAGATATAAAACTAAAATAATAAAAAAAATGACTAAAACTGAGACCCTAAACATAGTCACATTAAGATAATTTATCTATACTGAAAATACAAAACATTCAAAATAAACATACAATATTATGTAAAATAACAACACCATGACATTATTAAAAAAACCACCCCTTACTACTTCACTCAAAATCATTACACCTTTATTTGATGGGAAATAATGTTTAATGTGGAAGAAGATAAAATTATATAACTAAGAATAGATAAGAGAGAAAATAAAAAAACATCAAGCATTAAATCCTCCAGAACAACCCATATTTTTCCTCCATCGACACCATCGATCTTAACTGAGCACTCATATTTATAGGCTTGAGGGGTGGAAAATTTCCCCTTCAAATCCACTTCTCTGAAAAATTTACTTTGTATATATTATTAAATGGACTAATATAGTGATGTTTTATTCATTAACAATATATATATATATATATATTTATATTATGATTCCAAAAATTTTCTCCCATTTCGATTGGTGGGAAAATGTTAATCATGAATTACTGAATAATTTTATTCCTCCACGAAGAGACTCCCCAACTACTACCATCTCTCGCACTAAATATATGTCGTAATGATCCGATTTCATTATGAAATTTATTTTATACCTAATTCTTAGTATCTTATTTCAAATTAAGATATAATTACACCATTTGGATGTCTCTGGACTAAGATATTCCACAATTACAAATGTGGGGTCCATTCTTTCTGCAATAATTATTCCTCTCATGGATTTATTTTTCTAGGATAATTTTTTTTTGAATTAGATCTTGTTTTAAATGATAATGTATAATCCCATTACCAAAGGATGTAAAAAGAAGTGTCAATCAATTGTCGGAAAAAAATATTAAAATTATGATTGAAATGTAAAAGATCTATAAAACAATTTTATTTAAAATATTAACAAATTTTCACAATTATTCTATTAATTCATAATGATTACTAAAATTAAGGAAATAAAATCTAGATGATTAACTAAAAGGGATTAAGTCATTGAAAACCATATGAAAATTTATGAAAGTATTTTCTATATCACATCTCATCTAATCTTGTTGGATAAGAAACGCTCACTTGACCATCTAGATGACATCTATGAATCCCATGATGAAAATAATATCAATATGTGGAAAAAATTATCAAAACCAAAATAAAAAAGTTCTCATACATGATATATTATAGGGAGGTATTGCTAAAAGGTATAAAATACTAAAAACCATAGTGTTCTTGTGCATTATCCACTAGAGGGGAACAAATCCTATGGTCTGGTGGTCCCAAAATATAAGCAAAGCATCTCAAACAAACAACATAATCCATTTCATTTACAAGATATTTTAATCAACAATAAAGGCCTACATGGAAAACTCCATCTTATAAATAATCGAAACTAAAATCTAGAATCATTAAAAAATACCAGTCGATCCATCAAGCTACATAATATTTCAATCATTTATCCAAACCATGCCAATATACCAACGATACCTTCACATCAGATAACATAGAAGTAATTATCCAAAAAACATACAAATATTCTTATTGAGAATTCAAATAATTTATAATAAAAAACCATTCCCAATACCATGTGAAATCCAATAACAATATCAGAAGTTATAAATGAGCCTCTTACAACAAATAATTACATTTTATCTCTTATTATTACAAATAGAGCTTATACTAATTCTCCCAAAAATAATATTTCAAAATTACCAATTGTATAATGTTTTTAAAATGCATTTTAAACAACATTTAAAGTCACACAAATCACTAAGGACATTTGTAACCACATTTCACACCACATTATCAATTCACGAAACCCATTTGGAAATAAATAGAAAATCACAAATGAAATACCGCCTTTTCTATATGAAATCCCCATTTAAATAATAATCACCCCAAATCCATTTTTAAAAGACATTTTTAAAACGTTCACCATTCAAAATATTCAATGACCATTTTTACGATAAAAAAATGTGTCTTACTTGAAACATAATCAAATTCCTTTAAAAAAAATCTCACACTTGTACACTATAAACTAGATTAAAATATCTTTTTAATGTATCACTTCGTTCCATTAAATGTTCTCAACAAGATTAATATGTGGTTTATATCATAAATTTAACCCAATTCTATGTATGACACACAAAAAATCTTACCGCACTTACAGAACATAATAAATACTAAAAACAACCCCATAACACCCAATTACACATTAAATGGGGGTTTCTATCTTATTAAATACCATTAATGAATTTAAAATAGGCATTATTAAAGAATCAATTTTGAAATCCATTATGAACAATTTTTCCATCATTATATCACCAAAACTAATCATTCCAATGTATTAAATAGATGTGAATCAATATTATAAACCATTTATTAATGATAAAGTATCATATTAGATGTTATAGAAAAATAATGGATGAAAAACCGACCCAAATGATGTCAAAATGAAACCAAATTTTTTATACAAAATATTAAATCTAGAGAGACAATATGCGCACCCTAACATACATTAAAAACAACCCAAACATCACCCTGAATCATATGTTTCCTTAAAATCTAAACCAAACCAAGGGAAACCATGAAATAAATAAAGGATGAAGAGAATCTAGATAAGTCGACCAAAAACTCATGGTAATTTTCCTAGCTACCTTAATGGAACTTCAAAATTTTATGTACGGAAATATAGGGGGATATTACAGAGCCCTGTGGTATTCCTAGATCAACAATGGGCGGAAATAATTAAATGGGCATAAAAAGTGGAGGAGAAAAGAGTAATTTCATAATTTTAATAAACAATTAAGATTATAATGTTTGGCAGCATGGTTTTCCATACCATGCAGTAACCATGCGCACCCTACTCGAGAAGAGGGGTAACATTCATAGGTTAGATGTATGGTTTCAAAAACCATGCAATAGTAATTTCGAAATACTACATCAAAATTCTAGAAACCAGCCTCATCCTTTCCACAAGTTTCCCTAATTTTGTAGTGGTCCGGCACCATACCGCATGCCCCAACTCTCAAGATTCATTGTTTCTTTGGAAAAAGGTGCATGGTTTCCCTAAACAATATTACAACCATGGGATAACTTATGTCAGACCAAAAATTTAAATTTCATACAACAAACACTAAAATTTAGTCATGGAATCAACCAAAACGACCACAAGAACATCTAAATCCATAATAGGAATTAAATAAATGAATTTTCAAGGTAGGTGTAACACCCCAGGTAAATAAAGAATATAGAATTTTCATATTTATCCATATTTGTGATTAAAATATTAATATGTCTTTAAAGGGGACGTATGCTCGATGGCGTACCCAACATGCAACAACGAGTTTCTTGGGAATCTTACGTTGCACTCTAATAATAAAATAATATTATTTTAAATGGTAGTTAAAATGTAGCCGTTGTATTGGCGGGAATGGATAGAAATAACTAAAATATGATTATATATGTTTTTAAATGTTTTTAAATTTATCCAATAAAAGATAAAGGCTTAAAATACAGAAAGAATTCAATTTTAGGCATATATGACCTAGTTTTCACTAATGGTTCCCTTATCTCCTTTTGATGGCGAACCGTCATTAAATATAGTTTTTTTCACTCTTATACATTCTATTGGACCAAATAATACACTTCTTAAGAATTGGGACATCAAAATTTACTTTGTGTAAATTTTGGGTATCTTTCTGATAAAGTTCATTTTTTTAATGAATAGTGTAAAATGTTGTATTTTAAATTCAAAAACTCTTTTTAATATAATTTATTTATATGATTATATTATCTTTTGAATTGGTCTTAATGTGTAATCTGAATATATTTTTACCATTTAATCCAATGGTGGTCATTGGAATCAATTTCACTTTGAAATTAGACTTAAAATGGTGCCAATCTTTTGATACTTATTATTTTATAAAAACACGCTATTTGCTCTGACAGCATAAATTAATTATTAAATTAATTAATGTGACTTATATGTTTTGAAATTTTTAAAATAGACTTCATTTTTGAATTCGGAATATCAAATATAGCTTAGGGTGAATTTTTGGTAATTTTCTGAAAAACTCCAATTTTTTTATGAATAGTGAAACCAATAAGTGGTAATCAAGCAAAATGATTTTTCAGTTAAATGAAAGTTTACCACTAATGTGTATTGAATTTTGAAAATCTGACATACATGGTTGTCATTAGTATGTAAAATGTGGTTCAATGGGATAAAAATAATTTTTTGGTGAATAGTAACTTATTAAGTTTTTAATCGCGGTTAGAGGTAATTAGTGTAATTTAAGGTAAAAATGATATTATAAAAATGTGAAAACACCATGAAACTTGTCCTAACCCTATTGGATGAGTCATGGAAGACCAAGACAACCCATGGGTCTATTTATGGGACCCTATGGATCCTCTTGGGTGAGATAATGACTTTAATGCTTTTTTTAAAGGTGAAAATGACACTAACATAAATTGTGTTACTAAAACAATTTTTAGAAGGGGTTATACTAATTATAATTTTGTCTATAAATACTATTTGGAAAGATAAACAGATTTCATACATCAGGATATTTTTTTATAATTTTTAGACATTAAATAAATAAATTTAATTATGACATCATGATGATCCAACGATGACCTCATTAATGAACAGTTTAAATAAAATGAAACGATAATATAATATCTAAGACCTAAACTTGTCCAAAAACTATTGAATGTGAATATTTATAACCCTTATCATCTTCTCTTCGAATTATATCAATGTGGGGCCTTAGAAATTCGAAACACATTTGAAAATAAAATAATAGTTTCATGATTTCCAAAAGTGCCCCTCCTCTCCTCTTATAAAAGGCCCTCACCTCTACCTCATTTCACACACTCCTCAAGCCTTTGGCTCGGCCATTCCCTGCCCATTTACTATCTCCACATCCCTATCCTAATCATAGAGGATTCCCTTTGGGTATAATCCTTTCAAAGGAAGCCTTTAGGCTCAAATCACAAGGAGTTACACATTTAAAGGTAATTCATTCTCTCATGTTCATTTGTTTTATTTTGCTTCTCCAACCCCCTAAACTCTTTTTATTTACTTATTTTGTAACAAAAACAGTATCTTCAATATACTAGGATGTTGTTATAAGATTTATTGGAGCTAAAATCTCACACAACTACATCAAATGGTTAACGAACATACGGTTTCTGTGGATTGCGAAATTCTGCCTCCCGAAACGATGATTGTTCAATACTCATTTAACACCTTCAAAGGTGGCCATAATGATTTCACTATTTATATATATGATATATAATATGGTTATTATTTCCTTAAGCTTCTATATTTTTCATTTATGGCATACCATTATTGTTTCCATTATGGGTAAACACGATATCTTAATTTTAGGAAGTGCGGACTACCGCCCCCTGAAAGTGATTTGATTCGTTAATACCATATGGGGGATGTGTAAAGGATAAAGTTAATGATATTATATATGTTATTATACTGGAATTATAATATACCTTAATATCATTATGATTCCATTCTATAAAATACGAAATAGAAATGAAAGTAGCGTCCATGCGTACGTACGGCTTACCATCTCCATGAACGGTGCATTTCATTTCTTACCTCTAAATGATTATGTAATATTATAAATGGATGCATGTACTGGATATATATTACATATATGATATCTACATCATGAATACCATTCTGGATATAATGGATACATGAACAACATGTAATTATAAAGGGCTTATTTTTGACTCAAGTACCAATGATCTTTAAAACGAACGTTATTAACTTAAATAATTACATAGTGTTCATGACATGTAAATACGTGATTTAAAAGGAATAATGAACTTGAAAAAGGTTCTTAAACAAGTATAAATTAACTCAAGTTTATTATTCAGGACATTAAAGAACGATCGAGTCAAGTCGGATACGAGGTAAGGGAACTTCTTAACCCAATTTCTATTCTTTGGGTTAATCTCCTACTTTCAAATTATGTCATGATATTATTATGTCCTATCTTGTATTTGTACTTTCTTTATGTGTAATTATAGTGAATACACAAAATAGATCTATTTTATTTTAAAAAATGATCCTTGTATGGGACTTCGTCTCAATCTCCTTTCATTGAGGCATATTTTGTTTTATACTCAACCTTCTTTTATAAGGTGTATAAACCCCATTGAATTTTACGTTTATACAAAAGGAATCTTTTTTATATGAAGAGTTTTAATAAACGACAAAATGGAATGTTTTTGTCATACGTATGCGGCGACAACGACTTCTCCGTCACAGTGACCGTTATTTGAGTTTCGGCTTCCTCTACAAGCCATACCTTCTTTTTAAAAGAAAAATAAATACCATGTTTTAATTTGCTTTTATTTTGGTATTGAAAATGGTTTTCATAATGTTTTTATATCAATGTGTTGTGTTGATATCTTGTGATTTAAAGGTGGAAATGTTATGTTTCCTTTATGCATGTTTTATGTGATACGATTATGTTGAGGTTCTTGGGCATTATTATGAAGACGGGTGGTTCTGTGATAAACTAAGGGCGGGTGAGCCCGATATAGCTCTCCAATGCATTGGGTAACGCGAAGGAGTGAAACTTTAAGGTTTCTCCGAAGAGATTTAGGGAATATACTGTGATGAGTATTCCAAATGTAACCAAGAGGGTTACTCCCTAAGTAAGAATGTTATGAATGCCTCAAGTTACGTTTATGTCTTATGATTTCTTTGATTAATTCATTGTTTGATGAGGTATGTTAATGTGCCTATGTTTTATGGGTAAAGTATGATTTCATTCTTATGTATATATGAACTCATGTTTCCTTTCCATATTTATATAACCCTTACTGAGCTTTTTATGTTCATCCCAAGTTTTTGAAATATTTTCACAGGTCAAGGGAAAGGTACAAGATGTGATGATAGTGTCAAGGATGTGTCAAGAAAGAATCGATGTTTTATTTTCAATATATTTCCATTAATGGGAAGAATGAATTTTGTCTTTTATGTAACCACTTTGTTTAAATGTGGAATGTAATGCAAGTTTCATGATCTAATTCTCTAAAACTCTAAAACTGAAAAGATCCTCAATGTGTAATCTTGTAATAACTCAAGATTAAGTAAGGTTTAAGGCTGGGGCCTTATAGTTGGTATCAACGTCCGGTTTAGATAACATTAGAGGTTAGGTTATTCTCTAAGCATAAGTGACATTACCATAATGGTTAGGATTATCAGAAAGAGTCCTAGTTTTAGATAAAGTGAATGAGTAAGTATATCTTAGTGTATACCTTCCTCATTAGTACATGATGGTTTTGTTGATATACTCACACTGACATTTCTGTTTTTTGTGAATGGCGGGATCTCACAGGCACCAAAGTGACAATTGCATTGAAGGAAACTGTGGTGGTTCTCTGATTAAGAGACTCGATGAAATGGGGTATTCAATGAGGAAACTCGTGGTTGTTCTAAACCAACTATCAAGGAGTCATGATCAACCACGTGAACCTTGGTATGTTCTATAATGCATCATGTACGAGATGACCAATCAATGTGGAAGTTCAGGTAATAAATATAAAGGTAACCAATAGGGTTTATTTGATCCTTACTTTTGAGTTAATTATGGGTTATTATATGATTTGATGGAATAAGAAGGCATGAGATAAACTCTAGGAATATGTTATATTTATTTTTGATGATTTTATCCCTTTTTGGGGAATGATTTTAGAATTATATAGTTTTGGAAAAAGGACAACACGCATACCGTGTGACAACCCGTCGCGTCGGGCAAAGCTGCGGGAATCGAACCCACAACCAAAGTGCGACTGGTATTTATCGCCTACCACTGGACTACGTGAAGTCCCTGGTTAGTTTGACTGATTCTTTCTAGTTATATGATTTTATGAATTAAGAGTAAGTTGATTTTGGGTTATTTATGAAAATGATTAACCTATCATGGAGGATATATGATTAGGTTAATTACTTTTCAATACGAGACTTTAGGAGCAACTGATGTTATTTGGAGATAAATGTTACGATTTAACTAGGAAGTCTATGTGACTAAATCTTTCAAATATTTGTGTTTCAACCTTAGTTTGGTTACTTTGAATAATTTTATGGAAAAATTGTTTATCTAATGGTCCTCGTTGAACTTTGGGTTTTGTTGGACAAATATTGGAGATTAAGCATAGATTTTCTTTTTTATAAAGGGTTATCCTTTTCTGGATTATCTGATCTTGTACTAGCCCTTTTGGTTTTGGTTTTGGTTAAAGTCTAAAGACATGGGAAGTATATAGTCCTCTTTTGTGGATTAGGTGATTCTCTAGAACTTGATTATAGTACTCTTAATGGGAACAAGTCTTCCTAAATACTCCTCTTTTGGAGAAAATATGATTTTGTGTAAGGAATCTAATAAAAGTTGAAAGTCAACATGATAATTGATTATGTTTCCTTATGAATAAATTCCTCAATAAAAAGTAACTTAAAACAAAAATGTTTTCTATTAACTTTTCCTACTGGGGAATCGAATACGGTTTAACCCATCACAAGTTTGTGAATTTCTCATGGTTAACTTTCTCCTAAACATGTTTTCTATCACTCTCCATCAGAACATGACCCTTTGTTTTTTACTCCATGTCCATATTTTCATACTTGGAATTCTAGTATGGGTTAACTCGGGTGACCTTTGTACTTATCTTTCTTTATTTTAGAGTGATTGTTTTACCGACTCTTGTTCCGATGTGGGACTTTCAAGGATGTTTCCAAGCTCAATTTTAAAAATTGTGAGGACGCAATTCCCAAAAGGGGGGAAGGATGTAACACCCCAGGTAAATAAAGAATATGACATTTTCATATTTATCCATATTTGTTAATAAAATATTAATATGTCTTTAAAGGGGACGCTATGCTCGATGGCGTACCCAACACGCAACAACGAGTTTCCTGGGAATCTTACGTTGCACTCTAATAATAAAATAATATTATTTTAAATGGTAATTATCATGTACCCGTTGTATTGGCGGGAATGGATAGAAATAACTAAAATATGATTATATATGTTTTTAAATGTTTTTACATTTATCCAATAATATATAAAGGCTTAAAATACAAAAAGAATTCAATTTTAGGAGTATATGACCTAGTTTTCACTAATGGTTCACTTATCTCCTTTTGATGGAGAACCGTCATTAAATATAGTTTTTTTCACCCTTATACATTCTATTGGACCAAATAAAACTCTTCTTAAGAATTGGGACATCAAAATTTACTTTGTGTAAATTTTTGGTATCTTTCTGATAATGTTTATTTTTTAATGATTAGTGTAAAATGTTGTATTTTAAATTCAAACCCTCTTTTTAATATAATTTATTTATATTATTAGATTATCTTTTGAATTGTTCTTAATGTGTAATCTGAATATATTTTTACCATTTAATCCAATGGTGGTCATTGGAATCAATTTCACTTTGAAATTAGACTTAAACTGGTGCCAGTCTTTTGATACTTATTGTTTTATAAAAACACGCTATTTGCTCTGATAGCAGGAATTAATTATTAAATTAATTAATGTAACCTATATGTTTTTAATTTTGTAAAATAGACTTAATTTTTGAATTCGGAATATCAAATATAGCTTAGGGTGAATTTTTTTTAATTTTCTGAACAACTCCAATTTTTTGTTGAATAGTGAAACCACTAAGTGGTAATCAAGCTAACTGATTTTTCAATTAAATGAAAGTTTACCACTAATGTGTATTGAATTTTAAAAATCCGACATACATGGTTGTCATTAGTATTTAAAATGTGGTTCAATGGGATAATTTTTTTTGGGTGAATAGTAACTTATTAAGATTTTAATCGCGATTAGAGATAATTAGTGTAATATAAGGTAAAAATGATATTATAAAAATGTGAAAACACCATGAAACTTGTCCTAACCCTATTGGATGAGTCATGGCCGACCAATATAACCCATGGGTCGATTTAGGGGACCCTATGGAGCCTCGTGGGTGAGATAATGACTTTAATGCTTTTTTTAAAGGTGAAAATGACACTAACATAAATTGTGTTACTAAAACAATTTTTAGAAGGGGTTATACTAATCAGAATTTTGTTTATAAATACTATTTGGAAAGATAAAAATATTTCATACATCAGGATATTTTTTTTATAATTTTTAGACATGAAATAAATTAATTTAATTATGAAATCATGATGATGCAACGATGACCTCATTAATGAACAGTTTAAATAAAATGAAACGATAATATAAAATCTAAGACCTACAATTGTCCAAAAACTATTTAATGGGAATATTTCGAAGCCTTATCATCTTATATTCTAATTATATCAATGTGGGACCTTAGAAATTCGAAACACTTTTGAAAATAAAATAATAGTTTCATGATTTCCAAAAGTGCCCCTCCTCTCCTCTTATAAAAGGCCCTCACCTCTACCTCATTTCACACACTCCTCAAGCCTTTGGCTCGGCCATACCATGCCCATTTACTCTATCCACATCCCTATCCTCATCCTAGAGGATTACCTTTTGGAATAATCCTTTCAAAGGAAGCCTTTGGGCTCAAATCACAAGGAGTTACACTTTTAAAGGTAATTCATTCTCTCATGTTCATTTGTTTTATTTTGCTTCTCCAACCTCTAAACTCTTTTTATTTACTTCTTTTGTAACAACACTAGTATCTTCACTATACTAGGATGTCGTTATAAGATTTATTCGAGCTACACTCTCACACAACTACAACAAATGGTTAAATAACATACGGTTTCTGTGGATGGAGAAATTCTGCCTCCCGAAACGAGGATTGTTCAATACGCATTTAACACATTCAAAGGTGGCCATTATGATGTCACTATTTTTATATATGATATAAAATATGTTTATTCTTTTTTTAAGCTTCTGTATTTTTCATTTATGGCATACCATTATTGTTTCCATTATGGGTAAACACGATATCTTCATTTTAGGAAGTGCGGACTACCGCCCCCTAAAAGTGATTTGATTCGTTAATTCCATATGTGGGGTGTGTAAAGGATAAAGTTAATGATATTATATATGTTATTATACTGGAATTAAAATATACCTTTATATGATTATGATTCCATTCTATAAAATATGAAATAGAAATGAAAGTAGCGTTCATGCGTACGTACAGCTTACCGTCTCCATGAACGGTGCATTTCATTTCTTACCTCTAAATGATTATGTAATATTATAAATGCATGCATGTACTGGATATATATGACATATATGATATCTACATGATGAATACCATTTTGGATATAATGGATACATGATCAACATGTAATTATAAAGGGCTTATTTTTTACTCAAGTACCAATGATCGTTAAAACAACCGTTATTAACTTAAATAATTACATAGTGTTCATGAAATGGAAATAAGTGATATAAAAGGAATAATGAACTTGAAAAAGGTTCTTAAACAAGTAGAAATTAACTCAAGTTTATTATTCAGGGCATTAAAGAACTATCGAGTCAAGTCGGATACGAGGTAAGGGAACTTCTTAACCCAATTTCTATTCTTTGGGTTAATCTCCTACTTTCAAATAACGTCATGATATTATTATGTCCTATCTTGTATTTGTACTTTCTTTATGTGTAATTATAATGAATACACAAAATAGATCTATTTTATATAAAAAAATGATCCTTGTATGGGACTTCGTCTCAATCTCCTTTCATTGAGGCATATTTTGTTTTATACACAACCTTCTTTTATACGGTGTATAAACCCCTTTGACTTTTACGTTTATCCAAAAGGAATCTTTTTTGTACGAACAGTTTTACTAAATTACAAAAGGGAATGTTTTTGGCGTACGTATGCGGCGACAACGAATTCTCTGTCACAATGACCGTTATTTGAGTTCCGGCTTCCTGTACAAGCCATACCTTTTTTTTAAAAGAAAAATAAATACCATGTTTTAATTTTCTTTTATTTTGGTATTGAAAATGGTTTTCATAATGTTTTTATATCAATGTGTTGTATTGATATCTTGTGATTGAAAGGTGGAAATTTTATGTTTCCTTTATGCATGTTTTATGTGATACAATTATATTGAGGTTCTTGGGCATTATTATGAAGACGGGTGGTTCCGTGATAAACTAAGGGCGGGTGAGCCCGATATAGCTCTCCAATGCATTGGGTAACGCGAATAAGTGAAACATTAAGGTTTCTCCGTAGATATTTAGGAAATATACTGTGATGGGTATTCCAAATGTAACCAAGAGGGTTACTCCCTACGTAAGAATGTTATGAATGCCTCAAGTTACCTTTATGTCTTATGATTTCTTTGATTTATTAATGGTTTGATGAGTTATGTTAAAGTGCCTACGTTTTATGGGTAAAGTATGATTTCATTCTTATGTATAAATGAACTCATGTTTCCTTTCCATATTGTTATAACCCTTATTGAGCTTTTTATGCTCATCCCAAGTTTTTGAAATGTTTTCACAGGTCAAGGGAAAGTTACAAGATGTGATGATAGTGTCAAGGATGTGTCAAGAAAGAATATATGTTTTATTTTCAATATATTTCCGTTGATGGGAAGAATGAATATTGTCTTTTATGTAACCACTTTGTTTAAATGTGGAATGTAATGCATGTTTCATGATCTAATTCTCTAAAACTCTAAACCTGAAAAGATCTTCAATGTGTAATCTTGTAATAAATCAAGATTAAGTAAGGTTTAAGGCTGGGGCCTTATAGTTGGTATCAAAGGTCGGTTTAGATAAATTTGGATGTTAGGGTATTCTCTAAGCATAAGTGACATTACCATAATGGTTAGGATTTCAGAAAGAGTCCTAGTTTTAGAAAAATTGAATGAGTAAGTATATCTTAGTGTTTACCTTCCTCATTAGTACATGATGGTTTTGTTGATATACTCACAATGACATTTCTGTTTTTAGTGAATGGCTGGATATCACAGGCACCAAAGTGACAATTGGTTTGAAGGAAACTGTGGTGGTTCTCTGATTAAGAGACTCGATGAAATGGGGTATTCAATGAGGATACTCGTGGTTGTTCTAAACCAACTATCAAAGAGTCATGATAAACCACATGAACCTTGGTATGTTCTACAATGCATCATGTATGAGATGACCAATCGATGTGGATGTTCAGGTAATAAATATAAAGGTAACCAATAGGGTTTATATGATCCTTACTTTTGAGGTAATTATGGGTTATTATATGATATGATGGAATAAGAAGGCATGAGATAAACTTGAGGAATATGTTATATTTATTTTTTCTGATTTTATCCCTTTTTGGGGAATGATTTTATAATTATATAGTTTTGGAAAAAGGACAACACGCATACCGTGTGACAAACCGTCGCGTCGGGCAAAGCTGCGGGAATCGAACCCACAACCAAAGTGCGACGGGTATTTATCGCCTACCACTGGACTACGTGAAGTCCCTGGTTAGTTTGAATGATTCTTTTTAGTTATATGATTTTATGAATTAAGAGTAATTTTTTTGGGTTATTTATGAAAATGAATAACCTATCATGGAGGATATGTGATTAGGTTAATTATTTTTCAATACGAGACTTTAGGAGCAACTGAGGTTGTTTGGAGATAAATTTTACGATTTAACTTAGAAGACTATGTGACTAAATCTTTCAAATATTTGGGTTTCAACCTTAGTTTCGTTACTTTGAATAATCTTATGGAAAAATTGTTTATCTAATGGTCCTCGTTGATCTTTGGGTTTTGTTGGACAAATTTTGGAGATTAAGCATAGATTTTATTTTTTATAAACGGTTATCCTTTTCTGGATTATCTGATATTGTACTAGCCTTTTTGGTTTTGGTTTTGGTTAAAGTCTAAAGACAAGGGAAGTATATAGTCCTCTTTTGTGGATTAGGTGATTCTCTAGAAGTTGATTATAGTACTCTTAATGGGAACAAGTCTTCCTAAATACTCCTCTTTTGGAGAAAATATGATTTTGTGTAAGGAATCTAATAAAATTTGAAAGTCAACATGATAAGTGATTATGTTTCCTTATGAATAAATTCCTCAATAAAAAGTAACTTAAAACAAAAATGTTATCTATTAACTTTTCTTACTGGTGAATCAAATACCGTTTAACCCATCACAAGTTTGTGATTTTCTCGTGGTTAACTTTCTCCTAAACATGTTTTCTATCACTCTCCATCAGAACATGACCCTTTTTTTCCTCCATGTCTATATTTTCATACTTGGAATCCTAGTATGGGTTAACTCGGGGGACCTTTGTACTTATCTTTCTTTATTTTAAAGTGATTGTTTTACCGACTCTTGTTCCGATGTGGGACTTTCAAGGATGTTTCCAAGCTCAATTTTAAAAATTGTGAGGACGCAATTCCCAAAAGGGGGGAAGGATGTAACACCCCACGTAAATAAAGAATATGAAATTTTCATATTTATCCATATTTGTGAATAAAATATTAATATGTCTTTAAAGGGGACGCTATGCTCGATGGCGTACCCAACACACAACAACAAGTTTCTTGGGAATCTTACGTTGCACTCTAATAATAAAATAATATTATTTTAAAAGGTAGTTAACATGTAGCCATTGTATTGGAGGGAATGGATAGAAATAACTAAAATATGATTATATATGTTTTTAAATGTTTTTACATTTATCCAATAAAATATAAAGGCTTAAAATATAGAAAGAATTCAATTTTAGGCGCATATGACCTAGTTTTCACTAATGGTTCACTTATCTCCTTTTGATGGAGAACCGTCATTAAATATAGTTTTGTTCACTCTTATACATTCTATTAATCCAAATAAAACTCTTCTTAAGAATTGGGACATCAAAATTTATTTTGTGTAAATTTTTGGTATCTTTCTGATAAAGTTCATTTTTTAATGAATAGTGTAAAATGTTGTATTTTAAATTCAAAACCTATTTTTAATATAATTTATTTATATGATTAGATTATCTTTTGAATTGGTCTGAATGTGTAATCTGAATATATTTTTACCATTAATGCAATGGTGGTCATTGGAATCAATTTCACTTTGAAACTAGACTTAAACTGGTGCCAATCTTTTGATACTTATTGTTTTATAAAAACACGCTATTTGCTCTGACAGCGGTAATTAATTATTAAATTAATTAATGTGAGTTATATGTTTTGAATTTTGTAATATAGTATTCATTTTTGAATTCGGAATATCAAATATAGCTTAGGGTGAATTTTTTTTAATTTTCTGAAAAACTCCAATTTTTTGATGAATAGTGAAACCACTAAGTGGTAATCAAGCATACTGATTTTTCCGTTAAATGAAAGTTTACCACTAATGTGTATTGAATTTTGAAAATCCAACATACATGGTTGTCATTATTATGTAAAATGTGGTTCAATGGGATAAAAATAATTTTTTGGTGAATATTAACTTATTAAGTTTTTAATCGCGATTAGAGGTAATTAGTGTAATTTAAGGTAAAAATGATATTATAAAAATGTGAAAACACCATGACACTTGTTCTATCCCTATTGTATGAGTCATGTCCGACCAATACAACCCATGGGTCTACTTAGGGGACCCTATGGAGCCTCTTGGGTGAGATAATGACTATAATGCCTTTTTTGTAAAGGTGAAAATGACACTAACATAAATTGTGTTACTAAAACAATGTTTAGAAGGGGTTATACTAATCATAATTTTGCCTATAAATACTATTTGGAAAGATAAAAAGATTTCCTACATTAGGATAGTTTTTTTATAATTTTTAGACATTATATAAATAAATTTAATTATGACATCATGATGATGCAATGATGGCCTCATTAATGAACAGTTTAAATTAAATGAAACGATAATATAAAATCTAAGACCTAAACTTGTCCAAAATCTATTGAATGGGAATATTTAGAAGCCTTATCATCTTATCTTCGAATTATATCAATTTCGGACATTATAAATTCGAAACACTTTTGAAAATAAAATAATAGTTTCATGATTTCCAAAAGTGCCCCTCCTCTCCTCTTATAAAAGGCCCCCACCTCTACCTCATTTCACACACTCCTCAAGACTTTGGCTCTGCCATACCCTGAAAATTTACTCTCTCCACATCCCTCTCCTCATCCTAGAGGATTCACTTTGGGACTAATCCTTTCAATGGTAGCCTTTAGGCTCAAATAAAAAGGAGTTACACTTTTAAAGGTAATTCATTCTCTCATGTTCATTTGTTTTATTTTGCTTCTCCAACCCCCTAAACTCTTTTTATTTACTTATTTTGTAACAAAACAAGTATATTCAATATACTAGGATGTTGTTATAATATTTATTCGAGCTACACTCTCACACAACTACATCAAATGGTTAAAGTACATACTGTTTCCGTGGATGGCGAAATTCTGCCTCCCGAAATGATGATTGTTCAATACTCATTTAACACCTTCAAAGGTGGCCATTATGATGTCACTATTTTTATATATGATATATAATATGTTTATTATTTCCTTAATCTTCTGTATTTATCATTTAAGGCATACCATTATTGTTTCCATTATGGGTAAACATGATATCTTCATTTTAGGAAGTGCGGACTACCGCCCCCTGAAAGTGATTTGATTCGTTAATACCATATGTGGGATGTATAAAGGATAAAGATAATGATATTATATATATTATTATACTGGAATTATAATATACCTTTATATCATTATGATTCCATTCTATAAAATACGAAATAGAAACGAAAGTAGCGTTCATGCGTACGTACGGCTTACCGTCTCCATGAACGGTGCATTTCATTTCTTATCTCTAAATGATTGTGTAATATTATAAATGCATGCATGTACTGGATATATATGACATATGTGATATCTAAATCATTAATACTATTCTGGATATAATGGATACATGAACAACATGTAATTATAAAGGGCTTATTTTTGACTCAAGTACCAATGATCGTTAAAACGACCGTTATTAACTTAAATAATTACATAGTGTTAATGACATGACAATAAGTGATATAAAAGGAATAATGAACTTGAAAAAGGTTCTTAAACAAGTATAAATTAACTCAAGTTTATTATTCAGGACATTAATGAACGATCGAGTCAAGTCGGATATGAGGTAAGGGAACTTCTTAACCCAATTTCCATTCTTTGGTTTAATCTCCTACATTCAAATTACGTCATGATATTATTATGTCCTATCTTGTATTTGTACTTTATTTATGTGTAATTATAGTGAATACACATAATAGATCTATTTTATTTAATGAAATGATCCTTGTACGGGACTTCGTCTCAATCTCCTTTCATTGAGGCATATTTTGTTTTATACACAACCTTCCTTTATACGGTGTATAAACCCCTTTGACTTTTACGTTTATCCAAAATGAATCTTTTTTATATGAAGAGTTTTACTAAACGACAAAAGGGAATGTTTTTTTCGTACGTATGCGGTGACAATGACTTCTCCGTCACAGTGACTGTTATTTGAGTTTCGGCTTCCTCTACAAGCCATACCTTCTTTTTAAAAGAAAAATAAAAACCATGTTTTAATTTTCTTTTATTTTGGTATTGAAAATGGTTTTCATAATGTTTTTATATCAATGTGTTGTATTGATATATTGTGATTGAAAGTTGGAAATGTTATGTTTCCTTTATGCATGTTTTATGTGATATGATAATGTTCAGGTTCTTGGGCATTATTATGAAGATGGGTGGTTCCGTGATAAACTAAGGGTAGGTGAGCCCGATATAGCTCTCCAATGCATTGGGTAACGCGAATGAGTGAAAAGTTAAGGTTTCTCCGAAGAGATTTATGGAATATACTGTGATGGGTATTCCAAATGTAACCAAGAGGGTTAATCCCTACGTAAGAATGTTATGAATGCCTCAAGTTACCTTTATGTCTTATGATTTCTTTGATTTATTCATGGTTTGATGAGGTATGTTAAAGTGCCTATGTTTTATGGGTAAAGTATGATTTCATTCTTATATATATATGAACTCATGTTTCCTTTCCATATTTTTATAACCCTTACTGAGCTTTTTATGCTCATCCCAAGTTTTTGAAATGTTTTCACAGGTCAAGGGAAAGGTACAAGATGTGATGATAGTGTCAAGGATGTGTCAAGAAAGAATCCATGTTTTATTTTCAATATATTTCCGTTGATGGGAAGAATGAATATTGTCTTTTATGTAACCGCTTTGTTTAAATGTGGAATGTAATGCAAGTTTCATGGTCTAATTCTCTAAAACTCTAAACCTGAAAAGATCCTCAATGTGTAATCTTGTAATAACTCAAGATTAAGTAAGGTTTAAGGCTGGGGCCTTATAGTAGGTGTGTGAAAAAAATTATTATTGGTCCATGTATATTATGCTATGTCATTTTGTGTTCAAATAACATGAACATACATATTCCATTTATAATATATGTATATTATAACCATATAAATTACCATTGTAATAAATTTGAAAATTGACATACATAGAGAATACTCGAGGTAATTCAATGCATAGATGATCATCAACCAAATGGTGTATATTAACGATCTTCTTTATAATTCTTGTAATATATTATCTAAAAAAGATTGTATTCAATAAATACTAATTAAAATAATTTACCAAAAACGAATTCATTGATAATATAGATACTCATTCAAATAAATTAGAATTACTATATTAAGGAATCCAATCCTGAGATTTTTGCTTTTATTACAGTGACATGTATCAAAATTTTTAATCCTATAAAAAGATACTTATACTAAAAAAATATTATAGGTTAAAAATTTACAAGAAAAAAATAAATTATATAAATTACATGTTCGTCAAAAATAATAATATGTTACCTATCCACCATTATATATGTTAATCACTATATCCAATTGTGGATAATGTATTAGTACGAAAGGAATCTCTAATTAATGCCTCTATTATATAATGTATCACCACCCACAGTTGATATAATTCTATCTTTTAATGAATTGGGAAATTCTTAAAAAAATGTGTCATCATATATGATATAATATGCTACTGGGTATCAAAATAGAATATCTCACAATTAATTTTATTTGAAATAAGAGTTGGTTGAGGATTATTCCTAGGAAGATATTACCTCACATACCCTTACAAGACCAAGATGATCATCCATTATCAAAGACTCTATAATGATTCCTTTCTAACCATATTCTGTATATTTTTCATCTAATGATATGTATAATGAAATTTAATATTTTAAATTATATAATAATCCCAAATGTTAAAAACCTAATTTTGGTATTAATTTATTTTAATGATACATTATGTATTTTATAAAAATATACCTGAAGAAATATTTAATAGTTTTATTATACTTTATGAATAAAAAAGAGTATATTTCATTTCAAAATTAAAAAAAATTGTAACAATTCATGATTATTTATTATTTATCATGGATTATCCTTATATGAAACATATTATTTTCCATGGTGTTTTTGTAAATGGGGAATAAATATAATAGGTGAACTCATAGTCTCCTCAAATTGTAGCATACAATGGTTTCTAACATGTTATAATAATGGAATAAATAATACATCATGAATACAAAAAAAAATTATTCCATATAAATTATAACATCTGTAAAACATAATCCATGGATGGAACAAAAATGAGAATATATAATTACATGGAAAATAGTAACTAATCTTATAAGGATGGAATGCATAATTTTGGACATCATTATCATACCATCATGTGCTTGTTCCAAAAGATCATACATAACAGGGTACAAATACACTGAATAACAATTCTTGCATTTCTCATGATACCTAAAAATTGATTGAGTTGATTTATATTTCTAGGATCCCGTAAGATAAAATAGGTCCAGTGCATCCATCATACACGGAGCATTTATAATAAATACATAACATAATGTTCTATAATTTTTGTTTTCAAAATGGATAAATAACAAATAATTATCCATATTTAAATAATGGATTTATATATTGGAATGTATTATTTTATAAATGAAAATATATATTTGTTTAGATTAACATCCATCAATAAAATTTGGAACTATATGATATTCTCAACACATTGGAATGTTTACATATTAAAGGAAAATAAATGAATAATAGATTATGAAACATGAAATGTATAATGATATCAATAAGTATTTTTAATATAATTTGAAACTATAAGAGAATAATTAAATGGTAGTGTAATATACATTAATAATATAAGTATATTACTGAAATAAATGATATTCATTGTGGTTATAAAATTTCCACCAGGATAAACATCCAGGTGTTCATGCTTTGACTCCCAATGTGATCTTTTTAAAAAACTAATATAAAATAAAATATAGAACTAAAATATGTTTCCCCATATATATAATGGTAATCATTTTATAGAACAAAATACCCAATGTATGAAATAATAAATCCATGATACCACCTTTTTATTCATTATATAATAATCTTGATAATAGAATTTATTTTTATGAAAATAGATTATAAATTTAATGAATTTTAAAGGGTGTGTAATAAGAGGGAATGACAATACACCATTTAGATTATAATAATTATTTTATAATAATGAATTAAAAATATTTTATTTATAAATTTAATGTAGTTAATCATAATTACAAAATTAGAAATAATGAGATGAAATTAATAACCCCTATTTCTATTCAGACAAATTTGGCATAGTTTTATGTTGAGAAAAAATGCGTAATATCTCATTTATATATCATATTTATAATTATAATATGAAATTTGACTCATTTTATCATATGGGAAAATTATGAAATTAATAATAACATGAGATTCATGAATAGGAAATAGAAATAGAGATTTAAGAACCTTTACAATGCTAAAAACATCCCAAAACATAATAAATACGTTATTAAAACATTGAAAGATTCCTTGAAGGACTCTGGATATGAAAATATAGAGTATATTTATAACTGAATATTTTTTTACGAAGAATAGTGAGTGGATGGGTGATGATTAATAAGAAATGTGGGAGAACCATATAATTGTTTTTATAATTTTTATTTTGAAATATTGGTTGTAAAAAATTAATACCATTTACTTATCTCTAGATTTAGATAATGGGATTTTATATATAAATGATTATTTTATTAATCTACTAACTAATATCATTTTGTATTTTTATACAAATATTATTTATTCACAAGTAATTTTGATTCATTATATATAAAAAAAATTTATTTAAAAAATTACATTTTTAGTTTTAAAAGTTATATTAGAAATTATAAATAAAATATTGAATAAATAAATGTATATTTTTCTGATATAATCATCTAAATACGTTATTATATAATTTTTTTTATCAATATGAGGACATAATATTGCCTTTAAGGGCAGAAAAAAATTTCTATTCACCATAAAAATTATTTCATTATGAAAATTATTACAAATAATTTATGTGTAATTTAAATGATTCGATTTTAAATGAAAAGTAATTTTTAAAATAATTTGTATATTATATAAATTTAATTATTATGTAAAAATTTTATTGTATTTAAGCATCATGAATTTCGAACTGATAATTTAAATGCCCCCTTTTCATTAATATTTTTTATTTTATGAAAATTGTATGGGTACCTTTATTCTCACAAATTCATTAATATAGATTATTAATATTTATTAAATATTCATTCAAGAGAAGATATTATGATTTTTTTGGAAATAAGTATGTCACACATAATAGTCACATTATTATCAGAGTGTTCATATTATTATGCAGGTAGGTTGTGGGTAGGTGGTTGATGCAAATCAATGGGCATCAGTCAATATTGAATAATGTAGGGTGGCATATAGTATGGTGGATGAGTGAATAAGGCAAGAGAAATGGGTTCATATATAGCTAGATATATCATTGTTCAAAATATGGTTTTATGAGAATACATGATATTATTAGAATATTACACTATTACAATGGTCAATGTAGCCTTAAAATAAATATTAACATTTATAAAAACACATCATTCTTAATTATAATGTTATTCTTTTTGGTATATTAATTTCTATTTTATTTCAATGATACTTCTCAATGTTTTTTATAACAACAATCTATGTTGTTTTTCACTCATTACTATATATGACCCCCCATAGATAGAGATTGTGGTTCTTCCTCATTTTTATATGTTTAATGGTTTTAGTCGTAGTTGATAGAGTGATTAAAATTCAATATTTTTTTGTTATAAAAATATTATGAAATTAAAATTTTCAACTACACAATAACTAATTTAATGAGATATTTATTTATTATCACTGAATCTTGGGTTTTACATTCTCCCCCTTAAATAATTTTATCCTAGAAATGTGGGGTATTAATCAATCCATAGAATATTATGGGTAATTATTTCTCATTACTTCTTTAGTTTCTTACATAAAATTTTCTAACCAAGTATTCCCTCTATATACCCTCACAAGAAGAGTTGATAGATTAAGATAAACATTCTATTTAGTACCCATATGTTGGAGAGGCTCTTAATTATATTATTTACCACGATTTAGGTCTATTCAGTCATACTAGAGTACATGTGATGGATATGGTATATATTTTCCCTCTTGTGATATTTGGAATATATAAATTAATATAAATATGATGGATGTTGTAACCCACTGATAAATCATAACCCAAATTCTCTCAAAAATCCAAAAAACCCAATATACAGTTGAGTTGGCTTATTCATCTTACTAATCTTTATAATGTACTTATATAGTGACACCATTATTAAGAATATATTCCCTATATGAAACTCTAATTCTTTCCTTTAATTATATCATTAAATAATATATCTCATTATATTTTCCTTGAAATGAATCTTCATAATGAATACATTAAATTTCTCTCCTCAATTACTTTTGAACCAAAATTCCATTTTCTAAAACATCATCCCAGAAGGTTGGAGTATGAATTTTTTACCATAAAATTACTAAATATGTCATTTTTATTTTCAAATGAAATTTTTTCATATATGTCAATTCCTTATGTGGTAGATACCAATACCGATTTCCCTAAATATCATATGATCCTAAAAACCGTGTATGTAATGAAACATCCCAGTTAAACCCAACACATCACCAAAGATATCTCGAATTGAGGCCCATAGAATATTACTATTCACCAAGGACTAATGAAAATAAACATAGTATTAACATTCTAATAGATTATAAATATTTCTCCTTAAAATAAAATATAAAAAGTTCCATGACAAAAAATATGATGACAAACAATCAGTGTACCTTGTGGTAGAAACAATTAAATTGTCATGAGTGGTATGAAACCAATCAGAAAGGCTAAACATTGGATTAAATAAAATATATCTAAAAAAACTCTCTGAATGACAATATATCACAACCATGTAACCCTCTATGAAGGAAACACCATCAATTATAAGATGTATGGATACATGAAACCCATCCATTTACCTATAACTTGGAAAATAAAATTTGCATACAACTAATGGTATATGTAGGGTGTGAGTAAAATACCAAATAACATACCACCATGAATCATTTTAAGGACAATCACTACACAACCAGTAGTTAATTATTTTAATAAAAACATGTTTTATAAGGCTATATTATTTTAAATATTTTTTCCGAAAACATATAATTGTTTTTTTTTCAAATAAATATATATCAAAATATTGAAAATTATGGGATATAATATGATAGAGACATATATGAAATTCCTCAAAATCAATCATATCTCAAAAGTAAAACATGTGATAAATCATATCCTTGAACATCATTATCAGGAATAGAACCAAGTTCACATTGAATTTGGCCTATGGGAATATGAATCTAGGATATTTAAGGAATATAATGTTGAATATTATTATTCCTATTATTTTCTATCAATATTAGGATACCCAATATATTACATAAAATAATAAGCTCCGATCCTCAATCCCATGTGGCACCACACTCACTAAACCTCTCATAACTCTATAACCAGATATAAAAATTTTCTCAAAGTTCTATGTTTTCTCAAAAAATCTTGTTAACCATGATCATAATTTTTTCAAATATTTTTACAAGTTAATCCTTAATGATTAAATTCATGAAAACCCATTTTCAATTAAAATACTATTTTATAACCATTTATAAATAAAAGCAGGTGATAAAAAAATATTTTTTAATATGACCCTTGCAAATCAAATTTAAAAGCCACTAAAAGGAATTCACTGAAAATAATCCACTTAAATATCTAGGTGATCGTATTGTTAAAATAATCCAAATGAAAATTGAATAAAATCATGATATTCCATGAGAAGGAAAAATTTTAATGAGTAACTTATATCTCCTATATAAAATATGTTATCTCCTTCGATAAAAATAATTTTAAATTAAGTGATTGAGTCCTCACAAGCCTTGATCCATAAGATCATCATAAATTGTCCATCAAAATATTTATATCTAGGTATGAAATCCATTAATATTTCTAAGACATTATAGAGAAGAATTATCGAGGTGATATCAATAATGTGGATGATAAAACGAGTTGAAATCATAAAATTAATTGATGAGATCCACTAGGATCGATGGATACTCGAAAAGAGACCAATGGGAGAACCTTATAGTACATCACAGAATGTCTATGTCCAATACTCTATACGATTCCTTTAACATAGTTAGAAAATGTGATTTTGTCAAATAAAAAATTTTAATTTATGTCCCATTAAAATAATTCAATCATTATCATCAGTAAAATACATTTTTCGTAAAGGAATCCATTATCATCACCTTATTTTTAGAAATGATAAAGTGTACCATTATCAGTGTTGTCACTGTTGTAGATAAAGCCATCGATTTATTAATGATTTCATTTCTGTGATGATATATTCCTTTTCTACAATTTAACTACTACAAACCTATAATACCCTTAAAATTATCTATAATAATAGACCAAATTTAAATGCATAAATTACAATATGTATATGGTGACATTTGGATTGGGATAATAATATTACATTCTACGATCATTTCAATTAAATATTTACATAAAAAATATAGACAATAATTTCATATTTATGATTAATAAAGAAATTTCACCTCATTTAAATAATAAGAACTCTTATAGAATACATTTTCTAATTATTATCCTGCATACAAAATCTACTCCTTACAACTAAACCAATGTATATTTTAGTTTAATTAAATAAGACAATAACGAAATAAACAAATTTTAATTTTAATGTTATTTACTAACCATATGATATATTATATTAGTTAATTTATGTATATATTAATGATATTATCTATAATTCTATTAATTATATTTTTAATATGGTATAATTATATTGAAAAGATTTATATCGAGTAATACTTACAATATCATGTGTGGGATTGATCTGTAGTGATTTCTTACATGTTACGACAAAATTATGGACCTTTTTCCTAATTTTTACAAATAATGAAAACATATTTTATCATTTATGGGTATAAGACATGTATTTTAAATTGAAAAAAATGTATATATTAATAATAGACACTTTTAGACATTGCGGCTACATTGTGCATTATATAGATGGTGGATGATTCCTATAAGTCAAAATTGAATTCTATTCATTGCCCAAAATATTTAGAATAATAGGAGTTTTTATCTGTTTTTAGGTATGTAATTCGGGTTTTAAATAAAGGTAACACTTTTTATATGAAAATAAATACATCAATTCATACCAAAAACATCGTCTGTATGATTTATGGGCGTTCAATTCATATACACAAAAAATATATTCTTGAACAACATTCTAATGTTTTAAAATAATATGAGATTGTTTTATTGGTCTTCGATAGTGAGACATGTTTTGAACTAAAATGAAACATTTATATTGAAATCCCAAAAATCCATATATAAATAAAACATCATGTTATATATTGATACATGATTTATAACATGTCAAAAATGAAATACGTATTAAAAAAATAATCAATAGAATCTGAGTTTGATTTTTTTGGAAGGTGACATGCATTTTAAACTACAATGGAACTTCTATATTGAATACACACTCTTTGATTAATACTTCCCACCTCATCTATCATATTTATTTGATTTAGATTCCTTTATGTATAAAAAATATGGATAGTTTTTTAAAACTCTTAGAATCAATCTGATCATGTTTTTTCAAATTTCGATACTTGTCTTGTGTCATATTGATGTTCAGTTTTTTTACACATCAAATATGAATTATGGATGATTTTAAAAATATTTGAATATAATTCAAACACATTAATCCTATTATTGGATATGTTATGTGAATTTTAAACTAAAATAGAAATTTTATATCCCAAACCCAGACTTCAAGTCATAATAACCCCATCATACATCATATTGAAGTAAAATTAATTACTACATAAACATTGTTTTCAAGATGTTTTAAAACAATGTTATCTTATTTTCATGGTTTTGGATATGAGAAACATTTTAATACAAAATGAGTGTTTTATATTGAAAACATTCAATTGTTATTATACCAACCTCGTCATGTGTAAGATTGATGTGTAGTTGATTTGTACATATAAAAAATAAATTGTGGATTATTTCTTATAAAATTCAGAACAACTTGAGATTGTTCACTAAATTTTGGATATATAACATGTGCTTACAAAATAAATGGTACATCTATATTGAAGACACACTCTATGATCCATACAAACAACTTCATGTGTCATATTGACATGTGTTCAATTTAATCCTTTAAAAAACAACTTATTTATTTTGTTAGTAATGTATCAAAAAAATGATTGCGCTTGCTTAAATTTGAGAATGTGAATTTTTTTTTTTACTAAACTGACAATTTTTTATTTTAAACTCATATATCATTTCATACTAGTCACACTGTCAAATGGATTAAGGTGTGGATAATTACGACAAGTCCAAAGAAAAAAATGGATCATTTTTCTAAGGTATCAAAACATTATGAATATCCATCCATGGTTTTGAGTATGTGACATGTTTTTTGATCTAAATTTTAATTTTAAACTAACCACATAATATTTGAATCATATCATGCACAATGTGTGTTACATTGTTCTTTGGTTGATAATTCCAAGCCACAAATCACATATGGTCATTTTAATATGTATAAAAACATAAATGGTTCTACTCAATTTGGTTTATGTAATGTAGGATTCATAATAAAATGAATATTTAAACTAAAAACATTTTGAGTCATATTTGGTACACTATTTATTAGATTAAGGCTTGACTAATTACTACAGGTAAAAAATTACTGATGGATTGATTTCATTATGTATCAAAATATTATAAATGTATTAAATTGTTTTTTAGTATATCATGTTTGTTTTTAAGGATTCAATTTGAAACTAAAAATATATAATACAAGCCATACTGGGCACACCATTCATCATATTTGTGTGGGGATTATTCCGCACGTCAAACCAATCATTATTATATTCAAATGAAGTTTATATTGAATTAGTTTACATACATTGATATAATCTACTCTCTCCATTGATGTGATCTAATTCAAGAGAACATTGTTTTGATATTAAAATAATTCAACAGTCCCACAATTTCTGTTTCAACATGAAGAATTATATCTATGATAATTTATTTAATAATCTTTTGTTAAAAATGATAATAACACTAACTAAAATCAATAAATATAATGCTTTCTTAATTTACTAAATTAGTAATAGGAAATAACGATTAAATGGGGCATGTATACAATATTGACCCATTTTACTATCTCTATTATCTAATATTCAACATCGAAGTCCAATCACTAACAATTGCGGGATTCATGAGAGAAGTTACAAGATCTTATAGAATCCATAGAGTGTATCCCTATACTATAATTCTATTTTAGAAACAAGTAAAATATAATATTTAATGATTATGATATAAATGATTCACATCTCAAATGTATCACTAAGGTTAAGTACAATACATGATCACAAACATAATCATAATCATGTCAACATGATAATCCAACAATCTCCTAACACTATATATTTATCCTACACATCTCTAATAAAAATTACTTCTTCTTTTGATTATGTATATTATTGAGAATATTTGGAGTACTAATAAATTATAGACAAAAAAATAATTAAAAAATATTTTAATGAAAAAGAAATTACAATATAAGATTACATGATTAGGGATTATATTATTTTGATGGTGAATTATATCTTTCATATTTTTATAAATGTAATATTCATAAGTGGTGTTTTTATTTTTCATTATACAATGGAGAAACATTGAAAAAAATAAGAAAATAATTATGAAAAATATTTTAATAGTTATATTTTACTATATATACCCTAATTTATTTTCATTTAAAAAAATTCATAGGATTCTTATTTTTACTCACCGACCTCATACCATTATTTATATTAAATTTTAATATTTTACAATCATAATAAATCTACCATAAAAAATATTGAAACATATAAATTGATTTTTCTCTCTAAAATGTTAATTTTAGTCTATTAAAAATTCAAAATACACACTATTTTTTTAATATATGATGGATATTAATTCATTGAATGAAAAAAATAAACATATAGGGTATCTAAATTAATTTTTACGAGCATCCATTTTTAAAAAAAATTAAAACAAATAAATAATAAAATTGAAATATATATTTTATATTTTAATAATGTAAAGTATTCCCATGCATTTTTTTCATACATAACAATTTTTTTCAATTATTTTATTCTATAACACAAGAATTAGTAAAACATTATCTTTTCAATTTCATCCAATTCCAAATAATTTTTATGCATACAAATGAAATAGTGATTAATGAATTTAATTTTTATTTGTATTGTTATACCTTTATATAGTAGTAATATATATTATTTTTTAAATTGTCAATAGTTATTAACATTAATTAATAGAGTGTATACATTTTTGGATAGATGGATAATTATAATTCACCTCATGTATGTATTAAATAATGTTATTCCTAGACATTCAACTGGAAAATATCATTTTTACTCTTCCAAACCAACCACATATATAATGAAATCTCCAAAAATTTCATCTTTTATATTAAATATAGAAAAATTTTCATCATTTATTGTTATATAATCATGGACATGTAATGTTAACATATAGTTTAGTGGACTATTTGGGGTAAAGGTACTCTGGGAATGTCCTTTGTATTTCATACATTATTCACAAGATTATCAAGAACATAACATATGTTTACCCATTTCATTTTCTATCTATAATACAATAATTTATTATATATATTTTTAATCAACTATTACTTGTTATTCATATCAATATAATTTAATACAATACTTTATGTATCTTTTTATGATTAGACAAATATGCTTTGAAATTTCTAAAAGCATTATCAATAGTGCAACATCATGATTACATATCATAACTAGAAACTATGTGATTGGCTCGAGAGATACCTAAAAAAGACACTCTCAAATGATCATTTGGATTTTTTTTATTTAATATCATGTCACTTAGTATATAGTACACTAATACCGTAACAACTAGAAAATACATCAGTGTCCATAGAAGTAAATAAAATGAAACATAACCTTGCATATTTTTGGAAATATAATGTTATTAAAAGTTGTATGATTTAATTTTAATATAATTCTTGATGAAAAAATTGATTAACTTTTATAATGTAGAAATTTAAGGGGAATAGTTAACCTCATTTCAAATAGGGCTACGTGCAACTTTATGTATTTATCAATGTTCCACCACAAGGTCGCATTGATCAATCTTCGTGTAATATTTAACTATACCATACCGAATAATAATATCTTTCAATGAATCTATTTTCACATATATTTCATTAATCATATCATAAGTATTTCCTGAAAACATTTTTGTCTCAAAATATGTACAAAGTGGTACTCCAGAACCCACACCTCTAGCCGAATTTTTTTCATGCCCCATCAAAGCTTTTAAATGTGGATTTTATTCAAGTATAGTTGGGGCCAATTCATGTGTGAAAACCATATAAAAAATATATTATCTTAAATAGATATTTTATTTAATAATATTATAAATTACAATGAAACACTACTATGTCATACATAAATATGATTCCCAAAATTATTTTGCATTTTCATCAACTAGTTTACCCTCTTAATTTATATGTTCCACCTTCCATAATACGTTATATGTGATGTAAGTGGATGTAGATTTGGTTTCATCAATATGAATATAAAAAAATAAATATGTTGTTTCATATCACATAATATTTTTTTGTAGATTTAAAATAAATACTATTTTCATTTCTAGTGAGTATTACCATGTCCATCCTTTAATATAAGAGAACGTTGGTTTTCTGAATGTTTCATATGTTCAACACTCATTTTATCTAAGATATTATAAATTTTTAATCAATTTGGATATAATTACTAATCTAAAATAAAATATAATTGACTAAAATACACCTAAATTGATTTATCATGATTTATACTGATGAAATACTTCCTTGATTATGGGTTTAGAATGTGATCATTGGTAATTGGTGGGTTTTTATTTACCTTACCCACATCATCCAAGAGATTATGCTTTTTAAGATGTGTATGGAAGACTTTATGAGCTATTCTAGTGACCATTAGGACTTATTAATTATGCAAATAAACTAGAAAAAATGAAATATATATGGGATGAAAAAATTAAATCAATATTTCATGAATTGTTTTATTAAAATATAGAAATAATATAATAACATTACCCTACTATCATCCCACAAGGCTTCCTTCAATATAGTCATGTGATAAATCCTGAACCTAGATTCCACCTAACAGATCTTTGGGCCCGATTAGACACATTTCCTCAAGCACATCTCCCTAAATAACAGAGGCATTAGACAATTAGAGGGGGCCAAGGAGTTGCTATTGTGTAGACTATTACCTCATTGTAAAAGTATAACAATGTGGAAAATAATAACATATAGTGGAATAATTTATACCATAACAGAATTAAATAGCAGAAGAATTTTAATACAGACAATAAGGAGTCATTTCATATTATAAATGATTCATGTCATGTGATTATATTTTTAAAAGAAAAAAAAGTCACAGTGGAATCATATAAAACAAATTTGTTGAAAGTAAAAAAGAATAAAACATTTTCCAGTAGCATCACAAGACTCGGTTTGGTCCCATTCTCTCCTTCTCTTCAACCGCATATCATGTAAGTGTAGGAGGGTAGTTTCCCTTATCAAAAACATCTAACATATAATCTATTTAGGCCCAAATAATGATCCGAAAAATACATGATACTAAATCCAAGTAGGAAAATACCCCAGATCTATGCCAATTTTTTAGTGAATATATATTGCTGGTAGTGTAAAATAATGAAATCATTAAGCTAGGAGGTACACCAAAGAAAAAATTCTTAGTAGCACTATGTTCCCATTATATTCCATTTCCATTTTATTACTAATTAAATTACATTTAATGGTATAAGTCTTTAGATATGGCCTATTCACAGTATCCATCATGTAGTTTTAAACACAATAGATGCCTCAGAAGGACAGTTTTTAAATAATAAGTAAATAATGAATCCAATATTGAACTTTTACTGTTCATATGTGCCTTAAACCAATTAAATATAAATTATATCCTGAGCCCATCCTTGGTATTCATAAAATTGACTTCATGTATAAATCCATATGAAAGTCCACCAACACCGTACAAGCCTAAATCGGTGAACCTCACAGGATCCCATTATCACTTTATTTGTGGGATGTGCATGTCAACTGAGTCCATATTTGAGGCCATATAGGGAACCCCAAACATTAGTAATTAAATACATCCATTCCCCTTAATGTCATCCATGGAATCCAATTTGGATCCATGATTCACTTTGTATTTTAGTAAATTTCCTATATGATCCCATCCATGGCGTCCATGGTTCACCCACAACATAACATTATGAACAAACCCATTTATACATCCATGGAATTCCAATGAATCCTTGGTTCACTCAAGGGACCAAGGTAAAATAGACATATAATCCCATCCCTGGAATTCAAAATATAATCCATGATTCACCCACTAATATTTACCATTTTTTCAATAACTACTTTAATTTAACAATTCATTATCCATGGAATGGTTAACACCCAAAGAATGTAATATGCATCTTTCCACTAAGGGAGTCTCATTCTAAGACCAACCTTTAGGGAATGACCTATCACAGATCCAATGGGAAATTTTATCATATTAATTTGATAATGTAATCTTAACTATTTAATTGATTTATCATAACCTAACTCATGTGGGGAGGTTCACAGTTGGATCCTGGCATTCCAAACACTCCTAAACAGGAATTAATATAAACACTGGTTAAGTGGATATTCACATATCTTGTACCCTTATCCAATTCAAAATTCATATAGAAGCATTGAAATTTCATTTAGTAAACAATTAATTCTAAAAAACCCCAATAATTCAAATTCATGTCTGACTGTATTGGTACATTAGGAAAAACACCCATAAAATGGTAAAACTAGGCACTCCCCAGTGGGGTGGCCCTCAATTTAGGTAAACAACAAATTTTATTCTTTGCAACCACAATTTAATTACCTAAACAATGATATAAAACGATATGAATGATTTATAAATAATGAAGACAGCCCATAAGGGGGCCACGGATATCCGACATATATAAACATCTTGACATTTAAGGAAATATATGAGACCACCTGTCATATGACCAGTCTAGATATCTCATTCATTATTATGCTTTGATTCTCCCTAGTTTGGGAGAAATCTATAGAATTGATGAAGATCTTGATATTATAGAATTTGAGCATTAATCGAAATAACGAAGTCATTGATACAATGAATATTGAATGGATGAAAAGAAACCATGGACTCACCATTAAGGATCCAAGGAGACCAACAACACTCACCTCAGGGGTTAGATGAAGAAGGGATCTGAAAAAGGATAAAAGGATTTATAAAGAGCTCTCCCAAGGTTCACATTTTATTCAATGAAGGAGGGAGATAAATTTTTATGTTAAAATCATTTCAAGGGAAAATTTTCATTTTACAAAAAATATATGGGCCGCATGGTATACCCATATGGTTTTTCAAATCGTGAAGAAACCTTGAATGGATATTTGTAAATTAAAGGGGCACTAACACAATTAACTACTATGGTATTTCAAACCATACAAGAAACATGCATAGATCTCTATAAATGTGTGGTAGGTCTCTTCCTCAGTTTACAATTTTGTAGAACTATCACACAACTGTGTGGCTGCTACCACAGAGCATCCTGAAACTATCTGGGAACTACTGTCTCCTCTCGCACAGTTTTCTTAACCATGTGGGCTGAAGTTCATGGTTTCTTTCAATCGTGTGGTAGGTGAAGAGCACTCCTAACCTTTGGGTTCTATGAACCCAATTACCCTCATGAACCTCTGAATCTTCACTGACATCAACATGCATATACATTAGGTCGTATCAATGAAATGAAACCTAGAATAGACAAAAAAAATCACAATCCGTACATCAAATAGGAACCAGATTCATAAAAATTTCCCCCCAAAGCTATTCATCACGAATTTCCCTTCCTAGGGTGGTAAATAAGAATTTGAGAATAGCTCCATCCACTCTCACCATACAACGACCTCCCTCTAACTGGAATTCTCTTACATTTGGTCATACTTCCATTGCACCCATGATAATGGAATGGAGCATCCAAATAAAACTTTTGTGTTGTGATCAAAAATTAACATAGGATTCTCCCCAAAGGATACATCTACTGATAATTCAAACATGTTCTGATAAAAATCATGATATGGGTCAGATTAGTAACATCATAGTGGGGAAACATGGGAGACATTGTGCCTAACCTAGTACCTATAAGGAAACCACAACCAATATGAAATTGGCTCGACCCTCTCGATAATCACAAATGGCCAAACATATAATGGTGAAGGGTTACCCTTTCACGTAATCCTACTATTTACCAACCTCAGGGAAACATGTAGAAATACCCAATCCTAGAATGTAAACACTAGAAGTCATATACGACAATCGTCATAAGATTTCATTATGTGACTGCGTAGTATTGGTCCTCTTTCTAACCAACAACACCTATTCTATGGTCTCTCGGAAAAGATGAGGTCTTAGAATAGATTCCTATCTTAACTCCAGCCAACATAGGGGTGACCAGAATAACCTACAGTATAATTCCTATTATGGAACTATATAAATAGTGTTGTAAAACTATTACTATATAAAAACTAAAATAGGGTTATGTGTCTCTCCAAAAAAACCCAATATCTAGGACACATTCTTGAATAATTTTCTTAAGAACATGAATCATGTGCTCTAACTAAACATCAATTTGAGAGAGGTATGATGTGTTAAAATGCACCTATGTACCCAGTTCCATTTGACACCATTTATGGAAAAGAGAATTAAATGGGGCATCCAAATCACAAAATGATAGAATGTGGGACCCTGTTGAATCATACCATATATTGGACATTCAACCTCCCCAACTCATGAACACTAATGATTTCCTTGACTTACTGGTAAGGTGAAACCTTCATGATCATATCACTAAAAATCCAAAAAACTCATTACCATGAGGCGAACTTGGTATATCCATCAAAAAATACATCACCACATCATTCCCTTTCCTCTCATTAATTTTTATCCTCTGTAAAGGCCTGGTCGGTAGCTATTGTCCCATATTCACTAGCGTATAGGTGGAACACCTCATGAAAAACCAGCTTTATCTGTTTTCATACCTAGACACCAATAAAAATGTTGCAAACCCAAATACATCATGTTGACACCAGGATGCACTGCACATACGAAGGCTTGAAATTCCCACATTATCTTTTCATGCATGTTTGTAAAAACCCATACGTGACCATGTAATTACAAACCATAATCCTCATTGATAGTACATCCAGGATGAGGGTCCTTACTAGCCACACTCTCTCGAATTACTAGGCATTTGGAATTTAATAGGTACCTTATCTTTACTCTATCCAATATATTAGAGTTAATAGATAAAAAAAGAATAAATGTATTCCCCTGACTGTCATGAACTACAAAGTGTATCTCAGAGAAAAAAGAAATAAGATGCCACTTTCTACTGGCCTGCTACACTTCTTACAATGGAGTCCTCATACATAAATAATCATCCACAACATTTCCTTTACTAGGTATATAGGAATATTTGAATTCCAAATAATAAAATTATTCCACCCACATTCGCTATCTCAAATTAAAATCATGATAGGTTAATATGTACATGAGGCTATTGTGGTCCGCGTATATTCCAGAACACTCTCACTATAAGTAATCTCTCCAACATAATATATCATGAAAACCCACAACCAACATTATATTGTGTTCTGGGTAATTCCTATCATGTTGCATCATCTTCTGAGACCTTTACGCAATGACTTGATCCCCTAAAATAAAGATTTCTCTAAACCCAATAAGAAATCTGATGCATTATTAAGTGTAACTCTTTCCTGGTTCTAAAAAAATGAGTATCGGTACTAAATTAAATATTCCTTTCTTCTCTTAAAATGATGTCTTAGAGGAATCTATCCATATATAATTCAAGCCATTTTTAGTTGGGCCTATCAACAATGCTGCTAAACATGAGAAGTCCTATATGAAAATCTTGTTATAACTATCCATCCTTATGAAACACAACACATCAAAGATGTTATTGGGATATTCCCATGAATCTTCTACTCTCACGTTCTTTGGTTCCATTGAAAATCTTGACACTGAAATGATATGACCCAAGAAGTAAACATAATATATCTATATGTTACACATTGCAGTATTATAATATAACTAATGCTCGATCAGTATACATAATAAGATATCATTATGATTGGAATGGTCATGTCTATTGTGAAAACACTATGTGATATCATCCACAAAAAATGAGTCCAAATAAGGATTGGACACGCGGTTCTTCAACTCCATGAAAATTGTTGGCACATTTTTGAGACCGAACAATTGAACAATATACTCATACATGCCATATTACTCTTAATGGTTTTGTGATGTATTTATGATGATCTCACACACACACATGATGATAACTATATCCCCAACCCATCCTCCAAAGAGCTGGTTGAATAGATCATATATGCATGGATTAGTATATTGGTTCTCAACCATCAAATGTTTCAACTTCCAATAATCCACACAAAGCATTAGGGTATTGTCCACCTTTTTCTAAGAAAAATGAACATTAAACCCAACAAAGATGTATAGTTTTATATAAAACTCGTAGGATCCATGTCATCTAGTTTCCTATTTGGATCTTATGAATCCATCGCAGCCATATTGTAAGGATGAATGGATACCAGTGCCACTCCAGGAACATATTATATAGAGAACTCAACCTGTCTCCCTAGAGGTAAACTTGAATACACTTATGGGAAAACATCCCTGAAATGATAATCCATAGGAGAGAAATCCATCTGACATCCTCCCTAGACATCTAGATAAATAACATGCAATTTGGGTTTTCATGCCAACAAACCCATGATGATTAGATCCTTCTCAGCTCACCAGGACATCCCATTCACTTTTGTGTAGAAACTATCCACCCTCTGGTGACATAAAAATCACCCTACGACAATAAAAATCAACCAATTACTGAATGGAAACCGTAAAATACATACTGAGTGTGGCGTCATAGAATTTCATCTCTGGGACATATTTTTCTCGTGTGATCTGAAACACACCAACCTCATCTGTGAACTTCATCCACAGAAACACACATACGTTTCTAATCCCTAAAAATGTTCTTTGAGTCATGAATTCATTAGAATTAAAAACATAGAGTCGAGGGCTCTTAAAATAGAGTATATATATAAAACTATTGGATTCCCAATTATAAAAAAATGAAGAAGATAAAATAAAGGCTACTATAATAGTTCATATGATAGTAGAATGATTTGGATCCTGCACCTGTTGGGACTGCTACACTACATATATTTTTCAGGTAAAATTAACCTATAACACTGACTGGATAACTAAGTTGACCCACCCTACTATCATTATGATCCTATGTTCTGCCTACCACATTCATAACATGTATCATGGCCTAAACGGCCAGACTCTTTCCATCTCCCTGACTGGTGAGAAGTTTCAGACCCCGCTCATGATCATTAAGACAGTGCGGAACCTCTTTGACTAGCTGTTTTCACTAAAATGATGAAAAAGTGATAAAGATGGCACATCTTGCCACAATATCGGCACTCAACAGGTTTATGCAGACACTGTGGCCTTGTATTCAACCTCCTACCACATAGGAAGTAGCTCACCTGGCTACAAGGAGAAACATTCTAACATCTCACATCACCATGAGGAAGCTCAAGATGATACTTCCTTCTGCTATTCATGCCAATACTAGACCTAGTTTCCATACTTCCATGGATCACACCTCTCGACTCCTGGTTACACAATATGATCAGTGCCCGATTCATTATATCAGACACCATATTCAATCAAAACACATTTACCTATGACCAGATTTCATACCTGAGACCATCCTCGAATACCATAGATTTCAACAAATCTTCACCCATAAGAATAGTTAAGAGGTAATAAAGCATTTTAAAACAATCCAATGAGTCCATAAAGGATAAAGCACTCTACTTCATATGCATAAAATCATAGGCTCTATCGGCCCTCTATATCATGGGGTAGTAGTAATCAATGATTTCTGTCTAAAAATATCCACTTTCCATATCCCTATGATGCTCCTCCTTTGTGATAACATCCCACCATATGTTGGAGGAATGACACAACATGTACAATGTGTGATTCACCCTTATCTCATGAGATATATCTAAATGATTGTAGTTAAAAACATGGGCTATAGCAATAAATATATATTATATGGTCCTCCATCCCATGAAAACGTGGGAATATGTTGTTGTTGGATCACCAATGTTAGCTCAGCCAAAATTTTTGAAGGTTTTGGTGCTCCCCAAAAGGTTTTTATGAACGTCATAAATCATTCACGAAACATTTCATCCGAATTTGTGTTTGGTATAATAGTCGGTTCCACAACTGGAACAATAAGAGGACCCACTAGTAGTCCATGTCCTACCACCTCTAGGGAGTGATCATCACCACCCTCCTAGAATACAGATGGAATTCGTCATGGTGTCACAACTCAAAAAAATCCAATAACACATTTGAGTTCAAGTTTGGTTTCAAATCCATTGTTCAAAAGTGAAATTGATATATGATAGGTGAAAATCTACCTCAATAAACACATCCCAATGTCAACCCCATGGGCTAGGAGTTGGTGTAAAAAAACCTGAGATACTACCAAAATCCCAATACTAAGGTCTGGTCTGGTCAATTTCCCTTCCAAAAAAAATTAAATACCACTTTCTTTTAACTATAATTTAATATAGAAACTAAGTTCACCTTCACAACACGAATTAGCACACATTTGAAATTTATCATATTCCCTTTTGAAGGGTATCTTGAGTTGTATTTAGAATTCTTAATTGTGGGGCCCTTACTCCCTTCTAATCAACGATTGGAATCCACCTGTAGCACATCTTAACACAATATAATAAAAGGGTTCATCATGATCCACCAAATACAAATCTAAGAGGTCCCATACACTATATAAACCAAAATGTGGCATCTATCCAAATGGAACCAAAAAATTTACCAATACACCTATTATAATATGATCCATATCATTCTTGGTACCTATGACAACAACACGATATAAATAATGACCCTTAATGGCATTGCAAGAATGAGTGGGATGTGATTTCTAAAAAGTGATTACATGATGAAAGAGATGGAATACCCTAATCTCATTAGGATGCAACAAAATAGAACCAAAATGACATCAATAATAAGATCACAATGAAAGTGCATCATCCAATAGTGAAATCGAATCGACCGTTATTGTCAAAAACCATAAAATCACAGTTCATTTAGAGTAATTTGGATTTTCCATGTAGGCTTGGTAGCTACTATTAAAATATATATATATGAAAATCCCTATTATTTTCCATCCTTATAAATTAGTTCCCAATATTAAATAAAACTAAATTTGTTCATGTGATGCTACTTTGTAACATCTCGAACGTAGATTCCAACTAACAGTAATATAGGATCAGTTGGGAAAATATACTCTAGCGCATCTCACCAAATTCTAGAGGATACCAACTAGTAGTGATGGCCATGGTTGTGTTAGGTGGGAGACTATTCCATCATTGGAAGATTATAACATGGCATAAAATAACAATAGATATGAGAAGCAGTAAAACCATAATATTATTAAATAGTGGAATACTGATAATATAAATAACCATGGGTCATATCATACAATAGATGATTCATTCCACATGTTTCTTTTTTAAATATTAAATCATGTCACAATGCTATGAAATAAAATACAAATACCAAAAGTACAGAACGATACAAAAGAATATGAATCGCAAGCCTCAGATTGGTAGCATGATCTCCTTCTCCAAAGCAGCATATCATGTACATGTAGGGGGAAATATCCATTATCGACTCATGTAACCATATAATCTGTTTAGACTGAAAGCATGATCCAAATAGGTTGTGAGACTAATTCTCAGTATGTAACCACCCATGTTATGTTTCAATAAATCTGGCTATATATAAAAGGCATTGTTAAATAGTGAAAGAAGTAAGCTAGTAGGTACACCGATGTAAATTTCCCTACAATAACTGGGGTCCATTTAAATTTCATTTCAATTAAATTTTCAATTAAATTATACTAAATTTTATTAGTATTAGATTACGGCCTAATCCTATCATCCCCCATTTAGTTGTGTGAACAACGGATGCGTCAATGGTCCATATAACCAAGGAGAAGTAAATACCAAATAAATACTTTTTCTATGGCTTGGTAGAAGAGTCTTAAACGATTAAATATAAAATATATCTGAATACCATCTATGGAATTACCATGATATTATTCAACTATCACCCTAGGTGAAATTCCACCAACACCCAACAAGCACGTCCTAAAAATAATCCTCTGATCCTGGTATCACTATAGTTGTGATAAGTCCATAGAAACTGAGACCATATATAGAGGCCCTCCAGGGAACCCTAATTATCTCCCATGACATATAGTCTGTGACTCATGAACCCATATATTAAATTAGTTAGGAATCCATTATTCACTCATCATTCGACTATATATCCTCTATAAAATCATCAATGGGAACCAGGGTTCACTCACAACATAAAATTACAAAAAAAACCATTGAGCATGTCTAAGTCGTTAAATAGAATCCATGGTTCACTAAAGGGACGAAGGTAAGATAGAAATTTAAGACCATCCCTTGTATTATAAATATAATCCTTGATTTAACCAATTCTATTTACTAATTGACCATAACTGGATCAATTTTACAATTAATTACCACACTATGGTTAACACCAAAATCATCTAATATTAATCTCACCACTATGGGTGACTCATCCTAGGCCCAACATAAAATTAATAGCCTATCATAGCTCACATGGGAACATATATCATATAAATTCACTCTTGTAATCTCAACTATTGCAAGGATTTACCAAAACCTAAATCACATGGGAAGGTTCGCAGTTAGAGCCAAATCGTTCATACATTCTTAAACAATAATGGGCATAAAAATTGGTCAAGGGGCTAGTAACCTGTCCCATAACTTTATCCAATTGAAAATAAATCTAACCATACGAAAGTAAAATCTAATAAACAATTAATTTTATACAACTGAATAATGTGAATTCAATCCATGCCTCATATGTACCCTATGAAAAATGACGATAAACTGGTAGACCTGGGAACTCACCCAATGGGCGTCCCCCAATATGGGTAAAAACTAATTAAATACTTTCAAACAACTTTTAAATAACCTATAAGTGATAGGAAACAAAATATATGATTTATAAATCAAGGCGATACCCTAAAAATGGGTGTGGGGCACTCTAACACACAGAAACAACTCTACATTCAAAAAAAGTCCCAAGAACACCTACCATAAGATCATGCTTGATAGCTTACCATATATCTATCTATGATATTCGATATTTTGATATAAATATAAAGAATGGGATATTTTGGAATATGATCTAAAATCCAAATACTGAAGCTATTGTTCTAAATAATTATGAACAAATCAAAAATAAATTGATGACTCACTGTTACAGATCCCTGTAGAAGAACAACACTGGATTCAGAGGTCAGATGAAAAAGGGATATGAAAAGGGAGAATTTGATTCAATGGAATATCCCCTACAGTTCACCTTCTATTCAATGAATGAGGGAGAAATTTTTTTTTGTTAAAAAACATTTTAGGGGAGAATGGGCATTTAACCCAAATATTTTGGCCACACGGGTTTTCCAATATTTGTAGAATCCATACACAACACATTGTAGGAGAAAGGTACATTCGTATAGTTACCTCACATGGATTAAATAACTCAGAAATAACTGTGTTGTAGGTCTCTACCGCAGTATTCAACTTCTGTAGACTTTCTGCATGGCTATGTAGCGGCTACTGCATGGTTTCCTAACATGGGGAGAAGTTCCTTGGTTGAGTAGCAAGATAGGGGGAGTTAAAGCTATTCCTGGGAGCAATGATGTAGGGAGAGTATTAAATTTTTTGAATCTAGATATGATTGATCAAATGATATATATATTGATAAATGAAGTTCATAATTAAAGTAGAAGAGTCATTTTGGAATGGAATGTAGTGATTTAATTATGAACATTAAAATGTACTCTTGTTTCTCAATCTAAGCATGGCTCATGTTGGCTTAGTGTATGTGTTGGGTAAATCCTTAATCACATTATTAATAACATGAAGATAATTGTAGTTGATGATGGAAGGAACTTTAATGAGGCATCAAATTATGATTGTGTTCTCAAAAAATCAAAAGGGGGATATTGTTGGGAAAAAATTATTCATGGTTTCCTCTCAGTATGATTTGGTTGTTATTATGTTTATTGAAATATCCAGAAGTTCGAAAATGTGTACGAATGTTGTTTACCAGAACATGTTGTCATGGTGATGTAGTTTCCTAGTGTTGCAAAAACTTTTGGGACTCAAAACTAAGTGTTTGGTTTTTTGAAATGGAATATTTTTACATATGAATGAATAGTACTCAGACAATTAGGAATAGTTCACAGATGGAAAAGGAGGTACACTGGAATTGTTTTTGGAAGGAAAAAAATACATGGACCATGTAGGGGGTTGGATTGTAGTGTGAATGAGGGTTGTGGGAAGGCCTTATGTTTTCTGAATGCAGTATGGATTATTATTCGCTGAAACAGGGCTATTATTTGAGAAACCATATACAAAAATAATGATGGAGTAACCATATATATGACATAATTATGGACTTTCTCCTAAGGATTTTTCACACTGGGCATCCCATTAGGGAAACTATGTCGGAAAAAATGAACAATGTATATGAACATGATCCCTAGGTCACAAATAGATGTACTACATTGCTGATGAGTAGGGAATACCCTACCTTTTAAATGTCTTCATGAAAGATGAGTGAAACTCTACTAAAAATCCTTCTAAATGCTGACCCACAAAACCTCATTTCTTTTCATCAAACTAGGATACAATTTAGAGCATTGATGAATAGGTACCCACATTTTACTAACTTGAAACTGGACCCATTACTCACATGAGTCTGAGATCTAATTGAAGGATATCTGTAGGCAATTCAATAATATAATTTTCTACATATAGATAGTTATTCCCTCATAATTCCAAAGAATCTCCAACTTAAATTGCAGAATATATTTTATCACTAATCATACTTCCAAAAAATCAAACCTCTGGTGATCAACATGATCTTCTGGATGAAAAACAACTACCTGAAGCACACAAATATGGTGAAGATGATCCTTTAACCAAGGGAAACACTAATTTCCTATTCCAAGCATTATAGACTTTTATTAATATTTACTTTATTCAATTTATTTGATTTCAAATTTCCCAAATCCACCCAATTAAAATAATAATATTCAATCATGTAGCATGTACCTCTTCTATTTATATACCCTTCGAGTGGAATAATCCCACTTCGTAATTTTTTTTGTTCTTGTTCCTTACATCAGATTATGGGGGCCCTAAAATCGTCCGACCTATCCTGTTTTACATAAAATACATCATTTATTATTATTAGCTAACACAATTACCCTACAAACCACTACAATCCTCCCAAATCATATCTATGATTTAAATCATATTCTTCAACCATAAACCTTATACCACTCTCTCACAACCCCTCCCTCCAATGGAACCCCTCTTGAGATGATAATGAATGATGTTAGATAATGACCCTTGATTCCCACATATAGTATGATTGTGGACGGAAATTAGCATAGAGGGAATAAAAAATATCACAAATGGGAGCTATTAACATATATAATAATACGATCATGTGATACAATTGACTGACTAAAATCAAACAATTGACATCATACAAAAATGAAACAAAATCCATCCCACAATCTATTTATAATGTAATCAAAAATGAAATTTAGAAAAATAAATACAAAAAATAATAGATAATGAAATGACTCAACTATAACTCTAAAGCCTGAGATAAAAGATTCTAGTATAGTCCATTTAGTCCTATTGGAAACTTGAATGAATTATTTATATATGCAGCATGAAAATTCTAACATACTCAGTACAGTTACCAATCTCTCTTGTATATGTGATAGGTGCATACTAACACACCCAAAAAATAGTAGAACAAAAAAAACTACACATATAAACTATGAAAGATCATCATCACAATGGAAAACTTAATAAATAATGAATCCATGTAATATTTCATTATAATTAACATATCATTAAAGGTTACCCAAATCTATATACCAACAGATTTTACATTCTCACATCCCATCATCAAATACTTATTTCACTCTAGTCACTTTTTAATATTACCTCATTCCAAGCTCCCCATGTGAAATTGGCCATTACACAATATCTCACCCAAAAACACATAGTCAATCCCATCACATCTCACCTAAAAACACCTAGTCTACCACATCCCACCTCACCCTAATACACATATTCCATACATTATATCTCACCTGAATTCATATAGGGAATCAAATCACATCTCATTCAAAACTGTCACTAGATAAGTAGGGTGTCATTAACATAAATGAAAAAACCTCATTCTCTCTACCTACAATGTATGAAACCAAATATAATTCGTTTAATTACCTCATAAAGTATCATAAATGGTCACTTTTGTCTTCTGGGCCTCATAATGATGTCATGTAACTGTCTCTTAGAATAGAGAGTGGGAAGGATGTGGTATCTATCAATCCTTTCTCACCATTGGTACGTTTGAAAAGAATTCCCCAAATAAATGGGTGTCAGCACATGGTGGTCGACACATGTGGGTGTATATAGAAAATCAAAAAAGTACATAAATGGAATATATACACATATACATCCTAATAGAATCTAACCTTGTGGGTTTTAACACAAAGTAAAAAAAACTCAAAACATCGGCACCCAACCTCACAACACTACCACATTCGCTACTACGACAAAATGAAAAACACGATGCAACTATCCACCAAAAAATAATTTCAAACACTTTTAAAACATAATAGATTTTCCATATTTCACAATATAAACCAATTCCATTATCTATCCCACTCATTACAATATTCATACCATTTATTTTTACATTTAGAATCAACAATATTTATCCACATTTCTATGTTTTATTTCCTTAATTGTCTATTTTCAACTCATTAACTAAACTAGAACATGTAATTTCAATTTCAACATTATCATTTAGTTCGATCGATTACTACCCATGTAACTTTGACAAAAAACACACAAAAATAAAAAACATCACATTGTCCTCATTAAATCTTGTATAAACTACCAGTATCACATTTAAAACCACATCCTCATAAAAAATAAAAAATCGCCCACACTATCTATAATAACTATCCCATAACACGATGACACAACTCACCAAATATTCTTCTATAACACATCCATAGATCAAAACTAATATATACCACATCCACTTCTCATCACATCACCACACCACATCGAACCCACACACTGTATCACATTGAAAATCGTTAACACGGATTAAAAAACATCCCATATCATATATTCAAATAACTTCATTCCGATTTTCCCTGGGGCTTCACATCACATTCCACATTATTTTAAAGGAAATTATCACACAATTAAAAATTAAATGTGAAACCAAAAAATTATCTTGATATAATTAATTTTCTATTTTAATCATGGTGATAACAAACAAGAAATCAATATGGTTCCAAAACTTATTGAATAATGAAAAAATACTCCAATTTCCATTATTTTCAGCGGGATATAATGCCCATTCAAATCAACATTAAAAAATATTAGAGGTCATGAAAACATGTCATTCGGTCATATTACCCTTGAATTTCAATTAAATACGTTGACTATCATCATTAATCCCTATGGAATCAATATTTCTAAAGGGAAAATAAATCATAACATATCCAATATGATACACTCAATGAGAAATTAAGTATTCTATACCTCAAATTATGTTTTATGATTCACTATACTTTGTTGGATCAAAATAAAAGTCACCGAAGAAGAAAATATTGAATAAGAACACCCGTATCATCCAAGATCACAATAACTACATAGTAGACTTATAAATATAACACCACAATATTAGGTACCCATTGAGAGAAATCTCCATATATGAATAACATGAACAAATTTGGAGAAAACAGGGAGAGGACATACTAACACAACCATGGATAAATCCTCTATGGCTGAGGATGAAATTTGCTAAGAGGGGGATGAATGGTCTTTGTGAGAAATACATGGGTTTACCAATAAAATATATAATTATTGGAAATGATATCTGGTTTGATGTAATTTTGGGGTTTTATGCTCATAATTGAAAACATAAGACAATTATTTATCCCTTAGGACTGTTCCCTAGTACCGCTAGAAACTGAAGAAACTATGATACATCTACCATAATAAATAATATCCTTAGCGGTCGATGATCCTCCTTGATTTATAGATATACATACAACATAGATCCTATAAAAGATGAGAAGGGACTATGAAACTATTGAGAAGCCTATGCTAAAGATATCATTATCTAGGAGGTGGTTATGCCATAACTGGGTGACCAAATTTATGCCATCCTAAAATTGATAAATCAACCCATGATCATCCTATAAGTCTCCATACCATATCCAATACCCCTTAAAATTTTCCACTCCTGAAAATAACCCATATCGACGCCTCAAATTCGGTCCATGCCACAACTATTCAATACTTGGATGTAGCTCCAATTTCCTCCCTCAAGTATCTTATGTGATAGTGATCAACTCTGTAGATACATAAAAAAAATTATACACCTTAGATGAATACATATTAAATAGCGGAACCCCTTATGACATAATAATATTATCTAAAATATTGGACTTCTAGTATGGGTATATTCTACACAACTACCAATTTCCACCCTCTAAATCCCTAATAATATCCTTTGATCTCCTATACCACCAGAGTTATTGTAATTTAATGAGCCAAAATATGAGATCCCAACCTTAAATAGAACATAATATTTATTTTTGGTCAGGAATTTGATTTCATTCTCATTGATGGTTTATTCAGGATTATAGTTTTAGAGAATTAAGCCATAACTATTATATAACATCTCAAATATTACAAAGTAGACACTTCTACTCTATCTAATTTTTTTCACAATAATAAAATTAAATAAAAAAATAATAATTCATTTCATAATATAAATCTTCTTGAAATATTACATTCTATTTACCATCCTTATAACTCGTGAAAATCATTTCAAAACCATGGGATGAGTATAAAAATCTCTTTAAGAGTTACAAAAAATGGAATGAAAACATTAGTCCATGAATAGATACAAATCAATGAAATCTTTATTTTCACTCATAAAACATAATATCATTAATATAGCTCATGAAATAATAATATTTATGAACAAATCATAGAAATCATAATTCATAAAGGTAACTTATGACATCCATAACAAACTTACATGGTAGCTTTCACAGCTACCTAGGGAGTAACCATCATGATTGCATTTTGAATACCCATTGTTGTATATTCCAAAAATATATTAGGAGAATCCATAATTTTTAACTTCATCACACCAAAAAATTCCTTAGAGATTTGTATTGGACTCACAAGCCTGTGGTTTATCATGGAACAACCCGTATAAGTAAACAATTCCTGAGAACCATAACACAATCATAACACATAAAACAAGTATAAAGAAAATATAACATTTACTCTTTGAAATCACAATATATCATTTCTATATGATGTTATAATAAATTATTTATCAAAAACAATTTCAATATCAAAATTTGTAAAATGTTATATGGAATTTATTTTACTATTAAAAACATTACAACTTGATAAGGAAGCCAATTATAAAATAATGCATGTGGTGGTGGAAAGGTCATTGTCACCAAGTATGTTAAAAATAAAAATTTCTTTTTTCATTTAGTAAAATAATTCATAGAAATATATTCCATTTTAATGATATTAAATGTTAAATAAAGTTATACATCATATAATATAAGGCTATATATAATTCAAATATGCCTCAATGAAGGAAGACTAAGATGAAGTCCCTTTACCTTGAGTGTGACGTATCTTTTTCATTCTATATTTAATTGAATAAAAATATTAGGTCAATTTATAAATGAATTAGAAAATTTTTCAGGTTTATTATTAATTTTATATTACTTATAATCATGTTATAAATAATACATATTTATTTATGCTTATTTCGGTTATTTAGTCCATATTCAGAACTTGAGTCGAAAATGAACTTGTCTGGTGTAAATTGTCCATGTGGTCAAAACAATAATGAAAAAAGTATTATTCAATATTAAAATTTCATATATATCTATTATATATGAATTTATAATTTCTATAATATTTTGAGATAAGAAATGAAATTCACTGTTCATGGAGACAGTAGGTTGTACTTACGCAAAAACATTAGTTTCATTTATCTATCATATTAAAAGAAATAAAATCAAATGATATAATTGTATATTATAATACCACTATTATATTAATACAATGTATGTCTCAAAGGTTTAATAAAAAAATCCTTTATATGTTCCGTGTATTGTATGAACGAGTCATATCACATTGAGGGGGCGGTAGTCAACACTTCTGCAAATAAAAATACCATATTTACCCATCACAGAAAGAATAAATGTATGTTATAAATAAATATTACGGAAGGATTAAGATAATATAAAAATAATATATATAATAAATAAATATGGTGCCATCATAATGGCTACAATGAGATGTGGTAGGTGAAAATTGAGTAATCATCATTTCGTGGGGCAATCATTCTCTGTATACAGAAACAATATGTTCGTATCCATTATATTGAGGTGTTTGTAAGTGTAGTCCAAATAAATCTCCTAAAAAAATTATATTATATTATGTAGAATGATGTTTTATATGATCAAAGATTAATATGATCAAATGTATAGAAGATAGAAAATTAATGAAATGAACTTGAGAGAATATGTTACCTCATAATTGGATAATTTCTTTGGATTTGAACCAAAAGGCTTTCTTGAATTTCTTTCATCCCAAGGTATGCCTTCTCAGTGGAAGAGAGGGATGTTGGGAGATTATGTGAGTAGGGGATGGATGAGACAAGGGTCTAGTGAGGAGTGAGTAAGTGGGTATTTGTGGTGGCATTTTATAAGAGGGAGGAGGGGCACTTTAGAAACGTCTTGAAATATTAATTTATTATAAATTAAATTTCTAATATAAATGGTCCACAACTCACTAAATTCAATGATAACATGATTTTGGTTTGAATAAAAATCATCCAATATTTTTTAGATATGTTTTAGAATTGTTTTATCCTTATCATTATGGATTAACCATTATTTAAAAACATTAACTCTTACAATGTCTTTTTGTATTTTCACAATATATGGTTACTATAGTCACTATAAAATTACAATCGAACCATAAGTGGAAAATTAATGAAATTTTAAATATTATATAGGTTTGATTGTAGAATATTATATTTTTACTAAAATTATGTTATTTAGTGAATTTATATTTTCTTTAAAAACCATTTATGACAATTTTGACAATATTAAGTTATTTATTTTTTGTTAAAGTCATAATAACACAATTCCTTAAAAAATGGAATTAAATCAAAGATAAAATGATAATATCATCCAAAAAAAGGAATGGATGGCCTAAAAATAATAAAATTAAATTTATTTTAATATTTAAAATATTTTTTATTTGAATCTTTCATAAATAAGTTAATCACTACAACATCATTGTGTCATAAATAAATTTTTTTATTTAAGGACTAAAAATTATTAAGAAATACCATGCTGCAGGAAATATTTTCATCTTAATAATGAATTTTAATATTCAATGATATCAATTATATAACAATATATAAAAAAAATTATTAAAAGATACATATATATGTTTTATTTCTCATTAAATTAAATTAATTCTTATAACATGTCATTACCACACCCATGTGGCTCCTTGGGCTCCAAAAATCGACCCAAGGACTCCCATGGTAGTAAATATATGATCAAATAGTATTAGGACATGTGTTAGGGCAGTTTAATTTTATGTTAATATTATTTTTGACACTTATTTACCTAATTTAACTTTTAGCCATGGTAAATAAAAATAATTACTAAAGTCACTATTCATAATGTCAGAAAATCAAAGGTGTCTATTTACAAAAATTAGACCTTATGATTCCAAATACAAAATACATTCTACAAAATTCAATGTTTAGAATTTTCAGAAATTAATTTAAAATTATTTCCCTTTATTCAAACCAAAAATCTTGGTTTTAAGAAATAAAAACTACGAAAATATTGACATGAGTTTCTGTTCAATAAAAATGTGAAATTACTTATAAAGACAAAAATTTGATTAAATGATAAAAACATAATCAAATTAAAGATGAAACAAATAAAATGACAATATATTTCTATAAACCAATTAAATGAAATGACATTTTGGAATTAAAATATATTATTTTCCATTATTAATTATAAAATTGTATTTATCTGAAAAATACGAATATTTTAACCCATGTAAATTATGATGTCCAACATCTATATATAAAGTTTATTTCTTCAAATGGAACATATAAAAGTGAAAAAAAACTTTATATAAGAAGGTTTCTCCATCAAAAGGGAGTAAAATTACCTTTTAAAAATATTATAGTATTTGATGCTTAAAATCAGATTCATTCTTATTTTATGCCACTAAAATTTATTAAATTTTTTTAAAAAATTTCAGAAATAATTTTTAATCATGTTTTTTAAATTTATATGCTTTTCCACCAATATAATATCTAGGAATTAAGTACTATTTACAATAATAATATTATTATTGTATTAGTTTCTGGTATAACACAATGTTGTGGAAATGTATGAATTTAGAAAACTCCTTGTTGATTTTCAAGTATCCTATCAGATAAATCATAATATTTAACATCAAAATAATTTCTTATTTATAAATATTAATAGATATAAAAGGGTATTATTCTATAAATAACTAGGTTGTTACATCATTCACCCTTTTTAAAAATTGTTTCTCCGTAATTTTAGTTACATATCAAATAAGTGGGGGTATTTATCCGTTAGAGAATTTTTAGATTCCCATGTTTCCTCTTCAAAAATATGGTTTTCCCTAAAACATTTACCAAATTAATTACCCTATTCCGCAAAAGTTTCTGTCTCCAGTCATGAATTTGGAATGACTATTCATGATAAGAAAGATTCTCTTCCAACTGGACAACCTCTAGAGTCATGATAGGAGATGGATCTGAAATATACATTCTCAATATTGAAACATGAAAAACGATGTGTGCCTAGGATAAACATGGAGGTAAAGACACCTTATATGAAATCGATCCAACATTCTGATTGATTTTATGTGGTCGAATAAACCTCAGACTCAGCTTTACCTTCTTACCAAAATGATTCACATATTTCCATGGAGAAACATTGAGAAAGACAAGATAACCTACCTAAAAAATGTTCCTTCCTATATTTATTTGTATAACTTTTATAACTACTCTAATCTATTATCAACTGCTTCTGAATCAACTGAACTTTTTTCTACCATCACATCTTCCAATTCATGTCCCATCATCTTTCATTCACCCACTTCATCGCAGAAATCTTTGTTTTGACACCTATTTAAAAATAATTCTTCAAATGGTCCCATATATATATTATAATGAAAAATTTTATTATAAAAACACAACAAGGAAATTTGTTGATCCAAACTTCCCTGGTAATCCATTGAACAATCAGGTACAATATACTCCAAGGTTTGAATTGTTTGTTCAAACTTCCCATCTGATTGAGGAAGTAAAATTGTACTGAAATTTAATTCAGTTACCAATGACTTATAAAGGATATTACAAATGTTAGAAGGGAGCCTAAGATCACACTCAGATATAATGAAGAGATGAATTCCATATAACCTGACTGTACCATTAATATACATTTAGGATAGTTGATCTAGTGACAAAGTATCTCGAATAGGAAGAAAATGTGCAGATTTTTTTAATAGATCTATAATAACCTAGACTGTATAATTACCTAAATAAGTCATTGGTAACCCCACTAAAAAATCTATTGGAACATTTTCCCATTTCCACTCTTTCATTGGAAAAGACCGAATCGTCCCTTACATTAATTTCTAATCTACTTTATTCTATTTACAAATAAAAAATCATAGGGTAATGTCTGCAATGTCTCTTTTCATTGCATATAAATAGTAATACTCCAGAAGACCTTTATACATCTTAGTACTTCTAGGATGAACTGAAAACCGAAAACTCTAAGCTTCGCATAATAACTTTCTTAAACTATAAATCAAAAAGAACCCATAATATCATTCAAACCTCAAAACATAGTCTTTATAAATGTTAAATTTAGGTAAATTACCCTTTTGAACCAATTTAACCTTTGTCTGCATCTCACTTACTTCTTTTTGTGCTTTCTTAATTCTATCCGGTAGAGATTATTTCCCTACCACCTGAAAAAAAATAGATGATTTACCTACACAAAAAATTTCAAATCGAAAATACATGAAATAAAAAATAAAAATATATCATTCCAATTGTATCATGGTTAATATAGCATTACACTTTTAAATAAAATATTCAGCCACATTATTTTCTTTTACTGGATGACAATGAATCACGAAGTCATAATACATGATTAATTCTAATCATCTCCTCTTTCTCAGGTTTAATTATTTATTATTAAATATATTTTTCAATATTTTTTGAGGAGTATATATTTCACACAACACACCATATTGATGATTCCTCCTAATTTGGAAATAAAAAACAACAGAAGATAATTTCAAATCATGTGTAGGTTAATTTTACTAATTAATTTTCTGCTATCGTGAGGCATAATAAATTTCATGATCATTCTACATTATGAAACATCTTAGTATATTAAACTATGCATCACTATAGATAAAAAAATCCCCGCATCTAGATGGTAGTGCAAAAATTGGAGTATTCACAAATCATATTTTCAATTACTACAATCATTCATCACATTATATTATCCATATAAACATAACTCCTTTTCATGTTATCTCGCTTTGTTGGATAGTTAACCATGAAAATTTATCAATAAGACTCTTGTAATGACCACCTAAACTATAAAAACTATGAATATCAGTTATATTTTTGGGTCTTGGCTATTTAACAACAACATTTATTTTAGCTGGATCAACAATTATGCCATATTTAGAAACAAATTGATCAAAGAATTATATTGTTTGTAACCAAAACTCAAACATGATGAATTTTCGATAGAGTTTCATTTCATTTATTGTTTTCAAGAAAACCCATCAATGTAATTCATGCTTCTATTTACTTTTAGAATATAAAAAAATATCATCAATAAATAGAACCAAAAACATATCCATGAACTCATAGAAAATTCTATTCATATGATACATGAATACAAAAAATGCATTAGTTATCCCGAAAGGAATAACTGCAAATTTTAAATCGGAATATCTAGTATGAAGAGTGGTTTTCCTAATTTCTACTCCTTTTACATTCATCATATGGTACCTCAAATTAAATTAAATACTCAAAAAATATTGATCTCCCTATAGTGGATCATATAAATCATTGATATGAGGAAAAGGATAGTTGTTCTTAACAGTGATGTAATTCATGGCACTATAATAAATTCATATTCTCATCCAACCATCATTGTTTTTTATAATTATTATAGGATCACCCCATGTTGACTATCTATTTAAAATGCATCCATTATCTAATATCTTCATTAATTTCTTCTGTAATTGTAAAATTTCAGTTTTTTCTATTCGATAAGGGGTTTTGAAATTGGATTAGCATTAGGGAAAAATTCCACAGTAAATTCAACTTCCCGGTCAGGTATTATACCAGAAAACTCATCCGAAAAAACATCAAGATACTCACTGAACAATAGAACATCATTAATCTGATAAGTTCCTTTGTTTTAAACAATATATGAAAGGTAACATTAATTTCCATCATTTAATATTTTCTAAACATCTTGATATGTTACCAATAGTCAGGGTTCATTCTTGTACAAAAACTGAAATTCTTTTTTAAAAGAAACCTATTTATATCTGTAGTCAATAATAGCATGATAATTGGAAATCCAATCCATACCCAAAATAACATCAAAATCTACTAGATGAAAAACAATAAGGTTTTAATGTATATTTATTCGATAAAGAAGTACAAGAAGTTTCTCATAATTTCTTTTTATCTTAACATATCCACAAGGTGGTTTTACGAAAATTTTAGGATTCATATCATGAGATAGAATTTACAATTTGCTAGAATCTTCTCAAAAATTAATGAATGTGTAGACGTGGAATCACACAACACATTGGTATAAATTGTATAAACAAACAATGTACCTAATACCACTACATTTTATGGCCCAACATCAGTTAAAGTAGTTGCAATGGATTTCACAACACCTTTACCCTATAATCCGACTACTTTCCATCATTTGAGATCTTTTTCAGACACTCATTTTCATAATGACCCATTTCATTTCCCTTAAAAAAATCAGTAACTATACATTAAATTTTCTTCTTACCATTACCCTAACAATTTCCATTGAAATTATAAGCCTTATGTCCCATGTTAACACATCAAGAGAACATACTAAAATTAAAAAAGCATTCACTTTTGAAATTTTTACCATAATATTCACAAACATTAAATATATATTTTTTACCATCGTATTTTTTAAATAATTCTTCCATTTCATATACCAAATTGACCACATTTTTTTTATTCAAAAAACACATAATCATAAGAAAACACCATTACCACATTCTCTACACATCAAATAGGTTTTTCATAACATTATAACTCATGATAAGATAATTCCATTCGATTCATTTTCATTAATCCTATTGAAAAAGTGATTGATTTTTTTATCAAGATCTCATAGGATATTTGAAGCATAAATTTATAGTTGAGTGAATTAGGCTTCATAAGAATCCACTGAGTCATCTTCCTTCCTCAATTCAAAGAATTATTTTTCCTTCCACAGTTGAACCATATTTGGAAAATATTTCTCAAGGAACATACCTTTGAATGCATCCTAATACAGTGGAAAAATATCCTAAATATCCCGGATATTTTTCACCATTGACCACCATTGATAGAATTCACCATCAAATAGTAGACAATATGATTAACATTTTAATGATCTAAACATCCCATGAAAATGGAAACCATTTCCAATGCATTGATCCACCCATCAGCTAGAATATTGTCAGACGATCCACAACATTATGGGGGATGTTTCCTCATGAAATGATCCACTACTGACATGTTCTTTCAGGGTTGATCTAGATGATCTTTTGAATGGATACGAAAACAATTTATAGCCTGAGTCAACAATACCATCATTGAAACAAACTATTCAGTTCTGATTCTGACCATATCTGGTAGCCGATTTGTTATGTTGTTTTCCTCTTGATGACGTCCAATCATAGATTCCCTATTTCCTCTAAATAAAACAATTATGAACACATACATATCTTAGAAAAATAAACATGGTAATATTAAAATACAATATCATTTCAATATTACCATAATTTAAAAATAATTTATGGATATTCATTTACCAATATCATAACACATTAAGTTATCTAAACTGACCTCTAATACCAACTATAAGGCCTTAGCATTAAACATTATATAATAATAAATTTTTATGATGAATTTACATTAATTCACATTGAGAATATTTTTTGTATTATACTTTTAGAGAATTAGGCCATAACTATTACATCACATCTCAAATATTACTATGTAGGCACTTCTACTCTATCCAATTTGATTCACAATAATAAAATTCATTAAACAAAACAAGAATTATTTTCAATATATAATTTTTCTTAAATTATTCAATTCTCTTTCCCTTTCTTATATCATGTGAAAATATTAAAAAAATTGGGTTGTGTATAAAAGTCTAGGTAAGGGTTATAATATAATGAATTAAAAAAGTAGTCCATGAATACATAATATTCAATGAAATAATACTTTTAACTCATAAAAATTAATCTCTTAAATATACACCAAGAAATCATATTATTTATGAATAAAACATAGATATCATAAATTGAAATGGTAACTTTTGAAATCTATGGAGTACATACATTTTAGATTTTATAGCTACCTTGGGAGTAAACATCATAGTTACATTTGGAATATCCATCATCATATATTACCTATATCTCTTAGGATAAGCCTTAATTTTTACCTCCATCATGTTACCCAATTCAATGGAGAGCTATCATGGGCTCACCCACTCTCATTTTATCATGTAACCACCTGTATACATAAATAATTCTCAAGAACCATAACAAAATTATAACACATTGAACAAACATAAAATAATGATATCATTTAAACATTAAAATCAAAATATATAATTTCATATTAATTAAATAATTAATGCATTATAAAATCCATTTTAAATACCAATATTTTTCTAAAGCTTATATGGTATTTATTTACCTTATAGAAACATTACAGCTTGTTATGGACTAAAATATCAAATAATTCTCCCAGTGGCCGAATGCCCATTCTCACTACATACGTTAAAAAGGAACATTAAATTTGTCATCTAATTAAACCATTTAGATATATATATTCTATTATAATGAAATCAAATTTTTTAGGGTTTTATAAAATAAGGTCATATATAAATCAGATATTCCTCAATGAATGGAGATTCAGATGATCACTCTTACATTGAGTCTGACTTGTATTGTTCATTCAAAATATTCCTTAATAATAGAAAGAGGTTAAAATATACATTATTTATAAATTTTTTAAAAAGTTTATGTTTCATTTTAAATAATTTATCATCAGTCTTTAATGGTTTCCAAATTATTTATGTTCATATCAGTCAGTTTTTCGATATTCAATACTTGAGTTGAAAATGAAATTGTTTGATATAAATTTTCCATGTTGTCAAAAATACATCATCCCCAAAATATTATTCATGATTTAAATATCATATATATTTAGTATTTATATATTTATAATTTCCTTAATATTTTGAGATAACAAATTAAATGCACCGTTCATGGAGATGGTAGGTCGCATGTATGTGTGAACAGAACTTTTATTTCGTTGTCCTATTAAATGAATAATAGTAAATTGATATTAATGTATATTATAATAACATTATTATATTTATGTCATGTATTTTTCATATGATCAATAAAAGAATCCATTATATGTTCCATGTATATCATGAACGTGTCATATCACATTGAGGGGGTGGTAGTCCACACATCCTCAAATGAAATTATCATATTTACGCATCATAGAAAGCATAAAGATATGTTGTTAATAAAAATTAAAAAATAATATATTAAATATAAATATAAATATATCATATATAAATACAATTTTCAACAGGATTTCTTCCACAAGAGGTGGTAGAATAAAATTGAACAATCATCTTTTCGTGAGGCTGTAGTTCATTGAATACAAGAAAATTATGTTTGTATCCATTAGAAGGAGGTTTATATAAGTGTAGTTCGAATCCATCTCAAATCAACATCATAGTATATTAATGAAATTTATTTTATTATATAATCAATGAATAATATGATCAGAAGGAAAGGAGAAGGAAAATAAATGAAAGGAACATGAGAGAAGACATTACCTCTAAATCATGTAACTTATTTTCATTGGGGCCAAAAGGAATTATTAATATGAATTATTCTCATGTAAATGATTCTCATACTATGAGAGGGATTTTGTGATATTAATTAATTACATTTTGGATGAGACAAGTGGGTTTATAGGTTTTATTAAGTCGGTAGAGGTGGTGGATTTTTAGAAGAGGGAGGGGCACTTATGAACGTCTTGAAATATTAATTTATTCTAAATTAAATTTCTATTAAAAATGGAAAAAAACTCATTTAAATGGAATATAAGATGATTTTTTTTGAATATAAATCTTCAAATAATTTTTATAAATGTTATAAAAAAATTTACCCATAACTTTTTTCTTTATCTATTGGTAAGGAACATTAACTCTTACCAAGTCTTCTTATATATTTTCAATATGTGGTTACAATAGTTACTATAAATTTAAAATAGAACCATAAGTTGTTAACTAATGAATTTTTAATTTTATATAGTTTATTTTGCTATATATTAGGTTTATCGGAATATTATATCATTTAATAAGATAATTTTAAAAAAAATATAATTTATGTTAATTTTTACACTTTTGAGTAATTGATTATTGTTAAAGACATAACAAACATGATTCCATAAAAAAGGAATTAAATCAATGATAAAATGTTAATATAATCCACAAAATTGGTGGATTACATCAAAATAATATACATACATTAATTTTAATATTAATAATATTCATTCATTGAAAATTTCATAAATAAGGTAAGCACTCCATCATTATTGTGTCATATATACAATTACTTATGTAATGCCTAAAAATAATAAATAAATTAATATGATTAGGAAATATTTTTGGACTTATAATTACTCTTTATAGTCAAAGGGATAAGTTATATAACCCTATATTAATTTTTTTATTAAAATATACATGTTTATGTTATATTTCATTTTTACATTAAATTAATTCTTATATCATGTCAGTATCATACCCATGCGGGTCTTTGGGGTCCTAAAATCGACCCAAGGATACCCATGATTGGAAATATCACATCCAATAGGATTAAGGCATGTGTTGGGGTAGTTTTATATTTTTATAATATTATTTATTACCCTTATTTACCTGATTCACCCTTTAATCATGGTAAATAAAAATTATTATTTAAGTTTATATTCTTAATGTCCAAAAATAAAATGTGCACATTTACAAAATTTGGACCTTCTGATTCAAAACATAGAATCCATCTTTCCAAATTAAAAATATTGAATCGGTATAAATTAATTTAAATTTATTTCCTATTGTCAAAAAATCTGGTTTTTATGAATTAAAAACTACAAAAATATTGAAATGTTTTTATGTCCAATTAAAATATTAAATTACATGAAATAAACAAAATTAGTTTAAATGATAAAAAATTAATCCAATTATACATTTTAAAAATATTAAAATGAAAATCAATTTGTATGAATAAATATGATGAAAATGATATTTTAAATAATAATGTATTATTTTTCTCTATTCATTAAAGAATGACCTTTATTATGAAATTACCGATAACTTAACTAAAGTAAATTTTAATTTTTGGATTCTATAGAAGAAGGTTAATTTTTATATAGAAAAAATAAATGTTTAAAAAAATAGATTTAAAAAATTTCCTCAATCAAAAGGCGATAAAACAACCATTTAAAAAATAATATAGTACTTCATGCTTAAAATTGGATTCATCCTTATATTAAGAATCTAAAATTTATTTGATTAATATATAAAAATATAACAAACATGTGTAATCATATTTTAGTTTGTTTTTTTCTTTCCCAAAAATATAATAGCACGTCGTTAACTACCATTTAAAATAATAACAATAATATTGTATTATTTTATGTACTACTCAAAGTTGAGTATGATGTCATATTTTGGAGAAAAAAGTTGTGGATTATTAGGTACACCATCAGATAATGAATCCCCATGAACATAAAAATAATATCATACTAATAATTATTAATAGATAAGAAAAAATATTGTTCTATTAATACATATGTTGTCACCGAAATGTTATAGGCCATTAAAAAATTTCTATTTCATTTCATAACAATTTAAATAAAAAATTTAAAAAAATTTAGAAAATACTTATTGATGAAATTATCCAAGGAAACATTTAAAGAAAACACACAATCAATGAATGATTATTAAAGAATGAAAATATATTCTTTTTATACATGTTAAAACAAATCATTATTTTCATACAATATTAAAAATTAAAAAAACTTTTTGAAAAAATTGTTTCATAAAAAATTTCCTTTTTATCCTCTTTAAATAAAGTAAAATTTATTTAAAATAAACGTTTTAAAACATATAATGTTTTTGTAGTAACATTAATAAAATATTTTTGAAGATCATGGCTGTGGAAGAAAAATTTCAATTACTGAAGACTAAATAAGGACCACTGTTGGTTAGTTTTTTATAAGTATTTTTAGCAAAAAAAGTTAGGTAAATTGTACTAATACATAAAAATCCTGAAATAATAGAACAATAATAGAATATAATTTTTTTATTTAATAATATCCATAAAATTTACATGATTGAAAATTTACTATTGACAATCTTGATATGAAATTATATTCTATCAAAAATGGCTACCTCTAGTCATTCCTTTAGTAAAACACATTCAATCTACATTAATAAAAAAATATATATATTTAATATATAAATTTACAAGATATATATTCTTATATATAATAATATCAATTCATAAAACCCTAAGAATTTGAAAAAGACTACGTTTTAGAGCATATATGACACAGAACAACATGGATCAACAAACGACAGGATATTAATATATAACAATGAATGACAGGAACTATCTAATGAATTGAAGAATATTAATTGGAGTAACCAAATAATAAATGAAATTAAAACTATTCCCACTCAATAGAATTTAATTTATTAATTATTATACAATAATAGATTAATATTAGTAAATTGATTTTATGCTTAAAAAAATATTTTTTTGTTATTTTGGTTTGATAATATTATAAATAATTTTTATCACATTAACAAATATAATTTTATAGAAAATATTTAATTTTTTTAATAATCATACCAGAAGTTTCTTAGAATGAAATTTTGGGATTTTTCTACGATGATTGACTTTTCTTAAGTATTGGAAGATAAATATTTTTCTATAAACCATAACTAATATTCATTAAATAAATAGGAACATAAAATCCACATTTAATAATAATGTAAAACATTTATCCATTAATAATATTTACTCTAATTAATTACATAGTTTTCAAAAATTTACATTATTATGGTATAAGTTTATTTTTGTGCTGAAATAAACATTTTTCAAAGAACAATTTTTCAGTCTACATTACATAGTAATATCAAAATTTACTTGTGAAGATTATATAAATTCATCTAAAAATGAATGAAATATTTTTAATCATGAGCTTTAATTTTTTTAATATACCCAAATTATTTTTTTCCATTATAAATAGTCACGATACTGAATATTTGTGATCTTGATAAGGGTAAAATAGGTAAAATAGGGCTAAAACCAATGTATATGACCTAAAAATATCCTTAACAGAAAAATGTATTTTATTGGATAAATTTTTATCAACCATTACCACCCATTATTTGAAATTTTAGAAATTTATTCCCAATTTCCATTGATTATAAAATTTATATTATTTTATGTAAAGGATAATTTCCAAAAAAGAAACTATCTTGATTTTAATATAAATAAAATAATATGATAGAGAAACAAAAAATACTATGTTTGGTTAAAAAAATTTATTTTAAATATTAATTAATTTTTTATCATGGAAGGTTATTTTAATAAATTTCACAAAATAAAAACATGAAATGCATACACAACACTGAAAATATTTTTTTCATGCAATAAAAAATCTAATAATTGTTTTCGAAAACTATTAAATGTAAAACTTATGGTGATTTGTAGTGTACAATTATTTTTTTAGATAAATATAATATATTTTGGGTTCGATAAATGATTATAGTTTAATTTCAATACTTTTATGTTGTTTTGGAAGTCAAATAATGTGAGCAGTATTACAAATTACTATAGTGGAACATTATCTTAAATAATATATTAATAAAAAATTTAATAATTATAAAAATATAAAAATAACAAAAAATTTATTAAAAATGTTCTAAAATTTCACTGGACTATTTATAATGAAATTCATAACTTTTAATTATATTATTAACCCTTAATGATCTAAAAATGTGTTATCCTAGTTTAGGATAGTAGGGGTTAATGATTATTGTACTAAAGTGTTAAAGGATAAACTAACCAAAAAACATGCTTAAATAATATTGGATGAGTTCATTTTGTTCCTATATCATATTTATTTATAATTCAATCAAACTTGGAATTTTTTCTAATGAACATGACTTTATAATATTTTATGGTTTTTAAAAATTTAAGGGGCACATCCCCTCACTCTTAAAATTGAACCTACTATCATAAATTATTCATGCAAGTAGGGATCTATATCAAACAAAATACCTAACTAAATAACATAACAACCTTCTTATATATTACCGTTAGTAACTATTCTTATACAATCTCCAACCAATAATTCAAATGGTGTATTCCAAATGTTGGTTTCTGAAGAAGTGGAATAAATATTAACATCTGTTTCAATTTTAATTATTTTTGTACCTGCATAAAAAATTCTAGAAAAATGATCACATAATTATATTAATACATAATATATAATGAAATATTTTTATCACTACATTTTTATGATTTTTATATCTTATTAAATGAAAGAGGTAATTAAAATATATTTCGTGCATACACATGGACTACCACCTCTACCGAGTGATGTGCTTCATTTTCTATCACCACATTATTGTATATTTATAATGATAAATTTAATATATATATATTAGATAATAATTAAATCAGTATAAATCAGTATGGAATATAAATAACCTATTTTCTAATATTTTAATTTATTTAAAATAATAATGTCATAGGTGCATACATGTGTATTACCAACTTTATGAAGTGATTTATCTTTTTTATCAGTTAAAAAGTCAATGAATGATACTAAAATTATACATAATTAATAAAATTTGTAATTATTTAATTATTATTTATCTATATATGATTTATCCATTATCTCTTGGTCCATGGTTATCTTTCTGATGTCTTATTGAAATTATAATCTAAATTTTCAGAAAACAACAGATGTGGAGTAAACTGATAGTGAAATTAAAGTGTCATTTAACTGATGAAGTAAATGGTATAATTATAAAGTAATAAATCATTAATATTTTCATAAATACGAAAATAATTAATATATATTTATTACATTTAATTTAGATATTGTTTTTAGGTATTCAAGACATGATGTATGGTGTTTTTAACTCAATTTCTATTAATTTGGCTACATCATATTCTCACTAATTAAAACATGAAATTATTGTAGCAGCACCAAATCTAGTGACCTAGAGATAGTTTATTATTTATTACATTATAAATTGAAACGTGTAATCAAATGCAAAAATATCTAATAGATTTCTAGTATTGGAATCCGTATACATAAATTATTTTCATATTATATTGGATATATAAAATATATAAAATAAGCTAATTCCTTTTACTTGATATTCTTCATAATATCAGTTATTATATAGACTAAGGAAAAAAGAAAAATAATAGTGGGATCTTATATTCTTATCATTGGATAATAATAATGAAATCTATCATTAGTAAATAATGCATAATCCATGGGGAAAGGTAAATAAATAAAAATACATGTCATTTAATCATTAATTGATCAAGAAATTACTCCATTAATAATCTTAATTAAGTAATTTCATGTATAATATTAAATAAGTTATCAATGTAATAAATACAATATATTGGACATAATTACATTAGATATCATGATATGTTCTCTGATTGTTTAATTTGTGCCCAAGTATACACTATAAATCCATTTAATGCTAGATAATATTTTCTCTCATGAGAAATTTTGATCCATCAATGGGATATTTTATTCATGTCCCACAAATAAATATATTTATAATTCATTCATCATATATCAAATTATTTATCTAATTATTATACATTTTTCCTTATCAATAAATATGAATATTTAGTAAATAATGTAGATTAATCGACGGTTTCCCCAATCAACTAAATAATATTCAATAAAAAATAAAGTATATGCTATTATATAATGTATTGGATACAATAATATCAATTTTATGAATAATATGGATATTAAAAACAAATATATTTTCCAATTTTTTCTATAATGTAAATGATTTAGGATGAATTAAGTTTCCAAAAATTAAACAAGGTATGAGAGATGACCATAATAAATGTATATTTTTTAATAAAATAAATTATTTTAAATAATAGAAAAAATGGGAAAGAAATTTTTTACTATTGTTTTCATTAATAGATTCATTTTCAAAATCATTGTAATATTGTAGATGATGAAAAGGGGTGTAAAGAGTTTATAGCATTGGGAATGTCCCTTAACACTGTAAAAGTTAAAAAACATCCGTTTTGAATATTTTGTAAATAATTTCGAATATATAGCTTTATGTAAAACATTAAAAATATCCCATTAATACTATGAAAATTTAAAGGATAAAATAAAATATTCCATATAAATAATTTAGTTAAATAAAAATAAGGTTCATAATATAATTTTGAAAAATATTTAAATGAATTAAAACTACACTCAATAAAAAAATAGAAATAATACTTCCTTTTATTTTAGGAATTCTTCTATAATGAGAATCTTGACATGAATATTTAATAATCCTGAATAAATATATATTATCATATAATAACTCAATAAGGAATAATATACACCACATAAGTATAAAATGGTTCATATTTTCAAATATGACTCAATGGAGTGGAAATCGAGAAGAAATCACTTACATCACTTTTCCCTTTGGTTGAATATTATTTATCATCATGTATAATTAATTGATATTAATTATAATTACATGAAATAACAATAAAAATATCTAGAATATCACATATTATACATTTCTAAAATATTATCATCCTTTTGATAACAATATTTTATTATTATAATTATTTCAAGTGTTGTGTACCTCAATTTCCATTTTTGTTTTCATTTGGCTGTTTTGGTCTATGTAACATTATTTTCATTAAATCATATCTAAAATTTTATTTATGGTATACATATCATATATATTCAATATATATATATATATGTAAATTTAGCGATGTCAATCATATTAGGAGATAGAAAATTGGATTACATGTTTAGTAGAGATGATAGGTCATACGAACACTTAATCATAGTATTCACCTTTCAACGAATGGAACAAAAAATGGGGAATAAGGATCATTAATTTAATAATTATTTTAATATCATATATAATATATATATTCCTTAAGTGCATCCTTATTTCTATTAAAGTAAATTAAAAATTAAACGCATTACACAATGCTTTATGGAGGTAGAGTCCACACATACAAAACAGCTATGAAATTAAATTACAATGGAAAAGAATGTAAGTAGGTATAAATGATATGATCAAACCATGATTCACTATTCATTTCCACCCTTACACTACTATTTTAAACTATTTTACTGTTTAAAATTAAAAATAAAATTTAAAAATTCACTTCATGATTAGATAAATAATTTTGTGATTCTCCCTGCTAAAAAGATAAATTTAACTTGTTTTGATGATTTCATTTAATGCGGATTTCATTTAGAGAGCCCACTAATGAAAAAGGAAAATGGGTCATACTCTATGGAATACTATGGACACATGTCCACTATTTTATATGTTACGAAAGATGTGTAGCTAAAAATCATTGATATTTTGATATAAGATCCAAACCTATGTCGTATAAAACATTCATGATGGAACCCATCCCCAATTCGTCCATTAAAGGGCCTAAAGAAACTGACCTGTCAAATAGAATAAATCGGCACAATGTTAAATTTTTCTACTATATTTTATAAATATGTATCATCATATAAATTATATGTCCCCCAAATTTTAAATTAATATTGAAATGTTTTCAGCCTATAACTTTTTTGTTTTTTTCATTGCTATTTTTGTCTTTCTTTCTACCCAAATACTTGTACCATGGGGATTCTCTATATTAGGGATCCCAAAACCACCACCCACAATGCCTATAAATTTGAAACATATGAACCGAAATTGGATGTTCTACCATGAGGCATTCTACAACCATATTTGGGACCTAAATTATTCATCTCATTCTCTCTATATGTTATGGAAGCTATGAGAGGTGAAATTTCAACCTCGATGGATTCCTCTCTTTTCAAGGGGTTTTAAACTCCTTGTGATAACCTAATGAGGAATGTGATGTCATCCTAATATTATTATTTTAATTATATTTAACGATAAATTTAATATCAATTTTCATTTTCTTTATTTATTCTATTTTTTAATTTAATTGAGTTATACATAGATGCATCATACTAAAATTTAGATGATCATGTTTGGTGGTACCCGTTCATGAGATATTTCACACAGTATTCATCCATTTTTATTCCACATTCAATTGTTCTATTTTTTTGATTAAAATTGGTCAATTTAAATATCACAAACACTTTCATGGATATGTAATTATATTTCATTGTTCCAAAATTAAATAAAAAAACCTAGGTAGTGCATTGAGTTCTTCATGTGTTGCCTTGGTGAGTATCCGTTATGAAGTTTAACCCATGTCACCCATTCGTTGGGGCTAACTGGTGAATCATATTGTGTTTTCTTCTAAACAATAAGATGTATCCTAATATAAAATAAGTTACAATATTTTTATAGTTGATACATATATGGATTAAAATACAATAACCATATCTCTTGAAGTGATGAAGGATGAGCAGCATGAGATTTCCTTAGGCTAGTCATGTTTAATTAATTTTGGGATATTCCACTTTTTTTATTTCATTAATATTTATTTTTGAATATTAAATCATCTAAATACATGTTTTCCCAAATGAAATTCCCCTTCTTTTTTCATAGTCATATCATCATTTTTGAGTTAATGATCTAAGGGTCTGTTGAGAGAAGACCTACAGTTTCTGAAATACTATATAAATTCTAATAAAACTAAACTTCTAATTTGAAAAGATCGGAAAAACAATCAACGAATTATTATTTTATAATGTTATTAATTTCATTATTATCCTATATACTCATTACATTCATATTTACGACCATCCATTTTATATTGTGATAAAGAAATAATTACACTTATATGAGGAGTTAGTACATAATACGTATGCACAATCGATGATTTCGATTTTTATAGAATGTGAAATAGAGGGAATATGGTTTTCCCAAAATTAAACAAACTTGTTAGAATATTTATGATGCTATATTTATTATTTTTGAATGGTTACAATATATGGCTAATAAAAATAACAATAAATAAACATGATTTAACCAGTAAAGACGATTACATCTTCTTTGGTAGAGATCTGTTAGATATATTGTTAAGGGACATGGGGTAACTATTTTGGAAGGTAAATAACATTTATAACATGAATGATTATTTTTAGAATATGAATGTATTGTGTTTGTTTGAGACACATAAGAGACCCAAAACAAACTGAAAGTGGATGGATGAATCAGGGTGTTACCATTTTCTTTGAAAGTGATGGATTGTGTTCCCATATTGGTAGAATCATGTTAAACATATCCGATGGTAAGATGCTGTAATTTAAACATTCAAATGTAGATAGAAACCCCATCTATTTTACTTGGTGGACCACTACGTGATAGTCCAATGATATTACAAAAACAGTGTGTCAGTCATACAAAATTCCACTAATCTTTTCTTATTGTATAATACATATTTTTGGACAAAGTCACCCTTTTCCAAGCACATTTCCTTTACATGATTTTAGTGATATCTCATTATGACCCTCAAAACACATATATAGACTCCCCAAGCTCAAATCCTAGGGTTATGTCTTAATTATCTTATCAAGTTGATGTTGAAATTAGTATATTAGTATTGAAGTCTTTTTTCATTAACTAACATGAGACTTTACTTGAATATTTTAACTGATTCTATTCACTTGGAAGTTATTGTTCGCTGAAAACTAGAAGTTCAAAACGTCCATTAACATATCCCCTTCCCTAATCTCAATACCTAAAAAATGAAAAATACATTTGTGAATCCCAACATGCCATTAAGGAATAACCCATCATCAAGAGACTACAATTTCTAAGAATCATTGAAATCAGTCTTGAGATAACAATTGTTTTTTCAAATTTGAAGCCTAAAAGGAAAATAATACTCGTGAAGCACACAACCTTCTCAAAATCATAGATATTTTCAACATAAAAAAAAATTAATTAAAATGATGTGGGGGTATCCTCATATATATAGGCTAGAAAATTCATGGTACTCTACTACCATTACAATATCTATTGGATCATTAAAAAACAACTTCATGGAGCTCCTCCATTCAGAAAGATCAAGTGATATTTTTTGAAATCATAGAGCTGACCATCAAATCACCATGCATTAAAAATTCCTTACTTCTCATTGTCATGAACAACACCACCAACCCATTGTAAACTCATGAAACACTCCATTGTATAACCTAATCAACTTGAAACCCATGTATTACATTATTTAGGAAGAGTTAATTCAAGAAAATAAACTTTCAATATTGTAGCCTCTTCTTCTTTATTTTTAGCCCAAAAACTTGGAAGATATTTGGAAATGATTAAACCTTCCAACCCATTGTCATTTTGTAATGTAAGATCACTTGTCTTGTAATATACATTAACAACAATGTGTGTAACAAAAAAACCATTTCTATCAAATAAAAACCATGGGTACAATATTATACTTAACTACGTTAGTTGAAAATAATTAGATAAATTCAAAAAAACAACCATAAACTTATCGAAACATGAAATGAGACAGATAAGTCATCCAACACACTATGTCTACATGGAAAAATCACAATGTATAAAAAATATGAAGAAAGTGATGGGTTCTCATGTTTTGAAATTCTTAGATATGTCTAATATATATCTGATTATTTCCTCACAACACCTTATTCTCATCATTTTATAGTACCATTGCATTGGTTTTCAAATATTTATAGCCACCATACTTTTAACATTCAATTTATCACTAATTTATCCATTCATTAGACACCTGCAAAATCAAAACATTGAATTTCATTATTCTAATCCTTTATAAAAAAACCATATTGTACAATATTTGAACATGTAGAACTCAAAACACAATCCCTAGGATAATATCTCCACATAAAACTCCACCACATAAAAAAAATATTAAAATAGTTAACACAAGTGGTGAGAGGGGAACAACCATAACATCCCTAGGCATCATGAGGTAGTTGAACACTGAGGTTCAATTTATGTTTCATGAACACATGTTCGACCAATGGCTTGGTAAGAATGTCAACCCCTTGGTAATTAATTCCAATATAAACCATTTTAATCATGCAGTAATCAATATTTTCATTGATGAAGTGATATCTAATTTCAATAAGGTTCACATGTGAATTCCAAATAGGATTCACTATACGATCGATCCTGATTTTATTATCATAGTAAATCACTATAGGTTGTGTCACCTCATAACCAACATTAGTCAGTTGTTGCGTCATAAATAATAGCCGAGTGTAACCCTTTGTACTATAGTTATATTCTACCTCCATAGGTATAAGATAAGTGATTACATATTTCTTACTCAACCAGACCTCGCATTTCATTCCAATAAAGAATGCTCCAGTAGTTTTGTACACTTTATCAACTATATCCCTAGACCAGTCAGATTATAAAATGCCAATTGTTCATTATATTTTCCTCGACCATGTATATAATATAATATTGATTACCATGAATGTACTTCATAGTTATTTTAACTACAACCATTTGTTCTTACATAAGACTACTATGAAAGTTTCATACTAAGCATGTCTTGATGAAAATATATGGCCATATTGAAACTATTCATAATAATATTTTCATGATTCTCTTGTACATTGTGGGGTCCACTTATACTCTTCAATTTCTACCATGAGGTTTGGATGAAGTTTCTTCATCCATGGATTCATCTTTTGATTGTTCTTCTAAATTGTAATAAATTTGTGACCCATGAATGTTTTCCACACCTTCATATAATTCTACATTTGAATTTTTCCCATTTCATCTATATTATGTATCTTTTATTATACCACCATAAGAGATAATCATGGTACTTTCGATCCTATCTTGAAAGATCTTGGCACCACTACTGTCCACAACTATTCCAAGGTGAGTATTGAATCGTTTTTTTATTTTCTCTTAATTTAATATCCTTGGAATATTCCATCATTATCATCATAACCATAAAATATTTGATATTAGTTATTTGTTTAAAATGAATCATTTACATCACAAAATAATAAAAATACTTTATATGGGGTTTCCTCCCATGAAAAAATCCATATGGTGTCTTGGTTTCCTTTATATATAGCCTTATTTTATTTTGAGTGTATTCTACTTTTTGAACTCCCACATTCCAATAATGAAGATAGATACTAATCTCAATCAACATAGTTCTATACATATTGTTTACATGTTAGTTTCGACATTCAATAACTCCATTTTACTATGGGGTTGTCACTGCATCCACTTTATGCCTTGTTCAATGTTTTTTAGGTAAATTTCAAATTTAGTTGATGTGAATTCCCCTCTATTTTTACATAGAAAATCATATATTATGTGGCCAGTAGAATCCTTTTCTATTCAAGGAAAAATATTCCTCGAATCAAGCACTTTCATTTACTATATAACATCATAACAATAGACATTACATTATAATCAATAATAAAAATAACAAAGTACCATTAACTATATTTCATTGAAACATTTTTCAGACCATATACATCTGTGTGGATAGGATCAATGTGATCTGATTCCCTTTTCTACTTTGGTTGATATTAACTGTAGACCAACATTTCTCACATGTAGGAATATAAAATATTTTTCCATTCATGATTCCAATTAGTGATATCAATGATTATTTTCAGAATATATAACGCTTTCATGTCCTTTTTATTAATGTGACATAATGACTTGTGAAACAAGTGGTTTTATTCTTCAACTGTTTAGTAGATTATGATCTCTTTATAGTCAACCTGATATAAGTTTCTATCTTGTAAACATCCTTTAATGAGGGAATACACTATTTTTCATTTGATATTGAACCCTTATTTATTAAATTTTAATATTTTTCCTAGGTCAAATATTTGAATCACATATATGATATTGTGTTGAAAACCATCAACATACAATACTTCAGTTTTCTACATCGCATCATTTTCCAGTTATATAAATCCATTTCTTTTGACCATCATTGAACCATCATTGGTGAAACGTACTATTAAATTAGAAAATATCGTAATATTAATCAATAACTCTAAATTTCCCACAACATGGTATGATCAATCACTACAAAGAATCTAGGGTCTATTTTTTTTGTGTCTTTGAGAGTGATTTTTTCAATGTTGGTTTTCTCAAATTTTATTCATTTCCGATGATGAAATATTAGAATGATTAGAGGTTAATAATGTTCTTTACCATATCTTTTCCATGAGGATTGGTTAATAATACTCTAATTGTTCATCTAGTGGAGAAATACTATTTACAAGAGGGTCTCTATCTAGTTTGAGGGTATTGGATTTTCATTGACTTTATTATGTGACTTTATCATATTTCCATGACCTACAATCAATAGATTTTTGTCTATAGTTACAGTAGTGAAAAAAATATCCAGAAAAACGATTTCAAATACAATATTATGGATATGATTTCATCCCCATTTGATAATTTGATAGATCTTAAAAATTAATATATCTTGTTTCCTCTTTACAGAATGAGATGTTATGGCTCAAACATACATTTAATTGATATATCATTAGAGGATATTCTTTATGACTTCTATTACTCCTCGTATTACCTGTATAAGGAATCTTATTCAACTGGAGATCATTTAAGGATACAAATTGATGGTTTTTAGTACTATTGTCAGATCGATTTGGTTCGTTTTTTGTTTGAACATTAGGTTCCTTTGTGATATGTCCAATATTCAACTACCCTTTATTTTTACTCATCTTTCTAGCAATATTTGATGTTTCAGCATCACATCCCATTTCAATTTTTCAAATTCATGTGGATCTGTTATCATTTAAATCAATATATAATCCTTGATAACCATCCATAACTATTTTTAAAAGATCAAAATATTATAATCTTGAAACATATATAATCTTATTTTTTTTCTTGTGAATTTGATTCAATTTATAGCTTACTCCTTAGATTAACAATTTATTATTCAAGACCCTCAATAGTCTTAGGCGACTCGTATAGTATAGATGAGTGGTCATTGACGAACTTTTCCATTTCATAAATTCTAAGATTCCATTTTACCACATCTTCTATGTTTTCATGATTTGTTATTTGTACATTCACTAATTAATCATGTCAATCATTATAGTCTTCAAACTAGTCATCATATTCTGATGACTCTACCATAAATCCACTAAACTTTTTGTTTTTTTATTCTCAATCTTACCAAGTCTGTTATCAAATTCCAATTCAAGTTTAGAATCAATAATAAATTTGTTATATCTAGGTTTATCTTTCCATGGTTCTCACTTTTCAACAATATCTATCATAAGTGCTTGGGATCCATATTTAAACTAAGGTTCTCTTTCAACATGAATTAGTAATCATTATCATATTATTTGTATAAAAAACACTTTCTCTATAATTTTTTGAAATATTTTAATTATATATTTCAAGAAAACCATTTCTGAGTCTTCAACAGGTTTCCATATTCACATTAATCATCATCAAAATTCCTCAATCATCGAGCATATATAAACCCAACTACACCACAACGAAAATACGATCGAAGTGTCTTTGTTTATACTTTTTCATTTCCAATATTTTTTTTCTTGGAAAATGGAGAAATAAAATCATCTTCCTCATGAGAATTATCATTAGTATCTTTGAATACATAATGTTTTTATATGGTAATGGGTTATATTTCTTCATTAACTCGAGTTTTTTGTGTCATTTAGTTTGACTCTCATTTCATAAGAATCATGAATACTCAGTAGATCATCCATAGAATGTTTAGACATGTCCCTTTCCTTGAGTGCTGACATATTTAAATTGTAGATAAGTGGAATCATTATCCAATATTTCTTCAGTATGTAAATGTATTTTATAACATCCCCAAGTCCTAGTATTGATCAAAAAATTTAACATTTGAATTAAATTTTTACCTTCATTTTAGTCAGGATTCATTTTCCGACCATCTATCCTATTGAGAAAAACATTGAGTTTTTCCTCCTTCAAATATTTCTAACCATCCTATTAATTATATAGTTTTTTCCAAATAAACATGAATAATGTAAAAATCATAACTTATAGATAGAATTGATTAGATAGACCTACAATATGGTAATTTTGTGCTTTGGCGTCTTCATCATATATATTCTTGTATGTTTAGTCATAGACAAACCTGATGAATCTGTGAACTGTATCAATTATGTAGTGGTAAAAAGAATAGAAATTAGATGTGTTTATAGAATATATCTCATAATTTTATTCCAAATATGGAGATTTCATCCATCAAAGAGGGTAACACCCCTAACATTTTCTTAATTCTTCTTGATTAAAATTGTTAGATTGAACTCCAATAACCTGTATACTCTAATATGACTTGAAGGACCCTATAACCCCTTGATGGGGTGAGGGGTGAATAAGTGTTTCAATGTTTTCTTCTAATTTTATTGATCATGTTCACATATTTTAGTAATATATGAACCATCTATGATGGTAATGTGTAGTAATTTAAACATTCACTAATAGAGATAAAACCAGTAGTCATACTTGGTTCTCCACTAAGGGATAGTCTAAGGAGAAAATACCGATTATTTGTTAGTCACACCAAAATCCAATAGCTTTTACTTGTTTTTTAATAAAAATGTTCAGCCAAATTTATTATAACCCAAGAATATTGCCTTTACATTATTTTCAGGATAACACACTATGCCCCTCTGAACACATATGTCGACTACCCCTAGCTCACTACCATGGGTGATGTATAATTCAGTTTATTGACATGATTGTTTCTCTAGTAGATTGGAATTAAATTCATTGTACCCATTAATAATGACACTCTTAAATCACTATAAACATTAGTTGATGTACAATTAAATAAATGTTCAAAATAGCCATTCTCAAATCTCTTCCGATAATATCTCTACAGTTATGAAATAGACATCCTTTTTGAAGATAATTAGTTCATCACTTAATAAACCATCATAAGGAGACTTCCATTTCTCTTAATCATTGGCATAATTCATGAGATAATAATAATTTTTGTGATGTATATGATCACATAGAAAAGTAGACTTGTGGAGCGCCCAAACATCAACAAATCAATGTTATTCTGAATCTTCCCTAACTGTTTTCATGTAGAATGAAATTGGGAAGCCTCATATTTATAGGCTCGACCATTCATGATGCTCTCAAACCATTACTAGATATATTGGATATTTAAAAACATATACATAAAGCTACTCCCTTTGTGAAGTATTAAATTATGTGTAGGGAGATACATAGAATTTTTTGAAGTATTAACTAAATATAAATTAATTTTCATTCCTAAAATGATAATGATCGATATAATTGGAATATAAGATGACTATCAGTCAAAATAATATCATGAAATAAAATTTTTATATGTTTTGGGCATGGTTTTTACATTATTTTTTAGTTTTAACTTCTCATTAATCCTTTTTCAAATTACTCTAATATTAATATTTTCTACCCATGAACGGTTAATAATATAATTAAAAAATGAAAACCATACCAAAGATTGTTCATTTCGATGTTTAAAACCATTTAATATATATTTTTATCGATCTATGTATTTTATAAATTTTTAATCCCTTAATAAAATATTATTTGCTATAAATTACCATTAATATCATTTTTGAAATGGTTCATTTAATTTCGAATTAAATACATCATTATTTTTTTTGAATTTTAGTGTAATAAATTTAAAAATAAATAAATATAATATATTTATAAAAAAATTAATATTATTTAATTTAAATATATTACATTAATTATAGTTATAATAAATCATTTTATTTTTTAATTAAATAAATTAATGTTTTGTTGGCATTGTAGAATAATTTAAAGTAACTATTTCATTACAAATAAGAATACAAATATTTTTATATAAAAATTGTCTTCAAAATATCATCTATCTATTTAAAACCGAACAAAACTTCTTTTTATCAATATGTAAAAATATTAATTTTAATAAAATTAACAGAATGTCATTTCATACTTTTCCTTAAATAAAATATTATGAGGGGTAAAATCATATAAAAATGGAAAAAATGTAAAATATTCAAAATTTGGATGTTTATAGATAATCTATACTCATAAAAATTTTAAATTTGGAGTTAAAGTCAATTATTAGTCAATATTATATTATTTTTAACATAAACTACCTAATTATCCTTTACCTTAGGGATAATTAATTTTGTGGTTACTATTCCAATTGACCAAAAATAAAATTAAACAACACAACATATTTAGGGTTAATTATTAAAAATATTATATACATTTTAAAATTTAAAATTAATTTAATTATTAACAATTAGTTTTATAAAAATTTTCAAAACGCAATGAAAACCCCTCTTTTAGGAAAATCAAATCTTAACAAAAAAAATTTTTATTATAAGTTCAACCATAAAAATACGTAATGTGATAATTATTTGATTAATAATATTATTAATGAACTAAATTTCTATTAATGCAATTTAATATAATTTGACAATTTTTAAATTTTATAAAAGTATGTAGATCTCAAAAAAGAGTTGTACTTTTCACTATAAATTGGAAAAATAATTTTTTTAGAAAAATCCAAAAAGTTGACCTGAATTTTTTTTAAAATTTTTATTTCAAAAATTAATTTCATTTTATTAATTTCATATTCTAAATTGGTAAATCAATTTACATTATAATTTTTTTATAAGAAAAATTAGTCATGAAAATTAAAATGAAAACTAAAATTTGACCATTTATATCAAAATCATTAATCAATTGATATGTTGTTAGTATGAACATCATATAATTTTCATAATGTTGTTTTTCCTATTCAAACCAAATAATACAATACTTATGTTATAATGACCATATTTAAATTACATTTTTTTGTTCCTTAAACTTGTTATTGTGTGATGTATACAACTTTGGAAATATATTTTTTTAATTTCTAGATATATTACATTATCACCTCCTAAATTATTTATAAATATATATTTGTAAGAACCCAGATTTTCTTTTTAGGTATGTTTTTCCTTTTGGGTCTTTTTTGAGGAAATGAGGAAATTCTAGAATTTTTTTAAGTACACGTTGTGTACTTTATGAGTACACCCTGTGTACTGCCTTGCTATAGGAGGCTGTGTGCTGGCCATTTAGTAACCATACACACGGCCATGTGGGAGTGACTTGGAGGCCGCTTAAAAAGGAGTACAAAAAGGGAATGTACATGTCATGTACATCCAAAGTACACGTCTTGTACTTTATTTTTTTTCTTTAAACACACCCGGGTCATGTCTGACTAAAAAAATTGAGTCCTTCTAGGTCCTGTTCGTCCAAAGATGTGGGTACGACCACATACCTTCGACGAACCCCTAAACCTCCATCCGTCCTCTAAATTGAACATCATCTGTTGTGTTAGAATCACATCGGTGAGTGTTCTCTTCACATAGATATTTTTTTCTTAATTCCCTCTATTTATCATGTAATCCTCCATTGAATGTATTAGAAAATTTTGTAGATCATAGATTTTATAGGGATATTCAAGCTTCTAGGATCACATATATCGTTCCCACGACACCATGGTAGGTGGTTTGTGCCTTTCTGTAGAATGTATTTGAGTATTATTTGAAAATTTTCCCAATATGCATGAACGGGTTATGGCACATTTACTTTTTTAGCCATGTTGTTTTCCTACCATGATTTTATTCCTTTTTACAGATTATTTGGATATGAATAGGGTTGTTTGCTCTGATTTTGATGTATTGTGCACATGCATGCTCTGTTTATGACTGTTTGGTCCTACATAGCATTTGGCTGCTTTGCCAGTTTCCACGCCTGTTGTTGTAGGGTGGAGAGTTTGTGTTCTAATTTTTTGATATGATGTAGACTGAATAACCAAGTAGTTCTGTAGGTTTTCTATTTCCATATTATATTTATACACATTTTGACCTATACATGGTTGTGAGTACCTGGGTTAGTATACTATAAGGGGAATTGACCGAGTGAGAAACCTCATATAGTCTTCAGGCACATTGTGCTATACGGGAATTGACCGATTGAGCATCATCAGAGAGCCTAGGACCACTTGGGGATATGAGGGGAATTTCTTAGTGAGCTTCCTCAAATACTCCTTGACTGCTTTTGACTATAAGGGTAATTGACCGAGCGAGCTTCCTCAAAGAGTCTTTGTTTTATTCGTAAACTGATTTAGACCATAAGGGGAATTAACGGTGAGTGCTTCCTCATCAGGTCTACGAACGACATGGGATATAAGAGGAATTGACCAAGGGACCTTCCTCAAAGAGTCCAAAACCTTCAGGCTATAAGAGGAATTGACCGAGTGATCTTCCTCAGAGAGTTCATGACTACCTTATACTATAGGGGGAATTGACTCTAAGTGCTTTATCAGAAGGTATTTATATACAGGACCAGAGGGGATAGGAAGAGTGTACTACCCAAAGGGTTTCTTGTACTTATTAGGTAGGACCAGAGGGGATGGTTGTGAGTACTTTCTAGAGGGATACTTGTTTGTTCTTAGCCGTTTATTAGCTGTTGCTTGCTGTTGAACTGTGGATTGTTTACTGCTGAGGAATATCCTTCTTATTGTTTCATGTACTTTACCTAACATATATTCACTAACTATTAGGCACAGAACATTGGGTGGTTTCCTACCAGGATTTAGTCTCACACCCTCTTTGGGCCATGATTTTGGTCCCAAAAAGATTATATTACAGTAGGTATAGATAAGGTAAAACAACCTTTGACTTCAGGTACATGACTGGATGTAGAGCTGGAGAGCATGGGACCAAGCTAGGGATTTCAATGATGAGAATCTTTTTAATTAATTTATTTTGTACTTTGGTTTAGTAGTGATGTATTCTATTATTGTGATTTTTTTGGCTGCTTTCGTAGACATATATATAATTCATCATATATATATATATATATATATCTGTGTGTGTGTGTGCTCCGGTTGTTTCTACTTTTAGTCTTCCGCTATTTACTTTTTTATGGATTATTAATACTTCCTCTATTACTATTGTTTCTTTCGTTTTTTACTTGTCCAATGAGGGCATAGTTTCCCGAATTTCACACCCAAGAACATCACTGCTAGTCGGAATCATCAGGAGTTTGGGGAAATGTGCTTGCGGCCATGTGACCAACCAGGTATGGGGCACCTTCGGGTGGCTTCTGGACCAGGGATGTTATAATGTGGTATCAGATAACTTCTATTCTCTTCATTTACTATTTTGATCATTTAGATAGGGATAGGTGGGAATAGGTACTTGGTAATAAGCTCTCCCTAGGAGTAGCTAACGCACATATAGGGAAAATCCAATATGCCTCATTATTTGTAATTTATACTAGTTTTTCAGGTTATGGTTGATCTTATTTTCATTGTTGGATGACTCACATGATTTGTGCTATTAATTTTGATGTTATTGAGGTTTTATTTCTGTCACAACCTAATGTGGTGAAGGCATGCCATCTCATGCCTTATATAGGAACTTACTAGAAGTCACGTGTCATGCATTTGTACCGTTCCATCTATGGTGCATTAGCAATTGCATGTTGTTGTGAGACATTTTTTGTAGAATATGCATGTTATTGTGATAGATGCATTGATAAAATACCTACTGTTAATAGGGTATTTTTTGTGTAAGGGTTTGTCAAAATGAACGCCAATCTTTGGTTCTTGAGGTGTTATGGGCCATCATGGGCCGAAATTTGGTGAATCATTGACTTTTTTTCCTCGTTATAGCATGCAAAAGATGCCAAACATTAATTCGCGGGGAGTGTGGCCCCCACAGATCAGAATTTGGAACCTTTAATGTTCATTTTAGTGTTTTTATGGGATCTAGAGAAGTTGTTAAGGGTTACTGTCCGGAAAAACCCAGAATATCCACCGTGTAGTTTTGACTACTCTCCATGTGTTCTTATATTTGGGAAGAAACATTTTTTCTAAAGTACACACAGTGTAATCTATGTACATGCTATGTAATCTCTGACGGTGTCAGAGGCTGTCTAAAAATAGACATGGGATAGGGATTTTCTTATAGTAACACACCATGTACCAGTTGAACCCATCGTGTAGACAGACCCAGGTACCTGGTCGTGTCACGAACAAAACGGGTCGGAGTTATCCTTTCATATACACAACGTTTCCAACTTGAACATGCCATGAAGTTTGGGCCGTGTGTTAGGCCTTGTCACTATCAACATGGGGCAGTTGAATCTTGTCTAGTACATGCCGTTTCTATAAAAAACACGTTCTGTAGTCTTTCCATATGAGATCTGTGTCGCTTAACCTTGTAGAAGGACTCAGGCAGGGAAAAAGGATTCAAGTACATGCCGTGTGTTAAGAGAGCACGCCGTGTGTTTTGGGTGTTACATGACCAGTTTGGGTAGGAGTACATTCCCATGTGAATTGCTTAAGGGAACACGCCATGTATGAATTATAAACACCATGTATTCATGTTTTTTAAAACCTGAAAGATTTCTTTCCCATGTTCCCTCCTTACACTTCTAGTTTTTAATACATGATAATTATATTTTAATGTGTGTGAATGAAATTGCAGTGTCATGACATCAAGATGTCCTCCAGTTGTATATCAGTTTCCAGACTATGATCAGACACCAGATATGGCTGAGTAGAGACTTCCTGCAGATCCCCCAGTAGTGCTAGTCTTGGCACCAACTGTTTTACTTGGAACAGGTGCTGATTAATAGTGCAGAGAGGGATTTTTGAGGATGATGTAGACATTTCAGGGAGCATGCCATCCTAACCCGACGATGGTAGAATTGACACCGGTCTTTCAGTACCAACATCCTCCCACATTCTCATGGGATGGAGGAACCTAGGCTGCATATTCATGGCTAGACGCCACGCTGAAGATTTTCGAGCATCTAAAGACACCTCCATAGTAGACGGTGAATATAACTACCTACATGCTCTATGATTCCACCAATAGGTTGTGGGTTATGATTTCATATGCGGGATGCCATCAAAATATGGATAGGTATGAGTTACATAACATCTTCTATGATTACTTCTATCTGGAGACCTTGAGCGCAGATCGAGCCCGAGAGTTCATGACTCTGGAGCAGGGTACTCTTACTATTATGGAGTATTCCTCTCACTTAACATAGCTACAACATTTCATGACAATTCCAGGAGGTCATGAGTTTTACATTGCATGGAATTTAGAGTATGATCTAAGGCATGACATCCGATCATAGGTGAACATGTACAGGTTGATTTTTTTATCCTCTATTATCAACCAGGTGATGATTACAGAGTGAAGTCTGAGATATTATGGAGCAGTGAGCCATGGATGTTCAACATCCAAAGTTAGTATACCTCCTAATGATAGTAGGAAGAGACTCAAGGAGATTTTATGAGGAGATCAGTGTAGGCGGGATGCATCTTTTGGTATCCAGGTGGTGTGATACCATTGCGGTAAAAGCGGGCATACGAAGCCACGTTTCTCCAGAGAGCCAGTGGAGTGCCGATTTTGGGGCATGATGGGTCTCCTTTAGCGCTTTTGTCAGTTTTTCTCAGCAACAGATGATGAAAGGTGTTCTTCTCTAACTCTGTGTTTGGGTGTAGCACCGCCTGTTTCACACCAGTCAAGGAACTGGAGTTCTTCCGGCCATTCGAGCCAAGGTGGGGGTCATGGACCTGGTGTTCAGTCACCGGTATTTTAGCAACAGTAGGGTGGATCTTCTCAGAGTGGTCAGGTAGGGTCACAGGGTCGTGGTAAGGTCCGACTTTGGCAGTGGAGCATACCCAGCAGAAGAAGGATCCTATAAACATTATAGTTCAAGGTACGATATTAGTAGCCTCAGTTATAGCTTCATCTCTTTTTGATACAGGGGATTACCATAGATTTATATCCGTTTCTGTTATGGAGAGACTTGGACTCTGAATCTTTTCATCTACTAGTATAATAGTGCTAGACACAATGTTGGGGACTAGAACTGCTAGTGTGCGTCAGTGCAAGGAGTTCTCTCTAGAGGTTGGTGGGTGTCACATTCTACAGGACCTCTATGTCCTAGAGATGACAGGCTATGATTTCATGGACTATTTAGTTCCCTTCCAGGCATTCATCGACTGTTATCATTATAGGGTGAGTTTCAAATCACCAAAGGGTAGAACTTTTTTTATAGGGGTTATTTGTATGTCTAGGCGAGTATAGTAGGACCTGTGCATAATGGGTTGGTGGAGTTACAACACAGATTGCTAGTCTATGTCTGCATGACCATGGGACTTCTTATTTAGACTTTCCTCTAGTGGTGGATCGATTCAGGGAGAACATTCCAGAGGAATTTCCAGGTTTACCTCTAGAGAGACAGGTGGAATTTTCTATTGATGTTGTGCCAGGTGTGGCACCGATGTCCATTCCTCCTTATAGGATGGCTACTCCAGATTTGAAAGAGCTCAATAAGAAGTTGTATGAGTTACAGGAAAATGGTTTTATCCAGACTAGTACTTCTCCTAGGGGTTCTCCTTTCTTGTGTGAAAATAATATAGACCATACTCTTAGTCTGTGTGGATTATCAAAAGCTGATCCAGTTGACGGTCAAGAAGCGATAACCCTTGTCAAGAATTGATGTACTCTTTGATCAGCTTCGAGGAGCCTGGGTGTTCTCAATTAATCACTTGAGGTCTGGTTACTATCAGTTTCATGTTAGACCATTTGATTTCCCTATGAAAACCTTCCAGAGAAGGTATGTTCTATAGGAGTATGTGGTTATGTTTTTCGGTCTCATGAATGTGCCTGCAGTTTTTAGGTCACTGATGAACCAAGTGTTCCATCAATACATGGTTTCTTTCATCATGGTCTTTTTGGAAGATATCTTGATGTACTCCTCCAATCGACATGACCATTCCACACACATTGAGATCGTTTTGAGTACACTGAGGGAGCATCACTTATAAGGAACGATCTTAAAAGGACACTTTTGGATGGATCAGATTCACTTCTGGGGTAATGAAATCTCAAAGACAGGAGTATCTGTAGACCCAATGAAAGTGAGAGTGGTAGTTTTCTGGGAGAAGCCAAAGAATTTATTTGAGGTGTGATGTTTTCCTGTGCTGTATGGATACTACATATGCTTCATAAATGACTTTTCACTCTTAGCAGCACCATTGACATGTCTGACTAAGAAAGGTGCAAAGATCTTGTGGACAGATTCTTGTGAGTTAGCCATTCAGAAGCTAAAATGGAGGATGATGTCTTCACTAATACTAGTCTTTCCAGATCCGGGAAAGATCTATACTGTTTACTGCGAGGCATCAGGGGTCAGGCTTGGATCTTTGATTATGCACGAAGATCGAGTTGTTGCGTAGGGGTCTCGGTAGTAGAGGCCACATGAGAAGAATTACTCGATGCACAATCTGGAGTTGGCAGTAGTTGTTCATAACCTATGATTTTGTAGAAATTATCTTTTAAGTGAGCATTATGTTGTTTTCACTCAACACAAAAGTCTCAAGTACATTTTCACTCATCGTGATCTGAATCTTAGAAAGCGAAGGTTGGTTGAGTACCTACAGTCCTTCGATTTCGATCATGCCTATACACAGGGTAAGGGAAACACAATGGAAGATGTGCTGAGTAGGAGGACTCAGATACATGTAGTTTAGAAGGCTATAAGTGAGTGGAAGATCATGGCTCTATTCTCCGAGATGCATTTGGAGGTGCACGACAGACATGGGAAGACTTTTCTAACTTCTGTAACTGTTACATACACTCTTCTTAATCGAGTTTGTATAAGGAATATATAAGATTATGAAGGCCTAATCCTATGGGAGTGTGTGTCTAGAAAGTACCTTATTCCTAGATGGAAGATAGGCATAGATGAGATTCGGCATTTCCAGGGGTGTGTTTGGGTGACAACAGACATACGCAAGGAGCTGATGCGGGACTCTCATTCCTTAGTTTAGGCAGTTTATCCTGGTGTCAACAAAATGTATTTGGATCTACACTGTTAGTATTGGTGGCCTGAGAATAAGAGGGACGTTGTTGGTTTCATAATGAGGTGTTCCACTTGTAAGCTGGTGAAGGCGGAGCATCAGCGACCAGTAGAGCTCTTACAACAGTTACCCATTCCTGAGTGGAAGTGGAATGACACCGCGATGGACTTGGTGATCGGGTTGCCACGGTCGCCTTCAAGAAATAATGATGTATGGGTTGTCATTGACAGACTCACAAAGGTTGCTCAATTTTTTCTGAATAAGGATTCCATTAGTGTAGATGTGCTGGGATAGTTGTACATCAGAGAGATTGTACGTCTACATAGAGTTCCACTCTCCATTGTTTCAGATAGATATGCATGTTTTACTTCTCGGGTCTGGTAGGGGATTTATAATGCTTTGGGATCACTGGTACTTTTGAGTACATCATACCACCTCCTGACAGATGGCCAGTCCGAGCATACGATTTAGGTGCTTGAATACATCCTCCGAGCATTCATTCTGAATTTCTAGGTTCTTGGGAGAAGCATATACCTATTGTGGAGTTTTCGTATAATAATATTTTTCATGCGACTATTCAGATGTAACCTTATGAGGATTTTTTTCTATAGGTCATGCCGATCACCCTTATGATTGCTGGAGGTAGGAGATGCATCTTATCTGGGACCTCGTCATTTTCCAGAGAGCACAGAGCAGATAGAGATTACATGGAAAAGGATGGATAATGCACAGTCTCGATAGTAGTCTTATGCTGATCAGCGGAGATGACCTATGAAGTTTGAGGTCAGGGATCAGGTTTTAATGCATGTCACACCGAGGTTGGGACAAAAGATGATTATGATACATGGTAAGAATTCACCAAGGTACATCGGGCCATTTGAGGTGTTGGAGAGAGTGGGGCTGGTTGCCTATCAGTTGTAGTAACCTCATAGGTACCGAGCTTTGCACGACGTTTTTCTTGTTTCTCAGCTTCGACGTTAATTTTCAGACTCATCTCAAGTCTTTCAACCTGAGGAGGATAATATAGAAGCAGATACATTGTTCGAGGAGCATCCTATAATAATTTATTATCATAGTACAAACGTTCTCAATGGCAGGTTTGTTCCACTGGTACGAGTTCTATGGCAGCACGGGCGGGTACAAGATGAGGCTTGAGAGAGGGAGACCTATGTACGAGCCCAGTGGATGGAGCTGTTCGAGGATTCTTCTTATTTGTCATGCTAGGGAAATTCGGGGATGAATATAATTAATGGGGGATGTTTGTAAGAACCCAAATCCTCTTTTCCGGTATGGTTTTCCTTTTTTGGTCGTTTCTAAGGAAAAGAGGAAATTCTGGAAATTTTGTAAGTACACATTGTGTACATTATGAGTACATGCCATGTACTGCCTTGACGTAGGAGGCAGTGTGCTGGCCATGTAGTAACCACACACGTGGCCATGTGGGAGTGAATTGGAGGCCACATAAAGGAGAGTACGGAAATGGAAAGTACACGTTGTGTACATAAAAAGTACAAGCTATGTACATCAAAATAAAACACCATGTACTTTGTTTTTTTTATTAAACGCACCGACGTCGCGTCTGAGGGATAGAACAGACTCCTTTTGGGTCTGGGTCGTCCGAGAGTGAGGGTACGACCATGGATCTTCGATGAGCCCCAAACCTCTTTCCGTCCTCAGTATCAAACACCGTCGGTTGCGTTGGAATCACATCGGTGAGTTCTATCTTCTCCTAGAGAATCATTTCCCGATTCCTCTTCTTTATCATGTTTTACACCATTGAACATATTAGAAGCTTTGGTAGATCTGTGAAATTCCAAGGATATTCATGCTTCGAGGTTCACCTATATATTTCCCAAAACACCTTGGTAGGTGGTTTGTGCCTTTCTATTGAAAGTATTTGAGTATGATGTGAAAATATTCCTAATACCCACGAATAGGGTATTGTGCATTTACTATTCTACCTTTGTTGTTTTCCTACCATGCTTGTATGACTGTGTAGATGACATTTGGATATGAATAGGGTTGTTTGCTACACTTTGGATATATTTTTCCCATGCATGCTCTATTTACGACCTTTTGGTCCTGCTTAGCCTTTGAATACTTTTCTTGTTTCCATTCCTATTGGTATTGGATGGAGAGTTTGTGTTACGACATGTTTGACATGATGTAGACTAAATAGACAAGAATTTATATAGGTTTACTTTGGTAATATTGTATTTCTATGCTCATTGACCTACAGAGGGTTGTGAGAACCTAGTGTAGTAGACTATAAGGGTAATTGACCTATTGACCTTCCTCAGAGAGTCTTTGAGCACTATGGGATATACGGGTATTGACCGAGTGAGCATCCTCAGAGAGGCTAGGACCACTTGGGTCTTTGAGGGGAATTGACCATGTGAACTTCTTTATAGAGTCCTTCACTACTTTTGACTGTAAGGGGAATTGACCGGGAAAGCTTCCTCAGAGATTCATTGTTTTATTCCTAAACTTATTTAGACTATATGGGGAATTGATGGTGAGTACTTCCTTAGAGAATCTACAAAACACCTGGGCAATATAAGGAAATGACTGAGTGAGCTTCCTCAGAGAGTCCTTGACCTTGGGGCTATAAGAGGAATGGACTGACTGAGCTTCCATGGAGAGTTCTTGACTACCTTATACTATAAGGGGAATTGATTGTGAGTGCTTCCTCAGATATTATTTATATACAGAACCAGTGATGTTAGGCCGAGTGAACTGCACAGAGGGTTTCTTTTACTTGTTAAGTAGGACCAGAGGGGATGGATGTGAATAATTTCCACAGGGTTAAATGTTTGTGCTTAGTTGTTGATTAGCAGTTTCTTGATGTTGAACTGTGGATTGTTTATTGCTGAGTACTTTCCTGCTTATTGTTTCCTATACTTTACCTGCCATATATTCAATGACAATTAGGCACATATCTTTGAGTGGTTGCCTACTGGGATTTAGTCTCACACCTGGTTTCTTCCATGATTTTGGGCCCAAACAGATTATATTGGAACAGGTATAGATAAGGGAAAACACCACTCTACATCTGGTACTTGACTAGCTGTGGAGCTAGAGAGCATGGGACAAAGCTATGGTTTGTGATGCTGAGGATCTTTTTACTTTCATTCTTTTGTACATTGGTTTAGTACTGTTGTGTTCCAACATTTTGATTTGTTTGTCTACTTTTGTTGACATATTTATAATGCATCATTTATATATATATACGTGTGCTCCACCTGTTTTTACTTTTAGTCTTCCACTGTTTACTTTTGTATGGATTATTACTACTTCCTATATTAATACTGTTTCTTCCACTATGTACTCTTCCAATAAGGGCATAGTTTCCACGTTATCACACCCAAGGCCCTCACTGCTAGTTGTAAGCCTCTAGAATTAGGGGAAATGCGCTTGAGGCCATGTGACCAGTCAGGTACAAGGTGCCTTTGCATGGCTTCCGAACCCCGGACGTTACAATATTAATGGAAATAAACATCATGTTAAATGAGTGTGAATTATTTTAATATCATCCTATAGTTCCCGCATTGAATCTTATATTTCATGATTTATCCAATGTGGCTTTACAAATCGAGTCATATGATTCCTCGTCACGTACTCTATTTAGTAATTAATATGGATATGGTGTTCAAAGTATTATAGACTATGTTATAGTACAATTTATTCATTGGTGAACATGTGTTGTGTTTGGCATTTACATTATTTTAAAAGTTAGATATAACACATCATGTATATTAGAGAGGCTTGGTGGCCCATATAATCGGTAAGAAAAAAGTCTACTTACATTCCTAAAATTAAAACGTTTCAATATACCTTGGGATAATTTCTTCATTCTGAATGAATCCAATAACACCTTTCCATTGAGATAATTTCATGAAAACACAATAATCCCCTTGAAATTCCAAATCCTTCTTTCAGTTATATAAATATATCTTTTTCATATTGGACTTCCTCTAATATGAGTCTGAATAACTATTAAAATATACCTTTTATCCTTAATAATTTCTAAGAAATCAATATTTCTTTGACCAACATTATACCAAAATGAGGGAGTGTGACATATATTCTCAAAAAATGCTTCATAAGATGTCATTTGAATACTTGAATAGGATATATTATTATAGGAAAACACTGCAGCTATTTAATTCCAAACAAAAATACCTTTAATGTCATGTGATCTTTAACTAAACCTGTTTTCTAATGTTAGAATAGTCCTTTCTTAACTATTATTTATTTAATAACAACAAGTAGTTCTAAAAGGAGGCCAAATATCAAGATCCTTTTGAAGACATTTCCATAATTTTCATGTAAATTGACGATCATGATTATACACAATTTAAATAGATATTCCATGATGACATAAAACATCATTAATATAGAGACATTCACGGTTTTCCTGTGGTAAATATTATTATTTGTGTTAAAGTTTGAAAATTTTGTAAGGTGATAAAAAATAACCCAAATTTCACCATTCAAGCTAGGAGTCATTGGTAGTATAATGAAAAAGTGTATAGTAATTTCTTCACATTTAATCATTTTAATGGGTAAGGTATGCATGATCCATATTAGATTCTATCTCTTTTCCTAAACTTGTATAAAAATGTGACATATGGACACATAACCAGCAACCTCCAAATTCATATTACCACACAAAGACTGTTCCATCGATTTTATTAACATATATGTGCTTCTATGACATATTGTGAAATTTGAAAAATTAGAATCATATAATAATTAACTTTAATGATTTCATAATTATGGAACACATAAAATTATTAAAAATTTTAGAATCCATATTCCTATAAAGTTTCATCCAATTTTCCATCATTCCTGAATTTAATTTTCTTTTGATAATTCTCATCACCAAATTATAAATATTTATATTCTCCAATAAAGCAGGTTTTTTAATAATTTTAAAAATAAGTACTTTTCCCCTTCATTAATGATTATCATATCCATATTTAATAAGCCCTTGAATATAATATACCACTCAAACCTCAATTTTTGGTGGAATCTATGGTCTTTCATGCTCTATTATTCCTCTAACTTATTTTTCTTAATTGGGTGGTATTATATTAATAAATCATCATCATTGAGTCACTCAGGCCATCCCCTTTGCCTCATGTTCAAATATTTACAAACATATATATATATATATATGAAAATGTATATTTCATAATCTTATGATCTGTGTATATATATCAATTTTCACTACATAGAAATTATATATTTATCATAAAAAATCATGAATGAAAATAAAATATCATCGGTAAGATATCTTTATTTGTGATTATTTTATTTCTTTTATAATTAGGAAATAACATTATAATTTTATTATAATTACCTGACCATAAACGTTATTCAATTCATCACCATACATCACAAATATATTTTTTCAAATGGGTAGATTCAAAATCTAATCAGTCACTATCCTACTAGTGAATTAATCAAATAAATTTCAATTTCCATTTTCCATATGAACATAAAACCCTTAGATGTATGATTGGTTAAGGGGTTATCAAATAATGATTTTTTGAAAAAACAATCAAGGATAGTAACCTGTAAAACCAATGAAAATATATACCTCAGTAATGTTTTTTGGTATATTCCATTGTTGACTAAATTTTTATTCTCAAGATCAATTCAGATTCCATCATTAGATAAAATATTTCTAAAAAATGAATCTTACTAAATATATCATTCAATATTACAAAATGTACCATAAAACTCATTTATTTCAAGAATCTAGTGAACGACCCACAAGTGATTCTCATGACCATATTTGATTTTTTAGGACATAAGTATATAATAAATAATTACGATATAAAAATTATTAATATATTTCTGGAGTACTCTATTCGTTAGATCTATGAATGTAGATGGTGCATTTGTCAATTCAATTATTTATAGTGTAAACATTTACTCTCCATACGCCAATCAATATTTTTTATCTATAATGAAAATCTTTATTTACCAACATTTTACGATACCTAGAAAAAAGTAAAATTATTAAAAAAATTTAATCTCCACCAGGTTGATCAAATAAGTCATTAATTCGAGGAAAATAATAGTTATTATTTATTATAATAACATTAGTTTACCTGTAAACAATTATAAGATTGTTTGTCTAACTTTGTTCATAATGAACATAAGATGGCCTCCCCATGGTGAACCACCGAGGAATATAAATCCCTTACCACACAACTCCCATATTTCTTTCTTTGATGCCACTTATTCTAATGTTTAATTTCAATAGGGTGACTTTCATATAGTTCTTACATTTGAGATTTAATCTATAGAAAATTATAATCATGATCTTGTAGATTTTTATGTAATTCCTTAGGATATATATCAATTTTTTTCGATAGAATATATAAACTATCAATTTTACAATCAAATTATACATCCATATATTTTATATGCTTTAATTAATTTGCAATCTGATTCAAAAGAGCTACTAGGGATGGATATGGGCATGAATCAGAAGATGATTTCTCGAGTCTTATGATAAGTAATTCTACGTCCTCATCAAAAATCAAAATTTAATCCCCTTTTTAATGAATTTTTGAATTATAATTCATATTATATTAAATAAAAATGATTTTTATCAAATAAACCATTGGTATAATAATAATGTCTATAAAATGGGAACAATAAGGTGTCATAATGGGAAATAATTGATACCTACATGTTACAATGTGATTTATACGAGGATATTTGACTCAAACTTCCCTTCATAAGGCATTAAATAAATACTATGTTTTCTAGGAATATAGTGTATACATAAATGAGTGTAAAAATACAGAATCAAATAAATCATTGGAAAAAAAATTACTCACTTATTAATGTATCAGAAATGACATCATCCAGAAAATTAAAATTCTATGTATATATCACATAAGACTTTTCTTTCTCCCTATGGAATATTCCTTTGTATATTCCCTTAACTCGTGGATCATTGGTTTAAATTATTCCTCGTTTAAATATATTTTAATCACTAGACTGTGGTGGTATATTTATTCCCATTACATTCAATAGAAATATGAACCATATCATAAAACATTTTAGAAAATCTCATATCCTTTAATCATTCCCATGTATGTTTCCTTCCAAAATTTTCAAATGATGAAAATTTCTTGGTTCTTTTTGTATTCAATGATTCCATTATTTTTCTTATTGTTTAGCCATCCCCTTCTTTCTATGATTTCCCATGAATATATATTATCTAGAAAATTAGTTATCCATATTAATAAAATGTAATCCTATATAATTATATGACTAAATTTATTGAAAAACTTGTTCCCTTTAGATACAAGTCATTGGAACAAAAAATATTGTAAATCTTATATCCTAGATTTCATGTGTATTTTGAATCATCCCTATATAATCTTGTGAAGTAATACTCATATTATTCCACAAATTCTTCATCATCCAACATTAATTCAAGTAACTTCATCTCCATTGTAGGTAAATCAACCCCAAGGAAATATTTCTGAAACAAAATGACATTATAAGTTATCCATTCCATGATTTCTATTTCTTCTTGCACTTAAGTGTTTATAGGAAATTAACCACATTTACCAACATATCCATTCAATCAATACCATATCATAATAAACATTTCACTTCTATCAGATACCAAAGCATGGAATATCATTTCATGTGACATTTTCAACTGCTCATCCATCAATCGATAAATATTTTCAATAAAAGTGGAGGAATCTTTCATAAGAAATGACCCAACATTTTTGAATCCCAATGTGGAATATTTGGTTAATCCATTCACGAATGGTCATTTTTCATTACCTAGGTACGATACTCTAATGTGGTCAGGATCTACTCAGTTAAACAACCATGTATATTCTCTGTCTATTTAGGAAAATATCTACATTGTCTATGGTATTTGACTCTCTTTCTTAAATTAGCACCACTATTGAACAATTAAACTCACTGAATGTTCTCATTACTATCATGAATAGTGATCACTAAATTTTAATCCCTATAATTGAAAAATTTCTCAAATACTATAAGGTATTTTCATGAATCTCATATGATCTATATTCATTTATATTTATTTATCAATGTTAATACTAAACTTTATCCAATTAAACTATAATAACTCCACTCCATTAACTGATAAATGGTTTCTTCTTTATTACATTGGCATTATATACATGTAATTTCATCTCAAAGGGCCAAATATTTTAGTATTTTTGATTATCTAGATGTATAGACTATTTCAAAAACACATTGGATATATAAAATATAAATCACACAATCATTCATGTATTATATATATTATTCACAATATACTTCCTCATATCTTGGGGAAAAGTGATAAAAATAGGATGAGCAAGAATTCTCAGTAATGGTTATGTATAGTGGATGAAGTCATGAGTAAATCAGGAAAAATAAAAATGTCAAGGTATATTACTGAATACGAATTCAATTTCTTCAATAAATGATCATGAAATGCATCCAAGGATAATATAAATAATGTAATCGCATGGATATAATAACTAAATTATCACAAAATTATATTATTAATAATGGAATTCTTTATTTTAGACATCATGATATTTATACATCCAAAAAAAATTTGAAAATTGTTTTTAATCGATAAGTTAGTAAACACTAGTATCCCAATTAATGATTTCTTACTTATTTGTATCATTGGGCTAGTCGAGGAATCAAAGGGATATATAATTCAATACCCAACCATTAATATTATGTAAAATGGATTCCTCGGATATCAAATGATCAATTTAATTCATAAACAATATTCCTTGACAATAAATAACAGTATTGTGAAAAGAATATGAATTTTTCATAGTTTTCTTGAGAAGATTAAATAACATTTTAAATAAAAATATGTTTGTAATATAAATATATATTATTAAATAGTCGTAAATATGATTTAATGATAATTAATATATAGAAAAATTTTAATTTTCAATGTTAATATAAAATTGGAAATTTCAAGAAAATGATAATGTCCAAATATTAATAAATTGATAGGAGATGAAAATTAGAAAACTAGATTTTAAAGTAAAATATATTTTTGTAAAGAATATTTTAAAATGATGTGGGAAAATTTATGATATGTTTTCAATAATTTTATTAATTTAATTGTAATTAATTTCTTTTCAAATAATCTAAATTTCATAAAAATGTTATGGTGGTGGGAAATTTTTTCAATAGTGTATTAGTTAAAAAAACCATTCAGATATTTTTGTAAAAATGTTATATAAAATTTTCATTCATGAAAAATTTAGAAATATTTATTTAGTAATATGTAATAAGTCAAGGATAACATAAAAATCATTTAAAAATAAATTTCTAAATAAAAAGTATTTTCTTACTTTTTTAAATGTGGATATCAAAGAAAAATAAACACATCTAAAAAGATGAATAAAAATAATTTTTATATTAAATATTAAAATTGAATGTGTAACATTAATTGAATAGTTAATGAACATAAATTAATAAATAATCATGCTATATACGTTAATAGGGTAGTATATACACCACAGTAACTAAATTGGTTCATAATACCAGTTATTTCTCAATGGAATGGAAATAAAGACAAATATCCATTACCTTCTGTTTTCCCATTAGTTGAGCATGATTTATCCTGCAGTTTAATATATATATATATATATATTTATAATAATTTAATAATAGAATCATATAAAAACCTATAATATGATATATAATCTATTTTTTATATTTAATCAAATTTTTCTTTACAATATATTATTTTTATCTTTATTTCGGGTGTTAGGTTTTTATCTTTCACCCATGTTTAGTTTTTTAGTTTTGTACATGTAAATTTATTATATTCAAATAATAATGATTATGTTATTCATGGATAAATTATCTTGTACATTAAATCTATAGATATTTAGTGTAATCTATAAAATATAGATATAGAAAAATAAATCATACCTTTCATGATGACGGTATGTCATACGTACACATGAATGAAATTGTATCCTTTAAATGGGTGGAATTATATTGAAGTGACTAGAAAATAATCATAACAAAATATTTATTATATAATGAATCTTTTATATAGTAATTATATTAATATTTAATACCATCCATGTAATGTGTGATTGGAAAAATAGATCACATCACCATATGGAGGTGGTAGTCCACATGTATTCACAGTCAATGATATTTTTTTCTAATGTATTAGATTATAATATGGTATATCTGATATTATTGTATATAAAAAAAAGTTATTTCAATAATATCATACATATGTTTTGTTTATATATTTATAAACATCTAATTAATGAGGGGATCACAAACAAATTACACTACTATATAGAGATGGTAAGTCATATGTACACACAAGTGATGTTATTGACTTTAATATTTTGGAAAAGAGTTGAAATATATTAATATGATTATGGAAATAATAATAACATATAATTATATTTATTATAATATGTTATCAAGTTTTTATGTTTAAAAAAATAAGAGGATATAGAAGAAGAAATACACTTCAAAGAGTTGGTAAACATGATTAACTATTCTTGAGTAGTCTTCCATTACATCACCTCTTAGAGGAATTTTTGTAGGTATTTTGGAAGGTAATGAAATAATTTAACATTTATAATTATTTTTATATGATAAATGGGTTTTTTGTTGTTGTTATATATGGATTAATGTGGTGCAATGACTAGAAAAAAGATTTTTCAATTTATAAAATAGGGGAGGGGTATTCATAAAATTTCAAGATGTATTAAATTAATAAAAATTAATTTTCATGAAAAAATATGTAATAATAGATATAATTAAATTTTTAGGTTATGATCGGTCTTAATACACTCATAAGATTATAATTGGAAAAATTTCGTTTATGTTTCCACCCATTGGTTTTAGTATTAACCTCTAATTTAATAATTTGAAAATTACCATAATATATAAAATTTTATGACCTGTGAGAGTCAATAATATTACTCAAAAATGAAAAAGTACCACAAATGGACCATGATTTCTTTTTCAATCAATATCCATTTAAATAGGATGAATCCATGATTTTTACGAATTTTAAATAATTTAGTAAAATATAATCTGTAATAAAATATCATTAATGTCCTTTTTGACAATAATAATTTAATTTGACATTAAATACATACATAAAATGAATTAATTTGAATACAATACTTGAAAAAATAAATGAAATTTCATATTTATCTATATAATATATTTAACATTACAATTTATTGAAGTTATTTTAGTATTAGTCTTTTTAAACTATTTTATTTCATTTTTATATTAATTAAATAATTTCATTTTTCAGTATTCACAATCATTTAAAGAAACAATTTTAAGAAAAAAAAATAAATATATTAATATAAAAAAAATTATTTTCAAAATTAATCGTTGTAATAGAAAATATATTCTTTTTATCTTAATATAAAAATTTAAAAGTTTACAAAAGAAATACAATGATATTTTTTATTTTTCATTTCATAAAATATTATAATGGTTTAATTAATGTCCAAATGGATTAATATTTCCATATATTTTAAATATGGATATATAAGGATGATTTATTCTCATAAGGTAAAATTAATTTATGTTTTAAATCCATTTTTAGCCATCATTATATTATTGTCAACGTAAATTACTGAATTTACCCTTACTATGGAGTCACATTTTATCTTTGGATGATATTCATAATAACAGAAAATCAAGTGGACCAATTTGAAACATTTAGACATGTTGATTCCTAATATCATTACTATTTATAATGAATAAATTCATTGAAGTGGAAGAAATTAATTTAGTATAAAACCAGTAATCATAATGAAAAATTGTATTTCTGAAAAATTCCTTTTATGTATAATATGATTTCTATACCAAATTCATCCATATTTTTTTTAAAATTGAAATAAATGGGATATTCAAAAAATTTATGAATGAAATGTTTTTACAAACAATTTTTAAAAATATATAATATTCAAATGTTGGAAAAATTTATCTTTTAAAAAAAGAGATATATTTTTTATTATTTCTTAGAAAGTCATTAATTTAATACAAAAAAAAAATCAACCTATTCTAATTTTTAGATGGTGATTTTAAAATTAAATTAAAATTTTTCTAATTAATTTCCTATAATTGTAAGAAAAATAAATATATTTTAAAACCATTTTTGAGGAAAATATATTTTTGAACAAAAAATTAAATTTACAAAAATTTGATTATTTTTTTAAATAATTGATAAATAAATTATTATTTAGTAGTGAATTCGTATATATTTTATAATAATTTTATTCTTATTTATACCCACCAACAAAATGGAACAATTATAATAGGGTTATTTATGTAATAATTTTATGTAGTTCACTTAAGATAAATGTTGTCTATGGTATATTCTATCAATCAAACATTTTTTTATATATGAAGGTATTATAAATAATGTTCTTTATATTACTATATATTGATTTAGGTTTTTTTTACCTTAATTGTTTTGGATTTACATCTCTTAAAAAATATCTATTTATTGATTAATTCTCAATTAAATGATATGATCTTTGTAATGTTTATTCATCTCAAATTTCAATTCTTTAGGTCATATTTTTCTGTTATTAACATATCTTATTTTATGAGATGTATATAATTCCCCATATAATGTTATACCATGGATCTCTTTATATTTATAGTATTAAATTATTGATTTGAATTCTTTTCTTCCATGATAATAAGATTTAATATTTACCAAAATGCTATGGATTTTTATGATATATTGTCATGTTTTTATTGGATTATCTATGTTTAAAATTACATTGGGATGACTAATTTTATATTTTAATCTTCAAATACCATTTGGGGAATTTCTAATCTAGGCGGTGACACAACATGATGTCAGTAGGCGATGATGGTAGAATGATGCAGGCAGGCAGTGATGCTGGTGTGGATATAGGCATGACGCTGCACTACGCCATCAGGCTAGTAGAATGGGTCACTAGGCATTTGAACTAAAATATTTTTAAAGGGTCTCCCTATAACCAGATTGAAAGGTGTATTTTTCAGAAATAATAATATTCCTTTACCTCAACATTAAAAAACCCAATATAGATGTTTTTAAGTTACACTAATATTGTATCTTTTTTATATTTGGAATCATTCTCTATCATATACAAGTTTTATAAAATGTTTTCAATAATATTATTATTCGTTGTACTGTTATTTCTTATGTCCATTGACTTTAATTATAATGGTTTTTGATAAATATATTTATCATTTTTTGTATTCTATATATTCAAATCCATTACCAAATTATGAAATTGATGATTTATTTTGACATATATGGGTTAACAACCTCTTTCCCCATTATGAATATTTATTTTATTAATATTAATTTGAATTATTAAATTATTATTTTCACATAAATTATGTTTCCAATTACTCTATTGATTTCTATATTCTAAAAAAGATTTTCATGGAGGAAATGTTTTTTTACCTCGGTAATTTTTTTTAATGTTATTTTAGTATTATATATATTTATAACTGATAAAAACCATTGATTCCCCATATGATAAACTTGGAATATGTTTTAACGATACCATCATAATTATTTTATAGTTGTATTATGAATGTTTTTTAATGATATTTTCGAGGAACCCATTTCATTTCCACAGGAAAATCAAACTATAAATGGACACTTATTGTTATGTTTAAAAGTGTATGTTTTAAATTATTTATTCACTATATTATATATAAATATATGTGACAATGATTTATGGGTGGTTATATTATGAGCCAAGGATGTTTTGACCAATTATAATCCAAGGAATTGTAGTTATGATATACACCAAGAATGGGTTGGGCCATTATAGCCCTATAATGCATTTTGCAATGAGATTGAGTCAACATGATTAATGTCTAACCAAATAGATGATTATGTTTACTAGTTATATATTACTCATAAGGGATATTGTGATTATCCATCAAGGTAATTGCATGATAAAGGATTAATGTTCAAATACCTATAATGTTTTTGAATAATTTATATTAGTTTGAATTGGTCCTTTTCTCAAGGAAGGATTTCACATGGCTCATAACTTTTGAGATATATGAATCTTATATTCTGTAAATGAGTTATTAGGTGTCTCGTTTTTTAAGATACATGTTTTCTTGGTATGAATTTTCTTATTTTATTCTCATGCGCTTTGATTATGCAATGATATCATTATGCTCACTGAGGACATTCATTTGTTAGTTCTTATGGCATCATTTACTGATTACTTTCGCTCAACATTTTCTTTTCATTTACCTAGGTTATTAAGAATAAAATTATTTTAATTATGACTATAAATGTTATTTGTGTGATTAATGTTATGGGATATGTTCAATACTTCATTCTGAAAAATAAAATATGGGATTAGTGGAAAAATTGATCACTTAAGACATGCATGTAGTTATGTTATAGTTCATTACAAATACATTAAAACACTAAATATCACTGGTCATTATATATTTATGTGATCTAATATTTATTTTTTATTTTTTATCTCTTGGATATATAATATTTGATCTCATTTATCGGCATCCAATACATCATGTTAAAATGTTTTTTTAGCACCAGATTTGGGAGTATTAGGATTGAGATGGTATATTATGTATCAAATAAGGGTATATATAAATTTATCGTTTTTTATTTTTTTTATGTGAGTTTGATTTAATTTTTATTATTACCATCATTAGTTTTTTTGTTTGTTGATTATAATTGTTTCAGTGAAATAAAAAATTCTTTTAGGTCTATATGTAATTGGAATTTAATGTGATTAATGATATTTTAGTTGATTTATATTGGTTTTATGTATGTGTAATGTAACACCCCAGGTAAATAAAGAATATGACATTTTTATATTTATCCATATTTGTGAATAAAATATTAATATGTCTTTAAAGGGGACGCTATGATCGATGGCGTACCCAACACGCAACAACAAGTTTCATGGAAATCTTACGTTGCAATCTTATAATTAAATAATATTATTTTAAATGGTAGTTAACATGTAGCCGTTGTATTGGCGTGAATGGATAAAAATAACTAAAATATTATTATATATGTTTGTAAATATTTTTTCTTTTATCCAATAAAAGATAAAGGCTCGAAATACGGAAAGAATTCAATTTTAGTCGTATATGCCCTGGTTTTCACTAAAGGGTCACTTATCACCTTTTGATGGAGAACCGTCATTAAATATAGTTTTGTTCACTCTTATACATTCTATTGGACAAAATAAAACTCTTCTTAAGAATTGGGACATCAAAATTTACTTTGTGTAACATTTTGGTATCTTTCCGATAAAGTTCATTTTTTAATGAATAGTGTAAAATGTTGTATTTTAATTCAAAACCTCTTTTTAATCTAATTAATTTATATGATTAGATTATCTTTTGAATTGGTTTTAAAGTGAAATAAGAATATTTTTTTACTATTAAATCCAATTGTGGTTGTTGGAATTAATTTTACTTTGAAATCATTCTTAAACTAGTGTCAATCTTTTGATACTTATTGTTTTATAAAAACACGCTATTTGCTCTGACAGTGGGAATTAATTATTAAATTAATTAATGTGACTTATATGTTTTGAATTTTTTAAAATAGGCTTCATTTTTGAATTCATAATATCAAATATATCTTAGGTTGAATTTTTTGTAATTTTCTGAAAAACTCCAATTTTTTGATGAATAGTGAAACCACTAAGTGGTAATCAAGCAAACTGCTTTCTCAGTTAAATGAAAGTTTACCACTATTGTGTATTTAATTTTTAAAATATGACATACATGGTTGTCATTATTATGTAAAATGTGGTTCAATGGGATGAAAATAATTTTGGTGAATAGTAACATTTTTTCATTAATCGCGATTAGAGGTAATTAGTGTAATTTAAGGTAAAAATGATATTATAAAAATAAGAAAACACCATGACACTTGTCCTACCCCTATTGGATGAGTCATGGCCGACCAATAAAACCCAGGGGTCGATTTAGGGGACCCTATGGAGCCTCTTGGGTGAGATAATGACTTTAATGCCTTTTTTAAATAAAGGTGAAAATGACACTAACATAAATTGTTTTACTAAAACAATTTTTAGAAGGGGTTATACTAATATTAATTTTGTCTATAAATACTCTTTGGAAAGATAAAAAGATTTCCTACATCAAGATATTTTTTTTATAATTTTTAGACATTAAATAAATTAATTTAATTATGACATCATGAAGATGCAACGATGACCTCATTAATGAACAGTTTAAATAAAATGAAACGATAATATAAAATCTAAGACCTACACTTGTCCAAAAACTATTGGATGGGAATATTTCGAAACCTTATCATCTTATCTTAGAAATATATCAATGTGGGACCTTATAAATTCTAAACACTTTTGAAAATAAAATAATAGTTTCATGATTTCCAAAAGTGCCCCTCCTCTCATCTTATAAAAGGCCCCCCACCCCTACCTCATTTCACACACTCCTCAACCCTTTGTCTCGGCCATCCCCTGACCATTTACTTTATCCACATCCCCCTCCTCATCCTAGAAGATTCCCTTTTGGAATAATCTTTTCAACGGAAGCCTTTAGGCTCAAATCAATAGGAGTTACACTTTTAAAGGTAATTCATTCTCTCATGTTCTTTTGTTTTATTTTGCTTCTCCAACCCCCTAAACTATTTTTATTTACTTGTATTGTAACAAAAACAGTATATTCCATATACTAGGATGTTATTATAAGATTTATTCGAGCTAAACTCTCACACAACTACATCAAATGGTTAAAGAACATACGGTTTCCGTGGATGGCGAAATTCTGCCTCCCGAAATGATGATTGTTCAATACTCATTTAACACCTTCAAAGGTGGACATTATGATGTCACTATTTTTATATATGATATATAATATGTTTATTCTTTCCTTAAGCTTCTGTATTTTTCATTTATGGAATACCATTATTGTTTCCTTTATGGGTATACACGATATCTTCATTTTAGGAAGTGCGGACTACCGCCCCCTCAAAGTGATGTGATTCATTAATTCCATACGTGGGACGTATAAAGGATGGATTTAATGTTATTATATATGATTTTATACTGGAATTATAATATACCTATATATCATTATTATTTCTTTCCATTAAAGTATGATATAGAAATGAAAGTCGCGTTTATGCGTACGTACGACTTACCGTCTCCATGAACGGTGCATTTCATTTCTTATCCCCAAATGTAATGTACTATTATAAGTACATGTATATAATTGATATATATGATGAATGATACATCTAAATGATGAATATAATTCTGGAATTAAAATATACATACCTCTCATTTAGTTTTAATTCCATTAATATGACAAAGAAATGAAAGTAGCGTTCATGCGTACGTACGGCTTACCATCTCCATGAATGATGCATTTCATTTCTTACCTCTAAATGATTATGTAATATTATAAATAAATGTATATGCTGGATATATATGATATATATGCTATCCAAATCAGGAATGTCATTCTGGATATAAAGAACCTTTGACCACACGAACAACATGTAATTGTAAGAAGTCCACTTTCGACTTAAGAATCACATATCGACAAAACAAACATTATTAACTTAAATGATTACATAATGTTTATAACATGACAATAAGTGATCTAAAAGGAATAATTAACTAGAAAATGGTTCTTAATAAAGTGAAAATTAACTCAAGTTTATTATTCAGGACGTTAAAGAATCATCGAGTCAAGTTGGACCCGAGGTAAGGGATCCTACTCCTCTCTTTCTTTTTAAGTACACTCTTTTATGTCATTCCTTTTAAAGATCATCTTTCTTGTTATTGGAATGTTCTTTTATATTAATCTTAGTGTAATTTTTGTGTTCATGTGATGAGAGTCCCTATTCTCTCTCATAAATCCATTTTGGAAGTTTTTAGTGGCGCTGTTAGGCTGCTGAATTTTCGTAAGAGATCTATCCTCTCTCTTTCTTTTTAAGTACTCTCTTTTATGTCACATCTTTTAATATCTTATTTTTTTATGTTTGGGGATGTTATTTTGTATTCCTATTTCTGTAAACATTATGTTGATATGATGAGAGATCCTATTTCCTCTCTTCAATCCATTTTGGACGTTTTATGTGGCGCCGTTAGGCTGCCAAGTTTTCGTAAGGGATTTTTCATCTAACTTTTATTCCCGTGAGATTTATGCTACATTTTCCACAATTTCCTTTGAGTGGTGTATGTAATGAACATTATTTTACTCATTGTGTAATATTATTTCATTTATGAGTATTTACATCAATGTTTTATTGTTCTTCTTTCACGGGGTGTATGTTTCAAAAGATACCCATGTCGGTAAGGGAACCTTTCACCCTCCTCTTTTTAAAAGACTTCTTCTATTGGGTATTTTATTTTACATATTGTTATGTTGGGATATGTTCTCATATATCCTTATTGATGTAAATTTTATTTCCAAGTGATGAGATATCCTTTTTTTTCTCTCATCAACTCATTTTGATGTGACGCTGTTAGGCTGTCAAGGGAACTTCTTAACCCAATTTCAATTTCTTTGGGTTCAACATGTAGTTATTGAATATGTCATCCTTTGAATATGTGTGAATGACCTTTGATTATTTTACACTTAATATCCACTTATATTTGGTGTATTTGTTTGTCACACATAATTATGTAATTGATTTATCCTTAAACCAAGGTACCATCTTTGTATAGGACTTCGTCTCAATCTCCTTTCATTGAGGCATATTTTGTTTTATACACAGCCTTCTTTTATATGGTGTATAAACCCCTTTGACTTTTATGCTTATTGAAAAGGAATCTTTTTTATATGAAGCATTTTACAAAACGACAAAAGGGAATTTTTTTCTTGTCGTACATATGTGGCGACAACGACTTCTCCGCCTCCGTGACCATTATTGGAGTTTCGGCTTCCTCTACAAGCCATACCCTTTTTTTAATGAAAAATAAATACCATGTTTTACTTTGGTATTGAAAATGGTTTTCATAATGTTTTTATTATATCAATGTGTTTTATTGATATCTTGTGATTGAAATGTGGAAATGTTATGTTTCCTTTATGCATGTTTTATGTGATATGATTATGTTATGGTTCTTGGGCATTATTATGAAGACAGGTGTTTCCGTGATAAACTAAGGGCGGGTGAGCCCGATATATCTCTCCAATGTATTGGGTAACGTGAAGGAGTGAAACGTTAAGGTTTCTCTGAAGAGATTTAGGGAATATACTGTGATGGGTATTCCAAATGTAACCAAAAGGGTTACTCCCTACATAAGAATGTTATGAATGCCTCATGTTACCTTTATGTCTTATGATTTCTTTGATTTATTCATGGTTTGATGAGGTATGTTAAAGTGCATATGTTTTATGGGTAAATTATGATTTCATTCTTATGTATATATGAACTCATGTTTCCTTTCCATATTTTTATAACCCTTACTGAGCTTTTTATGCTCATCCCAAGTTTTTGAAATGTTTTCACAGGTCAAGAGAAAGGTACAAGATGTGATGATAGTGTCAAGGATGTGTCAAGAAAGAATCCAAGTTTTATTTTCAATATATTTCCGTTGATGGGAAGAATGAATATTGCCTTTTATGTATCCACTTTGTTTAAATGTGGAATGTATTGCATGTTTCATGATCTAATTCTCTAAAACAATAAACCTGAAAAGATCCTCAATGTGTAATCTTGTAATAACTCACGATTAAGTAAGGTTTAAGGCTGGGGCCTTAAAGATGGTATCAGAGGTCGGTTTAGACAACTTTAGGGATTAAGAGTTTTTGTGAGACACATGATTAGCCCTTATATCTATTATTTCAGTTAAATCCTTGTTTTATAACTTTTCTTTCAGGTCAAGTAAAGTCAGTTACGAATGGAAGGAGAAGGATCCCAAACGACATTCCTATCTCTTCCTGATGACATGCTTGCAATAATTATTGCAAAGTCATCTTCGAATTATTGTGTAACTTTTTCTAGCATACAACTCACTTTCAAGAAGTTGTTTGAGATATCAAAAACCTCCACTATACCTCGTTATCATCGTGGACCATGGGTTGTTTTTAGACAAATACTATTTTCACAATATTCTCATATTTTCAAGAAAGGTAAATATTATCAAGGTATTTTCAAATATTTTACCTTATCACAATAATTTGAAGCATATTATGATTTTAGAAATGGTGCTGAGGAAGGAGACCGTTGCGCAACCTATTTATATTTGCTTTTAAAATATAGTCTCACATCACATACTAATGGTATTTTAAAAGAACCAATAATAGAAAGTTTCAACTCAATTTCGGTCCGACTATTTTATAGAAATCAGGTTTTATCAGATGTTTTGGAATTATATGTCATACATGATTATTTTCCAAAACTGTTTTTCTGAGAAAACCCATATGACCCATGTTGTACGAGGTGTATTTGGATGGAGGAAGCAAATGATTTTGAAGGATCTCTAAATCATTGTTGTATGCATGGGACTTCTACCTATGTGAGCAAGATGATTATGAAACTGAGTGGATGCCATGATCAAGGTATGATGATATTCAATTTGGGAATCATTTTATTTTATCTTATGGTGGTGAAATAAGAATTCAAGAATTAAGTTGTTGAGATCGTAACGAATTCGGATGAAAATTAAAGGTATAAGGAAACGATTGAGGTTAAAACATGTTAAGGTTATTTGTGGAGTTTTATAAAAAGGACAACACGCAGACCATGTGACAACCCGTCGTGACGGACAAAGCTACGGGAATCGAACCCATAACCAAAGTCCGACTTGTATTTATCGCCTGCCACTGGACTACGTGAAGTCCCTGGTTAGTTTGACTGATTAATTTTAGTTATAAGATTTTATGAATTAAGAGTAAATTGATTTTGGGTTATTTATGAAAATGATTAACTTATCATGGAGGATATGTGATTAGGTTAATTACTTTTCAATACGAGACTTTAGGAGAAACTGATGTTGTTTGGAGATAAATGTTACGATTTAACTTGGAAGACTATGTGACTAAATCTTTCAAATATTTGGGTTTCAACCTTATTTTGGTTACTTTGACGAATTTTATGGAAAAATTGTTTATCTAATGGTCCTCATTGAACTTTGGGTTTTGTTGGACAAATTTTGGAGATTAAGCATAGATTTTATTTTTTATAAAGGGCTATCCTTTTCTGGATTATCTGATCTTGTACTAGCCTTTTTGGTTTTGGTTTTGGTTAAAGTCTAAAGACATGGGAAGTATATAGTCCTCTTTTGTGGATTAGGTGATTCTCTAGAAGTTGATTATATTACTCTTAATGGGTACAAGTCTTCCTAAATACTCCTATTTTGGAGAAAATATGATTTTGTGTAAGGAATCTAATAAAAGTTGAGAGTCAACATGATAAGTGATTATGATTACTTATGAATAAATTCCTCACTAAATAGTAACTTAAAACAAAAATGTTGTCTATTAACTTTTTCTACTGGGAAATTGAATACCGTTTAACCCATCACAAGTTTGTGATTTTCTCGTGGTTAACTTTTTCCTAAACATGTTTTCTATCACTCTCCATCAGAACATGATCCTTTGTTTTTTCCTCCATGTCCATATTTTCATACTTGGAATCCTAGAATGGGTTAACTTGGGTGACCTTTGTACTTATCTTTTTTTTTATTTTAAAGTGATTGTTTTTCCGACTCTTGTTCCGATGTGGGACGTTCAAGGATGTTTCCAAGCTCAATTTTAAAAATTGCGAGGACGCAATTCCTAAAAGGGGGAAGAATGTAACACCCCAGGTAAATAAAGAATATGACATTTTCATAATTATCCATATTTGTGAATAAAATATTAATATGTCTATAAAGGGGACGCTATGCTCGATGGCGTACCCAACACGCAACAACGAGTTTCTTGGGAATCTTACGTTGCACTCTAATAATAAAATAATATTATTTTAAATGGTAGTTAACATGTAGCCGTTGTATTGGCGTGAATGGATAAAAAGTAACTAAACTATGATTATATATGTTTTTAAATATTTTTTCATTTATCCAATAAAAGATAAAGGCTTGAAATACGGAATGAATTCAATTTTAGGCGTGTATGCCCTGGTTTTCACTAAAGGGTCACTTATCGCCTTTTGATGGCGAACCTTCATTAAATATAGTTTTGTTCACTCTTATACATTCTATTGGACCAAATAAAACTCTTCATAATTATTGGGACATCAAAATTTACTTTGTGTAAATTTTTGGTATCTTTTCGATAAAGTTCATTTTTTTAATGAATAGTGTAAAATGTTGTATTTTAATTCAAAACCTCTTTTTAATAAAATTTATTTATATGATTAGATTATATTTTGAATTGGTTTTAAAGTGAAATTAGAATATGTTTTTACTATTAAATCCAATAGTGGTTGTTGAAATTAATTTCACTTTGAAATCAAACTTAAACAAGTGTCAATCTTTTGATACTTATTGTTTCATAAAAACACGCTATTTGCTCTGATAGCGGGAATTAATTACTAAATTAATTAATGTGACTTATATGTTTTGAATTTTTTAAAATAGACTTCATTTTTGAATTTGGAATATCAAATATATCTTAGGGTTAATTTTTGGTAATTTTCTGAAAAACTCCAATTTTTTGATGAATAGTGAAACCACTAAGTGGTAATCAAGAAAACTGATTTTTCAGTTAAATGAAAGTTTACCACTAATGTTTATTGAATTTTGAAAATCCTACATACATGGTTGTCATTAGTATGTAAAATGTGTTTCAATGGGATGAAAATAATTTTTGGTGAATAGTAACTTTTTTTCATTAATCGCGATTAGAGGTAATTAGTGTAATTTAAGGTAAAAATGATATTATAAAAATATGAAAACACCATGACACTTGTCCGACCCCAATTGGATGAGTCATGGCCGACCAAGACAACCCATGGGTCTATTTAGGGGACCCTATGGAGCCTCTTGGGTGAGATAATGACTTTAATGCCTTTTTTTAAATAAAGGTGAAAATGACACTAACATAAATAGTTTTACTAAAACGATTTTTAGAAGGGGTTATGCTATTCATAATTTTGTCTATAAATACTATTTGGAAAGATAAAAAGATTTCCTACATCAGGATATTTTTGTTTATAATTTTTAGACATTAAATAAATTAATTTAATTATGACATCATGATGATGCAACAATGACCTCATTAATGAACAGTTTAAATAAAATGAAACGATAATATAAAATCTAAGACCTACACTTGTCCAAAAACTATTGGATTTGAATATTTCGAAACCTTATCATCTTATCTTCGAAATATATCAATGTGGGACCTTAGAAATTCGAAACACTTTTGAAAATAAAATTATAGTTTCATGATTCCCAAAAGTGCCCCTCCTTTCCTCTTATAAAAGGCCCCCACCTCTACCTCATTTCACACACTCCTCAACCCTTTTTCTCAGCCATCCCCTGCCCATTTACTCTCTCCAGATCCCCCTCATCATCCTAGAGGATTCCCTTTGGGCAGAATTCTTTCAAAGGAATCCTTTAGGCTCAAATAAAAAGGAGTTACACTTTTAAAGATAATTCATTCTGTCATGTTATTTTGTTTTATTTTGCTTCTCCAACCCCCTAAACATTTTTTATTTACTTCTTTTGTAACAAAACCAGTATCTTAAATATACTAGGATTTTGTTATAAGATTTATTCGAGCTACACTCTCACAAAACTACATCAAATGGTTAAAGAACATACGGTTTCCGTGGATGGCGAAATTCTGCCTCCCGAAACGATGATTGTTCAATACTCATTTAACACCTTCAAAGGTGGCCATTATGATGTCACTATTTTTATATATGATATATAATATGTTTATTCTTTCCTTAAGCTTATGTATTTTTCAGTTATGGCATACCATTATTGTTTCCATTATGGGTATACACGATATCTTCATTTTAGGAAGTGCGGACTACCGCCCCCTCAAAGTGATGTGATTCGTTAATGCCATACGTGGGACGTATAAAGGGTGGATTTAATGTTATTATATATGATGTTATAATGGAATTATAATATACCTATATATCATTATTATTTATTTCCATTAATGTATGATATAGAAATGAAAGTATAGTTCATGCGTACGTATAGCTTACCGTCTCCATGAATGGTGCATTTCATTTCTTATCCCCAAATGTAATGTACTATTATAAGTACATGTATATAATGGATGAATATGATTAATGATACATATAAATGATGAATATAATTCTGGAATTAAAATATACATACCTCTCATTTAGTTTTAATTCTATTAATATGACATATAAATGAAAGTAGCGTTCATGCGTACGTACGGCTTACCGTCTACAAGAACGGTGCATTTCATTTCATACCTCTAAATGATTATGTAATATTATAAATAAATGTATATGCTGGATATATATGATATATATTCTATCCAAATCAGGAATTTCATTCTGGATATAAGGAACCTTTGACCACACGAACAACATGTAATTGTAAGAAGTCCACTTTCGACTTAAGAACCAAATATCGACAAAACAAACATTATTAACTTAAATGATTACATAATGATTATAACATGAAAATAAGTGATATAAAAGGTATAATGAACTAGAAAAAAGGTTCTTAATAAAGTGGAAATTAACTCAAGTTTATTATTCAGGACGTTAAAGAATTATCGAGTCAAGTCGGACCCGAGGTAAGGGATCCAACTCCTCTCTTTCTTTTTAAGTACACTCTTTTATGTCATTCCTTTTAAAGATAATCTTTCTTGTTATTGGGATGTTATTTTATATTAATCTTACTTTAATTTTTATGTTCATGTGATGAGAGACCCTATTCTCTCTCATCAATCCATTTTGGAAGTTTTCAGTGGCGCTGTTAGGTTGCCGAATTTTCGTAAGAGATCTATCCTCTCTCTTTCTTTTTAAGTACTCTCTTTTATGTCACATCTTTTAAGCTCTTCTTTTTTATGTTGGGGGATGTTCTTTTGTATTCCTCTTTATGTAAATTTTATGTTGATATTATGAGAGACCCTATTTCCTCTCATCAAACCATTTTGGAAGTTTTAAGTGGCGCCGTTAGGCTGCCGAGTTTTCATAAGGGATTTTTCATCTAACTTTTATTCCCGTGAGATTTATGCTACATTTTCCACAATTTCCTTTGAGTGGTGTATGTACTGACCATTATTTTACTCATTGTGTAATATTATTTCATTTATGAGTATTTACATCAATTTTGTATTGTTCTTCTTTCACGGGGCATATGTTTCAAAAGATACCCATGTCGGTAAGGGAACCTTTCACCCTCATCTTTTTAAAAGACTTCTTTTGTTGGGTCTTTTATTTTACATATTGTTATGTTGGGATATGTTCTCATATGTCCTTATTGATGTAAATTTTATGTCCAAGTGATGAGATATCTTATTTTTATCTCTCATTAACTCATTTTGATGTGACGTCGTTTGGCTGTCAAGGGAACTTCTTAACCCAATTTCGATTTCTTTGGGTTCAACATGTAGTTATTGAATATGTCATCCTTTGAATATGTGTGAATGACCTTTTATTATTTTACACATAATATCCACTTATATTTGGTGTATTCGTTTGTCACACATAATTATGTAATTGATTTATCCTTAAAGCAAGGATATCGTCTTTGTATGGGACTTCGTCTCAATCTCCTTTCATTGAGGGATATTTTGTTTTATACACATCCTTCTTTTATATAGTGTATAAACCCCTTTGACTTTTTCGCTTATTCAAAAGGAATATTTTTTATATGAAGAATTTTACAAAACGACAAAAGCGAATTTTTTTCTTGTCGTACGTATGCGGCGACAACGACTTCTCTGCCGCTGTGACCATTATTTGAGTTTCGGATTCCTCTACAAGCCATACCCTTTTTTAATGAAAAATAAATACCATGTTTTACTTTGGTATTGAAAATAGTTTTCATAATGTTTTTATTATATCAATGTGTTATATTAATATCTTGTGATTGAAATGTGGAAATGTTATGTTTCCTTTATGCATGTTTTATGTGATATGATTATGTTATGGTTCATGGGAATTATTATGAAGACGGGTGGTTCCGTGATAAACTAAGGGCGGGTGATCCCGATATAGCTCTCCAAGGCATTGGGTAACGCGATGGAGTGAAACGTTAAGGTTTCCCCGAAGATATTTAGGGAATATACTGTGATGGGTATTCCAAATGTAACCAAGAGGGTTACTCCCTACGTAAGAATGTTATGAATTCCTCAAGTTACCTTTATGTCTTATGATTTCTTTGATTTATTCATGGTTTGATGAGGTATGTTAAAGTGCCTATGTTTTATAGGTAAAGTATGATTTCATTCTTATGTATATATGAATTCATGTTTCCTTTCCATATTTTTATAACCCTTACTGAGCTTTTTATGCTTATCCCACGTTTTTGAAATGTTTTCACAGGTTAAGGGAAAGGTACAAGATGTGATGATAGTGTCAAGGATGTGTCACGAAAGAATCCATGTTTTATTTTCAATATATTTCCGTTGATGGGAAGAATTAATATTGTCTTTTATGTAACCACTTTGTTTAAATGTGGAATGTAATGCAAGTTTCATGATCTAATTCTCTAAAACTCTAAACCTGAAAAGACCCTCAATGTGTAATCTTGTAATAACTCAATATTAAGTAAGGTTTAAGGCTGGGGCCTTATTTGTAACCATTATGTTTAACATGAAATTCTCTTTAAAAATAATTTTATAAAATTTTGTGGTGTAAGTTTAAAGGTAAGATAAAACCATTGAGAGTATAATATTTTTAAATATTGAGTGAATTGAGGATAATTTTATTATTGGGTTATTTTTTTTATTGAATTATCTAAGTTGGTCCTATTGTTTTATTGTTTAATTTTGGGGTTAAATTTATTATTTCATTATATAATGGTTAATTAATTTTTGATATTATAATAAATTAGTATGACCATTGGGTTTTTTCAATGATTCTATGAAAATATTTTCATTCTTTTATTTACCAAATAGTCATTTAAATGTTGATAGAACTGATTCTAGCATTAAATATACATCCTCATAATTTGGAGTTACGTTGGAGATTAGGGAGGAGGAATATTTAAACACAAAATTCAATGATAAAATTTAATTTTTTGATTGGAAGGAAAAAAATGTTAGTATATTTCCTTATGTTCATAGTTTGGATGGTAAAGGAATTACAAAACTCTAATAAAATGTTCTTGAAATAAAAATTTTATCACCATAACGTTTTTTCTGATGAATTTTCATTTCTTGACACCACATATGTTTCTATTTTTTAATCATTGACATTATCAGGGTCAGTTTATTTATTTTGATGAATTTAATCTCATACTATACAACATTATTTTGAAGTTACATTTTTCCCGAATGTCTATATTTTCACATATCACTAATTTTATAATATTTTAGATCCTAGTTATTTGTTATTTATTTTTTCATTAAAATATTTATTTCTCTGTTATCAAAAATATGTTTTATTTATCATTTTTACAAATATTGTTTTAAAAAAATTAATAATCAAATGTTTAACTCTTCATTATGAATCTCAAGATTAAATTTCAAGGATTCAACTTATTAATGATGGTGGTTGTATAACCTTGATATGTTAAAATAATTATATGTTTTATTTCATATAATACACAAAACGAAAATATCAAAATAAATATGGAATAATAATATTTAAATATAAACTTTATAAAATAGCCTTTTATTTAACAAATATAAATTAGAGTTATTTAATAATGAAATAAATATAAAACAATATATAAAAGATAAAAATATATTCATAAATTCTTATAATTTTTCAATTATTTTTTAGTAATTAAAATTTCATCTTCAGAAATACATTTTCTTCTCAAATGGACATTATAAAATTTTTCAGATAATATTATAATTAATTGTTGAAACTCTTAAAAAGTATATTTTTTGAAATGTAAATATATTTTTAATTGAACATTATTATATTATCATATGATAATATTTATGGATTATTTTAAAATGATTTTTTTCAATTTATAATGTAAAATACCAATTTTTTCCAGAACAGTCACAAATTTACGTTAAAAAACATTTAATATTCCTATTTTATCAATATGTAATATAAATATACATAGAATATAGGAAATATAATTTATTACATAGGAATTTACATTAAAATTTATTTTGGTATAGGTTCTTTTTAAGGCCTAAAAACATATTTTTTCAAAAAACTATTTCCATTATTTAATAAGAATTTATATTAAAATTGATTTTAGAGAATTATAGATAATTTATCATGAAAAATGGTTTTCATTTTTTAAAGTAGGTGTTTCAATATATTTGAAATAGTTACTTTTTATTATTGTTATTTAAAAATGTTAGTGTAGAAAATATTTGTCACTATGGTTAGGTAAAATTGGTGAACTAGGGTCAAAAATAAAGGATATTGACAAAAAATATCATTAAATGATATATATATTTTGTTGGAATAGTTTTTTCTATACCATGACCATTAATGATTCAAAATTTTGGAAATTTATTTTTAATTTCCTTTCATTATAACATTATAATTTTTTTATGTAAACATTGACTTCAAAATTATCACACTCTTGCTTTTAGTATAAAAAATATTTTGTGACATGTGTAAAAATATCTTCTGTTTAGTTAGAAATGTTTATTTGAAATATGAATTAATTTTTTTCTTATTGATTAATTTTATATTTTTAGTGATCAAATAATTTGTTTAAATTCTTATGTATGATAAAAAAAGTTCATGTTAAATCATTATAAAAATTAATTATATAATATTCAAAACTCTAGAATTAATATTTTATCAATGAGTGATATTTTTCAATAATTTTGTTTTTGATAAATATAGCATATTTAGGATGTTTGAAAAGCTTATATTTGAGTTAAATTACAAAAATGTTTCCATTAATTTCAAAATATTTGAGTAGTTCCAAAAAATGACTATCATTGTATATTATGTTAACTATTATTTTAATAAATTTTTTAAAAACCATAAAAATATTATAAGAGGAAAACTAGAATGTTACATGGTTGAAAATTAAATCAAAGGATAATTTGCTAATAAATATTTAACATATATGTAAATTTATAACAATAAACTATTTAAAAATGTGGTAGCATGGAAAAGGATAAAAATGGATAATAGGTGACAAACAGAATCAATAATGGTTAAAATGGTCACAAATCAACTATAAATCATATTTTATGGATTAATTTAGATCATATATTATCTTCACTTTAACATTTATATAATATGGATCCATATTCATGTTAATGTAACTCTATAATATTTTATGGGTTTGAAAAATTACAAGGGTGCCACTCTACTCACTTATAAAAAGGAGCATCATCTCCTATTTTCCGTTCAAGTTTTAGGGACCATCGATTATAAAATAGCCACCGAAATACCCTAAAAAATTCATATACATGATGTTGTGGTTCATTTATTGTATTTAAATGGACAATAATCTATGATTTGTTTTCTTGTTTAAAGGTATGTTTTTTGGTTTATAAGGAATTAGAGTTGGTCTTGGATCATTCTAGAGAACCTAGGATAAATTATACCTTAATGAAACTTACACAATGATTTTTATTAATAGAATACATTTTTTGTTTTGTAAAACCATGAAACTAGATTATTATTTGAAAAATATACACATTCAAAAAAATGTTCACGTCATGAATAGTTAATTTTAGTTTTTATTAATGCCAGATGATGCATTTTTTTAGAACATGAAAATTGTATGTCTATCATCATTAATTTGTGACTCATATCACAATTTATCCAAAAATATAGTTTTCTTGCACTAAAAGATGGAAAATTATCTCATTTTATTTCTTCTCCTTCCTTGAATCCCAGTTATTATCTTGGAAATTCTAAGGGTCACCTCAAATTCCAGATCTATTCATTTAGTGGATGATTTTATTGGTGTTTTCATCACTTTCTCTTCAAAATAATGATATTTTCATTGTCATATCCATTTTTGATATTAATATTGGTTCACTATATTTTTGATTATATAACAATATAATGATGTTTTGTTTAATAATTTCTAGATCCTTTATGGTATCATCTTCAGAAATATGACCCACATGTTGGTTGTCGTATGGTGAACAATTTTTTTTAGTTTTCTATTTTTCTAACATCTCCAACGACTTAGTTTATTGCCGAATTTATTCTAATATATGGGAATCAATTCTATGCCCAATTATGATACATTTTATTACCTTCTTGTTTTGGTGGATCCTGTTGTTGGTTTGTGAAACCAGAGTTGAGGTAGTTGGTTTCACCTCTAGAAATTTTTGAATAAACTTTTATTTCCCCAATTTATATAAATTTATTTACAATTAACATGGAATGATAGTTTTGTGTGTGTAAATATATTTGACATAAATATGGGTATGTCCTGTGGTTTTGTTAAAGTAAAAATTGTCTTTTAAAATCTTTTTAAAATGTTTCTCATAGAATGATTTAGGAACAAAAGGGTTATTTGAGTTTAATTGTGAAAATCCATTTTGGTATTGATTTAGAAAAAATAACACATGGGATGAATTGAGTATATTGGTGGAAGGTGTAGTTTAGTGACATTATGTATTTCAACTATGAAGGGTTTTAATCATGGGGTGTTACTATTATCCCTATTCCAATTCTTATAGGTATCATTTATTGACATTGTTGGGTAGTTCACTCATGGGATATTCATATTCTCTATAGGAATTTTTATATGAAATTCATTTTGAGTAACTGAGTCCTTATGGAATTAGATGTATTATTACCAAACCAATTCTGATTCCAAGGAATGTTTACCATTGTGTTTTGGTATTTCATTTTTAATATCTCATATACCTTCTTTCACACTGAATAATTATTATATGAAAAATTCATTAAAATCGTTTTTTTTGAAATGTTTTGAAAGTGGGGAAAACTGTAAATATTTTCCATGAATTTTATATAATCTTATTTATCATTTATCATGGAATTTTTTAATTAAAATGATCATATTTGTATTTTTTTTAAATATATTATATGAAACACCTGTTTGATATACTACTTATCCTATTTAGCTCACACCATATACACCCATTCGGTGGTGTGTAGACCTAGTTATGTCTTTTGATTGACCAAAAGGAAATGAAACATAAAGAGGTGGACATGTTTCTATTATCTTGGTAATTTAAAAAGTGGTGTGATGGTGAAACATTTCCTATATAATCAAATGAGGTATTTAATTTATATTTCATTTTTTCTTTTGTTGTTATATTTTTACATTGTGTTTTTATTCTTCATTGAGTTGTATCATGTCTATTGTGCTATTTAAATTATGTAATATGTAATTCATTTCATTTTTCTTCAAAAAAAATTTCTTGTATATATATATATATTTTAATTTTATTCAGGTTTTAAAAATAGTTCCCACCATTTTATTTTGATGACCAGGTTCTAGTCAAGAGCTCATGGGTATCAGGAGCAATATTGGTGAAAAAATCCATGACTTGGGATAAGTGGATAAGGACCAAAAATGTTTGAGATGAAATACATGCTCAGGTAACCCCAAAATCATCCAATTGGTCTACATTGTATATGCCCTTCATGGAGGTCTCTTCACAACCATGATCGTTCAAGGATGAGATGGATCACCTGCGAGTATGATTCCCTCCATAATTGTGCTATGGAATTTGATCGATGAAATCATGACTTTGACAGAGATGCATCTATCTAAAATCACATATTATTTTCACATTGTATCAACTGACAGCATGACCACTGGTTCCTATATATACTCTGGTCATTTTCAACTCAATGTAATGGTTACCCCAACCATATGAAATTCTATCTACCATTTCCAAAACAAACCAAAAACCCAAAATCCCTACGGATCGACGTATCATCTACAATACATGAGCATCACGGGGCCCCAATCCACTTGTTTTTATGATCTACTACCAAAATTAGATATTCACATTGAAAATTTTCATTCCCTTCATGGAGGAAGAATACCATATTTGGGACATGGGTTTTCGTGGAGAACTCATCATTCACAAATAACTCCCCTTACAGAACATGACTTCATGCCAATGAATGGTCACTATGTCCTATGAAGCTTCATCCTCGACGAGGCCACTAACATCCATGAATCATTTATTCTTTGTGATGCTCCACTTAGAGAGTCACATAGCATAATGAGACACTTCTCATATGCCTCTCCATGTTTCTTCCTTTTTATTTGAACCTTTCTTGAATTGCCCTCCAAAATTCTATAGAGTAATTTCTTGGTCCCTCGTGAGGTGTTTACTATTGTGGCTCACTAGATTATTCTATTCCACATTTGTACACTAATACCCATTTAATTTCAAAATTAATATGCTAACACAGACCTCTCTATCATCCAATTATCCACACCCTCTCCTTTCTACATTTATAATTCCTTCCATTCCACAAGGGACGATGGGGGAAATTTATGTATGTCCAAGCGGTGACGTGTGTGTCCTAAACGTCCGATCTATAGGACATTAAATTCCCAACACCAATATCCTTAACAAGTGATCTAAAACAATGACCTCTCCATGCGTGTAAACCATTTGATGTCACAAGGTATTATTGACATGTATTTTGATCCAGATCACACTCAGTGAAATCATCCACACTAGATGGGATATGGGATGGTAATCATGATCCTTCAGCTCACCACATCTGTAGGTCTCCATAACACTACCTTTTGGATTTGTCAAAGTATTCACCTTAGATAGTATTCATGCATAATCCTTAACACATCAATTACAATGTACTATGAGTAGGATTAAAATTGTATGTTCTCTTACCCTCATGGAATGTGATCCTCCTTTCATAGAATGACATCCTACATGGGAATAATCCACACATAAGTCCCACAACATCCCTTGTCAAAACATTTTTCATGAAATGTGACGTAGTTCTACTACAGACTATTTCTTCTCAAACTAATGATGACTCAAATTTCCATTGAGTTTATAAATGAAGTTGAAATACCTATCAATATTTGGACCACTCCCTTGTGTATTCTCCAACATGTCAAACTTCTAACCATCCTAGTGTAATCCCCATAATTACCCTCTCATCCTGGATGATCTTATGCATATGCCCAAACCACATGTTTGGTTTTTATTGGGCCTCATCATTGGTATAATCCCAAATTCCCCATACATAACTACATTTAATATTATTCCAAAAAAACAGGGAGACGTTGGAAGCCTCCACAAGCTTCATTCCTAAAACCTCCCAACAATCCATCCACTCTATGAAATCCGTCCATAGTCATTCCAAATTTCACGATGTTCAAAACATACCGGTGAGATAATTTTATCCATATAGTTTTCTACTACGCATAATACCCATCCACAACATTCATGCTCTCAACAACACCTGGGATGCTCCAATGCATGATCCCCATAATGTCCATTTAGAACTATGTGGTTAATTATCCATGTATCGAAGATGCAGTACATTGGATGCTTCCATGAGGTTCTATCCCACCTAAACCGAGACTATGGGGACCCCATCATTGGGGATCACCTGTATGATATTACCTAAATGGTGTCCAAATCATCCTTCATAGTGATACATATGACTTTTATGGTTCACATCACCTCGTCTCTAGTCTCATTGGGTTTTCTAATCCATCCATCCGGTAAAACATCATGGTTCTCCCTATTAGGGATTCACCATCACAAATTTTCCTCTATGATTTTTTCTGTTCATCCGCTCTCCATCTCTGTAAGATTTTATAATCATGACCAACATCATGTTAAACATGGGATTCATGATGAAAACCTTATAAGTGATGAATTTTTCATAATATACCCAATGTCGGTAAAGGTATTCCTTTTGATTCATGCCCAAGGAGCCTATATGAGATAAAATAATTTGGTAAAGATAAATGTGACCAAGGTTCTAGTGTCCAGACATGCCAGAACAATGCCCAATGTGGTTACTCCCCTATCTGAATATTTTTTCCCTATCAAGTCCCATTAGAATTTCCATTTAGATGAACCATAATTATTCATCATCGACAATGAGGTAGAACCATGAATGAGTTTCCTGAACCATGTCTTAATCGTCAATGATGACCTATACTAGGCTATGAATTTCAATGAGAAATACATATGGTGGAACCGAAATCCCATTATCCCATTTTGAAAAAAGATATTACATCACCAAGATTTTGATTACTGTTTCCCTCTATTGGAAAGTGGGAATGTAGTTTACAAAGAAATAATATGCCTACTAGGAAATCAGGAGACAAAGTGCCCCAAATAATGTTTCAGAATGAAATGGGGGACATGAAAGTAATATATTATTCTTGATATGGGGAGTAGTATAATTTGATACATCAGTTCAACAGATTATAAAGTTAAAGGATCTAGCTATCAAGAAACAATCCTACTAAGAAAATAGTTGGCCCACTATGGACATCAGTAGAAATTGGTGAAATTAAAATTTTGAAATCCTTGTCTATGACATCTTCAACATTAATCTATCTCTCTATCCTTTGAAAATCGGAACATGCTCGAGCATTGGGAATTGATTTTTGAGAACATGTTCTAAGAGATTAATCTCTATACTATGCAGGACCCAAGCTACATTAACTAATTCAAAAATCCACTCTGATACAGGGGACGGGGATCAATTAATGCAGCAATCCCCCATGACCCCACCTCTACTACAATTTTTATTACGCCATCATCTATTGGGAACCCACGCCCCATATCAGCCTATGAAATTATCTAGAAAAGTGTTATGGAAACCCTTGTACAACTATAAAAGTAGAAGGGGGTCATCCCCATAATTGATATGTCTCTCCAATACCTGGAGTTTTTTTCACCTTTCCACCTCTTACACCACCAAGGGTAATGTAGGGAACCCATAGTCCCCACTTTGATAATGAACTGCTATATGAGCCTCTCCCTAGAGAGATCTTTCAACTTACTCTCTTATTCCTAGGAGGTAGGGGACAACCATGTCACCTTAGTAATGACCCCCAGATGTTTCCATAGAGATCTCGCACATGTCCATGTCAATACTTATATTGAATAGTCATCAAATCCAAAGAATAGGGGGATCATTCCCCTACTCTCCCCACCCCATTCTGAATCAACTGATTTCAATGTATGGCCTTGGATAAGGAGTATAGACATAATCGGGAATTGTCTTTCACATCTCTATAGGCCCTTATAACAACCAAATCATTCTATCATGTTTCTGATACATTATATCATGTAATCTTAAATTCCGAGATGTAATGGGGCCCTCACTCACCTCACATGATAGTTGGATTGACTCTTTCAGCTGTCAGTATCTCTAGTATACGTTATGGGGCACTCTATGATGATGAGACTTGGTGTGGAGGAACTCCCCATGCATTCAACAGTAAGTGTGTAGGTCCCACCTACCCTCACATCCAAGAAAGTAGTCCTCCCCATATTCGAATAATTTTCTAAAAAAAGAGGTCCTCTCTATTTTGACAATGTTCGGTATCGAGGCCCCCAGTATACTTATGATTACTAATAAGAAGGTGCTCCCTATGTTTATAACTAGCTTCTGAAGGTCCTCCATGTATCGTATCCTATTCTTGTGTGTTTCCTCCATCCTCTAGGTCCATCCTAATAGGATCCCACCCCGCTTCAACGACAAATAGTAGTAAGGTCCTCCTCATTCCCTCATCACCGTCCAATATGGACGTCCTACCCATACCACAACCAACCAAAGTGGAGGTCATCCCCAAAAAACCATCAACATGTACCAACTTCCTCTCCATACTAATGTTGCCAGATATAGAAGTCCTACACATGTTTTTGAAAACCCTAATTGAGATCATCACTACCACATTATGTGCCAACTGCATGAAGGTTCTCCTTGCACCACCCACATCGATAGAAAAGGTCATTCCCACTCTAGTGAAAACGATTATGGAGGTCCTCCCATTTCAAAAAAAAATCAAAGATGATGTTATCCCACAACAAAAAACACATAACAAGATGGTCATCCGTATGACGAAAAAATTATATACCCTAAAGAACCATCCAGTGGAAAAATGGATAATCATCACTGTTAAAGGAATAACTTTGAGGATGTCAAAATAATTTTTGATACTATTTGACTCTCATATTCTAAATTTGAGTTTGAATCAATAATGAATGCTTTCCCACAGTCTTTTTAATTAGAGTGTGAGACATGATCCAAGTAGGTAAGATTAATCATCCCATAAGGTGACGTTCAAAAGAACAGTGAATCTTTTTTTAGGTATTTATAGGAGGATTAATACTTTGATCCCTTCTATGGTATCATAGTTCAGTCATCTCAGTCATCATCATCATCATTGTCTACATATATATGATATCATGGAAATTGTTTCTGGGAAAGGATAGATCATGTGAAAAGGATGGACCCACTATTGACCATCATTGTCATCACACATGAGGTGGTGTTTGGTACTACTCACTATAGGGATGTGATGATACTGTTGGCAATGCCACCTATAGTTTACCCAGCATGTAATGATCAGTTAGTTCTTGTAGCAATCTATCCATTGGCTAGTCAACCACCACAGTGGTCCACATATGTTCCATTTTTACTCATTCATCCAGCATCGATTGGATCCATGTGATGTCAAGAAGATGGTCCCTCTTCTGAGAAGGGAGGCCTGTGGGACAACCATTCCATAGACTAGTTGTCTGATGTGTTCTGTCTCATTGTGGATGCTGACTTTGATAATCCATAATCCCACAATCAGGATGAGAACTCATGGATCCACTAGACCATCAGGGTTACACATTCTTATCTATGTGGCCATTAGTCGGTCTACCCGAAGTGCATAGAACACATTTCAAACATCATACAAGAATGTCACACCGTTTAGTTGGCAGCCCTTCCAGTGGGACAACATCATACATAGCATTGTTACCCTCATACCCTTTAATGTAGATGTCTCCAGATCATCAAAGTTCTCCATAGAATCGTTTATGATGCATCTCCAGATTTATAGATCTTTGATTTTTGGTAGTATGTCACTCTCCGCTTCATTCCTAACAAGGAGTAACATGATTCTCCTAGTGACATCAACGACACTCCATGTTTTTTCATTGTGAATATAGATAACAACACACTTCCCATGGGCTGGGAGATTGGAACTAGATATGATGGAGATAAAAAAACATTCTAGGTAGAAAAATATCTTATGGAAACTACATGTGACCTCACATCCCAACATAGCTGGGCCCTAGGTGAAATGGAACCCTATACATCGTTGACAGATTTTTATAATCTAAAAAAAGGTATGGGAAGTATAGTATAATTAGATATACCTAATTGAACATTGAGGATAGTGGATGAAACTATAATCATCCCACTATGACACTAGATTACATATCACCATTGGATAACTCATGACCTACTTACTGAGTGACACCTAGATTATGATGATAATTGGTAGGACTGTGTTCCTCCTCCACCAGGACAGTTCTGGAAATAGGAGGTCATTCTCCAATAATTTCTCCCAGTGATACCTATTTATCTTATGTAAGGAAACAGACTAGAATATATATCTTATGTAATGAGATGATGATATGCGTCTAAAAATAAACCTAAACATCATGAGAATACTCCTTAGGATCTGGATAATGTCCTTCCAGCTGCCTCTTTATAAGTCCCTTTCTGATCCGCTAAACCCATCTAACATGTTTAAGATTCGGTCAATCAAACATGGGTAAGGAATCATCACCATGAAAGGAATCACATTGGGGAGAATATTCTAGCTTCCATATCTAAGTGAATCAATGACCTGTAAATGTGAGAGGTGGAGATCCCACCTGATGGGATGCTAGATCCATTAGGGTTGGATGATATCTGAGAACCCCTAGATTTAAGGAATCCAACCTTTTCCTTATTAAATGGAATGGATGAACAATTGTAGCATCAATCCCATTTCTCTTCCATGTGAGAACCATCGTTTGGAACCCTATCGTAGTTAGAACTGGCCATAATTTGTTGTTTGGTATACCCATTGGAGGAACATGTATTCATATGGTACAACCAATTAAACAAAGAGTCTATCAGTGGTTGGAACGACCTTTATTGGATGTTTCTCTATTATTTGAGTTCCACTACATGCAAGACAATTATTTTTGACATCATGAAGTACACGAATTGTCCAATGAGTGAGTTGCAGACATTATCTCTTCTTAGTTGGGCCTCCCATACTTGCTCGAAATTCCACTAAATCAAGAGCAGCTGCTGTTAATGTACATCAGAAATTTCAACACTGAATTGGTTCCCAACTGCATAACTAATAATTTCCTAGGTAGATTTATATATTTTTTTGACAAGACTCAATTCCAAGAAGAAATACTCATGGAAGGATAAGAATTAGAACACTTTTCCACCTAAAGAACATTCAATAAGTTCATCCAAGAAAGAGAAATATATCACAATATAGGTACTGGGACTAGATATTATAGATTTTTCTCCAGTAGAGCATTTCTAGACACCACATTATTGAGAACATTGAGCTCCGCCTCATCATCCTCAGAATTAGAAAGCACATCCTTGAATGGAACTACCATAACAAGATAAGTTGGTTATTTCTCCGCATACAACTCCACCCCATTGTTAGTATCAAGTTGTCAGGGTTCCCCCTATATCTATAGTATACCGAACCAGATAAATATTAGGAGAAAAGTTTCCCTATTATATCCATAGTTCTTTATATAATGTAATCTTGAAGCTTCTAGATTGTATAAAACCCCATGAGGCCAAACTCACTAATCACCCTAACCCCATTCCATTCAATTAGATCTCGATTCATACCATCATGAAGTGCTATTTGTTCATGGGCTGACTCTAGGAGTAGGTGTAAAATGGTTTGATCAGGCTCGGTGATGTTCTATCTTAGGTAGAATTCATTTTCGCTGATCCTGACATAAATATAAAAGCATTCGGTGAGTGGCATAATGACCCCACCCATGGTAACATGGAAAAAAATGATTGGGTGGATATTAAGCATGTAGATCAAGCCCACATAGTCATTTTTACCCATAATTGATTTCTAGAACCACCATAATTCATTACACAATATATTTCAATCATACTAGTATCCACTTATTACCCCCGGTGTCTTAGAAGAGTAGGTTCTAATGGCACAAGGGAATGAGAAGTCCCCAACTAGCACTAAATCCACCTTGTATACTCAGCAACTTCATTCCTATAGAGATTGGAATCACCGTCAAAATACATATAGTACAAATAAAAAATTATGATGACAATAATAAGTGTAAATATATGAATACAATCAAATTTGTTGGATCCCTACAAGATCCTTGATGGAGAAGAGTTTCTGGATGGCCCCCAAATATACCAAGATGACTCCCTCAAAGACTAAGCTAAGGATAGGTTTTTGCTGACATTATCAGGCCATTGGTTGATGTCAGGCCATGCATGCCACATAAATCAACTAGAATGCATTGTGAATGTCTCACTAGGCATAGTCATACTGGGTCGGTACACAAGATTCACCAGAACCATTGACCATGATCATTGATCAGTAAGAGCGTCCACAGTCTTCTTTTGATCGTCCACATTCAATGATGCATTATTCCTCTAATAGTCTTACAGTGGTCATTATCATATGTTTTCCTGATGCACTAAAGGATGTTATCATCACTAGATAAAATTTGGTTGTTCTACCAATAGTGAATATCATTCCTCCCACTATAGATAAACCCCCTACATGAAAAAAGGTTCCCATAGCATGAAGGTATGTTGTTTTGAAGTAGGTTTCCAGCATTCCCAGCAATTTATTGATCCTAGAGTACCCTTATCTATCATATTATATGAATGAGAACCTCACAGTACCCCTTTAAAGCCACATCCAGTTCAAAACTAAGGTAGAAATAGCCGGGGAATTCTATACTGAGGACATTGGGGGGTCATAATTCAAGGCCATCATCTATTTCTCTAGGGAAGATAAGATCTCCTTCATACAGGGGAATATATGAATGATGTAGATCGTCATCCATTTTGGTGGCATGGAGGTCCATCCATTTCTAGTAGTCAAATATTTTTGGATCAATATCATCCCAACTAGGACACATTATAGGTTAGGACTCACAGAAGAAAATTTGTGCCCCTATGACCAGAATAATCTGGCTTATGATAGGAACAAATAGAAACTATTTGGAATGATTCTTTTTATGACATAATTTGGATGTTTGATAAAAGTAAAAAAGTTCATCGTTGTCCCATATGACACTGCTTAAAATGTTTTGATGGGTATTCTATTACTTAATCTACATGCATGCATACACTCTTTATATCACTAGTGCCTCATATACTCTCTCAATATTTTACTAGGAGTCCTCCTAGGTGACACTTATGCCATTAATTCTATTAAATCATGATATATGGATAAATATTAATACCAATATAATGAAAATAATTCTCTAACCAATGATGTTGAGTACACCTCCACTGTAGCCAAACCCTAGACATATCGAGATGACGTATTCATCCTCCTAATTCATTGGTTGGAGGCTATGGCGCTAGACATGGGGAAATGGTTTTTATAAGAGTAAAGGGTGTCACTTCCCATGGTTCATGTAAAACTAGAATATTATATCATACTCCTACATGATTCATGATTATGAGATACCAGAACCCCATACTCTAGTCAGGTATCGATATGTTCATACCTTGACTATATTTTTTCATTAGACATTCTTGACTCATCGATTTGGGTTGAACCATCACAAATTGACCCTTCACCATTGATTTGAAATCACGAATGGATATATTGGTCGAGGTCCTAATGGAATCAATAGTATAACATCTCTCCCCATGATTTCAATAATGTAGGAGTCTCCTAATAAATATTCCACCACCACCCAATCCCAAACAAGTGTTCATATAGAAACAATTAGTCATTAAGAATCACTTCATACTGTTGATACCCATCCCTTAGATGATTTAGATTATCTGGAACAAGATCCTCCAAAATTTCAGGATAGTGTCTCCACCACCAATGATGAGCTGGTTTGGGGGAATCTTAGTATTCAGGTAGATATTAGGGAAATTCTAATTAGTCCATCCATGTTTGTAGTGGAACAACATATGTATGTGGATTTGTTGAAGAAGAAGCATGATGTGTTTTCTTAGAGCTATGACTATATTGTTGGACTAGACCCTCATGTCTCCATCCATTGTCTTGGTCTCCGCATAATCCATGAAATCTGAAAGTAGGCTCCCAAAAAGATGATCAATCCAACGATGCCATGGTCAAGGATAAGGATGATAATCTTATCATATATTTCATCATTAATTAATTTATCACACCATATGTCTAGCTAGAGTTTTGGAAAAAAAACATTTTCTTGATTTTATAAAAAACACATTATGGAAAAGAGATAACCAAAAAACACTTCATGCGATGTGTATTAAGCAAGTCGGCCAAAGAACCCAGCCCAAAAACCAAAACAACACACCCAAAAGCAGCAACCATCAATGGGTCAGTCATGGAACCCAATCCAATATCGACCCTCCCAAAACACACCACACACCCACACCATCCCGAATACACCACTGCTAGGGGAAAACACTACCACACTATCCTTGGCCATGAACCACCACTATGCCCCAGAAGCCTATTTCGTGGAGCCTCTCCCCCAGGGCAAGAACTCTATAATTATTAACTAGAAGTCTATTGTCCAATTATTAGAATAGTAAATAGTGTGCATGTCTTTTCGGGGATGTTTTTGGTGGAATTGGGCATCTATGTCCCTCATTCATGTTGGTTTCGTCATAACACCACACAACACAAACAAACATGCAATACCTTCATCAATGGTTCAACCACTATGAAATTAATAAAATAAATCATGTCCTTGATGTGTGACACTAAACTGTAATCATGCCCAAACCAATTTTATATGTCCCATGATAATCATGGGATTCATCATTATCTCCCCTTGGAGGGAAGGACCCTAATTATGTCGATATTATACAAAAATTCATTCAAAATCATGTGGATCGATTTTCCCATTAATGGGATCCATAGTGATGCCCGCATATCTTTTATTTGGGTCCATACTCAATATCCTCTAGATATTCATAATCTTTTACTTGATTACAGTCCACAAAATATGAATGTAAACTATCTTCATATATTGGGTTTGGTTCCCATTCACGATTACATTTTCATTATACTCATCATTCCTTTATCAATATAGTTTTATCCTTCCTCAAATCCATACAGTCACCCCTAAAGATGGTGGTATCATGCTTCCTTTGGATCACCTCCAATCCTTGGAAAATTCCCTGATTGTTATATGGTAATAAATTGTAGATCATGTCTTTTAATGCATTATTAGCCATTGTTTTTTCATTTTCACACCCCATTCTATAGTGGATAGGATGAAATTTTTCTGTTTTAAACATGTTCAACAGTCTATCTTGACACACCGGTCACCCTTGTGGCCAAAAATCTGAAATTATCAGATACCCTTCATTACATTCCATATTCTCTCCCTCATGTCATAATATTCCCAATACCATTACATTTTTCTATCATCGAGCATGGATCTTTTTCGAATAGGATTCTGTTAAGGTGAGTACTGACATATTCCTCAGGGACACACTCTATCACCTCAAACTATTATCATACATGCAAGAAATATTGACTTCGAACAACATATGTGTCCCTAGGAATGAATGGTGTAACACAAGACACCTTTTTCCTCATTCACATTGGTTATTTGATATGTCACACTGTGCATATATATTTGATATTTCATCATCATGGTCCAATAATTATGGTCATAAACTATTTGAATCCACTATAGTTAGAGAACATTACTTTAATATTATGGCATGACTCTGTTGGAATGCCTCATTCCATATTTAAATCTAATCTTGATTCCATATTTCTTGATCATTCACAGCCAAATATACCCATAATGTTGATGGTTTTTGGCCAATTTGGGCTCACTCTTGATTTTTGGCCAATTCCCTAATGGGTTATTGGTATGAAAAGTGATCTTCTATTTTTAACTTGGTCAATAATTTACTTCATGTTCATTCTCCCCTTCCCAATTGTTATTGTAATAGTCCTCGTGTTTCGAACATAGTCAATGGATGACCCTTACTTTATTTTCATCCCATCTTGTGGTCCAACTATATAACCATTATCTAAGAGGCTCACTATGGAATTTTCTATTCTCCCTATCACATATGAATCCTATATTCTTGTTTCATACTTCTTATGTGGTCCATAAGCCAATGTTTTCTCCTTCAACAAGTATTAATTTCACTTTTGGATCATAATTATACTAGGAATAATTGTTTCTTTATTCTATAAAGCATATACTCAAAATTTGTGCCACATCCTTACCATATGACTTCAAACTAAATGTTAGTCAATCTCTTTTGCATGATGTGAAACTGAAAGGAATCCTAGGACATCATCTGAGAGGTAATCCCTAAAATATGGGTTTGATCTTTTTTTATACGAATTTTCATATAATAATGGTCTCTAAGACATGGTGGAATAATTTCAATGTTGTTGGAATTTATTTTAACATTACATTACTCTACTACACACATCGTGTGCCCTCATTTGGATCATCAAAATATTTCATGTCTGAAAGGATCCCCTAACGGCATGTTCATGCCTCTACGTCTAACCTACCATCATTGGCCAATATTCCCAAAGGCATTATATGACATTTTGAGTTAGGATCCATGTATTAAACATGGTTAGTGGTCAAGCCTAGTATGTTTTCCCCATTTCAAGCTAGTAGTACAGATACAATTTTTCAAACATGGTCATCAATCATCTATTACATTCAATTAATCATTCCCATGTTCCAAATTTTGGTAATCATTATTTTGAAACACTTAATTCACCATTCTTAGGGTCACCTATAACTCCGTTAGAATTATCCCTTTTGTGCACTAACACATATTTGGGAAGGAAAGTTAGTTGTCTGAGGTCACTGTTATCCATCAATGACCACTCTCATCCTGAAAATTAAAGGTGTTAAGTTATTTATATCATACATTGAGTGTTAAATGATTATCAATAACTTTATTGAATAGTGAATGATTGTGTTGTCATCTACTATTTCCCACTCCATGCATGACCCACATGCTCTTTGGGATTGGTCATTTTCATTTCATAACTGTGATTGAAGTGTATAGTGTATCGAAGCATTTAATTTTCTCATGGACACATAAAAGTAATATCAATCAAGCCAACAATATGGAATTTGCAAGGAATATCCACATAATTGAACCTCTCATATGTCCAATTAGTTTTACCTATGGATATTCTCCTATGATTGAACATATTAATATAATTTACCCTTGGAATGTGTCCTTGAGAACATATTATCACTTCAAGAGGTCCATATCTTCTTTATATACTTATAGGTGAATCTCATCAACCCTGATCTATGAATGTTCCCACTCGTCAAAGAGAGCAGCAACATATCATGATGATTGTCTTATCATATCCTAGGACACCATGAGATGAGCCCTATGTTCTATGATGATCCATGATTGAGTAAAAATGATGGCGGAATTGTCATCTATTTTCTCTTTGAGACTGCAAATGTGGTGGTTAGCCTCCTAGAGATTCTGTGCAATGTCGGATTTTTCAGGACGCCAAGAGACATCTAGATATTGTCAGTCTTCCCACATCTTTCTATCCTATTATTTGCTAATAATCATGTGCATGAATCACATATATACCCCTCTAGAGAAGAGAAAATGTAGCTAGTGGAGGAATGATCCAATCTGATTCACCCATTGTGATTATAGAGTGCGATCAATGATGTGTTTGATGTATTTCCATTCCCAGTCTTGGATAATCTAATTTTCCTCAACTAAAGGAAAATTAGAGTTATCCATATCCTTAGTAAGTGTAGGTTCATACTACGTAAATTTATCTATGAGTTCATTATTATTATCCTCCTCAAGAATCATATCAGATGGGATGGTCTAACTATCTTGAAGTTGGTCTCCACCACGTGATCACACATCGATAATATTGTCCCTATGTGAATAGATACCACCCAAACACTGGCACCACCAATGTTTTTTTCTGGGAAATCTTGAGAATGTGGCTCTACATGGAGTGGATTCCCCCATCAAAACAATGGATTCCAGACCTTCTATCCATTTATCATATTAGAGAAACCTCTAATCCAAACATTGTTTAGGTGGAAAACATGTGAGTCAAAATTATCAACACATGAAAGGTGATCCTCTATATTCCAAAAAAAATATGGAAACTGAACAATGGAATATCAAACACTTAGGTTTTCATTATTGTAATATCTGGACGTGTCCCCCTATATATGATTGTGGGATTTATGGATTCTATGATGGCGACCCTAGCCTCAAAAACTCCACTTGGACCTACATCCACATTTACCCTACATGTTGATCCTAGGTATTGGTGCTTTATAATTGTAGTTTCTCCTCCTTATCCATGAGATGGTGTCCCTTTTACAATATCCACATTCATGATACATATTTTATTCAAGGATTTTAGATGAAGTGTAAGTGAATATGATGTGCTGGAAGTGGTAAGTGATGTCTTACCTTGAGATGTTTGGAGAAGACCCCTAAGGAGCATGGGATTTCACATTCAACTATAGGGATCCCCACATTAGCGTCTCCACCCAAGATCAATTTGATTCAGCAGGTTAGATGAATCACACCACTATATCTGTTTTCGACAACAGTGGCGGGGAGATCAAATCGAGTATACTTTCACCGAATCCTTCATAATACACATAGTGCCCTGAGAGTGAACTAGGTGTACCAACTATTACACATACCATTTTATATCTTTTTGGGATACAAGAAAGCCAATCCTGGAAAAACCAATCCCCAAAATTTCAATCCAATGCCTTTTTAGATGATCCCACATCCTTCTAGGATATATAAAATGTCACTTGATTTCCCATATATCACGAAATTTAGGATTTTAAGCTTCTATAGGAATGCATACACTATGAAAATACTTCTTTCATACTTGGGTAGGAATTTTGTGGAACCCAGGTGATTTTTCCCCTTCTAACCAAGTTCATATGACTTGGATTTTATTACTTTTTACTACATCTCCAACTTCACATCTAGTTGGTGTAGGCTATGGAAATATAGGCTCCACTACTATAGCTCCACCACCAAACACACGCCAATCCTACTATTATAGAACTTTCTCATCATTAATCAGCCTTGGACCTAAGGTAGAGAAGGTGCTCCACCGTTTCCTAGAATGATCTACTACCTCAGTGATACTCCATCATAGGTAGCCTCCATGCTCTTGTCAAATGTGTAGAGAATACCATAATTAGAAGTAGATGGAGGAATATCATTCCAAATAATTACATCATTCTTAGGGTGGATGATCTATAGCTTCCTCATCACGCACGAGTGGGATTCATGATGTATTCCTATGTTTACCATTAGAATCAGGATTTGTAGACACATGAAATTCCCTTTGAATCAGTGGAGGTTGTACAATTTAATAACTGGCTTGTAGTCTACATATTACCACAACACACCTCCTTAGAAGGACAATATATATGACTTTTTCTCTTCATTTTTTATGCAGTCATCAATTATGAATCCCATTATCAAAGGGAATGGTTGAAAGGTGAATTCAATATCCCACCTGACCTAAAATTAATGGGAAAATTCCCACTACATTCATAATAGTTGTATGGATATTTTTCTTAGCATGGGAGATGGAATATGGATATTTATATCCTTTTATGTGTTCCTACACCCGGTCATATAATAACTACAATGGTCTTAACATGAAGTTCTTCCTTTTCCCCTTGCTGATATTGTAGATCCACTTGTAAAGCTCTAGAGGCACTAGGATTCCAAGGTTGAAATTCTTCCCTATTTCTAGCATCTCCACCATAATGAATGTCCTTAGTTGGACTCTCATGTGTGAATCTCTCACAATCATCATCCACTCGTTGATAATTGCATAAGATTATCTAGACAAACAAATTAAGGGTTGAGGCTCATTCTTTGAGTTTTACCCCCATAAATACCATTGTATATCCTCCATGACCCACTAGTAATATCTTTCATTGCCTCAATAGGACCCTCTTGGACTGGTGTGGGGTCTATTCAATGGTTTTTTAGTTGCATCCTCTACCTCAGTAGGTTCTCCCACTAGTAAATTCTTGATGTATCCAAAATGATTATTAAAATAGACAACCAACATCACCAGTTTTTCTTTAGTAGTTCACTATACCAAATCCAAAACCACCTTAACCAAACATGGAAACTCTTACTGATCCTCCCCTACATTCTCAAATGGGAGGAACTCACCAAAAATGGAACCATGAATCATGATTAGGGAAATATGATGGAGATCATAGAAGATGATGTTGACCTCTCTATGTTGAGGATTGAATGTGTTGGTCCCCAATGACCATTTATAATGTTGTAAAGAATGATATAACTTGTAACGTAGACATGAAACATGTAATCCCAAGCCTCATTATACATGCTAACACAAATTTTTCTTCTTATAACATAGTGTAATATGTGAACACACATTATGACCAGGCCCATTCCTCTATGATGTTTCCACCTTGGTGTAGATCCCTATAATCTGTGCATCATTTTTCTACGTTTAATAACTGCTACATGAAGATTTTTTTATATTTTGGGGGAGATTACACAACATCCATATCTATCACTTTGATGTTTTTTCTTTGGATACAACGCCATATAGTTGTGATGGCGATGTAATCCATCCATATGTGACTATCTATAGCCATATGCCTCTATTACTACATTAGTGTACTTCAGAATCAGTATCATGGTTCATCCCAACTAGATGGTGGGATGAATACCTCATCCTTTAGGCCAAAGCTATACAATGTTAACCTATTTCGTAAAGTATACTCCCTCTTAACATTTGACAAATGTTTATATTGTGATTCATGGTCAGAATGGATCAAGATGAATAAAACAATCCTAATTTTTTTCCATTTCATCCCATTGTGTGGCATGGGAATAGTTCTCCAATTAAACTTCAAAAGAGGCCATCAGATCCGAGATATGGGTGATATTATGATTCTGTTTGTGGAGATTATCTATGAATGTTGTTCATGGAGAACCAAATCACGAAGCCTCATTGAACTCCATATGTTTCTATAAGTTGAGGAAAATCATAATTCCAAATTAAAAAAATCTTATTCCACTAAGAATGGTCCTTAGTATCCCGATTTCCAAATATTCCTTTAGATGGTGATGAAGCTTTATGAAAAGAGAGATCAAGCGTGGTTGGGATGAAGATCGTGTATGGAAAAAGGGTCCCCAAACTACTATTTATTAGTGTCTACCCACCCTAGCTTTAAGGAATCTTCTACACCTATGTGAATCCAGATTCATTAATCATCATAAAACATCACAATCATCCATTACTTTGGTGTTTTGACATCAAAATATGACCACCCTTTACCTATAATCTACTATTTTGAGTGGGGAATATATTGACGCCAGAATCTATATACCTAGAGAAGTGGAGGAGGACTATGACTATTTGGGATGAAATATAAGATGAAATGGCCACAAAATCATACAATGGGCCTACCTTTTATATCCCTTTCATCGTGGTCTAATCACCACCATGACCACATAAGGTTGAGATATGACTCTCATAAGTGTAACACCCACTATGACTGCACCAATGATTTTTATGGAGAGAACTGCCACTCATATATATTTTTGTCTATCATAGAACACCCATTTGTTTCATGATGGGTTTCCCAACATTATGAACCCCCATTCCTATGTAAACCTATCACATTTAAACCTTAATAGAATCATTAAAATGACCTTTTGAGTTATTATAAACAATTTCATGATGCACTGGAGCATAAATAAACTGACCTAAATGATGGTCACCGATGGTACCAGAGGATTGCATGACCCCTTTCCTTTGTTCGTAGTAACCTCTACTTAATGTACATATTCCATTAAAGAATTACTATTACATGAACAGATGAAGAAGTCCGTATAGGGTACTTATGGTTTTATGGATCACTCAACCTTCATAAAGCACTCCCTTTCTCTCTCTGGACATCATGCTAAGGAAGGTTCAATCTTTCTTATGAAGATCCATCCCTCATTAGGCCCCTATTCTCCACGAATAATTCATGACTTGTGAATCCACTCCAAGAGAGAGACCCTAATTCACAATACCCATCTTCTCTACCTCATAATGTTTTCACCCTTCAGTTGTAACCTTTCATGTATAACCCTCCAAGAATGGGCATAGCAATATCACTATGCCTGATTAGGTATCATCTAATATGGGGACATATCACTATCTTTTTCATTAGAGGTATGAAAATGATTTTTTCCTTTTCATAATAGATACACTAGTTTCGATGTCTCTATTTATTAATCCTACACACCACCACCTTTATGCATTATTTAGACATTCCCTTACCCAAGGATCGATGGGTGACCATTATTTATATCCATGGTGTGAGGAGTGATTCCCCCTTGTGTGAGATATTGAAAATTAATCTTAATAGAGACAATGGGATCAACACATGATGTTAAATTGTGATATATCCATATGTGGAAATCCCTAGATGTCACCATGTATGAATGACTTGGAATGACATACTCATCACACAAAGTGAAAACCTCTTCATATGATTGGTGTAGGGATGGTCATCGAGAGCCTTCTGTTTCATGCATCCTGAGGACTCGATCCCTCTTGATTTTGATTTTTTTGGTTTATGTTCCATTTGGAGCCTTCACATGTATTCCTAGACACATTCTTGAGAGGGTTCTCTATTTATGGATTACATGGAACATGATCTTACTCAAATGGAATAAGATCTGCATCACCTATAATGACATCCTCCTCAAGAATCTTCTAGTTGTAAGCTTCACACAGTCCCCCATCAGTGCATTTTTTCATGAAATGGGATCTAGATATACTATTGTATGTTGTTTCTCACGCTGAGATTCATTGAAATTGTATTAATGGATATAATCTAAAAGGGAATAAATCGCCATATTTGGGTTGATACCATGCTTATTCCATTTAATTTTTAATGGGAAACCATCTTGGTGTAATCCCCATAATGTATCTCTCACTTGGGGCTCTCATACATAGAAGATCCAACCATATTTCCTATTTTTAATAGGCCTCCCCAATGGTATTATCCCCAATATCCCATCCAATACTATGTGGATATTAGTTTGAAACTAACTATGATAAGTAGGAAAACTCCTTGAGGTTCATGAAAAAAAACTCCAACAATCCATCCACTCCTACAAATATGTTCATAGTCTATCATGATTTTACCTAGGACACCACATCCCAGTTAGACCATTCAAACCAACTAGACAACTTATATACATAATCCCAATCCATGTCATTAATACTCTCTACAACACCCATTAAAACCTAATAGGAAATCACCACAAAATCCATTTCGAACAATGTGGTCTCTGATCCCTATCTCCTAGATGTGGCATATATGAATCCTCCAATATCATCCAGCTCATCCAATGTTAAACCATAGATTACCCATATCTAGGGCACACTTATCAGATCCCACATCAGTGGTATCCATATCATCTTTCATAGTGTGACATCATCCTTCTATGGGACACACCACAATGGGTTCACTATCAATTGGAATTCTAATACACCTATTTGGTAAACCATCAAGAAAATCCCTCCTAGAGATCCACACTCATTGATCCACCACCATGGTTCATCCCTCTCAGCCTCTCTCTATCTCCCAAAGATGTTAAAATCATATCCCACCTCATATTACACATGGAATTCCTAATGAAAACAATGAAAGACATGATTTTCTCATAATACTCCCCATTATATAAATGGGATGGTTGTGGTTTCATTCTTGAAATTCATACATGAGATTCTCTACTATAAGGATGATATAGGTGATCCAAGTTTCTACATCAATAATATATAGAACAATTAAACCATGATTACTACAGTAATTTATGGTTTCATACCTACCAAATCCAATTGGAATATCCTGATGAATGAATTTTATTTAACTACATTCCAAAAAGTGATAGAACTGATAATGAGATTCTTGAACCATGCCATAATCTATGAAGGATTCCCTAAACCAGAGATGAATTCCAAAGAAGAATACAAGGAAGGAGAAATCAATATACCTTCAGCCCATTTTCATAAAAGTGTATACGTCACTGTGAATGTGATGAATTTGGTCAGCCCTTGAAAAGTAGGAATGCATGTTACAATGCATCTATCCACACTAGAAAAATATGTGAGGATTCGTGCACTGATGAAATCATCAGTTATGAAAAACCCTTTGGGTTTTTCTGAATTTTCGTCGAGATCCTATATCTTCAAGTTATGCATATTAGAATGAGATAATTTTGTATCATATTATGGTGTTTATTAGTTTGGGATGTTGGTAGACATGAGATTGTATTGCCAACACTTGAGAGGTAGGTTACAATGACTTCCAAGCTAGCTATATCCATTATAGTATCATGTTTCCATCTAAAACATGGATTTGTGTCTCCTATGTTGAGTTCCTCATATTAAAATTAGTTTTTTGATGGTTTTATGTTTGGAACGGATATTATCGTATTCTATAATCATTTATTTATTTTTAAATGTGTATGGATATCTCTCCGAGACAACTTTTACATGTTCCACAATAGAGTGTATCAGATGCTCCTCCATTGACTCCACCTTCATATTCAAATATTTTATTGGATATAATGCATGTAGTTTGGATTGTAGACAAAAATTTATTAAATTTATAGAACATGGTTTTTGTGGTGTATCCATGATCTGGAGGAGAAATTTTTTGATATCAAGAGTTATATGATAAAATTCTATCCATTATGTATGAATGAGACCTAGTGAATAACGACTATATTGAAAGGATTGATGATATCTTATACTTCTTAGATACCCTTGAGAGTATCGAGGTTAAGTGTTAAACATTCAGGCATGATGTTCCCAATAAACTATTGTTGGATTCAATGGAAAAAGTTGATAGGCATATGGGTCTGTGAAATAATTATATCAAGACCATTTACTTCCATATTTTCCTTCAATGTATCTCACAATTTAAAATTTTTTTAGTTTTATTATTTGTATAAGGGATAGAATTGAATGTCTGAATACACAAATCATTGTGTGGATATGGAATGGTTTCCTTAAACATTTTAAATATTGGTCCTCTGAAAGATCAAGCATACCTACTGGGTTTAATATAGGATACCAGGTAGTAAGTAGTTATTCTAATGATTTCTATCTATAAATTGACCGTAGATAGGTATATAATGGATGAGATGTACATGAATATAATAATAGATTATCAACAACTATATTTTACCCAGTGGATACTTCAGTGGTATGTAGGGAAAGATTAAGAAATGGCATGAACATCTCAAGAGCTGCATAGGGGGTTCTTAGTTATGGGTCTCCACTACACCATCTTGTATTTCCACTAGAATTTCCTTGACTCAGTAGTAGTGTTGAAGGGTAGGACACACATGAGGATATTTTTCCATTCATGCAATTGCGTGCAATGGTTGTGGCTACTATGTCCATATATAATGTTTCCTCCATGTTATTCATATTTCTTATTATATTTTGAGATCAATGTATACTAATTTCACTATGCGGGTTTATAAACATCCATGTCAACATGCATCTTGCCACATGCATTAAGAGTAAATCATCTTCACATAGTGTATGACTCTACAGTTGGGGTTAAATGATTCCTGCAATAATAAGAGGTACCATCTATGTTATATAACTTATAGAGACAACATTATTTGATAAAGGATCCTACCACCCATTTATATCTACAAGTTTATTTTATGTGTTGTAACATTCAATATAGAAGATGTTAATTTTCATGGAGTTAGATACTCTCTTCTAAAGAGGAAAAAGTATAGGTTTCAGTGTCCTTGTTGTTCTCTATTGATAATTGATACAAATTATGTTAGGTATTGACATGTTTTCTAACTATAAATATTAAATAACATCATGAGGAGGTATGTTCATATTTCTCATCATGATAATGTTTAATTATATAATCGGTATTACTCATTCCATATTATCGATGGTAGTTCCTGGTTGTTTCAGGGAGACTGGGATTTGATATATTTCCATGTATGACCTTCCCGCTCATAGACCATGATTTTATTTTTTTCAGTTATATTTGTTCCCAATTAAAATTTCTATATTGGTTGTCTTAACTTCATTTTTAGGGATTCCCTTGATGTAATCCCATAGGAGTTATCTAGAATTCATCGTGAGAAATAGGTAGTGTTCATGATTTTTTGTCACTAGGTACACAACATATCTTAAGAAACTATATTCATATGGCACTAGAGGAGTAGAAAATATCTATTGATTAATTTGTAAGATATAATATATAAAGATATTATCAATATAAAAAACCATAATTTAGTGACATTTTTTGCAACGGTTGCTAATTTAGCATCATTTCTTGAAAAAAATCACTTATTTATTGACGTTCTTAAGAAATGTGACTAATTTAGTGACATTTTATAGAAATATATATAATTTTGTCACATATTTTCGTGAAAGGTCACTTCATTTGCAACCATTTTCAGTAAACGTCTCTAAAAATATATATAATTATATAGATCATTTCCCAGATTGGTATAAATATTTATTTTGTTATATATATATATTATATATATATAATATATTTATATATAATTATATATAAACATAGACACACATGTATAAAAACATATATACAAAAATAAATAAATTCATAAATATATAAACTCACACACACACACAAATTTATAAATATATAAATATATATGAATATATTTATACATAATTCAAAATATATATAATAAATATAGTCATGTTTTTTAGAAAATGGGGCTAATTTAGAGGCATTTATACCATGGTTTTTAAATTGGGAATATATATATATATATATTATTGTATATATATATACAACCACATATATATTTATACACACAGACACATTTGTAAACATGAATGCATATATATATAAACACACACAAACACACATATATATGTTAACACACACACACACAAACAGACACACATGAAAATATATATATATATATATATATATATATCAATATAGACATATAGTATATATATATAATACACATATATGTATAACCATATACACATATACATGTACAATATATAGACATAAAATATAATCACAGACATATATATAATCAATAAATATTAACACACTTATATATTACATAAATAGACATATATATGTATAGTATATAATAAAGAATTATATGTAAAATATAATCATATATATAAATATATAATATAATATAAATGCACAAACACATGTATATATGAACATACAATGTAAAATAATATATACATCTATATAAACTAATGTATACTAATAAATAAATAAGTATATATATATAATATAATGTTTTAATAACATAAGTCTAATTATATATATAGATATAATACAATAAAATTAATTATTATAAATTTAGTCATGTTTTTAATAAAATGGAATTTTTCAGTGACTTTCTTACCAGTCTTTTAAAAGAAATACCATTAAATAGGGAAAGGGAAGTTCCGTCTTTTATCAATGCTAATTAGAAAGCCCTGATAAAGGGGTGGGCCTTTATAAGCACAAGAAAAAAGCACTAATAAATGTAGACATTATCAAAGATAAAACAACTGCTGGTAAAGGTGTACCCTTTATCAATGCCTTTATAGCGCTTATAATGTTTACATTTATCAGTTCTATTATTAACATAGATAAAAGTTTTTATATTAATTTACATAAAATTGTTATATTTTTATTTAAAAATAATTTTTATTTGAATACATTAAATAAAAAAAGTTTATAATTACTATATTATTTTACTAGTTAAATATATATATATAATGTTTTAATTGAAAAATTATTTCAAATATTATAATTAAATATATATATATATATATATATAATTAAATAATTATTAGATTATAATAAATTAGATTAAAAAATAAATTTATTTATTATATTTATCAGCACTCAAAAAGCGCTCATAATCGTATGTTTTATTAGCACTTTTATTTTAGCGCCAATAGAACATAATTTTATAAGTTCCTTCATCTACAGATAATATAGGTTCAAGAGGTTTTTATAAAATAACCATAATATTCCCATCATCCATCACACCTATTAAAACCTTCACAATAGTTGAAACCTCCACCATGACCCCTCCCCCACTGAAACCCCTCCTCCTCCTCCTCCACTGAAACCTCTCCTCCTCCTCGTTCTCCTCTGCCAATGCTACCTATATGTCCTCCTCTGTCAAGACCGTCCTCACCGCAAATGCCATCTACCCCTCATCCACCACGATCCCTCCTCCCCTGCAACCCAGGTTCTCCTCCTCCTCTGCTGATTCTGCCTCTTCCTCCTCCTACTCCTCCTCCAGACGCCGACTCATACTCCTTCATCGTGGCCACCTCCTAATGTGATTTGAAAAGTGTTGATGGATCTTGATCGATCCTAGATGAGCTTAGGATATAGTGGCTAAGAATTATTATAGGTTCAAACCACTTTGATGTTGGTGGTTTCAAACCATTACCAATGTTTATGTATTGTTTCATGAATTGTATGATATGTAGTCTTTACAATCATGTGTAGTTGGTATTAAATAAAATAAAATTGTATTCATTGACTATATGTTTTGGGAAAACATCAAGTGATGTTATAGACCCTCGGAGTAGTATTTAGTAATTCCACGACAATTAAGGGTTATTGGAATAAATTAAAATACGTTGAACATTACATTCAATATACCTTGGGGGATTCCCTGTTGTTATACTACAATTCCACGGACAATGGTTAGGTGTCATTTTACCACCCTAGAAATCAGATAAGTGTATAATTGAGATATTACATTTTGATTTTTTTTTCTAGGATGTTTTTAATTCACCACATAAGAGTAGGTAAGTTCTATTTGGGCTGTGTTCTATGCTTACATGTGATGTAGAGTGATTCAATATAAAATATGTTCCATGTTTAAAAGTTAAATTAATGGTGATTATGTTATATATAACCAATAGGTATTCCTACTTGTTAGAAAATAACTTAAAGGGAACAAAATAGGTTCCCTTTTCCTCCCTTGAATAAAAGATGTGTGGATTGTTTGAGGTAAGTGTGAGACTTGACCCAAAGGGAACTTAGGGTTTCCTCATTGAATTTTTGACTTATTTGACTAACTTATGGGGTCAGTGTTCATCCCCCATCTAACTTGTAATATATGAGTGGTTTATATCCATGTATTGGATTTGGATATGGGATCAGCATTTGTGGGTGAACTAATGATAAACATTGAGTGAGTCATATTTTTGTAAAACATGTTTATGTTTTATTTAGTATTTTCTATGAATTTTTATTCCATTTTATATTGTTTATAAACCATATGACACTATCCCCATTCGTAATTTTATTTTTATGTCGTTGAAGTGCTTCCCCTTGATTAATATCTTGGTTTGGGTGTGGGATGGCATGCCTTATCACTCTGAAATGGGATATGGAATGGGATAATATGAAAATTTATGTTGAAGATGTCTAAAGAATAGAATGATATACTAGATGTGATACTATGATGTGTCTTATGAGTTTCATTTCCCACTTAACATATAAAAATTTTATCCGAGATACTATAACAATTATGAAATTTTCAAATCGATTGAGATGCACTACCCAATAATATTGATTTCTTAATGGAATGAATTTGAGGGATGATATACCAATTCTATGGTGATCACCCTAGATAACCCAAACCCCCACATGGACAGAACTCCCCCCACACCCTTCCAACCCTTCTACCCCAACCCCCCAGACAACCCACACCCCAAACTGCACAACCCATCCCCTCCCTGGATAGCCTACACACCCCCTGCCCCACACCCCTGCAGCCCCCCATGGATAGCCCACCCCCTTCCACTTTGAACCATTTATGTTTTATTGGATTTTTCCCTTTTCTAGAATTGAACCCCTCTCTCATACAATGAATTCACCCTCATATCCTCTTCATTGGTTCTTCCTCACCCAGTGTATTATTAATATTTCAACACATGTATTTGGAGAGACTAGGATAATATTTACCTCTCTTATTCCAAATATATATTAGTTCTTGACCCCCCCCCCCAATCCTATATTTAATTGGATATGGGTCAATTACAACTGGAATCTAATGATACGGCCCAAGATGGTATCATAACCAACAACTGACATGGCTTTCCACTAACCTAAGAGTCGTTCATGATCCCTACGGGATAAAAATGGTCCCCTAAGAAAAAATAAAATTAATGCGTAATATTTTATCCCTAAAATAGAGTAAATTAAAAGTGAACTTTCTCCTAAAAATCAGACATGTCACATTCATAAGATGAAAATCTAGGGAAAAATTAGATACGAAAAAAAATATATAAATAGAAAGAAAATATCATTGATTGAAAATAAAATCCCACTACTGACCAATAAATTTTTTTAACACGTGATTTCACATTTTTTGATTTCTTTTCAGTTGGAAATTTCCTCTGCCGCGCGCCTCTCCTCTACCGTGAATGCACCTCTACCATGTTCTAAACGACACCATTATGGTGTATTTTTTTCTCTTGCACATCGATTTACTCGTGTTCACATGTTATTACTCTTTGATATTGATGATTATTTTTTGAAATTTATGGGATAAACACCCCATTGAAAATCGTGGTCAATGGTGGTCTTTGTTTGTGCTCTAAATGAATTGCATGTTGTTTGGTTCGTGTTGAATATTTTAATATAAAAATTGGTAAATTATTTATACGTACTAATGAATGATTTCCCAATGATGATAAAACTTTTGCAATAACCCTTGAATTAACAAAAGTAATTGAATAATGGATTCTTTGTAAAATCTAAAATTGTGAATGTTTGGTTTGAATGGTGTTCTGATTGTGAGAATGATTATGTGTTTGTATGGTGTTTTTGTTGTTTTAATGATTGATATGCCATCATTTCCATGTTAAATTTCTCACACCATTGAATATAAATCCAAACATTACCCATTTTAATGGCACACCCACTATGTTCCTAGTGAAATTACACTAAATCTTAGAAAACCACGTCAATAGAGGACTCTATTATATACTTCATGGAAATTGTAATCAAATAACCATATCAAAACTTGTAATTCATCCTTCCACCCATATGAACTATATTGAAATTAAAACCATATATTAGTCTAGTACCATAGTTCTTGACCAGAGACATTATGTTTCTTTAGAAACACAAAAAACCCAGTTTACAACAATGTAATAGATCACATGTGAGATACTAAATCATTCTATTGCAAGGGCTTCACATAGATAGTTCCATTGATCTTTTGGTTGGGAAGTTGGTTGTGATCTACTTTTTTCATGAGTAATGCTTGGAGAGTAGAGAGTTTTGTTTACCATAGTGAGTTCCATTGATTATAGTTCGATGATGACCCTATTGCAACATTTTTTGAGTAATTATTTTTTTAAATATTAATATTTCGGTATCAAATAGGATTAATATAAATAATAATGGATAAATTATAGTCAGTGGAAAAATTAGTATCAGGATGGTATGAAATAGTTTATCACATTTAAAATAGATCATGCATATGACTCTTCTCAATTTCTTTTTTCGTGATTATGCTGTTTTTATTCAACAAAAATTAGTCCAAAGGAGTTGGAAGAACACCTGATCTGTCCTGGAATATATTGAAGTTATTCATGTTGGAATAAATATAGGGAAAAAAAGAATGAAGGTAGTGGATCAGATAACACTGCATTTTATGGATCATCTAATATTATTATAAGCGTGAAAAATGAAGACAATCGTATGGAGGATATTATTTCATATGTGAATGATGATGAAGATAATATTAAGGAAATGATAATGATAGTTGAAGATGAACTTCATTATTTCCCAAAATTATTTGAGAAGATAAATATTTCTTCAAAGACGGCATTGTGTGCTGGTTTCACTAAATATACAGCATTTTCAGTCGTACTGAAGCTGTATAATCTGGAAGCAGGAAATGTCTAGAGTGAGTCTAGTTTTACAGAAATACTTTCTCTCCTGAATGATATTCTAATAGATGATAATGACCACCCTATCCGAACATACGATGCCAAATGGATTCTATGCTCGATGGGAATAATCTCTGAAAAATACAAGCCTACCCTAATGATTGTATATTGTTTCTCAAGGAACACAAATCACATAAAGAATGCTTAAAGTGTGGTGGTTCTAGATATAAGAAAGATGAATATTGTCCTACAAATTTTATATGGTACTTTCCAATAATTCAATGGTTTAGGCACCTATATGGAAGTGAGGAGACTGTATGTCAATTGACATGGAATGGACATAGAAAAATTAATTGTGGGAAATGATGTCCCCTGGAAGAATCTCCTCAGTGGAAGAGAATTGACCATGAGTATCCTGAATTTATTAACAAGACAAGAATCCTTCATCTTGCATTATCTATATATGGAGTGAATCCTTTTTGTTTTCAAATAAGAAGTCATGGTACATGGAATGATAGGTTGGTAAATTATATCTTACATCCATGGCTCTACATGAAACCAAAATGCACAATGTTAAAAATACTTATATTAGGACCAAAACAACTGGGTAATGATAGTGATGTTTATTTTTCTCCATTAATCTAGGATTTGAAATTATTTTGGGATTCAGCTGTTACATTGTATGATGCTTACAAAAATGAAGATTTCATTATGAGATCCATGTTGTACGGGATGATAAATGACATTCATGCTTATGGAAATTTTTCCGGATATATAATTAATGGAACTTAAGGGTGTCCCATTTGTAGAAAATTACACAATCAATTAGGTTTAATCATTCATCGAATACTATGTTTCTATGACATCATAGATTACTACCCCGATGACATAGGTTCTGATCTTGGAAGAAATCATTCAATGGATGTTAGGAAGAATTTAAGACACCATATCCACTAACAAGTGATCAATTGATTGGGAAACTAAAATATGTGGACACTAAATTTGGTAAACCATTCTTGAAAAACCTTATGAGAACCAGTTAAAAAAATAGGTTTATTTTATTTAATTACCATACTGGAATTGATTGTATGTCAGAAATTTTCATGATGTTTTGCATGTTGAAAAAATGTATGTAATAGTTTTATCACCACATTGCTAAATGAAAACAGAAACATCAATGATGAAATTAAGGTTAGATTGGACCAGATTAAGATGGGATTACGAGAAGAGTTGACACCATTCAAGGGTGAAAACGATCATTTCATCCTCCTACAACTTACACTCTTTCCAGGCATGATAGATATCAGTTTTGCAACTTCTTGAATGACGTAATGGGTTTAGAGGGGTATTAATCAAATACCAATAACATCATGTCCATAAGAGATTTAATATTAAAGGGTCTGAAATCAAATGAATACCATTTTTTGATTCAATATTTAGTTCCTATATATATTTAAGTTGAATTTGTCTAAAGAATTTATGTCATAAAGTAAAGAATCTTGGTTTCTACTTCCCATATATATACAGAAAAGTTATATACCTCGTTAAATAGACAACTATTTAAAATGAAATAGTTTTCATACTATTTGAATTAGAAATATTCTTTTCAATGGAATTCATTGATATGATGGTTAATTTTATGGTCCATTTGGTGAGGGAGATTCAACTATGTGGTCATGTCCTTTATATATGGATGTACCCCATTGAACTCTATGTGAATATTTTGGAACGATATGTCAAAAATAGAAGTTTTCTGGAGGGTTGTTTTGCGGAGCAATATATTATTGAGGAATCCATTGATTTCTGAAAAGAATACCTATCTGATGTGGAAATAATGGGCCTACCAAAATCTAATCACACTAGGAAGCATAAGGGTGAAGGAATTTCTGGAAGAGAGGTTGTTACAATCAATATTATAGATCAGGAGTAGGCTCACCATTAGGTTTTGCATAACAGTTTTGACGTTGACCCATATGTTCAATATCAAAATGAAATTATTAAGCATTTGAATCCATCTGGGTATGAAAATGTATATCAGATACACATAATCAATAATTTATATGATTGATTTGGAGCCATATTTTTATGATGTCAGATGAAAATACAGACTCGATTTTAGAACGACTTCGATGGATAGCCAGAGGAGAAAGTGTTTTTTTATTATCTTACAAAGAATATGTATTTAATGGTTATATATTATATACTAATAAACATGATGTAGATATTACCATACAAAATAGTGGGGTTACACTTGTTATTGAAGTGTTTCCTGTTTCCAGTTCAAAGGACAGAAATCCAATTTATACGAATATGTCATACTTTAGCAACATCAAACTAATATGGGAGTGGATTATATGAAATCTAAAGTGCCAATTTTTCATTTCAAGTTGGTTAATAATAGGAGAGATACTAAAATAGATAAATTGGGATTCATGAAATTTTATTTCAGTAAGAAAGAAGAGAAATATGAACCATTTATAAAGGCGTCATATGAAGTACATGTATTTTATATTCCAGATCTCACAAACCGAAATTGGCAAATTTTTCTATTATCGAACATCTATTTTTCTAGATCTTTTTATAGTGTAGAAATAAAGCAAACAGAATGGGTTTTGGATATTATGTTTGTAAGTTTATGAAATATATCTTATTTCATCAACAAACTAGCATCCCTAAAGAGTTATTTTCGAAAGTAATTATAAGTTCGTCTATAATATTTATTAATCCAACATGTGTTTATATTTTTCAGTATTATAATGACTGTCACAAAAACACATATTCACAATATTATATAGATGTTTTTAGAAATTACTAGGAAGTATACATGATGGAATATTGTACACAAATAGAATGAAGGTTATTTCCTACTACTTATGTTACCCTTATATGATCATTGATATCTCCCTTTAATACACTTATTGAGCATATATGATCACCGTTTATTATGATTTATATACACAGGTTTTGAGGATTGGATTTAGAAATGATTAGTCTATCCGGTAAAGTATGACAAATTGAGAGACTCTTATTATCTTATATTTGGACCACAAAAATTGTTTGTAATGATGTAATGTTAATGTTATGATATAATATGTCTATTTTAATGAAAAATTATATAATGAAATGATGATTTAGTTTTCATTATTCCTTGCAGGGTTCGTTTATTTTAGAATATTTCTGTCCATGTGACATTCCTTTATAGGAAGGGAAACAACGCTGTGTTGGATCAATAAAAAATCTAATCTTGATGTTTTCAATGTAAAATCGTTGTCCATAGATCTTTCTTCTCAAAATTTTCTAAAATAATCCCACATCATATATACATATGAATTCCAATCAAAATATGGGTACCTACGCACCTCATATAGGACATACATCACATCAATGCCCAAATTCATACACACATCAAATAAAAATTCTAGAAGAAGAAACAAGACTTTATTATAGGGACGTGAATACCATATTTATTCCCTTGGGGATCCATTATGCTTTTATTATTCTAAGATACTCTTTTTATTCCATGAAATTTCCTACAGAGATGAGTATAATTGGAAATCTATTTCACTAATGACTCAATATTTCAAATATCAATGAGAACTCTTAGGTTTTTTCAACACTTCAGATAATCCTCATAATGTGATAATGTCTCATAATCTTCTTTGTATGAATGCTTCATGTGAACTGATCTTTCGATCTAATCACAAGATCAAATCACATAATGAAATCACATAATCTATGTAATTCACTTGAACCATGATTCTTGTATTCATGTCTTATTTACATGATCACATAAAGATTTAAGGGTTGTGTAATCATATAAATATGCATGTTTAATTTGATCACTTGATCTTATTATGGTCATGTGATCACTTGACATTGAAAAATTCATGAACTCAATAAGATAATTCTAATTAGTCATGTTTCCCTTTCTTACTCAAGTGAATTTTTAACCCAAAATCATTCATTTTCATAATTATTTTAAATTTTCTATTTCTTATGATACAAATTATTAAATTAATTTAATATTAGGAGGTTATATTTCATTGTAATTTAATGGTCCATAGTGTGGATGTCGACCAGGTCATAGTCATTCAATCCACTAATGAGCATCTTAAAAGTCTGGTGGGAACCAATGTCATGGATTTTCAATTTTCTATTTATTTTCACCTATATGGGTTTGTTATTTGAAATGATACTATGATATATCTAACTCATTAAGGGATCATTACTCACTCCAATAACCTGAAGAATAATAAAATTTTCGTGGAGTACATATAATATATGGGTAATTTCATCTCCAAAGAAGACATCTCTAACTATTAATTTTGAATCCTTTGTGGATTTATTATAAAGGGTACTTAATTTATTTAGAGATTAAACCCAATATATACAGATCAATAATGTATAATTATATATCAAATTATATTTTTGGGTGGTTATTTGGTTCGGTTATTCAATCAGGTAGACAATTTGGGACGAACTGGGGTTTTCCCTTCATGGTTCAGTGAAATGCCACAGAGTTTGTGGTTGAGAAGGAAAATATTGGATTTTTTTAATTTATTTAGGATTTCCAGACCCTTACCTATTGAAAAAAAATATGATGGTAGACTTGTTCAGTTTATAGATTCAATACATGAACTCATTTCATTTTATGTATAGTGAGTTCGACATCAGTATAAGGGACATTAAGATGTTCTATGGTGGAATGATTTTAGGAGACAAGTATGATGACCAAATTCATCCCCCATGTACACATGATGAAATTGAATAGAGTCCTCCCATTATGAAGGATCTCATCAATCTAGAAAGAACATCCATTGGGAAGAACCCATATCCAATGGTTGACATCCATTTCAAGATGTGGGAATACTTATTCATCAAGAAGACTCAACATGAGTGTTTGAATAAGAATAAAAATTATTTTCCATCATAATAATCCTATAGGGAAGAGGTTTATCACTTTAAAATAGTTTTATAGTTTCAATTAAATGACAAGGGAAGGTTAGTCACCTCCCAGGACTGTCACCTTCTTTATATACTAAGCATCTTAGCAATGTACCTAAGTTGGTAATTATTCAAAATGCAGAAAAAGGCAGATTTATGGTCTCCACTATAATAATGGAAGATGTGAGTGAAGGTTTTACAATTATTGTCTTGTTTGTTCCCATGTGGGCTAAGTTATATTTCCATATTCACCACATCTATAGTGGTATGCCTTGCCCAGAATATTTAGCGCCCTCCAACTACGGTGGGGTTGAATGGGGCCCACATGGTTTGATACAAGTTAGTTAATACTCAAGACCTTCCAAGTTACTAGTTATGGAAATTTCTATAATGTATCAGTGGGTTCTGTCTAAGCCCACTAAAGATCTAGAAGATCAAGGGAAAAGTGAACAATATGATCAGGTTTTTTATGCCATACGGAGCACCAACCTATGAAATTACCAATAATTTAAAGGGTGATCTTGTAGCCTAAGACTAACTTTTTAACCACATGTGAGGGTGTTTTATCCACTTCTATTATCTAAATGATATTATATGAGTGGTATGCATCATACCAATTTGGGTGATAGTTCAGTGAATTCAAATGAAATTTCCCTCTCCTCCCGACAACAAGTCTGAAATGCATCCCATGGTGGCAGATAAATTGTGGATAATGTTCACCTAATAGGAAACATAGGATATGGTGACCTTCCCTCTAGATAGTGTGGGTTTTTTACACTCCATTGATTATGTTGATACCTTGGTCCGATCATACCTGAATGGTCAGTTGGATCCATTAGTGATAAAGCACATTGATCTTCTAATATTGGATTAGTAGGATGACACATGTGATCTGGCATCATAAAAAAGTTAGATTCCAGACAGAAAAACTCCTTCTAGAAGACCCACAACTCTCTAGATGTCTTGGAAGAAAATGAGGAACATAGGTCCAACACCATCAACAAGGATAGTGCCAATGGATTTGGTAGCAATGAATGGGGTTCCCGTGATTTAATTTCCAGTCAATAGGAGATATACTATAATTATGGTGGTGTTTCCTATCACATTCCTTTACCAGGAAAACTAGAGGAGGAATGCATTGACCATCGACGTCTTGAGAGTGTTGTGTCAAGTGGAAATAGACCTAGAGGGATTTGGGAGTGTGATCACTCACAATGGAATCTTATATGAACAAAAAATCATTAAATTCAAATCATTTCACCAAGAACATAGTGTGGTGATTCATTCTGTCAAAGGCCATGTCCATTACACACTCCTATCATAGAGAATGATAATTCCTCTCATAATAGTAAATAGTGATGATAATGGAGAATATAATGGTTTTAGTGATGAGGGAGGATAAGTTTTATCATCACTTTCATATATTCTATTTTATTATTAGGACTATGGTGAACCTTCTTTTCTCTTGAATATTTCATCACCCAGGTAAAATTTGGTCACCTATCACCTCCCTATATTACATTTCGAGGGACACAGTGGACAATGTTTGTTCAAAAAGTAACTGAGAGGCTGATGATCAAGGCTGTCCAAGTCAAATGGTGGTCATGGATGTGGTTTTTTCTGATCCGAAGGAAACACATTTGTTCTTACATCAGCACCACCTTTGGAAACTCATGTTATCTTTTGATATTCCTTCTTTTAAGAGGACTATGAAGAGAATGTTTCAATTCCATACACTAAGAAACATCTCTGTGTCATAAATTGTTGTACATTGTTGAATTTTTTCCTTTTCATTACTATAGTAGCTTATCATGGCCGCTTACCTACCCATATAAGGTTAGGTATCAAGTATCATCAAGTCTTATGGATCCTTTCCTACCCAAATATGTCTTCTTTTATTAATATTTTACATTTTATTATTGTATTGTTTCTTTTTAATGTTTCATTTTTTAATTAGTGTATTAGTAACATAGTATTTGTTTTCTTATATAGGTGTAATTTTTTTTACTAAGTTAGGATGCATTGTTCGGTAACTAATACCATGGATGACAATTTTTGAGAGGGAATCATAGATGCAAAAAGTATGAAACATTAATGTTTTTATCTATTTGTTGTATATCTGTGTTTGTAAACATATAAAAAATTGTTTAAAATGTATGTATTCTTGTGTTTTTTATTCATGATTCATGTAAATGTATATAGAATTGTTTTCAAAAACTCTTGGGCATGTTGCTTTATTTGTGCGTAGGTATTGTTTTGTGCAGATGTTTTGTGTGGATGTGTTATTTTGTTTCTTGTGTATAGGTGTTGTATCGGGTGTCTAGGTGTTGTGCAGGTGATGGGTTTACTCAAGCAACATGGCCTTTATCCGTGCTCAAAATAGTAATAAAAATGGTGTCCTTTATCAACGCTCAAAATATCACTGATAAACGGGGCCTTTATTGGCGCTCATAAAGGGGGACCATTACCAGTATTTCTTTAGCGTGGATAAAGGGCACCATTTATTAGCTCTTTTTTTAAACTATTAAAGGGACCCACTATCTTTTTAGCGATTATCAGCGCTTTTGTAGTTCTGTTAAAGGTGGTTTTTAGCAGTTCTATAAACCCTATTTTTAGTAGTAAAGTTGGAAAATTATATAAATAATTATATATATATATATATGCATACCTAGAAATAGTTATTTATAAAAACACACACACACACACATATATGATATAAAATATATACATGTATATAAATATAAATATATATCTATATACAATATAAACATATATACATATAAATAAATATTATATATAACCATACAAACAAATATATATAAAAAAACATATATATAGCTATATATTATGTATAAACATATATATATAAATATAATATAATATATAAACATAAACATTAAATATAGACATGCTCACACACACATATATATAATATATACATATACATATACATATATATAATATAATATATGTAGTATAAAATCTAACAATATATATATATATTAATATATGTTTGTAATAGATTATAAGATTATATAATATATTAATTTTTAAAATATTTAAAACTATTAACATATATATCAATAAAAATTTATAAAATTTTATATTTAAGATTAAATGAGGTTACTTGGTCGACGATGTCCTTTGGAGGCTAAGGATTCATAGATAATATTTTAGGGCAGGAAGACAATTCACTTTACCGTTTGGTGGTACTAGAGTGGACTAGGAGCATTTATACAATATTATATGACAGTGTTTGAATACATGAGGGGTGAACCTATTTGGAGGGATTTTGAGAAGTTGTGGGTACTTAAGGGGGTGAATCGGGGTAACTAGAGTGGGTAGGGATGCCAGTGGGGTACAATTGTAGGGTGTGGAGAGACACATGTTGTTGGGAGGAATGGGGGAGGATAGAATGTGTATAATTTTTGTTATTAAATATATAAAAATTAAATTCAAAAAAAATTTCCAACATTTTTTAGAAATGGAGGAAAAAATGGGTGATTTACCAATGTTTCTAAAAAGCATTGCTAAATTAGGTGTCATTTTTATACATTTGTCACAAACATTGGAAAATTTTCTTTCTCCAATTAGAGATGTTTATAATAATCCACAATTTATTGACACCTAATATATTATGGATTTTTTGAAATTATGGTATATAATTTATCAACACTTCATTTACAGACCTTTTTTGGGAAACAATTGTATATCAATTTGCAACATTCCAAAATAATGTTAATATAAAAACTATTCTTATTGAGGTGGTGGACAATGGGTATTGTAGGGGGTGATGATTCCTGATGATGGTACCATAGAGCGGGGTGGGGGACACACAGTGTCAGGATGAATGCAGATTCATATCCTTTTTTAAAATTTTCAATGAATTAAAAAAAATACAATCTTAATTAAAAAAATCATAATTTTTTAGAATAGTTGATAAAAATATGTTATTTTTATATTTTTCTATAAAACATATGTAAATAAATTGTGATTTACTTGTGTTTCAAAAAAACATCAGTAAATGTGGTGTCTCTAATTAGTGATTCTTTTAAAAGTGTCTAATTTTGAAATTATTATATATATAACAAAATAGGTGATGTATAAATGTTTTTCTAATTCATGTCACCTGTGATTTTCTAAAATTTCAGTAAAATTCTAGTAAATAATGTTTCACTAATTAGAGAACATTGTAAACATCAAAAAATTTGACACATTTATAAACATATCAAATTATGCGATGTTTATAATCATTAAAAATTAATGTCATATATAAACATATCTAACTACAGAAATATACAAACATCTCTGATTAGATAAATTTATAAACATTGCTAATTTTATCAACACATCATTTACAAAAAAAATTTAAACACATTGGTAAATACCTTAGAATCATTTCAAAACTATTATAACGTAAAAAAAATTATTTCATTATATTGGTACTGAATTAACCCTAGTGTGGTGCAACACCACAAGCTCCATGGTACTCTTATTTTAAAATAATTCAATATTATTCGCTGAACGTAACACCGAGTTCAAGTGCACCATGAAATATCTATTTAGCCATAAAAATATGGAGTTACGAATTCTAATAACCAGATTTTGAAAATTATAAATATTATTTTTCACATTAGACCTCATTTTTGAATTCATAACATTAAATTATATTAGAGTTATTTTTTTGGCATTTTTCTGAAATGTTTCAGTTTTTTATGAACCATTAAAAATATTGCAATGTTGTTAAAAACTGCCATTTTAATTTAAATAATTATTTTACATTAATTTTTTTTGAATATATTAATAGATAAATAATACATATATTAATCAAGTATATTTAATTAGAATAAATTTATAATAGAATTAGAAATCAAACATCATTGAACTTTTTAATGTCTCTTTTACATTATTTCTAGTCGCATCTATGAGATTTGCATTAAATGTAATTTTACTACATAAATGAATTTAATTTTGAAAATTGGAACTGTATTGTTCTAATAATTAACAAATACAATGACCAATAGGATGAAAATATTTTTTAAATTGTAACTTTAAGTATTTAATTACCACTATTAATGGAAAAAAATGGAAATTAATTGTAAAATAAATATTATAATAAAATAATATTCCCCAAACAGTTTACCTAATTTAATTGGATACGTTTTTTTATAAAAAAATAATATTTAATTGTAAAATATTATCCTTTTTATTCCACTTGTGTCAGATTAGGAAATTTGGTATATCTTTTTCAAAGAAAGAGTTAAAAATGTCATATTCAAATTTTAATAACAATATCATTTCTAAAATGAGGTTATATAAGTTAAGTGGTCAAACATAAGTAGTATATAGAAATAAAAAATACATATATACATAATGATAATTATTTTATAATTTTATGATATAAAAAATTAAATTAAATTGTGAAAAAATAATGATTTAATTATTAAATTATTAAAGGAAGAATCAATTAAATGACATAAAAATATTAAAATAAAAATAATTTGAATTAATTATTGAGATAAAAGATTTTTATATATTAAATTTACATGCTAGTGACATATTTTATGTATTTTTATTATGTTATCCTGTTGTTTATATATTTTTGAAAATGAAAATATTGAATAATCTCAAAAATAAAATAAATGATACATTCAAATAAATAATTTTTTTAATAGTTATAAATTTTATAAAAACAAAATGGTTAGAAAATTAACAAATATATTGTTAAATATGTAATAAGAGATCGAATTAAGGTACTATTTACGTTTTATGGTATCTATGATTAGCATAAAATATAAAAAGTCAAGTAAACACGGTAAGAGTTACACTGTTTAACTAGGGGTTAAATCCCAAAGGGAAGGTTAATTTTGTGACCAAAACCTATCAAAAAATCATTGGATGGAAGGATTTATAAACATACAAATCTTATACTTGTAATAAATCACTTGAGAGAAATTTTAATATGAAAATAAATTTAAAATAAATTAAAAGTTTTTGAGTATCAAAAAGTGTCCATCTCATCTATTGTAAACTAGAACCTCCCATTATCATTTATTCAAACCTCAAAAGTCATTTTAATAAAAAAAAACCTCAAATTTTCACCACAAAACATCCCCCAATGTGACCTAACATCCATTATTTTGGCATAAATCCATCCTATGGAGCCCATTTTTGAAAATCAGAAGCTGGCGCTCAAAATATTTTAGGTGTTTTTCCAATTCCATTAAATTTTTTTTCTTCTTATACTTTTTCATACTATATTATTTACATAAAAAATTAATCACTAAAATATAATATAAATTATCATATCTATTTATTACTATTTTCCATCCATATTTCTACTTTTATCCATCCTATGAATTACAATATCTCCAAGTGTGTGTAGGCATGACGTATCATCTCCACACTGTGGTGTACTTTGTTGTTCAACACAATTTTATATGGATAGGTATAATGATGAAAATAATGGATATGAATAATGAATATACAATGAATTCTATTCTTTATAATTAATATATCATCCAATTTTGTACTATTTAACCATCAAGGGAATGAAGCCTTCACTTGTGCATACGTATGTCCTAACATCTTCATGATGCAGTGAGATTCATTCTGCACATTAACAATTGAAGAATGATTATAAAATTTATATGAAGATTAAAAATAATTATTATTAACCTTATATCATCATGTATATAAATAAAGTACATCGTATACATATAAACATGACCTACACAATGGAACATGCATAGGGAAATGAAGTATTTCACAACCAAAACAATGGTAATACGGAAGTATTATAAAAAAACGATATAAGATGATCAGAAATGATTTACTAAATATGGAGATAGATATTTCATAATTTAAAACATAATTTTATCATTATATAGTAGGTTAACACAACCTACACTTAATTAAAGTAAAAGGTAAAGTATAATTTCACAATCTCATTATTATCCAAGGTTATTTACCCATAATTATGCACTAGGACTTCCTTATCATACATTGCAAGATTGAAAAAAATATTTAAAAATACTATCAACAACTGATTGAAGTAATTTTTACCGGTGTTGTAATTTTTAAAAAAATATTTGAAATGAATATTTCTTTCATATTCATATTGATTCACTTTTAAATATATTCATCAAATTAAAGAAATAAATTTTTTTAAACATATATGATGCGATAATAAATTTTATTCTATTATGAAACCTTAACATTATGATGAATTACTTACATGAATACACGTGTATTTTCAAAATAAATATTTTCTTTTGTAATTACATGTCTTGTAAATAGTTTTAAAATTAAATGGAGATATTTCTCTCAGCTAATTTTAATGATTTTATTAGATTATTTTCATGTATACAACATCCATTGTTTGATTTTATATCTAATTGAGGTTGATGTAATATGATACAATATTATATATTGGATTTATGGTTTTATGATATGTTTTAATGTGGATGTACTAATTTTATACCATTTATGGTTTATGGTTAATGTATTAACATTTCATATGCTAGTTTTAATATGAATGTTTTTGTTATGTTTCACCCATTTCATATAATAAAGGAATTGGACATAGAATGTGATGGAAGGGGCCTAATATAGCCCCCAGATGAATGAGTAGGTATTATGGGACAAAATATTGTCATGGAATGAGGCCTTGATGGTATGGTTATGTATGATCTTGTCCTAAGGCCATGATAGTAGGGTTATGATGTCTGAGATTATGTATTCCCTCATTATGATATTATTTATTGACATTGCATGTGATTATTCGACATGTAAAAAACCTATGTGCATGTTTAAATGGTATTATTTGATTTATTATTTCTATATTATGCTGAATATTTTGGTTATATCTATTTTGTTTCAGTTTTATACCATTCCATAAATGTTGATGCTAATTTATGATAGCTTCTGCTAGATTGTTTATCCTTACAGAAAATCTAAGCTCACCCCTTTCATAGGTTTTATTTGTTCTCAATATGCATCAAATTATAATATGAATAACCTATATATTAATAATCTAGGATATATTATTGTTTTAAAAGGAGACATAATGTTGTTTTTTATTTAAATATGTATTGTAAAACTAATGTTTGTATCTAGTTCTTCTAGGGCTACTAAACTAATCTATCCTTCTGGATTTGATTTCTTATAAATATTGCAATGTAATAAAATAATACACCGACTCTAGAAAATTGGGTTAGAGATTTATAGTTTGAATAAAAGTAATATTTGTTCACAACATAGATACTATATTTAGAAAAGACTTTAATTGGGGTACACTTCCCTAAGATAGACTTTGATAAAAATCATATTCAAACATCCTAAAATTTTGGAAATGTAGAAATTATGTGGTTATTCTTGGAAAATACATCCATGTCTGGATACTAAAATTAGACATGTTTCTAGCACATATGTTCCTTAGAGTAAAAACATCAATAATGTTTTCAAGGATTGACTTTGGGTATCCTGGTACACAATGTCGGGCCTTACTGCCCCCTCTATTTGATACTCCTGAGGGAAATTCTTATGATAATTCATATTTCATTTACAGACCATGATTAAGGATTTATGATTAAATATGACCATAAAGAAACAAATGTTTATATGGATTATATATGCATAAATTATTCAATTAATGTTATTTTCTTTACTAGTATAGAATTATGTATTATGGTTCATAACCTCATCTGGTGTATTCGGTTGTTAAGTAATGGAACCTTGAATAAGGAATGAAATCCATTTCAACACATATAATACAAGTAGGGATTTATCTCTTATAAATGATAATGATAGTGGATATGGTGATACAATTGGCACTGAAAAACTTATAACCATACTTGGGAAATTGAATCTTATTATGAATAATAACGTTACCTGTATAGGGAGACCTATCAACAATGTGAAGATCAATGTTATACAGCTCCATGAGACAAAAACCTCGAACATTCAATGGGAAAAAATATATTTGTATCTGAGTAATGGATATGTTCTTGAGTGAAAATATTTCATGATTTGGGGTGTAATGAAAGGGAAAATATTGTTATGGATTCCTATTTTCAATAAATATATGCATATCAATGGTATTCATTATTTCAAAAGATAAAGGATGATAATGAGGTAGAAAATATTTATTGGTTGAAATTTAAATAACTCCTCCATGGATTATATTTTCTCGTGATCTATGAGATAATATGGGGAAAAAATTAAGTTCGAGGAAGAAGGATTATGAGAATGTTACAAATTATTAAGCTAATTTCACAACATTATGAAGTCATGGTGAAGACATTATACATAATCCAAGAAGTGAGATTGATCAGTTCCATGATGGGTTAAAACCATTACATTGATGAGATTGGTCTCACAATAGTTCTAATTATACAAAGATATAGTCTCGGGTGATAACAAGATAAGAAAGTAAATATCTCATTATTATTGATTTAAGGTAACATAAGAGAAGAATAGGGCTTCTGAACACATTGGAAAAAGAAATAAGAGGAAGAAGGGAAAATTGTACATTCCATATTCTAGTAATTGTGGGTAGACACACTCTTGTACTTTCCTAATGTGTATGTTAGTTTGTTACAAGTGTGGAGAAAAAGGAAATTAATATCTTGATTATAACAAAATAAAAGAATCATCCATTGTTTAATTCTAAAATTTTCAGGAATTGGGACTTTATGAAAATGATAGTAGTAAGAGTAAAAGAAATATTCCCCAAATATTTATAAAGGAGAAAGGCTATGATTTTTCTATCACAAAAACTGAGGTGGAAGTTCCTAATGAAGTCTTATAAGGTACTTTAATCATTTCATTTAATTTAGCCAAATATTTTTTTATTTTAGATTTTCTCATTCATCTATATATTCCCATTCTGTTTTAAAGAATTGATATTTTAAATTCACATTAACAAGGGAGTTTTAAGTAAAATATGAAATGGTATGTCTCATTGAAATAAATATGTGTCAAGAAGTTCCTATTAAGAAATATAAACATGCTTTAACTACTAAAATTTTCATCATAACAATTGTCTTATATGATATAATCCTTGGTAAAGACTGGAAATCAAAACATGAAGAAAATATTTATTTCAAGGAGTAGGAATCTGCGATTTGTGAGGAAAATGTAAATCCATTATATATGGAGGAGAAACTTCATCATCTGATTCTTATTTAGATCTACCTTTTGTAGCACTTATAAAATAAATTATTGTGGAAGAAGAAAAGATAAATCCTGAAAATCTTCTAATTGAGATTTCACCTATTTTAAAAGAATACACTGAAGTATTTATAGAGGATTTACATTGCCATACTTCATAGTGAGAGGTTCAGTTTTCTATTGATTCAATCCATGGTGTAAGAACAATATAAAAAACTCCTTATAGAATAGACACTATAGAATTATTAGATCTGAATAAACAACTAGAGGAGTTGAATAATAAAATACTTATTCTCCTATGTGTTTATCCATGGGGAGCCCCTTTTTTTAATAACAATGATCAATCAATGATACTTTTCATTTACTAGAGAGAATGCTTTTAAAATAATAAAAAATTATCATCTTTCTCAAATTGTTTATTTTTTGATCAACTTCATTGAGTTCAATGTTTTTCAATGATTTCCCTTAATTCGGTATATCATCAATTGTGTGTAATTAAGGAACATTTTCCAAGGACAATGTTCTAAACCTGATATGGTATTATGAGTTTATAGAAATTCCATTCCAACTAACTAAGGCACCATCTATATTTATTGATATAATGAAAATAGCGTTGATGTAATATTCTAAATTTTTTTAAGTATATTTATTTATTATAACTAGCTATTCTAAAATAGTTATGAAGACAATGAGAACCACTTCCCAATTTTGTGGAAAAATCTTATAAGAATCAAACTATATGGGAATTTTATCAAGTGTTAATTTGTGAATCAGGATGTTTCTTTTCATTGGAATATTGTCTCCATAAACGATATCTCTACTAATCTTACAAAGACAATAGAAATCCATGAATGGAAAACATTGAATAGTATCATCTATATATTTAGTTTTATTGTATTAGTAGGTTACAATTTACATTTCATTTAAAAATTTTCCTCATTTGCAAACCCATTAACGAAGCTCAAAAATAAAGGTGTTAAATTTGTTTGATAAAAAGGATGAGAAAAATGATTCAAATAATTTAAGATAATATTATTTAATTATCATATCTTGATGTTAAAATATGGGAATGATGTTTTTGTGGTTTATAGTGGTGCATCATTGAATGTACATGGATGTGTTCTTATAAAAAATGATAGGGTTATAGCATATGCATAAAAGAAGTTAAAAATTCATGAACATAAAAACACAAATCATGATCTTGAGTTAGAAGTAGTAATCATTTCTCGGATATTATTGAGGAACTCTCCCTATGGTGAAATATGTGATATATATAATGAACAGAAGAGTTTGGAATATATTTTCTCACAGAAATAACTCGACATGGGAAAAAGGAGATGGATTGGTCTACTAAAGGTTATGATTGAACAAAAAAATAACATCTAGGGAACTAAAATATGGATACATATGCATTATGTAAGAAGGACCCTTATGTTTTGAATATAATGAGAGTTAAAAATGATCCTATGTTCATGGATCTAGTAAATATGGATATGAGAATTATCATGGAAGGTGAAAAATTATTATTTTTTCAAATGGTTTCGAAACCATATTTATTAGAAAGGATAAAAAGATATCATTCTGGCGATTAAGAGTTTCAAAAGAAAACTACAGCTATGAATGATGGGATACATATTTAATTCAAATTTGGTGATGATATTTTAAAATTTGGTAAATGGATTTGTGTTCCTACTATAACTAAGAAAAAATGAAAATATTGGATGATGCTCATGACTCTACATTATCTACAAACCATGGTAGCACTATGCAGTATTGATATTTGAAAGGATATTTTTTATATGAAAATATAAAGAGGGAGATTTCTTATTATGTCTCATGATGTTTGGTTTTTCAAAAGGAGAAGGTATGAAGAAATCAACCTAGAGGATTCATGAAACTTCTTTCTAAATTTTCATAGAAATGAGATTATATTATGATTGAATTTGTGATTGTGCTATAAAATAAACATAGAAGAAATGGTGTGATATGGTTTATTGTTGATTATATCACCAAATTATCACATTTTCTATCTATAATAGAAGATTTATCACCTAAAAATTTTAGCAATACATTATATTAACCATGCTTTAAGACTTCATGGTGTACCCCTATCAATTGTTTCTAACTATAAACCTCATTTTACATCCTTGTTATTGAAAATAATTCATAAGTCCTTATATATTGATGTTAATTTGAGTAATTCCTATAACCGTCAAATTGATGGAAAATCGGAATATAATATTAAAATTTTATATGAAATGTTGAGATCTTTCTCACATTACAATAAAGGCATGTGAGATCAATATTAACCTCTAGAAGAATTTTACAATAATAATAGCTTCCATTAATGTATTCAGATGGAACCATATAGAGAGTTATATGGAATTAAATTTCCTACACTAAATATATGGGATGATATTGGTGAACAGAAAATTGTAGGCTTAGATCTTGTTGAGGAAATAATGGAAAATGTGATGATTATAAAAACACATATCAAAACATATCAATATAGGTAAAATAGCTATGCGTATAACCGAAGGAGGATATGGATTTTTAAGTATGAGGTCACGTTTTATTAAATTCATCTATATGAAAGAGTGTTATAATATTTGGTATGAATGGTAAATTAAATCCTAGGTACATCGGACCTTTTGAAATTATGGAATGAATTGGAGTTGAAGATTACCGTTTGGAAATGGTTTTAAGTTTCCCCAAAGATCATGATGTGTTCCATATATCACTGTTAAGGAAGAACTAGCCATACCCAACACATGTAATCACCTATGATGAAATAGAATTGGAACATTAACTGTCTTTTTGTGAAGATACTATCGAAATTATTGATATCATAAAACATGCTTTGAGAAATTGGGCAACTCGTCAGGAATGTATTTTTAGAGTTACCATAAAATGGAAGAGGAAACAAGGGAACTTGAGACACAAATGATGATGAACCACCCAAATCATTTTATGAAGTGATATTCTATAAATATATATGGTGAAATTAGTTTAAGGATAGAATAATTTAACACCCCAATATTCCATGGTATTCTTCTTTTTAAATAATTCATTATCCTTCTATGCACATGACACTGAGTTCGATCAAACCATGACCTATCAAACTCGCAATTTAAAAAATTCTTTATGAATAGTATTAACAAAATTATGAAATTATAAATTTTATTTAGCCAAATATACTTAATTTGTTAATTCATAACATCAAAATTAGTTGAGAGTGAATTGTGGGTATTTTTTTGAAAAGTGTCAATCTTTGATGAATTGTGAAATATTATGTGTTGTTAAAAATAGACATTTTCATTTAAATAATTATTTCAATATAAAATTATTTTAATTTGATAATAGAAAAAATACATATATTAATCCAATATAGTTCTTTGGATTCATTTTTGAAAATAAATAAATAAATAAATATATTATATTAATCATTTTATGGTCTCTATTACCCACCTTCTAGCAACATCTATAGGATTTTCATGAAATGTAATTTATTTATTCTACGAATTGACTTTCAGAAAATGGATTAACATGGTTGTAATAATATAACAATTTAGGTGTAATACGATTAAATTTTTTTTTGGTGAACAGAAAATCGTGGATTATATTTTCAACGGTTAAAGGTAAATAGGGTAATTTAAGGTAAAAACCATATAAAAATAATAAAATATTACTAACAAAATTATCTTAATTTCATTTTATAAGTGTTTTTGACCAAATTAAACATTATTTAGAAAATGTGATTCATTTTATGCCACTTTTGTATGATTTGGAGATTTATGATATTTTATTTAAAGAAGAGTTCAAAATGTCATATTCAAATTTTTATAACTATATAGTTTTTAATATGAGTTTATATAATTGATATGGTCAACATTAAATATTATTCCGATTTATAAAATGTCTATATACATTATTATTTATTATTTATTATTTTAGGATATACATAAATAAATTTAACGGCGGCACAATAATTATTCAATAATTGAATTATTAAACCATGAATCAACTAAATTATATTAAAATGATAAAACAAATATAATTTGAATTAATCAATTACATGAAAAAATTTTATTTTTAACATATAAATTTTGGTGAAATATTTTTTGAAATATTTTTGATGTTATAATAATGCTTGGATATTTTTAAAAATGATGACAATGAATTGTATAAATATTTACATAAATGAAACTTAAATTTTTTTTATTAAATGTGAAAAAATTAATAAAATTATAATTTTCATAAAAATATATATTATAATGTAAAATAATTGATAAATGATACTATTAGGGTTATTTTGGAATGTTATAGTTATTCTTTTTACCCTATATTATAAAAAGATATGTAAAAACTGTAAGAGTTAAACTGTTTAACTAAGGGTTAAATCCAAAAGATAATGTTATGTTTGTAACAAAAAAATATCTAAAAATATATGGTCAAGAGTATATATACCCATATTCATCTTAGTGTTGAAATATATCACTTTGGAATAATTTGAAGCTGAAATAAAAAATTATAATAATTTAATATTTTTGGAGTTTCAAAAATTCCCCCTCCCATCTCTTATAAAAGAGAACCTATCCTTCTCTGTTATTCACACCTATAATGCCCATTTTCTAAAAAATCCTACCCACATATCTTCCACGAATCCCTCACATTATCTTATAGGACCTAATTTTATAATAAATCCATCTTAAGGATTCATTTTGTGAAAATTGAAATGATATGCTCAAGGAAGAGGTAATTGTTCTACCAATTCAATTCAATTTATTTTCTTCGTCAACTTCCTCCTCCTATGTAGTTCCATACAAAAGTAATGAAACCATTATAATATATATTTTTATATATTATTATGATTATGTTACAACCATATTCCTTATTTTATCTATCCTATGATTAACTATATTATTATGCGTTCGTAGATATGGCATACCATATCCACACTGTGCTGTAATTTGTTATTCAATAGTACATTATCTAGTTGTGTATAACAAGAATTATATTGGTTATAAATAATTAATATAGAATGATAATTATTCTCTTTAATTAATATACAATCTAATTCCATACCTTTTAACCATCAATGGAATTATAATCTTGCTCATTCATATGTATGACCTACCGTCTCAATAACACATTGAGATTAATTCTCCACATTAACCACTAAATAATTATTATTAAATATATTTGATCTGTGAGAATAATTATTATGAACTTTATATCATTCTGGATATGAATTAACTATATCATATTAATAACAAACATGACTTACACAACAAAACATCCATAGGTAAACGAAGCAATCAACACCCGAAAAAATTATAATACTCAAATATTATTAACAAAATAATATGAGAGGATCATATATGATATAATAAAAATGTATATGGTATTTTATAATTAAATAACATACTATATCCATTATACATTAGTGTAACAAAACCTCAACTATAGTAAATTTAATTTTATAGGTTAATTTCACAATCTCATTATTATTTGAGGTTGTTTATAGTTTAGTATCTACTGGGACATATTTATCATCCATGTACATGATTCTCAAACTGTATATCAAAATATTTTCGAATATTTATTAATTTAATTTTTATCAAATTCTAACTTATTTTAAAAATTGTTGAATAATATTTCTATCATTTTCAGAATGAGGTACTCTATGACCTTTTCATTAAATTATGGAAATTTTTTAATGTATATGGAATGAGTGGTTTTTTTCAAATGTTATGATGGTTTAACATTTTTAATCTCAATTACTATATTTTATGATAATTTTCAAATGAAATTTATTCTTTTACAATTTAATGGATTTTAAAGTTTTTCAATGTAAAAAAAGAGATATTTTTTTCTTAACGAATTTTAATGATTTCGTTAGATTATATTCATCAATGTCATATTTAATTGTTAGTTTTAATGTTTAATTGAGGTTGATTTAGTATGATAAAATATTATATAATTAATTTAAGGTTTTATGTTATGTTTGATAATGGATGTTCTAATTCTATGACATTAAATGTTTGTGGTTAATGTTATAACATTTCTTCAGCTAGTTTTAGACTACTGTTTATGTTATGTTGCCCCTTTATCATATAAGAAATGTATTCTACTTCAAATATGATTGGAGAGGCCCTCTATATCCACTTGAATCATACGTAGGTATAATGAGACAAACTAGTGTTATCAAACAAGGCTGTGATTGTATGGTTATGTGCGATCTTAGCATGAGGCCTTAAGGGCGTGGTTATGATGTCTGAAATACTATATTTCCTAATTATGACATTAGTTATTGATATTGCATGTGATTATTCAACTGGTAGTGTAACATATAAGGTAAATAAAGAGTAATACATTTGCATATTTATTAATATTTGTGAATAAAATATATTTTTTACTTTAAAGGGGATCCTATTTTCGATGGTGTACCCGATACGCAACAATGGTTTTCATTGAAATCATACGTTGCACACTAATATTATAATATTATTAATTTAAATGGTAGTTAACGCCTAACCATTGTAACGGTAAGAATAAATAAATCATACTAAAATATGATTATAAATGATTCTTAATTATTTTTACATTTATCTAATAAATTATAGAGGCTTAAAATAGGAAAGAAACTGATTTTGAGCATAAATACTCTAATATACTTTAAAATGTCAATTTAAATTCTTTTAATGGTGAATCCTCTTTAAATCTAGTTTCTGTCACATTTATATGTTCTACGTGATAGATTAAAAATTCTTCTTTAGAATCGGGACATAAAAATTTAATTTGGGTAAATTATTATTATTTTCCTAATAAAATTTATTTTTAGTAAATAGTGAAAAATACTGCATTTTAATTAAAAATTTACTTTTAATAAAAAATTTTATGGTTATATTACCTTTTTAATTTGTTTTAAAGTATAATTAGATTATTTTTTTACAATTTAATCCATTTTTGGTCATTGGAATTAATTTCACATTAAAATTGGACATAAACAAATTTCAATCTTTTGATAGTTATTGTTTCTTAAAAAAAAAGCTATTTGTTTTGACAACTGGAATTAATTTTAAATTAATTAATGAAAATTATATGTTTTGAATTTTTTAAAATAGACATCATTTTAGAATTTGGAATAACAAATATATCTTATTCAGAATTTTTTTCATTTTTCTGAAAAATGTCAATTTTTGATGAATATTTGAACCACGTAGTAATAGTTAAAAAAACCGACATTTCATTTAAATGAAATTTTACTGTGTCAATGAATTGAATTTCAAAAATTATACAAACATGGTTGTTATTAGTAAGTAAAATGTTGTTCAATAAAATTAAAATAATACTTGGTCAATAGTAATTGTTGACTTTTATTTACCGCTATTAATGGTAAATACGGTAATTCAAGGTAAAAAGGAATATTATAATAATAGAAAATTACCTTAACAATTATTGTAAACTTATTTTTTGATTCATTCATGACCATGAGAATTCTTGAGACGATATTGGGAATCCATGAAGCCACATAAGAGTGATAATGACACTTTATATTAATTTATTTAATGTAATGACAAAGTGACATAAACAAATATGTTTTAGTAAGTCAATTTTTACATAGGGTTATATAAGTTCTAATTTCATCTATAAGTATTCATTGGAAAGCGAATAATATTTTCTATACCAAGAGATTTGTTTTATAATTCTTAGATATAAAATAAATTAAATTATATTTGACAGAATAATTATGCAGTGTTTACCTCATTAATTAATGATTTAAATAAATAAGATTATATTTGTTAAAAAATATCCAAAACATTTCCAATTCTTATTGTATGATTTTATTTCGAAAATGATTCATCATATCATAGACATTAATTAGTTTTAGACATTTATAAATAGAATATCATTATATAATAAAATAATATTTTCGCAGTTTCCTAAAGAGCCCCTTATCCCCCTTATAAAAGACCTCACTTCTAACTCATTTCTCACACCTCTCAAGCCCCTGTGACCCACCAAACCCAACCAAAATAATCTCTCAAGATACCTACCCTCCTCTTATATGCCTTAAATTAGGCGTAAGGAACTTTAATAAGTCTTTTTGGTTCAAAGAAATGGTAGTTAACCAAATTAAAGGTAACAATTTTTCTTAACTTCTTTTCTTTTATTTTACTTCTCCAATGAATAAACTCTTTTTATTCATTTTTTATAACAAAAACAGTATCCTCAATATATTAGGATGTCTTTATGATAAGTATTTGAACTTCACTTACACACATCTCCATCTAATGGGTGAATAACATACTATTTATGTGGATGGACAACTAACGCCTCACGAAGCGATAATTGTTCAATTATCTCCTACCGCCTCTCATAGTGGCCATTTAGATGGAACTATATTTATATATGATATATATTATGTTTATTTTTTATGTGTCTTTATTTTACATTTATATCCTACCTTTATGGTTTCCATAATGAGTAAACACGATAATTTCATTTGAGCAAGTGCGGACTACCGCCCCCTCAAAATGATATGACTCATTAATGCCATATGTTGATGTATAAAGGATAGAATTAATAATAATATATATTATAATATAATTGAATTAAAATATACCTATGTATCATTATGTTTTAATTCCATTAAATAATTAAATAGAAATGAAAGTAGTGTACATGCGTACGTACGACTTACTGTCCACATGAATGATGCATTTCATTTCTTATCTAGAAATGTTATGTAGTATTATAAATACATATATATAATAAATATATATGATGTATATGATATCTAAATCATGAATATAATTCAGGAGATAATTTACTATTTACAACATGGACAGTTTGTAATTATAAGGTGTTCGTTTTTTGACTCAAGTACCAAATATCGACAAAATATCAATTATTAACTCAAATGTTTACATAAAGTTTATAACAAGATATTAAGTGATATAAAAGGAATAATAAACATGAAAAGGTTATTAATTGAGTTTAAATATACTTTACTTTTTTATTTATGAGGTTAAATAATGATCGAGTCAACTCGGACACAAGGTAAGTGAACTTCTTCACCCAAATTCCATTCATGGGTTAATCTCCTACTTTTAAATTATGTTGTGCTATGAATTTTTAAGAACTTGCTTTTGATGTCATGTCTTGTAATTTCACATTATTTATGTGTACCTATAGTGAATATACATAATCTGTTTATTTTATTAAATAAATGATCCTGGTAATGAACGTCATCTCAATCTCATTTCATTGAGGCATATTTTGTTTTATACATGATTTTCTTTTATACGGTGTATAAACACCATTGCCATTAAATTTAATTCAAAGTGAATAATTTTCAATGAGGTGATTTACTAAACGAAAAAAATAATGTTTCTTCTTAACTTAAATGGTGGCAATAACCTTTTCCACTGACACGAGTGTTTTTTGATCTTTGGCTTCCATAACAAGTCTTACTGTTTTTAAAAGGAAAATAAATACCATGTACTTTTCATGTATTTTGGTATTGAAAATGTTTTTGGTAATGGATTTGTTATTTCAATATATTTAACTGATATATTGTGATTGAAATTGGAAATTTTAACTTTCCTTTATGTTTTTTTATGTGTTATGAATATGTTATGAAACTTGGGAATTGTTTTCATATATAGGAGGTTCCGTGATAAACCTAGGGCGGGTGAGCTTGAGATAGATCTCTAATTCATTGGGTAATGTGACAGAGGTTAATGTGAATATTTCTCCTAAGATATTTAAAAAATATACAGTGATTGTTCTTACAACATAACTTTCTATGTAGTTTTGATAGCTATAATGTAAGTATGACATGAATGCCACAAGTTAAATTTATGATTCATGGTTACTTTGTGTTATTACAATGTTTTATGATATCATGAATTGAGTAAAATAGTTTATGTTTTGTATGTATTGATGGACTAATTTATTTTATAACACTTACAGAGCTTTCTATGATCATCCCATGTTTTGAAATACTTTTCATAGGACATAATGATGAATAGGGTCAATGATGGGATGAAGGAAAAGTCTTGCACACTAAAATATGGAACTAGACATGGCTATTTTCTTCAAGAGTTTTTATTTCATAAATAAACAGATACTAATTAGAATTTTCTACATGTAATATTCATGTTGTTATATAAATGTATTGACCTAAATCTATATAACCCTAAACTTGAGAAGATCCTCAATGTGAATTATTCATTAAATTCAAGATTATATAATTTTTTAAGGCCATAACCTTATAGTTGGTATTAGAGGTTGGTTTAGACAACTTTAGGAGTGAAAATATTGAAAAATTAATATCCATTAATTAATTTATGTTAATATTGAAATGACATATCAATTACATATTACCATGTAGATTCACCTATGATATTTCTCTATTCATAATGGTTTTCCATTGACGAAACATGGAAGCTATGTGTGAGTTTTGTTTACAAAAAATTTCATTCCTTGGTCACATTATTCCAAAAAATTACATAATTGTTGATCCTGCTAAAACAAAAGTTTTTGATGAATGGACAAGACCCACAAATGTTACTATGATCTGTAGTTTTTTTGGTTTGGCAGGTAATTACTGGTGGTTTGTTGGGAATCTTTCACGATTTTCTAGCCCACCGACTATGTTAACTCGAAAACTTGTTAAGTTCCATTAGAAAAAACATTGTGATGATTTTTTTCAAGAATTGAAAATATGATTGGGGAATACTGTAGTTTTTTCACTACCTTTTATAAATGGGGAGTTTTTTAACTATTGTGATGCTTTGTTAAGAGGACATTGCTATGTCCTTATGCAGAATGATCAGGTAGTTTCTTATGCTTCACATCAGTTAAAATATCAGGAGTTAAAGTACCGTACACATGATTTGAAATTATCTGGTTTTTTTCTTTAAAATTTTGAAGGAATAATTTGTATGGAGTAAAATGTGAAATATATACTGACCAAACATGTTTTAAATGTATATTCACCAAGAAATAATTGAACATGAGATAGGGAGATGGTTGGAATTAATCAAGGATTATAATTTCACGATCCATTAACATCTAGGAAAGGAAAATAAAGTGGATGATTCTTTGACTAAAAAATGTAATTCTTCATTAACCATGATGCGTTTGGAACAAGATCCGTTAGTATTTTATTTTATGAGATTTGAAATAGATGTTGTTGGTGCATGAAATTCTATTGTTTTATTATTTTCAGTGATATCATCCCTATCAGAAAAAATTAAGAAAGCGCGGAAAAAAGAAAATGAGTTACAGAAAAAAGGTAGAGTTGGTACAGAAGGGTATGTTTCCTGATTTTAATGTTGAGAATGATTGTTTTTTGAGTTTTGGGAAAATATTATGTGTGCCTTGTGATTCACAGTCGTTGAAAGAGTCGTCATGTGAAGCTCATAGTTCTCCATTTTCAGTTCATCCTAGAAGTACTAATATGTAAATAGATCTTTGGGAGTATTACTTGTGGGATGGAATGGAAAAATATATTGCTGATTTTACTATGATGTGCTTGACTTGACAGTAGGTTGAAGAAAAGTTGTAGTTAACAAATGGGATTCTTCAGTATTTACTGGTTCCAGAGTGGAAATTGGAAAATATATCCATGGAATTCGTTGATGGATTACCAAAGACATCTTGAGGTAATAATGAAATCGAGTTTATTGTTGATCAATCGACTAAATCATTGCATTTCCTTCCTATTCAAGATACTTTGTATCTAAATAATTTTTCTCAGTTGTATGTTAAAGATATAGTAAGGTTGCATGGTGCTCCACTCTTCTTTTTATCTAAACATGATCCTAGGTTTACTAATAAATTTTGGAATGGCTTTCATAAGTTGTTGGGTACTAAATTATATTTTAGTACATCTTTTCATCCACAATCAGATGGGTAGTCTGAACGAACTATTTAGAACTTGGAGGACATGCAATGTGCTTGTTTGCTGGATTAACAAGGAAGTTGGGACCAACATTTTTCTTTGGTTGGATTTTAATATAATAAAAAATTTCATTATAGTATACAGATGGCTCTATTTGAGGCATTATAGGTAAAGCATTGTTGAACTCCATCTTTTTTGGATGAAGTGGGTGAAATGAAGCTGATGGGACACGAATTGGTAGAAAAGATGGAAGAAAAAGTTCAGTTGATTCATAAGAACATAAGAACAACTTATAGCAGGCAGAAAAGATATGTGGATAACTGGAGGAAGAATAATTCTTTAGAGATTGGTGATTATTTCTTCCTCAACATTTCTCCTTGGAAAAGTGTGATGTCTTTTGGTAAGAAGGGAATGTTGAGTCTATGGTTCATTGGACCTTATGAAATGCTGGGGAGAGTTGGATCAGTTACATACAGAGTGGCTTTACCAATATGTTTATCATAGGTACACAATGTTATTCATGTTTCAATGTTGAGAAAGTATATTCCATATCTATCTCGTGATTTGAGACCAGAGGTAGTTTAGTTGGAAGAGAATCTCTCTTATGAGTAACAACCAGTCCATATTATTGACTAATGAGAGCATGTGTTGTGGAATAAGGTAATTATTCAGGTAAATGGTATGCGGAAAAACCATATTGTTGAAAAGGCATTGCGGGAATTTGAAAATTATATGGGGGTTAAATACCCCCACTTATTTGATAAATGAATAAAAATTGCATGGATCCAATTTTAAAAGGGGTGGGGGAAGAATGTAACATCCCAAGTAAATGAAGATTAATACATTTTCAAATTTATTAACATTTTTGAATTAAATATTAATTTTACAGTAAAAGGGATACTATGTTTGATGGGGTACCCAATACGCAATAATGGGTTTCTTTGAAATCTTACGTTGCACACAAATAATATAATATTATTATTTCAAATGGTAGATAATGCCTAGTCGTTGTAATGGTGGGAATAAAAAAAAATAGCTAAAATATAATTATACATTTTTGTTAAATGTTTTTTCATTTATCTAATAAGTTCTAGAGGCTTAAAATAAGAAATAATCAGATTTAAGCATAAATACTCTAATATTCAAGAATAATCCTATTCACTTCTTTTTAATAGAGAAACCACTTTAAATATAGTCTTTGTAACTTTTATATGTTCTATTTTAAAAAATAAAATTGTTCTTTAGAATCGGGATATCAAAATTTACTTTGGGTAAATTTTTGGTATTTTTCTAATAAAATTGATTTTTTAATGAATAGTGAAAAATATTGTATTTTAATTCAAAGTTGCATTTTAATCTAATTTATTTATATGGTTAGATTATCTTTTTATGTGGTTTTAAATTTTAATTATATTATATATTAAACATTTAATCTAATTTTGGTTGTTTGAATTAATTTCACATTGAAATTGGACATAAACAATTATCAATCATTGGATAGTTATTGTTTCATAAAAACATTCTATTTGTCTAGACAGTGGTAATTAATTTTAAATTAATTAATTTTTAATTATATGTTTTGAATTTGGTAAAATATATATAATGATTTAATTTGGAATATCAAATATAGCTTAGGTGGGATTTTTGATATTTTTCTAAAAAAACATCAATTTTTGATTAATTGTGAAACTACTTTGTAGTAGTTAAAAAAACTATATTTTCATTTGAATGAAATTTTATTGCCTCTACTAATTGAATTTTGAAAATATGACATACATGGTTGTTATAAGTAAGTAATATAAGGGTCAATAAGATGAATATAAATTTATCTAAATAGTAACTTTTGACTTTTATTTAATGATGTTAATGGTAAATTCGGTAATTAAAAGTAAAAATAATATTATAATAATGCAAAATTACCATAACAATTTTTATAACCATATTTGTGAGTCATTTACGATCATGGCCATTTTTGGGTTGATTTTGGGATCCCATAGAGCCACTTAATAGAGATAATGAAACTTTATATTAATAAATTTAAAGTAATGACAAAAATGACATAAAAAATATCTTTTAGTAAAACAATTTTTACATAGGGTTATATAAGTTATCATTTAGACTATGAAAATTAATTGGTAGTATAATATGATTTCCTCTGTCATGGTATCTTTTTAATAAATTTTAGACATCAAATAAATTAAATTTCTTATGACATAATAATGATGCAGTGTTTACCTCATTAATAAATGATTTAAATAAATTAGATTATAAATATTAATACAATATCCAAAACCTATCTAATTCATATATGATGAGTTTATTTCTAACATTATTAATCTTATCTTATACTTTAATTAGTTTTTGACCTTTAATAACTGAATATCATCATATAATAAAATAATATTTTCATTATTTCTTAAAGATCCCATCCCCCCTTATAAAAAGCCCGCACTTCTAACTCATTCCTCACACATCTCATGACCGTTGGTTCCTCAAAAACCTAACCAAATAATATATAATGATCACTATCCTCCTCTTATAATCCTTTCCTTAGGCATAATGAACTTCAATTAGTACGTTTGGTTCAAACCAAAGGGAGTTACCCAAATTAATGGCTATATTTCCTCTTAACTTCTTATCTTTTCTTTTACTTCTCTAACCCTTAACTCTTTTTAATCCTTTATTTTATAACAACACCAATATCCTAAATATACTAGTATGTTGTTAGGATAATGATTCAAACTACACTTACAAACACCTCTATCTAATGGGTGAAGAACATGTTGTTTCTGTGGACGACAAACTAATGCCTCACAAAGCGATGATTGTTCAATTATCTCCTAACACATCTCATGGTGGACATTAATATGAAAATATATTTATATATGATATATATTATGTTTATTTGTTCTTTATTCTTCTGTATTTTACATTTATAGCCTACCTTTATGGTTTCCATAATGAGTAAACATGATAAATTTATTTGAGGAAGTGCAGACTACCGCCCCCTCAAAGTGATATGACTCGTTAATTCTATATGTAGATGTATAAAGGATAGAGTTAATGAAATTATATATTATATTATAATGTAATTATAATATACCTCTGTATCATTAATCTTAAATTCCATTAAAGTACAAAATAGAAATTAAATTACCATTCATGCGAACAAACGGCTTACCGTCTCCATGAACATTGAATTTCATTTAATATCACCAAATGTTATGTACTGTTATAAATACATATATATACTAGATATATAAGATTTATATTATATATAAATCATTAATATCATTCTGGAGATAATGGACTATTTACCACATGGAAAACTTGTAATTATATGGTGTTCATTTTTGACTCAAGTACCAAATATCGACAAAACAACCATTATTAACGTAAATGATTACATAATGTTTATAACATGGTAATAAGATATATATAAGTAACAATAAACATGAAAAAGGCTCCTATGAGAGTAGAAATTAACTTTAGTTTATTATTCAAGAGAATATAGAATTATTGAATCATGTCGGACATTATGTAAACTAAAGATTCATTTCATGGAGGCATATTTTGTTTTGTACACGACTTTATTTTATACGGTGTATTATCAACATTGACTTTTCATTTAATTCAAAGGGAATATTCTTCTACGAGGTGTTCTATTAAACGGAAAAAAACGATAGTTTCTTTTTAATGTAAGAGGTGGCAGTGACGTTTTTCGCCTCGGTAAGTGTTTTTTGATCTTTGGATTCCTTAACATGACATACTGTTTTTTAAAAAGGAAATTTAATACCATATATTTTTCACAATTTTTTTTATTTAAAATGGTTTTCATAATGGATTTATTATTCCATTATATTTAAATGATATATTTTGAATTAAATGTGGAAATTTTATCTTTCCATTATGTTTTTTATGTGTTATTAAAATGTTATGGTTATTGGGAATTTTTTACAAATACGAGTGGTTCCATGATAATCATAGGGTAGGTGATCCCGAGATTGATCTCAAGTCCCTTGGGTAATGTGATGAAGGTAAAGGTGAATGTTTCTGCTAAGAGATTTAGGGAATATAAAATGATGGGTATTCAAACGTAACTCCCTTTGTAGCTTTGATAGCTAAAATGCAAGTATCATATGAATGCCACAAGTTAACATTATGATTTGTGATTACTATGTGTTATTCATAAATCATATGTTTTCATGAGGTATTTAAAATAGTTTTTGTTTTGTATGTATTCATGGACTAATTCATTATTTCATTATTTTATAACACTTACTAATCTTTTTATGCTCATTCCATGTTTTGAAATGTTTTTCACATGTCGTAAAGATCTATACAGTCATGGATGGGATCATGGAAAAGTATTGTTGTAGAAAGCATTGAAGTAGACATTAATCCTTTTTTCATGATTTTTTATTTTATAAAAAATGGATAATGAGTATAATTGTCTATATTAAATATTCATGCCATTATGTAAATGTTATGACGTAACTCTCTAAAACTCAAAACCTGCAAATATATGCAATGTGAATTATTCATTTAATTCATGATTATGTAATGTTTTAAGGCCAGGTCCTTGTAGGTAGAATGTCCATGTGAATAATTAAATTTAATTATTTTATTTATTATTTCCATGTTATCTGGAATATTATCTTTAAAAGGATCTTGTTTCAGTTTGATACATTACCTAAAATGTTTCTTCTTATTTATGATATTTTCTCATATATTGTTTTTTCATTTCTGAGAATCTAATATCACCCCTTACATATGTTTCATTTTCCATATGATTTATAGATTTATATTATGACTAACTTATATGGATAATATATGGGATATGTGTTTTGTCACAGGAGACCATATTTAGTTTTTTATTTGAAGATGTGATGTAAACTAATGATTTACCATGTTTTTTCAATGCTACAAAATTAGAGAGTAAATTTTCATTTGATTTCATGTTATCATTACAATGAAAGAAAATTATACACTGACTCTGGGTAACAAGTTTCAGGTCATTACAAGTATTGTGGTGGTCATACCTAGTTCTCCTTTTAATGAATGCTGAGAGTTCACTTCGTCTGTTCATGGATTATCAGAAACTGAACCAGTTGATTGTTAAATATATGTATCCATTTCCTATAGAAGATGATTTCATTGAATAGATAAATTGGAAAATGTGGTTTTTGAAGAATGAACATCTAATATTTTGGATGTTTGATATAGAAAATATGAACATCTATAGAATTTTTGCTAATTAAGAATATCTTGTGATAAATTTTCATCTAACTAACACACCTTTATTTTTTATGGATTGAATGAAATGAATATTCTATCAGTATCAAAAATCATTTTAGTTGTTTTCATGGATGATATTTTGGATTATTATATTTTAATGTTAGATAATGAGATCAATATCTAATGGTTTTCGAAATCATTGGGAATTACTATTGTTATGGGAACCTTTAGAAATGAAAATTTTGGATCATGATGTGAATTTATTAGGGTTAATGATTTCAAAACGAAGATTATTATCTGATCCTGATATGGTTAAGGATTTTCTGTCATGATAGGATCAATGGAATGTCTTTGATATTTTAATATTCCATAGAATTATTTTGTAATATCAATGGTTCATCAATGATATATCAAAGATGGTGCCTCCTTTAAAATTTTATACTATTAATGGGATGAGGATCAAATTGGATTATAAGTGTATTCCCTATTTTGATGAGATGATATGACATCTGAAAAGTTCCCCTATTCAAATATTTCTGAATACCATTAAAAGGTAATAGCTAAATTGTGATGCATCTTTTATTTGATTTGGATGAATGACTATGAAGGATGAGAATGTGGGGTCATATGTATCTCTTATTATTCATCCATATATATAACATTACCCACAATAAATATGTTTATCCTTTTATATCTAGGCATGTTTTATGTTTATGGAAAACTACCTTTTTTGGGAGAGGTACAAATAAATTTTTGACAATAACAGTTTTAGTTATTTCTACTCACCGAGAGAATTGAATCTCAGGAATATGAGGTGGTTGAAATACTAATAGACATTTTATTTCGACATCACCCATACCCGAGGAAAGGATAATGTTACCATTGATTCCCTTATTAAGAAATTACCAACACCAAAATTCTCAGATTCCAAGGAAAAGCGAAACATGGTGGGATTCATTACTCAGTATCCTATGGATTCTTAGGAGGTTTTTTAGAGTATGGTTGAAACTTCTTATTCATTTTCATTATCTCGCATTGAGTCCATTCTATAAAATAATCATTTGAATGATAAATTCAGTGGAATTTGAGAACCCCATTATCCTGGGAGTCCTTTTTTGGTTCAATAGTCCTTTCAAATGGTATTATCTACTATGGGGATTGGGAATTTTTTCTGTTATCAATGACGACTTCAATTATGTTTTTCAATCATAGATATAAATTATCCATGATAAAAATATGTATTATAAAAATAGATAATGTTTCTTGTGTGTTTGTAAAGGAGATAAATTATGAAATTTGATCTCCTATATTACACCTACTAATAAATAATGAAAATGAGTGTTATTTTTTTTGGTTTTATCCATTCTATTTCAGTTGTAGTTTGGATATTGGAGAAGTTGTCTATTGAAATTGTTTTTGGGATACCACAAAATCGTCATGGGATGATCTCAAATGTGTAAGGATTGATTGGTTAATGAAATATACTCATTTTATTCTAATCATGGACACCATTATGGTTGAACATTTAGGTATGATGTATGTATAGAAGTTTATGGGGTTACATGGGGTTTTCTCTTCCATTATTTTGGAATGGGATCGAAGTTTTTTCAATCATTTATGTAAGAGTCCAAAATATGAGAAGATGATTCATGTTTGAGTGAGTAAATTGGTCCATCCACAAATGTGTAGTTATATGGATCATTCTATTAAGATATTTTAGGACATTCTCTATTCAAATATTTCTGATTTTAGTAGACTGTTGGATACCCATCTAAGATTAGTTGTGTTTTGTAATAAAAATAGATACAAGCCATCAATCATAGTGGAACCATTTGAGTCATTTTATGGTCACCCATGTATGTCAAATCTTATTTGGGATGAGGTAGTTGATGCCTCTCTTGGGGAATAACGTATCATTTTGAAGGGATTAGTGAGGATTCTAGATATATATCAGTGTCTTGTTACATGAAAGAGTATACCAAAATTTTATATGGATCATAAATGTTGTACTATGGGTTTTTCCATATAATAAAATGTTTTAAAAAATGTTTCTCCATAGTTGGGAAACCATCATCATGGGAAATAGGTAATGTTGGTTTCATATATGTTAGGGAATTTGTGGTCATTGAGAAGCGTTAGATAGTTGTGAATCAATTAGAATTACTGACTCAGTTGATATTTCTTCCTGAAAAATTCCATATATCTCAATAGAGAATATATTATCCTCATACCCCTCATGATATGATATGTAAAGAGACTGAGTCAGATCCAAAAATATTATGTGTAGAGGATGTAATAGATATCATTTATTATCAGGTTAATTTTTTTCATGATAAGTCTATCTCATTTGTCAGAGTGGTATGATGACATGGATGAGATAATAAGGAAGCATGGTAGTGTAAAACTTCAATGAGGGAGTAGTGGAGTCACCTATTGCTGGATAATTTTTCTTACAAATGGTGCTCTAGGGATGAACAGCTTAATTTTGTCAATATTATAACATCCTGTATAATTTGTTTCACATTTTCTGGTTTAATAGTATGTTATTGCGTTTAGAGGTTGTTAGAGTAGGTTTGGAATATTTTTTTAGAACTTGGGATGAATGACAAATTAAGTAAAATTACACACTAAGAATAATATTCATTAAGAGAACATGTAAATTGGTGTAATGAAATAATGTAGTTTAGAGTTTGAAAAACATACAAGCTATGACACATGTTCATGACATTACAAGGTAGATTGATTTTTTAGTCATAGTAAACACTTTTTCATTGAAAAAGATAATCCTACGATTCATTTCATAAATATTTGATTCAAATAATGAATTTTTTACTCCTTCCATGAATCATTCATGTCTGGTAGGTTTCCATTCACTATATGCCCAAAAATCATCTTAATCAGTTTCATATCCTTCCTCAGAACCTAGATATTCTCCAATGATATTTTGGGTATCTATATTGATAATGAATCTAATTTTAAGTGAATAATAACTATGGTGTTTGCATAACCTCTCTATGGTGAGGGTAATTTCATATTATTCATTTCTGTTAGTCACAGTAGTTATGTTCCACTTCACTTTTGATCTATTGCCCGTTTAGTGACATTATTTATCCCTTTTAGATATGTCATGAAATCATCTCCTAGAGGAAAACCATTGTTTATTTTATGGTGTGTTGGGTGGGTTCATTAAGTTAAATGTTTTTTTCCATTCCAAAAAAATTATTATATTTACTAAATTTATTCTATGAATTTTGAAGAAATTCTTGTGCCTTCATTTTTTTATTTTCTATCCTTTTGTTCTTGGAGTTACATTTTGAGGGTCCTTGTGGGCCAAGTTGGGCTAAGTTGTTCCATAACTTGTATTAGTATAATCATCCCCGATTTTTCCTATTCATTTAAATTAATTTATAATCAAATTTTAATTATGTAAAAATTAATTGGAATTGTTTTTTGTGTGAGTAAATTTCATTGATAAAGAAGATGGGGTTCAATTGGCTTTGGTGAAGGAAAATAGTTGCTTTCATGGAAACGAGAAAACTGTTTTTACAGAATGTTTAATAAGAAATGGGATTTCATAAATTGATTGTGACAATTTCATTTGATATTTATATTAACTAAATAACACAAGGTAATCCTTGGGAAATAATTTGGAAGTTGTAGCTGAGGTCCGTCATCCATGATTTCCATTAAGGTGTTCACCCAACTAGGTTTCATTTACTCCCTAAGCCCATTATATAGTGAAATGATATTAAAATTGGGTGGGTGTTAAATCAATGAGTGTTCCTATAATCCTTAGGCTAATATTATATATAAGTGATTCTGCATGAGTCATTTATTGAGGTAAATATTGTATACTAGACAGACCTATTGTGATAACATGCTATCTTTACCATTTTTCATGGGCTTTGTATGGTTATATCTTTGATCTACCTATGTAGAATATAAATAATTTTTATAGAAATAATTCTTTTAACCCATTTTTCATTAAATTTTATAAAACTATGAAAAAATGGAAATATTTAAAATTATTTTTAAATAAATGATTTTATTAATAATCATTCAATTATCAATTAAAATTATCCTATATGGATTGTTTTTATGGAGACGTGATATAGAACACTTTGGTCGGATGCTAGAAAAATTATTTTATCGCACCATGAACACCCCATTACGTGTGTGTATGACTGGTTATTTCTTGAGATACTTGAAATGAAAATAAACCATAGTGAGAAGGTGGTGTTCATATAAGATTGGTATGAAAGATAATGACAATATTAAGGGATATTTCCCACACTATCAAATGGAGTAGTTAATTTATGTTTCAATTATCCACTAATGTTCAAATTTAACTTTTTATTTTTTCTATCTAAATTATAATAATTTTTTTAAGTTATGAAATATATATTTGTTCTGGTTGTTTCATGTGTATTTATTTTTTGTATTTGTATAGCACATAAAATGTTTCGGGTTGGGTGAAATCAATACAAATATGGTTTTTGAAGCCCATGTGTTATTTTCCAACATGTGGGATTTGTGAATGACCATCCTGTATTATTTTATTTATGTATGGAGACTAGGTGGTCTGGTTATATATGATGATTTGTGATATGTTTCATCAAAACACCCACCTATAATTCTTGAGGTGTTTGAAAAAGGTGGATTTCTAAATAATAGTTATATCACTTAATTGAGAATTTTCATTTTTTTTTCTTATTATACAAAAAAATATATTCTAAAACCATGATTATAAAAACACATCACAATATAATATTATATAAAATTATATTATAAATTAATTAAATCATGACTTCATCTCTTTTTTACTTCAAATGGAGAACCAAAACATCATTTGTGCATATTTGTGGACAACCACTTCAAAAAAAGTGATGTGTTTCATTTTCCATCACCTAATATAATAGAAACTTAAATTGATTTATTTAATATATATATATATTATAATCTTGTAATTATCATCATTCTTTAAATATAATATATCATTTATTTTATAATGTTTCCATCCATTTGAAAATGATAATATCGTTCTTGTGTATATGTGGTTGACGTCCTCCATGAAGTGAAGTGATTCATTTTTTCATGTATGCACTGAATTCTTTTTTACATAATAATATTTAATGTAGAAAAATTACAATAATGTAATTATTACCTTTCTAGAGATTATGCATTGATTATTAATTTGACCATAGGCAACATCCCATATTCGTATAGGAACTATGAATCGAACATCCACAACACATAAGATTTTGACAAAACCAAATTAGAAATTAAATTTTATATTTAACTAAATATATTAAATTGAATATTGATAATTGAATAATAATTTAATAGGGGTTTGGAAATTTAAATAATTAATATATTTTTATTATATGGGAATTATGGAATGTAGTTATTTAATAAAAAATATAGGTTAGAGTTTTCTTAACTCAATTTTCCTTTCATTGGATTATATCGCCTAATAATTGATTATACTATACCAATATTATTTGTGGAATGTCCTCTATTTGATTGATTTTTTATTTCCAAATAATTTTTATTGATTAATTTTATTACACATAGTTACTCCATCAATCATTTCTCAATTTTATTGTATGAACTTCACAGTGGTTATTCATCTCAAATTTTCTTTCCCGGGGCAATATGTGTACGATATATATAAATTACTTGATAATTATTACATGTTAGTAAATTATTTATTACAAAAGACAAAAATTTTCCCAAAATATGAGATCAATTTTTTTTAATTAGGTACCTTACTTAATAATTTAAAATAGGAAAAACAACAACTTTATTGAAAACATCCTTAACATTCTCACAATTAAAACTGCAAGGGAAAACCTTCGGACATACAAAAAAAAGTGGTTACATATAAATAAATAAATAGTAATATGAGTGAAATAATGTTAAACATGTTATTAAATTGAAATATCAATTATTAGTAAAAAGAATAAGAACAATAAACTCTCATATGGAATGATAAAACTAACATGGGAAATGAGGCAACAATATAAAACATTGCATCATAAAAACAGGTCGAGGATATGTGCCCAGACATCTTGATGTAAAATGTACCGTAATAAAAAATAGTTTTCTCCCATCCCCAACATGATGTCTCATGGGACAAAAAATTAACCAATCCATAGGAACATTGTATAATTTTGGGCAAACCAGTCTTCTTCATTTCAATCTAATGGTTAAGTGTGCCACATAGATCATACAACATGGTTTTATTCATTAATATATTTTATTCCATGATAAAGGAATGTTCAGTATATACATGTATGTCCAAAATAAAATATTTACAATTTTATAATATTGAATATACCTAAATGGAAATGGGTATGGTATTCACTACACAATTGTTTTTCCATGTAAAATTAGAGTGAATTTTCAATAGCATGATGACATCACATAGAGATTTATAAATTGGGTTGATGATATATAAATAGAATTCCATATTTTTTTAAAAAAATAGTTATTTTTAGGGATATGCATTGAAATTTCCCAACAATATGAATTGTAAATAGAAAACATAAAATATTAAAGAAACATGTATAAAGAAGTGATCTTGGGGATCCCCTACTTGAATGTGTTTCTCCAAAGGATTGGGAGATATTCTAAAGATATTAATATGACTTTTAAGGTCTAAATAGATTAAAGGGCAGTGTAATGATCAGTTTTAAATATTATTATTTATTTAAAAATGGATATTGGGTGGTTTTATATAGAAAATGAGTGGGAATTTTTTTTTATTTCTCAAATATTAGTTTTGGATTCTATATAATAAAATAACTATAACCACAAACCATCACATTTTTTTCTCATATTATATGAAAATTTGATGTTGTTTTCATTATAATATAATTTATTGGGTGGAAATTAATAAAATAATGCCCATTTTTTTGTGGAGGTGAGTTATACTCTTAAATAAATGATTTTAGAGGATAAAATATATTAATGGTTTGTGAATATTCACAATGGATTTATTAAAATATTAGCATATTCATAAAATAAAATTATTTTAAATGAAAAAAAAAAATATCTTTTCATTTATTTTTTTATCATATTTATTACATCACGCTTCGGTCATTATGATGTATTAATAAACAAAGTATATTTATATGGTATTTAATATTTACAAAAAAATCGACTACCTCTGAAAATTATAAAAACATCACCAATGGATAATTTCAATATTCTGATTCCAAAAATGTTATTAATTTAATCTAATTTTTTTATAAATTGTTTTATTCTCAATTTTACAACTAAATCAACCTATTTTAAGAAATAGTGTGTTTTTATATAGTAACTATTTTCGACCCCGTAGAAAAAATGCATTTGACTTCATAAAAAGTATATGATCATTTATATTCAATATAGAATTTATAATAAAAATATTTAATAAAAATATTATTTATTTAAAATCAATAAATTAATCAATATAAAATCATTAATTGAATTTGAATAGTAACACAAATTTCTATTTTTGTTTTATTGTATAATATTAAAAATAATTTATAAACTAACACAAATTAGTTGAAAATATAATCATTATTTTATAAAAATGTATTTACATTGTCTTTTTTATGGTCTTGATACATATTCATTTAATACACGAGTAAACTACATATGGGTGAGGTGTGTGATTGTTATACTTTCAAAGGTTGGTTCAGTGTACATGGTTTTGTATGTGATCCTGGTGAGCTTGTACATTGCATTAATTTTTTTCTCTCATGATTAAGTTGTTGGATATTATATTGGGATTAGTCATGGGAAATGCTATAGATTTTATAACCCTTTGAATCTCTGATAAATGGGATTCATAGGGTATGATCTTATTGGTTGAGTGTATCACTTCCTTTTATTGTGTCAAATGGATTTGAGAAAAATCAATATTTATACTAATAATGTGATATCTTTTGAATGGATATATTATAAACTCTAATTATACTCAATGTTATCTTAAATCATATAGAATATAATAAAACTAAATAAGTTCATTTGTTTTCTATAAACAAATTAAAAAATAATAAATTTAATTAAAAACAAGGGAAGTTTTATTTATAAATGTTTAGCTCGATACAATATCCCCCCTTATGAAATTTATCCATCGTAATTTTCGTTTAAACTAAAAAAATAGATGTATTTAACTTGGTTTGTTCACCTCCTATGGTTCATCCATCACTACTTCGAACTTTTGGTCTCTCCACAACACATTGAAAATGTGCATTGTCTTATTACATAGAACCTGGTCTATAAAATCTATGATTTTCATCAGATTCAATTTTTAGGAATGATTATTATCTAATTTTACAAACATTAAATTGAGGTCATGTGAGGGGTCTGGCGTATACATACTGATGAGGGATACATGGAATACACCATGTACGTGAGATAGGTTTGGTTGGAGTGAATGTTGGTAGGACATCGCTCCAATGTGATCAGAGATCTCATTGTAGCCACTGTAAATGGGACTAAGCATTAAATTCATCCAAAATCCTATCACACTATTGATTTTAGATATATTGAGGAATACTATGTATCCATCATCAATCTTGATTTCTCTTCAATTATTGAAATAATATCACTTCTGTCGACTATGATTACACATGGTGTTCTGCTAAATGGTTTTAAAATTTTCTTCCATTTCTGCAAACACATCAAGAAAAAGATTTTATTTAACCCAAACTTCATCCCAACATGTAGGTGTTATGAACCTCTTCCCATAAAGGTATCATTAAGGACCCATTTTTATGCATAGATGTAATATATTGTCATATGAGAACTCAATCCATGGTATATGCGGGAGTAATTCTCATTTCCATTCCACAAAACATTCTCCCAATATATTTTATTGTGGCTGAAGAGTATACTAATATTGTAAATCAACTTTAAGATGATAAGTTGCACTACGGATTAAATCATATTTAGGGAATTTTGGATAATTTTTGAAAATATATAGGTTATTCCAATACCTCAATAAAATACAATTGAAACTGGTACTCAATTCCTCAATACCATTTCTCTAATTTTCTCTCATACATGTTAATCAAGTGATAACTTATATCATATCTCAGTTAATTGTGTTTTTTTTGTAAGATGACCCACAAAATCCTATTTATCATTATTTTTCCTATATATCTTCAGATGTTTAGTGAAAACATACGTGGTTATTTTTTCCCATTTCAATGTTGATATTTTTAATTGTTGAATCGCCCCTTAGACTTCTGCATTTTCGCCTTCACATACTGACAAACAATGAACCATATTTTATATTCATTGATCTCTATATAATTATTTTCCCACCAATTGTTCGTCTGAATATTTCAATGTATATATTTTCTTTATGGGTGAAGAGAGAAAATAAAATCATGTGCCTCATCCAACAAATCCATCATTATCTAAATATTTCATTATACACATAGTCATGACCCCATTCTCAAAACTACTTTATTAACATTGAACTAATATGATTTATCTATTCTTAATGTTTCAAATTTCTTTTGAATTCCCACACCACCCCTTTATACATATTTTTTCCTCACTAGATGGGATAGTTGAGAAATCATTTGAGAATGGATTGATAAAGTTCCGTAAATTATATTTCCCAGGTACATCCTTTTAAAATCAATGAAGATCATATCCCTCAAAATATTAATCAATGATATAATTTCTAGATACATTCTACATAGATCCTCTTCCACTTTATTCATGTTCCCATGATGGATGTGAATTGATAATTCATAGTCCACTATCATTACCAATCATATTCGTTAGTGAATATTTATCTCTTTAAGTGTGAATATATAGGTGCTGATTTTCTGATCAATATATCTATATATATATTGCATCCCGGCATAGATATAACTAAGCCATATTTTCAAAGTGAATATCACCATATCTAACTCTATAAAATGTGTTGGGTAGTTCGGTTTATAAAAATTAAACTATTTTGAATCATATCATATGAATTAATGATTATCTATTAGAACACATCCCATTCACTTTTTCATGTTATCCATAAATGATAAAAAAAATTTCCACTTATCAGTAGAGTGAGAAAAGGTTTGATTATAATTCTATCTCTTTACTCCTAGAATTATGCTTCATATTCTTCATTCTATGAAAACTGGACTCCATTATAAGTTAACTTTGTTATTGTGTTTTACAATCGTGAGAATTTTCTCACATGAAAACAATAATACCTAGATAATCTATGGAATTTATAGATATCTTTCATTAATGTTGGCCTCATCCATCCATCAATTTCATATATCATTGATGTGGCCATTGATATACCATTTCTTCTGATAATATTCCCCCAGGAATGGGTCATCCTTTAACTAGAACTCACATTTTATGTACTTGGCATAAATATTATCCTGTTTAAGGTATATATAACAATGATCATAAGGTCCCCATGATCGTCCATAGTCTTAGAGAATAGTATAATATCATTTATAAACACTACATAATATTTCTGAAGTTAATTTATAAAGCCTTTATTTATTATTTTCATATTAATTTTTGGATAACTACTGAGCCTGAATAGCATTACAATGATGTTATATTTATTTTACCTCATACATAAAGATTTCAGGGGGATATCATCCATATTTAACCTAATATGGTAATATCTTGACCGCGAAATGACTTTTCAGATGTATTTTTATCCATGTAGTTGATCAATGAAGTTATCAATTTGTGGAGGTGTATACATTTTATTTATCTTGATCATGTTGATCTCATGATTTCCAATACAACTGTACAATGAACCACCCATATTCTTGACGAAGAGGACTAGTGAACCCCATGGTAAAGAAAATGGGCTTATAAACCCTTTATGTAGATTATATATAAATTTCTACTTAAATAATAAAGTGAGGTAGAAGCAATCCTATAAAGATTCATGAATATTGGTAGTTACCTTGGTTTATTATTGATTATAAATTCGACCTATCAGCTAAGTGGAAGAAAAAAATAAATCATTATAAAAAACATCAGCGTATTCCATCATAATTGGAACGTCTTCAAGGATGGTTCCTTCCATAGATTTACTCACCTGATCTGGATAATATTTCACTTATGGAAATAATATCCATCCTTGATATTTTTGTTCTAAATAAGGTTCATACTCTTCCATGAAAATTAATAGGATTGGGGGTCGATTAAAAATACAGAGAGTGTTTTCCATATCATGGAAATTGATGTTTTCTATTTATAATGACATCCAACAAATATCCATAATTACATAAAATTCGAATTAAGGGAAAACAAGAATGATAATTGGATCATTCATCTCTGAAATTATTATAGGGGGAATTATATAATTGGGATGAAATAATTTCCCCAATATACATTATTACTAACATATTGACTTCCATGAATTATGGGGGAATTTTTCTAGTTCTAATAATCAATCATGATGTTAAGAAATGATTATAATGAGAATAAAAAATTACATTCACTATCCATGAATGTATAACTATTGTACCTGTCAATAAGTTTTTGTCGAGAGCCACCTCACTGATTACAATGGAAAAATTTCACCCTTTCTACCCTGGAGAATTATGGTTGTCTCTAAAAAAACATGGTTTAGTTAATTTATTTGAAAAGTTACCAGGTTCCCTGAAATTGAAGCAATTAACACTAATTTGATGGATTACTGGATAATTCCTCTCTTTCAAGGAATTAATGGACTTTTACTATAATATATCAATATCTACGTTTCCTTCCACTCACACATAATGCATTTTTTCATCGCCATCAGAAAATTTACAAGATGATTCTTTAATCACCATTGACAAGATGGATGTTGAAATTTCATGGAACCATTATATTTCTCCATCAAACCAACTAAATTTAAAAACACATTCTACATCTATCCCTATGATACCCATGTGTATCACTGATATCCTTTTCCACTTTTAGGGAACATCATCTAATATCCTCATAGATATCAATGAATCAGATCACATGTATTTCTGTATAATATGTTTTATCCCATTTAAGATGTTGTAAACCATACATTCAGAGGTAATGACATAGCTTGAGGAATATTTTTCATCCTTTCTTATGCTTTTTTTGTACGACCTAAAATATTACACATATTTTCTCTCAAGGTAAAGGAAATAACTTTCAATTTTAACATGGTGAGTGTGATTAAAATATTTATTTAAAAAAAATTTTTTGGAGTTTATTCCACCCCATCACTTTAGTGTCTTCCTCATGACTCATATTCTTGATCAATTCAAACTACTGATCAAATTCTCTTGCCACATGATACACAACTAGTAGAACCAAATCTTTTTTAGAACATTGAAGGATATAGAAGACCTTCACAATAGAGTGTATCGAATGTACTAAAAATTAGGGATAAAATAAATATTTAAATGTTAGAGACCATTGTTTAATAATAATATCAATTGAATATTTATAATTATTCGGGAGATTTGAGTGCTCATCCTAATCCAAGATTCTATTCTGAACCTATATCAACTGAGAGTGTATCATAAAAATGATTTAAGTATCGAATACTATCAGGTTGGGAATCTTATTGGGGGAAGTCATCACATTTCCCCTCATACTATTTTTTACCTAATTCTTAATTATCGTGGACATTAGCTAAAATAGATGTACAATTAGGGATGATTATTTTTTAATTATTAAACACCAAAAATTGAATCCAGTGAAATTAATTGGATATTTTATAAAATACATTCATTTCCTTAACTTATGATTTTTTGGGCTACAATATATGTTATCCATGATCTATATCTTAATATATATTCATGTTAGAATTCTTTGTTTTCATAATAATAGTTAATAATAATTTTATGACTTTAACATACCATGTCACTTCTAAGTTTGAAACTAGGTTCAAATTAAGGCCGATTATTATGTACCTTTTTACACCATGTCATGGCCGATGGACCATGTCAGATTGTTAGCCCAAGGTACATCATTTAAATAACCAAATCCACTAATTGTAACCAGACATGGATTTATTTTCTTGATTAACCACTTACTCTATACTTTCCAAAATTTCGTTTTTTTATTATATTTACTTACATCCATATATCATTCAAAATGATTACTCATCCTAATCAAAAAAATAACAAAAAATTTCCTTTGTTACCTATTATAAAAACCTTGATCATTACTACATATTAATAGATTATTTATTAAATAAGTTTAAACACAATACAATCCAAAAGAATTATAATTTCATTTTATTTTGGAATTAGTTATATTACAAAGTAATTTTTACAAAGAAACCATCATCTTTACTAAAAACATCTTTAAAAATCTCGTACATAATAATACATGGGATATCCTAGGGACATACATAAGAATGGGATGGGATATAAATCTAAGAAAGGTAATAAAAATGAAAAATGGGAAAAAACTTCATATAAAATGTTATTCTCTTGGGGAATAAAATGAAAGTTATTAATAAAGAATGATATTACATGATAATCATGACATGGGAAATGAGGAATCAATATAAAAAGTGCATCATTAACATTGGTCAAGGCTAAATGATAAAAAACAATGATGGAAAATGTCTTATAAATGAACCAGTTTTATTCCATATCCTAACACGATGTGTCATGAGACTAAAGATTTACCAATTAATTGGAGGGCAATATATTTCTGGGTGCACCTGTTACATTCATTTCATTGTCATTCCCATGTTTTCCACATAGATTATTAAAAATGCATTCATTAAACATCATATATTATTCCAAAAAAATTTATTATCGAATAAATAAATGTAATACCCATGAAAAAAATATTTTTATATGATTAATAGTGAATAACCATGGTATGAAATTGGTATGGTATTCACTACAACACTGTTTTTTCCAGAAAAATCACAGTGAAATTTCGACAGCATAGCAACGTCACATAAAAATTCATATATTGTTTTGATGTAGTAGAAACGGTTATATCATCATTTTTACATAAAGTAGGTTGTAATAGGGTCATGGAAAAATATATCCCAACAATTTTAATTGGTAATAATAATTATATTGTAATAAAGAAACATAAAGAAAGAAGAGAATGTGAGGATGTCGTACATGAGTGTGTAACTCCAAATGCATGGGTAGTGCATCTTTATAGGATGTGGGCTCATTTGCGGGACTCTAAATTTGGTACGAAATAATAAGTGCATCTTTTATAAATTTTATGTGAGGAAAAATAGGATACATAGTGGGTTTATTTAGGAAATGAGTTGGGATTTATTTATTAATCATCAAATATAAGTTTCAGAATCTATATAATTAAATAATCAAATCTAAAAAACATCCAATAGGTTTTCCCATGTGTTTCATACAAATGGGAGTTATTTTCATTATTTTATAAGAAAAAGGTCCAAAAATAAAAAAATATTTCCCTTGCTTATGTAGAGGTGAGTCATACTCATTACGAAATAATTTTGAGATCTTCTTATATACTAAGGATATTTTAGGATTCTAAAAAAATTATTATATTAATAAAATAAACATAAATTAATATTTTTTTTAATATTAAGACATATATTTTGGTGTTGATAAAATTTATAGTACTTAATATTTACCTTTTAGGTAATTATATGGTCATAATACAAAAAATTTATGTATAATGTAATTAGTTTTTTCCTGAAAATTCAATTGACTCATAAAATTATGAAGCATTATTAGATGGATAATTTTGAAGTTTTGATTCAAAAATAATATTCATTGTAACAATTTTTTTAATAAATATTTCAATTTTCTATTTTTAAATAAATTCTAAATTTTTATGAAATATAGATTTTTTCTAGAATAACAGTTTTGGAAAACCTATAAAAATTATAGTTGTAAAAATTAAAATTACATGAAAATTCATTTTTAATTAGATTTATTTAATAATAAAAATTTATTAAAATATTATTTATTTAAAAAATAATGTAAATATTCAAGATAAATTCTATAATTATATAGGAATAATATAAAAAAATACCATTTCTGAATTATTGTATCAAAATAAATATCATTTATAAAGTAACAATAATAGGTAGAAAATATATTCCTTATATTATACAAAATAATATATGTACACATATTTATAGCGTCTTGATTAATATCCCTTTATTACTAAATTATCCACCCTAAGAGTTAGGTGCATGACGATAAAACAGTCATGGGTCGGTTCAATGTACATAGTTTGGGTGATGTTCTTAATAAATTCGAACTTATATCATAAATGGTTGTATTCATGAATATGTTATTAGATCGTAGATTTTTCATAGTTAGGAGAAAATCACTAATATTATATCTACCCCAGAAGCTATAATAAATGGGCTCTAAATGGAATGATCCTACTAGTTGAGTCTATCACTTCCTTTGTCTATCTCAATTTGATTTGTTAAAACCCAATATTTATACTAACAATATTATTACATATCAATGGATATATTATCATTGGTAATGTTACCTAATGTTATTTTAAAAATAGTATGATATAATAAAACCAATCAAGTGCATGTTTTTAAACCCATGTTTCAAAAATAGGACATTCAATTATATCATAAGGGAAATTATATTTATAAGAGATCTTGTTAAAACGGTATTAAAGTATCTTATTTTATTAGGTTTATGTAATTTACCATGAAATGTTATATTATTTATATCCTAATATTCATGGTATTTAATGTTTCATTTTAATTAATTTATTTCAATGTATTAAAATTCAAAAATAATAAAAACATTAAGGATTTTTATGGAACAATATCATCTTATTTAAAGATTCATATGTTAAAAGTTCCATTGACAGGAATCGTATGGACATATTTTTGTAAACCATATATTTTTTCTTCTCCTTATGTAATAAATGTTGTTTAAATATTAAATTTACATTTTCCCATTATTTATTAAATAATTATTAAATGTGTTTTTATATATTACACCAATAAATTATCTTTTAATAGATCTATATTATTTTCCTTCCATATACATGTTTAGTAAAATGATTTCTAGAATGTTCTTATAAATAATTAATTTATTTTTATGGATATTTTGAAATTCCTATGTCTTTATTTATAATGGTTTTAAAAAGTATTACATCTTATTTTTTGAATAATATATGTTTTATATTTTATTCTAAACTATGAAAAAATGTTTTTTATATATATTACATAATGTTTTTTACCATATTCCATATTTTTTCACTGATAATTCCATATTGAGTTTATATTATTATTATAAAATATGTTTTTTTATAATATTCTAGAAATATTTATTTTTAAGTTGTGATTTTAAATAAATTTTTTATTTTTCCTCAAGAATGATTGTAATGGTTATTTAATGATATTTTTACAAATAAATATAAACAAATCATGATTTTAGTTATGCTCTATCAGGGAAATGATTTAGTGATCCTAACAAAATTGTTATTCAGGATGGATTATGATTGTATCAAATATATTTCAATAGAACATGATTCTTCTTTAGGGGTAAATCTAGCTGTGAATTACCAATGGTTATTGTTATGATGAAATGTGAAAACATCTAATTGTTTAACTCATTCTATGTTACATAGGAAAATATATGAAATATTGATGGGTGGTTACATAATAATCATCGTATGGGGGTTGAATTATAATTCATGGATAGATAGTTATGTTTTAAACCGATGGTGGGTGTATCCATCCAATGAATTGGGTAACGATATAGATTTAACTATATGGATGTTACTCCTATGAGTTTAAAATTTTTATTGGTAATATGTTTATATTAATAGATATGGGAACCTTCGAGTTAGTTTATTCCATGATTATTATTTTAGGTTCCAAGATACCTATACAGTATTTTAATATTTTTATAAGTTATAAAGGATCATTTTCTCTAGGAATGATTTCACATGGATCATTAATGATAACTTATATGTCTCTTGCCTTATATTAAATCATTATTCCTTTTTTGGTGATTTATGATATAGGTTTTATGGGTATAAATTCTCTTATTTTATGCTCACAATCATGATTAGCTCATACTACCGTTAAAAGTATCTAATTAATTATGATGAAATTTAATTATTAATGCTTATGTTTACCCTTATTGAGTTTTTCATCTCATCCTTATTATGTTTTACATTTATCTGTATTGTGAATAATAATATTGAAGAATTTATATCTATAATTTATACATGTTTCAAATGTATTATGGTATATTTTTAAGCCTTAATGTTTGATTAGAAAAATTGGGTATAGTGTAAAAAAATATCTCCTCAAGATATGAGTGTTGTTATATAAATTTTTTTCCTTATTTTATAATACTATAAACCTGATGGATCCATGTAAATATATGTAATATAGTTTTGTTGTTATATGTTTTGTATTGTTAAATTGGGTATGCATATATTTATCAAACCCAAAAATGAAAATGTTATTTCTTATCACTATATCATGGGTGATGATGTGGGGATATTTTATTTAGTATCAAAAATGGAGTAATATGACTTTATATATTATAGTGTTTTAATGTGAGGTTAACTTAGGAGTTATGAAAACAATCATGGGATTATAATTTTAAGGATTATCATATGTTCAATGGAATAATAATCCCTTTTATGTTATTTATGTAATTGGATTTCAATGTGATTAATGATATTTTGGGAGATGATTAATAGGGATGATGTAAATGAAAACCATAGGTTTAATTTGATTGTATTTTCATATGAAACACATTATATTTTTTATGTGTAAGATGAATGTTATGATACATCCTTTAGTGATCAAATATTCTGTATTAATGAGGCTAGTTTGGATATAATGTTATTTATTTTTAGATTATATAATTTGAAACTTTGTTTTTTGTTGAATATTGAAGTTAAATATACTATTTCATCATATGAAATCCAATTCATTTTGGGTGATTTATTGCCCTTTGAAACCATTTTCATTTAATAAATATTGGAAGAAAATATTTTTAATCTTTTATAAACAATGAGGAAAATTATTATTTTTTATAGTGCTTCAGGTGTAATACATTATAACTCTTCATTTGGAGTAAATGTATATATAAAAGTGGAAAAAAATAAAACACAACACCACATTATGACATTTAATTAATAGAGTTGACTAAAATTAATTGAGAATATTTTATTATATAAATATTCAATATGGTAATGTAATTTAAAAACCTTAGTAAACATATCCAGAAAAAAGATTTATCATATTAGTTTTATTTATGACGGATTGATGTTCTTGTTACACCTCATCAGAATCTGATTTTTTGGTTATTTCACATGATTAATAACTATATTTTGATCAATATTCACTAACCACTATTTTTTACAAATTCAGAGACCCATTTATCTTTTATTCTAGATGAAATTCATATTTCCCTTACCCTGTTAAAAAAATAATGATTTGTTAACCCTTTTATGATGTGGGTTTTAAAAAGACGTATTTTAAAACGATAAAAACTGTATTAATGAGTTCACTATAAAATTTGGAGAACATAATTTTAAAAATGTGGTGGAGTACTTATCATCCTGATTTTTTAATATTACATTATGCTCTATATCATATACGACACATAAAAATGGAAAAAATGAACCACTTATTATTATTATTTATATATGACTGATATAACCTTGAAAATGAATTAGAAGTCAGGAATTGAAGTAAAAAATTAAGAAATAAATATTAAAATTTTAAAGTTATTATAATTTTATTAATTAATAATTAGACAATAACCATTTAATATTTTGAAATGTTATTTTATTATTCAAAAATTTATTTTCATAAAAAATGTTTTTTTTAATGTTTTGAGGGAATATTATAATTATGTTATAAAAATTTGAGAAATATTATAGAATAAATAGGATTTTAGTTTTGAATTTATCAAATAAATAATATCATACTATAATATTTTTGGCATTTTCCAAAAGGATTGTTTTATCAGTGAATATGGAAAATAAATATTTTATTAAAACTATAATTTCTTTTATTAATTAAATTAAATTAAATATAATATTTGAAAATAATGAAACATAGCTCCAATTTAACTATATACAATATAACTAATAATATTGTAAGAATTATTATATTTGATTAATGTATAAAATCATTTGAAGTCATAATACACATGATTCTGAAACCTTTTTTACATTCAATTTTATTAATTTATATTACAATTTATTAATGACATATATTTAAGTTTATATTTGGAATATAGATTAAATATTTTATATTTTGTGTTTAAATTTTTTTAAATAGATTCATTTTATATTTGGTCCTTATGAATGTTAAATTTAGTAAATATTTATCACCATTGTAAGGGTAAAACAAGGCTAAAACTATGAGATAAGGCCTAAAAATATCATTAACACCAATATTTTTTTATTGGATATTTGTTTTTACCATTACCATACATTGTTCGAAATTGTGATAATTTCATACCATATTAAATTTATTATTACATTTATATTGTTATAAGATAAGTATTATGTCAAAAATATCACTATATATAATTTAATATTAAAAAATGTTTTGAAACGGATAAAAACAAATTATGTTCCCATATAAAATTTTAATTTAAAAATGAAATAGTTTCTGATCATATGAATTTTTTAAAATTTTTAATGATGAAATAATTTCCTAATATTCTTACCAAATGCTGATAGTGTGCTTTTGCAACCAGTTGAAAAATTAGGTAAATGATTTTAAATTCATTAAAGTATTATTTATAGCTTATTTAAATTATAACCCTAATTTTTTAGTTATATATTATATATTATATATTTTTTTAATAATTTTTATTTTGAGTTTCCATTAATATATTAATTTCATTAAATAAAGCTATATTAATAGTCCCAAAATTGTATATAATGGTATACTATGAAAAATATTATTGTAAGGAATTGTTTCAAAAAAATTATAATAGGATAACTAGAATGGTAAATCATCTAATATTTCATTCATTTCACATTTATTTACTAATTGTTTCTTTATAATGTTTTTTTAACCCATAATGATTAAAAAATATGTTGCCAAAGATTAGGATAAAAATTGCTAATGTGAGTTAAAATAAATATATAAGAGATAAATTGATATAAATAGATTCATAAATAATATTGGGTGAGTTTATTTCGATACTAAGAATGATTAATTTCAAAATTATTCCAATTTTTAACCTTATTTATATGAATATTAATTTATAATATTTTAAATTTTTGAGAATTTAAAATAGTTTTCATACCATAACATATAATAGGGAACATTCTAGACACTCTTCCCTATAAATTTTGGATGATCTATATTATCCCCAAAAACACAAATTCATTTAAAAAATACCTATATATTACATAGAGGCTATAGAATCATCATAAGAACAACCTAGAATACATAAGTTTCATGTGAAAGGTGGTTTTACAAATTAGATGTATAACTATTAATTGTGAATTTTCAATTAACTTATTCTTATACCTTATTAAATTATTTTTAGTGAATTATGATATAACAACATTAGTATATAATATATACTAAAATGTGATTATGAATTTGGTACAACCATTTTCATCTCATTTTCCATCGTTTGGAGAACGAAAACAATGTTTTTGCGTAATTGTTGACTACTGCCTCTACATGGAGATGTCTATACTTTTCATTAACCCCCACTCACAGATCATTCTAACAATTTATTTCATTTATATATGTTATAATCATTATATTATTGTCATTTTTAATGATTATATATGATCTATGTTCTTTACCTTCAATCTGTTGGATAATGATAATGATTTTCATGTGTATGTGTGGATAACCACCACCACGAAGCGATGGAAAAAAATTTCATGTATAAATTTGATATGTGGTTATAAAATATTTATTAATGAATAATATTAATAATTATTTCATTACTATTATTCACTATATGTTGTAAAAATTACCTCTTTGACCAAAATAAACATAATGAAGTTTTTTTGAAACTATGAAATGAACATCATCAAAACACATGTCCTGGGCATAACAGATTAATTATTTAAATATATCATTAAAATAAATTAATTATTTTGTTTAATGATAGAAGATTAAAATTTTAAAATCACCTAGACAATTTAATAATTAATTTTAATATAGGAGTAAAATTTCATATATAGTGAGTCGAGACTCAAGGTAATGGCGTTCTTAACTAAATTTCCTTTCCTTAAGCTATATCGATTTTTCATTGAGTATTTTATTGAAATACTATGAATGTAATTGAAATTGTTTTATTTATGTTGTATTTATTTTTTTGTGGGATTTATAATTTTACACATAGTTGATCCATTGATTAATTCTCAATTTAAATATATGAACAATTGCATGGCTATTCATCACATAATTTCCTTCTATGAGACATAAATTTTTTGGTATACCCCTATCATATTTTATGAGGTGTATACATATCCTAATGAAGTTTTATATAATGGTATACCTATATTCTTCAAATTTAATCTTTTTTGGACTCATTTATTTCTTCGAAGTACAATTCAACAATGTTTATAAATTGTAAAAATTTTCATAATATGATCTCATTAAATCTCTTGATTTTATATATTAAATGTAACCATGGAATGAATTGTACGATATTATTATCATAAAATATATCTATCTAATTATTATCTTGTTAGCCCTGTGTTTAAGATGTTAAATTTCCAAATCCTTCATTAATGGTTAAATAAACCTCAAGTATGTTTTCTACAAGTGATCCCATTCATTTATATTATTTATGATTTGTAATCACTCTCTTTAAAATCTATGTTTTACAAACCATTTTATAGAATTTGATTATTTAAAATTCAATAATTTCATAATTTGATTTTAATTATTTCTGAATTTATCTTCAATGGTTATAAAAAAGTATTCTTTTGATAATTTTTAATATAAAACATTATTTACTTTTGTAACAAAAGTGTGAAAGGAATGTTTTATTGTAACATATACATCTATAAAATAATTTGAAGACGTCATTTACAATATATCATTTCAGGTTAATTTTATTGTTTCCGCCTTTATTTTCCAATGATTTTTTTTGTAATATTATTGAAGTTTTTAGTTCTAAAAATATATTTTGAAATAGGATAGAATAATTTACTGAAGATTTTTTTAATGATGATTTAATGGTATATATATTAATAAAATAAAAAACCATGATTTTAAATATTCTCTATTGGGGATATATTGTATGGATACCATCCTTATTGGGTAAGGAGACATATTTGACAATATGTAATTTAATATTATTTGACTATGGAGTTTACTGGTTATATATTACCCCTACAAGATGTGATAATTATTATGTTAGGAGATTCCACGATGGATGTAAGATGTCCCAATATACCAAAATAGTTTTTCAATGATTCTTATGTCTTATAATTTACCATTTTCATATGGATTTGTTTCCACATGGCTCATGATTTTCCCTCCCAAGGATATTTTATTATATTAAATCATTATTGCATGTTTAAGTATTTATGATATAGGTTTTATGTTAATGAATTCACTTGTTTTTTTCTTTTTATCATAGAATATATCATCATACCGTTATGTTCAACTTAAAATCTATTATCGTATTCATTTTTCAATGACTCTTTTTACACTTTCATAGTATTTGATCTTAGTATTATTTTTTTCGATTTATACTAGTTATGAATAGTAAATTTTATCAAGTTGAATCTAGAAAGCTTATAGATGTGATTAATTTTATAGGAGATATTAATGATTTTAAAAAAAAATTAAAATATGGGTACAATTGGAAAAATAATATCTTAATGGAATTTTTATTGTAAAATATTATTTTTTCAGAATTCACTATATTTGTAATCTTTATTCACTCATTAGAATCAGTTTGATCCAATATTTCTATTTGATGTTGTACGTCTTGGATGTATGAAATCATGGAATGGTTATCTATATATTTTTTTTTGAGATTACTTTTTTACACAAGATCCGAGAGTTCTCGTTTAGGGATCATTTAGTATTGTTTCCTTATAATTTATTATTGTTCTTTTATTAAATTTTTCCTCAACAATATTATCATTCAGGTGTAAACTAGTACATTTTCTATGTATACATTTTTGACATGGTTCGAATATTGGAATATTGGTCATTATTTTTTTATATTTGTAATATTTATCATAAAATATGTGTAATATCATTTCATTATATAAGTTTTTATGAGAATATAGGAAGTATACTAATAGAAAATGAATTACATCACATTGAGCGGAAGGTAGTCTACGCACACACATATAATGATCAAAATGATTGACGCATATAAATAACGAATGCTAAATTATAATTCACCCTAAGGATTCAATATTTATCAATAAAATAATATTTATTCATTAAACATATCATTATTAGTATCTATGATATGTATAAATGGGAAAATAACATTGCATCATGGATGTGTTGTTACACATATATGCTTAAGTGACATTATCATCTCCCTGGAGATGAAAATATTAGATTTTAGACAAGATATTATGAATAAAGGATAATATTTATTTCATAATTATAATATATTAAAATTAAATAGATCATAATAACTAGCTTGGATGTATGGTTATGGGAAATGATTAATATCCCTACATTTAGGCATTTGGCCATACATATGAATGGATGATAATTTTATTTTAAATTTGTGGAAAAATAGTTGGAATATGGTTGATATATCATTAAAAAATAGTTCAGTGTATTTATGATAAGAAAATATTTACTTTTTAATTCACCACATTGAATTACATGAGGTAGAGTATGAATTGTTTTTTAGTAGTCTGTCAAGAGTTATACCTCTTCGTTGAGAAACCACATTTGACTGACACTATAAGACATGAAAAAAAGTTATTATGATCAAACCAGAAACTCAATGACATGTGTATGGATGATATAATGTTATTATGGGAGTAATTTTTTAATACATAATTCTCATGAAGTGTTTGGAATATTGTATATGTGGTATCCATTTATAATTAAGGGACATAAAATACATGGAATTTTACAATGATTAAAATATAACAATGTCTTACTAATGTAATGTGTATAAAAAATGAAAATTATATACATAAAATAAGTATATGTTTTAATATAATAAAATGATAAATTTATATTAGGTTTTTTGTGATAATTTAGACCTTATATTTTACGTTGACCCCCTAGGAAACCTTATTTAACCTTAACGGTGAGATTTTTTTTAATTCTTCTTACTATTAATTAGAATCATAATTAAGTTAAAAATATTATGTAATATTAATTATTATGATTCCAAATATGGAAGATATTTTTTAAAATTATATTCATATAAGTGGTATAAATTAATTAATAAACTACCTAATAAGATTTGCTGAAAATTGATTTTCTGGAAAACATTATTTTCATCTATAAAAATGTTTTTATAAAAAAAGTAAGAATATTCCATTTAAAATGGAATTAATTGGAAAATATATTAATAGTATAAACTATTTAATTTTAATGTCAATATATTGAATAATGGATCTGTTTGAATAATTGAATGGAAAAGACCATTTTTAAATTTGGATTTTCTACATTCATTAAAAAAGTACAATTTTTATAAAAATACAAATATTTCACGATAAAATAATTTGGATATGTAGATTTCATGAATAGGATATGTTTTTATCCAAATTATATTTATTAAATTTCTATATAATAACTATAATATATGTTCACAAAATTTAATAAAAGTCGTTATATATATATATATATTCGATGTAATAAAATATTTTACCATAAATTGTGTACTTATTTATTATGTGTTAATAAAAATAATTGAAAAAAATTAACAATTATAACTTTTTTCATAATTTGGTTTTTCATATTCATAAATTAAATTTAATTACTTGTTTATAATTATATAATATATCATAGTTTATTTAGACATAGGGTTGTTTGTATTGAAACCTATTGAAGGAACTAATTTATATAAAGAAAACTCTGTCATAAAATATTATGTTGTTACATTATTTCACAATTATAATAATATATACCTTTAAAATATATAACTCTAATATAAACAAATTCATGTACATTTTCCACATTAGATCTTCTATTTTCCATATATCTTCCTCAAATTAATGGTATGACCACAAAACATTGACCAGTCTAGTTGTCTAATTTTCTTGATATCTCAATCTTCAAAAAAAACATTTCTACAATTTATTCCTATTAAGAGAGGTATTTCACTAATGGAATGAACGCTAAGTTTTGCACATGGTAAATACCAGGTATATACAACCTCATGAGATATACATGAAAGACAATGTCATATTGAGATAGATTCAATGGAATCTCCAATCAATAAATTTCTATCCCCATAAATTCAATAATTTCAAGGGGACTGATACATATCGGGATCAATTTTTCCACTAAAAATATTTGCACCTTGTTCAAAGTATATATTCATTGTTTTTACTTTTCACCAACTTCAAACTCTATATTTAGCCATTGATTTTAAACATATATATTATTGACACTGAGATGAAATGATGTCATACATAAAAACACTAACCTAACTTATCATTAACCAATCTACCTCATGTCCTAATAGTTAATATTCAACAACATCATACTACTATGTTGAAGTTCATACCATCCCACTATATGATATAGAAACCCTAGCCATTTACATATAACATTACAAGATTTAAAACATAATATCCATCAGAGTACAATCCAAGGAATGTAATGTCTAGTGTCTTTTAATACTAGGTACATAATTAGTCATTATAAAAACAAATTTTTATTTAACCTCTATAATGAGCTCCTATCTTCCATTGTTCTCATACAACTGCATAAGATAACATGGGGATAACATGAACGAAGGGATGTGCTAAAAGCCTAGTAAGGGAATAATAGTAAGAACAAAGAATTAACACATGGGATAGATACCACATCTTGATGATATAAAAATCCACATAACATAAGTAATCCTTACATATTAAAATTAGATCATGTCATGACCCGTCCTTTGGGGACCATGTCGTGACTACCCCAAACTCGTGTTCCATAGGCCATGGGTTGGTGACTAGCACCGAAATGCATTTTCCCCAAAAAGGGAAGGCATTGCCTTTATAATCTATAAGCACAAAAAACCAAATGCACATCAAGATATGAACAACTATAAAATGTATAGTAAAAAGAGTGTGTATAGTAAGAAATAGGGACCAGAATACAAGGCCAACTGAAAAGTCCAATTAAATTGAAGAGTACAAGTAAAACTTGGAAGTATAAGTAAACTAATACAACTCCTATGAACACCCGCCGTGGACCCTACCAGAAGGGTAGGTACATCTCTCGAACAGTCATCTCTATGGTAAACCTCATCTAATATCCACCTCTGAGCTACCTCTAGTCCTAGTACTCTCATCCTCAGTCAGTGGTGTTCGTTGTCTACACCAAACATAACAAGGTGCGGGTGTATCCAGTGTAGAGGTGAGTATAACGGTACTCAGTAGGGACCCCGACACCCTTGAATGTCTCATAAAACCACGAAGGATAAACCAACTAACGTGAAAACATCTAACAACCCTACTTAGGTATATGCCCATACATATACCTATGTTATTATGTATACCCATCTCATTCATGACGAAACATATTGTCCAACTCAAAATCCCAAAGCTAAACTATTCCACAATGGAAGAAATACCACAAAGGTAACACCACAAATGTAAGTACAAAAATGTTATGCCACACATAATATAACCAGAAAGATATCACCACAAAGGTAAGTACCACAAAGGTATTCCACACATAAGATTATCACAATGGTATCACTATGAAGGTAAGTACCACAATGGTACGCCACATAGAAGATTACAACCAAGGTAAAGACACATCTCACACCAGGTATTACATAGGCACAATAGTAGAGATGATTAGATGTAATTACAGAATCATCTTACTCTGTTAATAGGCAGACCTAGGTGGGATCCTAAATCATCAGACCCACATAGGATCCTAAATCATCAGACCCACATGGGATCCTATTACATCATTAGACCCACATAAGATCCTAGTACATCAGGCCTACGAAATATCCTAGAGTATTCCCATATGGATTCCTCGAATGGATCCATGTGGGACCCTCAATCACTGACCCATGAAGGATCCCAATGAACAGACCCACATAGGATCCCTTTCTCATGTTACAGCCACCAATAGGGTTCCCGCACCAAGCTTGCGTGATTCCCGGAGGATCTGCTACTCACGCCACATGTCGATAAAACACCTTCCACGAAGTCCCATGAAGAATTATCCTGATGGACCGCCATGTAATAGGGGTATCAACGCAATAGATGATGGGTCAATCATATGCCCTTTCTGTAATGTATTGGCTTTTTAGTCCCTTTTGGCCTTGTTGGATTCGTTTTTTGATCAAACCCACCTTTACCCCAACTGTATCCAAACCCCATGTGGGGTATACCAAAAGGAATATCTCAATCCATGGTTATGGTACCACAGATGGTTCATTCAACTGATAGACATACCTCATGATATGGCTGAAAGAAAAAAAGAGTCAAAGTTGTTCAGGGACCTTTTTGACTCGGATTGACCCGGCCAGGGCCGACCCAACCCGGTTCAGGTCGAACCGGTCTGACTCGGGTCTGGCCCTGGGTCCGACCTAGCCTGCTGGGTCCAGCCCGGCCCGTAGGGCTCGTGGTGTGGCGGCCCACTGGGCTGGTGGTGCGGTGGCATGCAGGGATCATGGTGCAGTGGCCCACGGTGCCGTGACCTGTAGTAGCAGGTCGGATGGCCGACCTCCTCCTCTGTGTGGCGCGGTCGCACTCCCCGCATTCTCTGGTGGAAAGAAGGAAGGTGGCCACCCTCCTCATGACACAACAAAATAAGTCCATGAATCTTGCACACCGGTCAGCGTAGATGTGTACCACTATCCCCTTCATGTGGTTGGCCAGTGTGTCAGCCGCTGCCCTTGATCTTCTGTGGCCGATGGGTTGCGACTCTTCTCAGTCAGCGCAGTTGCGCTGCTGCCGTCATCGCGGCCTGCCGTGGTGCCTGCCACCACACCCGAGTCCCACCGGTGCCAATCACCGGCACCGGTCGCCATCCTACTCCATTGTGAAGAACACATCAAAAACCTCAAAGGATTGCGGAGAGATCGGGCCATTTTCATTTGGCACGCACCCTCCGTGTAAGGGCAGTATCAAGTGGATCAATAATTCTTGAATCATGAAGAACATCAGGAACATGTAATGCGGTATTCAAAATAAAAAACACTACCTTGAAGGTTCCATTGGAGGAGGCACTAGGAATAAGACAAAGTCATTGAAGAGTCGGCATTTGTAATGTCCTAGTTCCAGAAGCCACATAGAGGTGCCCTATACCCGGTTGGCCACATGGCCTCAAGCACATTTCCCCAAACACCAGAGGCTGCCGACTAGAAGTGAGGGCTTTCGGTGTGATTGTGGGAAAACTATGCCCTCATTGGTAGAGTACACATCGGAAGTAAACAAAACATGAAATAGAGGAAGCAGTAAATATCGAACAACAATAAATAGCGGAAGACATAAACAATAAATAACTAGAGCACATATGTATAAAAGAAATGATTCATGATACATATCTAGGAATGGATCCAAACAGGTCACAATGCTAGAAATAAAAAGAGTACCAAAGAAAGTAAAAAAATGATAAACAGCACCATCGCATCGCAAGCCTATGCTTGGTCCCATGCTTGCCTGCTCCAAAGCAATCAAGTACCAGAATTTGAATGGCGCTTTCCCTTGACTATACCTACAACAACATAGTCTGTTTGGTCCCAAAAGCATGAACCAAATAGGGTGTAATACTAACTCCCAATAGGAAACTACCCGAAGATCTGTGCCTAACATTCAGTGAGTATGTGGAAGGTAACAATGCAGTAAGTAGTAAATAGTAACATTTAATAATATGTTGTAACAGTATGCAGTAACAGGAAGATATACAACAGTAATCAATCCACATAACAACAAGCAGTTGTGAAGCAAAAAACTGAACACAAATAGGGGACCCTCTTGGAAGTACTCGTAGCCAACCCCTCTAGTAATATCTAAGAATTACCAACAACCCTCTAGGCAGTACACTCTTCCTAACACCTCTGGTTTGGTCATACGGAATTATAATACTCTCTGAGGAAGCATGCTCAGTCAATTACCCTTATAGTCTAAGGTAGACAGAGACACTCTGAGGGTGATCACATGGTTAATTCCTCTTAAATCCCCAAGGTCTAGATAATCTATGAGGAAGCTCACTCAGTCAATTCCTCCTATAGTCTTAGGTCTATCACAGAATCTCTAAGGAATCTCACTCAGCCAATTCATTCTCTAGCTTGGAAAGGTTTTAAGGAAATTCAAACAAAGTAAAGACTCTTTGTGGAAGCTCACTCGGTCTACCCTCATATAGTCTATAATTTCCAAGACTCTCTGGGAATCTCACTTAGTCATTTCCCTATAGTCTATAATGTCCAATAATCTCTGAGGTAGCTCACTTCGTCTAACCTCCTGCATTCCATAATATCTATGACTCTCTGGGAAGCTCACTCATTCTATCCTTTATAGTTTATAACACCTTGTTCTCATGAACCCATGCCAATATGTGCATAATAATTCTATAAGAAAAAATTACACCTACACAGCTACTTGTCTTACCTATCTATAGCAAACAACATGTCATGAATACCATTCCATCCTATAGTAACAAGGCATGAAAAAAAGGTATAACGACCAAAGGCTAACAAGACCGAAAGGTCATAGATAGGACAAGGCATGGGAAAAACATCCAAGAAGAACAATTTTAAACAATCATGATCAATTTACCTCTACACAAGCATACAAGCATGTAACGAAAATAAATAGGGGAAAAACAGTAAACACACAATACCCCATTCACGGGTATTGGTCGTATTTTCAAAAAATACCCAAAGACATCGAATGGTAAGGAAAAAACCACCTACCTAGATGCTATGAGATCAATATACTTGATCCAAAAATATTGAATCTCCTTAGAATGTTGTAGATCTGATAAAACATCCAAAATTCTCAACAAACGATATCTTGAGAAAGACGGAAAAACATGGAATGAAACTCAAGAAGAAGGAAGAGATTACCGTTGTGGTTCCAACATAATTGATGATGTTCTATTCAGATAACTGGTGACTGATCGGTGGCTCAGAGAAGATTCGGCCTCCTCGGATGCTATGGACAAAATTAGGCGAAGAAGAAGACAGATATAGGGATTAGACGCCACCCCGATATGATTAATGAAATAAAAATAAAAGTACACGGCATGTACTTCTTGAGTACATAGTGTGTACTATTTTTTTTCCTTAAACCGCATTAAGAGGCATCTACCTCACCCCTACACACCGTGTGTGTGGCCCAAACACTTCCAGCACACGGCCTTGCGTGGGACAAAATTGCACCGCGTGTACTCATAATGTACATGACTTGTACTTAGAAAATATCCAATTTTTCCCATTTTTCTCAAAAATGACTAGAAAAGGAAAAACATACATGAAACGAAGATCTGGGTTCTTAAAAACTTCCCCCATTAAATAAATTTGTCCCTGAATTTTTTAAACAAGGCATAAAAGAAGGAACCCCAATCTGCTCCAGCCATTGTGATCGTGCCTCGGCCTCCCTCTCCCATGTCTCATCCTATACTTGCCCGTACTGCAATACAACCCGTACTAGCAGAACATAATTTCAATGGAGAACTTCTATACTGCGATTGATAATCCTGATAGGATGCTCCTCAAAAGATGCATCTGCTTCGAGCTCAACCTCCTCGGGCTGAAAGACATGAGACAGGTCTGAAAAGTAACATTAGAGCTAAGAGACATGGAAGACGTCGTGCATGGCCCGATACCTCATAGGTAACTATAGCCGATAGGAAACCGGTCCACCTCTCTCCAACACCTCAAACGGCCCGATGTACTGTGGTGAAAGCTTACCATGTCTCGGAATCCTCTTGTGTCCCATCCTTTGTGCGACACGTAGGAAGACCAGATCCACAACCTTGAACTCTAGAGGTCACCTCCTGTGATCAGCATAAGACTTCTGTTGAGACTGTGTCATAGCCATCCTCTTCCGAATAAACTCTACCTGCACTGATGTCCCGTGAATAAGACGAGGTCCCAGTAATGCTGCCTCTCCTGACTCCAAATAGCATGAAGGTGATCATCATGGCCTACAGTACAAAGCCTCGTATGGTGACATCTGAATTGTCACCTAAAAACTATTATTGTAGGCAAACTCAACAAGAGGGATATGATTCTCCCAAAAACCACCAAATTATAGAATGCAAGCTCGGAGTATATAATCAAGCACCTGGATCATACGCTCGGATTGGCCATCTGTCTGGGGATGGTATGTTGTACTCAAAAGTACCTATGTACCCAAAGACTTCTAAATCCCATGCCAAAACCGAGAATTAAAATGTGTATCCCTGTCTAAAAAAATGGAGTGGGGAACTCCATGCAGACGTACAATCTCTCGGATGTACAACATCCCCAGCTCATCAACACTGAAGGTCTCCTTGATCGGTAAGAAGCGTACAACCTTCATAATCCATTCGACAACAACTCAAACAACATTGTTCCCTTGAGGAGACCTTGAAAACCCTATCACAAAGTCCATCGCTACATCATTACACTTCCAATCAGGAATGGGTATCTGCTGTAAAAGACCTACTGGTCGCTGATGTTTCAATTTCACCTACTAACATGTTGAACATCTCAAGATGAGACAAGAAACATATCTCTTCATACCTATCCACCGATACTGGAAATGAAGATCCCGATTCAACTTGGTGAACCCAGGATGAACTGCCCAAACAGAATAATGAAAATCATGCATCATCTACTCGTGTAAATCTTCTAGAACCCATATGCGTCCCTAGAAATGCAAGATCTCATCCTTTCCCACTGTCCATCCAGGAAGAGGATCCTCTCCTGACAGACACTCCCGTAGGACTAAGCCTTCTATGTCTGATAGTTTCCTTATCCGTACCGGATCAAGAAGTGTAGAGGTAACAACTACAAAAGAATGGAATGTTTGTCCTTGTCTATCCTGCACCTCCAAATGCATCTCAAAGAGCAGAGCCAGAAGCTGCCACTCACTGTTGGCCTCCTGAACTGCCTGAATCTGATTTCTCCTTCTCAATGCATCTGCCACTACGTTGCCCTTTCCAGGTGTATAGGTAAGCTGAAATTAAAAGTACTGGAGGTACAAGACCCACCTGTGCTCTCTCAGATTCATGTCGCGCTAAGGGATGATGTACTTCAGACTCTTTTAGTCAGTGAAAACCACAATGTGCTCTCCCAGATGGTAATGCCTCCAACATCATAAGGCATGAACAACAACTTCCAACTCCAAATCATGTGTCAGGTAGTTCTTCTCATGTGGTCTCAACTTCCGAGACCCATACTCAACGATTCCATCTCCCTAAATAAGAACATCGCCTAGTCTAATCCCTGATGCATCACAATAAAAATTATACCTCTTTCTTGTCTCCTACAAGACTAGTATTGGTACTGGCGTTAACCTTCCCTTCAGCTCCTTAAAGGCTAACTCACACGAATCTGAAAATTAGAACATCGTACCGTTATTGGTCAGACCTGTCAAATGTGCTTCTAGGAACGATAACTCTTATATGAAGCATCTTTAGTATACAACCATCTATAGAAAACTTCGTACCTCAAAAAGTTTCTTCAGCTACTCCCAGGAAACATCCGCTATAACTTTCTTTGGGTCCACTGATACTCCTCCCTCTGAGATGACGTGACCCAAGAAGTGAATCTGATCCATCCAAAAGACGAAATTCGAGAGTTTAGCATAAATTCGATGCTCTATCAGTGTACTCAAAATGATCTGAATATGGGTATCATGGTCGTGTCGAGTGTGAGAGTACACAAAGATATCATCCACCAAGACCACGATGAAGGAATCCATGTAAGGATGGAAAACTCGGTTCATCATCGCCATGAAAACTGCAGGCGCATTTGTGAGACCAAACAACATAACCGTATACTCATATAGGCCATACCTACTCCTGAAGGGTTTCATAGGTATATTTGATGGTCTAACACGCAACTGATGATTAGAATTTCTCAATTCAATTTTCAAGAACAATCTGGCTCCCTGAAGCTGATCAAAGAGATCATCGATCCTCCGTAAGGGATATCGGTTCTTGACCATCAACTGATTCAGATTCCGATAATCCGCACACAGTCTAAGGGTATTGTCTGCCTTCATCGAGAACAGGACAAGAAAACCCCAAGGAGAAGTACTGGGTCGGATGAAACCCTTTTCCTGCCACTCTACCAACTTATTCTTGAGCTCCTGCAACTCATGTGTAGCCATCTTATAAGGATGAATGGACACCAGTTCCACTCATGAAACGAGCTTAATAGAAAGTTCTACCTCATGATCCGAGGGAAAACCTGAAAAGTCCTCTGGAAATTCATCTCTGAAATGATCCACTACTAGAGGAAAGTCCAACTATGAAGTCCCTTAGTCATCTAGATAAAGACTAGCAGTCTGGGCTATATCTCCTCATACCCCGTGATGCTTGAGTCCCATTCGACTTGCCTGAACATTCCACTTGCCTCTATGAAGAGAAGATTCAACCTCTAGTGATACGAAACTCACCCTGCGGCGATAACAGTAAACGACTTCCTGGAAGGGAACCAACCAGCCCATCATGAGAATGACATCATATCCTGTCATCTCTAGGACATAGATAAACAATAAAAAGCGATACCCTGCAACCTCGAGAGGGAGCTCTCTATAATGATGTATGCTAGAAGTCCTCAATCCCAACGACGTGTCTAGAGTCAAAGTATCGACAGAGGAAAAGATGCAGATCCCAAGGCTCTCCAAAAGAGAAAAAGAGATAAAGCTATACATTGAACAAGTATTGATAAGAGATGAAGATAAAACTGAGGCTACTAAGATCATACCTCAAACTGTAGAAGGTCTGGGATCCTACTCTTGAAGGGTCTGCATCACTACAAAGGTATGGCCTACCCCGCAGCCCTGTGACCCTGCCTGAGCACACTGAGCTGGTCCACCCTACTGTCACTAGTAACCTGGTGACTGACCACCACAGAAGTGACCTTTACCATGGTCCGAATGGACGAAATAACTCCAGTTCCCATACAATTGATAATCTAGTGATGCATCACCTGAACGCAGAGTCAGAGGAGAACCCCCCCCAATAGCTATAGGTTAGAAGATCTGAAAAAACTGCTAAAGTTGGCCCATCTTGCCTCAAGATCGGCACTCCATAGTGTCTCTCTCACACTGAGGCCTAGTATTCTCACTCCTACCACACTGGTAGTATACAACCTGGCTGCCCGAAGATACATTCCGCCTACTCTGATCTCTTTGAGACAGCCCCTTGCGGAACATCCTACTATCAGTAGGAGGAATACTAGATTTGGAGGTCAAACCACCCTTGATCACTGACCTATAATCCCTCAGATTACGCTCAGTGATCTGTTCCTGGTTGACGATAACGGATATCAATGTTCACCTGAAGATATTCACCTAGGAACGGATCCCCTTCCGGAGACCGTCCACAAACATTCTAGCAAGGAACAACTCATCACCTGCTGGAATCAACGTGAAGTGCTGAAGATCGGTAAAATGAGATGAGTACTCAATAACAGAAAGAGTACCCTACTCGAGACTCATAAACTCGCAAGCTCGGTTGGCCCTCAAGGACTCCGGATAGAAATAATCGTAGAAGATGCACCAAAACATATCCCAGGTCATACCCTGCTGGTGTCCTGACTGTGAGATCACCTCCCACCACCTCTTGGTTGTGTCTCATAGCATATAATTTGAATGTTTGGCCCTCTTCTCTGGAGGTACCTCTAGATTCTAAAAGATAGTCATTGTGGTCTCTATCAACGACTCTGCAGCCTGAGGTCCTCCATCCCCTGAGAAAGTAGGATGATGATGCTGCTGGAAAACCCGCGTCCACTCAACCATCAATGGGGTTGGAGACAGCTCTCCCTAAAAGGTCTACATCAACCTCAGGGAGTCCTCCCTGAACTATGAATCAGGGCTTGCGACTGGTTTAACCGCTGGTGCCAAGGTTGGCACAACATGAGGATCTTCCGGAGGATCCTAATCGACCATATCCGGTGTCTGATCACCATCTGGCAGTAGACGTACAACTAGAGGATGTCATGGAGGCATAGCTCTGGAAGATCAAAATCACACATTAGATCAGGATTATCAGGGACAAAGAACCCAAGTGTAAAAAATAGAAATGGGAGAAGGAAACACTCAAGCTTTGTAAAACATGACTACACTGCATGTATAAAAACTACACGGCGTTTACCTAAACTCTATTCCCCTGCTCTATTTTCCTTACCTGGAAATCCCACATGGTTTTCTTAAAATGGGAATACACAGCATGTTCCCCAAGGACACAGCTTGTACTTGAAGAGGCTTCAACGACCTGTGTTGTTAGTTACACAGCTGGCTACATGGCTGACACTACACCGCATGTTCCGAACAAACATGGCATGTATAGGAGAGGATGACACCGACCCATGTTGTTCATTACACGGCTAGGTACCTAGGATGAGGATACATGGTGTGTTCATACCAAACATGGCATGTACTACATGAGCTTTCTCGACCCATGTTGTTAGTGACACAATCGGGTACACGGCTCGCTACTACATGGTGTGTTCCAACCGTACACGGGGTGTTCCTAAAAGTTTTTCACAACACCGTGTTTCTTCCCACACAGTCAGTGACATGGGTTGAAATCTACACGGCATGTATCCATAAGGTGCACGCTATGTATTCTGGGTTTTTCCGGGTAGTAGCTCAGAAACTATATGGAAGCCCCGAAAACAGTAAAAACTAGCATGAAGGTGCCAAATTTAGATCTGTGAGGGCCCATAATCCCTGCTAATCAATGCATGGAATCTCATACATATCATATACAAGGTAAAAAAGTCAATGATCCACCATGTTTCTATTCATGAGGGGCCATAACACCTCAAGAACCAATATTTGGCATTCATTTAAACAAGTTACAATACAAACAATTTCTCTATCAAACTACAAGGATTCTATCAAAGCATCTATCACAACAGTATTCATAATCTACACAACGTATATCACAACAACATAGAATCGCTAATTCAACCTATATGGAATGGAAGGAATGTGTGGAAGATGATTTCTAACAAGTTTCATTATGATTCATGAGACGACATACCCTCTTCTCATCAGGTTGTGACAAAAATAGAACCGCAACAGCACAATAATAACAAAACAAGGCATGTGGGACACTATAGGTGAAATCATATAAACTGTAAAATCTCAAAACCAAAAAACTGAAATAAATGAGGTAAATTTTCTTTTCCCTCTACACGGGTTAGATACTCCTAGGAACAACTTATTACCAATTACATAATCCGTCCTATCCCTGGCTAGGGCTCTAAATAGTAAATCAAGTGAAAAGAACTCCTCTGATAACAATTTATAACATCCCAGTTCTGGAAGCCACCTAGAGGCATCCTTTACCCAGAAGGTCACCTGGCCTCATGCACATTTCCCCAAAATCCAGAGGCTGCTGAATAGCTGTGAGGGCCTTGGGTGTGATATTGGGGAAAATATTCCCTCATTGGAAGAGTATACAGCGGAAGTAAACAAAACATGTAATAGGGGAAGCAGTAAATATCCAACAAAAATAAATAGTGGAGGACTTAAACAATAAACAACTGGATCACACACATATATATAAATATATGAAATGATGCACGATTCATATCTAGGAAATTAGAAAAACATGTCACAATGTTGGAAATACAAACAGTACCAATACAAGTACAAAAAAAAAGATAAACACCTCCACAACATCGCAAGCCTATGCATGGTCCCATGCTCTCCTGCTCCAAAGTAATCAAGTACTAGAAGTCGAAGGGAGCTTGCCCTTTTCTATACCTGCAACAACATAGTTAGTTTGGGCCCAAAAGAATGACCCAAACAAGGTGTGAGACTAAATCCCTATAGGCATCCACCCGAAGATCTGTGCCTAACAGTCACTGAGTATATGGCAGGTAAAAGTGCAGTATGCACTAAACAGTAACAGTAAACAACTGGCAGTAATAGTAAACAGTAACAGGAAGATATAAAACAATAATAAATCCACAGAATAACAAATAGTAGTGAAGAAAACAGTGAACCACAAACAGGAGACCCTTTGGGAAGTACTCACAGCCAACCCCTTTGGTCATATCCAAGAAGTACCAACAACCCTCTAGGCAGTACACTCAGCCAACCCCCTCTGGTTTGGTCATAAGGAATTATAATACTCTCTAAGGAAGCCCGCTCAGTCAATTCCCTTTATAGTCTAATGTAGTCTGGGACTCTCTGGTGGTGATCATGCGGTCAATTCCCCTTATATACCCAAGGTATAGAAACACTCTAAGGAAGCTCACTCAGTCAATTCCTCCTATAGTCTCAGGTCTATCACATACTCTCTAAGGAAGCTCACTCAGTCAATTCCTTCTCTAGCCTGGAAAGGTTTTAAAGAAATTCAAACAGAGTAAAGACTCTCTGAGGAAACTCACTTGGTCTAACCTCATGTAGTCTATAATATCCAATACTATATGGGAAGCTCAGCTGGTCTATTCCCTATAGTCTATAATTTCCAAGACTCTATGAGGTAGATCACTTGGTCTAACCTCCCACAGTCCATAATAACTAAGACTCTCTGGTAAGCTCACTCAGTCTATCCCTAATAGTCTATAACAACAGTTTCTTACGACCCCATACCAATAAGTGCATACTAATGCTGTAATGACAAAGTAAACCTACAGAGCTACTTTGCTAACTAGTCTATAGAAAACGGCAAGTTAAGAATATCATTCCATCCAACAGTCAGAAGGCATGGAAAACAGGTATAACAGCCAAAGGCTAACCAGACCCAAATGTCGTAAACAGGACAAGGCAGGGAAAAACATCTAAGCACAAACACTATCCAAAAACATGATCAATTTAACTCTACACAAGCATACAAACATGGCAGTGAAAACAACAGGGGAAAACAGTAAACACATAAAACCCCGTTCACGGGTATTGGTGGTATTTGAACATAAAACTCAAAGACATCGAACGGTAAGGCACAAAACACCTACCTGGATGCAAGGATATCAATATACTTGAACCACAAAGATCGAATCTCCCTAGAATGTCATAGAGCTGAGAAAACTTCCAAAATTCTCAACCCATGATATCTTGTGAAAGAGGGAAAAACATGGAATGAAATTCAAGAAGAAGGAATAGCTTACCGCTATGGTTCCAATGCAATCGACGACGTTCGGTTTCGATAAATGGTGATGGATCGGTGGTATGGAGGAGATTCATCCTCTTCGGACACTCTGGACATAATTAGGTGAAGAAGAAGACACAAATAGGGATTAGACGGGACCCCGGTCCGATTAATGAATTAAAAAGAAAAGTACACCGTGTGTACTTCATGAGTACACAGTGTGTACTAGGCTTTTCCATACACCGCATTAAGAGGCATCCACCTCACCCCTACACACCATATGTGTGGCCCATACATGGCCATCACACGACCTCGCGCATGAGGAATGTACACGGCATGTACTCATAATGTACACGACATGTACTCATAATGTACACGACATGTACTTAGAAAATGTCCAGTTTTTACATTTTTCTCAAAAATGAGCAAACAAGGAAAAACATACCTGAAACAAAGATCTGGGTTCGTATAGAATTTTTTGCTTCTGCAAGGCACTTTCGATCTTGCCTCGGGGTCAGTTCCTCACTATTCGTTTGATATACGTTCTTTGTTGGAGAAGCGTTCTTCATTGGAGAAGCATTCTTCATTGGAGAAGAAGAGTTACTCCAAATTCTCCAATGCTTTTCTGACCCTTTACCATCGATTTCCCCTAACCCCAAAAGAATAATTTACAACATATTAAATTAATGTTGCCCATTAATTATGATGAGGTTGGAATAATAAAATTAATTGGGGATTTGAGATGTTTTCCACCCATTAAGAGTGGTTCAGGTGGTCCACACCACCATGGATTTAAATTGGGCATTTTCATGCCCGGGTGGTCCCCACCATCGAGCATTCAAATGGAAGGTTTAAACAAATTAAAATAATTTGTTCTTTATTTTATTTTTTTATTTCCATGAAAAACACAAAAACTAACTTTCACCCTCGACTAAATGTGGTTGAGTTGAAGTTATCCAAAAGATAATATTGGCACTATGAGTTCACCGGTGTCCTCGAATTTCAATTCCATGCACTGGTTCAAAAGTTACAAAAACCTGATCTCACGTTTAGAGAATGTACCTAAAAAAGTTCATAAAGTAATTCTGGGAACACTAGGCCTATGAATCATGTGCCGCCAATTTTCACGGACTCGTAAAATTCCATATAATTAAAAAAAATTACATGGAAATATTTCAGGTCTTTACATTCTACCCACTTTAGGGTTTTTCATCCCCATAAGCCAAAACTCAATCTAAGGGAACAAGTGGGGATACTGAGCATGCATCTGAGCCTCTCTCTCCCATGTTCTCTCCTGGAGGCTCCCATACTTCCAACAAACACACACTAATGGTATCGACCACCCATGAAGGACCCGCTCCAGTCGATCCTCAATCTCCACTGCGACCCCTATAAACATCACCCCATCATCGATGTCTTTCTCACCATGGTTGATGATGATAGTAGGGTCATGCATGTATCTACTCAGCTGGGATATGTGGAAAATGTCATGCACCTCATGAAAATGAGGTGGAAGCACTAAGAGGTAAGTAACCTCACCAACTCTGCTGAGGATCTAAAAGGGTCCGATGAACCTCAGTGATAACATGCCACACCATCCAAATCTCAGCAGACCACATCGGGGTGGACCCGTAGAAAGACGTGGTCACAATCCTCGAACCCCAGTGGTCTTCGTCTCCTATCAGCATAAAATTATGCCCGCTCTGTGTAGTCTTCATCTGCTACTTGATGATCTGCACCTTCTCGGTGGTAGCTGGTAACGCCTCTGATCCCACAAGTCATGAATCACTTGGGTCAGTCTTGCACAATAATGATCTGCAAGTTTGCACGTATAAAGCCTCGAAAGGTGTCATCCCAATGGTGGAGTAATAGATATTGTTTTATGAAGCTCCACTAATGGAAAGTGATCCTAACTTCTATGACCGAAGTCGCGAACGAAAGCACGAAACACATCCTTGAAGGTCTGAATGGTTTGCATAGTATGCCCATCCGTTTGAGGATTAAAGGAGGTGCACAAATGAAGATGCTTCCTGAAAGAATACCGCATCCCCTTCCATTGTCAGTAAGTGAAACATGAATCATGACTAGATATGATCATCTAGGGTACTCCATATATCCTCACAATCTCCTTCACATAGAGGCACCACTAGCTCTCTACTAAACCCTGCTCTCCGATCGGTAGGAAGTGGGCCGACGTTGTGAGTCGGTCGACAATCAAACCGATAGAAACATGACCCCTGGATATACGTGGGAGTCCTATCACAATGTCCACATATACCCCATCCCACGTCCACTCTGTGACCTTTGAAAGATGAACTAAGCCTACTGGTACCTGATTCTCTGCCTTCACTTGCTGACAATTGAGGCATCGAGAGACAAACTCTGCTACTTCCTTCATCATTCCTGGCCACCAGTACTGTCGTCGGAGATCTGGGTACATCTTCACCACTCTTAGATATACCACTATATGGTATTGTCGAACTCTCTCAACACATCCTCCCGAACCGACACTGGTACCATGGTATGTCCTCTGTAGAGGATGGCATACTCCCCCACCTTCTGAAAATCCAGCAAGGGCTTGTCCTATTGATATCTGAACACAATGAGCCTCGCAGTCAGCATCCCCACACTGCGCCTCCCTAACTCGCTGACGAAATGGTGGAGTGACTATAAGAGATTGTAAAAAAGCTACTCCATCTTGATCCAAAAAGGATATCTGTAAAGCGGCCAGCTACTCTGTCACCTCACCTAGAAGTTGTATACTTGATCTCATACTGAGTTCATCTACTACAATGTTCCCCTTCCTAGGAGTATAGGCTATCTCGAAGTCATAGTCCTGGAAGAACTAAATCCAATGTTGTTGTCCCAGGTTCAGGTCCTTATGAGAGAAGATATATATGAGGATCTTGTGATTAGAGTAAAATTTAAAACGTTCTCCCATCAAGTAGTGTCACCACATCTTCAAGTTGAATACCACTATTTCTAAATCCAGGTCATGGGTAGCATAGTTCTACTCATGTTGTCTCAGCTGATGAGAACCATGGGTAATAATTTCTCGCTCCTGCTTCAGGACACATCTGAGCCCAATTCCTGATGCGTCTATGTAGACTACGTACCCAACTCCCTCCTCCTGAAGCCTCGATATGGGGGCAGTAGTCAGCCTCTACCTCAACTCTTGAAAACTCTGTTGGCATCATTCCAACCACACATTTGGTGTCCCCTTCTTCTTCAATGCTGATAAAGGTGTTGCAACTCTAGAGAAATATTGCACAAAACTCTAGTAGTATCCGACCAATCCTTGGAAACTCCGTACCTCTGTCACACTTTAGGGTGGCTCCCAAGAAAGTACCACCTCAATATTCACTAGATCCACCACAAGTCCAGCATCTGACATGACATGTCCCTAAAAGTGAACTTCTTAGATCCATAACTATAACTTCGAGAGCTTACCATAAATATGGTGCTCTCAGAGTGTGTCCATAACTATCTACAAATGATTGGAATGCTCATCCTTGGTTTCCACATAGATCAAAATGTCATTGATGAACACTGTTACAAAGAGATCATGGTATGGATGAAAGATCAAGTCAATGAGTCCCATGAACACTACCGGAGCATTGGTCATGCTGAATGGCATAACCAAGAACTCATAGTGTCCATACCGGAATCTAGAAGTTGTCTTATACACGTCCTCGTATCAAACTCGGAGCTGGTGATTTCCTGACCTAAGGTCTATCTTCAAGAACCACTATGATACCTTCAGCTGTTCAAAGAGGTGTCTGATCCATGGGAGTGGATACATGTTCTTCACAATCACCAGTTTCAGGTGCCGATAGTCAATACAAATTATCAAACTCCCATCTACCTTCTTGGAAAAAAAATAGACGATGCCCATGGAGAAACACTGGGCCTAATGAGCCCTTTCTCCTATAAGTCCTCAAGTTGTACATGTTGCTCATGACGCTCTGCGGGAGCCATCCAGTATGTTGGTGTAGTTATCTGTGCCATCCCGGGGAACAAGTCAACGTAAAAGTCTACCTATATATGAGGAGGTAGACCCAGATCATCATTAGTGAATACAACGATGTAATGTTCCACCACTATAAGATATCTCAGACTCTCAACATCAACCGCTCCGAGGGTAAGGCTTTCCAACTAATGAGTGATCAGCTGCACTCTCTTATGGGTAACGCCATCCTATGTTTCCAAGGCTCCCTTCTTGATGGTGAAGGTTAAACTAGTCCCATCAATGTGAACACACCATACATTGTTCCTAATTTAGTAAATATAATCATGGACTGTAGATAATCAGTCCATACCCAAGATGATGTCTTAAGGCCTCGACGCCACTACTAGGAGATCCCATCTAAAGTTCTCACCTCATAGAGTATGCTCACACTACCACCACCAGTGTGTAATGGTCGAATCCACTCCCTTAAGAGTCTCTAGATATAAGGATCGATCCAACGACTCCATCGGAAACCCTGAGCTCTGAATGAGGGCAGTGGAAATAAAATAATGACTGGAACATATGTCTATAAGTAATACAACTAAGCTGTAGTAGACACAGATTGTACCTCGTATCATCTCTAGAGCTTCATGGCTGTAAGCCTCAATTTCATGGAGCTGAGATCTCCCCTATCCACATTCTATCTATGGTTGGGGTGGACTACCTAGTGGTGGAGGTAACATCTCGAATCATTTCCCACTGCCAGCTTCACAACCAGCTCCTCTGCCTTGTCCACCTGCTCCCTACTAAACTCCTCATTTAAACATCTATTTATACCTAGGCGGTCCTTCAACCATCTTATGATCATCCATATGGCAGGTCGGGTAATCAAGAGCCATGTGACCTTTCCCGCTCCATGTGTAACATGGCCTTCTCTTCACATGAATGGTTCTGTCTCTGGTGTTCCACACAACTGACCCTCAATCCTGTAGTTGTCCACCTGTTGGTCTAGTCCTCTTAGACCTCTGTGACATCTGTCTTCTGCCAGATGCAGAAGACTCCTCTACATGATGCACGTTGGTGCGTCTCACTACTAGTGACTGCTCAACAAAAAACCACTCCACTAAGAGGGCTCACTCTAACACCCCCGCCTACATCAGGATGCTAAGAGAAATCATCAAAGTCCTGATCTCCCTCCAGAATACTTGCTAAAAGGTATGTGACTTGATGAATGGGTCATGCACCATATTAGTGGAGTAGCGTGAGAGGTCAGTGAACCTCACTGTGTACTGATCCACAATCATGCTTCCCTTATAAAGATGAAGAAGCTCCTGTATATACACTGCGGGATGGGTCGCTGGGACAAACTCTACCCGAAATAGGATCTCAAAGTCTACCTAGAAATGTGTCACCTCATCCTGAACCTAGAGCATCAAGCTACACCATCTTCATACAGATTTCTATAGAAGACTAGCGGTATGGATCACAATGAGATTAGCTGGTGTCCCTACCTGTCAGAAGACTCTCACCACGACCTCCAACCAATCATTAGTCTCCTGTGGGTCCATCTCATCCATGAACCTCGGTGGCCTCTGGTTCTGGAACTCATGCAACATGCTCAATCGTAGTGAAACCTCTACTACTGGAGATGGTGGAATCATTGTCCCAATGATTAATGGTACTGCTGGTGGCTCCACTGGAGCTCCTACTAATAATGGGCGCTTCACCAAGGCCTCGTCTCTAGGTGGGATATCAGCGGGTATTATACCTGGAATCCTAGATGGCTGTTTGCGTGGAGGCAACCTAAAAAGAAACAGGTGCGCCATGGTAAAAATTTTATACTTGGTGACCTGACTCAAAAAAATCAGAAAAAAAACATTTCAAAACACACACAATAAATTTTTTTGTTCACTGAGTCAGAAATCAGATGTCGGGGTCCTGGTGTATTGATATGTTGGTCGCCACACCAGAACTGGATTCCCTAAACTGATAACCACACTCATAACACTTAAAATTATTTCAATTAAAAGAAAGACCAGAGTCTAATGTTTTACGGTATAACTGACCCCTCTGATACCCATTTGTCTCGACCCGTCCCCTGGGGCCCGTTTTTTGACTACCCCAATCCCGCCTTCCATAGGCCATGGGCTGGAAACTAGAACTGAAAGGCATATTACAAAAAAACAATAATTCATTGCCTTTATAACCTGTAAGCAGACACAATAAAACAAACAACAAGATACGAACACCAGTAAAGAATCCAGTAAAAAGTGTGTGTATAGTAAGAAAAAGGGGCCAAAATACAAGCTCAACTGAAAATTACATGTAAACTGGAGAGTACATGTAAAACTGGGAAATACAAGTGAACTGATACAACTCCTATGATCACCTGCCACAGACCCTACCTGAAGGGTAGATACAACTCTCTAATGGTCGTCTCTACGATACGCCTCATTTAATGTCCACCTCGAGCTACCTCCAGTCCCAGTACTCTCGTCCTCAATCAGTGTTTACTATTGTCTGCACCAAACACAATATGGTGCAGGCGTAGAGCATGAAGGGGTGAGTATAATGATACTCGGTTGGGACTTCGAGACCCTGGAAGGTCTCACAAAACCCACAAAGGATAAACCACCAAGCATGAAAAAATTGACAACCCTACTTAGGTATATTCCCATATATATACCTATGTTATAATGTATACCCATCTCAATCATGAGGAAACAAAAGGTCCAACTCAATAGCCCAAAGCTCTACTGTTTCACAAAGGAAGAAATACCATGAATGTTACACCACAATGGTAAGTTCCACAATGGTACCCACACATAAGATTACCACAAAGGTATCACCACGAAGGTAAGTACCACAAATGTAAGTACCACAAGGGTTCTCCACACAGAAGAATACCACAAACGTATCACCATGAAGGTATGTACCACAATGGTACGCCACACAGTAGATTAACACAAAGGTAAAGACACAGATCACAACAGCTATAACATTGGTATAGTAGTAGAGATGATTAGATGTAACTAATTAATCATCTTACATTGTTAAGAGAAGGACCAACATAGGGTCCGAAATTATCAGAATCACGTAGGATCCTAAATCATCATACCCATATAGGATCGTAGTACATAATCAGACACACATGGGATCCTAGTACAACAGACCCACAAAGGATCCTAGAGTAGCCTCGCATGGATTCCTAGATCGGATCATTGTGGGACCCTTAATCACAGACCCACGAAGGATCCTAATGCATAGACCCACATTGGATCCCTTTCTCAAGTTACATCCAGCTTCATGGTTCCCGTACCAAGCTCTCTTGATTCATAGAGGATCCACTCCTCAAGACACATGTCCATACTTCAACTTCCATGAAGTCCCATGAAGATTAATCTTAAAGGAACCCCATGTAAAAGGGGTCTCTACAAAATAGACGGTGCGTCAATCGAACGCTTGGTCTGTATTTTATTCTACTTTTAGTCCAGAAGGCCCAGTTGGATTCATGTTCGATCACACTCGGTCATACACCAACTTTATCCAAAACCCATGTGGGTAATACCAAAAAGACTATCTCGATACAAGGTTTCTGGCACCGTAAACGGTTTGTCAAATGGATGCTCGTAGATCAAGATATGGTCGAAAGAAAGAAAAGTTCTGAAGTGTGTCCGGGTCTAGTCTGACATGGTTGGACCGACCCGACCCGACATGGCCTGGGATGACCTGACATGATTTGGGGCGAACATGTCAGACCCGGGTCTGGCCCTAGGTTCCAACTGGCCTACTGGGTCCGGCCCGGCCCGCTATGTGGCAGCCTACAGGGCTCGAAGTGCGGTGGCCCATGGTGTGGGGCTTCCCATAGTGCGGTGGCCCACCGCAGCTGGCCGGATGGCCATACACCTCCTCCGCGTGATGCAGACACACGCCTCACCTTTTTCGGTGGCTGGTAGCGCGCTGACCACCATCCTCTTTTCACTGTAGCACAAGGCTGCAGCTCTTGCACACCATCCAGTGCGAACATGCGCGGCCATCCCCTTCGTGCGGATGGCCAGAGTATCGGCCGCCGTCCTAGTTCCACCGCGGTTGATGAGCCATGACTCTTTTTTGGCGATGCGGTTGCACCACCACTATCTTCGCGGCCGGCCATGGTTCCAGAAGCGGCTCCCAATTCCCATTGGTGGCAATCGCTGGCACTGGTTGTCATCCTCCTCTATCATGAAACACACATCCAAAACTGCAAAGGATTGTGAATAGGTCAGACCATGTTCGTTTAGCCGGCACCCTCCGAATTAGGTCGGTAGCAATTAGCTCAATAATCCATGAATCATGAAGAAGGAAAAGAATGTGTAAGGAGGTATTCATTTCAACAAACACTACCTTGAAGGTTCTGTTGGAGGATGAATGAGGAAGAAGACTAATTTGTTGAATATTTGGCATTCATTGTTTCTTCAAGGTTCTTCTGATCCGGGCTCGGGGTTGGTTCATCACTATTCGTTGGAGAGACGTTCTTCATTGGAGAAGTGTTCTTCATTGGAGAAGAAGAGTTCTTCCCAATTCTTCAATTCATTGCCAACCATTTTCCAATGATTTTTTCCCAACCCAAAAAAACAAATATCAAACTTATTAAATTAATTTTCTCCATTAATTATGATGAGGTCATCATAAATAAATTAATTGGGGTGTTGGGAAATTTTCACCCCATTAAGAGGGGTTCATGTGGTCCCCACCACCATTTATTTAAATTGGATGTTTTCTAGCTCGGGTGGTCCCCACTACCGAGCATTGAATTGGGAGGTATAAAAAAATGAAATAATTTGTTACTTATTTTATTTTTTTATTTCCACGAAAAACACAAAAACTAACTTTCACCCTTGACAAACTGTGGTCACGTCGAAGGTCTCCTTAAGCGAATATCAGCAATGAGAGTTCCAAGGTGTCATCATATTTCGATTCCGATCACCGGTTAAAAAGTTACATAAACCCGCTTTCATGTTTACTAAACATACCTACAAAAGTTAAGAAATTCATTCTGGTCACACCGGGCCTCATAATCACGTGCCGTCAATTTTCGCAGACTCGAAAAATCCCCATATAATTAAAAAAATTACATGGAAATTTTCTGAGTCATTAAAGATCAAACAAAATGGAATCATCAAAATTTGGCAGAAACACGACACATGAATTTATTATGAGTCAAGGATAACCTCCAAGAACATTTCACATTGTAGTACAAGACGAAGATAATCATTAGGACCATTGGACATAGTAGCACAAGCCAAGGCTAACCAAAAAGATCATCACACATAACATATCATGATAATAAAATTTACCCAATGCATTGGAGAACTATCTATGTGCACCCATATTAAATTTTCATGAATATTTTTCCACATAAATAATCATACATTATCAATCTTACATGAACTTAAGGATTACCCATGAAATGAATTGGGTTCAATAATCATTTCATAAAAAATAAAAAATGGTTGTATTAAAAGAGAATATGAATGAAATGGACCAAAATATAAATTAACATTATTAAGAAAAACTAGGAACGAATCATGATAAGTGAGGTCAAGTAGAAGGGATCACAATTATGAAATTTTGACATAAAACCATTTTTGACCAGTTTTAATGAAAATACTATAGAGACTTTAAAATAGAAAAGTGAACAATATTTTATATAAAATCTAAAGTTAAACAATAATGTTATGATAATAAAAATGTGTGTTTTTATATAGACAATGGTGTATTAAAATAGAGGACATAGAGCACTTGAAATTAGTTAAAAATATGGGAATTTCCTTTAAAACAGATTTTCTTAATGGGACGTATCGTGGAGGGGTTCACTTAAAAGAATATATATCCAAAAAATAGAATGAGGTATGGATATTGATACATTTTAATAGCATATAAACTTAATTTGAACACATTACATAAAAATAAAAGATATCTTCATTTGTGTATAATGAATGGTAGAGAAACCCGAAGGAATACATGAAGTTTGAGTAGAATTCATTACAAATTATATGTATGGTACCTGGTGTACTTAGAGAGACTCGTGAGATATAAAAGGGATTATCATCACTTATACATAATGAGTGATGTAAGGGGGTGGTGTGAAATCATACTGCATCATTAGGGATTACAAATAAAATCGCATATCATTGAGGATATTATTGAATAAAAGTTAAATGGGGAGGATCCCTTACTATAAATCCAATTAAGATGTATTTTTGAAATCAATAACATGAAAAATAAATCTAGGTTCATCAATTAATAATTAAATAACCTATTATATATTTAAAATATTTATTATACACTTCTTATGTTCATTTATAACAATTTTTATTGGTTATAAGGTTCAATTTCCTTGTTCGGGTCTGTTTTCATGCTTTGTTATAATGATCTGTTCATGTTCATATAAACATTCATGATGAAGGTGGTTGTCCAGAATTGATGTAAAATTTTAATTTTTTGCATCCTTATGTTTTCATTTTTTAAACATAAATTGTTTACTATATGTCATGTTGAATCATTATATAAAAATGTAGCGACAACCTTTTGGGTTAATTGGCAGTTTTTTGACCACAAGAACCCATTTTGTTTAATAAAACAAAATCATGAGTACAAATGGATAATGAACCATATACAAGGAATAATAAATATATTGTGGTCTGGTTAAACCATAAAAATTGATTCATTACCAAAATTTAATATGGTAAACGAAATTGATTACATGTCATCCTTGATTGAGCGAAATCAACACATCTCAAACAGTGTTTTTGTTTTCTTCAAATAAATGACGAGGAAAAGTGAAATGATAAGGAATAATAACATTATAGATATATAAATCCATTAGATTTATTTTACTGGATTTATCATTCTGTTTGGGTGAATATAGGTGTGGAAGGAAACAATAAAAGAAAATAACTAAAAAGAAATAAAGGAATTCAAATATGGAATTTACCTCTTGAGTTTATCTCCTTTGAGAGCCTCTTAAGGGGAAAGGATTTGGTATTTGGAATACAATAGGGGATATTGGACATGGTGGAGGAGCTTGAGGAGAAATTTATGTAGAATTTTTCCAAATCACAAGGCTTGAGATAAGTGAATAGAAAAGGGTGGTAGATGTGGTATTTATAGTGGAGGGGCGGAGAGTATTAATAATATTATTATCATTAGTTTATTATTTTTCCATAAGACATTAAATAATATGTATTCCGTGGTCTAGAATATTAATAAATTCATGTGATTTTGAGAATTGGGTTCTTAAATAAATTATTATGTTAGGCATAATGGATTTGAATCATTATGTATTTATACCGAAAATTAATGTATTTTACTATTCAGAAAAAAATCAAGTATTTCAGAAAAATATGAAAAATTCACCCTAACAATTTATTTAAATGTATAACCCAAAAATGAAATCAATTTTTCAAAAATAATTTAATAAACATGAATAATTTAATATTTAATTAAAATCATTATTTTCTTGATAAATACATATTTTAAAGAATTTATTTTCTTTTTCCCAAAAATAAGTGCGCCGTACTTCCACATATATCTTATTTATATACATTCATAGGTAAGGTTACAAATTATTATGGTATGTAACTATTAATAATCGTAAATGTATTATTCATATGTGTTTTTTACAGCTCACCAAAAATCATGTTGGTCAGATTATACTCCAAAAAAATTTCTGATCGCAACCATGTAGGTCAGATTTTCAAAATCCAAACAACAGAAGTGACAAACTTATGATTAAATGTAACAATTCACATAGTAGTTCTTTGGGTTGAGATTTCATGTGATTATATGAAATATTTATAATAGTGGAATTTCAATATAAAAACATTGGTTTGTTACATTCTCCCACTTAAGAAATTATGCACTCGAAATTTCATTTTACATTCTAGTCCATAAATCGGTGCATGTGGTTTTACTTCATTTCCTCCTCCAGTTCCCATGTTTCCTCTTTGTACTTATGGTCCCTCCATATTACATTGAAAATGTGAGTAGTCTTAATAAAAATAACATTATCAGTATTATCAATGAACTTCACTGCCTGCTCCTCAAAAGAACGATCATACTCCAGCTGTACCACCTCTGGAGAGAGTACATGTGAAAGATCTGGTATGTACTTTTTAAAGAGGGATAAATAAATGACATTATGTAAATTGTACACTCTTGGATGATGTGCTAGTTGATATACCAAAACCCTGAAACAATAATGAATCTCAAAGTGGTTAATGTACCTAGGACATAACATCCATTTTTTCCAAACCCCATGACCTTCTTCCATGCTTATTTGTGGAGAAATACAATGTCTCCAACATTGAACACAAGGTATCTTTGACGATTGAATTCATAACACTTATATTGAATTTATAATTCCTTGATATGATGGTCAATGGTTTTCACCTTATCCACTATTTCATTGGCAATTTCTGGTCCTATCAGTGTACACTCATTAACATCATCCCAACATGCTGGTGTGCTATGCCTTATCAGATAAAGGGATTCATATGGTTCCATTCGGATTCTCAAGTGGAAACTATTATTGAAGGAGAATTCAACAAGTTTAATTTTTTGGTATCATCCTCCTTTGATGTCTATATAACATGCTCTCAAAATTTTCTCCATTGTCTGAATAGTTCACTCATATTTTCCATCAGTTTAAGGATGATCCTTACTAAAGATTAGTTCAGTGCATAGAGAATATTGGAGACTATTCCAGAACATTGAGTTGAATATCAGATCACAATTAGATACAATAGATAGTGATACTCTATGATTCTTTACCACTTTTTTGATTTAAATACAAGCAAGTTTATCTGAGGAGAATTCCTCTCGAATTGTGATAAGGTGAGTTGTCTTCGTAAGACGGTCCACATCGAACCATTTATCATTGTATCCTCTATATATGCTTGGATGTCCAGTGAAAACGTCTATGGTAATGTTCTCCCACTTCCATGTGGGTATGTGTAGTTGTTTCATTATCACTTCCTACATTTCCCCTCGGTCTTCACTTTCTAACATATAAGTCACTTTGATGCATATTCAATAATACCCCTTTTCATATTGTCCCACCAAAGGATTTCCCAAAGACCTCGATACATCTGTTTTCTCCTTGGGTTAATAAAGAAGGTGGATCTATGTGTTTCATTAAAATATCATTATTTCACACTAGATCATATGGTACACTTAATTAAAACCCAAATCCTACAACTCCATCCATGTAAATCATGAACTAAAAGGATTTTCTTTTTTTAATGGCTTTCACACTTTTCTGAAGTTCCACATCTTTTCTTTGATCATCCATTATTTTCCCCATGGGGTATGGTTCAGGAATAATTTATGTAAGGATTGATTATGTTCCTCCATTATGTATTCCCATATCCATTCTCTGCAAATCTATGAAGACCTTCTCCTTTTAAATTCTTATCAATGATAAACACGCAGGATATTTTCTACATAAAGCATCTCCCACCTTGTTTTCCTTACCTAGACGGTAGTGTATTGAGAAGTCATAATCCATGAAATGATTTTTTCATAATCATTGGAACATATTATGATCTTTCTATGTGAATAAATATTTTAGACTCTTATAAGGATATATATATATCTCTCTCACTTATACCCATAGATATAGTGTCTCCATATTTTCAATGCAAAGATCATAGTTGCCACCTGGAGATAATGTGTTGGATAATTTTTCTCCTTGATTTTTAAATTCCTAGAGTTGTATTCTTTCAAATTATAACTTTTCATTAGCACACTACATAATCCCTCATTTAAAGAATCAATGTACACCACAAAGGGTTCTCCACTTGTTTGTAGTGTGAGTATTGGCACATTGATAAGCCTCTTTTTCAACTCCTTATAATAGTCTTCACATTCCTCAGTCCAGACAAACATTACTCCCTTCTATGGAAGCATGGTCATTGGGTTTGACAAACATGAAAAGTACTTCACAAATTGTTGATAATACCCATACAGGCCCAAAAATCATCAGATATCTATTATAGATGTCAGCCTTGGTCATTCTAAATATTCTATTTTCATAGAAGGGTTCACAAATATCTATTTTCTTGTTGTAACATTCCATAAGAATGATACATCCACAATCCATAACTCAAATTTACTTTACGTTTACTATAGATTCTCCCTTATAAATTTCTTTAACATAGTAATGAAATTCCCTCATTATCTTCCTTGATCTTGGAGTATTTCATAATATCCTAAAAAAAGACTACTAATTTATTTTGAGTTAATATGTAAAGACCCTATTCATTAAATCCATGAAAATATCTGGGGAATTAGAGAGTCTGAAGGGAATCACTCTGAACACATAGTGTTTATAACTCAATTGAAATGAATCCTTGGGAATATATTCCTTCCTCAGCATTAATTTTTGTTATATATACTGAAGGCGCACCTTAGTGAAATAACTAGAACCCCAAATCTGATCAAAACATTCATCTATTCAATGAAGGGGATACTTTTTCTTTATTGTGATTTTATTATGCTCACGATAATCAATGCAGAGGTGTAATTATTGATTCATATTCTTGACAATGTGGACATGCACATCCCATGTATAAGCACTAAGGCGTATAAAACCCTTATATAGATTATCTTGTAACTTCTTCTTCAATTCTTCTAGATCTACAGTGGAAATTTTGTAAGGTTTGTTTGTTATAGGTAGAGATCCTGGAATAATTTCAATTGATAAATCAACCTCTCATTTAGTAGGAATACTAGGAAAATCGTTAAGGAATAAATTAGTGTAATCCCTCATGATTGGAATGTCCTCAAGAATTATTCTTTCCATTGTCCAAATAATTTGAGTTGGAGATGATTGCTCATAAATAATTAATATTCACACTTGAGGAAATGATTATAAAAGAGATTCATCTACCTCCTTACACATTTAATAAATAAGAGGATTCTTCTGGATGTTATGATTGATTTCCCATTCCCAAAAGTTGATATTGGATTTGTATAAAGATAGAAAATCCAGGCCCAAGATAGCATCTAACTCCACTAAAGGATGTGTGATGATAATTTATAGGGGGTTGAGTCCATAAACATTATTTGACGAGGAGTTATAAACTACGAACGCAATAATTTACCCATTCATTATTCTCACAAATAACATGTTCTCCAAATTTTAATATGGTATTGGAATAGTTTTACTAACCATTAATGATATTACAGAATGCGTATAACAAGAATCAAATAGTATGTTCTCTATTCATGAATGAATAACTAGCATTCATGTCACCACATAGTTATCCAGATCGACCTTAGTAGTAGTGATAACATAATTCCTTCCTTGTTTTTTTAGTGGTTATTATGGATTTTCTATTTGGGCTTAGGGAAATTGTTTGCTTATTTCCCATGTTCCGTTAATTTGTAAAACTTCACTATGGGCAGAGTGCTGATAGGAATTGTCCTTTATTCTTCCACATTAGCAGGATGTATCATATCCCTTCAGTAGTTCTTGTCTAGATGTTCAAAATTTCCACTTTTGTTGAAATTCTTGGTACCGTATACAATTTTTTTGGATGATTCTTATCACAACCATTTCAAGTGGAAATTTAGAGATACTTTCCATCATGGGACTTTTTTTTAACAACCCATGTTGTTATATATTTTTTACTTATTTTAATCGGGCCCACAATACCGCGGATAGTCTATAATCTATATTTCAGCCATGAGGGAATAATTGAAAATATCCTCATAACATTCAATGTCGCGAATCTCCAATACCTTAAATAGAATCGATATTATCCCAGTAACGAATCTATCCAACTTGAATTAGTTGTTTATTAGAAAGACATAGTTTTACCTTTAAATCATTGTAATGTTTTCATTCTAGGCCACGAATAACTGATTTTCCATCAGATTGAGACCGTTGAACTCCCTTTCCATTTGAGATGGAGGGTTTGAGGAAAATATATATTCAAAAACATCCTCTAGAATTTCTCACAATCCATGGAATCAATTTCCTCTTGGGAATTTGTATTCATGGTTACTTTCCACAATTGATCGGCTCCCCCCATCAAAATGATATACTTCCAGAACAACATTCTCTTCATCCGATCACTAGAGGACAGAGAATAAATTTTCAATGGAGTTAATCCACAATTCCCTGAGGAGGGGATCATAATATCTGCTAAACATGAGAGGAATTTTCCATATGACGGTTTCTACAGAAAATTTATCTTTCCTTGGAGGAAGTGGGCATAACACAAGATTAATGTTAATTTTAATATCGTCATCCAGCTAAGAAAGTACTATCATGATGTTTTGGGCACCCATTCCCATCATATCAGTCATGTCATTAGGGAAATATTCACATAGCCTATCACAGTGGTTGTTGGAACGTGTTCTTATATTTCCCTCTATTAACTAAGAAAAAGAATATACAATGAGATGGATAAAATACTTATTTATTAAAAATAAAAAGGAATAATTTGAACACAAAAATGTATAAACTTCTAGAAGATAAGTATATGTTATCTTGTGATTCATTGGGTTTAAATATAGGCTATCCTAAATAAATTTATGAACTTATTTTCTTACAGGATTTATTTATTCACAAAATAATTAATTGTAATAAGCTCATTAATTTACCAAAGCATATCACCACACATTGACTAACTAAGGGTGAATAAATACAAATTTTCATGTACCTGGATACCCCAGTTCAACCCCCAAAACTCTTTATCAGAATTTTCAATACTAGGTATATCTATTCCAGAGCCGCCTCAACATGTTTTCATCCAGACATGGACATATTTTCTTGATAAACCACTTAATCTATACATTCCAAAAATTAGGTATGTTTTCTTATATATTGTCTCATCATTAAGGTTCTCACTAATGTTCACTATTATTAATCTCAAAAAAACTAGACCATATTCTGATACCAACTATAGTGATGCTAGCCGTTTATATATAACATTACATGATATTTTGCAAAATAATACATCAGAGTAGAATCTGAGGATCATAAATCCTTATATCATGCCAGACATGGTACATAATCAAACATTACAAAAATGAAATTTTTATTTAAACTTAATATTAAGCTCTTATCTTCCATTGTGCTAATACATCTGTTTCGAATAACATAGGGATAAAATAAACAATGGGATGGGATTAATTCTTAATAAGGAAATAACCATTAAAACAATGCATTATCACATGGGATAAAAGGCTTGGAATACTGATATGAAATAATAATTAATATACTGAATCATAAAATATAATCATGGGATAATTTAATAGTTGAAGCATGGAAATGTGGAATAAACTTAAAACATTAATGTAATATTATTCATGGTTATCCTCCAAGACCCTTTCCCATATAATCACATTCCAAGGCTAACCACCAACACTGTTTCACATAAAAGCACAAGCGAAGGCTAACTACCCAAACTGTCACACATAACATCTCATGAGACTCAAAATTACCCAATGCATTGGAGAGCTGTCTAGATGCACCTATATTAAATTTTTATAAATATGTTCTCCATATAAAGAATCATACATAATCAATATTATATATACATAAGTGTTTCCCATGGAAGGAATTGGGTTCCACAATCAAGTCATAAAACATAATAAATGGACTTATTAAAAGTTTCCATGAAGGAAATGAAATAAAATATACATGGAAATTCCTGAGGGAAAATAATAATTTATCGTGGTATGTGACGTCATGTAGAAGTGACCACATTCCTAAAATTTTAGCATAAATTGTTTTGAGCAGTTTAAAGGAAAATCCAATAGTGGCATTAAAATAGAAAAGGGAAAAATATTTAAAATAAATCATTCGTGAACCAAGATGGTTATCATAATGAATTAATAATTTTATAAAGATAATGGTGGCTTAAAACAGAAGATAGAGTGCACTAGAAATAGGGTAAAATTTGGATGTTCCCTTAAAACGAGTTTGCTTATTTGGATGTATCGAGGAGGGATTCACTTAAAAGAATTTATATCCCCAAAATAGAATGGTTTATGGATCATGAAACATGATTTATGAGAATATAAAATGAATATAGATGTTGTACATATAATGAAAATACACATTTATCTGTGTAAAAATAATGATAAACCAACCCGATGGAATAAAGGTACTTCGAGTAGAATCCCTTAAAGATTATCGGCATGGTATCAGGTGTACTTAAGAGTGATTTATGGGAGATAAGGGGGAGTATCATCCCTTACAAATCATTAGGGAAGTAAGGGGGAGGATAGAAATCAAGCCCCATTATTAGTGATTACTCATAAAATTGCACATCATAGATGACATTCTTGAATAAATGTTAATTAGGGAGGATCCCTTACCTTAAAAATGATGGTCATCTTTTCATGAACATAATTACCTGAAAAATAAAATTAGGTTAAGTAATTGATAATTAAATATTCAAATATATATGTGAAATATATATTATAACCTTTTGTGTTCATTAATACCTATTTTAATTGGTTATAATGTTAAATTTTATTGCTCGGGTCTCATTGCTTGCTTGGTTTTATGATCAGTTCTTGTTTGGATAAACATGCATGATAAGGTGGTTGTTAATAATTTATGTTTTATTTTATTATTGAAAATCATGAAGGATACATAGTTAAATAATTATTTTGGATACTTTATGTGATGCTGAACCATTACATAAAACCTTAGTGACATCCTTTTGGGTTAATTGGAGGTTTTTTTACCATAAAGAACACATTTTGTTTTATGAACCAAAACCATGAGTAAAAAATAATTACAAAACCATAGAGGAGTAATAATACATATATTTTGTTATGGTTCAACCATGAAAATGCAATAATGACATGAATTATTGACTGTAATGGAAATTGTCAACCTGTCGTCCTTGATTGTACTAAATTAACAAAACTCAAACAATGTTTTCATTTCTTTGAAATAAAAGACAAGGAAAGAAGAGAAGATAATGAATTATCCAATTATGATAATATAATTCCATAACATGTATGTTACTATTGATTTTATTCAATTATTTTTAATATAGGTGAGTAAATAAAGAAATTAAATATTAGAACTTAAAAGAAATAAAATAAATGGAAAGATAAATTTACCTATTGAGATTATTTCCATTGAGGGAATATTAATGGAAGAGGATTTGGTATATAGAAGAGACTAGGGGATTTTGGAAGTGGAGGATGAGCTTGGGGAAATATTTGGTCAGTTTTTTGGCGTGGCTCAAGGCTTGAGAGGAGTTGAGAGAAAAGGGTGGAAGAGGTTGTATTTATATTGGAGGGGAGGAGGGTTTTCATAATAGTATAGTCACTAGTTTATTATTTTTTCCCATATGACAACAAATAGTAAGTATTCCATGAACTAGAATAGTAATAAAAGAATTCGAGTTGGATATTTTTATGCTTACATCGCTTAGGATGCTAGGAATAATGGATTTAAATTATAATGTATTTATATAGTAAATTAATGTATTTTAGTATTCAGAAAAAATTCGTGTATTATAGAAGAAATCCAGAAAATTTATCCTAACCCTTTTTTGAAATTTAGAATCCAAAAATGAAATCCATTTTTTAAAGAATAATTTTAAAAATATAAATAATTTAATATTTAATTCAAATCAAAATTTACATGAAAAATACAGATTTTAAAACATTTATTTTCTTATTCCCAGATATATGTGTATTGTATAACCACTTGAATCATACATAAATATTACCATTAGTAAGGTTAATATTCATCAGCGTATGTCAATATTCATAAAGGTAACATTACAATTCATAATTATATGTTACTATTCACCAAAATTTATGTTGGTCATATTAGACTACAAACAACGTAATGATCACAATTGTGTATGTCCAATTTTTAAAATTAAAATCAATAAAGTGAAAAAATTATGTTTAGAGGTCACATATCATTTAGTAGTTCATTGTGTTGTGGTTTCTTGTGATTATATGACATATTTATAAGAAATTAATTTCCATAAAGAATTGGGTTGTTACATTCTTCCCCCATCAAGAAATTTCACCCTCAATATTTCATTTCACATTATAGGCCCTAAAAATGTGCGGGTACTTTTCCATCATTCTCTCCTCTAGTTCCCATGTTTCCTCTTCATAATTATGGTTCATCCATAGTACCTTGACCAGGTGAGTAGTATTTTTATGTATAACGTTATCTCTATGATCCAAGATCTTCATTGGATGCTCCTCATAAAAAAGATCATCCTCCAACAATACCACCTATTAAGATAGTACATGTAAAGGATATGGTACGTACTTCCTTAAGAGGGATAAATGAATGGAATCATGTACTTTTCCAATGATAGGTGGAAGCGCTAGTAGATAGGCCACAACCCTAACATGATGAATAAAATCAAAGGGGCCAATTTACCTAGGACATAAATTCCATTTCCTTCCAAACCTCATGATCGTTTTCTATGGAGATTTGAAGAGGAAACAATGTCGCCAACATTGAACTCAAGGTATCATCGAAGATTGTATTTATAACTCTTCTGTCAACTTTGGGCATCCTTAATATTCTTCTAAAAGGTTATCATCTTCTCCACAATTTATTCTACCATTTCCGGTCCTATAATCTTATGCTCACTAACTCCATCCCAACATGTGGGTGTTCTGCACATTAAGAAAAAGGTTGCATATGGTTCCATTCACATTCTTGATTAGAAACTGTTCTTGTACGAGAATTCGACAAGTGTAAGATGTTGGACCCATCCCCCTTTGAAGTCCATATAACATGAAATCAACATATTCTATTGTTTCTGAATAGTTCACTCATATTGGACATCAGTTTGAGGATGATAGGCCATTCTGATGTTTAGTTCAGTGCTTAGAGCATGTTGTAGAGTTTTCCATAAAATTGAGGTGAATCTTGGATCATGATCGGATATAACAGATAGAGGTACTCCATGTATCATTACCACTTTTTTGATGTAAATTCATAAATTTTTATTCAATTATAAGCCCTATGGAATTTAGATAAAGAGAGTTTTCTTTGTAAGATGATCCACAACTACTCATATAGCATTGTTTCATATGGATGTCATTGGAAGTCTGGTGAGAAAGTCCACGGTAATGTTCTCTCACTTCCACATTGGTTTGAGTAGAGGTTGGATCATCCCCTTAGACTTTTACCTCCTAGTATACACTTTCTGACATTCATGGAACATTGATGCATATTCAGCAATCTCCCTTTTCAGATTGTGCCAGCAAAAGATTTCTTGGAGATCTAGGTCTATCCTTGAGTACCCTGGGTGAATAGATAAGTTAGAGATATTTTCATCACTAAAAATATCATTATTTAACTCTAGATCAGATGATATACTGAATTGTGGCCCAAATCATATAACTTCGTCCTTATAAATCAAGAACATAAATTATTTTTCTTTTTAATGGCTTCTATCCTTTTCTGATGTTCCACATCTTCTCTTTGAGAATACATTATTTTCTTCATGAGGGATAGTTGAGAAATAATTTGAGAAAATGATTGATGTCGTTCCTCACTTATTGATTACCATTTCCATTATCTAAAAATCTATGAAGATAGGTTCCTTTTAAATTTTCATCATTAATATGGTTACAAGATCCTTTGTACATAGAATAAATTTCACCTTGTTTTCCATATTGGGATGGTAGTGTATTGAGCAGTCATAATCCATGATGAGCTTTATCCATTTTCATTGGCACATACTATTTTCATTCTCTGTGAAAATTTATTCGAGACTCTTGTGATTAGAATATATCTCACACTTATCCCCATAGAGAAATTGAGGCCAGATTTTTAATGAAAATATCACAACTGCCAACTCGAGATCATGGATGGGATAGTTTTTATCGTTTATTTCTAGTTACCAGAAGGCATAGGGTTTCACTTTATCATTTTTCACTAGAAAACATCCTAATACCTTATTCAAAGCATCATTGTACACCTCGAAGGGTTCTCCACTTGTTTGGAGTGTTAGTACTTGCGCATTGATGAGAAAATTTTTCAACTACTAGAAACAATATTCACATTAATAAGTCTAGAAAAACATTAATCCATTACCTTTCATCTTGTTCATTGGGTTTGGAAATTGTGATAAGTATTTCAAAAATCATTAATAATACCCATCTTGACCAAAAAAACTATGGATCTCCATTATAAATGTTAGATTGGGCCACTATTCAATTACCTTTGTCTTAAAAGGGTCCACAGATATCCCTTGGATGGTGATAACATGCCCCACGAATGATACTTCCTCAATCTAGAACTCAAATTTAGTGCAATTTTCATTTAGCCTCTCCCTTAGAAAAGTATTCAACACAGTATTCAAATGCTCCCCGTGTCCCTCCTTACTATTGATGTATATCCGAATATCACAATAAAGACTACCAAAACAATTTCACGGTAATCTCAAAATACACTATTCATTAAATCCATAATAATTGTTGGGGAATTAGTGAGTCCAAAGGGAATCAATATGTACTCATAGGGTCTATACCTTGTTTGAAAGGAAGACTTTGGAATATCTTCCTTCCCATTATTTAATTGGTAATATCTTCACAGAAGGTCCACCTTAGAAGAATAACTATCCCCATAATGCTGATAAAACAAGTTATCTATCCGAGAAAGGGGGTACTTGTTCTTTATCATTATTTTTTTGAGCTCACTATAATAAATGAAGATGCGTATTGATCCATCCATCTTTTTGAAAAAGAGGAATGTCACACCCCATGGTGAAGCACTCAGGCATATAAAACCCTTCTCAAAATTCTTCTATAAATTCTACATAAACTCTTCTAGTTATATAGTGGCCATGAAGGAAGGTGTATTTTATATAGGTAGAGATCGAGGAATAAGTTCAACAATGAAATCAATCTCTTAGTCATGAGGAATACTAGGAAACTATTCAGGTAATACATCAGTGTAATCCCTCATGATGGGCATGTCCTCAAGAATGATTATCTCATATGTCCCGATAATTTGATCTAGATATGATATCTTATAAATAATTAATACCCACACATGAGGAAAAGATTCTAGAGGAGGTTCATCATCCTCCTTACACATGTAAAGAATAGGAGGATGCTTTGAGATGTGGAGAGATTTACCTTACCTGAAATTTGATATTGGATTTCTATAATGATAGTCAATCCATGCCCAATATTGGGTCAAACTACACTAAATGATGTATGATGAGATTTTCATTGTGGTTTATTCCACAAACATTAATCTAGGTGGAGTTATAATTCATGGATACAATAATTTCCTTATTAACTATTCTCATAGATAACTTGTCCTCCAAATTTCGAGGTGGTGTTTGAATAGTTCTACTAACCGTGCAAGATATACATGAATGTGTAGAACCAAAATAAAATATTATGTTAACAATTAATGATTGAATAACTGGAATACATGTCACCACATCATTATTCGGATCCACCACATTAGTACTGATAGTGTCAACCCATCCTTATTTCCATGGAGGTTGTTGTTGATTTTATACAACAACCCCTGACATAGGGAATTTTTTTGCATAATTACCATGATCAATAATTTGTAACACTACACCAATTAATGATATTTGATCGCAACCTTCCTTTATTCTTCCATATTAGTGGTAAATTTCATATACCTTTAGTATCTCTTGGCTAGAATTCCATGGTTTCCCCATTTGAAGTAATTCTTGGTTCCCATTTGATAGTTCCGAAGATGCTTCTTCAAACAAACATTACAAGTGACATATTAGGGATCATTTCCATTATGGTTTTTTTTTAACCAACAATGTTGTTCTATAGATTTATCTTCATGTCATTGGACCCAAGAGACCACTGAGAGTCTCCAACATTCATTTCAACCTTGAGGGAATAATGAAAATTCTTATCATAACATTCGAAGTCTCGAATAACCAACAACTTTTATAAAAATTTCATTCACCTGCTAATGAAGTGATCCACATTTCTTTTGGTGTTCATGAAAATTCTAGAGACATACTGTGAAAGCCTTGTAAAGATTGCTTCATACGCCCTGATGGACTCATATTCCATCTTCTAAAGACTAAGTAACTCTCTTTCCTTCAATAGGTAGAGGGTTTGAAGAAAATAATTAATTAAAAACAACCTTTTTAATTCCTCCCAATCCATGGAATAAATTTCATCTTGTGACAATGTATTCTTAATCTGTGTCTAGCACTGATCAGCTTCCCGATCAAAATGATAGACCACCAGTACAACTTTCTATTCTTCTAAGCACATGAGGACATAGAATATCTTTTCAATGGAGTTAATCAACTACTCCTTGAGGAGGGGTTCAAAATATCTACTAAACATGGGATGAAATTTCCTCATGAAGGATTCTATGTCCACATTCTCTTTCCTCAGAGGATGAGGGTGTTCTACATGATACAAGTTAATATTCATAACTTGAGCGAGACGAGCAAGTAATTTAAGATGTTTTGAGCACCCGTACCCATCACATCAGCATATCATTTGGGAAATATTAATATTTCCTATCTCATTGGTTGTTGGGACACATACTTATATTTTCCTCCATTAACTTAGTAAAAAAACAAAAAATTAGAGGTATTGAATAAATAGATATTGAACATAAAAAATGAATCATTTGAACATAAAAGGATAAAATCGTATAGGATTAATATATCCTAACATTCGATTCCTCATGTTTAAATCTAGGTTATCCTCGAAATATTTCTTAACATATATTCGTATGGAATTTTTTATTCTCTTAATAATGGTTTTTACTAAGATAATTAATTTACCAAAGAATAACCCTCACGATTTTCAAACCAAGAGTGCAGAAAGTCTTGTTTTCCTGTACCAGGATACCCAAGGTCAAGCCAAAAAATCATCATCGGAGAATTAACCCTTAGGTGCATTTTTTCTAGAGCCGACTCTACATATTTTTATCTCGATAGGCTCAAATTTTCATGATAAACTACTTACTTTGTACTATCCAAAACATAGTGATGTTTTCTTATACTTAGTCTCATCCTTAAGGTTCTCATTATGGCGATCTATTATTAATCTCCAAAAATAACTATACGATCCTCTAATGCGAACTATAGAAACCCTAGACTTTTAAATATAACATTACATGATTTTAAGAATAATTATGCATCCGTGTACAATTTAAGGATCGTAAATTATAGTGTCTTGGAAGACTAGGTACATAATGAGATGTTATAAAGGAAACATTTTATTTAAACTCCATATTGAGCTCCAATCATCCATTGTGATCATACATATGCATTGGATAACCTGGGGATACCATAAATAGAGTGATGAGCTAAAATCCTAATAATGTATTAACTATTATAACAATGCATTATCACATAGGATAGAAGACATGGAATGATTATATAAAGAGGAAAGTAACATATGGAATCATAACACACACATATAGGTTAATTTAAAAATGGAGTCATGGAAATATGGAACAAACATGAATGATGAATTAAGTCTGAGTCAAGGCAAACCTCCAAGACTGTTTTACATAGTTTCACAAGCCATGACAGACCTCCATGACCATTGTACATAGTAGAACATGCCAAGGATAACCGCCCATACCGTCACACATAATGTTTCATGAGAATAAAATTTACCCAATTCATTGGAGTGAAATCTAGGTTCACCCATATTAAATTCCCATTAATATTTTTTCCACAATGAGAATCAAATATAATCAATCGTCCAAAAATAGAAGGGTTACACATGGAATGAATTTGGTTACACAATCATGTCATAATACATAATAAACGATTGTATTGAAGGTGTCCATGTTAGAGAGGAACTAAAATATAAATGGAAATTACAAAGGGAAAATAGAAATGTGTCATCTTAAGTGATGTCATATAGATGTGATTTCATTAAATCAATTTTAGTATAAAAACATTTTTGATCGGTTTTAAGAAAAATAATAGAGTGCCCTAAAAATAGAAAAGGGAATAATCATTTATAAAAAATCAAAATTGAACCAAGAAGGTTCTCATAATAAAATTACATATTTTATAAAGACAATGGAGGCCTACAATAGAGGATAGAGTGCAATTGAATTTTGGAAAAAAATTGGATGTTTCCTGAAAAGCAGTTTGTTTGTTGGGATGTATCAAGGAGGGATTCTATTAAAATCATGTATATCCCCAAAATAGAATGAAATATGGATCATGAAAATTGATTTTAGAGCATATAAATAGTATTTATATGTTGAAAAAAAATACAGCTTCATTTGGGTGAAAAGAATTATAGAGCATCTTGAATGAATAAAGGATGTTTAGGTAGAAATCCTTACAGATTATCGACATGGTATCTGGTGTACATAAGAGGGATTCATGAGAGTGAAAGGGGTTACTAATAACTTATAAATAATTATCGAATTAAGTGGTATGTGATAAATCATACAACATCATTAGTCATTAAACATATAATGGCATAAAATAGATGACATTCATGAATACAAGTGAAATGGGGAGGATCACATACCATAAATCCGATGGTGATTTTTTCATGAACCAAATGACATGAAAAAATAAATTAGTTTCATTAATTAAAAATTATAAATCCTATTATATATGTAAATATTTTATTATAATATATTTATTTTCATTTATAATCATTTTGATAGGTTATGACGTTCAATTTCATTGTTCATGTCTGTTTGCATGATCTGTTTTAATAATCAGTTCATGTGTGTATAAACATGCATGATGAATGTGGTTGTACATAATTGATGTTATATATTATTATTGATCATATATAAGATTACATGGTTCAAAACTTAACTTGGTTACTTTATGTGATGTTGACCCATTATATAAAACTTCAGTGACATGCTTTTGGGTTAATTGGTGGTTTTTTGACCACAAAGAACACATGTTGGTTTATTCACCAAAATCATGTTTACAAAAGGATTAAAGGACCATAGATGAGGCATAATACATATATTATGATTTTTTTAACCATGAAAATTCATTGATGACTATAATTGATGATGGTAATGGAAATTGTCAACTTGTCATCCTTGATTGTGCTAAATTCACACATCTTAATTGGTGTTTTCATTTCCTTCAAACAAAAGTTGTGGAAAATATAGATAATAATGAATTATACCATTATAAAAATAGAATTCACATACATTTATGTTACTGGATTTATCATTCCATTTTGGTGAAGTGAGGTGAGGAAAGAAGTAATAAAATATTATAACATTAATGAAATAAAATAATTGGAAAGAGGAATTTACCTCTTGATATTGTCTCCTTTAAGTGCCTTCTAAGTGGAGATTAAATTGTATTTGGAATAGACTAGGGGCTCTTGGACGTGTAATAGGATCTTGGAGAGTGATTTGGGACGAATTTGGACAAGGAAAAAGTCTTGAGAGGAGTTAAAAGAAGTGGGTGGAAGAGGTGGTATTTATAGTGGAGGGGAGGAGAGTTTTCCTAATATTATAATCTTTAGTTTTTTTTCCATAAGATAATAAATAATATGTATTAAATGAACTAGAATAGTAAAAAATTAATGTGAGTTAGATATTTGTGTACTTACAATATTTATGATGTCAGGAATAATTGATTTAAATTATAATGTATTTATATTGTAAATTACTGTATTTTACTGTTCACCAAAAAATCAAGCATTTACGAAAAATCTGAAAAATTTGAACGAAATTTTTGTCAAAATGTATAATTGAAAACTGAAATCCATTTTTAAGAATAAATATTATAAATATGATCAATTTAATATTTAATTAAAATCATAATTAACTTAAAAAATATAGATTTAAATCATTTTTTTTAATTCCCAGATATGAGTATATCATGCATCCAGTTGAATTTTATTTATATACTATCATAGGTAAGGTTACTATTCATTAGAGTAAGTGACTATTCATAAGGTTAACATTACTATTCATATGGGTATGTTACTATTCACCAAAAATTAAGTTGGTCGTATTAGACTCTGAATAACATACTGATCACAACTGTATATGTCACATTTTCAAAATTCAAATCACATAAGCGAAAAACATATGTTAATGGTAACATAACACTTAATAGTTCATTGTGTTGTGATGTCATGTGATTATATGAAATATATATATGAAAGAAATTTCCATATATTGAAAATTATGTCGTTACATATAGAGATTAATGTAGAACAATTTGTATTTCTCTTTGAAATATGTTGTTGTTTCAAATTTATTTCAAAGGAGAGTGTATATATCAACCTACTTCTAAATATATATAGAATCCTATAAATATTTTATCTAAGGTTTAAATGGTCCTCTCATACTATCCATGTATTAGAGGATGAAATTAAATGATAATTTTTAATGGTGTATTCATTTTCAACTAATGTATCTTCCAAAACATCGAGGTAAAACTAAAATCCTAATCAAATAAAAAATAAGCTAGTACTCCAATCATCCTTACTAATTCCATAATGTATATCATAGTTTTATGATCAATAAAGAAATACTATATTTTTTAAAAAAATGGCTAATTTCTTAGGGTGGTCTACTAAAAAATAAACCCTTAACCCCTTTAGTTGTTTTGGGGACTATGGTGATTGAAGATATTGTAATGTTTTGACATTCAAATATGGTATAGGTAATTGTTTCAACATACCCATACTATTTTTCATCGTAGATTTCTTTACATTATATTAATTGGTATTCTTAATATATACTATTTATTTTAATTTTATCCCACTCAATATACTGTTTAAAATATCTATTCACATTTTCACATATGATAATAATATATAATGATTAACTATGATCATCATGAAATAAAACCTTTAAATGGGTATTATTGGTGGGACACATACTATGTTCATGAAAGTTATTATTCCATAAAAGTCATGGGTGAACTCCATAACATTCCTCACATTCATTTCAGGACAACACCCTTCTTTTTTACCACTATAATACTCACATGGTCGGATTGTAAAATATTCAGATAAGAAAAAATTAATCTATTAAATTTACATATTATTTAAGGATATATATTCATTAAATTCATAAATATTGTATCCCTTTAAATCCACATCACTTAAAAACAATGAAGTACATTTAGACTTATGGAATCAGAAAATATTTTTTCCTTTCAAGGGTTGTAGTGTATCGAGTACTCGTAATCATTAATTGAATACATTAATCACCATTTAAACATATTAATCTCTTGATGCATGAATTTGTACATCACTTTTTTATGTTCAGAAAATATATCAAAAAATTCACCAAAAAATAATCAATCCATATTTGTAGTGTAAAAATTTCTATTGCAGACTCAAAATTATTAGTATGATAAGTTTGATCATGAATTTTCAATCGGAACAGTGTGTAAGATATCACAATATCATTATGAAAAAGGAAACATCCCAATATCGTCATCAATTCATCACTAATGTACAAAAAACCTTCTCCATCAAACAATATAATAATATAGACCACCATTCCTCTAGTTGTTCTGTTTCATTTTTCAATGACATATAAAATTGTAGGATTCATCTCTATACCCTCACCTATGATTTTATTACCCAAGCTTGTGAATTTAAATAGTTAAAATTTAGAGTTAGTAAATTCACCACACACCTTCTCCATCTACTGGTAATTCAAAACAATCTTCAAATGTTCTTCATTATCTTCTTTGATCCTTGAATGTATAATAATTAAATTTATAAAGAATCCAAAACTTTTTATGGAAATATATGGAGAATATATTCATTAAATACAAGAACATGGAAGGATTATTGGAATGTATTAAGATAATCAATATAAATTCATAATTTTCATAGCTTGTGATGAAGCATGTCATTATTATATAAAACATCATAACCCACAATTATTGATATCTATATTAGTTCTCAATCTTGGAAAAAATATTAGCTCCACATAATTTGTCAAATTACCATCAATACATTTTTTAAGATTCTTGTTTTTAATATATACCTTTTTATGATGTTTATAAGAGGTGAAAATATTAGTGGAACAATATTTCATCTAAAAAAGTATAGTTTCACCACATGCTGATGCAATAGGGTATATGAATATTTTATCAAGAGTCTCCTACTATTCCATATTCAAATAATACAACTCATGGTAGTCCATTCTACATGTATTATTTTGACTGGATATATCATTGAATTTGAGTACTATTAAAAACTCAACATTATTTTTCAATTGAATACCAAGATATTATTTATGAAATACATTAACAGAATATGAAAAAATAGTCATATATTTAATGATGAGTTTTTCTCAAACTATTTGAGATAAATATCCCCATGTAATAGGTAGTATGACCAATATAACAAAAGTAAATTTCATAGGATGTTAAAGTTAATCTTATGATGAAAATAAGATAATATGTTGATTTGGAATATCAAACTCGACTTACCTTCATTTAAAATTCATATGGGATATATATAAAGGGATCTAATCCACTAAAAAATCATATGAAATTCAAATTGTGGGAGATTCACAATATTTACATGTACTACGTTCCGATAAAATTATATCAAATAGGTGTTATAGGCTTGGTATGTGATCATATTACCATTAGATTTTTGTTACTTATAACTCAAAATATTGTAATTGATCATATAAATGAACACACCTATGTAATTTTAAATATATAAATGAATTAGTAAGACAAATATTAAATAAGAGGCTATAATATGCATGCATTCCAATCCCCACCTCAACATCATATTTTTATTATAATTCCCTTAATAAACTAAAATTGTTAACATGAGAATAATACAACATAGTGAGTCATCATAAAATTGTGAAAATTAATTTTTAGGTTGTTGTAATCATGAATATAATTTTCAATCTATAAATGTTTTTATTTAACATATTTTATTTATAGATCTCATCTATTCAAATCCTCCATAATGATTCATAATTAAAATGTGAAGTAAACCAGGAATATCACTGGAGAATTTCAACCATATGTGTATTGAGGGAATATTCATAGTGGACCTAAATGACAACTAATATATAATTAACAATGACTTTTTTGTGTTATTATCCCTATATGTATCTTCACAAAATCCATAACCACATTTAGTATATAGAAAATTATTTATTTATACTAAAAAATTCCTAATATCTAAATTACCATAATGTTAGTATGTTTCCATATACATATAATTATTCCCAGGTATTTAACCAATGTTAAATATTCCCCATCTCAAAAATTAACTATACCCTACCCAGATACCATTTGAGGTGAAACAAAAATTTATCTTTTTAAATTACATAATTTTATATGAACATTCATTACATGTATTAAATAAAAAGTTATCTAGAATCATAAATGATTAGACTCATTGGTGTCTAGATTCTAAAACATTATATTTTATTAAATATTGTTAACATCTATCTCAAAGATATTATCATAAGGAACATTGAAGAGACATACCCAACATAAATCTATCCTCATAACAAGGGGAAAGGATATATTATAAAGTGTGATATTAGATGCTATATTGTGGAAAAAATTGGTGATATCAATAAATGATAATTCATTAGAAAAGGATAAATATATGTTTATGGTAATATAATCATATCTTATAATAATCATTCATAATCATTGAAATAATATTAATAATAAATCATGAATCAATGATTTTTCATTACAAATAATATAATTTATACGTGTGTGGAATAATCAATAATCAGTCATGATCTATGAGAACATATATTAATAATAAGAAATTTGTTTCAATAATACAAATTAGTATAGAATATTATTAACATAATCAAGGCTCACTACCAATATTATCATAGTGGACTGGGTTCACTCACAATTCCATTATTTCCATAGTTAATGTTAACTCCTAAGACTATCATAGTTGACCGTGTCCCTTACTGAAATGAGATCCCCAACCATTTAATTTGTTATTATCTAATGAGATATCTATAATTTCCCAATGCATTGTAATGCTATATAATTCTAGGACCAAAAATGACATAATTAAAATCATATATATATATATATATCTTTTTGTGTGTGCCACGATATAGTAAAAAATTAATTATATCATCAAATAAAAACCCATTTAAAAGATACATATTTGTTCAAAATTTCATTATTTAATCATTTTAAAACACATAGAAAGGAAATTGTATGGATAAAGGTATCTTCATAACTATATTATCCCCTAGAAAAAAAATTGTCATAGAATCATTCATAATTTTTTTTATCATAATCCATGAACAGAATAAATTTGGGTCGCATCATGACATAATATATTTAGTGAAACAAAAAATACTTAATTTATGTATAAATTGATGAATTTTTTCATTAAAAATCATTCATTATGTTCTCTTAAATAATGAAAACATAACGATTTTTAATGAATTTTAATTAAAATTTATTTAACATTGAGAATATTATATTATTTTAAAATAAAAAAATATAAATATGAAAGAAGAATCAAATTAAAGAGTTTTGGTGATTGTGGAATAATATTTTCATGCTGTATACATTAAACTAATGAATTCCTTTCACACAATTTTAAAAAGTTAAGAAAAAATAGTTGAAAAAAATAATTTCTGAAAAAATATTCAATTTTAATCCTTTTTAAATAAATTCATGGGATGTTAAGTCGAAACATTTAATAAAATTCAGGTTTAGTTATTATTTTTTATATATATTTTTTTAGGAGTATTGACATTAACGAAAAATTTCATTAACCAATGAGGAAAGGAGGCATGATTTTTATTAAAAATAATTATAAGACATTTTAAGTTCCAAAGAGAGGAAAATTGTTTTAATACTAATATATATATAGTCTATAATAAATTATATGTGTTTTAAAGGATATGATCTATATAATTTCCCTTTATATTAATTTATAGAAGACAATATGAAAAGTTGATTAGATTGTAACAAAAAACAATTACCTCCAATTTATTCTTTCGTTACACACATAAAAATATCTATGTTAATAAATACATATTTACTCTAAATATTGTAAAGAATTATATAAACAATTAAATTATTATTTATCATTCTATTATAATTTCTAATTATCAATTTATTACCAATTTCATCATTAAGAAGTTCATTGTGGTGAAAATTGGTTGGTTTTCTATGCATGATCTAATTTGTTGGGTCCCATACCATAATACTAGTTATAGTCACATAATATATAGATTTTTTTATGTAATTGGTATAATATTTATTCATTATATAAAATTTTATAATTAATCATATAAATTATTGATGAAAAATTAATTACAACAATTTATGGTGATGGTTTTCTATACGTATGAACATGTTATTCTTTCTCTTTTTTTATGGATGGAAAAAGGAATGATAGATTATAATTAAACTTTAATGAATCATTATTATATAAATAATTTCATATTTATTTAATTAATTTATCATCATTACTATACTTATAAATAATAAATTAATAAATAATCACATTTATTTATAGAGGTGGTAGTCGACACATATGAATGATAAGCATTAAAATTTCCCAATAGATGAGTATGTAATATGCAATATATGATATAATAATCAATGAAGAATAATTACTTCATAAATATATATATAATCATTAAGTAAATCATAAAAAGAAACTATGAATTATTGTGATGGGGAATGAATCATATCACCACATAGAGGTGGTTGTCCACATGTATACATTAGAGATACATTCATTTTAAATTTGATGGAAATGAGATCATAAAATGGTTGATAAAAAATCATAACCAAAAATTATGTATTTTAATCATAGTGAATTAATTATTTTAAAATGTATACCATGTAATTATATGTGGTTAAATATGAAATTATATTGAAATTACTCAGTTAATATTTATGATTCTTCATTGAGAAACACCCATTTGCATACACCGTAATCCTTAATTGGTTGATATTATGAAAAAAATACCTTTAAGACAATGGGAGAGATATTAAAATATAATAGGGTCGTAATTGGTAGAGATTTAAGGCTTCTTAATTGTGAGTAATATAGGATATGTGGCATCCTTTTATGAAGGAGGGATAAGAAACATTTCAAACTTTCTAAAAACCATAAAATAAAATAATGACATACATAAAAAGAATGCCACTAAAAATATGATTCATCCTATAGTATAAGAATGTGGTATAAATACCATAATATTATCAAATTAATGTATGTTATTTATGATAATTTACACATTTTCACATAGGCTATCCCTCTTAGTAAACTGGTTTTAACCATAACTATAGTAACACATTTTCATTGTTATTATATTTCAATATTAAAATAAATTATGTTTAACTTATTAAAAATTATTAATTATTTTCAATAAAAAATATAATCCATTTTTTGAAGTTATATTCATATATGTGGTTGAAATTATTATGAAAACAATCCCATAAAATATGATGAATGAATGTTTTCTAAAAAATGATTTTATATCTAAAAATGTATTTATTGAAAAATTAATCATTATTTAAATCTATATTAAATTAATTAGAATAAATTTATTAGTAATTAACAAAATAAATTTTAAAATCAAATGATAGTAAAATGTGAATCTTTAAATAATTTTTTTTGGAAATTAATTTTTTCATTGATTTTTTTTTCTATATTAACTACAAAATAATATGTTCAGAAAAATCCCAAAAAAATCACCTTAAGATAGTTTTGATATGATGATTTCCAAAATGATATAATTTTAATAAAAATTATTATTGAAAATATGAATAAATTTATTATAATATCCACATAAAATTCAATAAAAACATTTTCAAAAATATAAAATTCTTAATGTATTAAAAAACATTACTGATATTTGAGTAATACTTCATTTGGGATTTAGTTCACGCTCAACCTTAAAAGATACTTTTTAATAATAAGAAAAAATTGGTTTTTATGGAAATATGAATAATTATTAATTATTAATTAATTAATACATTTCCATCATGAAAACTAATTATACATATTTTTTATAGTGTGGTTATTCCTATTCATACATTTAATTTAATTTCTATGTTATAATGATATACCCTTTCTTGATTTATTTAGACTGCATGTTTCATATATATACTAATTTTAGATGAACAAAATTTCTGATAAGGGATATATATCGCATAATCTCGTGGTTTTAAAGAGGGTTTTATTTTTCATGACTTATATGATGTGTCCCATTTAGGATTTTGAGACATCCTGATGTAATTGTGAGAGTTAATACCTAATGGTTCATGAATTTTACATCACCATGAGATTAAATATTCCACCCATGATCTCTTGTTGGAGATAAATATCATTCTGTTGAATAATTGGTGACCTAACCTCATTGATAATTAATTTGTACTATTTCATGAAAAAAGTGGGTAAAATATTTTTTCCCTCAGTTGGAACTGAATTTTTAACATTGTAGGTGGATGGTGTTTCTTGATTATTAAGAGTTGAGTAATTCTACACTCTGGGAATAGGGAATGTTGTTTATATTCTGAAGAGACATATGTTCAGATTATATGTGATTCATGAGTCTAATGATGTTTTTAGTCATAAATATGTGATTTTAATGATATATACTGACACAGATGAAGTTAGTGGTTTATGATATATTTATCATATGATAGTTGGATAATTAAAGATGATGTATGTGGAGGAGTCATATCGGGGATTCATAGGTGATACATGATCATATTGACTATAGTGATGCTCCAAATAGATGAAAAAATGCTGAAAAAACAAAATTTTATTTTAAGGGAGGATATTTGGTCTACTTGTTATGTATATGGGATTTCTCTAAGAGTTTCACAGCCCACCTATAGTGGTACATAATGGTTTGTTTATGATTTTTTGTGGCTAGAGGATGCAGTTTTAGAATCCTATGATGAGGTGACTAATGAAATATTGCATGGCTCATTTTGTGGTCTTTCAATTATTGAATGAAAATAAACTTGTTTTTTGACGAATTGTTTTTGTATTTGGATGCCCCTGAGTGGAAATGAGAGTACATTTAGATGAATGTTTTCAAATAGTTTCCCAAGGACCAAGATTTATGTGATTGGTTTTTGGTGATTATGAACTAAATGATAATATTTTATCATTTTATGATGGTACATAAATCGATTTCCATGGATGTTCTGGTGATGTGGTAAGTCGATGGTGTGGTTAAGCCTAATTGGATACAAGGTTCCACTATCAATAATTGAGATCCCCATTTTACCCACATTTCTAGAGATTATTGAAATATGGAACAAAATTTTAGTTTCAATATAACATTAAATTATATCCCCAAAATGATTGGAGGATATAGTGGAAAGTCCACACACTATGTGATATGTTTCAGGATTGTGTCTTGGATTTTTGAAGATTGTGGGAAAGTAACCTACCTCTAGTTGAATTTTCATATAACAAAAAATACTAATCATCCATTATCATGGACTTATTTGATGAATTTTATGGGAAGACATGTCCTTATCTATATTACTAGACAGAGGTTGGAGAGTCATTTTCTCTTGGTTATTATGTAGTATAGAGCATTAATGATATGATTTAGATGGACATGGAGTGGATTAACACCACACATGAACATAATAGGGCATATTATAATGGTGGGAAGAGGCCCATATAGTTTGAGGGTGGAGACCATTTGTTCAGATGAATTTCCCCACATTTTGGAATGTTGAGGATTGGATGAGGGAGTATAATTTCACAAAAAAAAATTCATGATATTTGTGGTGTCTGTTTATGTGTTTTATCAATTGGAAGATCCAATTCACCTAGATAGCATCCATGATTTTCCCATCTCTCCCATATTCACTGGTATTGTACCGATTTCTACAATTTTATTTAATGTGGAGTGTTGGATATTATAACACCCCAAGCTTCCACGGTACGCTTTTCTTTGAATAATTTAGTAGCATGTGTTGTACGCAACTTCGAGTTATAACACACACAAAAACAAATCAAACTAGCCGTTATGAATATTAATACCCATTTTTTCAAATTTTAGACATTTTACCTTTCAAAATTGACATTTGTTTTATATTTGGAATATCGAAATTAGCTTAGGGTGAATATTTAATTTTTCTGAAAACTTTCAATTTTTGATGAATAGTGAAAATCACTAAATTTTAATTAAAAATAAATTTTTTAATCAAAATAATTATTAGTGATAATTTATGAATTTGAGTGGTTTTAATGTATATTAATAATATATTTTTACCATTTAATACAATGTTAGTCATTGGACGTAATTCCACATTTAAACCGGACATAATCAAGGGTCAAACTTTTGATAGTTATTATTTCAAATAAACACGCTTTTTGATTTGACAGCGGGAAATAATTTTAAATTAATTTCGGCCACTTCTGTGTTTTGAATTTAGAAAAATGAATTCCATATTTAGAATAAGGTGGTCCAAATTGTTTAAATAGGTAACTTTTATTTTTAGACATTTTGAATTACTACTTCGGTAAATATTTTATTTACCATGGTTAAAGGGTAAATCCATTAAATAAAGGTAAAAAATAATATTATAATAATAATAAGTTACGCTAAAACGTGTCCTAACCCAATTGGTTGATACATTTCCGACCATGGAAATCATTGGGTCGATTTTGGGACCCAATGGACCCACTTGTAAGTGATAATGACACTTTATATTAAATAAGTAAAAGTAAATACAAAAATGACATAAGCATATATGTTTTAGAAAAAAAATTTATATAGGGTTATATAATTTATATTTTCGACTATAAATATTCAGCAGAAAGATAAAATTATTTCCTACCTAATAGTATTTTATTTATAAATCTTAGACATTGAATAAATAATTTTATTTATATCACTATAATAATGCAGTATTTTCCTTATTAATGAAGGAATCAAATAATTAGTATAATAAATGTGAAAATAAAAATAAATTTAAAGTTTTGATGCAATAAACTAATATTATTTGTTAATATAAAATTTTATTATTTCATAAATTAATATTTTCAGAATTAATAATGTTGTTAAGAATTTATCAAAAATCAATTATTAAATATTGTCAAAATTCACATAAATGAGTTTTTAAAATAAATATTATATTATTAATTGATATTCTATTCCTAAAAATCTAAGGATCAATAAAAGGACTTATATAATGATAAGTGTATAATTAGTGGACCACTTGCTGGCCTTTTGGAAGTATATAGTATGTTTATTAACCATATAATATAAAAATACAGAGTGACATGGTAAATGTCTAACTATTTAACTAAGAGTTAAATATAAATGATAAGGATAATATAGTGACCCAAACCAGTCTAAAATCTATTAGATGAAATGATTTCGAACCATCCACACCTTAGAATTTGAATAACTACTTTGGAGCCATTAGAAACTGAATATGAATTTATTATAAACTAAAACATTATGTCTTTCTTAAAGATCCCCTCCCCCTCTTATAAAAGGACACCACTTCTAACCAATTCTTCATACCTTCAATGTCTTTTGGTGTAACACACTGAGATTTTATGAGATATATAATTTTTGATTTCATTGATTTCTTATATTATAAATTACACCATGATTATCTTGTATTATACGCAACACCGTATTAGCTTATAGTATATGCAACACTATTCTTGGCTCGTGTTACACACAATTTAAAATTTGTTTTGTGGAAATTATTCTACGCAACATTAAGTATATATTTTGTTTAATGTATAAATGAAATAATTTTTTATTATGTTATATGAAACACCAAACGGAGCTTTCACTACACGCATCCTTGACATGGCTTGCATTACACGCAATCAAGACCATCCTCGATAGCATGTGTAGTATACAATACCGAGTTTCACTAAACGAGATTTCATTATAATATTATTATGAACTAGCCGTTATGAATAGTAATACCCACTTTTTGAAATTTTATAAATTTTATCTTTCAAAATGGACTTCATTTTTGGATTCGTAATATCGAAATTAGCCTAGGATGAATTTTTGGTGTTTTTATGAATACATTCAATTTTTGATGAATAGTGAAAACACTGAGTTAATAGTTAAAACCGAATTTTTATTTAAATAATCATTTATTTTATGTAAATTTATTTTATGTCAAAATAGATACATAATACTTATATATGTTCAATGTAATTCATTGGAGTCATTTTATAATAATTTTAGATATATAAAAATTTTATTTAACATTTCACCGTCTTTTACCCACCTCATAGGAGAATTTGAAATTGTATATAAAATTTAATTTTACCACTTCTATTAGTTGAATTTTTAAAATCCGAGAAACACGGCTAATATCAAGGAGTAAAATGTGGTTCAATAAGATAAAAATAATTTTTTGTGAATAGTGACTTTTGACTTTTATTTACCACAATTAGAAGTAAATAGTGTAATTAAGGGTAAAAATGATATTATTATTATTACCATAACACATGTCCTAATTCTATTGGATAAGTCTAATTCAACCAAAACCAACCTTAGGAATATAATATTATCATTTAGGTCCACTTGGATTATATTAGGACATTTATTATTATTTAATTCAAAGAAGAGATAAAAGAGTTAAAATGAAATTATAATAACTAAAACATTTTTAATATAGGGTTATACATAATATAAATTCAACAATAAATATTCATTAAAAATATAAAAAAATTCTCAAATAATGGTATTTTATTTATAAGAATTATCCATAAATTAATTTAATTTATCTATGACATAATGATGATGCATTAATTACCTTATTAATGAAATATTAACATATTTGATGTTATAAATACCCAAATAAATGTAATTTGAGACTTTTTATAAATTACGATAATTTTTAACGTTAATATGACATGTTATTAATGATTTAATTAACTTTTTTAACTAATAATGTTTTTACTATTTTCCCAAAAATCAATTACCAAATAGTGTAAATATTGACATAAAATAGTTTTTAAAACAAATATTATATTATTAATTTTTATTCATTTCCTAAAAATATAAGATTAGGTCAAATGACATAGATAATGTTATATATTTTAATAATGAACCACTTGGGATTCGTTTGGCTTGTTATAGTTTGTTTATTAACTATATAGTGAAAGAAAACAAGAAGACAGAGTAAAAGTAAAATTATTTAACATTGAGTTAAATCTAAATGATAAGGTTAAAATAGTAACCTAAACATGTATAAAACCAATTGGTTGAGAGTATTTAGACCCATACCCACTTTACCTTCGAAATAAATATATTTGTAGCTATTATAAACCGAATATGACTTTATTATAAAATTATATTTTATGTTTTTCCTAAGGTGCCCCTCTCCTCCCTTATAAAAGGGAACCTCCTCTCTCTTCTCTTTACACAATTTTGAGCTTTCATGATCGGCCAACCCCTGCCCATTTCCCTTATAAAATTATCTAGAAACATTATACAAGTTATGGTCTCCTCAAAAGACCAAATCATGTTCCTTAAGAGGAAGTATAAAAGAGATGTGTCGAAGAAGAAGTATACACTTCTACCGATTCTTTCAATTTTCATTCTTCTTCAACATCTTCTTCTTCAGTTTTTTCATTATAAATTAATAAAATAAGTATCAATAATATAATTATATGTCATTATAAAAATTAAATAACCATATATCACCTTCTATCCATCCTAAGAAAAAAGAAATCTCCACGCGTGCGTACGTACGGAATACCATCTCCACGCCGTGTTGTAATCTGTTTTTCCACCACGACTTTACTTCGATAGGTATAATGGTGTAATGAATAGAAATATATAGTTATTATAACATCATACAGATTATTATATATTATATCATCTACTCCAATTCAATTCAATAATTATTTGAACGATATCATCGCTCGTGCGTACGTACGGATTACCGTCTCCACAATGCGATGAGATTCATTCTCCATGTTAACCACTCAAGACTTATTATAATGTATATATAATGAATAATGATGAAATATATAACATGATAATGTTACTTTTTATATTTATATGTATATATATATATATTTCATCTACTTACTTCCATTCATTTCAATAAGGAAAGGAAAACATCATTCATGCGTTTGTACGGCCTACCGTCTCCATGAACGGTGTATTTCATTTCATGTATCTATCTGTTATATATATATATAATAAATATATATGATATATAAATCATGATTTACATTCTTAAAGTAATTAAATCATGATATAATTAATAATAATATCATGAACAACTAGTCCAAACACGTACTATAAATAAAACGATTTTACCCAAAACATTGCTTTAACATGGAATTTTCAAAAAACGGGTAATATAAAGTCATAAGTGAACCTTATATGATAACATAACAATTAATATGGTTCTATAATAAGTCAATTACATTATTTAAATCATTATTCATGAGGTTCAGATACGTATGAAGCATATCGGACCTACGGTAAGGGATAACTTTTCAAATCTTGTTTTTATCCGAGAGTTTTTATTCTTAAGTATTTACTGGGGTTATATTTATCATCCATGTCCCTATTTTCTAAAAATGGTTTCATGTATATTTAAAGTCATTTTACCCATTTTTGACTTTTACGAAATGGTATATGAGGAATATTTATTTTTTTACCATACGATGTACTTTTTGACTTTTCCGGAAAAAGTACGAGAAGAATGTTTTATTTATATGGCATGTACGGATTTTAACAGTTTCATAATGCCTTATTTTCATGAAGCTTACACTACAATATTTTAGGACTATTTTCAATAAAATAATTTTTTTTTAAATTTCAAGGTATTTTGTGAACAGAATATTATTTTGTAGAAGAAATGATATTTTCCTCATGAATTCATTTCAAGTGTTTTATCAAAACCATTTTCCATCTAAGATGATATTATTTCATATTTGTATGATTCAAGTATAATATCTCTTTGATTTACATGGTTTCACTTTTCTTATGATGAAATGATATCCATATGTTTTATATGGATTATGTTATGATGGGATGATTTTTATGAAACCCATTTTTATTCTTTCGGTTATGATGAATGATTAATGTTAATGTTGTCGCAAAAGTAAAATGATTTCATTATGAGATGGGTGGAAACTATATCTCCCTCCAATTCATTGGGTAAATATTTACATCTTATGAGATAGAAATGGTTGGAACTATAAGTTAATCTAGTTCAGTGTTACAGGACTGGAAAGAGGAGTGAACTATGTTCAGAAAGGGACTTTGTCCACTAAGATGGTCTTAGAAGCAACACCTTGGCTACTATGGAAATAATATCATGTGCTTACAGGTTTTCCACAATTACATGTTTTATTCTCATGCAATTTTATCATGATTTATGCGTCATCGTGATATATGCCCCACATACTTCCAAGATTTATGTCTTTGCTCAATATTTTTATGTTTAGATTTTATGTTCTTGTTTTAGCATTCAAATGTTTATGGAATGTTTTATGTTCTCTCTGTTTACCCTCACTGAGAATTTGAGATCACCCTTTTTTGAATGACTTCTTTTCCCCAGTATTTAAAGGAAGGGTTTATGTAACAAAACAAAAGGGAAAGATCTTAATGTGATATGTTGAAGATCTTTCACCATGATTAAAAGATTATATTCCGAGTATCCAAAGAAAATAAACTATTACGGTCCTTGTGTGTCTATTTTTTTATGTATTATATATTCCGCAAAAGTAATTTAATGTCCATGTACGTCAGGCTATGGGTCTCAATCATTGGTATCAGAGGAATGGTTTAGTCAACCATTGGAAACTAGGATATGAGAACTTTAGTGAGATCCATAGAGATATTTATAAAGTATATATATGTATGTCTCTAAGGTTAGGTATATGTATAGGTTACTGTACTATAATTATGATAACGATCATGAATAACCTAGGATTAAACCTACGATGATAGAGATTGAAAGTACTCCCCCTTTATTATTTTTTTTCCTAGCAATATTTTTACCTCTTAAAATATACTTTTTGGGTTTTAGATGATTGTTGGAACCCAAAGGAACTGTGTTGATCAATGTAATGGAAAATGGAATGATTTTCCTCTAGAACAAACCAATGTTATGGGAGATGGAGTGAATAATCTTATTATTATACTTACATAAGCTATGAATCATTCTAGAATTCCGAATGAGTAGAGAAGGGAACAATATTCTATTGTTTCCTTCATAAGGCAATGCCCACCTTCTATCAATGGGTATTCTGATCCACTTGTTGCTGAACAATGGATTAGTACCATTGAAAAGATATTTTCCATACTTCGCTATTTAGAACATGAAAAAGTCATTTTATCTGTTTACCATTTAGAAGGTGAAGCAGACCAATGGTGGACTCTAATTATGAATACAAGGCCCCAAGATGAAATTGAATCCATGTAGTGGAACGAGATCAAGAACATTTTTTTTCAATAAGTACTTCCCTTGTATTCTACGAAAAAAGACGGAGAGGGACTTCTGTGAGCTTAAGCAAAGAGATTATGAATCCGTTGGTATATACGAAGCGAATTTTACAAGGATTGAAAGGTATGCATTTGGCATTATCATCCAACATGAAAGTAATGTTGATCAATTATTCAGTGGCATAAAACCAAGTCTTCAAATTGCATTAGCTATAAGAGACTTCAGTAGTTATGAAGAAATTGTGCATTGTGCTATCAAGGTAGAAATAGAAGTTTGTGTTACATACCCATCTCATGGTTTTGACATGAAACGAAAGATGGAGTTCAAGGAGAAATCCCAGAACAATGGTGAAAAAAAGATAAATGTTTCTTTATGCTCAAAGTGTGGAAAAAAGAATGGTGGAGATTACATAAAAGGTACTAGAAAATGTTTTAAGTCTGGAAAAGTAGGTCATCGAGCAGTTGAGTATCGATGTAGGGGGAAAAGGTAACTAATGATGTGAATAGAGAAAAGACTACAGAGAACGCTCCACCGACACTTCAATGCTTCAAGTGCAAGGAAATGGGGCATTATGCTAATCAATGCCCTAATCCAAGGGTTAATGATGATCGACATGAGCAATGACTTAAGGAAAAGGAAAAAGGGAAGTCACATGCGATCACTATTGGCGATGTTGAATATGACAATGATGTGGTGGAATGATTAAGTGTTTATGTAATGGGATTCAAAAATAATGTTGTATATAGTATCATGGAATATTTGAATATTTATAAATTAGTCGACTGTGGATTTCAATAATTTTATGGTACCGGTAAAAATGGTTTGTGATTGAGATATTTTTGGAAGGAAGATGATATAAAAATAATGAATGGATAAGGAAAAAATAATATGTTCGATAGTATTCATGAGCTCATAATTGATATAAGGACAAAGTGATATCATGTTTGGAGTATATAGAATTTTTGAGATTTTGGTATGTGGATGGTGTTAACTTTTAACTGCATTCATGTTTTCACTAAGGTTAAATGGGTATTCATTTTCTAAGAGAATACATGATTAAGGCATTCGAATGTTTGGATTGTGACCAACAAGACATATCTTATGATATATGGGGATAAATTACGGTATTTACATTCTTGGTAGATGAACTCTCTATCAATCTTTTTCCTTATACTGTGAGTTTGGTTAATCCTAATGATTGGAATAGATTAAGTTTGACCTCAGATAGTATTGTTTAATGCTATAACTTTTTGATATTATTTTTGGAATGTTATAATAGATTAGTTTTAGAAAATGGTCAACCTTTAGGACGGGCGAAAACATGTCGCGTCGGACAACGATGCGGGAATCGAACCCACAACCGAAGTGCGACATGCCTTTATCACCTACCACTGGCCTACAGGATGTCCCCGATTAGAATAAATTAGTTTCAATTTATTATGTGGTATGATATACAATGTATACGTCTATTTTAGGAACCATATAAAATTAATCTCCCCAGGGATGGACTTATGTATATACCTTTTTCTAACATTATGTTTGGGACAGATGGAATGACCTGTCATTCTATCCCATGATCTAAAAACACTTCACAGAAGACAAATTCAACTTCATTTCATTAAGAGATGAAGAGGAAATTGTTCAAGGCACAAACAACAGTGAGAATATACCAAAATCAAGTGAGTATATCTTCTAATTCAAAATTTTCAACTTTAGGGAAATGATATTGAAATCTGAAAATTTTTTCCTCGTGATCTTATATCTGATGAATCAGATGGTACCTTAGATCATCAAAAATTTATCGCTTTTTGATTGTTTGATTTTTCATTACCATGTTCTCTACCACTCTCCATCAGAACTTGATGGTTAAATTTATCTTCCATATCCATATTTTCACCTATGTTCTCCTATGTGGAAACCCAGTGATGAGTTAATTTGGGTAACCGTTATGTTTCATACTAAATTTTTTAAAATTTAGTTTAAGTATTCCTTTTTACGATTTGGGTTTCTATGAAAGAAACTTTCAAGTAGAAAACCATTTATAACCCCGACAAATTTCAAGGGAGAAATTCATTTTAAGGGGGGTAGAAAGTAACAACCCGAGATTTTATGAGATATATTATTGTTAATTTCATTGATTTCTTATATTATACACTACACCAAGATTAGCTTGTACTATACGCAACACCGTAATAGCTTGTAGTATATGAAACATTATTCATGGCTCGTGTTACACACAATTTCAAATTTGTTTTGTGGAAATTATTCTACACAACATTAAGTATAGATTTTGTTTAATGTATAAATGAAATAAGTTTTGATTATGTTATACGAAAAACCAAACAGAGATTTCACTACATGCATCCTTGACTTGGCTTGCATTACATGCAATCAAGACCATCCTTGATTGTGTGTTTAGTACGCAATGCAGAGTTTCACTAAATGAGATATTATTATAATATTATTCTGAACATACCGTTTTGAATAGTAATACCCACATTTTGAAGTTTTATAAATTTTATCTTTCAAAATGGACTTCATTTTTGGATTCGGAATATCGAAATTAGCCTAGGGTGAGTTTTTGGTATTTTTCTAAAAACATTCAATTTTTGATGAATAGTGAAAACACTGAGTTATTGATTAAAACCGAATTTTTATTTAAAAAATAATTTATTTTATTTACATTTATTTTATGTCTAAATAGATACATAATACTTATATATGTTCAATGCAATTCATTGGAGTCATTTTATAATAATTTTATATATATATAAATTTTATTGAACTTTTCACCATCTTTTACCCACATCCTAGGAGCATTTGCAATTGTACATAAAACATAATTTTACTGCTTATGTGAGTTGAATTTCAAAAATCTAAGAGACACAGTAAATATAATGGAGTAATATGTGGTTCAATAAGATAAAAATAATTGTTGTTGAATAGTAACTTTTTACTTTTATTTACCACGACTAAAAGTAAATAGGGTAATTAAGGGTAAAAATGATATTAATATTACCTTAACACATGTCCCAATTCTATTGTATAAGTATAATTTGACCAAAAACAACCTTAGTAATATAATATTTTCATTTAGGTCCACATGGATTATATTAGGACATTTATTATTATTTAATTCAAAGAAGAGTTAAAAGAGTTAAAATCAATGTTTAATAACTAAAACATTTTTAATATAGGGTTATATATAAGATAAATTCGACAATAAATATTCCTTATAAAGATAAAAAGATATAATAAATAATGGTATTTTATTTATAATTTTTATAATTTAAATAATTTAATTTATTGATGACACAATGATGATGGATTAATTACCATATTAATCAAATATTAACATAATTGATGTTATAAATACCAAAATAAATGTAATTTTTTACTTTTAATAAATTCCAATTATTTTTTAGATTAATATGAAATGATATTATTGATTTAATTAACTTTTTTTGAACTAATTATGCTGTTACAATTTTTACAAAAATCAATTACCAAATAGTGTCTAAATTGACATAAAATGGTTTTTAAAAAAAATATTATATTATGAATTGTTATTATATTTTTAAAAATCTAAGGGTCCACAAAATGAATTAGATAAGGTTTTTTATTTTAAAAACTAAACACTTGGGGTTCGTTTGCCTTGTTATTGTATGTTTATTAACCATATAGTGTAAGAATACAAGATGACACGGTAAAAGATAAATTATTTAACTTAGAGTTAAATCTAAACGATAAGGTTAAAATAGTAACATAAACTTTTATAAAACATATTGGTTGATATTATTTTGACCCATCCCACTTTATCTTCGAAATAAATCAATTTGGAGCTATTATAAACCGAATATGACTTTATTATAAAATAATATTTCATGTTTTTTCTAAGGTGGCCCTCTCATCCCTTATTAAAGGGAACCTCCTCTATCTTCTCTGTACACAATTCCAAGATTTCAAGATGGTACAAACCCAGCTCATCTCCCATATAAACTTCCCAATAATCATTATAGGGGGTTTTGTCTCCTCAAAAGACCAACTCTAGTGCCTTTAGGGGAAGCTTAAAAGAGGTGCATCGAAGAAGAGGTAATTTCTTCTACCGATTCTTTCATGTTTCTTTCTTCTTGAACTTCTTCTTCTTTATTTGTTTCATCATAAATTAATAACATAAGTATCACTAATGTACTTATATGTAATTATAAAAATTAAAAAACCCTATTTAATCTTCTATCCATCCTACAAAAAATGAAATCACCGTGTGTGCGTACGTTCGAAATACCGTCTCCATGATGTGGTGTAATCTATTTTTCCACCACGACCATACATGGATTGGTATAATGCTGTAATAAATAACGATATATATTTATAATATCATCATACTAATTCTGAGATATTATATCATCCACTCCAATTCAATTCAATAATTATGGGAATGATATCATCGCTTGTGCGTACGTACGGATTACCGTCTCCACGATGAGATGAGATTAAATATCCATGTTAACCACTCAAGAATTATTAAAAAGTATATATAATGAATTATAATTAAATATATGAAATGATAAATCTACTTTATTTGTATATATATTTCATCTACTTACTTCCATTCAAGTCTATAAAGAAAGGAAAACAGCGTTAATGAGTTCGTACAACCTACTGTCTTCATGAATGATGTATTTCATTTCATTTATATATCTATTATATATATATATATACTAAATATATATGATATATGAAACATTATTGACATTCTGGAAATATTAAATCATTATATAAGTAATAATAATACCATGAACAACAAGTCCATACAAATACGATAAATAAAACGATTTTACCCAAAACGCTGCTTTAACATGGAATTTACAAAAAACGGTTAATATAAAGTCATAAGTGAACCATAAATGATATCATAACAATGATTATGGTTCTGTAAATATTCAATGATATTATTTAAATCATTATACATGAGGTCCGGCTACGTACAAAGCATATCAGAACTAAGGTAAGGGAAAACATTTCTAATCTGGTTTTTATCCGAGTTTGTTTATTCTTAAGTATTTACTGGGGTTATATTTATCATCCATGTCCCTATTTTCTAAAAATGGGTTCACGTATATTTAAAGTCATTTTTACCCATTATTGAATTTTACTAAATGGTATGTAAGGAATATTTCTTTGTTTACCATACGAGGTACTTTTTTCTTTTCCGGCAAAAGTACGAGAAGAATGTTTTTTTATTCGGAATGAATGGATTTTTTTGGTTTTGTAATGCATTATTTCCATGAATATTAATATAAAATATTCATGACTATTTTCAACAAAATAATTTTCGTTTAAAATTGCATGAAATTTTTAGAAAAGAAAATGATTTTGAAAAAGAAAGGATATTTTCGTCAAGAACTCATTTCAAGTGTTTTATCAAAACCATTTTCCATCTAAGATGGTATTATTTCATATGTGTATGTTTCAAGTATAACATATCTATGATTTACATGGTTTCAATTATCTTATGATGAAATGAAATGAATTTGTTTTATATGGATTATGTTATGATGAGATGATGTTTGTAAAACCCATTTTTATTCCTTGGGTTATGATGAATGATTTATGTTTATGTTATGGTGCATGTAAAATGATATAATTATGAGATGGGTGGGACCTATATCTCCCTCCAATGCATTGGGTAAAGATTTATATCTCATGAGATAGACATGGCTAGAACAGTAAGTTAATCTGGTTTAGTGTTATAGGACTAGAACAAGGAGTGAACTTTGTTCAAAAAGGGACTTTGTCCACTAAGATAGTCTTGGTAGCAATTCCTTTGCTACTATGGAAATCATATCATGTGATTAATGGTTTTCAAAATTACATGGTTTATTATAATGAAATTTTATCATGATTCATGTTCCTTTGTGATATATGTCTTACATACTTCCATGATTTGTGTCTTTCGTCATGATTTTGATGTTTAGATTTTATGTTCTTGTTTTTGCATTCAAATGAATATGGATTGTTTTATGTTATCTATGTTTACCCTTACTGAGAATTTGAGCTCACCCTTTTTTGTATATTTTCTTTTCCCCAGGATTTAAAGAAAGGTTTTAAATAAGAAAACACAAGGGAACGATCTTTATGGGAGATGTTGAGGATCTTTCTCAATGATTATAAGATTATATTCAGAGTTTCCAAAGACATAAACTATAACGGTCCTTGTGTGTCTGTTCTTGTTATGTATTATATATTCCGCAAAAGTAATGTAATGTCCATGTATGTCATTCTATGGGTCTCTAAATTTGGTTCGGAAAAACTCTACCCAAATACCCTCTCAAATATCCTCCCTTAATTCTAGAGGCCTTCATTTTGTCAGAAAGCCGACCTAAGGATCCCTTTTGATCAAATCAAAAGGAAAAACCCAAAGAAGAGGTAATGCTTTCACCACCAGTTTTCCAGTTCATTTCTTCTACAACATCTTCGTTCTTTTTTGTTTCCATTTTAAAATAATATCTCCAGTATCTTCAATATACTATGATTTTATTATAAATATGGTACAACCATATTCAATATTCTATCCATCATTTGAATGACATGTCACCATACGTGTGTATGTATGTCCTACCGTCTCCACGGCGTGGTGTAATTGTTATTCAATAAATTATTATTTGTATGGGTATAATAATGATGTGTAATTCATGTAAAAAATAAATATAACATGATAATGATTCTGTATATATGATATACCATCCAATTATATATTATTTTAATATCAAATGAATGATATTGTCGCTCGTGCGTACGTACGGACTACCATCTCCAAGAACGCGGTGAGATACATTCCCCATCATATCCATTCAAGTATAATTATCATTTTATTATTAAAAATAACGTTTAAGGACTTGATATCATTCTATATATGAATAAGATACAACCTACCCATAACAAACACGACTTATGTAACAAAACATATAAAAGAAAATGAGTAAGTTAACACCAGGAACGACGATAATACTATGATATTATTATCAAATCTATGTTAAAAGATCATATATGATATCATATTAATGTATATGATCATTTTATAATTCAATAAAAATTATTTCACCATTATATAGGAGGCTTACCTACCCTCGGCCAAGGAAAAAGTACAATGTAAGGGGTTTCTTATCTCACTTTTAATTCCGTGAGATTTCCATTATTCACCACTTATTTATTGCATGTGGTGCGTGTAATACCCATGTTTGTATTCATTGTGTAATGTAATTTAAATCATTTATATTTACATCATCATTGTATGATCCTTAATTCATGGGTGTATTTTTCATAAGTTACCAAATCAATAAGGGAATTTGAAATTTCAATTTCTACTCATTCAGCTTTACGCATACTTCATTGATTATTTTACTCCAACATTATGTGTGGAATCACTATTCATTTGATTATTTCATAATTTCCACTCCCCTTTATATGGATATACTTTTTATACACATAATCAGTCCATTGATAATTTCTCAATTCATCGATATGAACTTGATAAGAGTAATATTTAACTAATTCTCCATTTGTTTAGTTAAATATCCAATTCATTGGTGTTGTATTTATAGGAATATGTGTGAATGTCCTCTGAATGATTTACATTCAATATCCAATCATATTGAGTGTATTTATATTTTTCACACATAACTATGTCGTTGATTTATCCTTATCCTAAGGATACACTCTTTATAAGAGATTTTATCTCAATTTACATTCTATTGAGACTTCATTGTTGTTATACACAAAATCTCTTTTATATAGTGTATATAGTGTACTTGGACATAGTATATCATGAATCTCTTTATTCTAATTATATTAATTTTTTTTGATTACCTCAATTCTTTTTATTCAAGTGTCACTCTTTGGGTATGGAACTGTAACTAAAATATCATTTTAAATGATTTAAATATTTATTATTCTAAATATTTCCCATTAATGTCCATTTTTTAAAAATAGTTTTAAAGATTTATTTATATGGACATTAATGTTTTAAAATTAAAACTCCTTTAAAAAGTTTCAAAGTGGAATGGGACACTTTGATACAAAAATCTATTTTAAATGACTTCTTGACAAATAGAGTGACTTCTAAATGTTTTCAAGAAAAAGGAGGATATTTCTCTAAATAGTTCGATGATTAATTTAATCTATTTCAATATCCATCATTATTATCGATTGAGGTTAATCTGATACAATAAAATCTTCTATATTGTATTGAATGAGTTATGTTTGACTGTGGATGTGCTATTTTTATACCAATATTGTTTTGTGTTTAAATGTATTGACATTTCATATTCTAGTTTTAATATGAATGTTTATGTTATGTATCAAACTTTTCATATATGGAATGGATTGGACATAGTATGTGATGGGTGGAGCCCGCTAAATCTCCTCGATGCATCGGTAGGTCTCATGAGTCAAACTTGTCTCTTGGCACAAGGCCTTCACAAAATCTTGTTTGTAGTCTTGGCATGAGGCTTTGACTATGTGATTATGATAGTTTTTCATTATGAATTCCATAATTATTAAAGTGGTTATTGATATTGCATGTGGTTATTTGACTAGTAGAATATCCATGTGAATAAGTAAATCGAATTATTTCATTTTATATTATTCATATTATGGTGAAGATCAAGTTTAAAAGGCTTTTTAGTTATACATTTCCTTAAATGTTTATGCTTATTTATGAAAGTTTCCGCTATATTGTTATCCTTACTGAGTATATGAGCTCACCCATTTCAATGTTTTATTTTTTCTAGGATTTGAAGAAGTACGTTATGAATGACCTGTAGCGATAGTATGAGGGGTTATTAAGACAAGTTTTTGTTGTAGTTTTCTTACATTATGATGTAATATTAGACTTATGAATATATCTAGTGTTTTCCAGACTAATAAACTAATCGTCCTTTTGAGACTTCATCTTTTGTGATCATGCCAATGTTAATTAATAATGCACCGACTCTGGATAACTAGGGTTGGGGCATTACATTTTGTATCAGAGAAAGTTTAGTACAAACATTAGAAACTAGATTTAGATAAACTCTGATTAGAGCACATAGCCCTAAGACAACCTTTTAGGATTAGTATAGAAGAACTTCATAGAATTTTGGTATTGTATAGATTTTGTGATTTTTCCATGCAATACATCCATGTCTAGATACGAGTAGGTAAGGGTGGATCTGGAACAGATGTACCTAGTGGTAAAACCTGAAAACACCACTTTTAGTTAGACTCGAATGGGAACTGGGGCACAACAATGGGCCTTGCTGCACTCTTGGTTACGACACTCCCGAGGGATATGATTAGGATAATTTAAATTTTCATTTCAAAACAATTTGATTTATTTTAATATAAGATGAGAATAAATGACCTTGTATAATCCTAAGGTGTTTCAAATTGAGAATATGGTGTCATGATATTCTATAATTGATTTTATGACTAATATTACTCACACAATGTTTTCTAGTTTTAGTCAATGGCTAGAGTCCAAGTAAGTCATAGTAAATTGGATAATGATGTTCATGGTGGGAATGGTTGTAGGAATGAGCAAAAAAATGGAATATTGATAGGCATAAAAGACATCGTATTCATGCCAAATCAGTTTAACCAAAATATGATCAACAACATATATATTAACCAACTTTCAGACTCAAAAAATAAGACAGGGTGATGAATGATAAGAGCTCTAGCAGTGAAGACCATGGAGAAAAGAATCCTAAATTTCTATCATGCAAGAAATGTGGAATGACACACCTAGGAAAGCATCTCAATGGAATGAAGAACTGCATTATGTGTGGGAAAGAAGGACATAAAGTGAAGAATTCCCGAGGAAAAATGAAGACTACTGTGGATGAAAATAAAAATTGTCCCAAGAATCCATTTACAGTAATTTTCTATAAATGTAGGGGACCTGGACATTACCTGAGTGAATTCCCTATTCTATATGATATTTTATTTGTCATAGAAGATGCTATGTGGAAGTAAATGGTTGGAGAAATGTTTAAAAGTATTAGTTCTCCTTGTTAATGGGATTACTTTGGAGTAATTTTCTCTTGTATTTGTAACCCTGCAGTTTCCCATGTGAAAATAATATTTGAGGAAGACGTATCTTTTCTCTTGTGGATATAGTTATAAATAACCGTTTGGTTTTATATAATCATTTTGTTTGAGGAAATTACAAGTTATTATATTGTGGGATGAAAATGAAAGGTATGAAATGACATTTGTGGTTAAATTATGTTATGGTTATTTTGAGGAATTTATCTCATTTTGGTAATGTTAAAAAATATTGTTTTTAAAAAAGACAACACGTAGACCGTGTGACAACCCATCACGTCAGACAATGATGTAGGAATCAAACCCATATCCAATGTGCAATTGAGATTTATCGCCTACCACTGGACTACGTGAAGTCCTAGTTTAGTGTGACTAATTATTTTTAGTTAAATGATTTTATTGATCAATAATAAGTTGATTTTGGATCTTCTGTCTTATCAAATGAATAACCTTAGTATAGGAAAATGATTTAATGATTAATTGAAAAATGTTATTTTGGAAGATGTTTTCTTGGTTGGGAACAGTGTATGCCAAAGGAAAATAGAATACTATGGTATTTCATTTGGGGAGTAATTGTGGATTTTTATCTACATTTTTATTATGGATTTATTTTTATTTGGGTTATTTATGGAAATGATTAACCTATAATAGATAATATGTGATTAGGTTAATTACTTTTAAGTATGTGACTTTAAGAGTAGTTGATGTAATTTTGAGATCCAATTTAACATGGAAGACTACATAACAAAATTCTTGTAAGTTTTTGGGTTTCAATATTATTTTGGATTATATTGAAGGATTTTATGGACAATTGTTTATTGAATGGTATTTATTTAACATTAGGGTATTTTTGATTTAATTTTTGAAATTAAGATTACTGCTTGTTTCTCTAAAGGAATATCATTTTGGTGTATCATTAGATCTTGTAGTAACCATTTTGGTTTTGATTAATCTCTAATGAGAAGGAAAATATATAGTTTATCCATCGTGGATTATGTGATTCTATATATGTTTATTCTAGATCTTCCATTATGACCACGCCTTCTTGCATACTAATCGTTTAAAAAAATGAGTTATTGGTTAAAATTTATTAAAGAATGAAACTATACTTAAAAAGTAATTGTATCTCTTTATTTTGTTAGTCAATATCATAAATTAATTCCTTCTCTTTATGTAATGTAACATAAAAAATTTGTTGTCTGTATACTTTTCCTACTGGGAAAATAATGACTGTTTGTCCCAACACAAGTTTGTGGATTTCATGTTGTTATCTTTTTCCTTATCACGTTTTCTATACCTCACATCAGAACATGACAATTATTTTATCTTCTATATCCATGTTTTCATACATGGAATCCTAGTATGAGTAATCTTGGGCGACCTTTGTACTTCTCTTTCTTTCTTTTAAGGTGATAGTTTTATAGACTCTTTATCCGATACGGGGCTTTCCATTATATTCCCAAGCACAATTTTAAAAATTTTGAGGTTGAAATTATTTGAAGGATGGGAGAATGTAACACCCCAATCTTCAACGGTACGCTTCTCTTTGAATAAGGCATTAGTGTGTGTTGTACGCAACTTCGAGTTCTAACACACACCACAACCTATCAAAATAGCTGTTATGAATAAAAATACCCACTTTTTGAAATTTTATAGATTTTACCATTCAAAATGTACCTCATTTTTGGAATTGGAATATTTAAAATAGATTAGGGTGAATTTTTGGTATTTTTCTGTAAACTTTCAATATTTGTTGAATTGTGAAGATCACTAAATTATAATTAAAAACAACTTTTTTAATCAAAATAATTAATAGTGATAAGTTATGATTTTTTGTGGTTTTAATGTATATTTAGAATATCTTTTTACCATTTAATACAATTTTGGTAATTGGACGTAATTTCACATTTAAGCCGGATAAAAACAAGTGTCAATCTTTTGATAGTTATTATTTCTTAAAAACACGCTTTTTGTTTTGACAGTGATAATTAATTTTAAATTAATTTCTGCCAATTCTCTGTTTTGAAAATTGAAAAATTAATTCCATATTTAGAATCCAGAGGTCCAAATTATGTTAATAGGTAAATTTTATTTTTAGACATTTTGAATAATTACTTCAGTAAATATTTTATTTACCATGGTTAAAGGGTAAATCCAGTAAATAAGGGTTTAAAATAGTATTATAATTATAATAATTTACCCTAAAACGTGTCCTAACCATATTGGATGATACATGTTCGACCATGGCCTTATTTGGGTCGATATTAGGATCCCATAGATCCACTTGTAAGTGATAATGACACATTATATTACTTAAGTTAAAGTAAATACAAAAATGACATAAGCATATAACTTTTAGAAAAAAACATTTACATAGGGTTATATATGTTATATTTTAGACTATAAATATTCATTACAAATCTAAAAAATTTACAACCTAATGTTATTTTATTTAAAATTTTTAGACATTGAATAATTAAATTTAATTAAAACACAATAATGATGTAGTATTTTCCTTATTAATGAAAGAATCTGATAATTAGAATTATAAATGTTAAAATAAATATAATTTTAATGTTTTGATGCCATACACTAATTTTATTAGTTAATATGACATGTTAGGATTTCTTAAATAAATTTTTTTAAAATTAATAATGTTTTTTTGACTTTAACAAAAATCAATTATTAAAATTGTCAAAGTTGAGATAAATGTGTTTTTAAAACAAATATTATATTAATAATTGATATTCTATTATTAAAAATCTAAGGTTCAGAAAAAAGACTTCTATATTTATAAGTGTATAACTAATGGACCACTTGGTGGTCTATTGGAAGTATATAGTATGTTTATTAAACATATAATATAAAAATACAAAGTGACATGGTAAATGTCAAACTATTTAACTAAGAGTTAAATATAAATGATAAGGTTAATATAGTGGCCCAAACCCGCATAAAATCTATTTGATGAAATGATTTGGTCCCATACCCATCATATACATTGAATAATCCACTTTGGATCCATAATAAATTGAATATGAATTTATTATAAATTAATACTTTATGTTTTTCCTAAAAAGCCCCTCCTCCCCTTATAAAAGGACACCACTTCTATCCATTTCATCATACCTTCAAAGCCTTTTAGATCAGCCAAACTCTTCCCAAATACACTATCACATATCCTCCTTTAATCCTAGAGGCATTCTATTAGTCAAAAAGCCATCCTACGGATCCCTTTTGATCAAATCAAAAGGAAAAACCCGAAGAAGAGGTAATGTGTTCACCACCCTTTTTCAAGTTCCTTTCATCTACAACTTATTCTTTCTTTGTTGTTTCTAGTATTAAATAATAACTCTAGTATATACTATATAATTTAATGTTATTATAAATATGGTACAACCATATTCAGTATTCAATCCATCCTTTGAATAACATGTCACCATATTTGCGTACGTACATCCTACCGTCTCCACGTCGTGGTGTAATTGTTATTCAATACATTATTATTTGGATGGGTTCAATAATGATGTCTAATTAATTTAAATAATAAATATAACATGATAATGACTCTGTATATATTATATACCATCCAATTATATATTATTTTAATATCAAAAAAATGATACTGCCGCTCGTGCGTGCGTACGGACTACCGTCTCCACGAACACGATGAGATTCATTACCCAGCATATACATTCAAGTGTAATTATCATTTTATGAATAAAAATAATGTGTATGGACTTGATATAATTCTTTATATGAATAATATACAACCTAACCATAAAAAACATGACTTATGTAACAAAACATATAAAAATAATGAGTAAGTTAACACTCGAAATGATGTTAATACTAAGATATTATTAACAATGCAATGTTAAAAGATCATATATGATGTCATATTAATGTATATGATCCTTTTATAATTGAATAAAAATTATTTAACCACTTTACAGGATGATAACCTACCATAGATCAAGTAAAAAGTACAAAGTAAGGGGTTTCTTATCTTACTTTTAATTCCGTGAGATTTCCATTATTCACCACTTATTTGTTTCATGTCATGTGTGTACTGACCATGTTTTTATTCATTGTGTAATATACTTTAATTCATGTATATTTACATCATTATTTTATGATCCTTCTTTCATGGGTGTATGTTTCGTATGTTACCAAATCAATAAGGGAATTTAAAATTTTAATTTCTACTCATTCAGCTTTTTTCATACTTCATTGGTTATTTTACTATAAGATTATGTGTGGAGTAACTATTCATTTGATTATGTCATAATTTCCACTCCCCATTCTATGGATATACGTTTTATACCCATAATAACTCCATTTATAATTTCTCAAGTCATCTATATGAACTTGATAAGAGTAATTTTTAACTCATTCCCCATTTGTTGAGTTAAATATCCAATTAATTGGTGTTGTATTTACAAGAACATGTGTGAATGTACTCTGAATGATTTACAATAAATATTCCTTCATATTGAGTGTATTTATATTTTCACACATAATTATGTCGTTGTTTTATCCTTAACATAAGGACACGGTCTTCATAATATATTTCATCTCAATTTACATTCCATTAATACTTCTATGTTGTTATACACCAAATCACTATTATATAGTGTATATAATGTACTTTGACATAGTATGTAACGAATCCCTTTATTCTCAGGATATTACAATGTTTTTATTACCTCAATTATTTGTATTCAATTGTCACTCTTTTGGTTAGGAACTCTAACTAAAATATCATTTGAAATTATTTTAATATTTTTTATTCAAAATCTTTCTCATTAATGTCCATGTTTTAAAAATGGTTTTAAATATTTATTTATTTGGACAATATAGTTTTAAAATTTAAACTCCTTTTAAAAGTTTCAGAGTGGCATGGGACACTTTGAATAAAAAATCTATTTTAATTGGCTTCTTGACAAATAGTGTCAATTTTAAATGTATTCAAAAAAAATTCAGATAATTCTCTCAATAGTTTGAAGATTATTTTAATCTATGTCAATATCCTTCATTATTTTCAATTGAGGTTAATATTATACAATAAAATATTCCATATTGTATCAAACGGGTTATGTTTTACTGTGGAAGTTCTAATTTTATACCATTAATGGTTTGTGGTTAAATTTTTTGACATTTCGTATGCTAGTTTTAATACGAATGTTTATGTTATGTTTCAAACTTTTCATATAAGGAATAAATTGGGCTTAATATGTGACGGGTGGAGCCCGCTATAGCTGCTAGATGCATCGGTAGGTCTCATTAGGCAAACTAATATCTAGGCACAAGGCCTTGAAAAAATCTTATTTGTAGTCCTGGCACAAGGCCTTGACTATGTGGTTATGATAGTCTTGAATTATGCATTCCATCATTATGAAAGTGGTTATTGATTTTGCATGTGGTTATTTGAATAGTATAATATCCATGTGAAAAATTATATGGCATTATTTCATTTTAACTTTTCCACATTATGCTGAAGTTCAAGTTTAAAATCCTTTTGTTTTAGTTATACATTTCCTTAAATTTTTATGCTTATTAATGAATGTTTCTGCTATATTCTTATCCTTGCTGATCATCTGAGCTCACCCCTTTCTATGTTTTTTTTCCAGGATGTGAATAAGTAATTTATGAATGACCTGTAGGGATTTTATGAGGGGATATGAATATAATATGGTGTTGTAGTTTTTCTCTTTTGGATGTAATGTAAGACTTATGAATATATCTAGTGTTTCCATGACTACTAAAATAATCGGTCTTTCAAGACATGATCTTTTGTGATCATGCCAATGTTATGTAATAATGCACTGACTCTAGGTAACTGGGGTCGAGGCATTAAAAATATTGAGGGTGATGCGACATTCATTGAGAGTCCAAGGGGGAAAATGATTCTTGAGATAAATTGTTAATTAGATGAACCATTCCCTTATATTTATTACTATGGAGGTATTGCTGTTTAGTGGAGAGTACATAAGAGTGTGAGATGTGGATGTGTTCCTAGTACCGTGATATGTTTTCATTTTTTCATCATGTTGTTTTCATTGACGATATGACCCCTAAAAATTTACGATTTATTAGATACTCAATTTTTCATCATTTTGGTTTTCATTTTGGATCTTTTTTTTCATGTACTATGTGGATGATGAAATTAATTTATAAATTACTATGTGGAAGAGCGGTTATTGTGGTTGGTTTGAGATTTTTTGGTTGTTTGGGGTGTAAAAAATCTTGGAGATGTATCTTGGGGGATGGTTGTTCAGACCCTTCCATTTCATGCTTGGGTTTTTCATTGATTTATCATAATGAAAATAATTTTTGGGGAATTGTATTAAAGAACTAAAATTTATATAAATCACCCATTTATAAAATTTTCAAGGACTGGGCAGTATAGGGAAGAATTTTGTTGCTGTTATGGATTATATATAAGTGTTCATTATATTCAGAAAGCCACCACAGCCTGTATGAGGGACTAGCTTAGGAAATTTTTCATTTTTGTTACTGGGTATTGTCCATGGGTAAGACCATGTGGTTCAGGGCTGTTACATTGTGAGTGGAATAAACAAGTTGATGTAATGTTGGTTTTGGATCCTGGGTGGCCAGTTTTTATAAAATAGTTGTCTTATAATCCCATAATAAATGTTGTGGCATTAAGAATAGTGTTTGGGAGACCACCTGTGTAAAAAATAGAGCATTCTATAACAATTGCATAGCCATGTTCATCCTGATAATAATACTAAAAACCTTTTTTCTACTATATAGTGGTTGGTAATTAAAGGAATCGAAAGAGACAATTTTTTTATCATGATTTATCTCATGCTGAATTTATAGTTAAAATTTTTTTATGATATTTTGAATCTCCTGAGAGGTAAGTATATTTTTTATTGGAGACTCAAATATCCTTTCTCCAAGGAAGATAATGATGTAGTGGGTTTTATATATATAATTATTTGATTATTCTAAATCCATCTATAAATTAAGGTATCTAAAAACATTATTGGGATTTCTTTTATACTCCTTCGAGATTTGTGCAAACCTTGGCCCACTCATACCCCTATGATTATCTGTTTAATTATTTCAATCCCTTTCATTTATAGAAGATCATTTCAGGATTTCCACCACTTGTATTTTGGATAATAACATTCCATAGAATCAAAGTATATTATTATTATCATTATCTATTTCATTATTCCCTTATTCTTTGTATATTAGTTTTAGAAACCCCAACTAGTTTTGGATGAGCTATGAGCTCAGTTGGTGTGACATTCCTTGTTCCTAAACTATTTATTTTAGAATTCATATTTGTGGAGTTTGATCACATGGACACTTTTATTGAGGATGTGGTTATTGTTATAGTAAAAATCTAGGTGGGTATCAAAATTCCATACAAAATTTTGTTAATGTGTTGGGATTTCATGCTTTTCACTTACATTTAATTGATTTTATGAGAAATATTATGTGGATACATAATCTGGTTTAATTAAAATTGATTAGTATTGTGAATAAATTTCATTTGGTTAATAGTTTTGATTACATTACAGAAGGAAGTATACAGTGTTAATTCCATTGTGGAAAACCATTTGTTGTTAGGGGACATGTATTTATTATTGTTGATATGATTATGAACCCCTTAATGTATTAATTTTTTGATCTCACGAAGAAATTTTTAAGAACATATATATGAATAATTAATTATTTTATTATGGAATAATGGGTTTTTGGGATAATACCCTTGAAATGTAAATAATAAAATTATTTTAAACCCATATATTTAATTTGCAATGTTGTTTTGTAAAGGAAATAATGTCATGTTATTGTATTGTGTTCTTTCTGGTTGACCATTTTGGTTATAAAATCACTGTTTCGAAGTGCGTGGTGATGTTAGTGACTGGATTGGAGGAGGAATATTTTTATATTTGAAGAAACGGTTGGTTGGATTGTGATTTGATGTTCTATAATATGACATGTTTATATGTGAGTTTTTTGTGCTGTGATGAACCAGAAAATATTTTTTATACAAATAGTTATTGTGGGTTTGATTCTCAATTATATTTTTTGGATGTGTTAGTTTACTGATGATCAAAGGGATGGATTGAAATTTTTAAATGGAAACAACATGGGATGGAATTAAATATATTAATAGGATATAATTAAATGAAATAATCATATGGAATTTATTTTTGTTAATTGGAACAAATGGAATGAATTGGGAGTTTTAATGAAAATTAAATTTCATAGAAAATCATAGTTAGGGTGAACTCGTTATTCTGGGAAATGGTTGAACCAAATAATGAATCATTATATTGTGTGGTTATATGATCTGGTCCTTTAGTGTTCCATAGTTAGTAGTAGTAGTAGTTGAGAAAATTCTCATATGGTGAAGTTGTGGTGTTGTGTATTACAGTAGTTTAGTAGATGTTAATCCATAGGCATGGTATTTTGTGCTATCTACATATCTTTTATTATCATGTTATTTTTATATACACCCCACTGGAGTAGGAAATAATAATTATACCCTTTTTTTGGGATTTATGTGTTCTCCATAATATCTTGGATGTTGTTGAATCCAACAGATGGAATCCCCCATTAAAAACACTTCCTTGATTACTAGTAATTATAAGGTTTAGTGTTCGATATCACATATTGAATTATGGTTAGTGTTGGAGATCAACGGTAGATTTTGTTGAAACAAAATGTGTTTGGGGTCTTGCGTGTTGTGTGGTGGGAATGAGGGTTATTTACTTCACATTCATGAGGCCCTAATTACATGATTTGAGATGTGGAATTTTATGATATTATTTTTATTATTGATTATAGATCCATATTCTAGACCCTATGTTATGAAGAGATAAGAATTGATTCATCACGATCAACATCAAAGATCACTGGATATGTGGTGAGGTATAAATTGAATTGATGCGAGAACATCACATATGATGTTGTTGTGTGGGAGTGAAAAATATGTGGGGATGTGGTGGGTGAAATTGTTTTAGATTTTTTTGATAATATTTTTCTATATTGGATGATTAATTTGGTGATAATTCCATGGTGTGATTGGGATTATACAAATTACCTATTTAGTTGTGTGACGGTTCTACTATTTATACATTATTAAATTAGTATGCTCTTTTCACATGTAAATAATATTACAAGTGTATTATTCTTCTATGAATACATATTATTCTAAAACTAGTTATATATATACTTTTTATCATGTTTTATGGTGGAATTTATTGTTGAAGATGGAAATGAATAGCATGAATACTGGGACATCTTTAGTGTCACAACCATAAAACATTTATTTTATTTGTACTAATTGACATTGTTAAAGAATTATTCAATATTATTGTTTTTTATTTATACTGTTTTTTGGTCTTAATTTTTTTTATTAATTTTTTCTCCCAATTCTAATTATTATTGAGGGTAATATCTTCAATATGTCAGATTTCTCAACCCCTGGTGTAAGTCAAAAACTCATGTCCAGTTGAAGGTATGCCCCAAAGTTCAATTCACTCTATCATAAATATCACCCTTTAAGGGGAATATTCAAAGGGACGGTATTATAAGATATTTCTTTAATACATTCCATTATTAGATTTTTTTCATTTAATTATTCAGTATAGTTTACTTCATTGATTTTTGGATCATTCTATTCATAGTCTCTAAACAAGTACGATATATTTATAATATTTAATGGTCTTGGTACGATGGTTTCATAAAATAAATAAGAGACATGTAATGGGTTATATATCAATTCAGATGTATGTATATAATGGTTACTATTCAAATTGTATAAAAATGAAATTAAAACTAAAAAATAATTTTAATATTTTGATTCTAGATATATTTTCCATTTTCCATGATTTAATTTCCATGTTTAGTTAATATAATTTTTAATATTTGTTCGTGAAACAGTACCAAAAATGGAATCATGGAAACACATACTACTAAACAAAATATTATTTTATACCAAATACACATATAATTATTCTTATATTAAATGATTAAAATCACATTAATAAAATGAAACGAATTATTTATTAAACCCAATACAAAAAAGAACAGTTCATTATAATTATTTCAAAATAATTGAGTGTTTCCAAAAATTGGAATTGACCATAATTACCTAAAAAAGTTATTTATTAAAAAATACCAAAAATTCTTGCTACGATATTTTTTATATAGTAATATAAAATTGATTATTATTTTTTAAATTAAAATTTATAAAATTCATAAATATAACTTTTAATGGAAAATAGTAATGATATGGGAAAACTATTTTTTATAGATGTTGGTTGCAGATTAATGCTTATGTTGATTTTTGAAATGAGTTTCCATTTAAAATATATATTTTAATAAAACATAGACTATAAAACCAATTTATAAAAATATAATGGATAGATGAAATATTAGAAATAAATAAGTTAGAGTATTCGAAAGATTTATCAATGTTTCATTCACAACCCAGTTAAAATAATTTCCAAAACATATAAACTTTGGAAATAAGTCAAATAAGATTAAGAACAATATAAAAATAACTAATTAATGTTTAATAATAGATTTATGTGTAGTTAAGGAGCATTGAAAAATAAAAAACAATTTTATTTCAAAATAATGTATAACAACACAATAATACAAACAACTAAATGAAAACAAACGTTCTATTCTCATGTTAAGATCTACTCATCTATTCATGAGAATATGCCACTACCAAGATTTTTATTAACAATTAACCTTTAAACCATTGTTTTATTGTGTTTTTATATATAAATTATCTTAATTAAACTCTCAGTACACAAAACACTAAAACAATTACACACCCTATAATGGTTATAAAAAGAATTAGAAAAGTGTATCTTTTAAATATAAAATATATTGAATGAGATTGTTCTATTCACTGTACAATTTAATGTAAACATAAATTGATTGAAAATAATGTAGTGATGAATAATTAATTATTATAGAAGTGTTTTTTTGGTACATATTTCTCAGATCGGGAATTATTTGATCATTAATATTCTTTATCTTCTATATGATTCTATTTAAATATACCCTTGATGTTTCATATAATATTTCTCATAAGTATTCTATTCATTTTATACACATAATTTCATTTAATGTAATGGGAAATCAACTATGTTTTTAGTAATCGATTAATCAAATTCAATCATCAAATAATAATAGATAATTGTCCCACCAACTCTTTTTAATGTAATGTTATTTTATTTTTATGTATTTTTAGAGTATCTAATTATCCGTTTAGGATAATATAATAAATAGAATTTTAATTATATTTATTGAAAGTATTGGAATGTCTAAATTTTTAAATTCATTTGTGTTGTTTTAGAAGAATATTGGTTCACAAATCCATGTTTATATAACATTCATTAAATATCATGAACTAGCCATTGGAATTATTAATTTGATTATAATTATAGATATATATGGTATAATGCTGGTACTAAAGACAACTTTTTGGTACTGACGGTAGCATGATATATATGGTAGTATAAGAAGAAAAAAGCAAATAAAGAGTTCCATCTAATGGTAGAAGATTCTTCTAATTGCTGCATAGTCACCTAGTTGTAAAATCACTCGAACTAACGATTTCACATTTGATTCTATTGTAGAACAATTATAGTAGAGTGATTATATGTTAACAAGTAGTACTAGAAATACATTGGTGGCAGAAGGAACTCTTTTTGTGGTTGTATGTTTGAACTATTTTTAGCTACATTATAGCCAATGTTATAAATAATAAACTAATTATTAAAACATAAACCTAAGTAAACAATGTAATGAACCTTAATTAAGAGTGAAAACACTTTTCCTAACCTCATAATGGTTATCTAATATTTAAATAAGTGTGAAAAAAAATTTAGATAGGTTATATAAAGGTAAATGGATAGTTGTGTAAGGGAAAGTCTATATTTTTATACATTTTATAATGGTAAAAAGATACTTATGTAAGGGTATAAATAGAATTTTTTATGCTTACATAAAACTAAGAGAATTCATATGTTAGGGAAAATGAAAAAATTTGTTACAGTTGAACAAGATTTAAAATGATCGAGTAATGGTACACTAAATATTATAGAATGTTAACAAAATACATAAGAAAGTTATGTAAGGGTATAATAAACATTAAGAGACTTATGTATGGTTATAGATAAAGACATAAAACATATGTAAGGATAAAATAGTAACGTAGAATTAATAAAGAATTTTTTTTATAAATAAAACATTAAATTGTTGGGACTATGACAATGATAAAAATGACTTTTTATACTTTTGATGATATTTATCACTATTTGATTAAATTATTACTATTAAAAAGTTAATACATATTTTTATAATAATAATTACATAAATCAGAATAAGTATGAAATATCAAAAAATATTTCATAATTAAGTTTGTCAATTCATTCGTTCCTATCAAAAAACATGGTTATAATATTATTCAAAAAATAATAATGTTTTAATAGTATATCATGGTTTGTTTAATTCCATTGTTTTATATGGTATATAATATCATAATTATTATTATTTAGAATAAAAAATATGTAAATAAATTTCATTGTTTTAAATTGTAAAATGTTTATAAATTTTTATTGGGTTCTAAATAATATGCTAATATTTCATTGTGATATAAGTGTATGTCCTTTGTGGAATCTATGATGTTATTTGTTTTATTTTTTTATAATACCAATGAATGTTATGGATTTTTTTTACCATGGGTGATGGATTGAGTATCCACCTAATATAAGGTACTAAATATGCTTCCAATTAATTATAAGAATATGATATTTAAGGTGATAACATTAGAAATAAAAAGGAATATACGTAGGATAAAAACCTATTATGGAAAGATATATTACCCCTTATAGATATTATTGGATAAGCTTTAGTTGAATCATGTGAAATTTGATGATATTTTTATTATATTTATTGAATCAAGGAAAATTCGGATGGAATGATTCAAGATTTTCCAAAAATAGCATTAAATAATGGATGTTCTCACTACAGTGAGCTTCATGAACAGTTGTTATAAATAGTGTTTAACGAATTAATTATTGGAGTGTTTGATAACCCAGGATTTGTATGAAGGACACCCTATTTTAGTACAATAAAATTCTACTAATTTGAATGTTTTAAAATAATTTGATAAATAATTTTTGAGTAATTTACATGGGTAAATAATATATAATGAAAGGATGGTAATAGTTTTTTGAATTATGGAGACATCATTGAAGATCATATTACACTGATATCTAGATATGAAAATTCAAAACTCCATCATATGAATTTACTAATTTATTATAATAATTTTACATCATAAAACATAAAAAATCAATGTAAGCCCTTAATGTGAGGATTATTTCCATGATGTTATAGGGAAAACTTTCAAGGAATTAACTATAATTATATTTTTGTAGAATGTAGTTATTTTTAAAGGATTTTTTTATATATAATTATTTTTCGATCCATCATAATAATTTGAAAAAAATAGAATTCAAAAATAATTATGGTGTGATTTTCGTTGGTAGAAAAAAATGATTTTAATAATCTAATCTTGTGAAGTCTATATGTTGAAAATTAGGATTTCCAAATTTGATCATTCTAAAGAGAATTATAGTTTGATAAATTTTTAATGATTGTGAGTTGATGGAGGTTGTCTGAAGGACTATAAAGATAATTAGTTTTGGAGTCTAAGTTGAATAATTCTGTCAAGGGTTCAATTCCATTATAGTCAATCCTTCTTCCACAAGGTCTTTATGATGAATTTATACTTGGAAATAGCCTATCAATGATTTGGGATATGATCAATTCGCAAACCACATGTTCGAAAAACATGGTCATCAATTTTCTGATGCGTTCAATTTTCAAATAATGACTTTTGTACCTATTCCTTATATTTAATACTAATTTTCATTTGATTAATCCAACCTCAATGTTAATCTCTTACATTGAAAAAATAATGAAAATTTATAAAATGAAAATAATAAATTGAACATCTTATTTTCTGAAAAATAAAATCAAACTATATGATATAAGAACTATTCATCATGGATTTAATATTTATAATCAATAAGATCAGTGTTTGATTCAATATTTATTAATTTAGAAGTTAATATTCACCATTTTATAAAATTATTAATGTGGTGATTTTTTTAAAATTTTTATATATGTCATTTCCTAAAAATTTCGAAATTTAAGTGGGCATTTATTTTAAAATAAATTGTTACTCTATCTAATTTTTCATAATTTTATTAAGATTAAATGATCTATGATCCAAAAATATCTTTAGTGAGACCATATGATATGGAAGTGTGGTAAGGTCAATATTAATCATATTATTATTTTCTTATAGATCATTTTAAAATCATCATTTAGATATTAAAATTAAGGAGAAATATGATAATTTTGGGGTTGTGATATAATGTTTGAGATATGAAAAAGGGAAATATTATTCAATATTGACAAAAAATTATATATTTTTGGTTGAACTACTATTTGAATTATAAAATGGTATAAATGATTTCACCTTTATTTAATGAGGCTCTCAATATATAAGAAAATGTATTCGATAAATCTTTATATATATTGTTGTGTAAATTATAGTTCTATGGAGAAAAAAAATTCAAATAAGAAATTGATTATTTTAAATAAAACTTGTGATCCAATACTGATTTATAAGATGAAAATATCTGGTAAGATGATAAGGATATACTAGATATTTCTATAGGAATAAAATGTAGAGATTGAGTTGGTTGTGTTTGAGATAAAGTGGAGGAATAGTAATCGCTAACAAAAAGAAGATTGATAATTATAGAATACATAATTTTGTCTTATATAAATGGAAATAATTTAAATGATATGGGGAATCAAAAAACAAGATTCTTTCATGGTATTTCACTATTTAAAATGGTTTGAGGGGAAATAACATTTGATAATAGAGTAATCCCTTGTACAAAAAGGTATAAAATATAATGATATATGGGAAAAAATTTGGATGTTATTTATTAATCAATAGAGTATCTAGTTTCAATATAACATAATTTTATACGTAAAATTTGAATATATATAAATTTTTTAATCAATGAGATTGATCAATGTGAACTGAGAGAAATAGTGTTGTGTGAAATGTTGGAGAACTCTATTGAGGGTTAATAGAAAGAGTATTTTGAAACTATCCTAATGGTAGAAATTATATGGATGTTGAAGTTGATAAATAATATAATTTTAACAACCAATTTGGGATAAATGTGTTAATCTTACGAAGAAGAATAATAATAAATAAAAATAGAGAATTGGTGAACTATTAAATGAAATATCATGAACATCTATTAATTTGACCGTTTAGTTATAAAAAAAGTGAAAATATAGTTGATCCATTTATGAAAAATTGATGTTATGACATGATATTTTTTGAGACCTATTTTTAGATATCTCATGAAGAACAGTCGGTAATTCAAAACCATGATTGTGAAAGAATAACAAAAGTATTGGATGAAGAGACATCCTTGTACATTTATTTGATAAACTTTAGTAAACGAAGGAACCTATGAATATAAAATTTTGGTATACTAGTATAAAAATGTTTATTGTGATTTATCATTATCCACAAGTGTATTATAGTTATAACACACCTATGTAATATACTTTTATTGGATTCAAGATGATACCTAGAAAAATCCACTAGTATTATTTATAAAATTATAGTTGGGATCTTCCCTTATTGCATGGGACTATGAATTATTTTTAAAATGATCCATGATAACCCATATTGTATCTTTCCTCTATGATGTCTTATAGAGTAAAAAAATAAATTTAATTTTGATATTTTCCCACTTATATATGGTAATATGGAGAGGTTTGATGATACCCCTCTAACAATGTGAATTTTTTTAATGGATAAAAGTAGATCACAGAACCAAATGAGTTATGGAGGTCTAAAAAAATATAGTTGTTGTAAGGTAAATACCATAATTCCACAAAGTACATAACTTTTTTCTAATTTCACATTCTGTGATTATGGCTAGTTTCATCATGAAGAACCATGTTGCTGTTTCAGAGTAAATAAGAAAATTCTCATGGAATGAATGAAATACCATGAATTAGTATTATGAGAGCCGTGGATTCTGTTTCCATGTGGTGAATATGGAATGAAAGAGAGGGGAACAGTTTAATCCTTGTGAGTAGTGATGTAGCCTTATCCATAAGGGAATCACACATACTAAAACACCAACTAAAGTCCAAGACTACACATCCCCACTATTCATGAACCAGGTCCCAATTCTTCATTAAAATGTTCATATATAAACCATATACATTAAATTTGATGCATAACTCAAGAGGGTTCCATCGAACCCAGTTTCCTTGTAAAGGAACCCATGGAGATGAAAAACATAACCCACTCTTAGCCACGATATTCCAAAGGGAAGGTGATATTCCACCCTGCTTGTGCAACATCAAAAGATCCCTTCCCATGGGCATGTCTCTATCCATCGTATATGTGTATTATATGGAACAAATCTCCTTCCTGGACCAATTATGTGTTGAATATAAAATTTATAATCCTATTATGAACACCATAGAACATTCCCTCTATTTATTCTTGTAGACTGCTGATACGAAGAACCAGGCCTGGAGAATGTCTTCCCCGAAGAGACCTTGTACATAATTTCCTTCAAAGTCAAACAAATCATTTTTGATATTTGTAGAATGACAATCATGTTGACACATAGTCACTAATTTTATTTTATATTTTTTCAAAAAAAATTATCTATGGAAAATACCAATACATGATTGAACTATGAAGGTGTATAGAAAAACTTCAGCCATTAAAATTTTTATAGAAATTTATTCCTCTGTATAGCTACTGATTATATGTATAATCATTTTCCGAACATTAATACACTATTTTAATAGATGTATTGTTTCTAGTTCTCATATTTTATAACTGTAATCATTCTTTTATATTACATTTCTATCTTTTAGGGATTTATTAATAATATCCTATAGTGATATGTACGAAATTACATTGAAAATGAATGATTTTTTTCATCCATAATAATTTAAAGGTGAATATATTCTATCTAAATGGTTATTGGATCCTTATCCATATTAATAATGGATAGGTCTCCCTAATCATTCTTACAAAAAGTATTCGAAACGATTTTTTTCATAGGGTTATGTTGTATCAAGAAACCATAGTCCATGTATTGTTTTTGCAACCCCTTTTATCTAATGTTTAGTCATTCTAATTAGAATATATATTTCAAACTCTTATTATCTATATATATTTCATATATTTCACTATAAAAATAGAGTCCACGTATCTTAAAGGAAAATATTAAATCTTGTAACTCTAGACCATGGGTTAAAAAATTTGCTTTTCGAGTCATTATTAATCTTAAAGAATAATAAACAATCTATTATTTATTATAAGGACACACCAATATCACTATATATAAAAAAATCACCCATCCCCATCATTAATCATAATTTCCCAACATCCCAAAAAACTAATGATTACGTACTCCAGTGATCACTTCTATACTATAGGAAGGAATACCTGTACTATAGAGGATTAAAACTACTAGTTTGAGTCTATGGTGGTAAAATTCATATATTATACCAACATAATACTGTAAGAATACTTTGGAAATAATGGTAACCTTATATACCATTAATGTTTTTGGTTGGTGTGAGTATCTCAAGAGGAGGATGAAATGAATATCTAATAATAATTCTATTAAAAAAGTATTTAATAAAATCTCCAAGTAAAATTTTAAAAAAATGATTAATGAAAAAAGAATATCAATATATGTTATGGACTTTTAAGATATTTCTCAAGGAGTTATTTTCTAGTTTTCAAAAAAAATTTGATATTACAATGTATTTTTAGGTCTACTTATTTATTAAAAACCTAATATAAAAACAATTTTTGACTAGATATAAAAGATGTGATTTTGATTACCATTTGAGAAAGATTTAGTTTAAAGATTGGAAGAGAATAAAACAAATCACATAGAATAATGGATACAAGTGGTTCATTTTCAAATAAATACTTAATACTCCACAAATTTATGTCACCTAATACATGTAATATTATATAAAATATACTTGATCTACAACTTGGATCGGGAATTTTCCACAGCTAACCAATTTTCCAGGACACGAAGGGATCTCTTCCACATATACATGGGAAATAAAATAAGCAAATACCTATTAAGGACCTCTTACACAACAACATGGCAATAAAATTCAATGAGACTCTGATAAGATATCATGTTTCTTCAATTTATATCATAGGGCTCAGTGTGTGTTTTATATACCCAAAAATCCACACACTTCAAAAATTATGAATCCAATAAGTAGAAAGAGAAAGCATAAATATATTTAAAAGAAATTTTTTGGGGTATTATGTTCTAAAAATCATGATTATCCTTATATATTTCTTTAGTAAAAGCTAATTTTGTGGCTTGAAAATTTATAATAAAATAGAGTGTCATAAGCTCTCTTGTTATAGCTGTAGGAAAGGACATGAAAATTCTATAAGATTGAATCTTCTATAGTCCTATGTAGGTAAGGATGTGTAAGATATTTATAATATATCATACATTTCATCACCCTTTTGGTTTTATTAGTATGTTTAAATATCACATCACTCACACATGAATCATTATCTAATCACATGATGGATTCTGATTCATTATTTAATAGCTGCATGCATCATACCAAAAGACTCATCCCTATTATTTTCTATTCATACTATAAGGCTAACACAAACATTGATTTATCCCAAAAATAGTTTATTAAAAATAGTTAAAATAATTATCATTATTAAATTCCATAATGTAGTCGTTAGAAATATTTATTTCAAACTAAACATTAATAGTGGAAGTCACTCTTCTGGACAATGAGACAACTCATGGGGTGACTGAAGCTGGCAGTGATTCACAATGATAGTGGATCATTATCATTGGTGAATCATTGTCCCAATGATATGTCATTTCAATGGTAGTACATTTAAAAAAATTTAAGATTTCTCAGTGTTAAGAAAAGTATAATAATACATCCTATTCAATGAAAACTGCTTTCTGACTTTTGGTATTTTTGGAACTCATACAAATTTCTATTCTGTTGATGAATCATCTCTAACAGTGGGTATTTCCCATAATTTCCTAATGTTCCATCATGATGGTGACTCATCTCTGATTGTGGGTCCTTCCTATACTTATCCAAATTTCCATCTTGATAGTGACACATATTTTACATCAAGTCATTGCTGATAGTGAGTAGCGTGTAATGGGGGGTAATTCCATCACATAACAATCTTTCTCAAAACATCCTTATACCATAAAATTCCCTCAAATATCAAAAAACACATTAACATCATAATAAATATGATATGGTGATCATTAAAACAAGGGTTCCAATAATCTCTTTCATTTTAAAGAATATAAATCATGGAATTTTATAAATATGGTATCCACGAGATGAAAGTTAGATAGATAGTTTCAAAAGATGAAATGTATATAAATTAGGTGTCAAAGGTATTATATAGAAAATAGTATCATAGGTAGTGAATAATAATAGTATATAGGGAATAAATTAAATATATATGGAATAAAATTTAGGGAATCAGGAAATTATTTTAATGATGGTATCAATGGAAAATGAAGATATCAATGGACAACATCATTGAAAAATATTAACGAAATTCCATTATCATTTGACCATTTTAAAATAATATTAATGATGGTATGATAAGAAAACATTAGTAGAAATATTGGAAATACATTCCATTAGATACATTCACCCCCTTTTGGGATTTTCAAAAAGTGGAAAGGGAAAAAATTGAAAATATATTGAAACTAATGTCTAAATAAAATTGAAGTTATATTGATGTCCAAAAAGAGAAAAAAATGGCCTAAAAATATTTCCTATAATTGAATCAAATGTATAATATCATTAAATTTTTAGGCCAGTAGGGATGAAAAAGTGGCATTTTCCCTATCTCTATTTATGAACCTAAAGGTTCCTCTATAGAAGATGAGCTAATTATAGGAATGTATTTAGGAACCACAGGTATGGAAGGAGTCTCTGATAATTATTGGTCTAAGATGATAGAAAGCCGATGTGAGAGTCAAACTAAAGGAATGAAAACATGAATATAAAAGAGCATTCAGATAATGGATAACCCATTGTTTGAAAAACATTGGATTAGTGGTTATAAAAATGATATGAGAAGTGACTGAAGTGGAATCATGAGACACTAGTATAGTTCCTGAAAAAATATTTAATAAGAGGATTTATGAGGTTTTCAATAAGGAACTTGAAATGAGTGTTGAGATAAATCTTATTATTATTCCTCCAAACATAATAATTAATGGAATTTGTAATTATATCTCTATTCAAATTAATATCCTTCATATACTCTCTAACCATCATATAAGGATTATAATTGTTATATTAAATTTCTCTCAATTCACTCAAGGGATGTCTGGTATAACAACTAAAACATCTAGAGGCACTTCTCAAACCACTAACCTAATCATCTCAATATCAATAGGAGGAGGTGGATCACTCAAAGTTGACACCATGTATGAAAATCTATCCAATATCTCAATAAAGGTATAAAACTATTCAACAATTCAATATCTCATATCATGAATTATAATCCTCAAGGCCTATATCTTATTTTCTTACCTCATTTTCCCTATCTACACTTAACGAATGTGATGCATCATATTAGGTTGGATGTGATGCATCACTAACTCAAGAAAATATCATGTGTCTATTTAACATATCATATTGAGTGTGAATAGAAAGATGATTTTGAAACTATCCTAATGGTAGAAATAATATGGACGTTGAAGTTGATAAATAATATAATTTTAAAAACCAATTTGGGATAAATGTGTGAATGTTACGAAGAAGAATATTAATAAATAAGAATAGCGAAATCATGAACTATTAAATGAAATATCTTGAACATCTATTAATTCATCCGTTTAGTTATAAAAAAATGTGAAAATATAGTTGATCCATTTATGAAAAATTGATTTTACGCCATGTTATTTTTGAGACCTAGTTTTAGAGATTTCATGAAGAACAATCGGTAATTCAAAACCGTGATTGTGAAAGAATAACAAAAATATTGGATGAAGATACATCCTTGTACATTTATTTGTTAAACATTAGTAAAAGAAGGAACCTATGAATATAAAATTTTGGCATACTAGTATAAAAAAGTTTATTGTGATTTATCATTATCCACAAGTGTATTATAGTTATAACACACCTATGTAATATACTTTTCATGGATTCAGGATGATACCTAGAAAAATCCACTAGTATTATTTATAAAATTATAGTTGGGAACTTCCCTTATTGAATGGGACTATGAATTATTTTTAATATGATACATGATAACCCATATTGTATCTTTCCTCTATGACGTCTTAGAGAGTAAATAAATAAATTTAATTTTGATATTGTCCCACTTATATATGGTAATATGGAGAGGTTTGATGATACCCCTCTAACAATGTGAATTTTTTTAATGGATAAATGTAGATCATGGCACCAAATGAGTTATGGAGGTATAAAAAATATAGTGTTTGTTCAGTAAATACCATAATTCCATGAAGTCCATACCTTTTTTCCCATTTCACAGTCTGTGATTATGGCTAGTTTCATCATGAAGAACCATGTTGTTGTTTTGGAGTAAATAAGAAAATTCCCATGAAATGAATTAAATACCATGAATTAGTATTATGAGAGTCGTGGATTCTGTTTCCATGTGGTGAATATGGAATGAAATGGAGGGGCACAATTTCATCCTTGAGAGTAGTGAAGTAGCCTTATCAATGAGGGAATCACACATACTAAAACACCAACAAAAGGCCATGACTACACATCCCCACTATTCATGAACTAGGTCCCAATTCTTCATTAAAATGTTCATATATAAACCATATACATTAAATTTGTTGCATAAATCAAGAGGGTTCAATCTAACCTAGATTCCTTGGAAAGACACCCATGGAGATGAAAAACATAACCTACTCTTAGCCACGATATTCCAAAGGGAATGAGATATTCCACCCTGCTTGTGCAACATCAAAAGATCCCTTGCCGGGGGCATGTCTCTATCCATCGTAGATGTGTAATATATGGAAGAAATATCCTTCCTAGACCAATTATGTGTTGAATATAAAATTTATAATCCTACTATGAACACCACAGAACGTTCCCTCTATTTATTCACGTAGGCTGTCGAGACGAAGAACCAGGCCTGGAGAAGGTCTTCCCTGAAGAGACCTTGTACGTCATTCCCATAAAATTCAAACAAAACATTTTTGATATTGGTAGAATAACAATCATGTTGACACGTAGTCACTAATTTTATTTTATAATTTTTCAAACAAAATTATCTATAGAAAATACCAATACATGATTGAACTATGAAGGTGTATAGACAAATTTCAGCCATTAAAATTTTTATAGAAATTCATTCCTCGGTCCAGCTACTGATTATATGTATAATCATTTTCCCAACATTAATACACTATTTTAATAGATGTATTGTTTCTAGTTCACATATTTTATAACTGTAATCATTCTTTAATATTCCATTTCAATCTTTTAGAGATTTATTAATAATATCCTATAATGATATCTACGAAATTACATTGAAAATGATTGATTTTTTTTCATCCATAATAATTTAAATGGGAATACTTTCTAGTTAAATGGTTATTGGATCCTTATACATATTAATAATGGATAGGTCTCCCTAAAAAATCTTACAAAAATTATTTGAAACGATTTTTTTTCATGGGGTTATGTTGTATCAAGAAACCATAGTCCATGTATTGTTTTTGCAACCCCCTTTATCTAAGGATTAGACATTCTAATTAGAATATATATTTTATACTCTTATTATATTTATATATTTCATATATTTCACTATAAAAAGAGAGTCTACATATCTTAATGGAAAATATTAAATCTTGTTACTCTAGACCATGGGTTGAAAAAATTTATTTTCGAGTCTTTATTAATATTAAACAATAATAAACAATCTATAATTTGTTATAAGGACACACCCATATCACTATATATAAAAAAATCTCACATCCCCATCATTAATCATAATTTCCCAACACCCAAAAAACTAATGATTACATTGTACAGTGATCACTTCTATACTATAGGAAGGAATACATATACTATAAAGGATTAAAACTAGTATTTTGAGTCTATGGTGGTAAAATTCATATATTTTACCCACATAATACTGTAATAATACTTTGGAAATAATGGTAAACTTATTTACCATCAATTTTGTTGGTTGGTGTGAGTATTTCAAGAGGAGGATGAAATGAATATCTAATAATAATTCTATTAAAAAATTATTTTATAAAATCTCCATGTAAAATTTTAAAAAAATGATTAATTGAAAAAGAATATCAATATATGTTATGGTCTTTTACGATATTTCTCAAAGAGTAATTATCTATTTTTTAAAAATATATTTTTATATTGCGATGTATTTTTAAGTCCACTTATTTATTAAAAACCCTATATAAAAACAAATTTTGACTAGACATAATATATGTGATTTTGATTACCATTTGTGAAAGATTTAGTTTAAAGATTGGAATATAAAAAAACAAATCACATAGTATAATGGATAAAAGTGGTTCATTTTCAAATAAATACTTAATAATCCACAAATTTATGCCACATAATATAAGGAATATTATATAAAATATATTTGATCTACAACTTGGATCGGGTATTTTCAACAGCTAACCAATTGTCCAGGCCACGAAGGGAGCTCTTCCACATATACATGGGAAATTAAATAAACAAATACCTCTTAAGGACCTCTTTTACAACAAAATGGGAATAAAATTCAATGAGTCGCTGATAAGATATCATGTGTCTTCAATTTATAGCATAGGGATCAGTGTGTGCTTAATATACCCATAAATCCACACACTTCAAAAAATATGAATCCAATATGTAGAAAGAGAAAGTATAAATATACTAAAAATAAACATTTTTTTGGTATTATGTTACAAAAATCATGATTCTCCTTATATGTTTCTTTAGTAAAAGATAATTTTGTGGTTTGAAAATTTATAATAAAATAGATTTTCATAAGATCTCTTGTTAAAGCTGTAGGAATGTACATGAAAATTCTATAAGATTGAATCTTATGAAGTCTTATGTAGGTAAGGATATGTAAGATATTTATAATATATAATTATTTTTTATCACCCTTTTGGTTTTATTAGTATGGTTAAATATCACATCACTCACACATGAATCTTTTACTAATCACATGATGGAGTCCGATTCATTATTTAATAGCAGCATGCATCATACCAAAAGATTCAACCCTATTATTTTCTATTCATACTATCAGGCTAACACAAAAATTGATTTATCACTAAAATAGTTTATTAAAAATAGTTAAAATAATTATCATTATTAAATTCCATAATGTAATCGTTAGAAATATTTATTTCAAACTAAACATAAATAGTGGAAGTTGCTCTTCTGGATAATGAGACAACTCAGGGGGTGACTTAAGCTGGAAGTGATTCACAATGATAGAGTGTCATTATCAATGGTGAATCATTGTACCAATGCTATGTCATTTCAATGGTAGTGCATTTAAAAACTTTTATGATTTCTCATTGTTAAGAAAAGTATAATAATACGTCCAATTCAAAGGAAATTGCTTTATGACTTTTGGTATTTTTGAAACTCATCCAGATTTATATTTTGTTGATGAATCATCTCTAACAGTGGTTATTTCCCATACTTACCTAATGTTCCATCATGATGGTGACTCATCTCTGATTATGGGTCCTTCCTATACTTATCCAAATTTCCATCTTGATACTGACACATATTTTACATCAAGTCATTGCTGATAGTGAGTAGCGTGTAATGGTGGGTGATTCCATCACATAACAAACATTCTCAAAACATCTTTATACCATAAAATGTCCTTAAATATCAACAAACACATTAACATCATAATAAATATGATATGGTGATCATTAAAATAAGGGTTCCAATAATCTCCTTCTTTTAATGAATATAAATCATGGAATTTTATAAATATGGTATCCACGAGATGAAAGGACGATGGATAGTTTCAAAGGATGAATTGTATATAAATAAGGTGTTGAAGGTATTCAGTCGAAAATAATATCATAGGTAGTGAATAATAGTAGTATATAGGGAATAAATTAAATACATATGGAATAAAATTTAGGGAATTGGGAAATTATTTTAATGATGGTATCAATGGAAAATGAATATATCAAAGGAAAACCTCATTGAAAAATATTAATTAAATTCTATTATCATTTGACAATTTTAAAATAATATTAATGATGGTATGATAAGAAAACATTAGTAGAAATATTGGAAATACATTCCATTAGATACATTCACCCCCTTTTGAGATTTTTAAAAAGTGAAAAGGGAAAAAATTGAAAATATATTGAAACTAATGTCAAATTAAAATATAAGTTACATTGATGACCAAAAAGAATTAAAAAAGGCCTAAAAATATTTCTTATAAATGAATCAAATATATAATATCATTAATTACTTAGGCCAGTAGGGATGAAAAAGTGACAGTTTCCCAATCTCCATTTATGAACCTAAAGGTTCCTTTATAGAAGATGAGCAAATTATAGGAATGTATATAGGAACCACAGGTATCGAAGGAGTCTCTGATAATTATTGGTCTAAGATGATAGAAACCCGCCGTGAGAGTCAAACAAAAGGAATGAAAACATGAATATAAAAGAGCATTAAGATAATGGGTAACACATAGTTTGAAAAACATTGGATTAGTGGTTATAGGAATGATATAAGAAGTGACTGAAGTGGAATCATGAGACACTAATATAGTTCCAAAAAAAATAAGTAATAAGAGGATTTTAGAGGTTTTCAATAAGGAACATGAAATGAGTGTTGAGATAAAACTTATTATTATTCCTCCAAACATAATAATTAATGGAATTTGTAACTATATCTGTATTAAAATTAATATCCTTGATATACTATCTAACCATCATATAAGGATTGTAATTGTTATATTAAATTTCTCTCATTTCTATCAAGGGATGTTTGGTATAACAACTAAAACATGTAGAGGCACTTCTCAAACCACTAACCTGATCATCTCAACATCAATAGGAGGAGCTGGATCACTCAAAGTTGACACCATGGATGATAAGTTATCCAATATCTCAATAAAGGTATAAAAATATTCAACAAAGGAATATCTCATATCATCCATTATAATCCTCAAGGTCTATATCTTATTTTGTTACCTCATGTTCTCTATCTACACTTAACGAATGTGGTGCATCATATTAGGTTGCTTGTGATGCATCACTAACTCAAGAAAATATCATGTGCCTATTTAACATATCATATTAACATGAGGAGGAGGATTTCTTAATGAAATTTGAATATCAGAGATAATCCCATCTCACTATAGAGTTATATTTCATCCCTATATACAACATCAATAGGCACAGATGCAATGATGATTGTAGAAAATGGTGCATAAACTCTCTCAAAAGAAGTTGTCTCTATATGGTCAGATCTAAAATGAATTTCTAAAGAGAAATTGTTGAACTACCATATATAATCTATCTATTCATCCAATTATCCATTATGATCCATATCTATAGGATTAGTGGTTTACCCTGATTTGTTGGAATGCTATCATCATCCGAATAAGAGGTGTCTAGACCATGTCTGACCTACCCTGGAAACTTATTCCATTCCGCAATATCTTTGACACCTAACATGACTATAGAAAAATATGAGGCTAAAAAGGTACAAGAACACTATTGGATCAAAAACCATATATTAAGAAATAATATGATTATCCAATAAACTATTTAGAAACCTTTTTTCATTAACTATATGATCAACATAGATTCCATCAAACAAATTGAAAATGAGAAACTCCAGGCTTGGATACCCTTCCCCCTCAATTGATGCTTCGTTTTTATATCTAGAAGATATATCCACATTGTAAACTTATAATTTTCATAATCATATCTAAATATTCCTGATAAACCTGGTGAATAAATATGAGTCATGGGTATCTCAACATCCTTATACCAAATGTGGCTACCAGGACACTCATGGCCAAGATAACAATCATTTTCATCTCCATAATCTTCTACGTCTCAACCATCTTCGCTATTATTCACTATTTTAATTATATTCCAAATTATCTCCTTCAATACCATTATTATTGTCATTTCTTCACACGATTGTAAATTTATTTAATACTTTTCTTCAATGAATACCACTTTATATTCTTCATTACTTCATTCATTTAACAAGGTCTCTTTCATTACGATAGATTTAGGAGTGATATGAGATCCATAGTAAATAAAAGCATAACTAATATTTATATCTAGGTCACTACCTGCTCCCACTAAAAAAAGAAACTCCACATCACGAAATACAAAAACATCATCTACTTATTTTATTTCATCATAAGAGTACTCTTTTACGTTATCCTACTCCAAACCAGCATTCAAAAGATTCATTAGCCTAGTATCATGATTAACATGATTTAAATCCTCATAGATCCTTTTTCTATCATCAACTCATTGCCTTAAACATGTATTTTGTATTCTATTCATTTCCTTTAAAATTACTTTTTTTATGAGAATACCAACATATTTAACAACTATTTCTCCTCCTCTACAAACCAATCCATTTTTCTAAATAATGTGAGATGTTAACATGGGTTAAATTACAATGTTTTTTCTAGATGATTACTTTTATGTCTCTATAAAATCATCCATTAAATATCTTCATAAATTGATATTTTATTCTCTCTTCATATGAAATATAAAGTATAAATATAGATAACTCAATGTGTAGAAATCAAATTTCCTTGATAAAAACATATTTTGGAAAAAATCAAAATAATGTGACATTCAACATCAAGATTATAATTATTTATTATTCTCTTAATCCATATCTTGATAAATCTTCCAAGGAATCATCATACCAAAATATATTAATATCACTCAGAAATTTTCTATGATAGTCATTTGAACAGCATTGTTGAGGAACATTACGACATATTTCCCATTTTTTTGAAGAGAATAAAATTTGCATCTATTATTAGGCTTCTAAAGTATACTTCTTCAACCTTAATTCTAAATTAAGTATACTGATTGAACTGGTTCACTGACCAAGGATTAAAGGGTCACTCATAATTACAAAAATAATCTAACAACCCCTAGTATTTCAAAAAAATAGCCACAAAATAATTTGTTGATAGAAAAAAATCCAAAATAACTTCAATATTATGTAAAAATATCATCATTGAAAACTCTGGTTTCACCCTCTTTATAGAAGATCCGATTGACTCTCATTTTTTTCTTCATTCAAGTATGTGAATCATCTGGACATGATTTTTTGGTTCTTGTCCCTATAACCATAGAGAAAAACATGGGAGGTTCGTGAAATATTGGGGGAAGTCTAATGGTCAAGAGATAAGGGGTCACAGTGTGGCTCGAGAGTAAGACATATAGGAGTGAGAATATAAACTATAAATGTGTTTAATTTTTTTTATCATTCATGGTTGTAAGGGATTTTAAAATTAAAAAACAAAATAATATTTGAATATTAATAAAAATTAAAGAAAATAAATAATAAAATGAAATTAAAATGGTGGTTTAAAACCCAACAATAAGAAATATCAACAGAGGGTTGTTTAAAATGGTGGGTAATATCCAATGGTGGGAGACTCTAAGAATTGGTTAACTCCATCGATGACTAAAATCAAACAATGGACAATTTCTAATGGTTTGAAACTCATACTATGGGTAACATCTAATGGTAGGTCCCAAAAAACTATGTTTAACAAAAATTAGTCATACCTAATTCTTTCTTTGCAGTTCATTTCCACATAATTCATTAGAATAGTGAAACTATCTACAAGATTCTATTTAGTTCACATATACTGGAGAGTTATATCATACTTTTGAAAATATTCTCTCAAAACGTGATTTTATACATCATGGTTTTTTATTGTGAGATGCATGGTTATTTTATATTTTTATATCACTTTTTTGTTACATGTAATAGGTAAATGTCATAATGGATATAAATTGTCTATAAAATCATCTTTCATCGATAAAATTTGATCACAATAATGACCTATACCTATGTATTTAGATTCAATAGTAGACAGTGAGATAATAGTTTGTAATTATAACACAATAATAACATATTTGTTCCTAAAAGATGACATATTCTAGAGCTGATTTTTCTATCTCACTCATGAACACTAAAATCAGAATTTGAATAATTAACTAATTAAATGAGTATCCTCTATGGTAAAAAAAATCGAAATTTATTATACTTGATGTAACATACTAGGTAAATAAATAACAATAAATTATCATATATATATTAATATTTGTGAAATAAATTATAATTTTAATTTAACGAGGATTCAATGTTCGATGGAGTACCTGATACGCAACAAGGAGTTTCTTTGAAACCTTACGTTTCACACTAACAATAAAATATTATTATTTTAAATGGTAGTTAACGCCTAGCCGGTGTATTGGAAAGAATTAACAGAAGCAACTACAATATGATTATATATGTTTGTTAATTGTTTTTACATTTATCCATTAAAAGATAGAGGCTTCAAATGTGAATGAATCTAATTTTAGGCATAAATACTCTGATGTTCTTTAAACAAGCGATTTACCGCCTTTTGATGGAGAAACCACATTAAATATAGTTTTGGTCACTTTTATATGTTCTATTTGACAAAACATAATTCTTCTTTAGATTCAGGACATCAAATTTTATTTTTGGGTAATTTTTTGGTATTTTTATGATAAAATACATTTTTTATGAACAGTGAAAAATATTGTATATTAATTCTAAAGTGCCTCTTAATCTAATTTATTTATATTGTTTGATTATATTTTTAATTTGTTTTAAAGTATAATTAGATTATATTTCTACTGTTAAATACAATTTTGTTCCTTGTAATTAATTTCACTTCAGAATTGGACATAAACACGTGTTAGTCTTTTGATAGTTATTGTTTCTTAAAAACATGCTATTTGTTTTGACAATGGGAATTAATTTGAAATTTATTAATCCAACTACTATGATTTTAATTTGGTAAAATTTTCATCATTTTGGAATTCAAAATATCAAATATAGCATTGGCTGAATTATTGGTATTTTTCTCAAAAACATCGATTTTTGATGAATACTGAAACCACTTAGTAGTATTTAAAAAAACTGACATTTTAATTTAAAAGAAATTTTACTACTCCTGTGAATTCAGTTTTGAAAATATGATATAGATTGTTATTATTAGTATGTAAATTTTTTTTCCAATAAGATGAAAATAATTCTTGATGGAATAGTAACTTTAGACTTTTTTTACCACGGTTAAATGTAAATAGAGTAATTAATGGTAAAATGAATATAATAATAATACAAAATTACATTAACACATGTCCTAACCATTCTGGATCAGTCATTTATGACCATGAGAATATTTGGGTCGATTTTTGGACCCCATGGAGCCACTTATGAGTGATAATGACACTATTGTAATTAACTTAATGTAAAGGAAAAAATGGCATAAAAAAATATATTTTAGTAAATTAATTTTTACATGGGATTATATAAGTCATAATTTCGACTATAAATATTAAATGGAATTCTAATAGGATTTCCTACATTATGGTTGTTTTTTATAATGCTTATAAATCAAATAAACTAAATTATTTATGACAGAATAATGATGTACTATTTATCTCATTAATAAATGATTTAAGTAAATAAGATTATTAATATTAAAAAAATATCCAAGACCTATCCACTTAATATTGGATAACTTTATTTCGAACACAAGTCATCTTATCTTCGATTATAATGAGTTTTGGACACTTTTAAACCAATGCTTAGTTTATAATAAAATAACATTTTCAGACATTCCTAAAGATCTCATCCTCCCCCTTATATAAAGCCCTCACATCTAACTCATTCCTCACTCATCTCAAGCCCCTTGGATCCTAAAAAACCTGCCCAAATAATCTCTCATGAAACCTCTCCTCATCCTAGAATCCTTAACATAGGCATAAGGCACTGCAAGAATTCCTTTTGGTTCAAACTGAATGGAATTGCCCAAATTAAATGTAATGGTTTCTCTTAAAATCTTTTCTTTTATTTTACTCATATAACCCCTAAAATATTTTTATTCCTTTATTTTATAACAACACTAGAACCATAAATATACTAGTATGTTGTTATTGGATGCATCATAACTACACTTACACACACCTCCATCTAATAGGTGAAGAATATACTATTTCTGTTGATGGAAAACTAATGCCTCACACAACGATGATTGCTCGATTATCTCCAACCACCTATAATGGTGTCCCTTAAGATAAACATATATTTATATATGATATATATTATTTATATTTTTATATTTTTGATTCTTTATTTTTCATTTATATCCTACCTTTATGGTTTCATAATGGATAAACACAATAATTTCATTTGAGGAAGTGCGGACTACCGCCCCCTCAAAGTAATATGAATCGTTAATTCTATATGTGGGAAATATAAAGGATATATATAATGATATTATATTTTATATTATAGTGTAATTATTATATACTTAAGTATCATTATATTTTAATTCTATTTAAATATGAAATACAAATGAATGTAACATTTATGCGTATGTACGGCTTACCGTTTCTATGAACAGTGCATTTCATTTCTTATCTCCAAATGTTATGTACAGTTATAAATACATATATATACTAGGTATATATGATGTATATGATATATAATCATTAATATAATATTGGAGATAATGGACTTTTTACCACATGGAATAATTGTAATTATAACAAGGTCACTTTTAACTCAAATTCTGAACATCGACAAAATGTCTGATATGAAGTAAAATAATTCATTAATTTTTATATAAAGGTAATAAGTGATCTAAAAGAATAATAATATTGAAAAAATTTGTTATGGAATTACAAATTAACATTATTTTATTATTTAGGAAGAACCCGTAACATACGAGTAAAGTTGGACATGAGGTAAGGGATTTCTTATCTCAATTTTAATTCTGTGAGATTTCCATTATTTTCCACATATTTACTGCATGTGAGGTATTGTGTACTACCATTTGATATATACTATCATTATTCTCATTATATCCATGGTATTATGTTATTAATTTATTGGTTATTAACATTTGGTCAGTTGACTCGATTGAATTACAACGTGGTAAGGTGTTATCATCTCATTTTTATTCCCATGAGATTTATGCTGTACTTTCCACTATTTTCTATATGTGTGGAATATGTACTACCCATGATTTTATTCATTGTTTAATATAATTTAATATATGGGTATTCAAAGCTTCATTTTATGATCCTTCTTTCATGGGTATTATATGTCAAAAGTTACCAAATCCGAAAAGGAACCTTCCACCGTCATCATTTTAAAAGAAGTCCTTTTGTTATGTTTTTTATTTTAGATCTTCTTATCCTGGGATTTTTTTTCTATATCCTTATATCTGTAAATTTTATTTCTTTGAGATGAGATACCTTTTTTCCTCTCATCAACTCATTTTTTGAATTTTAATGTGATTTTGTTATGTTGTTCAATCTCTGTAAGGAAACTTCTTAAACAAAATACAATTCTTTGGGTTAAACTTCTACATGTTGATTATGTTGTGCTATGAATGTGTGTGAATGAATTTGAATTTTTTTAACACATAATATCCAATCATATTTATGTGCCACTTCACTTTTATATTGTGTATATACTATCCATTGGAATTTTATATCAGGAATACCTTTATTCTCGTGATATTGTATCTTTTTGATTAAATTTTATTTTTCAATTATTTGTATTCAAGTGTCTCTCATTTGGTTACGAACTCTTTTACAAAAACATTGTTTTAAATGTTTTAAAGATTTATTATTAAAAATATTTCTCATTAATGAAAATGTATTAAAAATGGTTTTAAAGATTTATTTATATAGACATTAATGTTTTAAAATGTTAACTCCATTAAAATATTCAAAGTGGTATGAAACACATTGCTTCATAAACATTGTTTTTAAATGTTTTAAATATCTCATTTAAATTGGATTGATTATGTCAATATCATGAAATGGTATCTTTGGATTCCAATGTAGAAATGTTATCTTTCCTTTATTATTGTTTTATGTGTAAGGATTATTTTATAGTTCTATAGAAATTTTTATGTATAGGGGTGGTTTCGTGAAAAATCCATGGATGGTGAGCCCAAGATAGCTCTCTAATGCATTGGGTAACATGATGGAGGTAAACGTCAATGTTTCTCCTAATATATTTCGGGAATATACTGTGATGGGTATTCCAACGTAACACTCTATGTAGCTGTGATTGCTATATTTTCTGTATGTTATGTATTCCATAAGTTACCTTTATGATTTATTAGTCTATTTTTTATTTATAAATCTTTTGATTTTATAAGGAATGTTATGATTGAAATGTATGGTTTCATTATTTTTTATTTATTGATAGGCTAACGTTTTCGATTATTTTATATATCCCTTAATGAGCTTTTTGTGTTCATCCAATGTTTTTGAAATGTTGTTTCACTGGGTATAAGGAAGGTTAAGAGAAATGAAGTATTCAAGAAGTTTTATATCAAGAAAAGAACTCTTTTTTAATTAAGGTGATTTATTTTGTGAAACATTGGAAAAAGTAGAAGTGTCTTATTTGTAATTTTTGATATGTAATGAAAATGTTATGGCCTAATTATCTAAAAATATAGACCTGAAAATTTCCTCAATGTTAATTATTCACTTAATTCTTGATTATGTAATTTTTTAAGGATGATTCCTTTTAGTTAGTATCAGAGGTTGCTTTAGATAACATTATAGGTTTGGGTATTATATAAGCCTAAGTGACATAACCATATTGGTTAGCATATTAGAAAGATTTATAGTTATTTTAGATAATTTGATTGAGTTTATGAAAACATGAATAAGTATATATTAGTATTTATCCTTTTTATAAGATATTATATGATGATTTTATTGATATACTCACACTTAACTTTTTGGTTTTAGTAAATGGATGGATCTACTAGGAACCAAAGTAATAATGGATTTTAAGAAAATAGTGATGGTTTTTTGAATGAGAAACTGAATGAAATGGGGGAAGCAATGAGAACTATTTTGGTTATTCTCAACGAACTATATGGGGTCATTATTGACAACCTGAACCATGATTTTTTTTATAAGGCATCGTATATGCGATAAACAAATGCCTACAGAAGCTTAGGTATTAATCCTAAAGATATGTATGTTCAAAAACCTATCTTTCAAGGATGTGGAATGAAACACCTAGGAAAATTATTCAAAAGGACAACAAGATGATATAGATGTGTGAATGAAGGTCATAAATAAAGAACATTCCATAAAAAAGGAAGAATAAAATTGACTCTCTAAATGGGAAATATGTTCTTTTGGTGGGATCAATTGAATGTTTTAAATGTGGTGTGCAAGATCATTATACAAATTGATGTCCTATGATGATTTTTTTTGAATGGGATCACCATGATCGTACAATTATATGATTACCAAAACCAAATTCCTATCTGATTGAGGATGGAGAAACTGAAAATGACCAATAAAATGTTTTGATTATTTCTTAACATATTTTTTGACATTAATTAATATTAGGATGTGATTCATGCTTTTGTTAATAGGAATGAAGTATTTCAAAATAAGTTGGAAAAGAATTGATAATGGATCATGAATAGCGTTGAATGAGTTAGAAGTAAACATATAAAAGATTAGAGAGTTATGATACATTTTGAGATAATGAAATAATTAAAATTATTAAGCCTTTTTTGATGATGGGATTAAATTTGAATATTATATATAGTATGTGTAACCCCAATGTTTGATTAACGAAAATCCTATTAAAGGATTAATTATCTTTACTTATGATGTGTAGTGGTGGAATTTTATTTTGGGCGAATCTATGTTTTTGTTATAGAAATATGGTTATTTGGGGTTTTTATGGAAATGACTAACCTATCGTGGAGAATATGTGATTTGGTTAATTACACTTCAGTATGAGACATTATGAGTAGTCTATTTTATTTGGAGATAAATGTTAAAATTTACTGTGGAAGACTATGTGATTAAATCCTTCTGAGATTTCGGTTACAATATTAGTTTGGTGAATTTTGAAGAATTTTGAGGATAATTGAATATTTAATGGTCTTTCTTAAACATTGGGTTCTTTTTGTTGAATTTTGGAGATTAAGAGTAGTATTTCTTTTTATAATGGATTATCCTCTTGGTGATTATCTAATATAGTACTAGTATTTTTGGTTTTTTTGTGATGACTAAAGTCATTGGAAATATATTTTTAATCTTTTTGGGATCATGTGATTCTTTAGTAGATGATTCTATAATTTTTAGGTGTGACCAAGTAATCTGGAATACCCATCGTTTGGAGAAAATATGAGTTTTTGCTAGAAACATATTAAATGATGAAACTACACATGAAAGTAATTATATTTCCTTATGTTCTTATTCTATGTAGTATATTAATTCATAAAAATTATGAAATGGAACTTAAAAAAAAGTTTCCAGTTTACGTTTCCTATTGGTTAATCGAAAACTGGTTAACACATCACAAGTTTGTGATTTTCTGGTGGTTAACATACTCCTAATCATGTTTTCTATCACTCTCCATCATAACATGTTGGTTAGTTTTTATTCCATATCCATGTTTTCCCTACATTAAATCCTAGTATGGGTTATCTCTGGTAACCTTTGTATTTATTTTTCTTTCTTTTAAAGTGATAGTTTTATTGAATCTTTTTTCCATGTGAGACTTTAAATGATGTTTCCAAGCCCAATTTTAAAATTTCAAAGAAGCAATTTCCAAAAGGGGGGAAGGATGTCACATCCTAGCTAAATAAATAATAATAAATTTTCATATATATTAATATATGTGCATTAAAATTTAATTTTAATTAAAGGGGACTCTATGTTTGAGGGCGTACCTGATACACAACAACGAGTTTCTTTGATATCTTTCGTTCCGCACAAACAATATAATATTATTATTTTAAATTGTAGTTAAATCCTAGTTGTTGTATTGGCGGGAATGAACATAAATAACTACAATATGATTATATATTTTTGTTAAATTGTTTTACATTTATCCAATAAAATATAGAGGCTTAAAATGCAAATGATTCTAATTTTAAACATAAATACTCTAAAATTCATTAAAAGGTCGATTTACCACCATTTGATGATGAGCCCTTATTAAATATACTTTTGGTAACTTTTATATGTTCTATTTGACAGAGTAAAATTGTTTTTTAGGTTCAGGACTTCAGACATTACTTTGGGTAAATGTGTGGTATTTTTCTGATAAAAATCATTTTTATAGGAATAGCGAAAATTTTGTATTTTAATACAAAAGTTCCTTTTAATATAATTTATTTATATTGATAGATTATCTTTTTAATTGGTTATAAAGTATAATTAGATTATATATTTACCATTTAATCCAATTTTGGTCATTAAAATTAATTTCACTTCAAAATTGGACATAAACAAGTGTCAATCTTTTGGTAGTTATTATTTCTTAAAAACACGCTATTTATTTTAATAGTGGAAATTAATTTTAAATTAATTTATCCAAATTCTATGTTTCAAATCTATTCAAATATATATAATTTTTTATTAGTAATATCAAATATATCATAGGCTTAATTTTTGGTATTTTTCTCAAAAACGTCAATTTTTTATGAATACTGAAACCACGTAGTAGAAGTTAAAAAAACTGAATTTTTCATTTAAATGAAATTTTACCGATTCTGTGAATTGTATTTTGAAAATATGACTTATATGGTTGTTATTATTATATAATGTGTGGATCAATAAGATGAAAATGATTTTTGATGAATAGTAAATTTTGACTTTTTTTACCGCGATTAAAGGTAACTAGGGTAATTTAATGTTAAAAGAACATTATAATAATACAAAATTCCCTTAAAACAAACCCTAACCTTATTAGTTTAGTCATTTACGACTATGGGCATATTTTGGTCTATTTTGGGACCCCATGTAGCCACTTATGAGTCATAATGACAATTTATTTTAATTAACATAAAGTAATGTCATATAATGGAATAAACAAATATCTTTTAGTAAATTAGTTTTTACATGGGGTTATATAAGTCATAATTTCGACTATAAATATTAATTGGATAGATAATAATATTTCAAACATTATTGTAGTTTAATTACAAATTTTATTCATCGAATAAATTAAATTATTTATGACACAATAATGATGTTGCATTTACCTCATTAATAAATGATTTAAATAAATAAGATTATTAATATTAAAACAATATCCAAAAATTTTCCAATTAGTATTAGATGATTTTATTTCGAACATGAGTCATATTATATTCGTCTTTAACGAGTTATGGACCTTTTTAAAACTATGATAAGTTTATAATAAAATAACATTTTCATACATTCTTAAAGAGCACCTCCTCCCCCTTATAAAATGCCCTCATTTCGAACTCATTCCTCACACCTCTCAAGCCTCTTGGATCATCCAAAACCTACCCAAATAATCTCTAATGATCCCTATCCTCCTCCTATAAGCCTTACCTTAGGTAAAAGGCACTTCCAGAATTACTTTTGGTTCAAAACAAAGGGTGTTCCCAAAATTAATGGTAATGGTTTTTCATTACTTCTTTTCTTTTATTTTAATTCTCCAACCCCTAAAATATTTTTATTCCATTATATTATAACAGAAACAGTATCATAAAAATACTAGGTTGTTTTTATTAGATTTATTATAACTACACATACACATACCTCCATATAATGTGTGAAGAACGTACAATTTCTGTGGATGGGAAACTAACGCCTCACTAAACAATGATTGTTCGATTATCTCTACCACCACTCATGATGGCCATTAAGATAGAAATATATTATATATATGATATATATTATGTTTATTTTTTTATTCCTGATTCTTAATTTTTCATTTTATCATACCTTTATGGTTTCCATACTGGGTAAACATGATAATTTTATTTGAGGAAGTGCGAACTCCCCCCCCCCCCCACCTCAAAGTGATATGACTCATTAATGCCATATATGGGATTTATAAAGGATAGAGTTAATTATATTACATATTATATTACACTAGAATTATAATATACCTATGTATCATTATGTTTAAATTCCATTAATGTATGAAATATAAATGAATGTAGCGTTAATGCGTACGTACAACCCAACATCTCCATGAACAGAGCATTTCATTTCTTATCTTCAAATGGTATGTGCTGTTATAAATAAATATATATATATATATAATGGATATATATTATATATATTATATCTAAATCATTAATATCATTATAGAGATAATAGAATATTGAACGCATGGACAAATTGTTATTATAACATGTTCATTTTTATCGCAAATATCAATCATCGAAAAAATGTTCGATATGAACTAAAATTATTAACTATTTGTTATAGTAAGGTAATAATTCATATAAAACGATTACTAAACCTGAATGAGTTTATTAAGGACATATAAATTAACATAAGTTTATTATTCAGGAAGAACCTTGAACATACGAGTCATGTTGGACATGTGGTAAGGGGTGTCTTAACTTACTTTTAATTCCGTGAGATTTCCATTGTTCGCCACTTATTTATTTCATGTGGTGTACTGTGTAATACCATTTGACATAAACTATCATTATTTTCTTTTTATTCATGACATTCTATGATTAATTTTTTGTTTACTGAATTTTGGTCATATGACTTGATTAAATTACAACATTTTAATGGGTTTTCATCTTTCTTTTATTCTTGTGAGATTCATACTATATTAGCCACTATTTTCTGTTTGTGTGGAATACGTACTGACCATGATTTAATTATTTGTGTAATATAATTTAATTTATGGGTATTCACATCTTAATTTTATGATCCTTCATTCATGTATTGTATATTTCGTATGTTACCAAATCAGTAAAGGAACATTTCACCCTCCTATTTATAAAGGACCTCTTTTTGTTATGCCTTTTAATCTAAATCTTCTTATGATGGGATATGTTTTCCAATATCTTTATTACTATAAATTTCATTTTCATGTGATTACATACCCTTTTCTCTCTCACAAACTCATTTTCTAAATTTTCATGTGACGTCGATAGGTTGTCGAATTTCCATAAGGAAATATCATAACCCAATTTCAATTCTTTGGGTTAAACTTCTATTTGTAGATTATGTCATGCTATGAATATATGTGAATGAACTCTAATTTTTTTACACTGAATATCCAATAATATTTACTGTATTTATATTTTTCACACGTAATTATGTAATTGATTTATCGTTAATCTATGGATACCATCTTTATAATGAATTTCATCTCAATTTATGTTCATTTAAGACTTAATTGTTGTTTTGGTCCAATTAAATTTTATATAGTGTATATACTGTCCTTTGGAATTTTATATCATGAATACCTTTATTCTCATAATATTATAACGTTTTTATTAAATTTTCTTTCTCAATTATTTGTATTCAAGTATCTTTAATTTTGTTAGGGAGTCTTTTAAAAAATCATTGTTTTAAATGTTTTAAAGATTTATTATTCTAAATATTTCTCATTAATGTTCATGTTTTCAAAATGGTTACAAAGATTTATTTATATGGACATTAATGTTTTAAAATGTTAATTCCTTTAAATGTTTCAAAGTGTTATGGGACACTTTGATTCAAAAACATTCTTATTAAATGTTTTAAATATATCTTTCAAATTGGATTGATTATGTAAATATCTTGAACTTGTATCATTTGATTGCAATGTAGAAATTTTATATTTCATTTTGGATTGTTTTATATTTTTTTTATGTTATGGTTCTTGGATAATGTTTATATATATGTGTGGTCCCATGATAAACCCAGGGTGGGGGAGCCTGAGAGAGTTATCTAATTCATTGTGTAACGTGGTAGAGGTAAACGTTAATGTTTCTCCAAAGTGATTTAGGGAATATACTGTGATAGGAATTCCAATGTAAGTCCCTATGTAGAGGTGGGAGCTACAATGTAATTAATTAATTTATTCCATTAGTTACCTTTATGATTTATGATTTCTATGTGTTATTCAAAAATATTATGATTTCATACGGTATGTTATGATTGAAATGTATGATTTACATTACAACATTTGAATAACATACATGGAATCATTTCATAAAAGGATAAATAGATATTTAGTTTTGTAAAAAAAGATAATTACTTCAATACGACATTATAATTGAAAACATAAAATATAGCCAAGATTTTTCAATGACTACATCATTATTTCTTCTAGTATTACCCTAAATATCAAAAATAAATCACTTACACATATCCGAGGGAAATATAACATAATAAATGAGTGATATTAGATGATCAATAATTTTTTTGAATACTATGTAATCTATAGTTAATAAATACGTGATAATCAATATGGATAGGTAAATAACTAAAACATATTACATTTAACCAGTAACATGGGAATAAGATGGAAATAATAAATAATAGTTAAATAATTACATATAAATAATCTCATTTGCTTATAAATTTATCATGGAAATTTTATCTAATAAAATAATCATATTTAATATCAATAACATAATTTATAATGATGTAATTTATAATCTAGACATACAAAATAATAAATTTAGGAATACACCCAGGAATATAAATAAATGGGTAGGCCTTAGCCAAATCCAAATCTTGTATTCCTCATGAGATATACTGATACATAAAGAATATATATAGGAACCCTTACATCGCATTAAAGTCCAATTCATGCCTCATTTGAATGGGGTGAAAAATAAACATAAAAATTGATATTAGGAAAAGAAATTTATAAAATTTTAATACTTTCCCCAATAAATAAACTAAATCATATAGTATTCATAGTAATATGAAGAATGATATCAAAATAGTACATCACAATCAACTAATCATAAACCATAATATGAATAAATAATTAATATATAACTAATACATCTTTCCATTAGAGAAAAATGTAAAATGATATGGTTTCTGACTAATGAGTAGAAATACCATAATAAATCTGTTAAGACATTATTGAGGAAAATTTACTTTTCATATTGTATGTTTCATTTTTAAAACAAATAATAAAAAAAATTGATATTACATTTATATAAATCAATTATTATATAATTGAAAAAAATGTCATACAAATGTAGTGTTTTCCAAAAAGAGTAAATTTTTTTACCTCGCTTGTAATTTAATAAAAAACATTTAATTCAATTTATTAGCAAATTCCAACGTTCCTTGTTTGGAAATTGACACGAGGAATCATTTAAATTTTTAAAAAACATATAAATTGGGTAAAAATTTATTTAATATAATAAATTTTTAAGTTTAAAAACATTTTTAGATTTTTTTTATAAGATCTAGATTTGGATTAAATAGAAATTTTGAGTGAAAATAGGAATGATTTTTTTGAAAATAAAATAAAAATATAAATCATTTTATGTACCAAAGAGATAAAATATAGTATTATTAACAGAAAATTCTATTATTGATCATAGAATATGAATATATATTGGTTTTTGGATAGATATATAATTTAATTCCCCATTGAAACAATTAAACATAAACAATCCGAAATGAAGATGAAATTGAAAAATAAACCCTTACAAATTTGGTAAAATTTGATTCTCAAGCCCCATGAAAGTAATAAATTAAAATAAAACAATAAAATATCATTGGAATATATTAATATATGATATTACATTTCATAGGGTCTATATATACACATCATATGAATATAGGTGCATAACATAACATATGTCTAAAAGAACAAAAATAGAGGCAAAAATCCCTTACTGATGGTTCGACATCATCCATATGTTTCCAAAGATAATGTATAATAAATATATCATTATTATATATATATTAAAAAATATAATCATATATATCATACCATCTATTTCTTATTTATAATCTTATTTCCCCCATTTATTAATAATTCCTTATTTAAATCACTATGTTCAATAATGATTTCCCCAATTTTCATGTATGTACTGGTCTAGTAAGTTTGACACTTTTATATTTATCATAGATAATTCATATACATAATTTCAAACCTGAAAAAAATTGTTATATATATATATATTATATGCTATTTAATGATAGGAAACCAATTTCACTGTTCATGGAGATGGTAGTCGTACATACACATGAACGTTCTCTGTATTTTCTCAATAGTTAGAAAAAAGGAATGTAACAACTGGGCCCCGGTGACAGCACAAAAAACCTGCCTTAACATGGCCATCGGTCATGGCCCACAAGGTACCACCAATTGCGCCGAAGACACGTGGGGTCCACCCCAGGGTCCACCCACATTCCTGAACGGGTCATCTGACTAATGATAATACCCACATTACTGAATGGGTCCCCTGACTAATGATAGTCCCCACAGGCCAACATATGTCCTTTTCAGTGTGCTTTGTCCTCACTCAAACACACCCTGGGTAACTTCCCAGAAGGTCACCCAACCTGATCACCACTCTTGGCGAAGCATGCATAACAATGGAGTTCTAATCCGGTAGGATCCCGAAAAGGAACGTGTACCTCGTTGACATGAGCCATATCATTTAGTCATTTAACCCTTTAACATTTGGAGATGTTACAATCACCCCCAGCCCCCTTTAGAGCACAAAGCCCTCTTTGTGGGCCCTAGTTATCAACCCAGGCAGTGCACCGCACTTAAGGCTGGGTACCCCCTCTAATACCAAAGGCCCACTAGGTACCACCAGTTGCCCCAGAGACACATGGGGCCCACCCCAGGGTCCACCCACATGCCTGAACGGGTCATCTAGCTAATGATAGTCCCCACAGGCCAACATATTTCCTTTTTTATTTTGCTTTTTCCTCACTAAAACACACCTTGGGTAACTTCCCAGAAGGTCACCCAACCTGATCACTACTCTTGGCGAAGCATGCATAACTATGGAGTTCTAATCAGGTAGGATCCCGAAAAGGAAGGTGTAACCTAGTTGACATGAGTCATACCATTTAGTCATTTAACCCTTTATCATTTGGGGATGTTACAATCACCCCCACCCCCCTTTAGAGCACAAATCCCTCTTTGTGGGCCCTACATATCAACCAAGGCAGTGCACCGCACTTAGGTCTGGGTACCCCCTCTAATACCAAAGGCCCACCACGTACCACCAGTTGCCCCAAAAACACTTGGGGCCCACCCCAGGGTCCACCCACATGCCTGAATGGGTCATCTAACTAATGATAGTCCCCACAGGCCAACATATGTCTTTTTTGGTGTGCTTTTTCCTCACTCAAACACACCCTAGGTAACTTCCCAGAAGGTCACCCAACCTGATCACTACTCTTGGCGAAGTATGCATAACTATGGAGTTCTAATCAGGTAGGATCCCGAAAAGGAAGGTGTAACCTCATTGACATGAGTCATACAATTTAGTCATTTAACCCTTTATCATTTGGAGATGTTACAATCACCCCCCCCCCCCATAGAGCACAACGCCCTCATTGTGGTCCCTACTTATCAACCCAGGCAGTGCACCACACTTAAGGTTGGGTACCACCTCTGATACCAAGGGCCCACCAGGTACCACCAGTAGCCCCAAAGACATGTGCCCCCCCATGGTCCACCCACATTCCTGATCGGGTCATCTGACTAATGATTGTCCCCACAGGTCAACACATGTCCTTTCCAGTGTGCTTTGTCCCCACTCGAACAAACCCTATATGACTTCCCAGAAGGTCACCCATCCTGATCACTACTCCTGGCCAGGCATTCTTAACTATGAAGATCTAATCAGGTAGGCTCCCGAAAAGGTAGGTGCACCTCATTGACATGATTTATATCATTTAGTCATTTAACCCTTTATCATTTGGGGATGTTAAAATGAAAATAGATATTAATTAATCCTTTTATAATTAATATTATGTTATATATAGAATTTATATTAATATAATTCTTTCCTTATTAAAAACCATTTAATCATAAAATTAAAAACATTTCATATCACTATGTGGAGCTGTAATCCACGTTTATGTATGAGCAAAACTATTATTTTCCAACAGATTGTAACATAAGAAGAAAGATGTGATTTATTTTTTATGAGTTATTATAGTACATAAATAACAATTATTTTAATTAAATCAATCTATAATACCTTCCAGATAAATCATATGTGAGAAAATCACATCGATTAATGAGGTGATAGTATGTTGTAGACATGAGTGACGTTATCATATCCCCCAAAGAATGAATGTAAGAATATATTTATGATATCATTACTATATATGTATAAATATTTTATAAATATCATATAATTTTTAAAAATACAATGTTATATCATTAATTTAAATGTGGTTATAAAAAACAAATTTCATCGTTTCGTGAGGCAGTAGTCCACTATAAACGGGGTAGATGGTTTAATTTCCCATTTGATGGAAGTAGAGATTTATATTTGTTATTAAATTAACATAAATAAATATCAGTATGTATAATATATTGGTGTTATTAATTTTTCATATATTTATATTATTATAATAGTTATAAGAAAAATTAAAATGAAAATTTAGAGTTTGAAACAATATTAGTTCTTCAAGTAACCTCTCTAGGTCAAACCTATCACCTCAAAATCATGGATTTTTTTAGAAAAATTTACTCTAGGATGGGGTGATGGATTTATGGAAGATATTTGGGTATATATTAGAAAAACCAATTGGTTTATTTTGATTTTGAAGATGAGTGGAGAGTAACTGTCCTTTTTGAATTGGGGAGAGGATAGATTTTGTATTTTTGAAAAGAATAAATTTTACCCAAATTTTACACAGTCCATAAGTCCCCAAAATTCCACAGTATGAAAAAAAATTGATGATATAATAACTATATATTGGATTCCAATGGATGTAGGTAAACTTTTATGTCATTTACACCCTTATCTTCTTAAATTAAACCCCCAAAAACCCATTTTTACCTTACCTGTGAAAATTATTTTTTAATGGTTTCATTATTCATTATTGTAATTAATTAATGTGACATTAATAAAACAATAATATAATTAGAAATATGGAATCCATTATTATAAATCAAATTATTACAAGTGTCATAGTTCAATTTAAAATTAAATATACGGATATGATAAAATATCAAGGATTCTATAGGAAAACATTCCAAAGATCAACAAGTTATTATATCAAAATTTTGTAGTGAAATTGAACAAAATGACCTAAATTTTTAAATTTTAATCAATATTATCTAATTAAAGTGTAAAAATAATTAAAAGATAATTAAAATTTATAAATAATTTAAGGGAAATGAATTTTTCAACATTAAAAGTGTTTTCACTATGTATCAAAATATTATTATGTTAGAAAATTATAAAATATTCACTAATATATAATTATGAAATTTATATTTAAAAAATTATTGTTATGATATAAAATAATTTATTTTAAAAGTGGTAAATATTAAAATTAAATTATTTTATCAATGTGAGATCAAAATGCCTTTTAGAAAAGTAATGTTTATCAGAAAAAGACTACTCTTTTTAAAATTATTATTTTTTAATTTCATATCAATAGACAAATATTTAATTTAATTAATAAATTTGTAGAAAATATAGTTATCGTGATTTATTATGTCCTAATTATACCCACCAACATAACAAAAAGGTTATAATTTTCTTGTTTTTATTGTTATATTTTAATAGATTATCATGTTTTCTTTAAACCCGATGTTGCGTGCATCAATAACTATTTAAGAGACATCAATTATTTAAAAATATATATATTTGATTAACTTTGTGTGTTACATTTTCTTATAAAATTTTGTTTTTATGTCATACAAAATACTAAACTTGATTTTTCTCTTTCAGAATTTTTTTGTGTTGCATAGACAAGTTTCTTGTATCAAAAAATTATATCTAATAAATTTTTATTGAAAGAATCATTTTGTTAGGGATTTCAAATAAAGGATCATTTAATTTAGATCCCTTTATAAATAATATCATATAATTATTCATTCAAAAATAATAATACAAATTATGGTTCATTTTATTTAATTACTATAGATTTATTTATTACTCAATAATAACATTCCACTATCATTTGAAATTTTATTATAATTTCCTTGTTTTTTTTTCACAGCGTTAGCATTAAAAATATTTTCTTCTTCATATTGTTATTAAGGTTACTACTAAACTTTATCTAATGAAAACTATAATAACTCTAACTCAATTTACGTAGATCTTGTGAATATTTTGTTTAATGGTATAGAATATATATGATCAAACTACAATAGATATAAATTGTTTGTTATGTAAGGAAACTAGAAAAATTCATGAATGGTAAATTATATTTTGAAATATATGGTGTACATTATTGGAAAAAATAATTTTTTATTATTCTTACTCATCATTATTTGAAAAATTTTGTTCTTAAATGTTTATAGAGGAAATTGACACTAATATTAATGTTGAACTCTCACAGTGTGTGAGGGAAAACGTATAGTGGAACCATAAATGGAATAATCCTTGAATAAATAACATAGTTTGAGTTAAAAACCATATTATTCTACCAAAATGAAAACATAATCAAAATATGATTATACAATGAGAAAAAAACTAAATAAATAATTAAATTAAAAAATTAACTAAAATCATAATGATGGATTGCATAATATAAAAAACATAACCAGACCATTTTGTTCTGATTCCTCAATATCATACATAATAGTGATGGATAATTCAAATACCCTAGATAGTTTTCCATTTGATAACTATTCATGCATGTAGAGGTAATATTTTTACAACCCCAATCACAACATAATACATCCAAATCAATCCATAATATAAACATAATGATAAAAAAATATCATACCAAATGTTCTATAAGGAACCTCTTAAATAAAAAAGGATATGAAATAAATAATTTTTCATAAGAAAATTATTGAAATATAGAGTGTCTTAGTTTCCATGATCAATTGAATAATATAACTATATCAAAAAATATCCATGAATATAGTTAGATACTATATTATATTAATAATGAAATTTCAAATACCATAATAAATGAATGATAAATGAGTAATAAGATTTGGTAATTTCAATAGATAATAATTTTCAAATATAAAATTTTTAAATAGTTTTTTATTGAAGGTGGCTAATGAAATGATAATAAAACACCATCATTGAAATAATAACATGTGTTTCACATGTTTGATGTAATTTTTTCATATAAAATTTCATTAAAGAAACACATATAGGTTTTCGTTCTTTGATTCCTAAGGCATACCTTTTCCAAAATCTAATTTAATCCACCATTGAACTCGTAATGGTTTCTTCAAGAACATTATCACTATCCATATATAGAAAAATTTCACATCTTCTAAATAATGCATCCAAAATTGAAAATTTATTTAGTATTCATATAAATTGCAATAAAATGGAATTTGGATAAACGAATTCAATTAGGATATAATTAATTATGATAGTGGCTTAATGATTAGAAATGGAGTCCCATCATTCATAATAAAATAAATTATTTATAATAAAAAACATTAAAATATTTTATATGGAAAATAAATGGAATTGAAAACGTATTAAATTGGAAATAATGATAAAATATTTCAAAAATAGAAAATTGTTATTATAATTGATTAGATAATATTCTGTAATGATATGATATAATTAATATCTCATTAATTATATATTTAATGGATGATAACTATATGTAATTAGACATGAGGAACCATATAAAATATATGTTTAAATTATAATTTAAAAAATTTATGAATAGTAAATTAATATTGATAATTATAAACCATTGAATTGAATAGAAATAGTATAAAATAAGAGAAAGATATATGTTGATCCTTATGAGCATATTGATATGAATAATTAGTGGGAAAATATATGTGAACCATGATCTCTATGTAAAACCCTTAAAAAGTGAAACATAAAAATCTAAATTTTACTAACCATTCACTAAGGTTCACATTTATTTTAAAGAGACTAAATTACTAGAAATACATTGTTAAACATGATTGGATGGGAGTAATGTCATTATGGGTGACCTCCTGGAATATTTCAAAGGGTGAGTGCAGGCGAGGACAACAAAAATGAATGTAATTGTTTTTTATGTGGGGGAAATAATTAGTTTGATAAGAAACCCATATGGATGATATAAAATTTAGTATTAGGAATGGGAAATAGTTATTAATAGAGACCCATGGGTATTTATGAATAGATTTAGGGACCAAGGGAGGTTAGAATTGTAAAAAATGGTATCAAATCTAATTCTCATCTAGAAGTGAAGAGGCACTTCCTAGGGTGAGGAATAGAACCATAGCGATGGTGATTTTATTTAATTATTTTGAGATTGAAAACCCCTATATAATTTATATATAGAAGGATAAATTTTTCTACCATGATTAGATGAGTCTCTAACAAATATTCATTATGGGGGTCCAAAATTAGAGAATTGTGATTTGAATTATTCGAGTGGTTAACACCCCTAAAAAACTGAGTTTTAAAATTCTAAATTTTACTACACATGTTATCAAAATTCAATGTTATTTTCAAGGACCTACATAATTATAACATCTTGGATAATCATTTTTTCCCAATAGTAGTTGTACGATTGTTGACATCTTGTATGTTTCCCAGTGTATGTGTGATTGATGAAGAAGCAAATTTAATATAGAAGTGCTGTATTGGGGGAGATTTATTTGTTTAATAAGTGGTCATTATGGGTAATAGTCTCTGGTGTCTTTATAGGGATAACAATTTATTAAATTATACCCATGGAGTAAGGGTTAGGTTAATGGATATCGGATTTTAGGTTGATAAAATTACAATAAAAAATATTAATGGTATGGAGAACACATATAAAGTGTCTAATTCTTCCCTAATTTAAATTTTTGGGAATTTTCTTCTTTAAAATAATTTTATTTTTCTAATAGTTTACATTTATGTGATTTTTTCAATTATTGGATTTCATATAATAAATCACATAATAGTATATAAGAAACAAAATTAAACAACCAATAGAAATTACATCTTTTTCATGGTTCTTTATTCAATTAAAAACTTGGCATTTCAAATTGTTTGGTAGAAACTCACCATTATTGATATTTATATTTTACATGAGTTTTTGGATGCCTATATGGAATAATTTATGAACATTCCACCAAATTAGGAAGATGTATTTATTAATTTATCTTATTCCAATATTCATACATCTTTATTGGACTCAATATAGTATCTCTATAATTACTTTGGATGAATTAAATAAGAAAATCCAAGGGAATATTTATGTGGGATTAATTGTGAAAAGTGTATCACCATAATAAAAATGTGTATTTTTTAATAACAAAGATGGTTCAATGATCATATATATTGATTATCAATATTAAAATCAATATCATTATTGAGAATAAGTATCATCTTCCTAGTATTTAGTATTTTTTTATCACATACTTGGATATTAATATTTATTCCTATATTGATAATTGATCTGGATAATAAAAGATTATGGTAAAAAGTAAGGAAACTAAAAAGAAATTAATTGGTTTGATTTATCAACACTATGAATTTATTGTGATCCCATTTCGTCTTACAAATTACCTTATTAAATAAATTGATTTATTCAATAGAGTCCTTAGATATTTACATTAAAATTTTCTTCTAGTCATCATCGACATATTATTAAATATATCGATAGAATGTATGAGACTAAAAATCACATGAGGATTTTACTAAATACCATAGGGAAGGAAAATTTTTATGGAAAATTTACCAAATGTGTTAATTGATGTATGATGATTAATTTTTTAGCCATATAATTTCAAGGAATATATTTGTGGACCCTTCAAAGATAGAAATTATTTAAAAATTTTATAAATAACACAACATAATGGAAATATATATTTTTCATATATTGGGATGATATTATTAATGTATTTTGAAGGATTTTACACAATTATCTACTCATATCGTTATGTTAACTCATAAGGTATTTTTTGCTTTTACACTCCTGAATGTGAATAAAAATTCATGGAATTTAAGAGAGTGTTAGTTTTTGAACTTATGCTCCCACTACCTTATAGTGAATAAGGGTTTTTCATTTATAGTGAAGCATCAAATAATGGTATGGGTTGTGTTCTTATAAAAATGGTATGGATCTTGTGTACACGTCACAAAATTAATGATTCATTATAAAAATATTAAAATGTATGTTTTGGATTTATCATAAAAAATATTTTCATTAAATATATTATGGAATTATCATTTCAAGAAAATATGTTAAATTTATACATGTAATGAATGATAAAATTGTATATTCACATAATTTTTTTAATTTGTTCCCATGATGACAATTGGAATTGGATAATGATTGTGAATTCACAATATACTTCCACTATGGAAAATTTTGCAATGTTGATAATTATTTGAGACAAAAGTATCATGCGAGAATATTTATGACAACGATAAATAAGATCCAGTATTATTGATGTAATAAAGGTTGTACCATCAAACTAGGATGGAAGTAGAGAAATTTTAACTTTCTCAACTAAGTGTTCAACTATTAATCAACGTAATGATTAAAGATGAATAAGAGGAAGATGTAGAGACATTAAATAAGGTGAGAGATTTTCCCGAATTGAAACATGATTGGGATAGAATGATAGTGACTAATATGTGTCTCATATATTTCATATCTAACGAAGGAAATATTGGAAGAAACCTAAATCATATCATCCTCTTTTCATCCTAGAAGTATGAATATCTAAATTACTATGAAAGATTATTTCATGAGGGAAAATCTGAATAATGATATTGAAGGGTATATATCATGGTTCAAGGTATGTCAACAAGTGAAGGGGCATAAAAAGAACTCTAATGGGATGTTATAACCATCATTAGAATAGAATTTATTTAGAAACAAATATCATTGGATTTCAATGACGGACCCCTCCAAATAATTAGAGACCATAATACTATTTGGCTTGGAAATAGTATCCTTACAATGTTATTAAACTACATTTATATTAGACAATATTTCTCCATTGATCTATATGCAAGGATATAATTTATTTAAGTGTTAAGGTTCCTTGGGGTATAATATTCTACTGTATTTCCTCATGATTTGATGTTTACCTCGTGTTTATGGTGAAATCCTCATAATGATCTAGATATAATGTTGTTTTTTAGTACTACATATAATCCTAGGAATATATTCCCCCTGAAAGGACCATTCTAACCCTCGAGGATATTATTAGATCGTGATTTAAAGATATAAAAGGTTTTTGGTATCATCACCATTATCTAGTCATGTTTTTTATATAATAATGTCTTTAACATGAGAATTTAGATGGACCCTTTTGAATTATTCTTTGGAATGATGTTAAGAAATCCAACATTATAAGATCTGTTTGATGAAATTTAGCTATTGGGACGGGAGTTATTCTATGAAATGGAATATAAGAAAAAAATTATTTAATTTAATACTTTGGAATCTCCATGTCTACATAATATTAATGTTGATAACCATTGGTGAGATCTGGAATTCAATGTTAGGGAAAATTGCATATTGTGAATTTTCCCACTAATGATATTTAATTAAATTATTAAATATGTTCTTGACGATCCTTGCATATAATGGACCATTCAAGATTAAATATTGATTAGAGACAATATCCTTTCTCTTGGAACTCTCACCAAAATTCCAATAAGTTCATGTTTTGTTCAATGTATATATATTGAGGAATATCCTACATAATCCTTGAAATGTATAGAATTAAAAGGTTATATCCTTAGAGCATGATCATTCCTATGAAATAACTAGTATAAATCTAGTATAATTTGGATTATGTTCAATGGAAATATACTACTCTCCATGTTAATGTTTAATGGAGGAATTACAAATTTGATGAATCTACATGGGAACCCGGGAATATTATGATGTTGAGATTTTCTCATTATATATATATATATATATTAGATGGAATTTTGAGTTTAAAATTATTTTTAATAGTGGTAGAATCTATCACCCAACGATTTTATATGTATTTCTTTTTAAATGAAATATGACTTATTTCATAGCTTTTCAAACATCTATCCCCAAGTCTATACGAACTCTGATAGAGTTAATCATTATAACCAACCTATTAACTTTTTATGTAAGAAAATATGTAACAATTTTTATAATATATGAATAAATGTTTTAGTAATAAAACTTTATTGATTAATATATAATTAATTAGTACCTAATTTTCATTAATATATTATATTCATCAAAAATATATTAAATTTCAGAAAAATGGTAATTATCCCTTTTTACATATGAAATTTATAATTATATTATGAAATTATTAAAAATTATACTTTGATATATTTATACGTTTTAAAAAATTATCAATAAAATAAAATCATAGTGTAAATTTAGGTGAATTTTCAAAAAATATTTAATTTTTTAGTGAATAGTGAAAATACTTATTTCATCTAAATAATTTCTTATTTTTACAAGTAAATATTTCATGTTTCTTTAATATAATCTTTAATTAACTAAAGATTCATTTATTTTGAAATAATTTATTTAATAACAATTTCATCACTATTATAGTTGATTTCGGGTGTAAGAAAATGTTTGGGCTCAAAAACACTATTTTCTAAAAAATCGTATTTATGGCCTCAATTTGTTTTTATATAAATGAATTATTTTAGACTATATTGATTAAGTGTTTAAATTAAAGGAAACAAATTATATAATAAAATTAATATTTTAATATTTATTTCAATTTTTTACATGGAACAAAATTGATGTAAACTATGTTTTATTTTTAAAAATTCATTTTTCAAAAATGGGTTTTCGTCATGGTTTAAATGTTTAATAAAAATTAAATTCAACCACTTATTTTAAATTTAATTTGGTATATCATGTTTGGAATCATTTTAATTAATATAATTCAATAAAAAAATTAATTTCTAATCATACTGAATAGTAAAAGTAGTAAAATTATGTTACCACAGTTAAAGTAAAAATATGTTTATTGAGTGAGTTAAACCATGATATAATGATTTTCTAACACATAAACTAGTAAAATTATTATTTTAATGATATATCATCCTTATATCATCCTTATTTCTAATACCGGGACATTTTTTAGCATATTTCCATGACTGTGTTTATAAATCATTGATATATTTAAAGAAATTCTTTACGTGTCCCACCCCTCGCTTATAAAAGGTATACACTTCTTTCCATTATTCACCGCACTAGAGTGTTATATACTAAAATATCTCTAATAAAAACCATACTAGATTACTTACATTAATCATAGTTTTTCATTCCATCTACTGATACCAATCCTTTAAGGTGTAATGAGTATGCCAAATGAGGTCTCTTAATGAAGTATTAGAGGTCTTAACAAAGGTCTTTAAATTAGGTTATTCATCAACGTCCTATGCATACATGGTATCATAATAATTGAAAAATTAGAAATAATAAATGTAAAAATATTATATAATTATTACTTCACAATCATTTACTACATTATATCAATCGAGTACGAGATGAATGTATCGCTCATGCGTACATGTGGACTACGACCTCAATGTAGAGATATGACTCATTTTCCACCACCATAACCCATGGTTGTTTATTATTATATAATTATCCTTTTAATATTGTATTTATGTAATAATAATGAGCATTTTAAGATAATTAATATTTTATTCCCATCTCCCCATCCATCGAAAAATGGAAATTCCACTCACGTGTATCTATGGACTACCGTCTCCACATAGTGATGTAGTTATATTTTCATCGCCGCATTATATGAATGGTAATAAATATTTTTATAATGAATTTTAATTATATTTATATAACTATCAATATTATGGTGTTTATTGGACCATAGAAAATGTGAAACAACTGTAAACATTGAACCAAAAAATACATGAAAAATGATGGAGTTAACACCCAAAATGATGATAACAATGAAAGATTTTTAATGAACCTACAATAAGATGTTATAAGTATCAAAATTATTTTATTAAAGGTCTTATTATATTTTTTAAATAATTATAATGAATTTTAAATAATAATATTGGAAGTCAGAGAACATATCATATAGGACATACCTAAGGTGGGGGATTTTCATCACAATTTATCTTCATAGAGAAACATTTTAATATTATGCACATATTAATAACCATTTTGTTTTATACTGATTAAATGAATATATTATGGATTAATATATGATTTATTTACAAAATTTATATATCCATATGAATTTCAACAACCTAATGAATTGTTCTTCAGTGACTTCTAATGACTTAAGTTTTTTTGTTAGAATATCACTTTTACCAGGATTGATCATTATTAAATTTATAATAATGAAAATGTATGATAAATATCTACCATATATTTTATATTTTAATCCCATATGGATATTTCTAGATGTTTTATGTTTTCCTTAAATTTTACTCTATTTTATTACTCAAAATAAAGAATGGATGTTTGTATGGAAAACATACAACCTCTCTCTCTTCAGGTGTTAATGATTAATTACATGTCCATATTTTACTAAAAAAAATTATTAATGTTTTTAGTATTAAAAATATAATATAATATAATTTATATATATATACTAGTTTATAAAAATAATTTTCTTTCTTTTTTCATAACGTTTTAATTTTGACATTCTACGTAAAATATAAAATGAATTTTTGTAACATACACCTCCTATATGATTTTCTTCCACATCTTGAATAATATCTTATTAGAATATTCATTTACATTTTCACTAGTAATTTTTAAAGAAAACATTTTGATTAATATTTTATAATTTTTGAGATTTTATGTATCTAATTTAAAAATGAAATGGATAATTTCTTTTAGAAATATTCTACTGATGATTTAAAGGGATTATTATATATAATAACATTCTTTAATGGGTCTATTTATTTAATGGGACCATGATCCAATGATAAAATAATTATTTTTTCAATATGATTTATGCTTATTCTTATTAATATGAATTTTCAATGAAGCTCATATCATTTCCATGAGTTATGAAATGATTAAATGAAAAAAAATCTGATTTTATAGAAAACACATGAATGGTTTTTATTATGTGACGAGTGGTTCTTCTATAATACAAATATTGGTTTTCATGTTATAAACTAGCTTCAAATGGTCCCTTCATATCCCTCCAATGCATTGGGTGTCGATATATATCTTATGAAATAACATTGACCAGAATATTGAGTGAACCCAGTTCAACAATGGAAATTGCCTAATAAAATAGTTTTGGTAATAAATATTGAGTATGTAAATGTTATAAGGATGAGTTATCCAAATCCACTATGATAGTTTTGGAAGTGGGTGATGAGTATAGAAAATATTTTCAAAGCTTTTGTGTATTCTAAAAATATGTGTATTATAATTTTAATAAGTTACAGTGGCCCATTCTTGATTATTGTTGATTACAAACCATTATGATTTATGTAATTTTTTTAAAAGACCTTATTCCCTTTTTCATGAATAAATATCATTGACTATTTTGGTATGATTATGGTATGTATTTAACTCATTATCGTAATACTATTCTTATATTATGATAATTTATGATAATTTATTTTTATATATTTTGTTTAACCTTTATAGGTTCTAAGCCCCCTTTCATAGATTTCCCTTATTCATGATAGAAATAATGAATTTATGAATGATATTTCATTGAGCGGTGGTATTTATGAAGGACGTAATATCAAATGATGCATATATTTTATACAGAATTAGATTTTGAATACATGTTTCTGAATACACCAAACCATTATGGCCCTCATAGTATTATTATTGTTTAGTCTATATAACATTAATTTAATGTATTTAGAATTTATGTATTAAATTTATGAGCCATGTTCAACTATCATCATCCTCATTAATTTATTTATTTCTTTTATTTATCACATTTAATGAAATTAATTTTTTATTCAATAATTTTTTTTTGAACTACACTATTTCAATTATATTAGCCTAGTTACCAGTTTATATCTATCCATTATAGTACTTATCATTAACATATATCAAGACCCATCATTCCCACTTAATGTACATTTATGTTTTTTATTAATTAATCATTTAAAAAAACTAAAATAAAACAAAATATCCATCTCACAAACCCACATCAATAGACATAAGAGAATAAGAAAAAACCACTAAAATAAATCAAAACTATCTTCTACAATATTATTACACCTTTTCTACTTATCAACCATGTAAACCCATCACCATAAAATCCAAAAAACTATAACTAGAAATTTTCACTCACTCGTAATATCATAGTAATTACCAAGCTGATAATGACACAAAAAAAACTAATTATCAATGAAAGGGTCACAAATACTACCCTTTTTCAATATACCGACACTTTAGTGTAACTCTATATCATACAAAACTCTATAAAATATGAATACTTTAATTAATCCCAATCCAATTCCAATTTAATAATGTTCTACAATTATGAAGTCTAATAAATATTATCATGATGATTCAAAACACATTAAATAACATCTTTCATGTAATCATACAGGTTCTGTAACATCATTAATCATGAGTTTGATATATGTTATTTTTAATGATTTAAACTCATTATATAAAAACTATTTTCAATATATTTTACTAATCTGTTAGAAAATGTAGTTCCCCCACTTCTAGAAATATAACCATGAAAAGTTAATTCTATATTTGGAATAAGTGGATTTTTGTAGTAAATAGGTCCTGTTTATTTTAGGTCATTTTGAATTGAAACCATAGTAATGATTTTTTATTAGTAATAGTAACCATGGTAAATACTTTTCATCATGGAAATGATAAAATAGGAAAATCCAGGTTATAAAAATGTGATCAGAAATCAAAATCAACCTGATATTCCTCATTATTCCATTCTATATGTTTAATTTTCATAAAGTCTTTATAACATCAATAATAGGGAATTTTAGTTATATAATCCATTAAAAATGGCATTTATTAAACAATATGTAATGAACAACCAAAAAATAAAACTATCATGATATTAATTTATGTTATCTGGTTCATAGAGATAAATTTAATTTATTAATGAATATAAAAGATTGTTTTTTAACATATATAAATAATTTTTTAAATTTTTTATATATTTTATATTTTCTATGATTTTATTTTAAGATGAATTATTACACAATGTTGACTTAATGCATGAAGAAATAGTTAGTAGAATGTTTCAAATTGTTTTATACACATAAAATGAAATTTATTTTGGAATAATTATGGTTGTACAAGAATTTTACAACTAATTAAAATGTATAATATTGATGGAAAACATTTATATTCTAAATTGATTATATTATTCATGAATTTAATGTTAAACTATACGAAATTTTTGAAAAATGACATTAATGATCCTTAATTTAAAAAAATATGTTATTAAATTTCTCAATAATAATATAATTAGATAAAATTAAATTGGTATATACAATTCCCTAAAATTTTATGAATGTACCATTTATGATCTACTTTTGACCTTTTATGAAAATTTATGACCCTCAAATTGTAATTTTTCTCCATGATTAATGTTAGAATGGTTTAATAATGGGTTCAAAACAAATCATATGATTCTAAATGAAACTGAAACATGTATAAATTTTATTTTATTATTAGATTTTATTCCTAGACTATTTATCATCATATTTTTATCCATTAAGAATGTTTTTTTCATAAGAAATAAATTACATATGTTAAATTATTTTATGTAATTACGATTGTGTACACTACTCATTTATTAAAGGGAATCTACACCACTTATTTCTAAAAGTTTTTACCACTATATATGAAAAGATATGGTATCAAATTATAATCCTCAAACCCTCCCAATCTCATATAGGTTCAGTTTTCACAAATATTCCAACTAATAAAGGCTTAATGTGTATGCTAAGGGTTGTTTTCTAAAGACTAGGTTTAATTCATTACCAAATTGTTATTCTTTATTTCTTATTCTAACTTCACGAACAAACATAAACCATATTTATTCAATAAAATACATGTCGAAAAAATAGAAAAATTTATTTTGTTTATAGTATTACACTTAGTCATATCCATTTTAATCATTTATGGAATAAAACATCGTTTATGAAAAAATGTGTCTTACCACCTCGACAAAGGGATGTGGTTCATTACTCATCACCACCTAACATGGATATATAAAATTATTTATTTTGAAAATATATAGGATATTAATGACATAATAATAATTATATATAAATTAATTATTACTAAAATTCCAACATTCCATTTTAAAGTTATAATGTTTCTCGTGCATGTGTTGGGAATACCACCCACACTATGATGCAAGTGGGATTTCATGTATGAAAGTTAAGAATGATTATATGCAATTGTTAATTTATGAAAATTAAAATTATTTGTTTATTAATATTTTGGAGATTATGTTACATTTACAACTTATTCCACAACAAACCTGATGAATTTTTTTTAGGATTACGAACCAAACATGATAATTTTTTCAGACAAGAACATACTGTATTTTGAAACTATATAAGACATGGTAACAAATGAAATAAAAGTTATAATGATAAGATAATACATGAAAATGTTTCTTATTAAATTCAATAATTAATATTACTTGATTATGGGATCAAAATAATGTATTTTATATGTTTGTAGGAGTGGTAAATGTATTAAATTTAAATTTCATTGAAATTTATCAATAAGACCATTTATTTTAAAAATATCCATTTTATTGAATACATTCAATGAATGATACAATTAATATTTAAAATATCATGAAAATTAGTTTTAAACACATAGTTAACATTTTTTATATGGATAAAAACAAAACATTGTAATGTTTACTATATGGTTCTTCTCGATGTTCTTTACGAAAGTGTAACTATTTTTTAACATTTTGGATTGAAAATTACTTATAACAACATTTAAATAATTAATTTTGAAGAATCATGTAAATTTTTTCATTTTAATTTATAATTAAAATAGTTTTACTAATATTATATTAATTTCTAGTTTTGATATCATTCTAAAGAATCGAAATCATTTTCTATTCATTACGAGAAAACTGATAGTGTTATTACATACATGATTGAATTTTAATTTTAAATGTGTTTAATTATAAATTTTAGATAGATATTAATTTTTTATAATAAATTATTCTAGAAATTTTTCCTAAATTATACTTGATACTAATGTATCTTTTATGACCGGTGAGCCTGATATACCTCTCCAATTCATTGGGAAAATATATACAGTTTACTGGTGCTTGAATACTCATAACCGATATAGATATTATATGAGTTCATGATTACATTTTAAGTGTTATTATATTGGTGAATTTAAATATAATGTCACAAGGTACTTATAAATAATAATAAATAAGGTTATAATGTAAATTATTTAATAAAAACTATATAAAAATAATATTATGTTTTTATATAATTTTTATAAACATTTCAAAAAAAATTAAATGATTGTATTTTATGGAATGTCTGTCATTGTTATTTTTTATTTAGAAAACCATCCTTATATATAGAATGATACAAATACATTACATAGTATTGAGTTATAGTTAATAAATTAACATTTTAACATTAAGGATATTTTTATGTTTATAGTTTTAGGGAATTTGGAAACTACTCATACATAAAAAACCATAAAATACATTGAGGACACATCCAATTAATATACATTATTCCCATAATATAATTTTTTTATAATAATTCACAATATATCTTATGAAAAATCATCATTACATTCAACTTTTCCACTTCCAATCCCATATACATCCTCAAATCTATTGAAAAACATTCAATGATATTGTATGTGCACAAAAATCATTGTAAGGGATAAGAAAATAAGGAATCATTTTTTCCACCATGTAAAAATGTTTTTTAGCAAATAACATTTTAACTATAATGAAAAAAATGAATCCTCCAAAAATATTCTTTATATTATCTTTTTTTAAATTATTCCATGAAAACTCATTTTCATGCATAGAAAATTCATATAGGTACCTTGGGATATCATCATGTAGAACCATTACATAACCCTTATATAATGGAATAACCATATATCCAACATAAAATATAATTTTATGGATTATATAATCATTACCCAATGCATTTAAGTATTATCTCATCACAGCCATCATTTACAAAATAAGAGGGTCACCCAAAACTACTTAGGCCCACCCATCACTTATAATGTAGAATAAAATAATGATCAACAAAACAGAAATAATTTAAAAAATATTTTAAACACATATTCATATACCATTGTTATATTAAAATACCATTTTCTTTCAAATTCCAATATTTCAACCAATTGACACCTTTTTTGAAATATAATATTCAATACCGAAATTCCAAAATGAAAAGAAAAATAAGGGGTTTTAAATTAAGAAAACATTTAATATTTCTCTAAAATATAAAAAAAATAAAATTCATGCCAACTTGAATTGTTATTGTCTTTTTACATTAAAAAATATAAAATTTATTTTTCATTTATCAAAACATTCCATTTTAATCACATAAAAATACTCCTTTAAGAAAAAACATTGAAATAAAGTAAAAAATACATATAATTAACATTAAAAATATTTTTCATCCATATAAATATTTAAAATATAGTTTTATAAATATATAAATAGAATTGAAATAAAATTTGATCGAAAAACTTGAAAGATGGGGTTTTTTTAATGAAAAACCATTTATCACCATTCAAACATTTTTATAAAAATACAATTTAAAATGGAAATTAATAAAACCATAAATATCATGAGAATAAAAAAATATTTATATATATTATCAAATGGTATTTATATACACCTTAAAAAATAATACAGAAGCACAATATCAAGAATTGCCTCAAATAAATGAAAATGAGTTGAAGTCTATGGCCATGAGTTAGATTCATCACGTGTGTATTTGTATTCATGAATAGAAAATATATCCCAATTATATATTTATATGAGAACAATTTTCATTATTATTATTAATTATATTCACTTATTTGAAATTTTTATAAAATTACTTAATCCGTTATGTTTAGGTCAGATGTTTTGAGTATTTTCTACTAATGTGTCAATAATGACTTTGTTGGGTTGACTAAGTCAGAGTGGTAACTATTTAAACATGTAAAAAATAAAAACATGAAATACCCATAATATTAAAATATCATTTATAGTTTTAAAACCTATCATTAATGTTGGTTATGAATATTTACCCTAAGTTATTGGTCAAGGAGATGGTGGGCCTTACGTACACATGGGTAACATTCCAATTTTCAATTTTCATTATTGAATGAATTTATGTAACATTTGTATAAAATCATAGTTATATCATAAATATCATGAAAATTAACTATATATATATATAAATTTCATTCTTTCTATTTAAATTAAATCGAATCGCATGTGGGAGGTAGTACTCCACGCATCCATGAATGATATTATAGTTTTTTTAGTGTGTGAAAAGATACTAAGGAAATTATATGTTATATATATATAAAGTTAATAGTATATTTAAATCATTAAAATTTCATATATATCACATATGTATTTTAAACCATATATTTCATGGTCTAGGTAGAGAGTCGACAAATCAGATCTCTTTGAGGAGGCAGTAGTCAACTCGTGCGCAAATGAAGTGATCGTATTTTTATAAAATGTAAAATATGAAGGTATGTCTTATGTATTAATTAAATTGAAATAATTTCATTTTAAATATCATATTTTTAATATAAAAATGTTATTAATATTAGTATTACCATCATTTTGATGTGGTAATGGAAGAGTGCACGACATCAGTTCGGGAGGAGGTTTTCGAGTATACAAATGAATGATGATTTTGCCTCCCATTTTATAAAAGTGTGTGAATTTTTCAGTCATGAACATAAAATATAAAAATAAATATTATATTTAATATACTGAGGTTATTATAGAATAATAATATATAAATTATTGATGGGGTGGTCAAATAAATAAAATAAAAGTATTGGTTCTAGAACATCACCTCTTCTTTGGGTGACTCCTTTTGGATTACACCAATGGGCTTCCTTGGATTACTTTTCTCCCATTATTAGGATTATAGGATGATATAATGGATATGGGGATGTTATTCGGTCCTTTTTTTATGATAATAAATGATTTATTGGATAGTATAAGGAGGTTAGAGAATATTCTTTTTTAATGGAGGTAGATTGGAAGACATTTATTTACTAAGAAGAATGAACTATGTTCGAGGATATATTTAATAATTTCTATCCAATAATGAAATTTTTTCTCATATATTGGGTATATACTTTAAATATATACATTAATATGGGTTTGGACAAGTTTCTAGGTCATTTTGACCCTTAATATTAAAGCATAACCACTAAGTAAATACATTATTACCAGAATCATTGTATTTAATTTTAATTAGTTTCATTAAAATTTATGAAAAAAACAAAATTTAAAATAATATGAATAATAAATTATAACTTTTCAGAATATTGGATCCATTTTTATGAATTTAATTCTCATTAGTGGAAGAAATAAATTTAAAATTAACCCTTAAGATGGGACAAAATAACATGTTTTTAGGTGAAATTGATAAATTGTTTTAAATGTTTTTATATCAAAATTCAAACTGATATTGAATAAAATTACCAAAAACATATTTATTAGTATTAATTTATAATAATTATAAATTTAAAAAAATTACATATATAACTTATTGAAACATATAATTATATGAAAGTTAAAATTTCAAGTACAACTCATTGGTTTTCACTATTCTTAAAAAATGTATCTTATCTAGAAAATACCAAAAAATCACCATTGGAAAAATGTTATTTTTATATTTTAATGAGTGATGTATTTTTATTCATATAATTTTTATAAAATTATTATATTTTACATTTAATACCACTATGCCAATAAAATGCAACAAAAGAGCTTCTTAGAAAAAGATGTGTTTTTAGTATAAAACTAGATTTATTCTTAAATTATGCCTATCAAATTTTTTTAATGATTGTAAAATACATTGTATATATTCATTTTAAAAATTATATTTATTCCTATTAAATATATACATTATAATGGCTAGGTCATAACTATGATATTAAATAATAATATTTACAGTATATTATTGTTTGGTACAACTCCCTCTTGTTTGTAATAAAGTATTTCAAAGAAACTCATTTTTCAATGTCATATAATCTACTGGTCATAGAATACCTTTTAACCTAAAATGTCAATATATTTCAAAAATATTATAAAATATGATAAATAATTATTCTATCATTGCGTACACTATTAAATCATTCTCCACTTTTTTAATTGCATCCTAACAATTTTATTGAATAACTAAAAAAGTTGGGATATTATTCCCTCAATGAATTTTTAGGATCCCATGATTACACTTAATAATATAGGTTTTGAATAAAACTATAACCTATTGAATCACCTTAATCACGAACACATTCTCTCTTCAGTTGAGAACCAGATCTCACAGTTCGTTATAAGAAATATTCACTTCCAGGTGTACTACATTTGAGCTCAAAACATGTGATGAATCTGGTACATACATCCGTAGCATTGAAATATGTAATACATTGTCCACCTGGGATTAACTCAAAAGAAAAACCACTCATTTTTAATCTAATCAAACATTCTATAGGATTTTATACCGTCTAATGAATGATAGACTCCACTTCGCCTTCATACCAAAATATGTCATGCTTTAACAAGGATTGTTTTACAAATACATGATAATCGACTTTGAAAGAATGATATTTCATATGGTTATCCTTATAATGTATATTACTCCTCCAATATATCCTTATATATTCTTTAATCAATTGATCATTCTCTCATGTTTCCTCTACAAACTCTTGTCTAATAAATTTCCTTTCTCTTATATCATCCCAAAACACTACTTCCCGAATCCTCTTTATATATAATGATTCAAATGTTTTCATATATATACTATAATGAAAAATATTATTACAAAAAAACATAAAAAAGAATTATGTCTATCCAAATAAACAATGTAATACATTTATCATTAATTAAAAATTTGTTCCATGTTTTAAATCTTCCACACAAATTTTCCCTCAGATGGAGGATGAGATGGTGAAATAAAATTTATTTGTGTACCCAATGAATTCTGAAATCCTTTCAAAAATATTATGTGAACATTCTATTAGATTCACATATAATTGATAGAATCACTACCTTTAACCAAGTTAAAATATTTCACTTACAGTCTAGAATGATGCTCTAATGACATTGAATCTCAAATGTAATAGAAATATAATGATTTAGTAAATCGATCATAAATAACCCAAATTACATTATTACCATTATAATTATTTAGAAATGAAACCACAAAATCCATTTATATATTCTACCATTGCCACTATGATATTGGATAATGTTGATTCAGCACCTTTATGGACATCCATTATTCATTATCTGACTATCAAGTCAAACACATAATGATAAATTCATCAATATATATTTTCATTGTGTCCCACTTGTAATAGACCTACTGGTCTTTATATATCATAGTTGTAACATCCCATAGTTTATAAATGAGAATTCTCTCTTGAAATAAAAATTAAATATTATATTATATTATATTATAAAGATAATGATACTACAAAAAACTATACCCTTATAAAATAATGTTACAGTAATCATCAATTAAAATGAATATATTTCAAAACATTAGACAAGGAAAAAATATAAAATATAAAAGTTAAAATTGGAAATTATCTACCACTAGAATCTAATAGTATTATCACCCCACTTCCAAAACTAATGAAAAGGGAAAAAATATTAGTAATCCATTTCACATTTTAGGAAACAGTATATAGTACCATGATTGGAAATGAGTGGAATAATTAATTTATGAATTTATATGTATTTTGAGGATGTAGTGTGATTGTTTGAATAGTAATTTGACTATTGGAATTGTAACATGACCGTTGGAATATTAATTTCACCTCAAAATAATAAATATTGATATAAATAATTTTTATGATTATTTAATCAATTAAACATAAATATTATAATACCTAAAAATAAATATCCTATTCAAAATTTACAAATAAAATAAAAACACATTCGTAATATACATAATCTAAATGTATTTCATATATATAATAATTTCTAGATTAAAAAGAAATTCCTATTTAGGTTTTTTTTTTAATATATTTTTTTGAAGTTATCATGTTAAAATTATCCTTAAATTATTTTTTGGTAATTTTCTAAAATACTTCAATCCTCATGTGATTATTAAAAATATAGTTTTTCATCTAACTGGTGTATCTCATATAATATCATTCATATTGTAATGATGACATAATCCATTCAATGACATAAGGTTATGACATGATATAATTTATTTCATTAATGAATCATTAAAAAAATATTATTTTACAAACCTAAAAAGAACATTCTAAAATCTAAAGTCAAAATTGATTCCTTAAAATAATAATTTATCATTTATTCAACTTCCCATTTTTTTAAATTTTTCCTCTTGAATTATAAATTGTCTTTAAAGACCTAATCTTGTCATATTATATTTATATGTTATTTATAGTTCAAAAATTAACTATTAGATATTTTACCTTGGATATATTATATTAGTCAATATTTTATTCTAAAAATACCCCTATCCAAAAGTATAAATAACCCATATTCCTTCAATTGGATAACCACTCCTCCAATACATTAAAAATCCAAATATGAGTTCAAATTCTCCCTCTCAGTCACCTTAGACTACTTATGAAAGTTATAGAGAAATCCATCTCTAATCATCATGGTATTCAATGTGTCTTACAAGAGAAGCTTCACCAAAGAGATAATTGTGTCTGTTAACTATTCCAACTTTCCCTCTTCTCTTTATCAATTCCATTGAAAAATAAATACAATAACTTCTATTATTTAGTGAATTAAATTTTTTTTAATGTTTTTGTTCTTTTATAATTAACATATTTACAAATGATATATATTTTTTTATATCCATTTCCTTCTTATTCCACAATATATAACCAATGGTTGTATCAAAACCTATAGATACATTAACATTTTAACCCATATAACCACTATCAAAGATGAATTTTATGAACTATATATTTCATATTGAAATATGATTATATTTACTATAATAATATAGATATAATCACATGTTTCTATAAATTACAATGAAAAAAATATTGAAACCAATGAGAAATGGAAATACCTTAGAAAATCATGATATCAAACACAACAATTTAATCAATGGAAATTAAGAAATATAAATTAATAATTAACATTCAAAAATTATTTTATAAATGATAACAATTCAATATTATATCAATGTTTTAATGGATCTATTTTTATTATTCAAGAGTTGGAAAAAATGATGAAATAAGGTTGTAATTACGGTAATGTGATTCTCAAACACAAAACAATTTAATTAGATTTTCACCATTTCATGAAATATTTGGTGTTAATACAATAATAATTTTTTTAAATATATTTAAAATATAATTCCATTTTATATTTGTGTCTATTCGGGTCTCCAACATGATTTTATGAAAAATATAATTATTTTGAAAAAGATATCTTCTTCACCAAACACATCTTTGACTAATATAGTGATGATTTCTATTCACACAAGAATAAGGATTCAAGAGCCAAATTTTTATTAAAATTGTTAATTTGGGATCGACATGTTTATTCATTAAGTCATTACTATTGATACTCTTATGATACCAATTTTCCCATGGGTTAATTTAAAAAGAAATTTATAATAAATTTCATAGGGCATGAATAATTAGGTATATATTATGATGTGATGGCTTGTATTTGAATTATATAGCCTAACATTTCCTTAGGTAATGTCATGTATCTCATAATATGATGTATATTATATGTAATCATGACTATATATTTATTCCCAATGATGATGCTATGATTAAGAAAAAATGATATTTTTTAACATGATGCTAGATTTTTTTCACAATTATGTTACGTATTTGACCACAAAAATATGATTTTTCATTTTATTCCTTTCCACATTCCATGACATTATCTCATATTTCCTTTATTCTAATGACATTGATCCCATTCTTTTGATATGATGTTGATGATAGTTCTCACCCATGTTATATTGATACATATTCTTTATTCATTGATTACATGGATTTTTTATCAATCCATTATTTGATTTATATCTATAGGTGATTTCATGTATTTGAGATAATTTTATCTATTTAAGGATAAGGAAGATGATATTAAATAAATGTTTATCTATTATAATATAAAAAGTTATAAATATACCTCTTATTTTGAAGACACCAAATCATATGATCCACAATTTGTAATGCTATTATATTGTTTATCGTTAAATTCTATAATTTTTAAGAATGAAATACTATTGTATCTATATTTTGTGACATTGAATGATTTAGTTAATTTTGTAATTATGCAATGAAAAATTGAGTCAAAAACAAAGGTATATGTCTATGTATTGTGCATAAATATCAGAACTATATTTTTAGAAAATTATAAATCTGCGGATCCCATAATATAGAATTTTAGTGTTGATTGGGTAAAATAATATATTTTTATTCTTTGTTTAAATAATTTTTGTTAAAAACATCTAGATTTTATAAAATAGTATGAACATGGAAAAACTGGGATAATAGAATATGTGAGGGACAATGTGTCACGACCCGTAACTCGGGGCCTGTGTCGTGACTACCCCAATCCCACCTTCCATAGGCCATGTGTTGAAGACTAGAATTGGGAAGGCGTATCCCTAAATGGGATGTCATTTCCTTTAATCCTATACAGACACAATGTCCATGAACACACCAAGATGCAACCATGATGTAGAACTAGAGTAGAAAAAGTGTGTACCGAATGTAAATGGTATGAAATACAAACCCAACTTAAAGATACAACAACAAATGAAAAATGAAAATAGATCCTATACTCATCCACCAAGGATCATACCTGAAGGTTAGGCAGAACTCGTCTCTAAATCTCTCTACATCAACTATCCCCGCCATCCACCATCATGTCCTATATTTCAGAGTCTGAGTCAGGGCTGCCTATCATCTGCACAAGACATGACAAGGCTTGGGAAAATCCCATTCAATGGTGAGTATAGTAATAAAAAATTGAGACAATGAGACCCCCAAAGGTCTCTCAGAATTCCAAAAATGGAAAACCACAAATAATGATCTCAATCAAAAATACCATAGAAAAAGAAACATCTCCAAACCATGTATAGCTAAAGTACAAAAGTATAGATTATTAGTGGTAAATATTGACCGTCTTATTCTATCAAGAGGCATTGTTGTTGACCATACTATGTCTTACCCTCATTGGATCGATATGTACTAACCCTCGCTGACCCACACTAGATTTGATCTACCTATGATCCATATGTACTAACCCCCACTGACCTACACAGTATATGATCCACCTACGATCGATATGTTTTAACCCCCACTAACCCACATAGGATCTGACCAACACATGATCAGTATTTTCTGACCAAAAAAGGTTCACTAGGTTTTGACCCACAAAGGCTCTAACCCATACAAGATTGATGTTGATCTACACTAGATCTCTAGTTGATAACCCAAATAGGATCTCTAGGTACTGATCCACACATGATCACTAGGTGTTGATCCACATATGATCGCTAGGTGCTGATCCACACATGATCTCTATGTACTAACCCACACAAGATCATTCGGTACTAACCACCATATAATCTATCTGCGGCCTCCATCTCACAGCTAGCCATTGCATTCCTAATCATAGCACCCTTTATTCTAGGAGAATCCACTTCTCATGACATATGGCATTTTTCAAACGGCACAAATTTCGACAAAAAAGTTACCCAAAGATCTGTCAGGTCATATGGGATCGAACGCAACAGACATCGCATCAACTGGATGCTCGGTATGAGAGTTATTAGAATTTTAGTATCGAGGGCCCGATTGGAATCGGGGTCGATCCGACCCAGTCATAATCCAAATATCACCAAAAATATCATGGAGTATTTTAAAAGGACCCTCTCGCTCCATGGGTCTCAACGCTATATATGGTTCGTCAAACAGACATTTGGTTCGCAAGATATGACCTTTTGAGCGTATCTGGGGATGAGAGGGGTCTGGGACTAGCCCCACCCTGTAAAGACCCAAAAATGAAGTACATGGACATTAAATTTATTTTTCAGAATAATTAATACATAAAAAACCAACACTTAAGGATCGTAATAGTTTAGTGTATTTGGAAACTCGGAACATAATCTTCTAATCATGGTGAAAGATCTTCAACATCTTCTATAAAGATCTTCCCCTTTTATTTTCTTAACTAAAACCTTTCTTTATATCATGGGGAAAAGAAAACATATAAAGGGTGAGCTCAAATGCTCAGTGAGGGTAAGCATAGAGAAAATAAAACAAATCATATACATGTTATCTTAAAAACATGTACATAATGTTTAAACATCAAAATCTTGATCAATGACATAAAACATGGCATTACATAAGGCATAGATCATAATGGAACATCAGTCATGATAAAATAGAATGTGAATAAAACATTTAATTGTGGAAAACCATTAATAAAATGTTATGATTTCCATAGTAGCCAAGGAATTGCTGCCAAGACCATCATATTGGACAAAGTCCCTTTCTGAATTGAGTTTACTCCCTGTTCCAGTCCTGTATCACTGAACTAGATTACCTTGTTGTTCTATCCATGTCTATATCATAAGATATAAATCATTACCCAATGAATTGGAGTGAGATATATGTCCCACCAATCTCATAATTAAATCATTCTTACTTGTGCCACAAAATAAACATAAATCATTCATCATAACCCAAGGAATACAACTGGTTTCATAAAATCATCCCATCATAAAATAATCAATATAAAACAAATGGATATCATTTCATCATAAGAGGAATCAAACCATGTAAATAATATATACATTATACATTAAACATATTCATACTAAATAATGTCATCTTAGTTGGAAAATAGTTTTGACAAAACTCTTGAAATGAATTCTTGCTGAAAATATATTTTCCACTTTAAAAATAATTTTATATTCGAAAATGCCATTCAATTTTAAAATAAAAGGTTTTTTTCAAAAATAATCCTAAATTCTTGTGAATGAAGCTTCATTAAAATAATTCTTTTTGAAACCATAAAAATTGGTGCATGCCGTATAAGTTAAAAAAACATTCTTCTCGTACTTTTTCTAGAAAATTCAAAAAGTACCTCATTTGGTAAAAAAAGAAATATTCATCACATACCATGTAGTAAAAGTCAAAATGGGAAAAAATGCCTTTAACCATACATGAAAATATTTTTAGAAAATATGGACACAGATGATAAATATAACCCCAGTAAATACTTACGAATAAACAATCTCGAATAAAAACAAGATTGTAAAAGTTATCCCTCACCTTATTTCCGATATGCATCGTATGTATCCGAACCTCTTGTATTATTATTTAAATAATTACATTGACTTATTAAAGAATCATAATCTATGTTATGATATCATATATGGTTCACTTATGACTTTATATTACCCGTTCTTTTGTAAATTCCATGTTAAAGCACCATTTTGGGTAAAAGCGTTTCATTTTATCATACGTGTTTTGATTTTTTGTTAATGATATTATTACTTATATCCTTATTTATTTAATTCCAGAATGTAATAAATTATTTTTATATAATATATATTCAGAATATAAATATATATGATAGATCGATAAATGGAATGAAATACACCGTTCAAGGAGACAGTAGGTCGTACGTAAGCATGAACACTGTTTTCATTTCCTTATTAAATTGAATGGAATTAAGTAAATAAACCTATATGTACATAAATCCAGTATCATTATTATGTAATATATTTCATGGTTATTTATTATATATACTTTATAATGATGCTTGAACGGTTAATCATTGAAAATGAATCTCATCGCGTTCATGGAGACGGTAGTCCATACGTACACATGAGTGATGCTATCATTCCCATAACTAATGAATAGAATTGGAGTGGATGATATAATATCTTAGAATTATTATGATGTTATAATAACCATACATAGTTACTCTTTACACCATTATACCCATATATGTAATGTGGTGGTGTAAAAACAGATTACACCACGGCGTGGAGACGGTATTCCGTACGCACGCACTCACGGTGATTTCGTTTTTTGTAGGATGGATAGAAGGTGAAATGGGGTTTTTTTCTTATTTATAATATCAGATCAGTATGTTAGTGATTCTTATTGTATGAAATTACCATGAAAAAACTAATGAAGAAGATGTTGAAGAAGAAAGAATCTTGAAAGAATCATTAGAAGAGGTTACCTTTTCTTCGACGCACCTCCTTTATGCTTTCTCTTAAGGGACTAGAGTTTTTCTTTTGAGAAGACCAGAACTTCCAGAATGTTTCTAGGGAAGTGGATAAGTGAAATGGTCAGGGATTGGCCGAGCTTTAAGCCTCAAGGTGTTGTGAAGAGGAGAGGGAGGAGGTTCTCTTTTATAAGAGGGGTGAGGGGAACCTTAGAAAAAACATAAAATATTATTTTATAATAAAGTCATATTCTGTTTATATTGAAACAAAAGTGACTTATATAGAAGATAAAGTGTGTATGGTTCAAAATCCTCTCAATCGATAGGTTTTAGGCAAGTTTAGGTAACATTTTAACCTTATCATTTCAATTTAACACTAAGTTAAATAATTTAACTTTTACCTTGTCTTCTTGTTTTCTTATAATATATGGTTAGTAAACATACAATAAACGGCCAATCGAACCACAATTAGTACATTAATGTCATATATATTATTATATAAGTCTTTTGGCAGATCCTTATATTTTTATAATCATTATATCAATTAATAATATAATATTTGTTTTAAAAACTATTTTATGTCAATTTTGACACTATATGGTATTTTATTTATTTGAAAATCATAACATCATGATTAGTTCTAAAAAAGTTAATTAAATATATAATAACATGTCAAATTAACCTATAATTTTTTGTAATTCATTAAAAGTCTCAAATTACATTTATTTAGGTATTTATAATATCAATTATGTTAATATTTCATTAATAAAGTAATTTTTTCATCATCATTGTGTCATTAATGAATTAATTTATTTAATGTCTAAAAATTATAAATAACTTCCATTAAATAGGAACGATTTTCATCTTTCAAATGAATATTTATAGTCTAATTTATCTTATGTATTACCATATATTAAAAATGTTGTTGTTATTTATCTTTGAATTTAACTCTTTTAACACTTCTTTGAATTAAATAATAATAAATGTCCAAATCTAATCCAAGTGGACTTAAAGGGACATATTTTATTCCTAAGGTAGTTTTTGGTTGAATTATACTTATCCAATAGAATTAGGTCATGTGTTAGGGTAATAATAAAATAATTTTTAACCTTAATTACCCAATTTACTTTTAACTGAGGGAAAAAAGTAAAAAGTTACCATTCACCAAAAAATATTCTTGTCTTATTGAACCTCATTTTACTTAATGATATCAACCATTTCTCTCGGAATTTTTAAATTCCACTCACAGAAGCGGTAAAATTATGTATAATGTAAATTAGAAAATTCTCTTAGAAGTTGGGTAATAGAGGGTTAAAAGTTAAATAGAATTTTTATATATCTAAAATTATTATAAAATGAATCCAATGAATTAAATTTCACATATATAGGTAATATGTATCTATTTTGACCTCAAATAAATTTAAATAAAATAAATTATTTTTCAAATAAAAACTCGGTTTTAAACAATAACTTTGTGTTTTCACTATTCATAAAAAATTGAATGTTTTCCGAAAAATACCAAAAATTCACCCGAGGCTAATTTCGATATGCCGAATCCAAAAATTAAGTCAATTTTGAATGTTAAAATTTATAAAATTTCAAAAATTGGATATGAATATTCATAACAGTTGGTTTATATAATATTTTAATAACATATCGTCGTTTAGTGAAACACGATATTTCATACAACACACACAATTGATGATGGCCACGATTGTGTGTAATGCATGCCATGTCAGGTTTGTGTGTAGTGAAGGATTCCTTTGTTTCTACATATAATAGAATCCAACCATATTTCATTTATACATTGAATATATATATATATATACACACACTCAATGTTTCGTAGAATAACTACTATCATTAAAAATTGAAATTTTGTGTAACACGATCCAAGAATAGTGTAGCATATATTGCAAGCTAATACAATGTTGCGTATAGTGAAATATAATCTTGGTGTAGCATACAACAGCAGATATGAAAGAAATTAAAAATAATATATCTCATAAAATCTCGGGGTGTTACATTCTACCCCCCTTAATATGATTTTCTCCTTCAAAATTCATCAGGGTTATAAATCGTTTACTACTTGAAAGATTCATTTTTATAAACCCACATCGTAAAAAGGAATAATAAAACATAATTTTAAAAAGTAAATTAATAAATTTAACGTTTACCCAAATTAACTCATCACTGGGTTTCCACATAGTACAACATGGGTGAAAGCATTGATATAGAAGAGACATCTAACCAACATGTTCTGATGGAGAGTGGTAGGGAACATGGCTATGAAAAATCCAACCATCACAAAGCCATAAATTTATGATTATCTAAGCTACCATCTGATTCCTCGGATATAAGGACACTAGGACAACAATTTTGGTTTTCGAGATAATTTCCCTAAAGTTGAAGATTTGGAATTAGAAGAATTATTTACTTGATTTTGTTAAAATCTCACCGTTGGTTGTTCCTTGAACAATTTCAACTTAATATCTTAATGAAATGAAGTCAAATTTTTCATTCAAGAAGTGTTAGCAGATCATGCAATAGAATGATAGGTTGTTCCATTTATCTAAAACAAATGGTAAGAAAAAGTTATTAAATATACAGAAGTCTATCTATGGTGAGATTAATCGTATATGGTTCCTAAAATGGATGTATACATCAAATATCATACCACATAATAAATTGAAACTAATTTATACTAACTAGGGCCTTCCTATAGGCCAGTGGTAGGCGATAAAGGCATGTCGTACTTTGGTTAGGGGTTCAATTCCCACAGCCGTGTTCGACACGATGGGTTGTCGCCCATCCTATAGGTTTTCCTTTTTTAATACTACTTTTTTATAACCTTCCATTAATAATATCTTAAAAATTTCTAGCATTAATCAATACTAACTTATGTCCATCATAATCCATTCCAATCTTTAGGCTTATCCAAAATACTTCTCTCCAATCTCATATTATAGTGAAAAAGATTACCAGAGAGGTCATATAACAAGTATGTGAATACCATCATTTATCCCCCACATATCATAAGATATAACATATTGATCACATTTGAAACATGTGAATACCTTAATCATGTATTCTTACCATAGAACCTCAGTGAAAACATGAATTCTATCAAATGTTAACTCTTTCGACATACCAAAATTTCAAAATTTCTATATACTCAAACCATGATATCAATTAGTCCATATATCAGTCTTGAGATCATGAATACTATCATACATATTATTTATTCATTATCCCTTGATTATGTGCGTATCATCTTCTTTCCCAAAATATTTCCATCACTTTTCATGGTTACCGGTACCATATAATTATTGAAAACCAATACATATATATTCCAAAATTCCACAATACCATAAATGAGATTCCATGATACTATTTTTAAATTATGTTACATAAACACACAATCATTCCACAACATCACTGTCACACTCAACATCACAAATAGTGATCGCATGTGACTTCCCTATATCCTTTTCTTTAAGAGGATTCTCACTTCGATCATCATTAACCCCTGGATTAGGGCATTGATTGGCATAATGCCCCATTTCCTTGCATTTGAAGCATTGAAGTGTTGGTGGTTCATTCTTTGTAGTCTTTTATCTATTCACATCATTAGCTATAATTTTTCCATTACTTAGACACTCAACTACTCGAAGAACATATTTTCTACACTTTAATCATTTTCTTGTACCTTTTTGACAATCACCAACATGCTTCATTCCATAGTTTGAGCATAAAGAAACATTCATCTTCATTTAACCATTTTTCTATGATTTCTCCTTGAACTCCATCTTTTGTTTTTTGTCAAAACCATGAGATGGATATGTAACAACAACTTCTAGTTCTACCTTGATTTCCTAATGCACAATTTTTTCATAGCTACTGAAGTCGCTTATAGCGAATTCCCTCAGAAAACTTGGTTTTAAGCCACTGAAGAATCAATGAACTTTATTTTCAGGTTGGATGATAAAGCCATATGCATACCTTTAAAGCCTTGTAAAATTATCCTTGTATTTACCAACAGATTCATCATCCTTTTTCTTAATCTCGTGTAACTCCTTTTCTATTTTTGATCGAAAAAACGAGGGATGTACTTATTGAAAACAAGTTCTTGAACTCATCCCATTCCATTGATTCAATTTCATATTGGGGCCTTGTATTCTTAATTTGAGTCCACCACTGGTCGTCTTCACCTTCTAAATGGTAAACAACTAGAATGAATTTTTTATGTTCTAAACAGAAAATAATGGAAAATATTTTTTCAGTGTTACTGATCCATTGTTTAGAAACAAGTGGATTAGAAGGCCCACTGAAAGAAGGTGGGCGTTGCCTCATTAAGGACTCAATGGAATATTGTTACCTTCTCTACTCATTTGGAAGTCAAGAATGATTAATAGCTTTTGTATTCATAGAAATAATATTTTTCACTCCATCTCGCATAACATTGGTTTCTTCAGAAGAACAATAATTGCATTTTCCATTACATTGATCAACACAGTTCCTTCAGGTTCTAGCAATCATCTAAAACCCAAATATAATAGTCTGAGAAGCAAAAATAATGATTGGGAAAACAACACAATAAAGGGGGAGTACCTTCAATATCTAACATCTTAGGTTTAATACTAATATTGTCATCGTAATTCTAGAACTATAACCAATACATATAATTAAACTATGGGACATCCCTAGACATAGCTTAGAAATATCTCTAGGGATATCACTAATGTTTTCTCATCCTAGTTTCCAAAGGATAACTAAACCTTTCCTCTAATACAAACTGTAGAGGCCCCAAAACTGACATACAGGGACATTACATTAATTTTTCAGAATACTTAATACATAACAAAAACCAACACTCAAGGATTGTAATAGTTTACTTTCTTTGGAAAATCGGAACATAATCTTCTAATCATGGTGAAATCCTTTCAACATCTCCCATATAGTTCTTACCCTTTTGTTTTTTACCTAAAACCATTCTTTATATCATGGGGAAAAGAAAACATATAAAGGGTGATCTCAAATTCTTAGTAAGAGTATGCATGTAGAAAATAAAACAAATCATATACATTTGAACTTAAAAACGTGTATATAATGTTTAAACATCAAAATATTGATCAATGACAATGACCATGGAAGTACGTAAGGCATAGATCATAATGGAACATCAGTCATGATAAAATAGCATAGGAATAAAACATGTAATTTTGTAAAACCATTATGTACATGTTATGATTTCCATAGTATCCATAGCATTTCTGCCAAGAACATCATAGCAGACTATGTCCCTTTCTGAATTGAGTTCACTCCTTGTTCCAGTACTATATCACTAAACCACATTATCATTCCATTCCAGCCATGTCTATCTCATGAGATATAAATCTTTACCCAATGCATTGGAGGGAGATATATGTCCCACCCATCTCATAATGAAATCTTTCTTACTTGTGCCACAAAATAAACATAAATCATTCATCATAACCCAAAGAATAAAATGGGTTTCATAAACATCATCCCATCATAAAATAATTCATATAAAACAAATTGGTATCATTTAATCATAATAATAATAAAACCATTTAAATAATAGATACATTATACTTGAATCATAGTCATTCTAAATAATGTCATCTTAGATGGAAAATAGTTTTGACAAAACACTTGAAATGAATTCTTGATGAAAATATCCTTTCTTCATCAAAAAAGCATTTTACTTTCACAAAATGCCATGCAATTTTAAAAGAAAAATCTTTTTTTGAAAATAATCATAAATTCTTGTGGACTAAGATTCATGAAAATAAGGCTTTATGAAACTGTAAAAATCCGTTCATTCCGCATAAGTTAAAAAACATTCTTTTCGTACATTTGCCAGAAAAGTAAAAAGAATCTCATATGGTAAACAAAAGAAATATTCCGTACATACCATGTAGTAAAAGTAAAAAATATGGAAAAAGGACTTTAAACATACATTAAACCATTTTTAGAAAACAGTTACATGGATGATAAATATAACCTCGGTATATACTTATGAATAAACAATCTCGTATAAAAACGAGATTGGAAAAGTTATCCCTTACCTTATGTCATATATGCTTCATATGTATCCGAACCTCATGTATTATCATTTAAATAATATCATTTACTTATTATAGAATCATATTCATTGTTATAATATCATATATGGTTCACTTATGACTTTATATTACTCGTTCGTTGGTAAATTCCTTGTTAAAGAAGCGTTTTGGGTAAAATCACTTCATTTATCATACGTGTTATAATTTGTTGTTCATGATATTATTAATTATATCCTGATTTAATTAATTCCAGAAATTAAAACATTTTTTATAAATAATATATATTCAGAATATAAATATATATGATAGATCAATAAATGGAATGAAATATATCGTTCATGGAGACGGTAGGTCGTACGTACGAATGAACGCTGTTTTCATTTCCTTATTGAATTGAATGGAATTAAGTAAATGAAACATATATGTACATAAATCAAATATCATTATTATGTAATATAATTCATGATTAATTATTATATATACTTAATAATCATACTTGAATAGTTAATCATTGAAAATGAAACTCATCGCGTTCATGGAGATAGTAGTCCGTACGTACGCATGTGCGATGATATCGTTTCCATAATTAATGAATAGAATTGTATTGGACGATATAATATATCAGAATCAGTGTGATGTTATAATAACCATATATAGTTATTCTTTACACCATTATAACCATCCAAGTAAGGTGGTGGTGGAAAACTGTTTACCCAACGTCGTGTAGACGGTATTCCGTACGTACGCACGTGCGGTGATTTCATTTTCCATAGGATGGATAAAAGGTGAAATGGGGTTGTTTAATATTTATAATACCATATCAGTATATTAGTGATACATATTGTATTACTTTAAAATGAAACAACTAAAGAAGAGGAAGTTGACGAAGAATGAAACTTGAAAGAATCGGTAGAAGAGATTATCTATTCTTCGACACACCTCCTTGAAGCTACCACTTAAGAGATTAGATTTGGTCTTTTTTGAAGACCAAAACCTCCATAATGTTTCTTGGGAAGTGGAGAAGAGAAATGGACAGGGTTTGGCCAAGCATGAAGGCTCAATGTGATGTGAAGACGAGAGGGGGGCGGTGCCCTTTTATAAGAGGGGTGAGGGCCACCTTAGGGAAAACATAAAATATTATTTTATAATAAAGTCATATTTGGTTTATAATTTCTCTAAAGTGACTTATTTCGAATTTATAGTGGGTTTGGATCGAAATACTCTCAACCAATAGGTTTTAGACAAGTTTAGGTTACCATTTTAAGCTTATCATTTAGATTTAACTCTAAGTTAAATAATTTAACTTTTACCATGTCTTCTATTTTTCTTATAATATATGATTAACAAACATAATATAAACTACCAAACGAACCCCAATTGGTTCATTAATGTCATATATTTTATTATATAAGTCTTCTGGCTGATCCAAAGATTTTTAAGACAATTATATCAATTAATTATATAATATTTGTTTAAAAACTATTTTATGTCATTTTTGACAGTAGTTGGTATTTGATTTTTGTGAAACTCATAAAAGCATGATTAGTTTGAAACCCTTTAATTTCATAAATCCTGATATGGAATATTGACCTATAAAATTATTTTAATTCATAAAAAGTATTAAATTACATTTATTTTGGTATTTAAAATATCAATTATGTTAATATTTCATTAATAAGGTAATTACTGCATCATCAGTGTGTAATTAATAAATTAAATTATTTAATGTCTAAAAATTATAAATAAAATTCAATTATGTAGGAAATATTATTATATTTCTAATTAATATTTATAGTCGAATATATCTGATGTATTAAACTATATTAAAAATGTATTAGTTATTAAACATTGATTTTAACTCTTTTAACTCTTCTTTGAATTAAATAATAATAAATGTCCTAATCTAATACAAGTGGAGCTATAAGGACATATTTTATTCCTAAGGTGTTTTTTTATACTGATACTTATCCAATATAATTATAACATGTGTTAGGGTAATAATAATATATTTTTTACAATTAATTACCCTATTTACTTTTAACAGTGGTAAAAAAAGTAAAAAGTTACCATTCACCCAAAATTGTTTTTATTTTATTGAACCAAATTTTACTTAATGATATCAATAATTTCACTCGGATTTTTGAAATTACACTCAAAGAAGTGGTAAAGTTATGGTTTACGTAAATTTTCAAATTCTCCAAGATTGTGGGCAATAGACGGTGAATAGATGAATGAAATTTTTACATGTCTAAAATTATTAGAAAATGACTCCAATGAAATATATTGAACATATATAGGTATTATGTGTCTATTTTGACCTAAAGTAAATTTAAATAAAATAAATGATTATTTAAAATAAAAGTTTGTTTTAACTAATAACTCAGTGTTTTCACTATTCATCAAAAATAAAATGTTTTCAGAAAAATAACAATATTTCACCATAGGCTAATTTAGATATGTCGAATCCAAAAATGAAGTCCATTTTGAATGATAAAATTTATAAAATTTCAAAAATTGGGTATAACAATTCATAACGGCTAGTTTATATAAAATTTTAATAACATATAGTTGTTCAGTGAAACCCAGTATTGCGTACAACACACACTATAGAGGAAGGTCGCGATTGCGTGTAATGCATGCCAAGTCAGGGTTGGATGTAGTAAAAGACTCCATTGTTGTTATGTATAAAATAATTCAACCATATTTCATTTATATTTTGAATATATATATACACACACTCAATGTTCCATAGAATAACTACTATCAAACGAACTTGAAATTGTGTGTAACACAATCCAAGAATAGTGTTGCGTATACTGCAAGCTACTACGGTGTTGCGTATAGTACAAAATAATCTTGGTGTAGCATACAATAGAAGATATGAAATAAATTAAAAAGAATATATCTCATAAAATCTCGAGGTGTTACACACCCAGTTCGGGGTGATCTACCCCGGTTCAGGCAGACCCACACTGGTTCGGGCACACCACCCGGGTTTGGGCCGACCCGTCCAGTTCGGGCCGACCAGCCCGGTTCTGGAAAACCCCAACCATGTTCAAGCTTCACCGACATTGTTTGGGAGCCCTGACCCAGTCCGAGTCCAACCCCACCTTGAATGGAATGGCCTGGGATTTCCCGTTTGGGCAGGCCCATGTCTGATCAGTCCTCCAGCTGGTGTGACCCACGCTGTGGTCGAACGGTTTTCCTGCCGAATGGCTCAAAGGAGCTGTTTGGCTCCTTGTATGGCGACAACACGTGGCACCCCCTCGTACCCCGCATGACCCATAGGGGGCGGTTCCCCTAGCGACCTCTGCTTCAGCATTAAAGGTGCGACCCCTCAATCTAGAACAGCTCAACGATCCATTCAACTCTCTTAATTAGTGGTGCCATTTTGTGTTGCCTCGTCATTCACAGGACCCGCAGGGAGCAGGTCCCTTCCCTCACTGCGGCTTGTCTCACCGTAGCACGCAATGATGTCCCTCCTCCCATCTCTTTGGCCAGCCACTGTCAGCCGACTATCCTACTGATGTTGCGCTGGCCGCCACTACCTCAGTTTCTAGCGCCGCCATGTCGGGGAATCATCAGTGGACCACCGGGTGAGATCCATTGTTGCGTTTTCCTTCCCGCTCACATCTTCGGGCCTCTAGGGATGTCGTCGTCATTGTGTGGATTTTGTATTATAGATTCTAGTGAGTTAGATGTTTTTGCCCATAATAACGTAACATGAATGAAGCATTGGAGGGTCCGTTCCTTGTTCTTTTGGAGCACACCCTCAGCATTAGCATCATAACAGGAGTGATATTATTCATTTCATCAAAGACAATCTTTAATAAAATAAACCCCTTATAAATATCATGTAATAACCACATGAAAAATTATACAAATTTCAGATCAACAATTTTTGGTTGATCAGTGTTCAATATTCTTTTCATGAATGAGGGAAAAATGAGTATTTACATGAAATTAATAACAACCCTTACCTCAAGAACCGTTGGTGGTTTCACAGTTGTTGAAGGAAAATCCGCACTTTGATGAAGTTGTCGAAATTCGTTGTTCCCAGTTCGATCCCTCCAACAACTTCTATACTTTCAATCCTTGTCGGTGGAAGATGTTGTCGTATATCAACAAGGGTCCATTTCTTACTGAAGCCATGTCAAAACCCCAACACAAGCTCCATTAAAATAGAATTGGGTGGGTGATTAACACACTAAGGAATTAATGAGGTTCATTAATTGACATAATTAATGTTCCAAAGTAATTACAAGATAGTTCACTATGCAACCAAATTGTAACTGGGTATTTAATATCCCATATTAAATGTCTAACCACCTCTTTGGTCCCCACCACTGCTGCTAAACTGTTGGTAGAAAAAAAGATAGAAAATAACAATTTATATGTAATTTTATTATTTCGTTAAAAGTCATAAATAATAACTTTTTCACTTTACCAAAGGTGGTCGATGTTAAGCATCCCTTATGAGAAACCCATTGCCGCAGATTCAATGGTGCCCTTGAATTTTTAATCTGATAACCTATTCAAAATATAGAATACACCCCCACGTTCTTTTACTAAACACACCTTAAAAAAGTTCAAAAATTATAAACAATCACCCTTGACCCACGCCAGTCGTGGTTAGCCTCCGTCTAAGGGTAACCTACCCTCATGAAATCAACAGTACTCCCATATTTTTAATCCAATATACAGTTTAAATGTTATATAATTTAATAATAAATTTTTTTTACTTAATTATTTTATTTACATCCATAAACTAATTTCCAATGTTATCCCGCATTAGCCAATTTTCGGAACTTCCTAATGCAATCTTACCCTCACGAGTTGAGCCATGGTCATAAATTTTTAATATGATTCACCACTTGTTAGAAATAATCATTTGATGAATAAAATAATTTTATTTAATAAATATATTTATAGTTATTCCATTTATGGGTTTTCTCACTGGAGGCCTACAAAAATTAATAATATGTCATGCCTAGGGTAAACTCGCAATCTTAAATGAAAAAGAGACCTCAAAATTATGGTATGGGAACCCATTAATGAGTTATTCCTCTTTTGAAATAGAAATACTTATTTGCGCAATTTAAAGATTAAAATTTTTTAATGGATCATTTAGGGAAATACAGACATCAGAATCATGTGATTTCAAATTTCGTGGTTAAGAAATAATTCCATATAACTAAAAAAATTGAACATAATTTTAGGGACATTACATCCTCCTCAGCTTCGGAATTTATGTCCGTGAAAGACAAAAAAAAGGTAAATCAATGAAATGAGGGTATTAAGCACAAATCTGGGCCACCTGCTCCAATGTTCTCTCCTGAAGGTTCCCATGCTTCCACCGAACTCACACCAGAGGTATCAACCATCCATGAATTACTCACTCCTATCAATCCCCTATCTCAATCAAGAACTCCATATAGGTTTCCCCATCTTTAGATTCCAAGTATCCCTGGTAGATAACATGTGATGGATCATACATGTTCCTTCTCAGCTATGATACATGAGAAAACATTATGAACTCTATGCATCATTGGGGGGAAATCTAGACGGCACACCACCTCGCCAACTTTTCTAAGGATCTGAAGGGGTCAGATGATCCTCAAAGATAGCTTTCCACCACGCCCAAACCTCTGTAATCCTCATCAGGGTGAGACCCTTCTAAAGACATGGTTTCCATCCTAAAAGGGTGTCCATCTCTTATAGACATAAGACTTATACCATCTCTTTGCAGTCTTCATCCTCTTCTGGATGATATGCACCTTCTTTGTGGTTTTGTTAACTAAATCTAGATTTATAAGTGCTGACTTCCCAACATCTTTCAAGCAATGGGGTGATCTTCATGGTGGCCCCTAAAAGGCATCAAAAGGATCCATTGCCGATGGTGGAGTGATAACTTTTTCTATAAGTGAACTCCACCAGTGGTAGGTGGTCCTCCCAACTATGTCCAAAATGATGGACACAAGCATGAAGAATGTCCTCGAGGTTCTATATGGTATGCTCTATCTGACAATCTATATGAGGATGAAAGGTGGTTCTCAAGAGTAGTTGAGTCCCTATAACCTCCTAGAATCCCTTCCAAAAGCGGGATGTAAATTGTGTGTCGCGATCTGAGATGATCGTCGATGGAACCCCGTGAAGTAATACAAACTTTTTCACGTAGAGGCATGTCAATCCATCTTCTGATCCCTGCACTTTGATGGGTAATAAGTGGGATGACATGGTGAGTTACTCAACAATCACCTAGATGGAATCATTTCTCTTGGACGTATGTGGTACCCCAGTAACAATGTCCCTGGATATACATTCCCACTTCCACTCTGGTACCTCATATTGTTGAGCTAAGCATGATGGTACTTGATGCCCGACCTTCACATTTTGACATATGAGGCATCGTGAAACAAAATCTACCACTCCTTTCTTCATCCCTGGCCACCAGTACTAAATCTGTAGGTCTTGGTACATCTTTTCCACATGAGGATGTGTGAAAAAAAGAGATTTATGGAACTCCATCAACACCTCCACTCTAAGAATTATTGGTACTATAGTGCATCCCTTGAAAAATATGATGTGCTCCCCACATTTAAAAAATCCATCAAGTGTCTTTCCTAAGGATATCTGAGCACGTCGGGCCTCATAGTCTACATCTCCAAGAAGTTTCTCTCTAGATCACAGAAGTTGTGGGGGAGTAACAGGCATATACTTGATGTAAAATGCTCTATCACTATCTATGAAGGTTAACTACAATGTAGCTAGCTGATCTGTCTCCTCACTCATCAACTGTAGACTAGAAATTCTGTTGAGAGCGTCTACTACTACACTACCCTTCCCAATATCATAGAGTATCTCAAATTCACAGTCTTATAGGAACTCCATCCATCATCGATGTCACAGTTTTAGGCCATTCTATGAGAATATATACCTTGGACTCTTGTGATTGGAGTAGACAATAAACTATTCTATCAACTATACTCTCAACTCTAAGAGCTCTATAGAAGCCATACGATATGCAATTGAAGATATGGGTCTCATCCTTGGGTACATACCATTGCAGATGTATGTCTCCCTATGGGGAGTTAATCTTGAAAAAAATCATTTTAAAGGATGTTATCGCACTCTTCCACTACTGTTGGTAAATAAAAACTCAAAACACCTTATTCAATGAGGGTAATAATGGCCGAAACTAGAGTGATCATTATCTCCCTCCTAAGTACGAGTTTATCCAATTCTCCATGGGTTTCCGTTTTCTCAAACCTTGGGAAACCCCATTACAATGCTGCGAACATACCGCATCCGTTATTCCTAAAACAATCAATCTGAGCATTAAATGTAGATGACCAGTCTATACCCAACCTAATTTTATAAGGCCTTGGATCTGCTGCCAAGAGGATCTAATGAAACTCTTGCCTCTAGGGTCAGATCACAGAGTCGGAATAAGAGTGATTATCAAGCCTCCTCCAATAGATGTCTATAGATGTAAGTGTCAACTCAATGGTTTAACTAGAAACTCAAGGTCTTGAACAAGATTAATGAAAAGAAGGATTGATTAATATCTATTTATATTAATATGGAATATATTATTAGACACATTCCTTACATCGAATCTTTCTTGGACCCCTTGGGTCACTGTACTTGACCGCATGTAGCTACTATATTTCCCTGTCCTCCAGCTCCATGATTTTGGTGCGTAGCACATTGGGATGTTGTTTGTAACAAGTCGAAAACTATACCACCTCCTGCTTCTCTCCTAGATCCTCTTCCACATATACTACCATGGAGATTCACCTGTCCCTATCACTTCCTATTCCCAAATCATTTTACATGTAAATGTCTCTGAGACTAACTTCAGTTTCCTGCTTCCCCACTAATGAAATTCCCTATCTATATCCAGTCCGCCAAAGAATTTTCAACCACTAAGCTTCTCTCTAGAATCCTAAGATAATTAGGAATGCATAGAGGAATCGAGATGGCTTAGATGTCCCTAAAAACAACTCGCTTGGAGGTTTGAGCCCTAAGGAAATGGTCATATCATAATCATCAAGTACCTAGAATGGTCGGTACACCTCGAAAAATACCTAACTATAATAATATCATCCTACCAAAGATTTATAAGATCATAGGAACATATATCCCTTAGCTTTTTATAGAAAATGATGGCTTCTCTTTTGATAGTTCTTATGCTCTATCCACAGAAATTTCATCTCATCATATGATCAGGGTAATCTAAACACTACCATCACCTGACTGATCCACGTAGAATGTTCACTGCCAGGACAACCATATGATCTAATAGGGCCCTGACTAGATCGAAAATCGGTAACCACCAAAGGCTAGTCCTTATCCACATTTGAGTTTGGATTGCCTTAGGCCTTTAGGGGTATCTATCATTGAAACTCATGTATGGAACTAAGCCTATGGGTGTCATCAACTGGTATCACATGTATTAACTGCGGACCAATGGAAAGTGGTATCACTGGACACCACCCAAAGGTACCATCTCAGATAACAATCTTTGTACTGAAGCATCATCACACCATGGACCATCTTCATGGTCACTCATTAGAATCCTGGTTGCATGTCATTGTGGAGGCATCATGAAAGAGAATAAAGATAAACCATGGTTATTAAGTTATAACGAGTGAGATGACTAAAATAGATAAAAAATAAAAAATCATTTTCAAAACACACAGAATTTTTGTTTTGGTGTACCAAGTCAGAAATTAGAATTCAGGGTCTTGGTGTATGGATACATTGGTATACACATCAATATTGGACTCCCCAAATTGAAACTTAAACCCAAGACACATAACACCTTGCTCCACTGAAAACATAGACTCTTAGTTCTTCTATTAGAACAGACCAACCTCTAATACCACTTTTTCATGACCCGTCCCTTGGGGCACATGTCATTAGTACCCCAAGCCCACCTTCCATAGTCTAGGGGTTGGTGACTTCCACCGGAAAGGAGTATCCCTAAAATAGGAATCCATTGACTTTAAACCAGTACAAACACACAATCCACGAACACAACAAGATGAAACAATGAAGTAGGACTATAGTAGTAAAAGTGTGTACTGGAAGTAAATGGAACGAAATACAAGCTCAACTGAAAGATACAACTACAAATGAAAATAGAAAAAAACTATTGTGATCGTCCAAAAAGGTTCCTTCTAAAGGGTAGCATATTCTCATCTTTACAGCTCTCCATGTCATCCATCTCCACCACCCGCTATTAAGTCCTTGCTCCCAAAGTCTCAGTCAAGGCTGCATGTCATCTGCACATGACATAACAAGGTGCAATTGAAGCCTGTGCATGTGTGAGGATAAAAATACCGAGTAGGGACCATAAGACCCCTGATGGTTTCTCAGAATTCCTCAAAGAAAAAACCACAAAAAATGATTTCAATCACAGAGCACAAAAGAAGAAGACTCAACTCAAAACCAAGAGTAGATAACCTACAAGAGTACATATGATTAGTTGTAAATCTTGATCGTCTTATTCTTTCAAGAGTCACAGCTGCTAACAATATGGAATCTGACCCACATGGTATCGATTGGTACTAACCCCTCTGGCCCACACAAGATCTGATCCGCCCATGATTGATAGGTACTAACCTCCGCTGACCCTCACATGATCGGATCTACCTAGGACCGATAGGTACTAACCCCCACTGACCCACACATGATCTGATCAGCATAGGATTAGTGTGCAATAAGCCACATAGTATCATTGAGCGCTAACCCACATAGGATTACTAGTGATCTACATAGGACCGCTAGGTGCTACCCAACACATTATTGCTAGGTGATGGTCCACACAAGATCTCTTGGTGCTGAGCCACATAGGATTGCTAGGTTTTCAGCCACAAAGGTTCACTAGGTGTCGACCCACACAGGATCCCTCAGTTCTAACCTCCAAATGATCTTTCTCCAACCACCATATCATATCCAGCAATATGATTCCTGCTCATATCATGCTTGATTCTAGGAGAAACCAATCTTATGAAATTGGTAATTTTTATCCAGAAAAAACTCCCATAATTAAGTTACCAAAATATGATTCATGTCATATGGGTTCCAATAAAATAGATGGCTCATCAACCAGGTGCCTAGTTTGAGAGTTTTTGGATGTTTAGTGATGAGTGCCCGGATGGATTCAGGGTCTATCCAACCCAACCATCATCCAACTCTCTCGAAAAATATCATGGAGTGTCTCAAAAGGACCTTGTTTCTCAAAGGGTTATAACATTGTAGAAGGTTCATCAAATAGGCATCTTGTTTTCACGATACGACATTTTGAGTGTTTCTAGTCTTGAGAGGGGTTCAACTCCACCCTGACCAGCAGGGACCTCCTCGAACGAGTTCGGGACAACCTGACTGGTGCGTGACGGACCCGGCAGGGAATGAGCTGACTTGGGTCGTGCAGTTTGGGTGTGCTATGGACCGGCCCGGCCAACCAGCTGGCATGACCCTTGATGGGGTCGTGCGATCCTCTTTTCAAACAACTCAAAGGATCCATTCACCTCGTTGATTAGTGGCACCACGTGGCACAACCATGTCACCACCTGACCCATATGGAGCGGGTCCCCTAGCTCATCCACCAAGACCCCTTGATCCCGAATGGCTTAATGAGACATCTGACTCTTTTAATAGGCTGCGATACATGGAACTGTGTCAGCATCTACAAGACCCTGCATGGACCGTGTCCCTTCGTTGGCCACATCTTTCAACCACAACTTATCTCATAGTGGAACAGGACGACATGATGCTTCCCATTTCCGTTGTCGATCGTCGTTAGCCACCTGTGCAACCATTGTTGTGCCGAGCCGTGCCACCATCCTCCACGGTCGACGAGCACCGAGGGCCACCTTCGCCTGCCAGTGCCGGTTTCAATCATCGATGAATTTTCTGCGGGCCACTAAATGAGAACTACTAGTCTGTTTTCTTTTCCACTCATGCATTCGGTCCTCCCAGGATGCCTCCATCACTGTGAAACTTCCTGATTCTAGATTTTAATGAGTTAGAAGTTTCTCCCCTGAAAAAAAAATCATGAACGAAGTAGTGGTCATTCTGGGCCTTGCTTGTTCGGCATGTACCCTTTTCATAATCATCATAACAAGCAAGAGATTATTTAATTCATCATCGATAAACTTTAATATAATAAACTCCCTAAAAATCAACTATAATAACAACAAACAAAATGATACAAATTGTTGGTCAACATGTTTTGGTTGATCCACGTTCATCATGCTTTTCAAGAAATAGGGATAATGAAATGAGAATTTAGTATAATTTAATAAAAACCACTACCTAAAGAACCGTTAGAGGTGTCGTAGTTGTGGACAAAGAATTCACACTTTTTTGAAGTCATCGACATTCATCATTCTCAATTTTATCCATCCAAAGACGTCCAATCTTTCATTCAACATTGGTGGAAGATGTTGCGGTAAAGAGCCCGAGGTTCCTTGGTAGATGAATTAGTGTCAAAACACTAACCCAAGCTCCATTTAAAAAGAGGATGATTGGAGATTAATGCACTGAAGAATTAATGAAGTTCATTAATTGATGTAATTAATGATCCACATTAATTACACGAGGGGTGGTTTTGAATCCAATGTGTCACATGGAATTTAAAATCCTGTATTAAATGCCTGACCACCTATGTGGTCCCTACCACCACCGCTCAATAGGTGGTAGAAATAAATAAATAAAATAAAAAATTATATGTTATTTTATCATTTCTTTAAAAGTCACAAAAACTAACTTTTTCACGCGACCAACTACTCTCAATGTTAATCCTCCCTATAACGATTCATGGTGATTCAAGTTCCATGGTGCCATCATGTTTTTAATCTGAGCACTCGTTTAATGGCTGTAAAACCCCACTCACGTGTTTATTATTAGTAACTTAAAAAATTTCAATATTTATTAACTTCCCCCCTCGACCCACGCCGGTCGAGGTTAAGCTCTGACTTATAGTAACATTCCCCCTTAAACTCAATGGAACTCTCCGATTTTTAATATGAGTTACCATTTAGAAGTTATATAATTTAACAATAAAATAATTGATAAATAATAATTTTATTAACGGAAAAAACTGACTTCCACTATTGGCTCATGTCGGCCAATGTTAGGATTTAACTAAAGAAAGCATACCATCACAAGTTTAGCGGTGGTGTCCTATTTTTAATCTGAGTCACCATTCGTGAGTTAAAACCATTTTAAGAATAAAATAATTTTATTTTATTATTTTATATATGGTTATGCTATTTTTGGGTTTTTTCATTGGAGACCTGTTCTGACTAAGCCTAAGTCGCGGTCTATGTAAACCCACCATGCTGAACACGATGGTGCCCTTAGATTTCTAATCTGGGAACCCATTTATGAGTTATTCCAAATTTTCAACAAATCTACATATGTGCGCTTTTAAAAGTATAACTTATTTCGACAGATCAGTCTAGGAACACCAAATCATGGAATCATGTGACATCAAATTCTGGGGTCTGAAAATAATTCCATATAATTAAATAAAATATAAAGAATTTTTGAGACATTACACAATGTTGGGACTGTCCGAATCATATCAAAAAATACATGGGATGTGGATTTAAAAAAACATGGAAATTCATTCCATGCTCTCTTAGGATATTAATAATAACCTGAACCATGTTGAACATCTTCATTTACCGATGAAGGATCAACTAAAAAATTATTCCATTAAACAATAATAAACAATGTTATTGTTTTTGAATTTCAAAGTATTTGTCATATAATAGTTAGATAATGGAAAAAGAAGATATTTTCAATGGCCCATTGTTCTGAGAAAAGGAATGTGACTCTACCCATTCATCCATTAGATATAGCAGCCGATCAGTGGTGTAATTTGATAATGAAATCCAATAGATGGATGAAATCGAAGAGATAAAGTTGGATGATTTTAATAAAAAAAATTAATAAATTTTTACCTATCACACTTAAATAAAATATAAGTATTAAATTCATATAATTGATGGACAAAAAATTTGAATTTGTCATGTATTAAGAAAAAAAATCGTAATGATTTTTTGAAACACATTGAGTTTTGTTATAAATAAATATAAAAATTACATAGATTATTTAGTGGTTTAAAACCTCAGCATAAATAGTATCAATCTATATGTGTCTTTGAGAGTTATAAATGTGTAGTTCGATGTGATCTCAAAGTATAAATTTAGTTAGGAGAATAATCCCATGGTTTTGGAGATAAGAATAGAATAATGGAGTTTCAATATATTAGGTTAAATAAAAAAGGTGGAATGATGATCCATCTACCCATATTCCAAAAATGTACAAAGAAGAATCATGGGAATGGTCTAAAAGGGATGTTCAAATGCTACATGTGTGTGAGAGAATTCCACTGGACTCAAAAATATCAAATAGAGATGAAGAAGTAGACCAGTATGATGGAGGAATGGAAGGAACCTCTTAATGAATAAATCATTGTTCATTGCTTCAATTTTATTTGTAAGGTCACTATAAGATCCAGTTCTCTAAACCAGGTGTCCTTGATGTTAATTAGAATTAATAAACCCAAAATCCAATGGATCACGGGAAATACTATTCCATCCCTAAAACAAAAGAGGAGCATGAAAATAATGTCATACAATGTACAAATCCTATTCACTCAATAATGGAAAATGGTTTATTTGATTCTAGTTCTGCACATTCTTTTATATCCATCAATTTTGAATGAACTATTGAATCAAAGCCTCAATACCATGATGTAGAGAAATATGTTAAAACACATAGTGACAAAATAATTGAAGCCCATGTGTTGGAATTTTTCCCTATAAGAATCTAGAGGAAGATTATTTTAGTGTATCCTATAATACATCCCTTGGATGAAATCAACGCTATAGCAGGATTGGATTTTCTCTCATTATCTATATCACATATCAGATATTGGGAAAAGGAAATATCTTACCATATTCAAAAATATCCAATTCTCCCTAAAAAGTGAATGAATTATCATGTATATAATATGTTAAATAACTTAAGGGTATGGTTATTGATAGACTCAGAAGAAGTACACATGTCCAAAATGTATGATTTATTGGAATTTATCAACAAGGAGGAAATCCCCATTTTTATTAAATACCCATATCTATATCTAGAAGCATTAGAATATTTTTCCCAAAATCATGAGGTAGATATATCAATAGGGATCATACCCACAGCCACTAAATTCTTAAAATTACCCAACAAAGCTGATTTTGTGTGGGCGTGGGTTTGGAAGGAGAGGTATTGCAGTGGCCATCGGTTTACTCTTTCTCTCTAGTCATGGGACTGTCATTATGATAGAGAATCCCCCATGGATTCGATTTGGATAAATCTTCTAAGGTCCCTCTTCCCTTCCATAACCCTTTGGAATTGGTGGTAGTGGGTGAATCTTTGGGGAGTTTCCATTATTCTAATTCAAACACATATATGCCATTGGACGCAGCTAACCCTCAGTTTTTTGTTGAGATAAAACTTTTGGTGAAATTTCCTTCTCGTTTTCTCATTAAATCTTTTATGGGTTTCCATTGGTGGAAACGCTAGGTGTTCTATGGTCCGCACGGGTTTTTCTTGATTTGTAGTTTTCATGAGAATTTTGGGGAGTTTTGTAGAAAGGGGAAGGAATGGAACCATAATCAGAGGATCAAGAATGGCCATAGTGATCATTTGGAGGATTCACTGTCGGGAGAGGTTGGATCTCGTGGAAAGAAAACATTATAAGGAGTCAACGATTTGTCCTTGGATGCACAGGTTTGACCATTGTCTTTATCAGAGGGGGTGTCAAAAGGCAATGATGAAACATAGTTTTTTGATTTTTTGAATTCTGTCAGATTCATGCTGGAAAAGTCTCATAATTTAGAGGAGGGGACCCAGGTGGGTAGCCAAATGTCGGATGATTATGAGCTATCTAATTATTCACTGTTACATTCCAATGGATTGGTGATGTCATTTTTGGATGTGAGATTTATGGATCTTAATATTTCGATGTTTTCTTCAATTTTCTATGGAAGAAAAGGCCTCTCACTTTCTTGTAGGGTTGCGGGAATACTCAAGGGTTTATCGTCAACATATTCAGGTGATCATGTTCCATCCAGTCTGCGTGATGGAAGTCTTCAATCAATCCATTTGGACAAGGTCAGTCACTCTAGAGATGAAAATAACTGTCTTTCATGGTTGTCTTTACCAGATGGGGTGGCTATAGAAATCATTGAATCACGTAGGTCACCTACACGGTTGATGTTGGATGGTTTTCACCAGGAGGAGGCTGATTTAGTGGCTCCTTGTGCTGCTGTGAGGAATATGATTTCCTTGCCGAAAGAAGTGGACAATCCCTTGAAGAAGAATATTATCATATCAATGAAAGGATCCTTTTGGAAAGATTATCATGGTTGTTTACAAGTTCAATGTCCATGGATGAGTGCTGCAGAACCCTATTTGTCCCCTGTCCAGGTAACAATGGCTGGTTGGAAAAAAAATTCTTCTACTAGTGGTTTCCTTGATTATATGGAATTCTTGGGGTATTGTAGTACCTAAAAAGTTTTCTTTATTGGAATCTGAGTCTCGGAGATGTGGTGATTTATTATCTATGATTCTGGAACGTAACCAAGATATCTATAAAATAAATTATTTTACGAAGAAGATGGGTTTTGGGAAGTTCATGCATGACCATCCCACAAATAAGCACATCTGGATAATTTATAAATACGACATAAATGTGGGACTTATACAGGCAATGAAGTAGTGTATAATGGTGAATATTGGGATAAAAGGTACTAAAATAAGTTTCTCCTTCTTTTACGCTAGAAATGACATGCAAGAAAGAAGGAGACTATGGGAGTACCTGGAGGTTTTTGATCCAGTGGGTTAACCTTTGTTCATCGGTGGGGACTTCAATGTGATTGATTATGTATCAAAAAAGAGATGTGGATCGGAGAGTTCTATCAATGATATGATTGACTTTATGGACTTTGTGTATAGTCAGGTTCTGTTGGATTTGGGCTTCAATGGGTGCAAATATACCTGGTGTAATAATCTCAAAGGGACTAGACACGTATGGAGTTGGCTGGATAGATGCCTTTCCAAGATACAAGGGTTAGGCATCTTTTCTCTTTACTCAGATTCGCACTTATCAATTAATTTTTTGGACCATGTACCGCTATTGTTTGAGCTCAAATGTGGGTGTCAAGAGTTCAAACCATTCATGTATTCGTCTAAATGGCACAGTGTGGATGGATTTCTTTAAATGATGAGGAACCCATGGGAAAAAGATATTGATGGGATGGATTGGGTGGGGCTTGCTGGGCAGCTAAAGTGACTTATGTCAGATATTTCTCAATGGATTTATAGTAATCCAACATAGGATAGTTCTGCGGTTTCTATTAGGATATAAATTGATAATTTTGAGGATCAACTCCAGAAGATATGGAATGAGTGTACCTTTATTAGGCTTTGTGATGAATATAGCTTCCTGGCTGAGAGATTACTTGAGATTGAAAGAGATTATAGGAACTGTTCCAAGGGGATATGGCTTCAAAAGGGTGACCTAAATACTGCTTTAATTCATGATCGTTTGAAGGAGTGGATGAATATGAAAATCAACATTAAACATGAGGATGGATCCTATACTTCTGATGTCAATATAGAAGGTCAGTTGGCCTTGGAACATTTTGAGAATCTACTTTCAGGTGAGATATAAGGGAACCAGTTGAGTGGTGTTTCATTGGAGGAGTTGGAGTCATTCATGGGGTCTTTACCTAGATGTCTTCAGGTGGAGGATAAAACATCCTCATGGATACTCTAGAAGGCGTTGAGGTTTGGGGAACTGTATGCAACAAGACTTTAGATATTGCACCTGTTCCAGATTGTTTCCTATGGAGTCTATTTATGGTGGCATGAGATTTTGTGCAGGCTCATGTGACTGATGCCATTCTAGATTTTTTAGGGGAGTATCCATTAACAGAATCATGTATTCTTTGAGAGTTGTTCTATTACAAAAAAATCAAGGACCCTTAATCTATAGATCACTTTAGACCCATTTTATTATGTAACATTTCTTAAAGGGTTTTGGAAAGTTTTCTTTCTAGGATATTGAAAAAGATGATACCAAAAGTAATATCTCAGGAACATCACTGTTTTATCTAGGGTAGGGGCGTATAGGGGGTGATCAGAATTTCAAAAGAGTTGGTGGAAGATGTTAATAAATTGGTGATTGGTTTCAATGTCATCATTCAAGTGGATATGGATAATGCTTATGAAAAAATGATATGGAGATTTATTATTTAGGTCATGATAGAAATGGGATTTACCGAATGGGTGTGTGAACTATGCTTTTTCTATTAATCATTTCCATGGAATACCATCTCAAATCTAGGTAAGGGCTTTGGATACTTCAAAATCGGATGAGGAGTGAGACCGGGGGGATCCATTGTATTCCATAATTTTTATCATTTCTCAGGAGGCTCTTTCATAGAATTTACATAGAGGATTGGCAAAAAGAAAGATACTTTCTTATCACACCAAAGTATTGGATGGATCCCTTTCACATCTTATGTTTGTTGATGATATTCGGATTTTTATGAATGAAAGTAAGTCTTCTAATTTTTATCTTATGTAAATTATGGAGGTCTATGGTCGCTTAAGTGGACAGAGAATCAATTTGAGGAAGATCAATGTTTTCATTTCAGATAAATGCTCAAGTAGAAGAGTTCAAAAAAAAAAAAAATATGTTTGGAATATAGAGGAAACAATATCCAATGATCTACCTCGGGGCACCTATTACTATGGGGCATGTTAAAAATCCTTATTTGAGGATCTCATTAACAAAATTATAGGGATTATTATAAGTTTCAAGAGTAGATTTCTCTTTTTCGGAGGTCGGGTCTCATTGATAAACAATGTTTTTTCTTCAATTCCAATGCATGTAATGTCTGTTACTTCCCCTCCAAATGGTATTATTTCATTGACGGAGAAAACTATGATTTGCTTTTATGGGATGAAAATTTCACGGGTAGGGCTCATTGGGCTTCATGGCATCGTCTAGAAATCCCAATCAAGGGGGGTGGGGTCAGTCACATGGATTTATCCTTAACAATATAGTATGTGTAGGCTTGTATGACATGGGATTTTATTTTTTGTGAATCACTATGGGCCAAAGTCCTCAGAAAAAAATAGGGACAACACTGGGAGGAGTGGGACAAGCTGAAATTGACCAGTCTGGAAAAACCTATATTTCACCATCTGGATATTATTTAGGACACCACATGTGGGGTGGTGGGGAGGGGTGAGATCAACCTATATAATGACAATTGGGTCGGTGAGAAGATGTTTTTTCCATTTTTTCATGTTCCAAATATGACGATTAATGATGCTTCTCATTTTCTGAGTCTTATGGATTTCATTATATGTGAGGAATATATGGTCCACAACAGGTAGATTGTATTTAATGAGGAGGATTCTTGGGTTTTTTTATAATTTATGTTTTAGGTTATTTCAATGGGCATAAATACATGACCATTCTTCATTAGCGATGGGCTCGTTATGAGTGCACTACTTGTCTATGGTGCAAAGAGGCTCCGAAAAAATTGAATTTCTTAGTATATAGAACCTAGAATTATGCCCTGACAATAGAACTTAATGTTCAAAGGAGAGGGATATCCATGGCCTTGTGTTCCTATTGTTCTACTAACCCACAGTCCGAGTTGACCTTTCATCTATTTATCAAAAGTGAATGGGCCAATAGTCTATGGTCCATCATGAGCAGTTGGGGTTAATTCAATTATTCCTAATTTTCCATGTAGGATTTAATCGTTACCTGGTTTCTGGGAGTAGGGAATAATGAAATGGAATGCAATATCTGCAACATCATTTCTCTTGTAATTTTATGGACATTGTGGGAGGCTCGAAATAAGGCTAGGGCAGAGGTGCGCTAGTCGGCTGCATTTCAGCAGGTTAGAATTAATGTTTTGGTGAAAGAGCTAGGTTCTATGGTGGAAGGAGGACAATAGTCACATGAAATATGCAAGCTACATGTTTGGACACCTAATCTGAATAGATCACATGGAATTTGGATTAGATCAAGTCATTCGCGGCTTCGACAAAAGCTAAATGTGGATGGATCATTTATGATTGGTTAGATTCATGAGGGTGGTTTGTCGCGGGATGAGTATGGTTTAGTGTTGTTCTCATTTAGTAGTTTTTATGGGTTCGTGAGTTCACTAGGTTCAAAGATAAAGGCAATGCACATAGGTATAATTCTTTTCAAGGGCCTAGAACTAATGTGTTCAGAGGTGAAATCAGATTCTGAAACTGATATCCGAGCTATAAATGGACAAGTGGATACTCCTTGGCATTTATCTTACTTGTCCATAGTTTCTCCTTTGATATAAAACATGTTTTTTCAGTTCATGATATGAAAAGGGAGGCCAACCTCGCAGAAGATGCACTTTCTCAAAGAAGTCATCTGGAGGAACCGTTGATGGTACTTTCAAGTTTGGGTTCATTGCCTCCGGAGTGTAATTACATTAGGCATGGGGATGCTCTCGGGATGCATAATTTTAGACCCCCATGATACCTCGTGTCTAATGGGTTGTGGCTCTCATGATTAATAACATAAAAATGCAATTTTAGATCGAATGGTTAATCACTTTGGTGTCCACAAGTGTGGTTTTTTTAGAATAAAAATAAATCAATCTGGTTGGGTGTCAATTATATAGAACTCATCATCATCACCATAACTAAAAAGTATCATCTTTTAAGGATTATTTATTATTTTTGATTTACTATGAGGAGTTTAGTACTTCTCAAAGGTGTATATTCATTCTGGATATCATCAACTAACGTCAAAGAAGGAAGATATTCAGGATACTACTTTCTATAAAGGGTATGGGAAATATCAGATTCTAGAAATACTATTAAGACTAACTAATTATAATAAAATATATATGGATTTTATGAATATAGTCTTTATAGACTATATAGATATAATTTTGGAAGTTTTTATTGTTGATATTCCCATTTATTGAATGATTAAATAGGGACATGATTATTATATAAGGATTGCAAATTTGACATAAAGAAAGGAGAAAATATTTTCAATGTTCATCAACTATAACTTTTGGATTAAGTGAGCCACATTCACATGGAATTTAGTCAAAATTAATTGAATTTATGTGGATCATTATAAGGTAAATGCAATTGGGGAATGTTAAGGACCCACCAGTGCCATAGAAATCAGATGTTTTCATGGCATATTGGGGGACTAATATTGTTTTATGAGAAATTACTCATAATTTTATAGCCTAGTAACGACATTAACATGGAAATGGTTAATGTATATCTAGAAAAAATAATGTGAAGAAATATTTTAGGAAATCAATAAGACTAAAATAACTAATTTTACACACACAACCATGAAATTTTTAAGCATTGTTCTTATAATGTGAATTGTTGAAAAGGGGTTGGGTAGCATACTCATGAAGAATGTTAAAGAGGTTGTATATTCCATACATAGGTTGGAAATTTATGAGAATAACTACCCAAAACATGTTCTTATGTTAGAATGTGTGATATTTCCCCTAAATATTTGATAACATTGTCTCTAAGGTGAGAAGTATGACATATATAACAATAATAGGTGTCTAATGTATATATTTAAATATAGTGATATCAACATGCCTAAATGAAGATGTATAAAACCATTCATGGACTACTATTTTTCTATTAACTTCTATCCAGGAATAGTGATCAAGGTATCTGATGGTCCAAATAACACATTACTCTATCGATGATCTGGATTGAGATAGACTATAGGTTCATGGATTTTCAATGGATGGATCTTGAATTAATAATTAAATTGAATACAACCCTCCATACCAAAATTATTTTCCAATCATCCAACCAATAGAATATCAATGAGGCATGAATGGATGATCTAGATCCCCAAAGACGGTGAAACCAATAAATTAGGGGAAGCAACTTGAGTTTTTCATCAATGAGGTTGGATTGATTCTGTTTATAATGAGTCTTCTTATTCCATCATCACATAAAATAAAGAAAGATCTATTTTATAATTCCCATACCTTATATTCCAATATCAATTGAAGAAATATAGGGTTGCCCAATGATTTTCTCGAAAACTCATCGTGGGGCAACCTGAAGATGGATATTTCAGTGTATATCTCTATAAGTTTTGTATGTATTTAATAAGGAGGAATAAAATACAAAGGGAAAATTAATACATTTGTTAATGATATATAGAAATTTGATAATTCCACAATGTAATTTTATTTTGGTCTCCCAAAGAGATCCAATTGATATAATATGATATTTCTTCTGGGAAATCTCCTCACCAAGGCTCGTAACATTATTTCTATTCGGAAAGAGTTGTCTGTTGAAAAATTCCCAGTACATATGTGAATGACGTGGTGAGGATTCATGGGGTATCTTTTTTGATTATCTACAATCATTAACCAAGGTTTTCTTTTATCTATTAATAATTGTTCAACATTATTAAACTACTAAATTAAATTTTATCTTGGATAATATCACCCAAACTAATGGATAATCTAAAAATACTATTCATACATTCGATGACTTGAAAAATCCTACTTCGTGGGATTTAAAGGAAGATGTGATAATCATATCCCATTGGTTTAGTTATCATATACCAACTACATCCACTTGAGTATTCAACTGGATCCATTTTATGCTATTTATTTGAAGAAATTTAGAACTAAAATATAATGAGATTATGTTGGGGAATGAAAGTTACTTGGAATTGATCTTTTGAAAGATATGATAGATATTGTTCAATGCATCCAACAGTAAGTAAAAGATATTTATAGTCACAAGTAGTGATATACTAATAAACATTGAATGTACTTGGAGTTCATTATTGGATAAAAAGTTTTACTTCTAATATCACAAAGGAATAGATTCATATAATTTGGAATTAATGGGAAGCTTATCCCAAAGTACTTTAGGGACTTTGAGATTACATGTTGAAAAAGATCATTTTTCATCAGCTATCACTTCAACCAAGTATTGATCAAGGTCATGATGTGCTCCACATATCAATCATGGGGAAATATATACTTGATGTCCCAATTGTACAAAATAAAGATGTTTTACAACCAGATAATGGCATCTCATATAAAGAACAACCGGAGAATATATCAGATAGTAGTGGAAATATTCTATGAAACTAGACAATTGATATTTCCAAACAATTTAATTGGAACCATAAGTAGGATGATGATACATGGAACACTAGGAAACAATGAAAAAAATGTACCCTCATCTATTCTCAACTGGCAATAAAAGCTAAAATTTTAGGGATAAAATTTATAAAGGGGGAAGAATGTAACAACCCAGATATTATAAATGATATTAATATTTTGAAACAATTGTGTGTTATAATTTATTATATATTATTACACTCATAGTGAAACCAAAAAATATATATAATTACTAAATAATCAAAAATTATTTAGTAATAAAAATGATTAAAATTTATAACATTACAAATAGAAAAAATATAAAAATGAAAATAAATAATGGGAAAATATGGATTACCCCAATCTCCTAGAATCAACATCCTACAAACAAAATTATAGAATAAAAAAAATTATTAGTAAAATTATCTACATATTAGAAAATAAAAATCTTCAAGCATTTGTGGAATTGAGTTGAATAACGAATGAACAAATATAGATGTATTTATAGGAGGTAATTTGACCAGTTTAACATTAATATAACTATAGGAATAGTAATGCAACAATTTGAACAATAACCGAATTATTGGGAATAGTAACCTGACGAAAGGAAAAGTAATTTTAATTAAAACTATTAAATGTGGACATAAATAATATTTATATTGATAAATTAAATTAAGTATAAATATTATAACAAGAAAAAAATATTGAGATTAGAAAACACATAGAAAATATATGTCTAGTTTTTATTAATCATTATTTTATTGTATTCAATAAAAATACTAAATTGTTTATTAAATGAATAAAATAATTTTTTTAGAAATATATTTTTTGAAAATATTATCATCTTTATATCATAATCTTGAAATTATAATACGGTTATTTTTTGTAATTTTATGCAGTACATCAATTTAAATATTAATAGTATAAATAGTGTTTTCCGCATAACATTTATTTATTATACAAAAAAATTATTTATTTAATAATGACATAATCATTTCAGTAACATGTATGCATGATAAAATATATTTAATTTAGTAGTTCTGTCATTACAAAAATAAACATTGTTTTCCAACATAAAAATACTATAAAAAATAATGTCAAATGTGGTTCCTTAAAATAAAAATTCTCCAATTTTTGTAAATTCCATTATTAAATTTTTTTTGATATATAATTATAAATAGGTATAAGATCATTAACCCTGTTATGTTTTACTAATATTATAATTATATTTTATAAAGTTATCTATAGCATGTTTTACAACTATTAAATTATTTTATTCAATATTTTGTTTAAAAAATACACGTATTTTGATGTATAAATATCCCCTATCCCTTCCCTTGGAAAACCAATCATACCAACCATTCCAAATCCTAATATATTAAAAAATATTCTACTTTAATCTATGTATAATACAAAGGAAAATTCTCAAGAAATAAAACTCTAATAATCTATAGATTTATAGTGTTATATAATAGAAGCTATGTCGAGGAGAGAGAGTTAGTCTATATTAACACTTCCCTCTTTTATTATTATCATTTAATAATACTTTTAACGTATATACTATAAATTTCATTATTTATTCAGTAAAAATTATTTTTAATGATTTTGAAATACTATTATTTTCATATTTACGAATAATATACGTTTTACAATTCCCCATCCCGTTATTTGGACAACGTGTCTGGAATGGTCGTTTGACAACCAATGGAGACGTTTCCATGAAAAAAAAAATAACAATCCTGGTGGATATATATTATAATGTATATATAATGTTTAAAAATCTGAATATTGGTATTATAATATTCTGGCATTATTCATACTTATTTAAAAAATACAATGACTGAAAATATGGAAATTAATGAGAAACAATAATTTTTTAGAAAATAATGATATAAAAATGCTTCAATTTCTTCACATAGAATGATTAAATATAATAAAATGAATATAAATGATAATTATTTTTATAAAATTATATAATTAAATCTAGTATAAATTATTTATTTATTCTATATTTTTTATTTAGGAAATTAAGATTCTATGAAATATAATAAAAATTAAGATAAGGGGTTTCATTATCCCAACTCCATTTCATTGGTTTATCCCTATTTCATGAAAAATTTAGAGTTAATTCTACTATAAAGTTCCTTAAATATATTTTAATTATTCTTACCTTTTAGTTTTTTTGATATAAATGTTTTATACATCATTTTATGATAAAATAATTGAAATTACAAAGGAACTCTTATTTCCAAACCACATATTTGACTCATGTTGAGTTATTTATTATTCACTCAAGAGTGATGATTCTTATAATATATATTTTTTACCTCATTAATTTGATAACATTATTCATGAAATCATGATTGGTTAAATTCTTATAAATCACATTCCTCACAGTGGGGGAATTCATGAAATGATTATAATACGTTCTATGTGTAATGTTTGATTTGATAAATTTTATAATATAAGTGGAGGGCCCAAAATAATATATCCCTAAAATTAATTGGTTAATTTTACATATCTCATGATATTATGTTTATTACACCCTATAATGATGGCTTCTTTTAGAAAACTATTTGTGGTATTTCACTTCCAAAACTTGATGTTTTATTTATTTTCATTCCCACATTCTATTCCATTATCACACGTTTCTTTTATGAAGTTGATGTTGATCTTAATATTATGATATGATTTTGATTCCTTTTTTGACCCATTTTATATTGAATCATTTTTCTTATTCATCCTCTTAATACTCTTTTTTCACCAATTTATTTGATGTATATCCTGAGGTGACTACATGTACTAAGGAGAATGTGATCCTTAGGCGTAAAAAGTATAATATTATAAATAAATTTAAATTTTTTTTATTTAATATTTATTTCTGATCGTATTTTGACTATGAAAAAAAATTCATTTCTTCAAGGATATATAATTCTATGAAACTTTTATCATTAAATGATATAATATTTAGGAATAAAAAAGTAGGGTCGTTATATCAATTCTTCTTATATGAATCTAAAATATAGAACTGTGATATTCAGAGAGTAGCTCTTTCTTCAACACATAATCTCAAGGAACATTTAATGTTTTTCCAAAAGATAAAACACCATCTTTAAAAATATATAAAATCAAAAACATACCATTTTTAATAGATTCTAGATTAATTTCATAGATTCATCCACATTATGAGATCTCTTTGTATTGTTTTCAAATTATAATACACTACATCCTGGAGAATATCACTATATGTACCTATAAACACTTCTCAATGTCCCAAATTCATTAAATTGTTAAATAAAGGGGAACTTTCTAAATATTACATGGTTAATAAAGCATTACATTTTTAGTTAAAAGCATCTATATCTTTGTTTGAATTTCCTGGATTGTAATAAATTAATTAATCAAAATAAATTAAAAATATTCATCCATAATCTCTCTATCATGTTATATTATTTATGAGTGAATATAAACATTAAAATATTGTGATCAATATATATTTCACACATTACACCACACAAATTTGGCCTCTAAATCATTATATAAAAAATTAAAGCTAATTACAAATAATGTGTAGGGTTATATAATTCATGATGTTTTAACTGATGTGAATGATACACAATTACCAAGATATTTCAGATAAAAAAACGTTCCTTTCAACAATGAATCAATTTGTACAATGAATACATCATCTTTAGACTTTAGGGTCAAAACTGGACCATTTACCAATATTCTATTCAATTCCTAAAAACAATCATCGCGTTCATTGATCCATGTGAACATAACTCCTATTTGAGTTAACAAATTCTGTGGTATAGAGAATTCAGTGATGTTTTGAATAAATTTTATTAACACCCTAATATAATTACAAATTGAATATTAATGATATTTGTGGGTCTTGAACATTCTTCAATAACATACATTTTAAAAAGGAAATTTTTATTCTAAATTTAGAAATAAATTTACCATGGAATGATATTTTATAAAATAAAATTTCACAGTTGCTTTATTTCCCATAATTTTTCTTTTATTTTTATGATTAAAAAATAAAACCTTCAATAACTATCATAGACCTCTTTAATTTTATAAAATACCATTATTTCCTCAATCAACACAACCTCAATCTTAACCATTTACTAAAAATAATTATTCATAAGATTAATAAATGAAACTAGAGTATAATATTTCCCAAATCGATTTACTACAATGACATTGTGCTTATATCTAGCTCAAAATGTATTCTTTATAATGAAAACCTACATTCCATTCAATAGATGGAACCCCTTCCTCAGGTCATCATTTGTGAAACAATAAAACCATTGGATCTGATCAAAATATTAAATGATATGAATAATATGATAAATTTTATTAAAAATGATGTTATTCATGTATCTATAACAGATTAAATGACTCAATGATCCATCTTTGTTTTTATCAATAAATAGAGGAGCACCCCATAGTGAAGTTCTAGGTCATATGAAACCATTATGTAATTACTATAGAAATTAATTTTTCATTTTTAAACATTCAAGTTTGAGAAACATGATAAAGAGGTTTATAAATTGACTTGAAATCATGTACTAAGTCAACAATAAACCCATCCTATAGATCCGGATGAACACCTTGAAAATCATCCATGAAAATAGAAATAAATTCATTTACAACTAGCACATCATTAATATTATGAGAATATTTATTTTTAATAATGTGTGCAAGGTAACATTCAATTCCATCCCTACCAAATTTCACATCATACAAGAATGCTATAAATTGAATGAATTCATCAAATAAAAAATTCTTAGGACAACCATCTATCATAGAAAGATATAGTTAAATCCAAAACATACTAAGTATGATATCAACGTATACTACATCCATTACATGTATATTTTCCAGAAACACCATCGCACTAATAATAATATGAAGATTCCTAAAAATATTGTCTTGCTTAATACCTTAACCCAGAGTTTTCATAAATAATTATATCTTAATTTCATTAGGTGATATTCTTAATCTACTTGAAAATTATTCAGAAATAAATGAATTTGAATATATTGTATCATGTAGGGTATTTGGATAATTAAAATATAAAATTATAAGGTTGTTCACCATTAAATTATATGGGAGAAAATAAATTATATGATAAAAAAATGATCTCACTGCACAGTTTTATTTCTAATCATGAATATTTCCATCCCATTCCGAAAACATTGGACATGCCATAACATAATTACCAAACTCATTACAACTAAAAAATATCACTATTAGATGGATATCATTTACCCATCCATTGGTTTCGTAGGTTTATTTTCCTTTCATTAACATTCTATTTGGTAAATATTTCACAATGATAAACTATCATTGACATCATAAAAAATCTAAAAGGTTCTTTTTACCACACATACTAATATACTGGAACATGTTTTATTCCTACCATATTTATTTTTTTATATGTTTAGAAAACTCATACCTTTTAAATTGGATAGTGCATTCATGATAAAAAGGAAAATAAGTGTCATAAGTACCCCAACTCATCCTTTTCGATATAATAGATATCCTCCTCAATGATGAAAAAAATGAGTTAAAATATATTTATAGACATAGATTCAATCCTATGTACAATTGGTTATTTTTTATATTAGTTTCCCAAATAATATACGGAATATACCTAGCCAATATTGTGATCTCTTCTTCATAGTCAGATAAAAATATACTTCAATTTACATTAATTCTAGGTATTTATTTTCCATTCAGAATTTTAAAACCATAGGGAAATGATTCTGATTGAAATTAATATCAAATGTTTCCCAATCAATGACACCAGGATCATCTTTCAATCTTGTATTCTTAACCAATGACTACAATTTATCATCGTCACCTTAAAAATGATATATATATAACAGGTTATATTTTTAACTTATAAAGATCTAATGAGAAAAAATTTATTTTTAGGTAATTGATCCCTAATTTTGGTACCACTACGTTAGATGATCTACTAAATTACGGGTGATAGTGCCTCATGAAATTTTCCTAAAAATACATTTTCCTTTATTTTAGATTGGTTAAATCTATAACATGGATACCAATACCATTTTTCTACTCAAACAACTAATCCATAACTAAAAAACTATTATATTATAATTTAGACTATCTTGAATGCTAGTTTGGATGGAAATCAACCTCTCATTTCCTTCCATATACATCCTCCATGTTCCCACTATAGAAAAACATTCATTACCAATATATTTTATATGAAGTTACATGGTAATCTACAAATGATATAATATTTTGACATTACTATAATGTAAAATCATTTTTGGGAATGGTGTTAATAATACCCCCTCCTATGATGTTATCTAAGAATAACTTATATACAAACTATATTTGATTTTTCTTAAACATTACAAAACCGTGGGTTTTAGTCAATAAACTTCACTCTTTTACATTGATGATCTTTTCAGATGTATAGTTTAATATAATTAGGCTATAAATCATACATAAAAAACAATAAAATAAAATTTTTATACATCAGATTTATATACATTTTTCTATAATATAAATATTTTATAATAAATCATGTTTCTTTAATGAAAAGACTTCATGACTTTCTAAATTAACTCTTCCAATACATTACTCATCCTTAATTCCTATAGACAACATTAAAAAACATGGGATGATGAAAAAAAATATCAAGGTATAGAAAATGAAGGCAATAAATTTTCAATCAATAAAAATAAAAACACATAAAAACACATATCTTGAAATAATAAAATTTTACTCGTAAATGGAAATATTTATTGAAAAATGATCAATTATTTTACCTTCTAAAAAAAATTCATGAAAACACACTTTCAAAAAAAGAAACATTGTGTCAATACCTTGTGAAATTATCACTAAGAACCCATACAAAACCCTTAAATAACCCTTATTGATATTAGAACAATGATATTTCAATCATCTAACATAATTTTCAAGACAATATAATCATTATTCAATTCAGTGGAGTTCTACCTGAGAGAACAAATAATCTAAGATATAATGGAATTAATAAATAACATCTACGCATATCCATTATTTTTAATTTACAAAAAATACAACATTAATAAAAAATATTTTCAATTTAAGAATTATAATAAAGTCATTTTCTAATCACTATCTGATATATAAATACAATTGTCTTTTAGAACCCCATTTTCACCAGAAAATACTATTTTCTTTTGAAAATTCACTTATAACTCTGAAATATCCAACATAAATAGAAACATGGTTTAACATTTAATTAACCATGAAATCATGAGATTAATGCGAGATATAATATAAAATTATCTATGAAATTAAATGTTATTATCACCATAAATAAAAAATATGATATTTCATTTGTTATTTTTCCCAACGTTCCATTTAAAACATGTGAAAATATTTTTTTTAATATCATTTTACATAATATAAAAGAGACATATATTGAACATTATATAGCTTCCAATCCATAAAATAGTAATATATTCATTCCAAAATAGGGTCATGGAATAGAAAGTGAGTCTGATGGAAGGCCTTAAAATATGAATTTATTTCAATAAAATCCACCTAATACATGGATAACAAAAGAGTTGTAATAACCATTAAATAATAAAATAAAAACACATTAAATTACAAGATTATAGATAAATTATTGACATATAATGTCAAATTATCTTTATATTCATCTTATAAATTAACAAAGCTACATAACCTCATGATTTTTTTCAATATAAGGCAATTTTGACGAAGTCCATTACCATGAGTTAGATTCATCACGCATGTATTTTGCATCCGTAATTATAAACTAATTCTAATTATTAAATTGATTTTTAAAATTTTTCATTTTTATTTTATTTTTATTTTTATTTTTCTTATTTACATGTGATATACAATTACATAATAAATTATGTTTAAGTCATCTGTCTTGACCGTATTCCGCATATGTGTCAAAAAATAACATTTGTGGGTTATCAAAGGTTAAAGGGATAATTTTTTAAATATATATAAAAAATAATCATGATATATATATATCGTATTTATAGATTATTGGTATTTTTAATACTACTTATGAATAATGTTTTTGAGAACTTAAAAAACATTTCATTCATTGGGGTGGTATGTCATACTTACACTTGAGTTACATTCCCATTTTCCAATATTCATTATGGAAAGAAGGTATTATACATTTTTCTTTCATAAAATAGAATTATATGATAGATAGAAAGAGATTTAATTATATATAGTTATATATTTCATTCAAGAGATGTAAAATGAATCACATCGATTTGAGAAGGAGTTAGTTCACACGTCCATGAACGATCCTATTACTTTTCAGTGTGTGAAATGATGAGAATAAAATTATATATTATATTTTTAGAAATATAAATATTTCATTAATATCATATTAATTATATTAATATCACATATGTTTATTTAGACAAAACTTAATACATTTTGTGTAAAGCATGAACGAATCACATCAATTTGTGGAGGCATTAGTCTACATGTCCACAAACGATGTTATCATATTCCATAAAATGGTAAACAAAAAATTATTTGTTAAACAAAAAATAAATAAGCATTATGAAATTTTAAATATCTCATATATCATAATAAAATAGTATGTAAACCATTATTTCCAACCTTGATAGGTGGTATGGGAAGATCAACCAACAGTGGTTCACGATGTGGTTGTTCTCCATATAGAGGAATGATGAATGCGTATCCCATTTATTGGAAGTATGTGATGTTATAGGTAGTTGAAATTATATAAAAATATAATTAAATTTAATATACATATATTATGATATAATAATTCTATAAAAACTATTTAAAGTGTTTCTAAAGAAATAAATCATATGTTCTCATTGAAGAACATTACTTATTCGTTGGGAAAATAATTTTGGATTAAATGAAATTGATTAATTGGTTAGATTTATTCCAAATGCGAATCTCATAGAATGAGATTATGGATTATTATAGTTGATCAAGTGTGGTTTTATAGTATCCAAACAAAATTATATTGTTATATAATGTGTGGTAGTGAATTCCCTTTTATAATGGAGGACTGTAATTCATGTAATTACCAAACAGTAAATACTATTGGGAGGCCATTATTAAATCATCTGTATAAAACAGTAAAAAATTTAATATAAAATATGTTATATTATTAAAATATTTCCATGAAAGTAGTTTTGGAAATGCGTGTACATCATTTTCCCCCTTAAGATTAAATCATAACCCCTATGTAAACTCTTTTTTACCATATTCACTGTAATTAATTATTATTTCATTCAAAACTATTTTTTGTCTAAAAACCATTTTAACCATTATATATATATGTTTAAATTATAGTGATTCTAAATATGGAACCTAGTTTTTTATATTAAATTAACATAAATTTATGAAATTAAATTAAAATTAATTTATTAGATGAGATGAAACAAAAGGGGTTTAAGGGAAACATTATCAAAAAAGTTAGAAATGTTTTTATATCTAATTTCAATTAGAAATTGATCCCAATGATATAAATTGGTTTGAATGATATATATTTTTCAAATATATACATTAATAAAATATAATTATATTTATATTAATGAATTAGATGAAACAAATGTCTTCAATTAAAATTCATGTTTTTCATAATTCATCAAATAAAAAAAACATCCCAGAAAAATAAAATATATTCATTAACGGTAAATTGTTATATTTATATTTAAAAATATAATATTATTTTTTATAATAAAATAATAAAGTTTTCAATGTTTAGTTTTAAAACAAATGTGAGAATAAATGTTAGTAAAACTGATTCTTGAAATAATATAATTTTTAAGAGTAAAACTATATTTATTCTTATATTATGCCTACAAATTTTATGGGAAGAATGTAAAAATAATTTATAAATGTCTATAAGCATAATCATCTTACTCTTATTCACATACTATAATATATCTCCTAGTTGATGACTACCATGTTATGTAATAATAGTCACACTATATTATTGTTTGGTATAAATAATCCTTTTATGTAACAACAGATTTCGAAGTAACTCATTGTTGTGTTTCATATACGATATTGGAAATAGTGTCCATTTCAATTTATAATTATTATAAAATTCATAATTTTTGTTACATATTAAAATTATTTATTGTATAATAATCTCCATTATAACACTTTATGACTATGAATTTTCTGTTATGATTAATTAACAATTATTTTATGAAATATATATTTAAATACATATTTTTTAACAGAAATGAAACAAAAATTGGTTGAAATTTTGATTATGATAAAGGAAAAATACTCTAGGGATGTCTTAGATTTTTAATTGAAATAATGTGCCTTTTATTTATTGTGTACATAAATTAAATATTATCACATCATAATATTTAAAATGTGATTTCATCAGGCTTAACAATGACTATAAATGTTATTAATTGTATATTTCTAGATATGTTTGTTTCATTTTATGAATAAATTGTTCATTTATAAATAAATTATTTTTTGGGAAATATTGATATATTGAGTATGTTTTAAATTATTTAAATAAAATATTTCCCAATTATCTAAAACAATAAACTCAAAATATCATTGAACTATAAAAAAGTGAGAACATTATTATAAATCAATTATTTACGAGTTTAATATGTTACATTGTTTATAGATGATATCCAATAAACATTTTATATAATTTTAGAGGGTATGATGATTTTATGAGGACATTTTATGATATTTAGATATAGTCAATGGTTATAGATTCTATGTTTAATCGTAAGATTAAATTTATAGGTACCAATTTTTGGGATTTATGCGATGTTAGATTATTGGTTGAATAAAGGTTTATTTATCAGGAATTTTATTGTGGATCTATGGAGATTCATAATATATATGAAATAAATTTTCATATTTAAGAGAATATATGATTATGAAATATATATTTTTTGATTGTAATTTTTAGAAAAAAAAATTTCTTTGAGATAAATATTATTTTACATTTAGGCTGAATATCTGAAGAAATTCTTCTAATTTATTAATTTTGAGCTTGATTATGAATGTTTCTAAGAGTTCGATGCTTATATATTTTTTGAATATAAACAGAAAAAATTATGATCATTTTTTAAATAAAATTATTATGATTTAGTCACGATTTTCAATTATAAAATCCATGGGATTCAATTTTTTTTAAATAAACATTGATTTTATTTAATGAATGAAAATGGGATAAAATAAGAAATTTTCTTATGTTCAAACATTTAATATATTTCAATATGATTTTTATTTTGATATTAAAATATAAATTATTGACCCAATTAATTAGAACTATTTATTTGGATTCCTAGATTTTTTGGATACAAAATTCCCTAATGGAACCAATGATAAATCCGCCATTTGGAAACCCAAAAATAGCTCAGTATTTGGGCCTAGAAAACTATTTACAGACCTGAACAATATTTTTGTTCATACCTTATCATCTAATTGGAAGGAACAAATATACAGAAATTTTTATGGGAGGATAAAAATAAATAAATGAACAACATTCATGAAGGATTCCATTAGTGAATTTGACATTTTGAAGACAATAATGCACGTAAAACCTGAGATAGGGAATATGGAAATTGTATTGGGAAAAATTAAATTATCAAAATAAAACAAACATAAATTTTTCTATACCTAGTAGAAATTTATCAAATATATAGGTGACATGAGAATGAAAATTATGAAATGTATTCTTGAAGGAGTCCATGTGTAAATTTTTAGACCCATGATGCTCCCGACAATGGAAAAATATTATCCCTAGCCCCTACACTCAGTGAACTAGGCATTCACATTGGTTGAGTATCGTGGATATTTCCCGTTGCTATATGGAGATTTATTTCTCCTCCATATAGATTTAGAATTAGCGATGACTGGCATAATAACCATTGGGATGTATCTATGGTAAAACTACAACATATCAAGTAGTGGTAACAGAGATGATGCATAATGTTTATTAGTAATGTGATCATTGGGTTTCAATCATTTGAGATGTAAAATAAATCCCCAACTATCTATGGGATATATCCACAATACTAATCCTAGTTATTGTCTCCATTAAGAACCCAATTACATGAGTTTAGGGGTTGTAGAGTATCTTGGAATTTATTGTTAAGCCTATCATTCTATAGAAACCCGATAAATCCCCTAGCCAATTAAGGATTTATTTTTCCCCCATATATAATCAGACTAAGGTTAGGTAGGAATTTAACTAACTAAGGTGTTCTCTAGTACCTCTACACATATGGTGTAGTGGTACACGTGACACTCCCCAGGTGGGACATGGGATAATTCAAACCACATGGGATGAACCTAGTTGACCCCAACCTAAATTTGGTGGGCTAGGGCATGGAGAGACTACAACCTAGTTTGTGGCGTAAGTCTGTTCGAAATGATCATTTTTGTTGGACCCATGACATAGCCAAAAACGGACCAAGATACTCCCCAGCCCCTACACTCGGGTAACTAGGCCCTTAACTGGGACACTCAACTGGGAGGATTATCACTGATATCTCCCGTAGCCATTTGGGGATTTTTTTTCCTCCCCAAAGATTCTAACCTGCGGATGATCAGTATAAAAATCATTATGTAGCTTATCTAGTACCACTACGGAATAGCAATACCGGAGATTCACCTCAGGGGATATTAAGCCAGTCATACCTGGGTTCAAATCTCATGGGATGTGAAATAAATACTTAGGTGGCTATGGGAAATATCAAGGACACTCTACCATATTGAGTGTCCCAATTAATTTCCCAGTTACCCAGTTCTATTGGTTGGGGAGTTTATTAGTCCATTTTTTGAGAGCATCATTGATCTAACATGAATTTTTTATTTAATGTAACTAACATAGATAAAATTTTAAGGAGAAACTATGACATATTAAGGTAGGAAAACACCTACTTTCCCAATTATATCAAATCATCAGTGGACAACACACTGTCGATCTCTATGGAGGAAACTGCATGCTCTTATTGCACCCCCATTTCATCTTCATCCTCATTTTTGAGTTTTATTTGTTTTATTTAAGTATTCAAATTTGAATTAAGATTTCCTATAAATTCATTAATATTTACATAATTCCACCATTTTCATCTTCTTCTTTTAATTATTATTATTTAATAATAATAATAATTTTTATTAATACTAATAATAAAATTATTCTGATAATTAATATTTTTAAAATAATATTTATTGTTATAACGTTATTTTTTTAAAAACATTATTTCTTCAATATCTTTTTATTCATTAATTAATTTTTTAATTAATTATAATAATATCCATAATAATATTTTCAATATAATTAATTATTATATATAAATTATATATTTCATATCATTTTTTATTTTATTTTAATTTATTTCTCTATCTCTCTCTTTATCCTCATCCCCCATTCTTCAATTTATATTTTATTGAAAAACCATTATTTTTTATCTTCCTATTATCAACTTCCCCGTCCCACAATTATAATCTCACACTCTTTGGAATTAGATATTGTCATTTGGTCTTGGGATGGGTGGAGGGTAAGGTGTTAATTAATTTTCCTTTGAGATTAACTTTTAGTTGGCCAAAAAAATTTATAGCATTCAAGGTGAAGAAAATGCCTCTGATTAGATGAATGTTTATCAATGACATGACAGTAAATTAATTTATATCCACTTAATTATATTGTTTTCCTTATATACATAGGTTTACTATTCATATGAGAGTATTTTATATAATTGATGGTTGAAATTGTCATGACCCGACCCCCGTGTCCCATGCCGTGACTACCCCAAACATGACTTCCATATGCCAGGGGATAGAAATTAGAACCAAAGGCGTAGTTACCTAAATATGGGAAGGCATTGCCTTTACAACCTGTAATCAAATACACAATGTAGCACACAGCTGCATAAAAACACTAAGTAAAACTATATACCAAAGAGTACTGAATGAAATAGGGGGCCAGAATACAAGCCCAACAGTAAAGTACAAAAAACTGAATGTACATGTAAAACTGAAGAAAAAGGAAACAACTACTGGGTCATCCTATGAGGTTCCTACCTGAATGGTTGGTATAGATCGCCTCTTCATCACCCGTCATCCATTCGTCTCCTCCGTGTACCAACTCATCGTAAGGTCCACCTCTGGGTACCGTCTAGTCTAGGTACTCTCGTCCATAATTAGCACTGCCCATCGTCTAGACTAATCACAACGAAGTGCATGCTTTTCCCATGCATGGGTGATTATAACGATACTTAGTAGGGACCCCGAGACCCTCTAGGTCTCACCAAATCGAACCAGAATAAAACACAAAGTATGAAATCAATAGATAACGTTACATAGGCATATGAACATACATATACCTATGTTATCAATTAATTCATCTCAATCATGTGGAAAACACAGTGGATCTGACTCAGCTCACACTAGAATTTATTCAAGAGTTAGTTACAAGTAACATCCCATGTCACATCGTCGAAAACCTCAGCTACTAGAGAACTCCTCCTATATCGAGTACAATGGGCCTACCACGTCACCCAGAGGTGCTTCCTACTAAACTTGGACTACTGAGGTACACCTCCTATCGAGTACCGTGGGACATCCACGTCACACAGAGGCTCTCCTCACTATGGGTCTTCCACATCACATAGAGGCACTCCCCCTCGAGGCTAGCAGATGTAATCCTCCTATCGAGTACCGTGGGTCTACCGCGTCACCAAGGTGATCCACACCATGGCTCTTCTACATCACCATGTTGCTCCCCATTGGGCCTATCAAGTCACTCTGAGTCAAAAAGGTCAGCAGTTGTCAATTCTCAGTCATCTAGTAAGTCTCCGCACTATGCTCGCTCATCTCCAGGAGGATCCTCTAAACAAGCTACTGGTTGATACTCAATCTTCCACTAAGTCCCATGACGAAGTATCTCAATTGTCTGTCACGTCATAGGGGTATCAATATAACCAACGGTGACTCAATCAGACGTTCATTTTGTGAGTTATTATCCTTTTAGTCCTGGGGAATGGTTGGATTTGTGCTCGATCCAACCTGACTGTTCTATATATTAATCCATAGCATTGTAAGGTATCACTCAAAGGGATCATCATGCATCATGATTTATAGCACCACAGGCGGTTTGTTAAAAAGACGTCTATTGCCAATGTTATGGAAAAAAATAATGTAACTGGGTCCTACTAGGCCCAAGTATGGTCCGAATGGGCCAAACCAGTTCGGGTCGACTAGGCCCGACTCGTTGGGTCTGGCCCGGACCGCATTGAGGGCTATCCCGAAAGGGTGCCATGAGGGCGCGGACCGACCGCGCGGTAGCCAGACCGGCCGCGGGTCGGCAGTCCAACTGTAGGTCACCATACCGGCTATGGTGCGGCTATCCTGCCACATGGCGATGGTCCAGCCATGTGATGATGGTCTAGCGGTGGTGGCTTGGTGGACGACAACTGCAGCTTCAACAGACTGCGGAGCTGCAAGTGGCAGAGCCGCGGGGCGCGCAGTCCGAGAGGCGGTGGTGGCCACATGGTGGTGTCGTTTTAGCGTCGCCTTCATCACGTTCAACTCTACAAATAATCACAAAATTTTGTGGAGGGGTTGGGCCATGTTTGTTTGGACCGTACCCTCCATGTTAGCGTGGTAGAAAATGTCTCAACATAAAAAAAAATGAATAACGTCAAATCCCATCCTCCCGCAATGATTGTTCCCAACACGCAAAGGAAAATCATTCGCAGATCAATCTAAAATAGAGAGTTGATCCGCGTTCATTGTTTTAGAATAGGAGAACAAGGGGATATAAAATCACTTATAAATAAACCCCTACCCCAGGTTGTTCGTTGACCTTGGAACAAGAAGGAATTATGGATGTCCATTCATCGTAGAGGAAGAAGTCCCACGTCAGAAGAATTCTCAATGAAGATGCTCGAAGTAGAGGTTGGCACTCTTTGTTGGAGGAGCGTTCTTCATTGGCGGAGCGTTCTTCGTTGAAGAACGTGTTCTTTGTTGGAAGACATTTTCCACTCAAGAGATCTCTCTTATATTTCCAAATAATGTTCTCAAAATATAACCCCACCAAAAAAAATTTATTCCCCAATTTTAATTGATGACATAAAATCAAATTAGCTGAATTAATTAACTATGTTGTCACAATATAATGTCGTGTGTCGTTATAATTTAATGTGAAAGAAGCTATAGAGGCTCCTCGTCATTAATGAGGGAGTTGAGAAGTTTTTCCCTCATTAAGAGTGGTGTTCAAGAGCATTAGGCCTAGAGTGGCCCCCACGACTATAACCTCTCATGGGAGGTTAGGCTCATGTGGTCCCCACCACCGTAACATCTCATGGGAGGTTATGGTTTGGTGGTCCTCACTACCAACATCCACATGGAGTGGTTACAAAAAATAAAATAAAAAGTGTAATTTATTTTATTTTATTATTTCAATGAAAAAATAAAAAATTATCTTTCACCCTCGTCCAACTGTCATCGAGGTGAAAGTCTCTTTAAGAAAATATCGGCACTGTGAGTTCAACGGTTTCCTTAGATTTCAATACCGAGTACCGGGTCAGAAGTTACCAAATGCGGCTTGCACGTTTCCTAAACATACCCGAAAAAAGGTTTAGAAATTTATTAATAGTCACCCGTTACCAACGCCCATCGAGGTTATGCACTTCCCATGTGAAACATACCCCAAAAAACTCAATGGTACTCTTGGATTTCCAATCAGAGTAAGCGTTTAAAAGTTATGGATTTTACAAAAAAATAATTTACACTTAATTATTTTACTCACAGCCAAAAACTAACTTTCACTAGTAGACAACGCCGGCCAAAGTTAGTATCCTTTTAAATAAATCATTTCCTCACGAGTTTAGTAGTTTTCTTTTATTTTCAATGCGAGCTATCATTTGTGAGTTATAAGCATTTGAAAAGTAGAATAATTTATTTAATTTTTTTTAACTATTATCCCATTTTTGGGTTTCCTAACAGGAGGCTCGCGCCGACCAATCTTATGTCATTCCTAGGGTAAACTCACCATTCCAAACACAATGGTTCCCTCATATTTCTGATCTGGTTAACCATTTATGATATATTCTACTTTTTCAGTAAAAATTCTTATGCGTGCAAATTATAGAATAAAAACGTCGATTGGTCATTCCGAGCACTCAGGGGCTCAAAATCGCTCGCCGTCAAGTTTTTCAGTCTCGTAATAATTCCATATAATTTAAAAAAATTATACAAAATTTAAAAGACATTAAATTACCCCTAACTTAGAGATTTATGTCCTTGAATGTGAATAACAAAGTAAAAACAACCAAATGAGGGTACTGGGCACGAATCTGAGCCTCCCGCTCCCATGTTCTCTCCAAAAGGTTCATGTGCTACAAGAAAATTCCCACCAGAGGTATCAAACGCTCATGAAGGAACCATTACTATTGATCCTCAATCCCTACTGGAATCTCCGTAAATGTCACCCCATATTCTAAGTCCAGATGTCTGTGGTCAATGATGTGTCATGGGTTGTGCATGTATCTCCTCAACTGGGATACGCGGAAGACGTCACCCACCCTCTCCAACTATAATGGAAGATCCAAGCGGTATGATACCTCACCTATCGGTTGATGTATTAAAAATGGACTGATAAACCTCCTTGATAACAAGCCCCTTGGCCAAACTCTTCAAACCTCGTCGAGGTGAGACCCATAGGAGGAAATTGTCTCCCTCCTCTTTTCGGAAAAATACCTCTACTGGGATTGAGTAATTTTCACTTGCTAACAAGTGAGGCATCATAATAAAAAAAAATTCACTGCATTCTTCATCTCTGGCCACCAGTATAAATGCTGAAGGTCCTGGTACATCTTCACCACACCAGGATTTACCTCTAGAGGGGGTGTGTGAAAATCTCTCAACACTTCCTCACGAAGCGACACTGGTACCATGGTACATCCTTTGAAGAGAATAACGTTCTCCCCACCTTCAAAAAATCTATCAAGTTCATATCCTGTTGATATATGAGGACGTCGAGTCTCATAATCACCATCCCCACGTTGCGCCTCCCTGATTCGTTGAAGAAGTGGGGGAGTGACTTTCTAAGAATAAAGAAATGATGCTCCATCCCGATCCACAATAGATATCTACAAAGCGGCTAGCTGCTCCATCACCTCACCTAGCAGCTATATACCAGATCTCTTGCTGAGTGCATCTGCTACAATGATCCCCTACCCAAGATTATAGACTATCTCAAAGTCATAGTCCTGGAAGTACTAATGCCAACATTGTTGTCTCAAGTTCATGTCCTTCTAAGAGGAGATATACCTGAGACTCTTGTGATATAAGTAGACTGTAAAATGTTCACCCATCAAGTAATGCCTCCACATCTTCAAGGCAATGACCAATATTGCTAATTCCATTTCATGGGTAGCGTAGTTCTTCTCATGCTCTCTCAAATGTCGAGAACAATATGCAGTCACTGCTCACTTCGGCATCAGAACACATATGATCCCGTTTAATAATGCGTCACAGTTGACTACGTACCCTACTCCCTCCTCCGGAAGCCACAAGATTGGTGCACTAGTCAGCCTCTTCCTCAGCTTTTGAAAACTCCTCTGGAATATCTCCAACCAAACGAAGTGTTTCCCCATCTTCGTCAATGCTGGTAAAGGTGTCTCTACCCTGGAGAAGTCAGGTAAGAATATCTGGTAGTACCTATCCAAAGAAGATGTCCCTCTCCCTTCAGGGTGTTATTCCTTGAAACATCCTTTGAAATGATGTCCCCATGCTCTTCCACTCTGTTTTGGAACTGAACATGGAAAATTTCTATTCCTGAGATTAGCCTGTGCTGCCCAGGATTCCTTTTTCGTTGACCAAGGAAAACCCCATTCTAGTGTTGTAGGTAAACCACAAATTTTTTTCTAATGCAGTCAATCGGGGAATGAACTGTGGATGTCCAGTCCATACCCAAACTAACATCATAATACATCGATGCTGCCACCAAGAGGTTCCAACCGAAACTCTTGCCATAGGGTTAGATCACACCGTCAGTTTAAGTGTGATTATCGAGTCTCCTCCCAAAGGTATCTCCATACATGAGGGTCAAGTCAATAGTTTAACCTAAAACTATAGGTCTTGGAAATGATTCTTGGAAGGAATGAATGATTGGTACATATTTCTATTGATACATCAGCTTTTTGTAGACACAGACCGTACCTCGAATCATTCCTAGAGCCCTTTGGTCGCACCCCTTGACCGCATGCAGCTAATCACTTCCCATGTACTCTAACTCCCTGATCCTTGTGGGAACCAAGATGGAGGGTTGTTGTAACTTGTCGAAATGTACACAACTTCATGTTGCTACCCTAGCTCTGCTTCCACGTCTGTAGCCCTGCAGATTCATCTGTACCTATCCCTACTTCCCTAAAAAAATTTACACACCCAAGTCTCTGAGACTAGCGTGAGTTTTCAGTTTTCCCACTACTAACATTCACTGGTTGTATCCGCTAATCCAAAGAACATTAAACCACAAGGTAATATCTATCACCCTAACATAAGTAGGAATGCATAGAGGAATAGTGCTAGCTCTGATTTCCCTAAAGACACCTCACTTAGAGGACCGAGCTCTGAAGAACTATTTGTACTGTATTCTTTGAGTACCAACGATAGTCAGTATGCCTCGATGAACACTCAGATATCGACATGCTGTCCTACCGAAGCTGTATAATCTCTAGGGTACTCTCAGCCACCTCCTGACGCCAGTCCTCAGCTGCCCAAGGGTCGGGCTCGCTTCGGAACCATATGGGTATCTGATTCTGAAAAATGTGTAAGGCAATAATCCTACATCTGTTCTCTACGGTACCATTACATGTAATTTCTGAACAATGAGTAGTGTTATAACTGGCACAGTACCCGAAGGTACCATCTTGATCCATGGTCATTAATTTATACCTGTTAAGCTGACTCAAAGAAATTGAAATGATAACTTTTCAAAAACACACGCAATCAGTGCTTTCACGTACTGAGTTAGAAATTTGAATTCAGGGTCCCGGTGTATGGATACATCAGTCTCCACACCAACACTAGATTCCCCAAACTGAAAACCAAACTCATAACACATAACACAATTTCCACACATAAAATATCATAGTCCTAGTTCTATTGTAAAACAGAATCCTCTGATAACAATTTTTTACGACCCGACCCCCGGGGCCCATGCCATGACTACCCCAAGCTAGACTTCCATAGGCCAGGGGATGGCGATTATCGCTAAAGGAGTAATTCCCTAATACTGGGAAGTCATTTCCTATACAAGCTGTTAACACACACACAAGAAAGCACACAGCGGGATACAAAACACTAAGTAAAACTGTATAATAATGAGTATTGAAAGAAAAAGTGGTCCATAATAAAAGACCAACAGTAAAGTACAAGAAACTAAAAGTACAAGTACAGCAAAAGAAAAATGAAAATAGCTACGGGGTCATCCTCTGAGGTTCCTACCTAATGGGTAGGTACATATTGCCACCTCAGCCCTCATCATCCATTCGTCTCCCCCGTGTACTGACTCGTCATAAGGTCCAACTCTAGCTACCATTCAGTCCTGGTAATCTCATCCTCAGTCAGTGTTGTTCGTCGTCTGCACCAAACACAATAAAGTGTGGGCATAGCCCGGGCAGGGGTGAGTATAACAATACTCAGTGGGGACCCAAAGACCCTCTAGGTCTCAAAAAACAAACTGGGATAAAACAAAAATCATGAAATCAACAGATAACCTTACTTAGGTATATGCCCATACATAAACATATGTTATTAAATAATCTATCTCAATCATGAGGAAAACACAGAGCTTCTGACTCAACTCACACCATGAATTATTCTTGGGGTAGTAACAAGTAACATTCGTAGTCACATCATCGAACACCTATGCTTCTAAAGAAATCCTCCTCTATCGAGTACAATGGGCATGTCGTGTCACACCGAGGCACTTCCCACTATCCTTGGACTATTGAGGTGCTCATATTGTTGAGTATCGTGGGTCTGTTATGTCACATAAAGGTGCTCCCCAACGGGGGTCTACCGCATCCAACAAAGGTTCTACCCCTTAAGTCCTGCTAAGGTACTCCTCATGTCGAGTACCATGGGTCTACCGCTTCACCAAAGCGCTCCCCACCGGGGGTCTACCATGTCTTCAAGGTGCTCCCCAAAGGGCATGTCAAGTCACTCCAAGGAAAAATGGTCTGTAGTCGTCATGTCTCAGCTTGCCACTAATTCATTGAACTATGCTCGCTTGTCTCTAGAAGGATCCACTCCACAAGCTACTGGTAGATACTCTAACTACCACGAAGTCCCAGAAACAAGTTTCTCAAAGGAAAATTACAAATGGAATGAATATAAAGAAGTTTTGAGTATTAATTTCATGGGATAGGGATATGAATTGACAACGTTCCTTTAATTTTTTGTTAAAAAGTATATTTAATATCCATGGTATATCCATCAATAATAAAAAACATAGTGTGTAGTTTATCTAATTGGGTTTTTACAGAGTGATTATAAATCAAATACGAATCATATTTTTTCAATGTTGGAACCCCAATTTTCATTTGATTAGGAGCCTTTATCAGATTTTTTCCATCTTTATAGGAAAGTCATTTCTAGGAAACAACGTTCTCTTTACAAAAAAATAAGGATATTTGTTTCTACGAGATTGTTCAGTTATTATAATGTCCAATGGAAGTATTATAATGGGAGGGAATAATTATTTATCAATACTAATATAAAAAGTAATTTTATAAGAAAAAATTTCCCATTAGAATAAATATGAAAAGGATTGGTGTAAAGACACTATCCTTAAAATCTATTAGCAAGTGGTGACTTTATTATTTTGGTTCTAGATATATCTTCTCAAACCCAAAAGTTATAAATAGTTCAATAATCATGGTAAACATTACTAATACATTTATATTACTTAAATCTGATATTAAAAATTAAAATAAATTATTTTCATTCAGAACATCATTTTTATCTCTATAATATACTTTCATATGTATCATAATACATTTTCAATAGTACGAGTGAAAGAAAAAAATAATGGGGAGATAAAATGCTTAGCAGCTGATATATATAATAGTAGATATCTTGATTATGTACAATATGATCAATATACTAAGGTAAATCACCAAACAACACAACACATTAAATCAATAAATTTAGTATGATGACTAATATAGAAGGAATACATTATAATTTAATAATTCCATATAAATAATCATATGAGAAGAAATATTATCAATGGATATCATAACTATTCTAATATTTGTGAAGAAATTAATATTTATTTTCATAATTATGTAACAAAAAATGTAAAACATTGTAGTCTTGTATTTATATCCTTATTCAAAGATAATATATATAAATATTAAATCTTATATGAAATATCAAAACTAATTTATCTCTTGAGACCTAGTGATACAAAAATGGGATATACCACGCCCCACACATGACTTTATAAGTTTAATTAATTCCTCATATATTGAATGACTAATTTAATTCATAATAAAAATGACTAACAAGTCAATATATGTGTAGATTTAAAAAGAGAGAATATCACGATATAACATGTCAATTAATTTGAAAAACACAACTTTTACAAAAGTTATATAGTTAATGAAATAATTATATCAATTATAAAAATAATATAGATATGTCAAAGAAAAAATTATTACAAGTAATTTAATTTTATAAGTGATATACAATGACAAAAAACAATTAATTAGTGATAGATGACCATTAAATCATTAGAACAGTGTATTTTGATCTACATAAAATATTTTTGGAGGATATAAGGACTTGAAATAGAAAAAAATAAATTAATTTATAATTATTGAACATTCAATCTATAAAAATGAAAACATATAGAATAATATAAATATAATAAAATGGTTTTGGTATTGTGAAATTTATTTAACACTATATGTGATAAAAAGAAAGATTTTTTGACTTTTTGTAAAAATGAAAAAAATGACCCATTCCAAAAAAATTAGATATAATCCATTAAATTTTTTTATAATGTAAATTATAACATTAATTATACATCAGAAATAATTATATTAATTAAGAATTTCTTTTTTATATCAATGTTTAAAAATCATGGATATATATGAAAAATATACCCAATCAAAATACAATTAAGATATATATTTATTTCAAATGAATGGTTTCCTAATTCAAGTTACATAGAGAGATTGTGTTTAATGAAAACAAGGAAACCCATTAAATATATAGTGGATACAACTTATATTTTATGAATTTTATATTAAATGATTAATTCATTGAAAATAAAATAAATCTAAAAAATGACATAGTAAAATGAAATATTATATCTTTAGTTACTTTTAAATTATAACCCCATGATAGTTTAAATAGGAAATAGATAAATAATATTCATGAAAATACATAAAGAAATGTTTAATACATAAATGGGAAAGTATATACACCCTAAAAGAGAGAATAGGTTCATAAAATATGAATATGTCTCAATATAGTAAAAATTGAGATGAAATCCATTAAAAAGACTGTCTCATTGAAATGAGAATTAATAAATGAATGTCTCATGTGTGAGGAATGTAAACAAAAAAGTGGAAATAAAATTCCATAAAATATGAGTTCATTTTACACATAAAAATGGCGTAATATAATTAATGAAATAAAATTATAACACAATCAATTATTTTTTATTAAAACCCTTATCTCACATGTACACATTATTGAACACGATTTAATCCATCATATAATAAATTTAAATTTATTATACTAAATAAATTAAGAGATTGAGGTGGATGAACCTATAAATTATTAATGGGAAATAAAATTACAATGTCAAATAGAATAAGGTGGTTTATAATGATGTGAATGAAACACTCCCTTCATGTATTCCCTCACCAAAGTTTTACATTACATAGAAACCTAGAAAGAAAAAAGGTATTCATTTAAACGATTTAATTCATTTATATCACACTAGACCCATGAATATCCACCCTATAGACGTGTCTATCAATTAGGATGTGATACATTTCTTGATTGAGACATCTAATCTAATAAGGTAGAATAGTCTATGGGATGTTACTGGTGCTCAACTAAATATCATGAAAATAATGATCAGAATTAGATTCAATCCATATTCCATTTCTAGTATTCAATACAATACGCATAAAAGAATAGATAATGTGAAAAATTCACATTTATATGAAACTCTCATCACAATATAATTATAGAACAAAACCTTGATGAATCCATAATGAATTTAGAAGTCACCTCTACTTCCTGATTGTCCCAAATTCCATTAGAAGTTCCATACAAATTAGATTTAACAATTGTGGATTTGGGAGAAATCAATCTTATTCCTCTAATCACCTGAGGTTTCTTCGGTCTAACTGATATACCCCATACAAAGAGAATTTTAAGGTATATAAGGGTGTGGATATGGATTCATTTTGAATTTATGAAGGAACATGTATATCCTGGAGGATTTTCATGGAACTGATATGGAAGGATTGAGTTATTCTATCAAACATGTAACGGTTCTGGGTTGCCCATACAACACTATAGATGCTCACAACAATGATAAAAAGTTGGTTTTTAAGTTGTTCATTCCATAAATATTTTTTATGATGACTCATTAAGTTGATAATGTTCATATTAGAACAAAATAATGTATAAAAATCCATAATATTATTCTGTATCTTTTCTATAAATAAGAGGCATAGAAACAAGGGCTGATCAGTTTCCACATCATTTAAGCATAAATGACATGATGCTACTATGTATTATCCATCCTTTGTCAAATTTTTGTTAGATTTCAATACATGAAATTTAATAAAAATTCACTTTAAAATAATTATAATATAATAATGAAATATCTTTTAAACAAATTCATTATTATATCCAACCAAATATAGTGGACATGAAAAAAAATACACCTCTACATGCATACAGAATAATGTAAGTATGCACGTGTGATGTTTTTGATCCCGGTATGATGGAATGATTAAGATAGTTATTATTAACTAATCATATTAAAATTATATAAATTTTTGATACATTATACATTATCTTAAAATTGATACCATTCATTTAGCGGAGGAATAAGAAAAAATAACTTTGAAAACACTCATTTTATAGTTTCACCTCTTCATTGAGAAACATCATTTGGATTACACATTTTGATATGAAGGGATTGTATTTTTGAAACACAATAACCATTTGGATGTGGTGAGGAAATATAGGAGCTCATTATTTAAGGTATTTTCTGATATAGAAGGATCAAATGGCCTTATGTGGATAGGAGAAGATGTTCCCTTTTATATGTGAGGGGAGGGGAACACTTGAAATTATATAAAGTATTAAAAAAATAAAAAATATTTCTCATAACTATGTGACTCAAAAATCAATTATCTGAGTTATATGATGATTACATTTCTAAATACTCTCATATAATATAATGTATAAAATTTTGAGTCATGTTTTTCCCTTATCTCGTGGTTTTAATACCACATTAATCATTATGAAAACTACAACTAATAAATGTTATATACTATTTATAGGTAATGATTGTAATAATAAAACCAATATCAACCCTAACATAGATTGTGTTTGATATTTTAAACCATGTGGAGTGATCATGGATGAATTTATTATTTTTATGGACATTAAATCGCTTAAAAAATATTAATTGATATAAAATATCATTAATATCATTTTTAAAAATATAAGATATATTATTATATAATATGACTCATAAAAATGAAAAAATGACCCCAAAATGAAAAATATAAAAATATGAGGAATATAATTTCATAATATAATCATTTAATAAAATTTGGATAGGTTTAGATATTATCCTAAATATTATCTTTTTTTAATCCATTGGATATCCAATTTTAACTGTAACCATTTTAATGAATGTTTTAATATTAAATGTATATATTATTATATATGAGTTAAAAAATGTCTGAAATTTCCATTGGGAGAAATTTGAGAAAAAATTAATTATAATTTTTATCTACCATATTTTTATGATTTTTTAGTAATTTAAGAAAATATATTTAACATAATATAATAAGAATTTGATTTTATGAAATATTCACATAAATTGACACTAAAAACAATACAAACGTAATAGAATTTGAATAACATATTTTAAAAAATACACAACATTTTTTACTTATATTCCATATTTTCTGTTTACATAAAATCATCAAACTCTATTAATTTTTAATTTAATAATTTAGTTAATTAAAATTTTACTTCTTTTACTTGTAATTTGTATGCGTTTTGTAAATAATTAACATAAATATTTCATGAATAAAAATAAGTATTATGTTAAAATCATAAAATTAAATTAGATATGTTTAAAATAAACATTTATATTCATTTTAATTTAATATTTACTCATATACATGTCATGAATAATTACATAATATGATATTTTCACTTTTCTAGACATATAGATGCAATACATAAGAATTTGGAAAAATCAACTGTTATAGAACTCCAAAATTTTTATATATCAATAACAAGCATAAATAGATATTAATAATTAATAAAAATTTATATAAAATACTAAATCCTTATCAAATATTATCTTTTGGACCGTAAATTTTACTATTCTTGTGTTGTGCATGAATTGTGGCTGCATTGAAAATTATTTTCCTTTTTATCAACAAATAAATTTTAATCTATATTTTATTAATGATATATATATAATTATACAAATTAATAACTCGTCTTCTATCTTCTTATGAAATAATATTTAATATAAATGTGTAAAACGCATTGAATTTTTATTAGAAAATTGTGTTTTAGAATAAAGAATAACTTATACCAAAATTATGAATATTTCTTATTCAAATGGAATAAATATAAATATAATTAATAAAATAGATAATAGTCTACAATAATACCACATCCAAAACACAATGAGACTTTAAAATTTTTTGAATTAGTTTAAAGAAATGTTACTATATAAAAGATTTCTATATTTCATGTATTCATGGACAAATCAATTAAATCAGAATCATAGACAAATCTCAGCATAACATAATTTTAAAATTATAATTTCAAAAATTAATTTTTATATTAAAATATATATTTTTTTAATTTTTTATATTATAATTATTATTTTCTTGCAGAAAATTATATGAAATTAGTTTTGAAGAAAATTTATTTTTAAAACATAAAATAACATTATTAAAATATTTCTACTCAATTTAAAAAGAATTTATAAATATATGTATACTTAGTATAAATTTTATACATATATTTTTACCATTTAGTTTACTAAAATTTATTATGTACGAATTTAATGACATGGTTATAATTGTAACATTTAAATATTTTTTTAAAGTATATGTCAATTATCATAACGCTTGGTGGTAAAACACAGGGCCATGAGGCCATCCTACCCAACAATGGACCAAATTTTCCAAAAGTCATGATGGTCAGTCCTAATCCCCACTGGTAGGAAAAAAGTACCTAGGCATCATTGGAATTCGATTGGGAATGTTTTCTCCCAAATAAGAGTTGAAATACAATGAAATATACAAATGAAATAACCTATATAATTAAATAATAAGGAAATAAGGTTGTTTAGAAAAAAATAAATTTTCTTATCAATGAAGAAATGCAAAATGACTCAGGTCAATACACAAAAACTCTCCAATTAACTATCCCAAATATTAGCCAATGAGAAAAAATGGGATCTGAATAAGAACCTGTAAATATATAGGCATGAGATAAAAATTCTAGTAGGGCATAATAACCCACTAAAACTAATAATTGGGTTTCCTTAGTAATGTCATAAATTGAAGTTTTCTAAATAATCTATAATGTAGGATTTACAAACAGAATCAACTAAAGTAATATCAAATCAATCAATAAATGTCTTACAAAACATTTCCCTTTTGTTTTACAAAACCAAACAAACACATTTTAAATCTACGTGAACCCTTAGCAAGAACCATACACACTATAATTATTTATAAAAAAAACCCAACATTTTTATATAAATGAGAATAAATCACTATAAAACATATTCAAACGACAGACAAATAAACACTCAAGACCACTTAGGCACTACATGCTCAACAATCCAAACAAGGCATGAACAATTTGGGAGTAATCATCAATGAATACACAATGAACACAATGGGAATAATGATAGTTGACATATTTTCATTGTTTTTTATATTATTCTCATTTATTTAATCTCATAGACTATATCAATTTTTGCTGATATTCATAATTGTAATATTTTTGGTGTGTATTGGTCTAAAAGTGGAATGTGGCATAAATCTAGTTTTTTTACAGATTTTTATATCAAGGGTTTTGTGGTCATTTAATCATAAATATAATTCAAAATTGAATAATTACTTTTTTTAATTCATGATTTAGTTCCTTAATCATTCTCTTCTATACCATGGGCTAATTAAAAAATCTAGAGGCTTAAAAAATCAATAAAGTTGATGATTTTTCCAAGCATACATTATGGACCCCAAAATAGTAGCTGAAGCACATATCAGCCTATAGACCTCCACATTATGTGATTCCACGTTGAGATGAATGATATTTCAATTCCACGTTTAGAAATTAAATTTCATGTAAATTGAAATAAATTATGGTTACTTTTGGAAGAACTCAATTGAATGAAGCCTCCTATAAATTACATCTAGAAAACATACCTCCATTAAAAACATCGTAATTCATACATGAGCTATCCAATTACCTTGAAATCTGGAGGGTTTCCTCCCAAGAAAATAATTAACATCTTTCGTGAATGATCCAACATGTTAAGAGACCATTTTCATGATCATTAATTCATGATATTTGAAATGTGGAGAGTTAGTTGGGACATAATAAATGATTGAGGTAAAAAAGACATAACTTCCTCACCAAGATTCAAATTACAATGATATTTTGAGGGTGTATGGTCATGGAATGATTGATAAAATTTAATAAAGTGAGAAATGTATTATTTTATTTATTATTTGGGGATGAAACATGCCAACATGAGGAGGAATATTTATGCTTATAAAAAGAGAGGATCTCCCACCTATCAAGTAATTCAATTCCTTCCAAACATCCACGAATCTAGAAGCAAGGGAGGCATTCGAAATTGAAATGATTTATATTTATTTCACTTTGTTCTTGTTATATTATTATAATTCCTTTCCTCTTCCACATAATCTCAACTTATACATCCATAGAGGGGTCTTTTATTTAGTCATCAGGAAGGGGGATTTTAGACTGACATGTTTTCTTGAGTTTTTATACTCCTTTTAATAAGATCCATTTTTCCTTCTAAATCTAGTTTCAATTAATAATTAATTTTTAAATTCCAAAGCGGGTTATATAAGGTTTTAATAATATTATTTTAATATCATTGGTTGATAATAATTTTCTTCCTCCACCAACATCACTTTTATATATTGTGGAATATATTAAGATTGATTGGTCAGTTTTTCATGGTCATTGCACACATGGAATGGATAATATACATACATGAGGTTCCAAATAGAAATATTCTTATCATAATTATTTTACCAAGGGACATAGAGGACTCATTAGATAAATCACTCTCTTACAAGAAAAATAAAAAAGGGTACCAAAATGGAAACTATAATAGCAAAACACTAGGTCTAGCTAAACCCTCTCTGATCACCATCATTCTCATTCGTTTAAAACTGCTCAAATCAAGCTTTAAATTTCTCTCACATCATTAAAAATTAAATAAATCCAATTGTTTTCATAAAACCAATCAAAATAACAAGCATGTATTGTTTGAACTCATATTTAAGATAAATCCTTGAGTTAAATATTATACCATAATAAGGGAATTTAAATGTTAATTCACCATTCCCCATGACAGGTGTGCGTCAATCTTGGAACATTTGATGGGGATGAAGATCCTCAAAACATGTTAAAAATATTTTTCATTGAACTACCCTTTGGTAAAACAATATTTTAAGAGAATTTGATCCAGAAATTGAATTCACTATAACCAATATGTGAAAGAAATATTTAAAAATAGAGTTCAAAGAAAACATTCTCAAATATTTATGAAATAGTGAACACTTTTAACCTATAATAATGGTTGGAAATCCCAACCATGCATTGAGAAATATTTTCATACCACAATTCGCTAACAAATATAAATCTACTAGTAATACGTCACATAGAAAATGGTTTTGAATTGCACGTTAATATGATTTACAATTGTTTCTATATTCCACAGAATTGCAGGTGATGACCCCAACAGTCATATCCATGAATTTAAAAATATGTGATCCAGTAGTAGACCACTAGGTGTTTCAAAAGAATAAGTAAAGTGTAGGTAACTACCCTTCTCACTCTAGGGACCTGTAAAAGAATACTTATGTAGTCTACAACAAGGATATATGCATGACTGGGAAGATCTTCAATGATTATTCATGCAAAGTATTTCTCCTTTATTGATGATAATGGATATCTTAAAATATATTTATTTCTTTATTCAATCAACCAATCAAACAGATTTTTTGTACATAGAGAGATTCCTGATCCTATGCACCAACTGTCCACATCAGACTGTGGAAGAACACAATTTCATTGTTCTCATCGATGAAGTTTGTCTCAAAAATTATCGAATGTTTCTAAGCACATCATCTGGAGGACCATTAATTGAAAATTACCCAGTCAAATTCATAATACTTATTGAAAATATCGCACAAAACTCACAGAAGTTTGGCACCTGAGGTATGAGCACTAGAGGCATCCATAAGGTTAGGATTATGGAATCTTCCTTACCCTTACCTAATGCAACACTTAAGGAAATTCCTAGTGTTATTAGACAAATTACTGTGAATCATGTAAAGGAACAACAAGGCTCATGTATTGTATGTGATTTATGCACTTCAACTTATCATTATACTAATAAATATCTATAAGTGTAAGCAAAAAATTGGCATGTTATAGCCTATCAGCAAAAAAAATTCCAACCTCATATCCAACAGGGTATAGATATCAACAAACATTAATTCTACCACCATTATAGTGAAATAATTGTGAGAAACCATCAAAAACTTCACCGAAAAAATATGATCAACAATTATAGAGAAAATTTCTAGGAATTGAAGATTAAATTTAAAAGATAACTGATCAATATGAAAGACGTATGGATGTTCTAACCAAGAACCAAGGCAACAACCTGAAAAAACAGTTCCAAATCCAATATAGAATGTTAGTGCAATCAAAACCCGAAGTAGGAAGGATCTCACACCACCTGAACAATGTGATGATGATTATTCCATTAAACCTCTGAAAGATCAAATTTTCATTTAATAAGAAGGAAACCATAACAAAATCGTGAAAGAACATGGTACATTACAAAAAAGTCAAAAAAAACATTTCAAAAAAAAAAAATGGAGAAAAAGGATATCCACCACCATACCCATTTATATTAGTCGAGTTGAAGAATGGGGAAGGGGAATGACTTAAATTTGAAATAAAAGAAACAATCCAGCAAGTGTGGATTAACATGCCACTATTTGAGGCAATGAAAAAATTCCACATGCATGAAAAATTTGTGAAGAAGTTTTTCACTAAAAGAATGAGTCTGGATGTGAATGAAGGATCAACATTGTAATGATTGCTTCAGTCCTAATTGCACCTGTGATACAACAAAAATGACAAGATCCAATGAGATTCTCTATTCCCTACACCATTTATTGTTGAAATTTTTATGATGCACTAGGTGATCTAGGATCATAAATTATTGATATTCCTCACTCAGTATTTATGTATTTGTAGAATGGAAAATTGAACCTACTAGTGTGGTGGTCCAGGTCACAAACAGATCCCCTATTTTCGCAGTAGCTGTTGTAGAAGATGTTTTTGTAATGTTCAACGATCTCGTTTCCTTGATGAATTTTATGTGATGAAAATGGATGAAGATAGGAGTTCATCACACTCACCAAACATCTGGGGGAGATCATTCATAAATACTAAAAGTACCATCAACAATGTTCATTAGCGATCACTCTCATTGTAGCTTAGTGATAGTCGTGTTCATTTCAATATATTCAAATCTATGAAGTGTCTATCATATGTTCATTCACTGAGTGTAGTCTACCACAAATATTGAAAATAGAAAACTAGAAATTCATAAGAGAATACCTCATAATTCATGGAAATTTTGATAGTAGATGTTGGAGAATCCAAATTATGTGAAGATGTTTATATTAAGATGTATAAACTAAAGGAGGATAAACATGAAAGGAGTATCATCATTCTCTAGAAAGAACTTGTTGCGAAGGAAGAATATCTATCTAAAAAGAGTTTTATATTACATAAAATGGAAAATGATATGATCAAGGTTATGTAAACCTCCATTAACACTAAATAGTTATGAAAATTATATTTTCAAATCAATGGTAAGATTGGATCAGAAGAAAAATGTAATTCTATACTTAGTAAATTTTAAAAGGGAACTGTTTTATTTAAATGGGTAGATGTAATAACCAAAACCTTGTTTTCGTGGCTATAGAAACTTATGGGTCAATATCACTCATCAATATAAGAGATTAAAATTTAAAGGATATAATAACCCCAAAAAAAGTGAGGTTCATATTACAAATAAGAAGAAAAAAATATCAAGAAAGATAAAAAATAATCCCAAAAGAAAAAAAATCAAGGGTTTTTCTAGTGTTGTGGTATCAATGGAAACAAATCATTATATTGTTTGTAAAAATGGGTTTTTAAAGAAACAGGAATGATCCAGTGTAGGAGATCAGACTCTTCCAAACTTTTTATTAATAAAATTTGTCTGGCCATACCTCTAATTTAAATTTTCTTTCTTACTTTGATTCATTTTCAAATCTTATTAGAGATGAAATCAATATAAATGAATTGAAGAAACTACATCAATTATGTGTTGGGGTGGGAATATTTTAGTCTAGGATTTTCATTATTTTTTTAGTCGAGCTAACGAAATTAAACGAATACACTTCTGGAATGAAACCCTTGTTTTTTCCATTAGCTCGCTCTTCCCTTAGGTCATATTATATCATGATTTAACAGACCACAAATTTCAATTGTTTTCACTCTCATATTTTAGGTCCATAAAGAATGGCTAAAATGGAGATACATAACACAACACATGTTTTGAAGGTACATCAATGCAGAACTGATGAAACATGAGAACGACCACTGGACTAGAGAATTATTTATTAAGGGTTTTTCTTTTACATTAAATATCCGTTGAATTCCCTATATATTTTCCCTCTTATCATGATTATTGAATGAAACTAAAATTTCCTTCCCACAATTGAATACATAATTTAGTCAACTTATCTAAGAGATATGAGTTTCTTTAAAATCCAATGAATCAATGTTTTAAAATTCAATGTTAATGAAATTGAATGAGTGAAAATGAGAATTAGACGATTAAAATGATGTATAGATATTGAAATAGAGACTCATGATTTCAAGGAATTAATTAATTTATGTGAATGAAATTTACATACAACCATTAATGATTTGAATTTTTTAAATTCATATGCATTGAATTATTATAATATATCATGACATGAGTGATTGACCAAAATAATTATTCTCATTCTTGAGAGGATTTCTAGACCAAATATTTCCTATTTTATGATTAGCATATTTCATGAGTGATCTTGGGACATGTCACCAATCAGAACATTTATTGAAACATGTTGACGCTATGGATATTCTAAAAAAAGTTTAAAATGATTGAGTCACTAATTTGGCTATCCAAATATTCTCTTAATATCTACCCTTATATTTATCGTTGTATATCTCATAGATGCAATGAATTTCCTTCAAGATTTAATCCAAATTACAAGCCAATTATTCCTTATCTACCCACAATATTAGTATTTTTGCATAAATATTTCACGATTGAGAGTGGGGGAAGGGACTTTCACGTGAGATCATTATGATGTGTATCATTTATGGGTGGTTTAGATGTGTATCAATATTTTCGGTGATTGATAATTTGATAACTGTGCATGTGTAATCATTTCATTATGATTTATTTGTTTTATCCCTTTCCTCTACTAAAAAATAGATGTAAGATTTAATTCTTCATTGTACATTCATGAATGACTCATGTACATCTCAAAAATCAAGGGCTTCAATTTTCATTCATTCATTGCATTCAATTTTTAGCTGATTTTATATGAAAAAAATTAAAAAATTAAAAATATAGTTGTGCCTTTCAAGATATTTTCAAAAAAAGGGAGAAAATTTGTGATATCATTCATTGTAATCATTAATTGGATCATGTAAAATGTCATTAAATTGGGTAGTTTTGTATAACAGATTATCAATAAGGATTGAGAGGAATTTCCTGTATTTTCACATGAATTAATCTTGTATTGTACGTAAGAGTCCACCCCCCTTTCTAGCCTGAATCTTTTTTAATCATTTTCCCACCAACCCTAAGACACATATTCATTTGAACCCCTATAAAAATTACTCATTCATTTATGTTCCTTTTGTATTTAAAATGTGTATAATTTAGATCATTTACAAGCCTATGGATAGTGAGCATGTTCTCTTGATATGAGAATAACTCCACATGAACTGTATCATGAGAGATTAGAGAAAATATTCAGGTGAGATAAATCCTATGATGGAATGTTTAATAGTAATGAATTGAGGAGCATTAATGAAGGAAAATAGAAGTCCCATCATTTTTCAATGGGGAAAATTAAGATGAATGAGTTGATTTTTTTATTTAAAAAATTTGAAATTAAATTTATATTTGATGTGGAATTTTGAAATTATATTTGAAATTTAAATGTTTTTTTGTTTTATTTCTTTGGAATTTAAAAATAGGTAACACTTGGGCAATCATAATTATTATGTTGATATTCGATGCCTGAGGATAAAAATTATTTATGTGTGGGATAATTGATAGTACTGATATTTTTAATCATATTATATGGTTTTCAATGATTTAATCCCAAAATATTTGTCAATTTGAGATTATTTTCCCGATTTTAATAATTTATGAGTGTCTTAGCCTAAAAATGGAAACTTTCATAAATCTAGATTTTTTATAAATTTTATCGTCAACAGTTTATTTTCATTTCATTAATAATGTATTTCAAAATTTAATGATTAATTTTTTATAATAATTTATTTATTTCCTTAATCATTCTCTTCTAGACCGGGGGTTGATTCGAGCATCTAGAGGCCTTAAAAACAAAGGAAGTTGAAGAGTTTTTCTGGTGGACAGTGTGGACCCCACCATAATAATAGGAGAACATCGCATCATACACACCTACAATTTCTGTGATTTTAATTGGATATTAAATATTACTCAATTCTAAGTTCACAAATTAATTTTAATGGAGTTTGAAATCCGTTATGGTGGATTTTGAACGAACTACATTATATAATGAATCCTATAAATTTAATCCTTAAAAATAAACCTCTAATAAATAATTAATAAATCGAACACGATGTTGCTAATTATAATGAAAATTTGGATTGTATCTGTCCAATACAATGATAAAAATCTTCCATGAAGGATCCAACATGTGAGGAGACAGTTTTCATGGTCATTAAGGTGTGATATATGAATGGTGGAGAGTCTACCTAGAAAGAATAAATGCTATTAGTAAAAATGCCTTGACTACCTCACCAAGCATAGAAATAATCTAAAATGAGGATGAATGGAGACAGAAATTTTGATGAAATTTTAGGATCGGAGAAACACATTATTCGATCATTAATTGGGTACAAAATGCATCAACATTGGGAGGATAAATTTATCCTATAAAAAGAGAAGATCTCCCACCTTTCAAGTCATTCAATTCCATCTACACTTCCTCAAATCGACTGGTGTGGGAAGCATCGAACAACAAACTTCTATATATTTATTTATTTTTCTTCTTATTTTATTGTAATTTCTCCACTCTCTCTTATCATCTCAAATTCCCAACCCATGGAGGGGTGGTTTCACTATGTGATCAGGAATGGGAAGGTTGGACTGACATGATTCCTTGTGTTTTTATGATTAATTTAATAATATTCATTCTTCTTTCTAAATATGGCTTCAATTCATAAATCAGATTTAAATTTTGAATGTGGTTAGAGTTGGTTTTAATTCTGTTATCTTAATTTTATTGGTCAATAATCGTTATCTCCCTCCACAAAATTCTCAACTATATATAGTGGGATAGATTGGGTTTGTGTGGTGAGTGATTGACAGTCATTACACACATGGGAATGATAATATACATACATGTGGCTTCAAATAGTAATATTATTAACAAAATTACTTGGACAAGGTAGAGAGTTGAATCAGTAGAAAAAATATCTCTCGAACTAGAAAAAGTAAAAACGAGTTCAAAAATGGAAACCATGACAGTACAACACTGGGTCTAGCCAAACTCACTCCAATCACCATCTTTTTCATTTCATTAAAACTAATCAAATAAGTATTCTTATTTCTAACACATCATTCCAAATTAATTAAATACAATGGTTTTCCAAAAACCAACAAATACTAACTACGTAGTCTTGTTTGAGGACCTCTTTTGGATACTTCCTTGTGTTAACTAGAAAACTAATCTTAGGAAATTTAGATATTGTTCTTCTATTCCCCACAATAGGAATGTGTCATATACTATTACTCAATACATGATATCAAACAAAGAATTATCAAAATATATCATGAAAAAAAGAATCATCAATGTAGTGACCATCCTAATGGATACAGAATTCCATTTATGTCCATCCTAACCTGAGTATAGACGTCAATGAACATACTCATTGAGATTATAAATACCATGATCATTCCCCAAATAAACCATAATTTGATAAACCATTACCATAAAAATTTCTTTAAATAATTCCATGGCCCTTAACTGAATAATCCTGACTACAGACCTCTGTAATCATTCCCATGGGCTCAAGAACAACATGTCCATTATCTGAATAACTACAGTTCATGGCGGCCTATAATGCCAAGCCCGATCTACCAACCCGGTGTATGTACCTCCATGGTGATACCCCTACAATCCCATCATCATTATATTCAATTTTATCATATAATATTCTATTTTCACAACATTCCCATTTTAGAAATACCTTAAACATAAAAAATACAATTTTTAATATCTATTTTGAAAGATAAATTGGAAATTTGACTCCATAATCACATCACCAAAATCAATTGCATGTATATTATAAAAATAAACATAATATAGTAGGTTTTGAAAAAGAAAAATCAACATCACATAAAAATTTATCACCGGGAAATCAATTATATCATAATCATTTATAAATACATTTCTTAAACATTCCAAAATTCAACAAAAATCCCAATAAGAAACATAAAAACATCAATGAACAAACACAAATGTCAAGTGAGAATCAATGTTTACTATATAATGCAAAAAGAAACCTAATAATAAGTAATACCGTCAATTAAAAAATGGACACCACTTTAAAACCCAATTCCATTACACAAAGTGCTCCAGCCATTATTTCTATACAAGCCCACATAAAAAATTTTAAGTTGTCTAAAAAAAATAATCCATTTCATAAACCATTTCATGTTACCATATGAAAAGGCCATTCAATGGACAAATCAGATTTCCATTTCATCAATTCCTTATTAAATAAACCAACCATTGTTTTTCAAAAAGGGTAAACCACAGAAATTTTTGAAATCACCTTTTTAAATAAAATTGAAAACCCTTTTCAAATAAGTTGTGGTTATCACAAATATTTAAACTATATTACCTTTCAAATAATTATTTCCATCCAAGGGAATTAAAAATAGTCTCAATGTTCCAAATTCACTTTTATATCCATATCAAGAGTAATGATAAATTTAACATGATCTTGTCCTAATATAAAATTGAGTTGACCAATGAAAATATGGAATTCCTATAATAAATCATTAATTCCAATCACCAAATCATAAAAAAAATTGATTCAAAACATCCCAAGGATTTCAAATATATTTATATGTGACTAATAATGAATTTAAAAAGAAAAAATAATTTTACAATTCAAAAATGAATTTATTTTCATAGAAACACTAACCTCTAGGAAAATATGGGCTAACCAATACACATCAACACTTGATCGTTTCAATAGGGACGTTTGAAAGCTACTCCTACCCATATTTGAAAATATGAACATTTTCTAATATAGAATAACATCTTTACCCAATATACATATTCAAATTACCATAGACTAATATGTATAAGGGGATCCTTATATACATTTCTAATAACACATTTTTATAAGCCGCCAGAATCCATCACAACACATACACACATGAACAATAATATATATATTATATATATAATCTTTAATCTAATTTATATATTCCATTATCTAGAAAGGAATATCTAAATGGAGGATATATATATATATACTATATATATGTGCGAAAGACTTCAAGGAACCATAATATTCTACAATAAACAAAAGGTCCCCAAAATCACTAAAACACCAAAAATAAAAATTGGGCTAAAAAATGAATAAATACAACCCTTAGTCTTTTTGGAAGACCAAAATAGTCAAAAAATATTCACCTTGTGGTGAGAATTACATTTTACACCCACATCTTTCTTAAGTTATGAAATGCAAGCTGTAACAATAGACGAAACAACTTAAATTTTGATCAACCCTTACCAAATTATTTGGATGAACAATAGCTGGTGATGGGGAGAAGGAAATTCATATAAATAGTGAGAATAGATGGAGAAAAGTTCATACCTCACCATAAAATCCAATGAAATTATATGGAATTATTAGAAGATGATAGGTCTTAGAGGGAGGGGTGGTGCACGACTACTGAAAGTATAACTTGTGGGGGAATCATGTTATGCTAATTATGAGAAGATAGGGAAAAGGCACTGAAATATATAATAGAAAAATAAAATTATAATATATTTTTAACAAAATATAGAAATCTGCAAAGTTTATGCATAGTTTCCTAAATAGGGCACAGACCATGGGTTGAACACTACTATGGTCAGTCACCCCTCATGTTCTTTGCCTCATGAGGCAGATTTATTTTTACAGAAACTATGACATACATCTTCCACAACAACGAAACTACATTTTCTCTAGGGATCTCCACATTCTTCTTCAAACCGTGATGAAGCCATGAAAAACAGCTCTGTCAAATTATAGACCCCAACCACATCGGCACTACATGATAACACCTAACCATGGGGGCTAACCATGAAATTATATAAAATACTCTGAAAAATTAAATATTATTCCCCCTATCTTCCCAAGATCAACCAGCTCAATAAAAATATAAAATAAATAGAAAATAAAAAATACATGACACGCAGGTGTCATAATTTCAAAACCATGACACCTTTTATCCCCAAAATAAGCTGATTGAAAGGAAAGATTATACGAAATTGAAGGTCCCATGGTGGGTCCAAGAAAAAAAGGGGTAGTTAAGAAGAATCAATCTCAAATATCACAAACAATATCCTATAAATTAATCCAATCTACCACATGGAATCCAACATCTCTATGAACAGCCAAAAAGAAAATGCAAGACAGATTACCTATGGAGCATGGGAGACCAAACAAAGTCAACCCACCTTTTATAGTCCCACTAAAATATTAGTACTAATAAGTACTACAAACATAAATTTCCATATATAGTGAACATCCATGAGGGATACACTCTCTTAATGAAAAATAACTTCCACTCCAATGGAAGAATTACAACAGCTATCTAAAAAAGCGACAAGATCATTTTCCTCTGTTGATGTCACTTTTGGATAAACTGGGGATCGAATCATAAATCACCCCCCACGGTGCATCAAAAATGAACACAGTAAAATGATATCTAGTAAACCAATCTCATATTTTAGAAATAAACACTAGTTAACTGATTGTACACCCAAATTCTTCTTAATGTACAAACAATGATCACCTCAAAAAGTCAACTAGAAAATGGTGAAACATCCAAAATATATCCACGAATATAGATAAAATGGTATTACAGATATCAGAATGACCATAATAAAGTCATAATAAGCTAAGGAAACCTATAAAACTCAAATATAACCATTGATCTATAATAAAAAATACTCTCATAATGATGGTTCATGTCCACAACTCCATTTTGAGTCTAGATAGGTACCCAAATGGATGAATTTTTTTGACCATTCTAGGGGTAGAATAAACTACACTATACATGGACCATTTCAATCCATGCCTCTCAAAATAATCCTAATAACTTCTTCCTATCCAAGGAATCGAAAAAATATTTAAAATATAACAATTCACACAGCAATCCTCAGATGTGGTGTACAAAATTTCACCAAAATTACTTTTCCTTTAAAAAAAATTTTCACCAAAAAACATTAAAAAATCACCATCATCCTTGTTATTTTCCAAAAAACCAAGATTACTAGTTTTGAAATTAAACAAACTTGATGGAACTTCATAATTTCACTAACAAGAAAAACCACATAAAATCTAATTTAAAATCTCGTATAATTGTTAAAACCAAGCTCACAAGGTTTCCCATTCAAAAGTTACATTCCTTTTGAAAAAATACTTTCACTATGTGACATAAATTTTTATAATTCATCTAATAAAAACATGGGAACTCAAAATTAATTATTTTCAAAAAAAAAATTTAAAACAAATTTCTTTTAGATAAATAGATAATAATGAGTAGTCAAAATCAGGACACCTGAAGCGGGAATAATGTTATGAATGCATTAGAAACAAGGATGGGTGACCAAGAGCCATCCATGAAACATAATATATATAAAATATAGAATTGATTGTTTGGGAATATCATGGTATCATAGTCCTTGCATGCCAACCATTAATTTCTTGTTCTCTACCCTTTCCACCTCAAGAATAAGAATGACCCATTATATCCTACACATGCCCTAGGGGACAAAAATTTGATCACATTCAAAAAATATCAAAACCACCCAAAAAATTGAATCCATGATTTGATACTGAACATTCATTGATAACATGAGGATCGAGGCATGTAGGTGATATCTAAACTCCCCTTTTCCAGCCTCTCAAGATTTGATAACTTTAATAACCCTTCTACTCAAACATCTGCAATTAATACGTTATATACCAAAAAAATCACCACTAGGAAATTAGGATCGACTAAAAATCTGTAATAAACTATTCTGATATTCCATCTTACACAACACACGACCTAATTCGACATAATATCGGAAGGGAATACCTATTCCCCATGACTGGGAAATTAATGCCAAGGAATCATAAGAATACTTTTTGGGAGTTATTTCTCCAAAATAGATTTTAACGACATCAAATGATATAATGTAAATAACGGAATTAAATAAATAAATAGGTATGTAGGATATAAAAAAATACTAACAAAAAATAATCAAATACAAGATAGAAAAAAATATAACAAACTCATTTTGAGATTGAAAACATCTCCACCCAACTCTCCCCCATCGGATATGATGAATATACATGATCTAACTAAGAACCACGAAAGATAATGATGTAAACTAAAAATACAAATAGGCTACAAAAACATACCCAAATTACGAAATTGGGTTTTAAGACAAGTCATCAACACTTGTTTGAAAATAATTTGGAATGTAGGCTTCATATATATAATCATCTCAAGATAAAATAAATTATTACATATGAAACTTAAAAAACAATTCATTTTTTTAAAAAAACTGAACAATCACATTTAAAAAGAACATCACAAAAAAATGCCTCATAAAAAAACCAAAAAAACTTTTATCATTTCTCAAAATAAAAACACACTTGTTTTATTTAAATTTAACTAAATATATTAAAAATAATTTCCATCAAGGCTCAAATAAATATATAGGACAACTTAGAAACAACATGCTTAATGATCTAATCAAGGAATAGAAATAGGGGCATATTGATCATCACATACACAATAAACATAATGGTCATAACTTAGCTCAATACATAATATCAAACAAAGAACTAAGAAAATATGTCAAGCAAAAAAATCCAATCCAAGTAGTAAACATATAGTGTAATCCAAAATGACTTGTATGTACATCCTAACCTGATTATGGACCACCATGAACATACCCCATGGGTTCATGAATGTAGTGACCATTTTACAATGAAAACATATCATTTACCACCTGGAAAAACCCACTTTTATTTAGGAACACCATTTCAACTTCGCAAATAAATAAGGGTATGGACCTCCATGATCATACCCATTGGGTTATGGAATCCAATGTAAATTTCCTTTTTATATATAGTATAGTGGGGCCTAGAAACCTATATTTGATCATCCCATATTGCGTATGTACTACTATGATTATACCCCTACCATTGTATCATATTTAGTTTAAATTTTTATTGTATTATAATCCATTTTCAAAAATATTAATAATTTTAAAATACTTTTAATTAAGAAAGAACCTTTTTTAAGTTATTTTTAAAATATTCATTTGAAATCCAATTCAATTATCACATTTCCAAAATTAATTACATGAATAACATAATCATCATCTTCAAATATGAATATTCAACAAGGGAACAATAAACATCACAAAAAAAAATATCCAACCAAACATTCACTTATATTATATTCATTTGGAAATACCTTTCAAGAGAAATTTGAAATTAATGAAAATCCAAAAGGGAAGAATAAAAAATACAATGAACAACCACATAATTCAAAGGAAGTGATATTTTCACTCTATAATACCACAAAACTACCTTAAAACAAGTTATCCCAGAAACAAAAAAGCGATCCCACATTAAAACCCAATTACATTTCACTAAAAAATACACCTATTAATTTCATAAAAAACCATTTAAAATATGTTAAAATTTATTACAAAATAATCCATTTCACAAATAATATCATGTTACTCTATAAAAAACCCAAACAAATCACATTCCCCTTTTCAATTCATCAAACCACCTTTAATTAAACCAACTAGAATTTTCAATAATGGGTAGACGACACACACATTTCAAATAACCATATTAAATGAAACTCAATCCCCTTTATAAACCATTTTTTATCAATGCCTCATTTTAAAAAAAATTACTTATATAATAATTATTTCCATCCAAGGGAAAAAATATGGTCTATGATACTTAGTACATTTTAACACCATTTCATTTGAAAAGTGGAATTTCTTAAGAGCTTGGCATGATAAAATATTTCTGTTGACACCTGAAAATAAGGAATTTTTATAGTAAATAATTATTTGTAATAACCTATGGAAAATAAAATAGTTTGGAAACATCACATGGATATCACATATATTTATACAAGTATAAAATATAAATTATAAATTTACAAGAATATTATATGTCAAAAAGGATGTTAATTTCATAGTAACACATACATCAAGGAGAAAAGAACCAAGACAAAACTCTTATGCATATGACACATTAACCAGAGACCACAAAAAGATAATCTTCCATGCTTCTACGCATATGCAGCTTTTTTTATACATATGGGTGCTTATTCACTATATACACATTTGAATTTCTGTGGATGAATATGTATAAATGGATCCTTATATATATTCATAAACATGCATATAAAAGAAATAATCTTGAATATATCCCTATATATTTGTAGATGTATACTTATAGATATCCATTTATAAAATATAATTGTTCTCCTCCATAAGACAGAACATGGGAAAGTGAATATTCATATATACAAATATAAAAACTTATGTATATGTTAAGAATCCTTCAAAGAGAAATAAGATGCTCTAATGAACCAAAAGGGAAACAAACATAACAAAAAGACACCAAATAAAAATTTTGCTAACCAAAAAATTAGAAGAAATAATACCTTAGGAAGTGTACAATAACCAAAATAATCCAAAATTATTCACCATGGGTGGTGAGTTATAAAACACAATAGAAGAAAAATAAAGATACATATTGCAGGTCCTAAAAAATTAAAAAAAACCAATATTCGGATCTACCAAAACCTTAGGGATTGGACTAACAAGAGGGGTCACAAAGATCTGAGAAGTCACAAAATGAGCGAGACAAGTGTGAAAGGAGGGTTTACCATCAAAAACTTACCATGAAAGAAGAAAAAATCATGTGCAATACCCAAAAAATTGAGAGCTGAGAGGCTTGGGTGGTGCGTGCATATAGATAAGAGAAGGGGATGCAGATTCGCATGATGCTAAAGATGAGAAGATGTGGAAAATAGAAATAAATAAATAATACGATAAGAATTTTTTTTAAATTATATAATCTTACACGGTTATCAAATGACTTTTTACAACATGCTCCAACCATGCATTTTCTGATTCCTAGGTAATGACCCCCCCCCCCACACACACAGTTTCCCCTAAGAGGATACACAGAATAGAAAATCCATTTGTCTTTCCAAAGAAAAACCTAAGACCTTTGTTGTTTTTGGGGAGCTCCAAATAGTTTAAAAAATAGTGCCAAAGCTATGAAAAATGGTTTTTTAACTAAAAAACCCTATTTTCAGGGCACTACAATGTTACTCCTAACCGTGTGGGATAACATTGAAAAAGAAAAAAAGAATCCAAAAGTATAAATATTTTCCCAAAAACTTATGATTCTCAATCCCACTCAATAAAAATATAATATAATGAGAAAATAAAAACACCATGACATTGGGGTGTCACATTTTTGTTGTTTTTTAAGAAATTTATCGAGCTTGTTAATATTTTAAACTAATTTTTAGGTTCTTAAATTCTACTACATTAAATAAATTATTATATTTAAAATTTATCACAATTATAAAAGTATCAATGTTGGAAAATATTTTTTTAAACCAATAATTATATAAGAATATTAAAATATCATTTGAATGTTGCAACTATGAAATATAAATGTAACACCCTTATATTTTATGATATAGTTTACATTAAGTTACAATAAATCTTTTAGATACTTTCATAACACACAACCATTAGTTTATCTTATGTTACAAATTATAATAACTTTTTCATACATTAATGAAATAAAAAATTTATATTTCTTTTAAAATCAATACTGTGATTATCTTTTGTTATGCACAACATTGGGTTTAATCCAAACATGTCATACTATTAAAAAATTATTGTATTATTATTACAACATAGCCATTGGAGGGGAGGGAATGAATTGGAAAAAATAAATGTTAAAAAGTATGTGGTTTAAAAATATATATAATTTTTTTTATTTGGTGATCAATTAACCAAAAATAAAATAAAAACTATTTGAATGTAATGGAAATATTTTTCAAGATGATTATTTTTGTACACATAAATGCATTTTACATCATTAAATTAAATAAATAAACATTATTTAATAATTTCAATTAAATTAATATATTATATATTGGGTAAAATATATGAAATTTGAGTAATTTATTTTTAGATAAGAGATAATAATAAATCCAATTCTATTCATAAAATTTTCATTTTTCTAAAAAATTCAATTGGCAAAATTTTTGGAGCTCTTTTTTATATATTGTTTATTAAACAATGAGATAATTTATTTTCAAAAAATATTATTCATATTTTTAAACCATAATATATAATTTAACTTAGGATTAATTTATGTCTCTTTTTGGAAAATGTTTCTATTTTTATGAAAACTGACAAATAATGAATTTTAATCGAAGACTAAATTTTCAATTAAATTATAAATTTTTATTATGTTATAAATTTATATTTATTTTAAATTAGTTAATTTTAAAAAAATTAATCCAATTTAGATAATTTTAATATTTTTATTTTTAATTTTGATATAATAATATTTTAACCATTTGAACATTTTTTGTTTAAAACCCCTCGTTCTAAATGTGTTTGTCGAATTAAATTTAAATTAAATTAGTGTAATTATGTAATTGTAAATTCTAAAAATGGAATCCATATTTGGATGGAAAATAATCTATATTAACTAATAATGGAATCCAAATGTTAACTGAAATGAATAGTGAATGTATTAAAACATAATTAACCCAGGTAAGGTAAATATGGTTTTACGATCAGGTTAAAATAATATGATAAAAGTTGAAATGAATTAAAAAATAAAAAATTATTATTTTATGTCCATATATCATGATAATAATTCCATAATTATTATTTATTGTAATTTTTATGCCCTTATCTTTGGATATACTATATTTTTTTGGGGTCAATGGGTAAATTTCCTTGTAGTTTCCAAGTGGGTTCTTTTCCCCCACATATGAAATAAAAACACCACCCAATCTTTTTCACACAACATAATAACTTTTCATTCAACTAAACCATACCAAAAACTCAATCAAATACCATTACTCATATTATTGTTCTATTGGTCATCCCCAAAGAGCATTCCTAGGGTCCTTAAGAGGATATTTAAAGAGGTTTCTCTTACAGAAGGTAATTATCATTAAAAAATAAAATATTTTCTATCTTGTTATTCCTAAATCAATAAACTATTAAGACATAAAATATAATATCATTAGAATGTCTCATATATTGATATTTTAATTTTTTATTTCATAATTTATTTACATATCCACTCCTATCATATATGTTAGAAAATCATCGTTCGGGTGTACAGTAGGATACTGCCTCACAAACCGATGTCTTTCATTTTTCCCCCACCACCTATCATTATTTGAAATAATGATAGATTTATAATAAATATATATATATATATGTGGTATTGATTATAATATTATTATTGAATTATTATATCACACATATCATCATGATTTCCATTTTTTAGAATATGATAATGTCCCTCTGGTATACTGTATAATATCGCCTCGCAAAGGGGTGTGAATCATTCATTTTCTACATTGATGGTATTAAGGATATTTATATAAATAATATGTTATACATATGAAATAAAAGTGATTATATAATGGTAATATATCGATTATTTTATGTTCATTCAATCTTAAAATAAAATGGAAACAACGTTCATGTGTACAAAAGACCTACCATCTTCATGAATGGTTTATTTCTTCAACTACCAATAAAATTTATGGATTACTATAAATATATATATATATATATAAATATATGATATATATATCATAGATAAAATTATTATATGACTAAATCATTCATAAATTAATCATACCAAAAAAACGTTAACCTATATAGAAAAAGAGGTTATTAATCGAAACACAACATTGACAGGGAATTGTAAATAATCATGTATTAAATGGTCATAATAAAACCATATATGGTATGATATAGATATATATATATTTCTTTATTATATTTTTATTAATTTTATATTTTTTATACTATATGTTGTAACATGTATGATGGATGTCAATACTATATATATGATATTTCAATATCACCATGGTTTTTGTGTGTGATAGAAACCACATTCATAACATATTTATTATATGTGGTGAATATACATCACACAAAGTCATTTTTTGAGGATTATATTGAATATTATTGTGGTTAAATATCTATTTTTTATCTAACATCAGTTACATTAACAGTTCAATGTTTAAAAAAGATTTAATAGATCGTTGTCTCAATTTTCATTCTCTGGGACACAAGTTATGTAGTGTTCTTATTTTATATTATGAGGTGTATTTAATTCCCCATGACATTATATCATGGTTATAAATCATTTCATGATTTTTAAATTTCCATTTAATGTTATTCCTTCAAGATATATATGATTTAAAATTACTAAACTTTGAATATTTTTACGTTACAATGTAATTTTATCTCTAGAATATATACGATTATGGTATAAAAATATGAAATATTATGATATATATCTCAAGATACTAATTAAATTTATATTTATATAGTTATGTGTAGATAAGACATATCATCCCATAATTTCCACTCTTTATCAACTGAAGACTTCAAAAATAATATTTAAAGTAAAAATTGTGTTTTGGTCAACAAGCCATTTTCTTTATAAACTGCATTTTCTAAAAGTGTTTAAAAATGATTTAAGTAAAAAAAAATTCAATATGTAAAGGATATTTTGTTAAAGAAATGTTTCAAATTATTTTTAATGATTCATATATAATATTTGATGTTTTTTTGAAAGAAAATTGTTTTCAATTTTTTTATGTTTTAAATAGTGTTTTCCAATGACGGAAGGATATTTTCCTCAATATATTTTATAAATTATTTTTAAATGTTCCCATATAATATTTAATTTTATTTTTAATGATTTTTTTTTTAAAAATATTATGGTTAAAATAATGAATTTCAAGGAGTAAATGATATGTTCCTGATGAGATGTTTTATCTAATTTTTAAATCCTCTATTATAAAATTTTATGGTTATTTTTAATTAAATGGTTTTCCAAAATATATTATGAATTTTTAGTTAGATAATTTTATTTTTGAAGAAAATTTATCTCACTCAATAATCATTTTGACTGATTTATCATTCAAAATCTCTCTCCAACTATGATAACATACATCTATGTAACTTATGATTTTATAGGGATACAATATACGGGTACAATTATTACTCTTTAATTGAATTGTTTATTTTTATAATGACATGACACTTTTGAAACCCTCATGTTTATCCTTTTTTTATTCTATGATGAAATGATGAAATGATTATTAAAATTTTCAGTTTCCATATGTAATGAGATGATTAATGTTTTATGAGGCCAATTTCTATTAATGAATTTTAATATGATGAATGTATTATGACCTTATGGAACACATATGTATGATTGTATTATTTTATGGTGGATTCATTGTAAGTATGTTTGGTGGATACATTATAACCAATCATTCTGGTTACGATATAACCAATGATGGGTAGGACCTATATCTCCAACCAATGCATTAGGAAATTATTTATATGTTATTTGATATAAATGACTGGAATACAGGGTGAACTATCATAAGTAAAAGAATTTTTCCACTATAATGGTCTTTATATTTATCCTTGACTACTATGATAGATTGGGGTGTGATCACATTCATCAATAAGGACCTGGTGATCTCTTGTGATGGTGTTGTGTCTAACCAAGGAGGTGTATTCACTCATGGAGTTCCATGAAATGTTATTTAAATCATCCATGACTACTTAGGACATGATGTTATATTCTTATTATTTTTCTAAAATTCCATGTCTTATGACAATGTTATGTTATTAGGTATTATATTCATTCATTTCCTTATGAATCTTGTCTTATTAATTTCCAATATTTATATCATGACTCAAGATTCAAATCCTTGATATGCATTGTATGATTCTCAATGTTTATCCTCATATTCTCAAAACCCTTCTTTTGTTATTATTTATATTCTCCCTTGTTTAATGAAGAGTTTTTCATTTTCCACATAATATTTTTTTTGATATTTATGCATTATTTTTTGGACTATGAACAAGATCAACATGTAATTATGTATCTTGGTGTTCCCAGAATAAAAGTATGAAAAATATTAAATATATTAATTTCACACACAAAATGTGTTCCTGATATAGATTTATAAGTTCCAAATGGGTGCCTGAATTATAAATTTGAGGGAATCTCTATGCTCAGAATGTGCAGTTTACCATAGGAATGACATAACTATTTTTTGTTTTGGTTATTTGTGGAAAAGTCATTGTTGGCATAAAAGGAAAAAAATAATTAAAAAATTTATATTATTTTTTCCATTTACGTAGTGACCATGATTCTCATATTAATATGTTTTTACAGACAAATTGCGTTGTTAGGCACCTAACCTTATGATTATGAGAGAGCATTGGAGATAGGTTGGAGGTGGTTCTATTGGAGAAAGGCAACCGAATCGAATACTAGTAACTAATGTGCAAAACAATCACATCATATCTCCAATGATAATGAAAAACGAAATTTCCTCATAAGAAATCAATCCAAATTGAGGGAAAATGTTGATTTTCTTGGGTGTTTTACCATTTAAATATATCTATGATAAATGAGAATAAATCCACCGATATATTGATTGACAGATCGATGCAATTGTAGGATGGGTTTACATGAAGGTGTCTATTGGGATAATTGTATATATAATTATTGTTCTGCAATCAATGTTCTAATGGAAATAGATCAAGTCCTAATAAAAAATGTTAAGTTTTGTTCCAATTTTTTATGGTTATCGGTACTCATTCATTTTTCTACATGCATTCACTATTATTGTTTTTTTATTAGCGGTTCAGCCAAAATATTAAGGAGTCAGTTATTCTATATATGTTTCTTTGCATAATGATTTGATATCATATATCTGGACTCAAATTGTTTTAGTGATCATGCATCAACGATATAGGAAATAAAATTTCAGTAGATTATAGACCTCCTACTTGAGTGGTACATGTGGAAGTGATGAGGAATATCAAAAATTGATTATCATATGAATTAAATGATCATATTTAGGAAAGTAGTGATAACGAGGATTGAATGAGGTAGAAAACTGAATCCCAACGTGAATCAAGGATGTATTTGTTACTCTAGTAGGGGAAGACAAAAGGAGAGGAATAATGGAGTATTCTAGAACTTACATATCTTTATAAAGTGTATTTAGGGATCAAATGCAATGTGGGATCCCTGATGCTGTTGATAGGGTTTCTATGGTGATGTTAAATTTCATATGGCACTTGACAATGTCCAAAATCATGTAACTAAACCTGGATACTCATTGTATACCTCTGAGGTTACACATACATATCTATGTGTAAAAGAGATCAAGCATTCTAGGTACTACCACAAAAACCTGGATAAACTAGGTGTACAGGGCCAAAACCATTTTCATGGATAGCGTTAGAATTACATTGTTTGATACCCACCATTTTGCATTTTCATGGACACAAACAAGTACCATAATACAATGAAATGTGATATGATACATGGGTATGACATGGTGTCTAATGGACATGTTCTGTACTCTCAATACACATCATGTAGTCCTTCAAAGTTGTACTAGATTTCATTTCCTTTGGATATTTTATATATTTTATTTGGGTGTGTACCTAAATAAATTCCTTAAGGTTAGTATGGATTCGATTCCTATACATATGAGATTGATCCCTTCAATAATTATTCATTTATATAGTTGATGGAATACTTCCTTGAGTCATAGAGTGAGATCCTCTATCATCTTCATCCCCAAGGTAGATATATTAGCATCTTCATGACTAACACTACATGAGAAATGATACACTACATAGAGGGTTATTTCATATTTTGTGTTAATAATGCCAATAATGCTTCAATATGACCCTCATATTCCTATAATTCTCTTTATAGAGATATTGTATCCATATTTTCATGGTTATCGATGAGATATACATATCAGATGGAAACCGTCACTGCTATCTGATCAATGGATTGTGTTCTGCTGGATGAGTGCTATGTGGAACATTTAAGAAGGATTCCTAGGTTGGAATTGCAATTGTAACATTAAATTGAGACTATGTTTCGTTGTTGAGTATAACTAGAAATTCTTGTTATATGTGTTTTAGAAATATATTTCTATAGAGATGGTTGTTATTCTAATTGTTATATTATTAGTGTTTTCAGGGTGACCTACTGGTTACTTTTATACCCAACCATGATTGAGATTTTACCACATATGTAATGTATTTTGCAGATGAGCATCCTTTTAATGGATTCCTAGAGGGACCATGACTATAGATTTAATAGAGTTCCAGGTAGGCTGAGGTGTGTCCCAATAATTATCATGAAAGTAGTCTCCATATTTACATACCGTTTGGTTGTGTTTGACACTATTTTTTGTTAGATATTATTTTCCATTTATTCATTTTATTACATTTTATTATATTATGGTTATGGTATCTATATTTATTCACTCATAGTGTATGAATTGTTTTAAATTTTATCATTAATGGGGATGGAGATGTGTGCTTGTGTATATGTAATTTTGGATATGGCATCCCTTGTTAGTGATATTCCTACACAGCACCAGTTTCTTACCCCTAGCCTGTTAAAGGTGGGCTTGGGTAGTCTCATCAAGGACCCAATTAAGATGGTTCTTGATTTATATTTATCGTATCAGTATAGTATACATTAGGACTATAGTCTAATATATTGATTTACGGAAACACTAATAAGGGTTTCATGTTTGAAATTCTTGATAGGGGATCATGTGTAGGTGGTCTTGCTGACGTATCCATACACAAGCAATATGAATACATACCTTTTGACATGGTATATGAGGACATTATATATTGGAAAAACAATGGAACATAGATCATATAAAACCAGGTTTATTTTTCCATGTCCATCATGATTCATATCTCTATATATAATCATTGACTATAGTAAATCATTCCTATTTAAGGAGTCCTCTACAATGGAGTATTCCTAGGATTCAGCATAACGATCATAAGATGAATCCCTTAGCAATGAGGCATTGAAATAAGGGTTTATTTCAGATGTGTTATGTCTAATTGGTGCCCTAGTTATACCGCCACTTTTATAGTAGTATATGGTAATTATCGCAATGACATATGCATTTCAATGGATGATTATACTACATGAGTTTCATTTATTATATGACCCTAGGTTCCAACGAAATCCCAATCTACAGGAGGATGATAAATATATAGAGTAAGTGATATATGTTATTTTTCATGTAAATACTCTAGAATATTAGATATTATTTATAGTAGCGATCCTTCTCTTTGGATATATAGGATAGTAGTGGGGTTTGGTGAAATATTCTATTTAAAATATGACTCCAGTATAGTAATAGTTTGAAAACCATTATAGATATATGTAACCTCTAGAAACATCGAGGTATATATATATATAATAAACTCTAAAACTCTAATAGGAAATATGGACATGGTTAAGTATTCATTGAGGATCACCATCCTCACAATGTACTAGATTGATTTGATTCAAAATTAGTTCATTTGATCTTATAAATTGGAGTGAGGAAGTAATAGTTAAATAAAATCAATCATTATTCCTCTATTAATATCTATTTATAATTGAGTTCTAGAGAAATATTTCATTTTTGGTAGTTTTAGGGAGGAGAAAAAATGGAAAACAGTTAATGGTAGTGGAAACACTGGTGTAGAGCCACTGGTTGTAGGGGAAAATGTTTGTCCTAGGGACATGGAAGTGAATGAAATTTTGAAGGTGGTACTATAGAAAAGGTTATATGTTTCAGTTCTAATAGGATTTCTCTCGTCACCCTTAGGAGATTAGGTACTACTCATATAATTGTAGTGGACATCTTGCATGATATTATTGAATCATTCAAGTGAATGGTTGGGAGACATAGGATGGTCCGACTAGTTAGTGGAAATGATAATAGAATATATGTTTCAATGGATTAAGTCATAATAGAGTATTTAGGAGAGAAGCTATAGTTCATAGATGACTAATTTGTTACACCGCCACCACCAGGTGGTCAACACTAGGATGGGGGAGCTATGGGATAGGGCATCGACAGCTACATGCAGTCACATAATATGAAATAGATTCATTGTGTACGATACAATATATGATCAAATTAATTTTTACTTTTTTATATTACAGATAGAAAAAATACTTAATCATTAATTTATTATCACATATCTCGTTCAATACGTATATATTCTAGATGATCCATTGGCTCAACCCTTTCTTATGAAGAATCCTACTATAAATGACTCAGTGATCACACATGTTTGAATATTGAGTGAACTATCTAATGGAGGTGTGATTTTATGTTTAAATATAATTATATTATATTTGAGGACGTACAACAAAATTTTATGTATGGATATGTTATCAATAGTTATTTACATGATTGAATGTTTAAGGATGAGGATGACGTGTGTCCAAAATTATGGGACCACATTATAATTTGTGGGTGGAAGGAAAACCCAGGTATAATAGGTTGGACTCATTAATACGGGGTACAAACTATTACTACTTAGTTAGAGAGAAGTACCCTTAGGGTAGTGGATGTTATGAATTCTTACCTCCCTCTAGTGGTAGAGATGTATGAGCGAATCTTTCATGAGGATGTTCTAGAATTACCTCCCTACTATGAGATATAGTTCCGTATTCAATTACACCATGGGAAGACTGTGATATATTTTCCAATATACTGGATGGATCCCACAGAGCATTTCAATCTGAGGGTGAAAAAGGAGGGATTTTAGTGGTATATATTTGTTTGAAAAAAAATTCAACATGGGAATCATTGTATTGTTCTCCAATAAGGTGGTTGATTGATTATGGTTTTTTATAGATCACCATAACCTATTATAGGTATCTATGATGATAAAATATCCTCTATGGAGAATCATTGAACTCTTTGTTATATTGATAGGGTAATGATAGTTCTGAAAGATTAACCTCATATCTTGATATCCCCAGTTGTGAGTCTGATATGAGGATATATCGAATACTACATTAAGGTGTCTCCATGGTTATAATGAGTATATGGTGATTCCATTTTTAAATAATAAATCCACAACAAAGCTCATAGGATTCATTAACAAGGTATTCCAACCATTCCATGACTCGTTCGGGGTGGTTTACATCAATGATATCCTTGTGCACCTAGTATTTTAGGGGGACCACATGAGAAACATGACGATGGTTATATATGTACTTTTAAAGATCTTTATTTATTTTAATCTCTAGAATATCTAGTTATGGATTTAGGAGGTCCATATTTTACGAAACATCAACTTAGCTGATAGTGTGGCACTATACCTTGAAAAGTTCATGGAAACATCATCTTGGGATCCCACCAAGAGCATGACAGATGTAAAATGCATCCTTATAACTATGAGCTATTATAAGATATTCATACATGACATATCCATGGTGTTATCTCATAAGAATACAATTAACCGAAACTGGAATTCATTCATGTAGATGGAGAGGTTCCAGGATTCTTTATAGGAGAAGGGATAGAAATTCACACACTCTCTCTTCTTGATATAACCATAGGTGGGTGTCTAGTCTGTAGTGTTATATAGTGTATAAGGAAATAGGATTGGTTGTGTTTTAATGTAGAGGAAGGAAGTGATTTTATTTGGTTCATATTAGTTGAGACCTCATGAGAAGAACTATGTGACCCATGATCTTGTGTTAGTTATAGTAGTATTCACATTAATTATGTGGCGACACAACCTAATGGGACAATAGTTTTTCATCTATTATGCCAAAAAAATGTCTAAAGAATATATTCTATGAGAAGGATATCAACATGAGACACACTCCATGTCTATTGTTCCTATAGGAATATGGATTTTAGATTTTTTAAAACCTTGGGAAGGGGGGCATAGTGGAAGATTCCCTCAACATGTGATATTGTTCTAATTTTCTGAGTGAGGTTTCAGAGTTGTTGGACCCATTACTGTTATCCTTTACTGGATGTATATAGATAATCTTACCTCTAGAAGATTGTTTTAACCCACTCCCTTTAACAGTTATTTATGGAGGAACATCAAGGGGATTCGAACAGTCATACCCTATATATGTAAACATCCACTAGACCTTATCCTCATGAATTGTAATAATATAGGGAGAATTTAGTTATTTTCATTGGACACGTTATAGTACGAGTGAAATTTTGGGAAGTGTTTTTGACATAGTTTAGCCAGATTGTCTTGAAGGCCTGCTTTTTATAAATTTTTGATATCCCCCATTTCAAGGGATGAGGGGGAACCCTTACAAGGCCCGTAGGCTCGGTGATTACATGACATGTATGTCTTAGAAAATATTCATACAAAACATGGAACTACTCCTCCCATGTTTCTCCATCATGATATTAGCTCTCCACCTATTCATGGCTTGTTCCTTTAGGCATCCCATGTATGCACAGGCTTGTCCCGATGATAATGTCATACCCTCTCATTCTGACAATCCACTTAGCTTCTACTTTGGTGAATGCGCCGACTCTGAATCCCAATATGGTGTATGCTTCTTGTAGAGTTTGTTTAGTCATTTAAGCTCAATTTTAGTTGGATGAAGGCCTTGATGTGGCTCGAAGGCCTTTAGGTGGCCCGAAGGATGTGAGGTGGTCCAAAGGCCATGAGGTAGCCTGAAATCCTTACTGGCCTTAAGGACATGGGAGGACCAAAGGCCTTAATGGACTCGAGAGCAAAACCGGTAGACTGAAATCCCAAATAGATAAATAGTTCTAGCTATTACAGTACCAATCTATTCCTACTACGATACTTCTAAAGTACAACTATAGTACCTAGGAATTATGTCTCTGTCTGGTTTTGAACTCGGGTCGCATGGATGCACTTGGTGAGTTCTCACCAATTGGGATAAGGCTCTTGCGCTTGAGATAGTTTTATAAATGTAAAATAGAGATATATCTAGGTGTGATGAAGATATACTAGTACATATGATTTTAGTTTTAGTGACCATATCTAAATAAAGAAGTCAAATATTTTGACACTCGATGCATAACTTGTCAACATGTGAAGGACGAGAACCATGTCCTAGTCGGTTTACCTCAACACATTGAGGTTAAAAATATGAAGTGGGGTGAGAAATTAATGGAATTTTTTATGAGGATAACATGTAAGTAGAGGGGAAAATATTCCATTTGGGGGATCAAGAAATAAATCACATAGTCAACCAACTTCCTAAATATCTGAGAGAATATTTTAGTATAGATCTTGATATGCATCAATGAGAAGTAGATATCTTAACAATAAGTAGATCCATAAATGATCATTTAAGACAATAATTCATGCTTCACATCTAATTTAAGGAAGGTGTTATTATAGGATTTGTTACTTAGTTTCATATAAGCATGGATTTTATTGCCCAAACTAACGACTTGGCTGAGAAGAAAATTTCGGTTCTATAGGAAATGCTGCATGGTGTTGAACCTTGGCCTCAGATAGAGGATATTCTACCCATGTTTGAATTTTCATAAAGACATCTTCCATTCCACCATCTATATGAAATCATTCATGGTATTGTAATGGTAACCATTCCGGTCATGTTATTGTGAGATAGACTGAGGAGAGTTTGAACTTGTAGTCCATGAGTTGATGAAAACCACTACTAAGATTGTGAATATCATCTATTAGTTGATATGGACATCATAGATACATCGTAAGTCCAATGTAGACAGATGATGGATGCCTTTTGATTTTGAGGAGGGATACCTTATAATCCTATGGGTTTCGTGTTGATGTTGATTATAAATATTTGGTAGGAGGAAAGCTATATCCAAGATTCATTTTCCCTTTACTAATAGTATGCCGATTTGGAAAGGTGTCAAATCTATAAAATATACCATTGTAGTTCAACCATTTACACGACACCTTCAATATGTCGCAATTGAGGTGGTACATGGAATATCCTTAACATTTTATCAACTAGGTTGATATGGAGATCTCTCATTGAGAAAAAAATTATTTGTACCTTGTAGAGATTGAGGAAAAAAATATAGGATAATTTTGGGTAGAGTTATTACTTTTGTGCACATTTAAGGGATTAACAAGAATATTCCAAAGAACACATTGGACTAGGAGGTTGTAATTCATCCTCATTACCCACATCTTTTTGTATAGCCACTTTTTTTGGTTTTTTGAGATTTAAATTCTTAATGTGGGGATAATTTCGTAATTTATATTTTCAATGTTTTATTTTGGGATATTGTATGGATTTTTTTGCTATGATTTGTTGAGACAACATGTTATTCTGAGGCCCAATGTTCCATGAATAAATTTGTAGGATATATTAAAAATATCAATATCACATGTGGATTCTTTTCATGAAAATTGTGATAAATACTAAAAGGGGGGTTATATTAGAAATACAGGGGAATGATTTGTTTTAGAACATGTTTTTTACCTTGTTAATGACATAATTTGTTTCATCATGTGGTGTTTTTGAATAAGTAAATACCAGTGTAAAATGAATAAAAAATTAATTGAATTATTTGCTTTTGTTCATCAGTTGAGTGACATATATTATCCTTTAAATCTACTATTATACCTATACTGAAGGGTTTTCACATATCCTTGTGATTTCTAGAGCATTCTGGAGAACTATTGGAGGAGGTTTCATGGATGAATGAAAACTTGATCAAATATCAGAAACTAGTGTGCAATGGAATCATATGATCTCACTAATAACAATGTCATACCATTTTTTCATCAGTTATTAATAAAAATTGAGTTAGGATGATTATATTATTTTATTTTCCTTATTAAAACATTTTAATAAATAATTTTAATCAATCAACCAATTGATTCATTCATTGATTACTCAAATTTCAGGATGGGATAACCAAGTGGATTTATTAGGAGAATTATTTTTGTTATTCTGGTTGGTTCTTCGTTGTTATAACAACATAAAAATTGATTCTATTCAAAACAGAAGAAGGATCATTCATAATTTCCATGTTTCATAGTATTCTCCAATTTTTTTTTGTGTCTACAACATATATGACTCATTTTATTGGTGGTTCAACCAAAATACCAGGGAAATGGTCATAAAACATTTGTTTCTTTGTGAAATGATTTGATATTGCAGATATAGACACTATATGAAATATTTATCATGTGATATGGGAAGTGATGAATGAATCAGTGTAGATTACTGAATTTTGGTATGATAGATACATGAATAGGTGATAAGGAGGAACTGCATCTAATTCACATATGAATATGTTTTTCTATATTTTAGTTAGTGTTGACCAGCATGCATGGCCTAGGTAGATCCACACATCCTAGTGAAATTCAAATCTAGTTTTGGCACTAAAGGAGAAGATGGAATTGTGGGTGAAAGAATAGTGTATTTTATAAAATCCTCAAATAAAACTCATGCATTTATAGAATAAATTTTTTTGGTGACTCCTTGTGTGTTAGATAAGGTTTTCATGAAGAAGTGGAATATTTCATGTCTTGTGACTACTTCACAATGAGTGTGAATCTACATGGAAGCTCGGTGTGTACCTCATAAGATATGATGACATAGTGTATGATCCCAACCTTTTTGAGATATCTCCAAATATTGTTATTAGATAAACCATTATATTTATTTGATTTCATTTTATTTGGGTTATAACTAGGGGTGAGTTTGTATGAAAATTGATAAATTTTTATGGAAGAGGGAAAAATCACATTTGGTTCATAGTTTTTCTTAACCATATTCCCCAGACCAGAAAACAATTAATACTAAGATAAATGGTATTGAAATAGATTTTTTATAGTATTCAAAAAAATGTTCCCTTTCAAGAGAAATCGTATTTCATGTAAGATGTGGCGCACGATTATAAAATACAGTTGGAAAATGTGTTCCCATGCTCAGGAAACTATGAGTGTCTTTTTAATAAACCTAAAAATTAAATTTAAACATCCATAATCCCCCATTATTTTAAAAAATATGCATTAAAAGGAAAATTAAATCCCTATAATTTTTTGAGGTTCCTGGATGAATTCTGAGAGCTCCCAACCACCGTTTATGATGATTCAAATAGAATATTAAAGATCTTCACCCTACCCGATAAGAGGAACTACCCCTTGTGTTATAAATATTCTTACCCATATCTACCTCATGTTTTAGATATATATTTCCCTTCTTTTTAAGGATCTATACCTATTCATTTTAGAACTAGATATAATATTTTTTAATCATGACTGAATGGTCTTGGATTTTAGGTTTATATTATAGATCACATATTATCTGATGTTCCATTTCAAAAGAGGGATCTATTTTGTCAAGAGTTTATCAATGAATTGTGGTAGGTGATGTATTAATCAAATCCTATATTCTTGATTTCAATTACATATATGTAATTATAGGATTTATATGATTCTTTTGAAAAATTAATTTCCTAAAATTGATTAATTAATTTGGTTAATTAAATAAGTAATGAAATATTAAATTTTTTGGATTTGGTATTAATGAATTTTGGAATAAATTATCAGGGTATTGAAATTATAGGATTTGAGAATAAAAAAATTATGAATTAATTTTTGGTGTATTGATATTTCAAATTGTATTAATGTAATATTGATCTAATTAATGGTATTAATGTTATTAATTATTTTCATAAATAATTATTGAAATTTATGTGATTAATTTTTTATAGAATTAATTAAGGGAATTTATGTGACTCAATAATTTTAGAAATAATTAATCGAATGGATGTGGTTGAATAATTATCTTATTAAGTAATAGGTGATATTGTGATGATGGAATTCATTGAATATGATTAATTAAATAGAATATTATTTAATTGAAAATTGTGACTATGAATTGTGAATAGTGTATTAATATTGATTAACCTTGATTTATGTGATATTGTGATAATTGTGATATTGGGATACATGTGATATTAGATACATCTGTTATATATGATTGATTGATATAGGAGTATGGCATATAGATTCATTCTCTATCTACACATGTTGGATTGATTGATATTTGACTATGGGATAGAGACTAGTCTACAAATACCTATTGAGTGGAATTATCATTCCTGTAAATATTTTTATGGGATAGGGATTGACGCTCCAAATATCCTTGGAGAATGGGATATGAACTGATGCTTTAAATACCTATAGGGTGTTATACATTATTTTATATTCCCATGAGATTTTATTAGGACTATAGTTCCAATTAGGTGTGAAAGTGAATTGAATTTAAGGGATAATGAATGTACATTTCGTTATAATGAATTAGTAATTAAGTATGTGACACAGTTCTTAATAAGACCTGATATGAAGTAGGTACTGTGTTTAGGGTGTCTTTGTGATTAATATGGTTTGTGTGTTTAAATAATGAATAGTTGATGATATAACAATTATTTACATATGTATTTAATTATTCATTTATATAACTACATACACTATTTGGGAGTGGATATTGTTTTAGACGGCATTGGTGGTGGCCTACATAGTTTTACTCACACCCTTCTTGGGCTACATAATCAGTACCTAGAAAGAGTTCTTGTTTTTTGGAGAGGATAAGGGAAAATTCTTTGTGTTAGATAAATAATATTGGATAGATCATGGATGTGGGAACAAGATGTGATTTTAGAACCACTTGAGAGTTTTCAATGTATATATTTATTTTTTTGTTCTTTCATATTTATTCTTGCCACGTATTTGGTATTATATAACCAATATTGAGTTTGGGATATTGTATTTAATATTTTGGTCATCAATTGATATTTTTGTTTTTCTAGTTTTGATTATATGTTTTTGTTGTTATTTTTATTTATTTACACTTATGTATTACTTTGATAAAGAGGCTACAATATTCCAAGGATTGGTAATATTCCCTCACTACTAGTCTACATCATATGAAATAAGTGGAGATGTTCTTGAGGTCATCTGATAGACTGTCTTGTAGCACTAGAGGGTGGCACCTGGGTAGGGTGAATAGAAAGTTGTATAAGAGCACAATTTTCATTTTTTATTACTATTTGGAAAATGTTGACATGAATATAGGATGAGTTGGGCATTTATTATGATCCTATAAATGGGAGTAATTGAACCATGCATCAGGGAGAACCCAAGTACTCTTTGGGGGATTGTTCTTATTGGTATGTGATATTATATTTTAATGATATTTTACCATAGGTGTCATCCTTTTTATGTTATGTGACAATTATTTCAGATATTTTTTTTACATCTATCTTGTGGCCTGGTATGGCATGATAGGTGTGTATGCATGCATCATTCTGGATACTTTGGGATTATAGTGGCATTCATCATTATAGGAACTAATGGAAATGAATTATTTTTAGGTGTTGTTGAACATGAAATGTTATATATTTCATTTGAATTTTGAACTGAAAAGTGCTTGATGTTAAATTTGAATTTTATAAAATGATAAAAGACGTGAGTAAATGGGTGTCTAAATGATGAAACCATTTTTACCCTTTATATTCATAATATAAATGTAGTATGGTTAAAGGTATTGTTAGAACATTGGTTCTGACCATGTTATAGGGTTGGGGAAATGAGTATTTATGAAATATTATTTTTTCGGAAAATGTGTTATTTTATTGGAATATGTCCTATGGTGTATTTTTTCTGAATTATATAGTTATTCCTCTTTGAAGACCCTTTTTTAGATGAAGAAAAGATAAAAGAGATATGGATGGTCCTCATATATCAGATCCTGACATACCGATAATGTTGGGTGAGGATGTTAGAGATAAGTTATGGTTCAAAATATCATGGAACGTTCAAATTATAGAATATGACTGTGGGTGGGATCTGAAAAGAATTTCTAATTGAAAACATGAGTTTCATTAGTATACCCCAAGGATTTCTACTGGGGAGGGTGGACCAAAGGCAACTATTTTATATTTTGAGTCTATGAAAACTATACATGACCACATGGAAACACATGCTAAGAAGATAGTCGAATTGTCTGCTTACATTTTACCTGATCAATAGAAGCATCAGTGAGGCATCTAGATTAGGGATTGATAGATGGAGAGAAAACAATTTGAGGACATTCATGAGAATTTATATGATTAATTTATATTTTATATGAGTATTTAAAATATATAATCAGAGTACATTAGATTGACTTATGTTAATATTTACACAATGGACTATGTTGGACAATTCACAGACTTGTAGTTGTTTTTATAAAATTGGAATGAGGTGATGTTACTACAGGAAAATTGTTTTAGGATATGATTAAATATGAGATTATATCCCATGTTAATATCTTTAGGATGAAGAAATTTTCTGAAGTGGTTAATCAATCTCACATGTCCGAGGGGAACCTGAAAGTGGATTCTTATAGAAGATAAGTTGTAATGACCCAAACTGTTATAAATAAAATTCCCCCTTTTTAATTAAATTTATTATTATGTAATATGGTAATAGAAAATACATAAACTTGTTTTTTCTATCCATTTCAATTTAAAAGGCTAATAAATATCATTATTTTTTATTATATAAAAATTTGATAGTGATAACATGATTTCTAGAAGTGTACAATTTTAAAAAATCCAAATGACATAGAAAAATGAAATTGATGACCAATACTAGTATGATTGTACCCTATAAAGAAAATTTTTTATATATTCTTATGGAAATAGATTTCTTTGTGGTTTCCCATTCCCATGACCATGTTGAGATCAAACAGCTTAAGTAGGAGTAAAACTGTTCGTAGCTTAAGTAGATGCTTATCCGGATCACATCCTATACCATGTTCATTGAACCATATAATAAATGTCCCACCATTTCAAACCTTACCCATAAGAGTTTTTTAGGTATATTAAATGGATATGTACCAAGACCCCATAAATATGAATATGAACACTATTTTGTACAGAATACTGAATATATATTCATCCACTTTTTGTCACATTTTAAATGATTTTTATTTTGATAAAATAAAGAATTTTTTTCCTAGAAAATATTCAAATTCAATTTTTTAAATTATTAATTATTGGAATTTTTTTAATAAATGTGTTTATATTTTTATTAATTTTTTTTCCAAATATAAATTATAATATTATTTTTATGATGTCGAATGTAATTTTTATAAGTGTTTGAAAATAGTTATTATCATAACTAAACATTTCTTAATAAATTTCAATTTTATTTTGAAATTGAAAATTCAAATTTTAAGATAATTATTAAAAAAATTATTATTTTTTGAATCATAACATTGAAATAATCCATTGGTTAATTTTTCATAATTTGATGAGATAATCAAATATTATTGAAAAAAAATTAATATCATATAAATATACATTATATTTTATTAAATTATAAATTCTCAAATGTTATTTAATATTTATAGTAAATTATATACATAAGGAAATAATTTTTTCCCTTTAAAATAATTTAATTTATATTTATTTTTTTATTTTGTAATTCCATTCTGAATCCTCGAAAACCAATAATATATTTTAATGCATTAAAACCATTTCATTAAGAGTGTGACTCACCTACACATAATCATGAAACTATGTTAATAGGTTTGGATCTGGGAATTATAAAATAATATAAACAAATCCCATTTGGAAGAAACAATTGGATAGTTTGTGGTTAAGGATATTTTCTTAAGCTGAGTCAAAAACCTAAATAATAATGAATTCCCCCTAATTATCTACTTAAACCAACCCATGATCTCAATTATTTCACTAAAAATATTTAGAGCACATACATAGACATCCATTAACTATATACTGTCCTCCTAGGTCATCCCATGTTCTCCAGAATCCCCTCTAATGCTTTTGGAGTCAAACACTCAAGTAACGGATCATCGCGTTCATGTATTCCATTCAATTGAAGAACCTCCTTTGGAATATATCATGTTAATTTCAATTTTTAATGATTTAATTTGTCGTTAAAAATCCCCTATTTTATAATAGAAGTTTTTAGAATGATTAAAAATTTATTCTCCCTCTTTTTTATCTTTACCTAATCTGTTACTATGATGAAATTCCATAATGGATTTGTCTCTTATCATTTTCATTGAAGCACTTACTTTATAAGTTGACCCTTACTGTAAATTTTTCATGTTGTTATATTTTCTCCCATATTACACTTTAATTTAATTATAATTATAAATTATGATACCCACTTTCACTATAATTACGCATCCAAATATCCTTTATATACACCAGATACCATAAAAAATTAATCTAAGTGTTTTTCTATTTATTAAAGTTTTTATATGATATTTTTCCTTCTATTTCCAATTAATAATTTTGTATAATGAAATTATGTGTCTTTATTAGTTCAATTTTTATTTTAAAATGATGGCATTACACTTTTCCCTTATTAATGCATTTTATAAATTTTTATTTAATGATGTTATGATTTTGAAATACCCATGTCATTTTTATTCCCAAAGAAATTTTGTAGTGTTTCACACATTTCAAATCAGGTGTGTTAACCTATATGCAAATATAAATTTTTATTAGGGACTTGAATGTATTTATTCAACATTATATAGTCAAGGAATAAATTATGATGATGAATGAATCCATGATATATAATCTATGAGGAACACTTATGTATGATAATGAAATGAGTGTGGCGGGTGTTCCCAAAATTTTATACCTCTCTAATTAATTGGTTAATGTTTTGTATCATGTTACATCATCTTGAGATAGAGAGTGAACCTGATTCCATTATGGATCTTTTTCCACTATGATGTCTTGGCAGTTTGGCATTGACCTATGTTGGTGATGTAGTGTTTTAACATTTTGAAACATTAACATGATATGATTATATATCTAAATCAATCAATTTTAGTTGTGTTAATTTTTTACTCACTAATATGCCTATTATTTAACATTAATTTTATTATACATTTAATTCATTGTTTATTCCCTTATTAGGCATTATAGCCCACCCATTTCTTATATTTTTCCACAGATTATCCCAAGAAGTTTTACATGCGATCATTTTAATGAAGTTTTCAATAAAGATATGTTTTCATGTTATTAATTGTCTTTTAATGTAGCTAATAAATATAGACACAAGAATTGTCAATATTTCAGATTTTATTATGTGTACACTTGTTTAATAAATCATGAATTAATGTCTAATAATGTATTTTTTATCGTAGTTTGTATGAGAAGAAATGTAAATTATTTTTTGGATTAGGATTGTAATAAAATAATGAAAGGCTAAGTGGTAAGACTATGTATAAGAAAACACACCTAAATATTTTTTAGTATCGAGTAATTGGTGTATCCTGAATATACATGCCTTTTTGGATACTATATGTAGATGTGCTATTGGAAAAGATATACCTAGTTGTAACAACACTGACAAGGTGTCTCAAGCCTTACATGGGATAACTTGGAACATGAAAACATGCCATTGTAAACCCCTGGTTGGACACTCATATGGGATATTCATGGGTAAATACATAATCTCATTTTTAAGAACTATTAAATTAAAAAAAAATATCATAAGAATATTTTTTGGGAAATTCTTAATGGATACCATATATTAAAACATAGAAATTCATATGATAATGAAATAAATTTAATTTTTATCTAAACAATTTAATGTCATTGGATACCCCTTTAGGTGTTTAATAGATTAAAATACTCATGCATTATTGTTTTCTTCAATATAATTTCCAGAAAAAGGAGGAATCACATAAAAAATTGATGCGATGCAAAATGAGATGACTGTGCAAATGAGATGCCCAAATGGATGAGATCAGGAATCTCAAATGTTGTCATAATGCTCTATCATTTGACATAGGTTCTGAATAGAAACCTAGATTAGGAGGTGTATCCAAATACCAAAATGGGAGAAAAGGATGCAATTGAGAAAATTATACGATAAATGCCTCTAACATTCTGTAGATCATCTGATCCCTTAATCATAGAACAATAGATAACCCCAATTGAAAATATATTCTCCATACTTAAATAATATGAGAAATAGATGATTATACTAGATTTTTATCATATAGATGTTGAATATATTTATTAGCATATATTGATCAAGAATACAAAGCATGAGGAATAGATTAAGGTAATGGTGTAGAGAGAAATATACAAAATGATTTTTGATTAAAAAATTAATCACACCTTATATCATAAAATAAAAATTTATTCCCTTGATATTAAGGAAAATGATGAAGAATCATTCATGAACTATGAGAAAAATTTTACAACACTTCCACAATATGATTATATATTTTCCTTACCCATGAATGAATGGTTAACCACTTCTTTGGTGGGATAAAACTTAGTCATTGAAAATTGTGCGAAATCAATGAATTTTTATCTTTGAAAATGATGTCTAATGTTCCTTCAATGTAAAAATATTGACCCAAAAATAAAAAGCTTATCATGGGGTAAAAAATTGATGTTTAATTCAACAGATCTGATAGATAAATCTAATACTAAAAAAAATTTTACAACCACTTATCATAGGTGAATAAAGAAGCACCCCAAAAAGTTCCCAATGGGGAAATGAAATGATTTAGGTGTGGGAATGAATGGAAAATTGAAAAAAAATTCAACAAGAGAAAAAAGTAATAAAATGGAGGAATTAAATGCTATGGTATACCCTCATCAAATTATTCATTTCATAAACTACAACGAACTATAGAACATTTTCATCTAATTCCCCCAGCTATGAATTTTCATAGACAACCAAGAACCTCCATGAGGGCATGAGAGATCTTTTTACATCACATCTAGTGAGTGTGATGCTGAATGAAAAGTTGTTTTAGGTATTATAGTTAGTCATTCAATAATAGAGAACACACTCTGTTGTTCTAGTTCATTGAATTATATCATATCATGAATGATTAATTGAACAATACAAACTCCACCAGAAATCATGGATATACAACTATTAGAGAAAATGTAAAAGAGAGTAATTATTACATCCCATGTAAAAAACTCATTATCAGTCATTGTTTTTAGGATTAAAATCTCTTGTAACGTTTTAATAATTCATTTGCTATAATTTAGATAAATTCAATCCTTTGACTGGCTTTCTCTATATAGATCCAATATATATTTTTGAGAGAAGAAAATATCTCTATATATCTCAAATCGTCCTACGATTATGTAAATATTTAAAGAGGGTGGTGAATATTTATTTGCTCAAACATCTCAGACATGTATATTATTACCAATGAGAAATTGTATCTCATTAAAATTATTGAGTCTATGGCATTAATCATCCACAAATACATTCCAATTGTGAATGAAAATTATGATGTATTTTATATGTAATTTTTTGGACTTCCCCCATGACAGGAGGAATACTTTTCAATAGATATTAAGGATGGGGTATAACACATATCCAATAATCCATAATGAATGGATACTGTACAACATGAAGAGCTCGAGAAACAACTATACGAGAATCTAGATAAATGGATCATATTCCCATGTTCATTACCATGGGGTGCACAAGTCCACATCGTTAAAAAGAATGATGGGTCAATGCACCTTTGTACTAATTATCAGAAGATCAACAAGATCACAATAATGAACAAGTATCCACTTTCACAAATTGATGAATTATTTGATCAGTTACATGAAGGAAAATATTTATCTAAGGTGGATATGTGGAATGGAAATTTCCCTATTTTGGAGAGGAAGGAGTGTATCCCGAAGATTGATTTTTGTAAAAGGTACTTTATTTATAATTTAATAGTTATATGTTTTTAGATCACTAATTTTACAAAAATCATCATGGACTTCATGAATATCATCATTAGAGATTATCTAGAAAAATTTATAATAGTCTTTGTATATGATACTATAATATACTTCAAATGAAAGGAGGTATATGTGGAGCATCTGAGAAATGTGATAATGAACCTATAAATAAAGAATATTTATTACATGTATAAAAAATTTTAAATCTAGTCGAAGAAAGACTCGTTATTATAGAATATCATCACATGAAATGGGATATCTATATACCCTATAATTATTGAAGAAATTGATGGGTGTTTGAGGAAAGAATTTGTGAAATTTATCCATATATTCTTCGGTTAGATAGGTATTATCTAAATTTCTTGAAAATTTATTTTTTATTTTCATACAAAATATACATGATTACGTAGAAATGGATCGATGTTTATTTGGATGCACGGATGTGAGGAATGCATTATGGAACTCAAAAACATGCGTATCAGAGCGCCAATGCAAAGTCTACTGACAATTTTGGATGTCTTTATAGTTTAAATAAATGCTTAGAATAATTTATTAGGTTTAAGACTTATGAAAAATTATATAATGATATATTACATGTCATAGATGTTGATAATTCACGAGAAATATTTCCCACATATGATATTGAGTTGGCATTAATTTTCATAACATTAAAAATATTTTGTCATTTTTAGTGTGGTGGGATGTGTCAGATATATACTAATCACAGTAGCAAGAAATATTAATTCAAATTGAACGATCATAATATATACCAATGAAGATTCTTAGATCCCATCATGGATTATGATTTCTCAATAAACTAAAATATTTTTATTGAAAGTACGGTGGAAGATTCTATAAGTATAGAAGAAGCTACATCATTATAAATGATGATAATTGATATGGATCCAATCTCCGGAGATCATTAAAGGATAAAAATAGGGTTCATTAAAGAGGTAACATCATTACTCATTTCTATACTTATTGCTTCACTATCCCTCATGGATAAAAAACAATTATCAATGAAATTAGGTTCAAATATAGGAGAAGTTGGAATCCATGATAATGGGGAAATACTTAGATTATAAAATTGATAATGAAGATTAGTTTGATTTGGGTCAAGAATATGTATTCCAAAAAAGCATGAGGTATAGAATTACCTTCTATATGATCCATATAGTTCTACGTTATCTATTTAACAAGGATGAAAAAATGTGTATCATGATCTGTATGAGAATTATTAATGGGAAAACATGAAGAAAGAGATCACTAAATATAATTTAATGTTCCTAGTATTCCAGAATGTTAATGCTAAAAGGATGATGTCTAAGGGAATGATTTAACCATTACCCATACCATCATGGAATGAAGATAACTTTACTATTGAACTTTCCAACAATCATCTAATGAACTCTAATGGAATCAATACTATATGGAGTTTTATCGATCACCATACAATGATAGCTCAAATTATCATAATTTAAGTGAACATCGCATTGCATCAATAATCACGAAAATAAATCAGATACGTGGTAATGATCTATAGTGTATCACATTCAATTATATCATGTCGAGATATTTGATATACCTCTATTTTATAGAAAAGTCTTGAATATGATCTAAATGTTTAGATAAACATTATTATGTCCAATCCTCAAACATATGGATAATAAGAGTGGACTATTCCAACAATAAAAGACATTTTGGGATCATGATATATTGACTTCATTGGAGGATGGGTCCAACATCTTCTACATTTTGTGTTCTCCTACTACAACAGTTTCCAATCAGGCATCCAAATTTATCCATAAGTATCTCTTAATGGGAAGAGGTTCAAAAACATGAATGTTGGGATTATGGAGGGAGATAAAAATTTATAGGTCAATAAATCGTTAAGGAAATAGTAGAAAAGGATAATAATATTTAGAAACACAACATGTATGGTCAAAGTCAGTAGATGATCTATAATGACAATCATTTTGGTTACCTATATATTAATGTTGGAGATAGTTTTTTCCTACACATATATCCATGGATGAATGTAATGAGATTTTAGAATAATTGAATTTTTAGTTGAGGATTTATCAGTCACATAGAGATTCTTGATTGCATTAGAGTGTTGGATAACCGACTAAAAAACCCCGTGAATATATCCCATGTATATGACACATTTACTTTATCCCTCTTGATAAAGTGCATACCAAACCCCTCACACGTACTTTATCCATAGTTAGTACTTTTGGACAATTTTCTTTTCAATAAGTATCACCTTGTGAAGACCATTGTTCCTAGAGGCAAATTTCTACAAAATAAATCACCACCCCATTTCAAAGGGTTGGGGAGGAAGCTCATTTTTTGAGAAGAAATATGGTAACCACCAGAGGAAATGAAAAAAAACTAACCTCATCTATTTAAGACATAAAAATGAAAATTTCTACGGTTAAATTTCATAAGGGGGAAGATTGTAATGACCCAAACTATTATAGAGAAAAATCACCTTTTTTTAATAAGTCTCATATTATATAAAAAGGTTACAGAAATAATGCACTTATTTTATTATTTTATAAAATTAGATTTAAATGACCATTAATTATCAATATCGTTTATAATATTACTATTTTAAAATGATCATAGGATTTTTTTAAATATATTGTTAATAAAAATATCTAATAGACAATGAAAAAAGAAGTGATGACCACAACATTTAGAATTATAACCTTTGAATCCCTTTTAATAGAGATTTTATGGGAGGTATAATTTTTGGAATCTTCCATTACCAAGACCAATAGTAGATCTAACAATATAATAACGAGTCAGAATGTTTTTTGGAGTTGTTCATGCTCATCGTGATCATGGATGAAATCATGTTTTTTGAACCACAACATGAAATTAAAACCATTTCCCACCTTTCAAAAATTTGTGTTTTCAGTTTTTTTTAAATTTATATGCATCCAGACCCTTGAACGATATATATTTGTGCACTATTTTTTAAAGAGTAATCAATATATTCTCAGCCTATTATTGTTAAATTGAAATGTTTTTTATTTTGATAAAATAATGAACAAATTTTCTTTTTTGGATAATATTCAAAATCAAATATGGAATTTATGAATTAATAGAAATTTGAAATAAAGAATATTTTATTATAATTATTGAATAATATTTAACAAATTAGAAGGCCCATATAATTTATAGGTAGTAAAATCTAAATTTTATAATGCTTCGAAAACTGTTATTGTCAAAACATAATATTTCTTAATAAATGATGATTTAATTTTAAAGGATAAAATTATAATATATTAAAATTTATTTATAGAAAAGTAATATTATTTTTGGAATCATAATTTTGAAATTATACAATGGTTAATGGTTCATAATTTTCTGAGATAGTTTAATTTTCTGCTAAAAATTAAATGTCTTATAAATATAAATTGTGATTTATGAAATCATAATAAAAAAATTATTTATTTATTACTATAAATTATATCCATGACTAAATATATTTATTCCATTTAAAATAATGTTCTTTTACATTTTTTGAATTTATTTTTAAAATCCATTCTGAATCCTCAAAAACATATAATATATTTTTTTGTTCTAAAATTATTTCATTAAGAGTGTAACTCACCTATACAGAAACAAAGGAAATAAATAATTATGTTATTCCATATACCATATAAAAAAATATAAAACAATCCCATTTTTTATAAATCATTGGGAAAACCAATGGCATGTATTGTGGTTTTTGATATTTTAATATTTAGAGTCCAAAACCTAAATCATAATAAATTGCCCCTCATTTCCATTATAAAACCACCCAATATCCCAACAATATTTACTGAAACTCCTTATATAATGCCAGTATCATTATTAAGCTCTACATAGAATTACCAAGGAACATCCAATCTCTCATGGTTCTACTACAAATATTTTTGAGTCACAAACTCATGCAATGGATCCTCACCCTCATCTCCTCATTTCAATTCAAGCACGTCATTTCAAATTTTCTTCTTAATTACAATTTTCTATAATGTAAATTATTTATAAACATCTTCTATTATACAATAGGTATTATTTTTAAATAAATACAATTTATTCCATTTCATTTTTATATTTAGAAAAGTTGATACTATGCTAAAATTTGGAGTAGTATTTCACTCTTCTCAATTACATTAAAGAACAAACATTATTCTATGATCCTTAGTTTCAAATTTTTCATGTTTGGATATGTTCATACATATTCCACATTATTTCCATTTTAATTATAATTTATGAGCCCCCCCCCCCCATTTTAATGATCATTAATCCTCTCATTATCTATTATGTACACACATTACCATACAAAATTTTGGTACAAGTACTTCTATTTTATTAAAGATTATTTCTGTTTTTATACCATGTCCACCCAGTTATTAATATTGAAAAAATTTCTTCCATGTAACTATTACTTCCCATTTGATTTCTAATAAATTATATACCTCATTCTATCTCAATAACACATTTTATGATTTTTTATATAATGTCGTTATGGTACAAAAATATACTAGTGTATTTCCATGCCAAAACAATTGTGTTGTGAATACCAAACCCATTTCCTTTCAATGGTGTTAAACCATATGAAATTATAAATTTTTGTTGTTGAAATACTTTTATTAATTACAAAATAAATAATTATGGAATAAATTATGATTATGAATGAATCCCTGTTGTATGATCTATGTTGCACAATTAAGCATGATAATGAATGAATATGACCAGTGCACAGAAAAATATATAGCGCTCCAATGAATTTAGCAATGATTTGTATCATGACATGACATGTTGGGATATGGAGGGAACCTAATTCCTTTATGGGATATTTTCCACCATGATATCTTGGTAGATTATCCTTGACCTATGTTTATGATACATTGATTTAAGGTGTTTCCACACATCTCATCTGTTGATTATCATGATATATGAAGACTTATTATTCATACACCATTTATTCTCCTATTAATTTTGTTATTCTATAAAATGTATTATATTCCTCATGTTATGACTCTTTTATTAGTTTTATTTATATATCAACCCTTTCTTATGTTTTTTAATATGTTATCCCATAAAATTTTAAGTTCAATCTGGCTAATGATGTTTTCCATAGAGAATTTGTTTTCATTTTTTAAATTGTTATGTAATTTAACTTGTCCAAAAATATTAGAATTTTAAATCTAACCAGTTCTATTATGTGTAATATGTTTTAATTAATCATTAATTAATGTGTTATAAAGAGAAAGGTTCTTATAAAGGTGGTTACCTCCTTTTAATTAAGAATTACATCTTCTGAGTGTAGAAAGTTCCGCAATGAAACTTCTAGATAAAATCCTAGAATGAAGAGTGTCTAGGTTATGGTTTGTTTTCTCAAAATCTTACTCAATATCTTTTTATCCAATGCTTTATTCTGAGAAAAATTCGTAGAAATATCCCCAATCACCCGTGGAGTTCTTATCTTATTGCAATATGGGCTATACACATGGGTTCTATAGGAACCTAGGACAGATGAGTTATGATTTTGAAACTATGAAGAATTATAGTGTGGGAAGAGGATCTCCTAAACCATATCATCATGTACATGAAGTAAATGGGAAATGGGATTATGATAAATTCAACATTGGGAGTATGGTCTAGAGAAGTTTGTTTGTGAAATGAGTGCTCTCTCTTGGTTGGGAAGTATAATTTTATGGGGGATATATACATTCTAGACTTGTTAGACTTGAAACTAATCTTGGGAAAGGACTAGTTAGTAGAATAGAAAGACCACATATAATTTTACCAGAGTATAGTGAATTTTACATTTCTTAAGGTTGATAGTTATATAAATCATGGAGAGTGGAATACCTAGGTGGTATGTGCAGGGCCAGTTTATCATCAAATGGAAGAGCTTACTACCAATGATTCTAGATTGTTATTAGATGATGAGGGGGTATAAATCATGGTTTACTAAAACCCATAGGGTACATGTTATTGGACGACTATCCTAAAGACATATTAGGAATACCACCTAAAAGTGACATTGATGTTACAATTGATCTCATGCTGGGGGTTGAGCTAGTTTCTATTCCCCCATACAAAATAATATGAACAAGCCTTCCAGAGCATAATACTGAGCTGGAAGTGTTGATGTGTATGGGGTGTATCCATCCGAGCCTGTCACCTTGGGTGTTCTCCAGTATTGTTTGTAAATAAGACATACATGACATATTTCCTGATTAATGACTAATACAAGTGGAACTAGATAACTATAATGAGCTCGTATCCTCTTCCACACATTAATGATCTTTTTGAATACTTAATGAGAGATTGAATTTTGATAAATATTGACATGAAATTTTCATATCGTTAGTTGACGTTTCAAATTAATGATATTCCTTATAAAATATTTAGAAGTAGTTATAGATTTTATTATTTCTTCCAAATAGTGATTATGTTGATGAATGCACCGGTTTTTTTTATACTCTTGATTAATATAAGATTCCATCCTTACTTGGATCACATTGTGATTGTGTTTGTGGTTGAAATATTAGTGGACTCCTTGGCTCATGATTATCATGCACAACATCATGACATCATCCTCTATACATTGAGAGAGAGTCATATATATTCCATACTACCTAAGTGATAGTTTTTGATTGATCATGTACACATATTTGGTCACATCATCTTGATGGAAGGTGTGTTAGTGAAATTATAGAGGGTGAATAAAATGGTATCATTAGAGTATGCTAAGATCATTTTTGATATCGGTATCATTCTAGGTTTATAATGTTATCATGATATATTCATCCATGATATTTCCCGATTTATAGTTCCATTATCTGGATTTACGATGAAGGGGATAAATTTATAATTGACATAAAAACGTGATAATTACTTCTATAATATGAATAATAACTTCAGATTGGCACCAATAATGATCCTACCAGATCCATGTGTTGAGTATATGGTGAATTTTACCCCTTGTAGAATAGTACTTCGAGCGATGTTGAATCGGGGAGAATTATTTATGATGTATGAGTTACCGAATTTGAGGAAATATAAGAAAAACTACCATATGCACGACCTCGATCTACAAGAAATCTTTCATTATTTGATGTTTTTGCATGATTATCTATTGGGTGAAATGATTATTATGTATAAAAATCATAAGAGGAAAAATTATATCTTTTCATAGAAAAAATCAAATCTCTAGAAGTGCAGATGGGTTGAGTAAATGTAGTATTTTAATTCTTAATTAGCATTTACATATGGGATGTCAAATACCTTAGAAGACTATATTACAAGGAATAATCATACCCAGGTAGTTCAAGAGTATAATATTATGTAGAAGATGATGACCTTACTTAATGAGATCTGTGTTGTGGTATAGGAGAGTCAAGAGCATATGACTCGGGAATTTGTTTCAGAATAATCTAAACTATTAAGGAAAATCAATGACATATTGTATGGAAATAAAAAATGTTTTACCCTATGGGAATACTTTGATGGTGGGGAATCAACTTCCAATTAGACCAAAAATGAGGATGAGATCATCTATGTTAGGAATCAAGAAGTTTTTCTGATAATTATATTAGATGAGAAGGCCCATGAATTTCATTCCTCGAAGTGGAGAGTGCATCCAAGTGTAACAAAAATGTTCTTTAACCTATTCCATGATTTTTGGAGGTATAACATGACATTGTATATATCATGGTTTATTACATGTTTCTTAATATATCAATAGGTGTAGGCTATGAATCAATAACCTAGATGTTTCCTACACCTGTTACCCATTATAGAATTGAAGTAGGGTGATCTCACTATGAATGTGTCCTACAAAGTATGATATTATTTCTTGGGGATATGCTATGATAATGTGTTCTTGAAATTGGTGGATCTTGGGAGTAGTAAAAAAATTTCACAATGATTGAATGTAGAGAGAGTAATAAATAAACATATTAGATGTCTACATTCAAGGATCTTTATAGTATTCCATGTAGATAAAATATGTGATGGATGGAGGCTGGTGAGTAAGTGTTGTTTGGATTTAATCTCTTGTAGGAGATGTCAGAGCAGGTTCAGTTGATTTGAAAGCATATGGCTATGGTTTAGAGTAGAAAAAATATGTGTACAAATGGATGTTGTTGAGCCATATAGTTTTCATAGTTTATCTGTATATTCCTTTTGTTTTTTTTAAATATTGGTTCAACATAGGATACAATGTTAGAAATGTCGGTGCCCATGTATGCAGGGACATTTGATACTATAGAGATAATTGGGATGATGGCTTACTGATTAGATCTACCATTGTTATAGAGGGATATGCCCGATTTTTTTCACGTGTCAAAAAATTTGTGGTATCACTACAACCGTTATCATGTGATAAATGTGGATAATGGTTACCTTGAGAAATATGCTTCCTTTTAAGAGAATCTGATATGTGTGTTGAATCGAAGTTAGAATGTACTATTGTGAAATATTGTGCTGATAGATTTGGTTTTTTGGTGACATGGTTTACTAGAGGAGGTAAAATTGGAGAGTGAAATACATATAAGGGATTAGTAAGATATTTATTTTGTCTCATAATATTAGGTATGTATTGGAGTATATATTAAGGATGCAATCATATAATGTGGAGCGAGTTTTTGTTCCCCAACATTTTTGTAGATGTCTTGGGCTTTTTTGACGATAGTTTTTTTGAGTTGTTTGATCAGTTTTTAGTTGGGTTGTACATTGTGTTTCTATGTATGGCAGTTGAAAAATATTGGTGGAATAAGGAATATGAATTTTTGGTTCACAATTTTAATAAACCATATATCTTGTCCCCACAAACTATGCAACCCCAGATGTAGGGGATTCACATGGTCGGTGCATATTATGTCAAACAATGTTCCCTTTTAGGAGAAATCGTGTTCCCCCGTGAATTGGTGTATGGTTAAGGAACAATATATGGAAAACAATGTTCCCATTCCAATGAATGTATGAATAAATTTTTAGTTGATCAGAAAATTAGATTTAAAATACAACCCCCACCCCCCCCCCCCATTTTTATCCAAAAAATGGCCCTAACATTGGTATATTCTAATCCCCATGTTTTTTAGGCTCCCAGAAAAATTCAAGGGACACAACCTCCATTATTCATGATTTAAATGGTGGATGGAAGATCTAAATATCTCTTAGTAAGAGGATATTATCCCATATTGTTTTCTACATTTCTCATGTCTCTCACTCATATTTTATTGGGATGTTATCCTATTTTTATAGTGTCATCATCTTGATTTAGTTTATCAAGATCTATTATTTTTTGATATTTATTTTTTGATATTGGATTTTATGTTTCCTTTATATATCTTATTCTTCACCATAGATCTCTTTCAAATGGGGGATTTCCTTCGGTGATCATTTCAATGAACTGAGATAAGTGGTCTACTATTTAAATACCATATTCTTCATTTCAATTATGTGTATGTAATTAATGAATTTCTATGGTTCTTATAGAAATTGAATTACATAAATTTATTTAATTAATTTTTTGAATTGGTTAATTAATGGAATACTATTTTTTTGATTTTGGGTATAATTAAATTATAAATTAATTATTGTGATATTGATAATGTTAGATTTTGGACTTATTATTTATTGATTTAATTATTAGAGTATTGATATTGTGAATTGGTTCAATTACATGTGGATTTAACTAATCAAATTGATATGATTAATTGATTCTTTTGCTAATGAATGGAATTGATGTGATTAATTAATCATGTGACTAATTAATATAATGGATTTAATTATTTAATTTTTTATTAGTTAATGCAATGTATGTGAATAATTGATTTTTGAAATACTAAATAGTGGTAATTTTGATGATAGAATTGATTTCATTTGGTTAATATATGGTGAAATAATTATTATACTATTGTGATGGTGATTTGTGATAAAATGAATAATTTTGATTAACCTTTAATGATTTGACATTGTGATACATGTTATATTATGACACATGTGATATGTGATACTTGTGTATACGTGATTGATTGATAATTGAGTTTGGGACGTGAACTAATACTCGTGATACCCATGTGCGATTGATTTATATACAAGCATGGGATATGGAATGATGATGCAAATACAAATAGAGTGCTATGTGCATTCATGTGACTATTTTTATAGGAATGTTAATGATGGTCTTAATACCCATGGATGTGGGACATGGGCTAAATCTCCAAATACACATGGGTGCTACAAATACTGTTCTATGCCCATGATATTAGCATTAAACAATACTTGAAATTACCAAAAATAGTTAAATAAAATGAATGGATGATTAAATTATATTGAATTATTAATAATTGAGAATTTAATATGAGACATCGTTTGGACTCTAATAGGGGATGAAGTAGGTATTGATGTTCGGGAGTTCTCATGAACATGGGGGATTATGTGTTTAAATAAAGAATAATTGAAAATTTGATATCTATTTAATTATGCAATGTAATTATTTATATATATAACTTCGTAAAATTTTATTTACTAGATATTGTTTTAGACACCATTTGTGGTGGCCCAATGAGTTGTACTCACAACCTAATCGGGATACCTAGTCAGTACCCAAACCTACGTCATGTTTTAAGGATAAGATAAGGGAAAATGTGGCGTGTTAGATGACTATTATGGGACAGATCATGGGTTATGGTACTATATGGGATTTGAGACCCTCCTCATATTTGTAAGCATCGTTATTTATTTTGGATTTTAAATATAGAATCTTGTAATGTATTTTGGATTACAGATCTAATATTGGGTTTTGGATGCATTATTTGTTGTTTTGGTAATCAAGTGATATTGGTAATATAGTTATTATGATTATAACATTTGTTGATTATTTTTATTATCTATACTTGTGTATTATTATTATTATGAGTGTGTAGTCACCTTGCGATAGATATTAGCCCCTCGCTACTAGTGGCCATCCTCATGTGTACATGGAGTAACAACTGAGGTCATGTGAATGACTGGCTTGGGGAACCGGTGTGGGGAACCTAGGTCGGGAAGTTACACAAGGCATGGAGTACATGATATCATACACATCGTGTACTACCACACAGACATGACCCAAACATATGTCATAAGAAGAGCTATGTATATGGACACAACTATAATTACAAAAGTTTATAAATAGTGATTATATTGAAATAGACATCATTACATGGCGTGATACACATGAAGAAATTATACCAATGGAATAAAATATTATATACTAGTACACACAATGTACTACACTAATGTTGGATTATATCCCTTATCAACTTTATCTTCGAAACAGTATGTTCGGGTGCATTCCTTATGTCCATCACCAAATTGTTAGTATAGAATCAAATCGTACAAATAAGATATTTATCCCTTACAGAAGACTTTTTTGTCAGAGTTTTTGGAATCCTTATATGAGGTCTAGAGTGATATCCTCTATCATTTTCCCTTAGGTGTATTTATTGGTATAGTCATGGTTACAACTACATGGGCATGGATCCTCTACATAGAGGATTATTCCAAATTGAGTTGTATTACACCTAGTTTCCAATAGAAATATCATCATTTGTGTGTCATTATATTACAAATTCATGTTCATATATCTTATAGAGGGTCCTAGTGAGCTTTAAAAACTAATATAGATTCATACACATCCATCTAACTCATGGAGTGTGATAACAAAGATGAGTTTTATGTGTAACCGACAAGTAGGAATCATTGGTGGAAATTGCATTATAAAAATTTCTATGTTATTTCATTTTTGTATTGATTTAATTTGGATATTCATGTTATAAGTCCTATAGACATATACCTGTAGAGATCTATCAGTTATTCTTGTTATTATATGATTTGGTTTTTTAGGATGATCAATTGGGTAATGATATACTAACCCATGTATGGTTTTTCAGACACATATCAAGTCCTATGTGGACAATTGACGTTTCAAATGAGACATAGATGGATAAAGGATAGGTGGGGATTAGTTAGTTTAACAAATTGAGATATGATCCTATGGTTATCTTGAAATCAATTCCCATCACTACATATATGTTAGAGTTTTTTAATTCCTTTTTTGAGGGCATGTATTTGGATCATATTACATTCAATTACATGTTTTCATAATCTAGATGTGTGATTTTGATTTATGTAAGCATGTTTAATAAATTAATATACATGGTAACATTTCATTAGCATGAAGATATGTGTCTGAGTGTATATGATTTAGGATATGGCATCTCATGTTAGTGATATTCAGACCCATATCTAGACTGTATCCCATGGACTATTAGAGATGGTGATGGGAATTCATGGTAGGAGACCCTATGTAAAGGGTCATTATATTTACCCTTACTTAGAATCAAACCTCCACTTCCTTATCATTATTTCCCATGAGTTATAAATTAGTGTTTATGTATGGTATATTTTTTGAAAATAACTAATGGGAAATATCTTTATAAGTGACGGTGATGATATTTTAATGAAATTTAGAGGATTATGTTCTATGGTTCCTATGGAATTAGATATTAAGATCATGAAGGGTGTGTTTGTGTAATGGTTTTAATATTTATATTAAAATATTAAATATCCATGTTTGAAAATCCTCAATGTGTATAATAATGTTTTCCTAAAATAAGATATAATCATGTTCCCAGACTGAAACAACATTGTTTTGAAGTTAAACTATAGAAATTTATTAGAAAATAAAATCCAATGACTATTAGATATTTATTAATAACATATTCATGATAATTCCAATTAGTACATAATCATATATTAACAAGGGTTAAAAATGCCATCAATTCATTCTAAAGTATGATAAAAGGATATAATTTTTATTTAAATATCTTTTTTCAATTATGATGAAATCCAATACCATTTAGAATAACAAAATAATGAGATATAACAATTTGAACATTATAATATTATATTTCAACAATTTCCACTAAAATCCCTACTTTTTCTTTAAATAAAGATTATTACAAATGAATTTTCCATTCCCTAATTACTAAAATAAACATACAATGGATCACATAATCCCAAAATAACAAAAATTTATTACTCATATTGTTATTAAAACCAAAATAGATATAATAGTGTAAAATAATAAGAAAAATAAATAAAATATCATGTGAGGAAATAATACATTAATCGCTAATATTTAACCATGAATTCAAAGGGTTTACATAAACTATTCCTTAAATAAATAAAACTATACCGTATGATCTAAGAACCTTATCATAAAATTACTTTTTCTCCTAAAATATTATCTCGTACAATTTATCTTAAATATAATCCAAAATATAATTCTTCCCAAATAATATTTAACATTATATCTAGAGGACATATATTCCTAACCCCCCAAAAAATATTATTTTAATTATTATCAGTTTTTAAAAAATCTTAAATAATTAGAATGAAATGTTCCAATAATATACATCCCAAAATGAAATTAAGTCTTTATCTATCAAATATTATGAGTAAAAAAATCAATTATGAAATTGCATGATCCATTGGTAGGCATTGCACCCATGATTCCATTTGGTTTTTGTTTCAAAACCTTCGACCCGTAAAGATACGTATTGTTGTCACCAAGCATAGGGATTTCCATTAACAAAAATTATATTTATATAATTCCTTTGAAGCTACCAGAAATATAATGAATATACCAAAATAAAATAAATAATCAAATCAACCATTAACAGCTATGGTTTTATATGAAAATTATTTTTTATATGAACTAAGATAATGATAATTTAATATTATTACTCGAACATATGTGATCATATAAAACCTATATGTGATATATAACATTAATCATATGTTCAAAAAATATAAAATCATTATTCCTCATATATAATTTTCCATAAATTATATAATAATCTTACTATTTGAATTCGTAGATATATCAGCCATATTATGTATAATCTTGTTGAACTACAATAACAAAAAACCCAAGTAGGGTATCTATGTTTTTAATTTTATGATCATCCATAGAATTATTAAACAACGTCATATTAGGTTTATCCAACATCCCAATGGAATATAAATTTTCTATATAGGTTCTATTTTAAAATTCAACCTAAAAATTCACAGAGAATGTATAAATTAACCAGAGAATATACCTTGATAGTGTCAAAATAGGTACACAATAAGGTCCCAATAACCATGCACCAGAATGATGTCCAAGACATGATGTAACAAATTCATTCATGGTGATTAACCATAGATACATATGTACCAAATGTTTTTTGACTCATAGTACCGAGATAAGGATGTGTTTCTAGGAAAACAAAATAATCTTTAAATTACCAAAATGTTATGATGTTTAATTATATATATAGTTATCCTCATGTTTTTTAATAGGGTTACATTCCATAATCTATTATTTCATAAATCTTAATCATAGATATTATACTTAAAATTCTTTAAAACCAATGGTATATACCTCATTTGTTACTTTATGGTATTACAACAAGCTAAAATTATTCACATTCCAAAGGAATGAGTACTATAGTAGACTTAGTAGACTAAATATATAATGGATTCACATTCAAAATTGAAAAAAATTAAATAAAACAAAGTGTTTTCTTTTATGAAATCTATATTCTCTCTAACATTTCCTTGTATATCAATCTCAATAAACTTCCATCCATATTGTGGAAAGGAAAAATAACAATGGTTAGATAAAAAAGTTTAGTAAGGGAAATATACATGAGAATATATCATCATTGAATAAGGAATAATCAATATAGAAAGGTAAAAATTATAAAAATCAATAAATTTTATTTAAAACATGATCAAGAATAATAATATGGTTCAAATAAGTGATGATGAAAAAATTTCATATAAAAAATAACATGACAAAAAATATCCATAGATATAATAACTATTCAAATTATCATATGGAATTAAATAACTAATTTCATAGTAATATAATACCAAATACCAAACATCTTAATGATACAATATTTTTTTATAACATGATTGAATGCATAAACTATAAAGGAATATGTCAAATATCTAATCTACTTTATCACATGAGACCTACCGATGCATTTAAGGGCATTAATGGTCCCCAACCATGACGTACCAACTCCAAAGAATTAATCATATTTTAAATGATAAATTTTCTTCAAATTAAAAAAATCAATAAAAAATCATATTCATTATGGAATAAAAAATATCATGATTTACCCGGTCAATAATGTAGAAAAACTATATATGATTAAATGTTATATTATTTAGGAAATAATAATAATAATAATGTAAAGAATATAAATATATCTTCTATAAATGTATCATAAATGATTATGGTTTCAACAAAAAGTAAGTGGATACAAAATAAATCAAGAGATGAGAGATGATATTTAAATCATAAAAATAGTAAAATTTGTATTAACAAACAAATTATTAGAGGATACATGAAAATTAAAGCGGAACATTTAATTTACATTTTCATTATAAAAAATTATTTTTAAAACCATTGAAAATATTAGTAGAATATTAATATCATATAATATTTGTGTTGATGGGATATTCAGTTCACATCATAATCATTAAAAAGAGGCATTCATTTTGAGTTAATCATAATTTAATTTGAAAATGATACATTTGAAATCATAAAAAATATTATTTTCAATCATCTTATAAATTCAATGATCGAATGAAATTTCATTAATAAATAAATTTTCTAAATGAAATTGAATTTTAAAAAACTATTATAACAATATATACATAGATTGGACATATAGTAGATCAGAAGGGAAATAAGATTGAAATATTTATAAATGATTCATTTGTTAATTCTTTTGTTATGGAGGAAAAAAGTTGGAATAAAAAACTACATAAATATCTATATAATAAAAAAATTTGTAATATATGATGGTAATACATTATGATTCCTTTATTGAAAATAATATCAATATCTATAAAATAAGATTTCAAAATAAATTATTACCGCTTAGTAACTACTAAATTATAATACAAGAAGGTGTGAAAATAAATTTAATCATAAATAATAATGTATATGATTAAATTCATGTCACATAAATAAATGGTTATGTATATACACCACATAGATGTTAAAATTCTTATAATACCAAATATACCTCAATAGAGTGTAGACTGATATGAAATTACATAAAATGATATTATAATTGAGGGGAGATTTAATACATGAATTTATTATGAGAAAAAAATGTAAATATAAATAAAAAATACAAATATGAAAAATGATAAAATCCGAGTTCATTTCAAATATTACCAGGAAATAACAGGTTCAATAGTGTATAATCATTACACAATTAATGTTAATTGAGTTATGAAATCCTTACCTCCCGCTTCGATTTTTTTAAACATGATTTGACATCCTATATAATGAATATAAAATTTTCATACATATATTAAAGAATAATTTTAAATCATTTAATGTCCTATACTATCCACTTATATTATTTCAATGCTAATAAATTATTAGTTCATTATTAAAAAAACTGTTTCCATGTGTTAACTATTTCATTTTTCATGGATGGTTCAACTCTATAGTTAAAATTCACACACATTGATCAGGATTCCCCATACTAAATTATGTCATGAATTATATATATATCATATATATTAATTATATATATATAGTTATCCATAAATGGTATAGCTATAAAAATGAATTACATTATTCATAGAGATGGTAGGCCATACAAACGCATGAATAATGTTTTCATTTTTTAAAGGATGATAATGTTATTCTAATATTAATAAAAAATTATAAAAATATAATAATATCAAAAAGGAAAATATATTTTATATATAAATATTTTTAATTATCTAAGTATTTCTATGATGTAAAATGATTTACCTTGCTATGTGGAGACAATGAGTTGTTTGTACGCATGAGTTACATTTTTGATATCTATTAGATAAAAATATAGTGGATAATTGTGTCTCCATAATCATAATAATAATTTGGAATATTTAAGATATTTATGTAATATTTAATATAAGATACCATGTATTTACATTTTTTATATGAATATGTTAAATTTAAAATGTTCTGTTTTGGGTTATACCTCTTCATTGAGAAACCTCTTTTTTAAGATACATTAATGGTAGAAGGTACCTTTTTTGGAAATAACAAAAGATCTAAGATGTGGTGGAGGAATCTATAAAGGTATTAATTTTGGTATTTCTGTTATAAAAGGAGCAATGTGTATTAGTAATAGATGAGAATAGGTGAACTTTTCTATGTTAGTAGAGGGGCACTCTTGGAATTATATTGAAAATAATTTGTTTTTTGAATTTTAGATCATTTAGTTAATTATTATTTATTCTAAAATATCATTAATTTTATTCTTGGAAATACATGAAATATAATATTATAATATTTTTTGAAATCATGTCAATTGAATCCAAAATGCAATGACTTTGATGATTAGGAAGATTTAATGATAATATAATTATAAAAAATTAATGGTTTTTATATCATTATAAACCATTTCATTTGGTTTAACCTTTTGTTTTAAAATTTTATCCTTTTCCATTGTAATGAAAATTTAAATATTAAATGATTATAAATTTATATATATGTTTGTATTTGGATAATACATAGGTAAGGGATTAAATTTGGGTCCACAAATAATCCTAATTTTTCTATTTCTCAATCTGTATATTTTTTTATAACTTATTGAAGTATATTTATTATAGGATATTATAATTTTCATTTTGCTAACATTATACATGAATAAAATTTTAAAAATATTAACCAAAATATATTATAATAAACCCAATTAAAACTTATAAAAAATATTTTACTATCTCCAAAATTCATTGTTAAATTTTAATCAACCAAAAAAAATTTTAATAGAGTTTTTCAAACCATTTACATTATTTTTAAATACCTGTATAAGAACCGTGTTGGCATTTCATATGAATTTAATTCAATTATTTCATAAAAAATTAAAAAGAAATAAACTATAAAAAAATAAGTAACATAATTTCAAAGTAAATTTTTATTTTACAGGAACACTTATTTACTCACATATTTTTGATGAAATATTTTTTAATATGTTATTTATACTTTTCTAGCCATGAAAAATAATTGTAGAAGAATTTGGGTATGCAAATTATCATACATAACTCAGTAATTATAATATAATAATCAAAATCATGAATAATAATTCAGATTTAATTTAGAATTGTAGTAACTAGTTGCACGTTATAAAATATTATTGTTATTATACTAAAATTCAATTTTATAGTGTTGGGAAAACATTGTGTTGACACTGAAAATGATTTTCATCTTTATCATGAAATAAATTTTAATCCATATGCTTCAAAATATTTCTTCATGATGTTTTTTCTGTTATCGAATAAGATTCCTTCCATAATTATTATAAATTATTATATATTATTTATATCTCTTTACTATCATAAATATTACAATATTTCCTATAAAACTGAATATTTTATTATTCAACTAAAATTTAACATATTCTGAAAATTTTAGTTATGAATTCCATATTATCAAATATTGTTCACGTAGGTTTTTATATAAACTTGAAAAATCATGAATCAATAGAAGATTATTAATATAAAGTTATTATAATATCATAATTAAATATTTTAATTTATATTATATAAATTTTACTAGAAATAATTATTTACAAAATTTACTAGATGAAAATGAAGTAAAAAGATGTTAGATATAAAGAAAAAATGGTTTCTACTCAAGTTATTATACTTCTTAAGAAACTAAATATACAATGACGCATGTTATTAATGTTATTAATAAAATTTCTAATTTTTACTCCACAAATCAAAATACTTTTATTAATATCATATTTATTCATTTAATAAATTTTTCTAACCATCCATGTCAGGGGATGGTGAAAAATAAAATACACCATTCAGGGAGGAGATTGTCTATATATACAAAGAACAACATATTATTTTTTCTATAGAAGTTAGCAGTAATATAAAATTGTTGATCCATTAATATAATAAAATTTAATTATAAAAATGTTACATTTTTCATAATATTTGTATTAATTGAATATTATTTGAGAGGTGTGGATGAATAAAATAAATCAAAAAGTAATTCTTATTATATAACACCCATGTTGACTGTTTATGTCTTTCCAAGAAATGACTCATAGAAAAAATGATATTGGAGGAATTATTATATATAATGGATTGAAAATATGAATGAAGTCATTAAAAAATAAATCTAATGATATGGTTTTCTTAAATTGTTTCGAACTACGATCCTTAATATATATAAAAATTTGACTTTTCCATGTAATTGAATGTCTTGTTAGTGGTAAATATTGAATCAAATTGGATATATAGAATTCAAGTGAAAATATATTAGAAATATATGTGGTTATGAATTTATAACCTGATAATGGTATTCATATGCCCTCAATATCATATTAGAATTCAAAATATTGAGACGTGACAAAGTAAATTATTTCCCATAATAAATTGAAAATTTATTTTACCATTGTAACTATTTTTTCCTAATTTTATAAGTTGAAACCTAAAACCTATTTTTGAAATTATGAGTACTAATATGGAATGAAATTTATCTATTTGAAATTATTGATATGATAAAATTCACATTAAATTCTAATTGCAATATATAGAAAACTATATTTATAAAAAAGCATAATTTTTTATATTAGATGTATATATTTTTATTTTAGATCATTTAGTAATTAAATTAGAGGTAATAATATTTGTATGGATCTACAAACTATATTGGTGTAATTATTGGTAATATATAAATTTAATACATTAATATAAAATTTCATAAGACCAAAAGTTCAGGATTTTTCAAATTTCAATATTTGAACTCCAAATATGATGTTATTTTTATAAAAATGATAATATAAAATTTAAATATAATTATTAATAAAATATACTTATAATATACTCTAATGGTGAGATAATATATTATACACCATGTAATTATTTTCTATGTATAATGATTACCTGAAATAGATGCTTTTAGAGTCATACAAACAACCCCTTTGTTTTATTATATATCCAATCAAATATCAACAATAAAATATACCTTTCAAAAAGATAACTTCTATAAAAATGGGCATCATCCTAATAATTGATAAGAGAATAAAACAATAACCACTTCCCTAAAAACTATAATTCTCTAACTATCCATTTTTTATTTCACAATGATGTTATAACTTTATGAAATTTTCTTTTAAAATCAATTATTTCTATGGAACATGAATTTTACTTAGAAAAATATTTTATTAATATTTGAAACCAATATAATATTTTTGAAAATAATACATTATTTCACTCATACTTCTAAAATCAAAATATATTAAATCAACACACCCAATAAAATAATCAATTTCAAAAAAAATAATTAAATTTATTAATATTTGAGTCAAAATAGTGAAATTAAAAACATTAAATTAAACACATAGATATTATTAAAAATTTGTGGTTCAAGAATGAAATAAAACAACTGACACTGAATAAAAGATAAACTTCATAGAAATGACACTCATTCCATACAATATATTCAAAAATACTGAAAACCCTTCTGAACAAACAAATCACCATACTAAAACTATAGAACCCCATGGTTCATTGGGTACTCACTCCACTAATAGACAACATAAACATATGAATTTACTAGTTTTCAATAAAAAATGTGAATTTTATTCATATAATATGGATATTTTTTAGATTATAGATTTAAATTGATCTTTTAAGTGTTAGAATATAACTAAAGAAATGTTTGTGGGTGTTTTTTAATTTACGGATGTTTTTTAAAAGAGTATTAGTCTCTTATGGATCATGGTTAGGGTGTCATTGCATAGAATCTAGGCTAGAGGTTGTATGTCATATGGTAAATAGTGTTTGTTTTAGTATAGTGGAGTAAGTAATATATTTTTAAAATTTTAGTGTTTGTGGGATGAGAATTCAGATGTATAAAATTAAGAAATTTAAAAGCATATAATTAATAAGAACTGTTTCTAGAAGTTGAAATAACATATGGAAATCGGTTTAATAATGTGTTTTTTGTTAACTTCAATTCTGGGAAAATGAATCTTTTATGAGGTGGAAAGGTTTTGATCCCACATTTTCATGTTATCCATGTTCTATAACAAGATTATATATCATTAGTGGATGATGAATCTTTATTTGAACTACTAGAATTTACATGTCGAGGATTTCATCCTATAAAATACAAGACCAATGATTTTAAACCCTATACTTAAGCGAGATAAGTGTAATATCTATAAAAATTGGTACGAGTTATATAATTCCATTATAAAGGTTTACTTGAATATGTAATGTTTGACCTGTAGAAGGGTCAATATGTTAGTGTATCCTTATATAGGTTATGACCTATAAACATCTTTATGTGTTTCCTAGACCACAGGAATTTGAATCATTTCTAGGACCCCCACAATATTAATAAGTAATTATAAATTAAAACTATAATTGAAATTTGAATTTCAATGATACATAAGGGCCACTCGAAGACATGTAATAGTTACATAAAAATTTAAAGGTCATAAATTACTAATAAACTTATATATATGTTTTTATTTACATGATACATTAGAGCTACCGTCTGAATCAAATGGGTTGATGCACACTTTTTTGGAAAATTTGGATGTTTTTATGAGTTTTATGGATAATAAATAAGGGTTATATGTTTATAGAAATTATCATGTGGTGTTCAAGAGGGGAAACATCATTTCATTATTCATATTTTTATACCACGATGCAACCATTTTACAAATTGTGATAGGTCAAAATAAATATGGTATTTTCTTTTTATAAAAGGGAATGAACATTTAAATTTTTTAATTTTTAGGATGTGAAAGTCGGGGTAGAATGATGACCCATCCAATTACAATTTATTCCAATTTATTTGATCTATACAGATTAAAGTAGTCTTTTTTATCATTAATATATGATTTTTCTTATGTTAATAGTTTTTATTGTTCCTTATAGATAACTAATTTGGGTATCTCAAGCTTGTAGTGTGATGTTAATTCCACTAGATAATAGGGGTATTAAATCCAATATAATATTTACAATTTCCATTAAAGTGTTAAAAAATTTCTATTTCATGGTTTACTATATTTTATTGACGTCTCAAACATGGTATAATAGTCATTTTGTTTCAAGGTGATATTCCCCATTACATGAATCTATAAAATTAATTATAATTAATTTTGACCATCATCACTTATATTAATGTATCATGTATTTCAATATCCTCTCATGGGCATAACTGAGGATGAGAGGACCATTGTAGAATATGGAAAAATTATTGTGGTAGGTGTTCTATATTACATTACCATATGGCTATTTATTTTGGATTTCACATGTCTTATTGCAAATATTAGTATGGTTAAAATAAATAGTGAACAATATTTTTCTTGATAATTGTATTTGCATGGAATTTTTCCTCCTAGTGTCATACAAGTTATTATTCTGTATTTTTATTTTAAATCTCAATTTGACTATATTTTCGAGGGAGTAAATATTCAAATTGAGTTGTGAGGGTCCTATGATAGATCTATATAATTAAAATGAGATATAGATTTCGATGGATGGATTCATATTAATAGTATCATAGGAATGAGAGTCAAATGACTATTTTTTATTGTAGAGGCACTATTGGACACATTAGATCACCATCAAGATGGTGGGTTATAGTATTTGAGTATGATTTGGGAAGAATGATATATAAAAGGAATATGTAGTGTGTCAAAAATGGTTTCCTCTAGGAAATGGTATTGTGAGAACTCTTAGGGATGTTTTGATTTATGAATTAATTTTGTGTTTCCTGAATTATAATTTTATTTGGATAGACATCATTAGGGAAGGTTTATGTATAGATTCTTTGATATTGGGTAATCATTTGGCAACTAATGTGGGATTCAATAAGTTTGTAGCGATCAGTGAGGTCTTTAGGACAGACTACAGTCATTCATGGATGATATGGGAATGGGGATGGGTTCAAATTGATGAAATTATGTTTTTTATATTGGATTTATGAGATTATACTACGTAGGGACTAATTTTTGTGATGTGGATAAATTTATGGAATCTCTTTTAGTGAGATGACACATCATGGTACTCGTATATTTAAAGTGTATTGGTCAAGAATGTGATGTGGTATGGACCAAATGTGTGGCCAACCCATTAAGGAAAAGGTGACACCAATGATAATATCTGAGTGACAATGGATTTTTCAATGTAATTATGTGGGATTTATTTGATGTATGGACTCACACAGAGTGATAATATTCTAGATTAACCACCCATAATAATATAGGATTTGTCTAGGATACGGGGTTGGGACCCTACCCAATGTAAAATGGTATAGTTATTGGATTGGTATGACATGACTGAGGTTTGCTATAGATATTATATTATATCAGTGGGTAATATTTAACTCATGGGTTGTAACATTACTTTTATTTATCATTTATTGGGTGTCAACGTAAAAATACTAACTATGTCTCTATGATTTGTTAAGACCCGTAGACATGGGTTTCATGGTATCCTAGGTAGAATACAATGTCCTTATTCACAATATTATATGATGTTACATTAATTATATTTATTTTTGTCATTGTAACACTTGAATATGCCGTAATAAATTACAAGAAAGTATTGAGAGCTTATAAAGTTATATTTCACATAATATATATGGGAACCATGGTGTGTGTGAAGAAATTAATATTCTTATATATGTATGAGTTCTTATTGTGTATTTAATTGATATTGAGTTTCTCAACAATGATTTTAACATGGGATGGTAGAGTTCCTAATCGATGAAAAGAAATACATTAAATTTATTTATTAATTAAACTTTTTTATATGTGATCATTATAGTGAGAGATTGCTTGTTTTTTTACTCTATGACTCTTTACACATTTTTAGTTTTAGGGATGGGTACTTTCTTTAAGTATTCAATAATTTATTGTTTGGATGTTAGTTAGATATTCATATTTCAATAATTTTTCTAATAATGTGGTCATTGTGTTTGCAAATTGTGATTTAATACCTCACTACTAGTTAGAGTACTCATGATATTGTTGGGGTGATTGTGGTCATAGATTGAACCAAATTGGATTTTATGATTGAATATATCAAATGCATTACCTGGACCTCTGCATGAAAATTATAGTATGTTATCTTATTTTTTCTGATAACTATAACTGTTAATAAATTAATCTCAATTCAATTTCTGAACACGTAAGGGTTGAATCACCCATGAATATTACATAATGAAAAGATCATAGGTGATTAAAACATAATCATACCATTCAAAAGAATAAATTAAACCTCCATCAATCCTATAATAGAAATTCTTTATATGTAGTGATGAACTAAACAGAAAACTCATCACCCAACATTGAGAAAATATCCTCAAATAACAATAAGAATATATGCTCAAATGACAACATAGAAAAATATTCTAAAAATTAATTTATTAATCCCCAAAAATGAAATTTAGATCACATAAATCAGACCATCTATCCTAGAATAAAGTGTTCACCACCACTTTTTTTTCTTCCTAAATTTTAAAATAAACTAATTTCATTAATGATCAAAAAAAAATTGTAAGGAATATTTTTACTAGAAACCATATCAATTTTCTACAACAAATTGGATACTAATTTATGGGAATCCAATGCTAGAGAACTAATGAAATTGGATTTCTAGTCATATATTTATAAACCTCTTTATCCCAAAAAGCACAATATAATTTCATGGTACCATGGAAAAAAATAAAACAACAACTTACCAATGTAAAATATGTTTTATTTATTTATATGACCCATCATTACACATTTATTGTACAATTAATAGTAGATGCATAAATAAAATTGCTTCAACCAAAACATCAAAAATAATGTGGTTGGGTCAAACAATAAGAGATCAAGATAAAACTATTATTTTATAATAACTTTTAAGGAAACATATTCTCCACTTCAATGCCAAATTACATACATTACTATTCATTTATGATAAAATATTCTCATCCTCTAAAATAATGATAACATATTACACATATAACATAACCACCATATCCCCTCACTGGAATGTACCGACTGATCAATCAATAATTACAATCCTATAATTTACCAAACTAATCCTATGTACTAGGCAATGTTCACACATATTATTATTAGAAAAATACTAATAAAACCTCTAATGAGAGTAAAATTACTCTTAAAATTAATGAAAAGCATTATTTTTAATCAAAACATGAAAAAAATTATTCAATTATAAACATTAAGATGATTCTGGATCCGATAATTTTATAAATTTTCAAATTAACCATATATCCCTATTAAAAAAAATAATTTTTTTAAAAAAATTAAATGAAGGATTTATTAAAATTTATTCTTTAGAAAAAGATATGAATATAATATATCTAAAAATACAGCCAACCCTATTTTCATTTATTTTTTTAGAAAAAAACTATAAAATTATTAAAATTATTTTTATCTAATACATGTTTTATTCATTTTTTAATAAATATATTATAAAAAACAAACCCCCTAATTTAAATAATATAATAAAACTTTACTAGATGATAATATTTACATTCATGCACATTACATGAGAATTTTCCATCATAATGTTCAAATCAAAAACCATTTCATAAAATTATTTAATTAACTATTATAAAATTCAATATTTTAATTATAATAAATGAATTATCATCCATATAAGACAATAAAAAAATTATACTAATATTTTCCAACATATAGACATTTAAATACTATATAAATGAATATTCAAGCAATATTTCAGATTAGATACATTAAAATCATAATAAATATAAAAGATAGGAAACATGTTAACTAATATATCACCATAAAAATTATTATTTTATTAGAGATAAAAATATATGTGTATAAAACATTATTATCCACTTTTTAACATTGAAATTATCTTTTCAAAAACTAATATATGAATGATATCCTTCAAAAACATTAAATTTTATGTTACCACTTTACATACAATAAAATAAATTGAATCATGAATATTATGATTTACATTTTTATTGAAATCATAACTATATTAAATTGGTAATATATCACCTCTAAATGATATGGAATTATATGATTAAAAAATTTAATGAGTCCAAAATTCATTTTAAATATCATTAAGAGATGGAAATAAACTAAATTCAAATAATACAATCATATTATATTCAAGACATTGTGTATTGTAATGCGAAAAATTGTACCATATTTGATAATTAACATCAAAGAATAAAATTAGAGTCAAGTACACAAATATCATCGTCATATCCCTAAAAACTCTAGATCATATCACTAACAATGAATAAACAAAAATCATAGAACACATACATCTATTTAGATAAATAAATTAAAATTTCCACTAAAATCACCATAAGTATAATCCACATTTTAAAAAATGACAATAAAATAGGATGTATCAACACCTTTTAGTTATTCATCCAATTCATTGAATTATATATCCATGTATTTACACTCTGTGTAAAGCACTCGCATAAAACTATAAGGGTCTTTAATTCCTTTATCATAGCCAGTATCAAATTCTATGACACAACAAATGATTGATTTATAGTGTCACCTTACCAAATACATGCAGTCATCACTACTGAATAACTATATACTCTATCTAAAATATCATGTTTTTTATAATAAAATTTTATGAACCACTCTGTCTAGGAACCCCTCGTGGAATAATAATTCAGACCAGTATGTATCATGAAGCATTCTATCAATAGGATATGGTTTGGAGACTAAAACTAAGTGTTTAAATCATAAAAAATTTGAGATGATTCCATTGTGAATCCCTTGAAATATCAATACAACCACCAATAAATTCCATATAATATAATGTATAATATATCATAAATACATTTAAATTTAATTCATAAAATAAGCTATAAAATAAATCAAATAAAGCAACACCCAAAGTTGTAACTCTTGAACCCCAGTCATAATGTCCTCGAACTGGTAATTTGTATCTCAACCACTAAATCCCACCTTGAAACCCTAATATAGAATATTTTATAATGGATTTAGAATAAAAAATTTCATGTTGGATTATCATTAAAGAAACTAATATATATGGGAAGAAATTAAGCTATTTTTCTACAGATTAATCATTTTATCACAACTCCCACTTATACTAGGTTATTTATCACATATCCACAGCATGGTTAACCCATTTAATATTGCACATATGTATCGTAAAATAAAATAAAAAGAACATATGTCATGAAAGTATCGAATAACCCCTTCATAACTAATCCAATCACACTCACAACAAATGAAAAATGTCTTATATTAAAATATCTAATATTTCAAAAATATTTATATAAATTAATACTACACAAAATATATAGCTATATATCCTTACCTATGTACCACATAACTACATGGAAACCATATATCACATCCCCATAAAAATTGGGTATCTTATACATGAATTAAGACAACCTCATGCCCACCTACAATCATGTTTGGAGCTAACCATGTTACCATTTCACAATCACATAATAATAAAAATCAATATATGCATACTTTTAAAAATATTAATATAGGTAATATGCATAAACCTACCTTGAAACATGATATCTTTGACTATATCAAAATATTTTTTTAGGAATAAGTTTTTTTGGCCTTATTTTCCCTAAGAACTATGATGATTATAAAATTTTCTAAAAACCATATCCACATGTTGGATTTCTTAAGGCTATTAAAGTTATATAGTGGTGAGTATGAAAATAAAAACATAAAAATGAATATTGTGAAACAACACAATCCCATCCTAAGTGATCACATTCAAAATCAATAACACAATAATCTCAATGAACCAAATCACCAGTCCCTTCTTCATCGACACCAACTTAAAATATATTACATTATCACTAGTGTTTTTATTTACATGTACTTGTTTATTATAGGTGAAACATGGTAATATATTCTTCTGACATCGGTTAATATTGTCAAGTCATAGAGAGAGAGACCGGTTTAAAAATACATTATGTATGTGTGGTGTAATTAAAAGTGAATGATATGCCTACTGCTTTATTGGATTTATATATTAACATTTTGATTTATTAAAATGTATAATGCTTTTTTTGTGGCTAGTCATCACTTTTAATTTTTCTCTGATTTAGGAGTGGGTTGATGAACTATAGTTTTTGTAAATGTTGTAGTTTATTTGTGGTTGGGGATGACGTTAATAGATTGATCAAGTCACTATGGAATGGTTGATCCAATAATGATCCTATTATAGATGTGAGGATTTAATGAAAGGATATCACTCTAAGGGATCATCATAAATCAATTGGTGGTGGACCTTGTTCATGATACGATATTGGAGTAGTATGGATAATCCTATATGGTGTTGATAGAAACATTTTCCGAGTGAGTGAATATCACTAATTATCATGGTGTATTGGCAAATTTGAATAATGAAGTTCCTATGAGATAATAACAATATACATTTAGGGTTTTGGTCTAATTCTCATTTGTGAGTGAGTTGACAACATTTTTACATTATGTTCCATACTATATTAATGGTGGGATGTTGAGATTGTTTTTATGACCTATTTTAGTGGAAATAATGAACTCTTATGATGTGGGACTTTCATATCATCTATGGGTGTGAATCCCTTATTCCTCAACAATTTTTACTCCATTATATGAATCATTAGATGGTCATTATAGAACCAAAATCACCAGCATACATGTTTTTGACAATATCATGATTCCAAAGTGAATAATATGTGTTTATTTGAATTTATTCCTAGAAGTAGTTCTGATAATAATTTTTCCCATGATGAAATGATAAATAGTACATGTGTTCCAGTTTAGTGAAACAATAGCAATTGATTGGGGGCATTGTGGGTAGAGAGGGAGGATAGTTAATTAACCTTGTATTAGGAACATGTGTTCAATGTTAGCAACATATGGTGATTTTATTGATGTTAGGATTCATCTATTAATCAAGGAACCATTCTTTGATGTTTAAAAACACGTTAGTGGTGGAATCCTAAAATTTTATGATATGGGTTTTTTGGAGGATTTATGACTGACTGTATTTCATGAAATTCAATGTGGTGTGGTGTGGAAGTGTATTAAGAACATAAATAGGAATGAAAAGTTTTATTCATGGTTTTGTATAAGGATTTTTAAGGAAATTCTATTGTGATTATATTATATTTCGATAGTGGAGGAACACAGTTTCTTACATTGGAAATGGATTGTGAGAGTTAGTATCAGTGATGGTTAGTATTATTGTGAGTGTTGAGATGCAATGTCTAGGAATCATTAATATAATATTGATGAACTATAAAGAAAATGTTTTGATAGGTCAATTCTACTCATATGTGGTGTTTTGTTTTAGAAATATCCTCATAAGACATTTTCTATTGTTCAGAGATTCATATGTAAAATAATTATTTAAATAGTGAAATATTTCAGTAATTGTATGTATATATTTCATGGTACATCCCCTTATTTCTTTATGAGAAACAAGATCATTTTATTAGTATTATGCTTCTATTTTCATATTTTTGGGGATGCTCGTGATGATAGATTTTACCATTCTGTGATTGTTCAGGGTGAAGGGGTTATAATTTGATGACACTAATATCCTAATATGAATTTAAGGATGATTTATAAGGACATGATGCTAAATAAAATATTTATTTTGGTGATTTTTTATTTCACTTGGTAACATAAACTATTCAAATTGATGAGGATATTTACAATGAAATTAGTCAAGGAAATAAATTTAAATTTCATTTTGAAATAAGGATCGAAATAAAAGAGGTATTTAGAAAATAGACATTAAATGAGTCCCAAGGGACATATTTAAGGGCATGGGAAAAAAATTTGGTCATAGAGTATTCATATCCTATAGCTTATTTCCTATAGTTCCATCAATAATCTAGTATAGTGAAACCAATTTTCCGGTGGAAAATGATATATCCTAGTATGGCTCATGGGATAACTGAAAAGATGATGAAAAATTATCAACTACTTGGTAGACCCCTCTATCATCGCTCAATGTGAACAACTATTTGTTGACCTCCATAAAAGTGTTTTAACATGATGAAACAAGAAAAATTCACTAGGGCCACCCCCTCTTCTTATTACACATTCAATTTTCTAATTATTGGTTTCAAATAATGCCCTCAGACCCCTAATCACCTTCCTTATCTTCAATGTGGGTATATATGGTTTGTAATCTGTTTGGAACGTCAATTATAATTATATTCATGAACCTCAACATCTATATAGTCTTTGTTTTCTCACTATTAGGAAATGTTACAAATCTTTTTTGTAATATTACATATTTTTAGAGAGATTTCCTACAATCATTATCAATTATAATTCTTATTGAATAATAGGAAGATAAATGACATGAATTCTTCTCTATTTTTGCGTAATGATATCACTTAATATGACACATATCTATTCATTAGTAATATGTTTAAGTGTTTTAAAATCATTCAAAATTTTAATACAATGACATTGGATTTAATTATAGGTTTTATGTTAAGATTTATCTTTATTAGAAGGAACATGTGTTGGATAAATTGCCTTTTCATTTTAAAGATCCATAAATTATTATGCTATGACAGAATTATTCTTCCATTGCGTTATGTTTTGGTACCAATGATTAGGAATTGGATTTTCTTAGACCTTGATAAATTTTTAATGAAATTCACTCTTAAATATGGAATATGAAATGGAAATGATCTTTTTAAAATTATTAATTTTTAGATGGATTGGGATAAAATAAAAGAATTAATTTTTTTTCCAAATATGATAATTTATTTTGAAATTGTTAAATAAATTTATAAGTTTATTAAAAGGTTTCTTTCCTAAAAATGTTATTTCGTGGTAACATTATATGAAACAGAATGGTGTGTTTTTGGGATTTTGGTTATATATTATTGAAAATATTGTCATATAAATGTGATGAATCATATGAGATAGATTATTGTAAATTAATTTGGTTTTAAGTGGTTGTTTTGAAATTCAATATTTCATTAAAATGTTAATAGAAATTAACATTGAATTATCTTTGATATTGATCATGGTATTTAATTTGTTTTTGGTAATGGGATATATAATCTATTTTAGGATAGATATGATAGTGGTCTATTATGACTCATTATGTTATATTTTTCTTTGTTTTGGAAATAATGTGTTATTCAAAATTAACATTATATATAAATAATTTTACATGCATGTTCTATTATTTATGTAAATTAATTTTTACTTGGATGTACTTGATGTACCGAGTATGAATCCAACCCATGGTGGTATGTTTTTTCTCAATTATCATAGGGTTAATCTAAACCACATATGATTATGTTTTACTTATTGGACACATGATAAATTTGTCCCTTATTTGAAATTTTTGGGCACCATGGATGGGTATATTTCCCCTGGGTGCCAAATGTTTTATCAGGGATGGTTATATGACCCCAAACATGAGATAGTGTGGGTTGATAATCTTGATGTGCATGTAGACATGATAGTATTAATAATTTATTTATGTACCATTTCTGATTGACAAGAAGGATCCTAGGATGAATAATTAATTTATGCATAATTATTTAAATATTGTAATTATAAGGCCCCAGCCTTAAACCTTACTTAATCTTGAGTTATTACAAGATTACACATTGAGGATCTTTTCAGGTTTAGAGTTTTAGAGAATTAGATCATGAAACTTGCATTACATTCCACATTTAAACAAAGTGGTTACATAAAAGACAGTATTCATTCTTCCCATCAACGGAAACATATTTAAAATGAAACATGGATTCTTTCTTGACACATCCTCGACACTATCATCACATCATGTACCTTTCCCTTGACCTGTGAAAAACATTTCAAAAACTTGGGATGAGCATAAAAATCTCAGTAAGGGTTATAAAAATATGGAAAGGAAACATGAGTTCGTATATACATAAGAATGAAATCATACTTTACCCATAAAATATAGGCATATCAAATCTGAATAAATCATAGAAAACATAAGACATAAAGGTAACTTGAGGCATTCATAACATTCTTACGTAGGGAGTAATCCTCTTGGTTACGTTTGGAATACCCATCACAGTATATTCCCTAAATCTCTTCGGAGAAACCTTAACGTTTCACTCTTTCGCGTTACCCAATGCATTGGAGAGCTATATCGGGCTCACCCGCCCTTAGTTTATCATGGAACCACCCGTTCTTCATAAAAATTCCCAAGAACCATAACATAATCGTATCACATAAAACATGAATAAAGGAAAAATAACATTTCCACGTTTCAATCACAATATAACATTTTAGGATATTGAAATAATTAATCCATTCAAAAAAAAAACCATTTCCAAAACAATTTAAAACATTTAATAAAGATATTTTTGAATCAAAGTGTCCCATACCACCTTGAAGCTTTTAACATTTTAAACCATTAATATCCATATAAATAAATCCTTAAAACAATTTTGAAAACATGGATATTAATAAGAACAAATAATGAAAACATTTAAAACGATATTTTGGTTAAAGGGGTTTTACCAAAATTAGAGACACTTGAATACAATAATCGAGGAATAACATTTAGTCAGAACTTTATAATATCATGAGAATAAAAGGATTCATGATATAATACTCCAAAGGACAGTATATACACCGTATAAGAGTGAATTGGTGCATAACAACAATGAACCCTCAATAGAAATGTCAAATGTGATGAAATCCCTTATAAAGAAGGTATCCTTAAATTAAGGACAAATCAATCTCAAAATATGTGTGAAAAATATAAATACACCCAATATAAGTGGATATTAAGTGTAAAACAATAAAAGGTCATTCACACATATTCAATGGATGACATATTCAATGACTACATGTTGAACCCAAAGAAATCGAAATTGGGTTAAAAAGTTCCCTTGACAGCCTAACGGCATCACATCAAAATGAGTTGATGAGAGATAAAAAGTGTATCTCATCACTTGGACATAAAATTTACATCAATAAGGACATATGAGAACTTATCCCAACATAACAATATGTAAATTAAAAGACCCAACAAAAGAAGTCTTTTAAAAAAGAGGAGGGTGAAAGGTTCCCTTACCGACTTGCGTATCTTTCAAAACATACACCCCATGAAAGAAGGACAATATATCATTGATGTAAATACTCATAAATGAATTTATATTACACAAAGAGTAGAATAATGGGCAGTAAATACACCACTCAATGGAATTTGTGGAAAATGTAGCATAAATCTAACGAGAATAAAAGTGAGATGAAAAATCCCTTACGAAAACTCGGCAGCCTAACGGTGCCACATAAAACTTCTGAATATGGATTGATGAGATCAAATAGGGTATCTCATCACATTACAATAAAATTTACAGAAATAGTAATATAAAATAACATCCCCAACATTACAAAGAGGAGCTTAAAAGAAGTGACATAAAGGAGAGTACTTAAAAAGAAAGAGAGAGGTTAGATCTTTTACGAAAGTTCGACGGCCGAACGGCGCCACTCAAAACGTCCAAAATGGATTGATGAGAGAGAATAGGGTCCCTCATCACATGAACATAAAAATTACAGTAAGTATAATATAAAAGAACATCCCAATCACAAGAAAGATGAGATTATAAGGAATGACAAAAAAGAGTGTACTTAAAAAGAGAGGAGTAGGATCCCTTACCTCGGGTCCGACTTGACTCGATCGTTCATTAATCTCCTGAATAATAAACTTGAGTTGATTTCTACTTCCTTAAGAAACTTTTTCATGTTCATTATTACTTTTATACCACTTATTACCATGTCATAAACATTATGTAATCATTTTAGTTAATAATATTTGTTTTGCCGATATTTGGTTCTTAAGACGAAAGTGGACTTCTTACAATTACATGTTGTTGGTGTGGCCAAATGTTTATTATATCCAGAATTGTATTCATTATGTAGATATCATATATGTCATATATATCCAGTACATGCATGCATTTATAACATTACATAATCATTTAGAGGTAAGAAATGAAATGCACCGTTCATGGAGACGGTAAGCCGTACGTACGCATGAACGCTACTTTCATTTCTATTTCGTATTTTATAGAATGGAATAACAATGATATAAAGGTATATTATAATTCCAGTATAATATCATATATAATATCATATTTTCATCCTTTATACATCCCACATATGGTATTTAACGAATCAAATCACTTTGAGGGGGCGGTAGTCCGCACTTCCTTAAATGAAGATATCGTGTATACCCATAATGGAAGCCATAAAGGTAAGCCAAAAATGAAAAATAAAGAAGAATAAATAAAACATAAACATATTATATATCATATATAAAAATAGTGACATCATAATGGCCACCTTTGAAGGTGTTAAATGAGTATTGAACAATCATCGTTTCGGGAGGCAGAATTTCACCATCCACGGAAACCGTATGTTCTTTAACCATTTGATGTAGTTGTGTGAGAGTGTAGCTCGAATAAATCTTATAAAAACATCTTAGTATATTGAATATACTGGTGTTGTTACAAAATATGTAAATAAAAAGAGTTTAGGGGGTTGGAGAAGAAAAACAAAACAAATGAACATAAGAGAAAGAATTACCTTTAAAACTGTAACTCCTTTTGATTTGATCCTAAAGCCTTCCTTTGAAAGGGTTATGCCCAAAGGGAATCCTCTAGGATGAGGAGAGGGATGTGGAGAGAGTAAATGGGCAGGGGTTGGACCAGCCAAAGGCTTGAGGAGTGTGTGAAATGAGGTCGAGGTGGGGGCCTTTTATAAGAGGAGAGGAGAGGCACTTTTGGAAATTAAGGAAATATTACTTTATTTGAAAATGTTTTTCGGTTTCAAAAGGTCCCACATTGATATAATTCGTGGATAAGGTGATAAGGCTTATAAATCCACTCATCCAATAAGTTTTGTACATGTGTATTTCATAGATTTTACATTATCTTTCCATTTTATTTAAATCGTCAAATAATGATGTCATCGCTGCATCATTATTATGTCATAAATAATTTAATTTATTTAATGTATAAAAATTGTAAAAAAATACTATGATTTAGGAAATCTTTTTATATTTTCAATGAATATTTATAATCAAAAAGATGACTTGTATAACCCGAATCAAAAATTGTTTTACTAAAACATATCATGTTTGTGTCATTTTTACTTTTACATTAAATAAAAAGTTATTTATGTCATTTCCCCACCAAAGTGGATCCATGGGGTCCCCAAGTTGAACCATGGCTTTCCTTGGTCGGCCATGACACAACCAATGAGGGTAAGACATTTTTCAAGCTCATCTCATTTTATTAAAGCATTATTTTTACCTTAAACTACACTAATTACCACTAATCGCGATTAAAAACTTAATAAGTTACTATTCACCAAAAAATTATTTTAATCTCATTGAACCACATTTTACTTCTTAATGACAACCATGTATGTCGGATTTTTGAAAATCAAAACACAATGATGGAAAAATTTCATTTAAACAGAAAATCAGTTTTTATAAGTACCTCTTAGTGGTTTCACTATTCATCAAAAATTGATGTTTTTCAGAAAAATCCCAAAAATTCACCCTAAGCTATATTTGATATTCTGAATTCAAAAATGAAGTCCGTTTTACAAAATTCAAAACATATAAGTCACATTAATTAATTTAATAATTAATTCCCGCTGTCATGACAAATAGCGTGTTTTTATGAAACAATAAGTATCAAAAGATTGACAATAGTTTAAGTCTGATTTCAAAGTGAAATTGATTCCAACGACCACTATTGGATTTAATGGTAAAAATATTTTCTAATTTCACTTTAAAACCAATTCAAAATATAATCTAATCATATAAATAAATTAGATTAAAAAGTGGTTTTGAATTAAAATACAACATTTTACACTATTCATTAAAAAATAAACTTTATCGGAAAGATACCAAAAATTTACACAAAGTAAATTTTGATGTCCCGATTCTTAATAAGAGTTTTATTTGGTCCAAAAGAATGTTTAAGAGTGAAAAAACTATATTTAATTACGGTTCGCCATCAAAAGGTGATAAATGAACCTTTAGTGAAAACTAGGGCATATACGCCTAAAATTGAATTCTTTTCGTATTTTAAGCCTTTATCTTTTATTGTATAAATGTAAAAACATTTAAGAACATATATAATCATATTTTAGTTATTTCTATCCATTACCTCCATTACAACGGCTACATGTTAACTACCATTTAAAATAATATTATTTTATTATTAGAGTGCAACGTAAGATTCCCAAGAAACTCGTTGTTGCGTGTTGGGTACGCCATCGAGCATAGCGTCCCCTCTAAAGTCATATTAATATTTTATTCACAAATATGGATAAATAAGAAAATGTCATATTCTTTATTTACTTGGGGTGTTACATCCTTCCCCCCTTTTGGGAATTGCGTCCTCGCAATTTTAAAACTGCGCTTGGAAACATCCTTGAACGTCCCACATCGGAACAAGAGTCGGTAAAACAATAACTTTAAAATAAAGAAAGATAAGCACAGAGGTCACCCGAGTTAACCCATACTAGGATTCTAAGTATGAAAATATGGACATGGAGGAGAAAACATAGGGTCATGTTCTGATGGAGAGTGATAGAAAACATGTTTAGGAAAAGTTAACCATGAGAAAATCACAAACTTGTGATGGGTTAAACGGTATTCGATTCCCCAGTAAGAAAAGTTAATAGACAACATTTTTGTTTTAAGTTACTTTTTATTGAGTAATTTATTCATAAGGAAACATAATCACTTATCATGTTGACTTTCAACTTTTACACAAACTCGTATATTCTCCAAAAGATGAGTATTTAGGAAGACTTGTTCGCATTAAGAGTACTATAATCAACTTCTAGAGAATCACCTAATCCCAAAAAGAGAACTATATACATCCCATGTATTTAGGCATTAAACAAAACCAAAACCATAAAGGTTAGTACAAGATCAGATAATCCAGAAAAGGATAACCCCTTATAAAAAAAAATCTATTCCTAATCTCCAAAATTTGTCCAACAAAACCCAAAGTTCAACGAGAACCATCCGATAAACAATTTGTCCATAAAATTCTTCAAAGTAAACCAATATAATATTAAAACCCAAATATTTGAAGGATTTAGTCACATAGTATTCCAAGTTAAATCGTAACATTTATCTCCAAACAACATTAGTCGCTCCTAAAGTCTCACATTGAAAAGTAATTATCCTAATCACATATCCTCCAAAATCAACTTACTCTTAATTCATAAAATCATATAACTAAAAAGAATCAGTCAAACTAACCAGGGACTTCACGTAGTCCAGTGGTAGGAGATAAATACCAGTCGCACTTTGGTTGTGTGTTCGATTCCCGCAGCATTGTCCGACGTGACGAGTTGTCACACGGTCTGCATGTTGTCCCTTTTCCAAAACTATATAATTCTCAAATCATTACCCAAAAAGGGATAAAATCATCAAAAATTACCATAACATAATTTAACCTCAATTTTATCTCATGCCTTTCACTTCAATCATAATATATGGTAACCCATAATTACCTCAAAAGTAAGGATCATATAAACCCAAATGGTTTTTTATAACTATGTTGACAAAAGAAAAGATAACTATTACTTGAATAAAATTTGCCTATATTAATCATCAGGGTTACACATAATATAAAAAGTCTTCTAATGTAACCCCATCATCAAAAGAGACTTAATACTCTTAATAATTTCACCCTAACTCTTGAAGCCCTTATATGTTTACATCTTACTCATTCAACATTCTTCATGATCCTTTATCCATTCCTTTCCAACTTATTCCGAAATACCTCTTTCCTACAAACAAAATCATGAATCATATCATACGATTCCAAAATAAGAAAACAATAGTCATGAAATAGTACATACCTTTGATTGGTCATTGTCAGTTTCTTTATCCTCAATCGGAATGGCATTAGGTATTGGTAAACGAATATTGGTACGCTCTTGGTGACCCCATTCACGAAATTTCTTCATAGGACATGTGTTTGCATAATGACCATGAACACCACATTTAAAACATTCAATTGATCCCTCAGAAAGAACTTCTTTCCATTTCCTCGAGTCAACTGGATGTTTCCTTTTTCCATGGCAGGTTCTTGCTTTATGACCTTCATTTCCACATCTATAGCATATTTCTGTCCCTTTGAAACATTTTCCGAGGTGTTTCTTCCCACATATTTGACACATAGGTTTTTATACACACTTACCATTATGATTATTACATGTACTTCCATAGGGATTTGTTTCTTGCATATATGATTCCTTAGAGAAATCTCCAAGGTTTAGGTGGTCAATCATGACTCCAGATAGTCGGTTCAGGATAATCACAAGAGTTCTCATTGTAGCTCCCATATCATTCAGTTGCTTGCTCAAAACAGTGTCACAGTTTCCTTCACATCCACTGTTACATTGGTGCCTGCTAGATCCAGCCATTTACTAAAACCAAAAAGGTCAGTGTGAGTATATCAACAAAACCATCATGTACTAATGTGTAAGATAAACAATAAGATATACTTACTCATTCACTTTATCTAAAACTAAGACTCTTGTCTGAAATCCTAACCATTATGGTATTTTCAGTTATGCTTAAAGAATACCCTAACCTCTAAAGTTATCTAAACCAACCTTTGATACCAACTATAAGGCCCCAGCCTTAAACCTTACTTAATCTTGAGTTATTACAAGATTAGACATTGAGGATCCTTTCAGGTTTAGACTTTTAGATAATTAGATCATGAAACTTGCATTACATTCCACATTTAAACAAAGTGGTTACATAAAAGACAGTATTCATTCTTCCCATCAACGGAAACATATTTAAAATGAAACATGGATTCTTTCTTGACACATCCTCGACACTATCATCACATCATGTACCTTTCCCTTGACCTGTGAAAAACATTTCAAAAACATGGGATGAGCATGAAAAGCTCAGTAAGGGTTATAAAAATATGGAAAGGAAACATGAGTTCGTATATACAGAATAATGAAATCATACTTTACCCATAAAATATAGGCATATCAAATCATGAATAAATCATAGAAAACATAAGACATAAAGGTAACTTGAGGAATTCATAACATTCTTACGTAGGGAGTAACCCTCTTGGTTACGTTTGGAATACCCATCACAGTATATTCCCTAAATCTCTTCGGAGAAACCTTAACGTTTCACTCCTTCGCTTTACCCAATGCATTGGAGAGCTATATCGGGCTCACCCGCCCTTAGTTTATCACGAAACCACCCGTTCTTCATAACAATGCCCAAGAACCATAACATAATCGTATCAAATAAAACATGAATAAAGGAAACATAACATTTCCACATTTCAATCACAATATAACATTTTAGGATATTGAAATAATGAATCCATTCAAAAAGAAACCATTTCCAAAACAATTTAAAACATTTAATAAAGAGATTTTTGAATCAAAGTGTCCCATACCACCTTGAAGCTTTTAACATTTTAAACCATTAATATCCATATAAATAAATCCTTAAAACCATTTTTAAAACATGGATATTAATAAGAACAAATAATTAAAACATTTAAAATGATATTTTGGTTAAAGGGGTTTTACCAAAATTAGAGACACGTTAATACAATAATCGAGGAATAACATTTAGTCAGAACTTTATAATATCATGAGAATAAAAGGATTCATGATATAATACTCCAAAGGACATTATATACACCATATAAGAGTGAATTGGTGCATAACAACAATGAACCCTCGATAGAAATGTCAAATGTGATGAAATCCCTTATAAAGAAGGTATCCTTAAATTAAGGACAAATCAATCTCAAAATATGTGTGAAAAATATAAATACACCCAATATAAGTGGATATTAAGTGTAAAACAATAAAAGGTCATTCACACATATTCAATGGATGACATATTCAATGACTACATGTTGAACCCAAAGAAATCGAAATTGGGTTAAAAAGTTCCCTTGACAGCCTAACGGCATCACATCAAAATGAGTTGATGAGAGATAAAAAGTGTATCTCATCAATTGGACATAAAATTTACATCAATAAGAATATATGAGAACATATCCCAACATAACAATATGTAAATTAAAAGACCCAACAAAAGAAGTCTTTTAAAAAAGAGGAGGGTGAAAGGTTCCCTTACCGACTTGGGTATCTTTCAAAACATACACCCCATGAAAGAAGGACAATAGATCATTGATTTAAATACTCATAAATTAATTTATATTACACAAAGAGTAGAATAATGGGAATTACATACACCACTCAAAGGAATTTGTGGCAAATGTAGCATAAATCTCACGAGAATAAAAGTGAGATGAAAAATCCCTTACGAAAACTCGGCAGCCTAACGACGCCACATAAAACTTTTGAATATGGATTGATGAGATCAAATAGGGTATCTCATCACATTACAATAAAATTTACAGCAATAGGAATTTAAAAGAACGTCCCCCAACAATACAAAGAGTATATTAAAAGAAGTGACATAAAGGAGAGTACTTAAAAAGAAAGAGAGAGGTTAGATCTTTTACAAAAGTTCGGCAGCCTAACGGCGCCACTCAAAACGTAAAAAATGGATTGATGAGAGAGAATAGGGTCCCTCATCACATGAACATAAAAATTACAGTATGTATAATATAAAAAACATCCCAATCACAAGAAAGATGAGCTTAGAAGGAATGACATAAAAGAGTGTACTTAAAAAGAGAGGAGTAGGATCCCTTACCTCGGGTCCGACTTGACTCGATCGTTCTTTAATCTACTGAATAATAAACTTGAGTTAATTTCTACTTCCTTAAGAACCTTTTTCAAGTTCATTATTACATTTATACCACTTATTACCATGTTATAAACATTATGTAATCATTTAAGTTAATAATATTTGTTTTGCCGATATTTGGTTCTTAAGTCGAAAGTGGACTTCTTACAATTACATGTTGTTCGTGTGGCCAAATGTTTATTTTATCCAGAATTGTATTAATTATGTAGATATCATATATTCCATTTATATCCAGTACATTCATGCATTTATAACATTACATAATCATTTAGAGGTATGAAATGAAATGCACCGTTCATGGAGACGGTAAGCCGTACATACGCATGAACGCTACTTTCATTTCTATTTCGTATTTTATAGAATGGAATAATAATGATATAAAGGTATATTATAATTCCAGTATAATATGATATATAATATCATATTTCCATCCTTTATACATCCCACATATGGTATTTAACGAATCAAATCACTTTGAGGGGGCGGTAGTCCGCACTTCCTTAAATGAAGATATCGCGTATATCCATAATGGAAGCCATAAAGGTAAGACAAAAATGAAAAATACAGAAGAATAAATAAAACATAAACATATTCTATATCATATATAAAAATAGTGACATCATAATGGCCACCTTTGAAGGTGTTAAATGAGTATTGAACAATCATCGTTTCGGGAGGCAGAATTTCACCATCCACGGAAACCGTATGTTCTTTAACCATTTGATGTAGTTGTGTGAGAGTGTAGCTCGAATAAATCTTATAACAACATCTTAGTATATTTAAGATACTGGTGTTGTTACAAAATAAGTAAATAAAAAGAGTTTAGGGGGTTGGAGAAGCAAAACAAAACAAATGAACATAAGAGAAAGAATTACCTTTAAAAGTGTAACTCCTTTTGATTTGAGCCTAAAGGCTTCCTTTGAAAGGATTCTTCCCAAAGGGAATCCTCTAGGATGAGGAGAGGGATGTGGAGAGAGTAAATGGGCAGGGGTTTGCCGAGCAAAAGGCTTGAGGAGTGTGTGAAATGAGGTAGAGGTGGTGGCCTTTTATAAGAGGAGAGGAGAGGCACTTTTGGAATGTAAGGAAATATTACTTTATTTGAAAATGTGTTTCGGTTTCAAAAGGTCCCACATTGATATAATTCGTGGATAAGGTGATAATTCTTCCAAATCCACTCATCCAATAAGTTTTGGACATGTGTAGTTCATATATTTTACATTATCATTCCATTTTATTTAAATCGTCAAATAATGATGTCATCGCTTCATCATTATTATTTCATAAATAATTTAATTTATTTAATGTCTAAAAATTATAAAAAAATACTATGATGTATGAAATCTTTTTATATTTCCAATGAATATTTATAATCAAAAATATGACTTTTATAACCACACTTAAAAATTGTTTTAGTAAAAAATATCATGTTTGTGTCATTTTTACTTTTACATTAAATAAAAAGTTATTTATGTCATTTCCCAACCAAAGTGGATCAATGGGCTCCCCAGGTTGACCCATGGCTTTTCATGGTCTGACATGACACAAACAATGAGGGTAAGACATGTTTCAAGCTCATCTCATTTTATTAAAGTATTATTTTACCTTAAACAACACTAATTACCACTAATCGCGATTAAAAACTTAATATGTTACTATTCACCAAAAAATTATTTTAATCTCATTGAACCACATTTTACTTCTTAATGACAACCATGTATGTCGGATTTTTGAAAATCAAAACACAATGATGTCAAAATTTCATTTAAATGGAAAATCAGTTTTTATAAGTACCACTTAGTGGTTTCACTATTCATCAAAAATTGAAGTTTTTCAGAAAAATCCCAAAAATTCAACCTAAGCTATATTTGATATTCTGAATTCAAAAATGAAGTCCGTTTTACAAAATCTAAAACATATAAGTCACATTAATTAATTTAATAATTAATTCCTGTTGTCATGACAAATAGCGTGTTTTTATGAAACAATAAGTATCAAAAGATTTACACTAGTTTAAGTCTGATTTCAAAGTGAAATTGATTCCAATGACCACTATTGGATTTAATGGTAAAAATATTTTCTAATTTCACATTAAAACCAATTCAAAATATAATCTAATCATATAAATAAATTAGATTAAAAAGTGGTTTTGAATTAAAATAAAACATTTTACACTATTCATTAAAAAATGAACTTTATCGGAAAGATACCAAAAATTTACACAAAGTAAATTTTGATGTCCCGATTCTTAATAAGAGTTTTATTTGGTCTAAAAGAATTTTTAAGAGTGAAAAAAACTATATTTAATGACAGTTCGCCATCAAAAGGTGATAAGTGAACCTTTAGTGAAAACTAGGGCATATACGCCTAAAATTGAATTCTTTCTGTATTTTAAGCCTTTATCTTTTATTGTATAAATGTAAAATCATTTAAGAACATATATAATCATATTTTAGTTATTTCTATCCATTCCCTCCATTACAACAGCTACATGTTAACTACCATTTAAAATAATATTATTTTATTATTAGAGTGCAACGTAAGATTCCCAAGAAACTCGTTGTTGCGTGTAGGGTATGCCATCGAGAATAGCGTCCCCTTTAAAGTCATATTAATATTTTATTCAAAAATATGGATAAATATGAAAATGTAATATTCTTATTTACCTGGGGTGTTACAGTAATGGTTTTATTTATTAATTATTTTTATTGAGCACTACTACATTATCATTTTACATATTGTGGATATTCTAGGGAAACTATTTTGGCTTTCCTATTATTTTGTACTCCCACACTTGTTGAGATTACATGCGACATGGGTACCTAAGGAAACATCACCATAAATTTAAAGTTATAGGTTTAGTGAAATGGACCATTTCAAGATATTTTCTATGGCATGAAAGAGTAGAGTAGGTGTGATCATACTAGATTGGAGCTAGAACCAGTCAAGTATAAGTCACTATTTCTATTTATTTTTTGTTCATTTATTATTATTTTATATGATCCACCCATGAGGGATGATTTAAAAATATAGAAATATATATATATTACCATTATTACGAATGAATTATTTATTAAAACACACCTTATCAAATTTATAATGTTTATTTTTCATGTTTTAGATTTTATCTATGATTTTAAATCGATCTATTCTATTAATCATTTGTAAAATCCTCTTATAATATACATATATAACATTTTTGTTATTTACATTCCTCAAGTATTTGGGGAAATTATATTTAGGAATCATTTAAACCAATAATCCAATGGTTTGTGGTCCTAGGTAAATAAAAATAGAAATTCATGTTCAACTCATCAACTATGATATTTGGTAAAAAAAATAATTTTACCGGTTCCCTATGTATCATTTAAAATAACTCCATAACATCATAGAAGCATCAAATTATGATACTTGGGTTCTATTATAGAGAATGAACATACCATTACTATTTTGAGGTTTTATTGAGAATTTTAAAATTCATCTATAAATGAATTCGGGATCAATGAGCCACAATTTCATCATTCTCTCTCATGGAATCTGGGTAGAGATGATAGATAAAATGAAAATTCATGGGGTGAATAGAAAAAAATGAATAAATTACCATATATTTTTATGTATCAATAAATGAAATTTTATTTATTCATTTTAATAAATAAATCCATTTATATTTGATGATGATATCCATGTGAAATATAAAACATGCTCGTTAAACACCATAGATATTTTATGACTTCCATGGATCTTCTAATGTTTAATGAGTGATAAAATTCAAGCCTTTATCACGACCCATCCCACATGAAAGCAGTAAATAATCTATTATATAAAATATTCATTGATAAAATTTTAGTTCACTTTAAAATATAATTCTATCGAATACAATGAGTAATTATAATCATTTACTATTATTATTGATATGAAAATTTTCCCCTATAGGACCTCTTCCTGATATATAGTAATTATACTCACAAGCCCATAGGAGAGCATAGAAATATGATCATTCCCCTATGGAGAAAATTTATAATCAAACTAATTGAAACAATTCCAATGTACAAAAGGAGTGTAATGCATTATATTTTTCATATGATGTTTCCCTATTAAATATATAAAACATGTGTTATTATCCTCTAATATTTATTTATTTTTTGTAAAATGTATCCTCTTGACCCAGAAGGAACTAAAATATTCTTCGAGATGGTTGGCCACAGGACTTTAATTACACCTCCCCATATTCTATAGGCAACTGACTAGTAGCGAGGGAGTAGTGTGTTCCCATGGGAAGACTATAGACAATTAATTAGAGTGTAGCGTAGTGGTGAATAATAATATTATCAAATTAATATTTGTATTCAAAACTAGATATATAATAGTAAATCATTTAATAAATAAAGTAGTGGATGTTGGAAAAATGTCAAATGTAAAAATAATTATCATTCCACAATGCTAAACAAAATTGATGTGCATGGGATTCAACGGAACAAGGATATTATACTAGATAAACAAATCAAAAAAGATAAATGGAATAATCCTCTACCATCATGATAATAGGCTCAATCCCCTATTTTCTTACACCCACCTATTACTAAAATAAATCATCATATGTTGGCAGTATATCTTCTCCTCTCCTTCTAGTTGTGATGTCTAATTGGAAACTATAGGCGGCTTGAAAAGTGTATGAGATATACTAAGTTAGAAACCACTAATGTATTCTAGAACTATCTAGTATTTGGATATAAAATAATAATTATTTTAGTAAAAAAAATGGTTAATGAACATAATAAATAAATAAACCATGACGGTGTGGGTTCCCCTTGGGAAACTCGACCAACACTAAAAGATTTGGCCCATGAAGGATAATTATGAATCTTGTTAATACATTATATTAATAGAATATATATATATATAAATATATATATATATATATACACATATAGATTCCATAAAAAATTATTGAATACATGCATTGAATGAATAATTGGTCGTCGATGACCTGTGTATAAACATGGAAAAGACCCATGAATGTACTTTATCATGGAAAGAATATCATTAAAGATAATAAAAATGAATCCATATTTTTTATAAAGAGTATTCCAAAGGCCTTACAAGGTGATAGATTACATGTAATTTATGAATCACTCTATGACCCCTATAAGCATCCATAACCCTTAGATAATTTTTGTGGAGATCCATAGATTAAACCCAAATATCATCATAGGCATGGTCGAATTGCATAACCCATTGACCCCATTCTTATTATTCTATATAGGGGCCCATGTATCACTCACGTAATATTATAGAAACATTACATATTGAACAATATAATGTAATTCCTTAATAAACAAAATATCACTCATAGATAAATTACATAAGGCATCGATCCAATGAGCATTTACAAGGTATTCATTAAATGAATCCAAAAATTTCTCCTAGCACATTTAGGATCATTATCAAATGATTGATTTATAAATCTTGATGATCTTGTCTGTGTAACCTTAATTCAGGGCCCTTGTATCTCCCTCATCTTGAGAAAAGGGTATGGGTTTACCTATCATGAAATTAAAACCACTTAAGGAGCAGAATAATGTCCATTTCAAGGGAATTTCTTACCACTCAATTCGTGGTTTAAATAAATTCCTTGCCAAAGGATCGTATGAATTATAGTATTAAACACCTTTCCAGTTAGCTAACATTGATTTTCTCACCACGAAATGTTAATTTGATAGTTTATTGTACAATATAATAAATAAGATATCATTTAATTTAATTTAATATATATTCAATAGAGATTATAAAAGGATTTGGGTTCACGATAGAATGATACATGATAAATTCAATAAGGATTATAGGGAAAATAACTAGTAATAAGTGTATTTATTTAAAAAATATCAGAGTGTCTTTGAATATTGATTTATGTAATTAATTAATTAATTATTATAATTTTGAAGTGTATTAACTTATTTTATGATTTTTGGAAGGAAATAGTGAATTTTTTAAGAAGAATAAATAGTGGTGTATATACAAGCTGAAATATAGTTTGTTTTGTCATCTTCACTCATAGCCTGAAACCATATATTGAAGGTTGGTTATATATGGGAAAACCATAGTCGAATGATTATGCATCATGTATTAAATTACACTTTGTGAATTCACTCTAAGATGTAAATCCATCTAGAAAATTCATTATGAGGTCAAAAATTGTTAAAGTTAGTTAAACACCTTGAGCCCAAATTACATGTTTTGAATGGAGTCAATGTTCAAAATCAATGACCATGATTCATGGAGAGCCAAAATATGGGAGGAAAAATTATATCATATTACAATATTTGAAACTATTTTACACATTGTCTAATTTTCATGAAACATTAAAAAATATAGGTACACATGATATGTGAGGTGGCTGGGTTTTTTTATCAAAACCCTTATAAATTCATACAAGCCCACACCATTGGTGGTACATTCTAGATGGATCTCTATGAATAAACACTGAATAGGATATGCACCCCTTTGGAGCTGTTCTTGTCCACTTTCTTTAGTATATTACATTATCAATTTTTACACCTACTCATGGTAATCATTAAAATGTTACTTTTAAGTGTCATGGTGTTTGTGATTAATTTGGATTGAATGTTTGAGTTATTTTATATATATTTCAATTCTTGTTGGGATTTTATATTGATTCTTCATTTCATCCAATTTCATTATTCTTCATGTACGACCATTGTGACCTGGAGTGAGGAATGGTTTAAATTTAATTATTTCATTGAGCATGACCATTTCTTCATTAGATTAAATTTATGTATTTATTTTCAAATCTAGGGTTTAAAATTATTTCATGAAAATTTTGTTCATATTTTACCTATTTTAAAAATATGATTCATGTTACTCATTATTTTCAATTTAATTTACCTAACCATGTGAAGATGTGAGTTTTGAATTTATTTCATTTAACATTACCATTAGAATCACTAAAACCTGATTCTGATGACTACATGATTGTTAATTACTTATTCTATACCCCTATCATCCCATGAAACTGGATTCATTACTAGCGCAGACACATTTTATATTTTATTCTACCACATTGTTCAAAAATCCAATTCTCAATATCATAGAATCAATTTCATCAAATAACCATTAGTTTATGTTTATTTGATTTAATTAATATCTTACCCAAAACTATCTTTGTTGGTTCAACCATGGACTTCCCAATCCTATATTACCATGTAGTTTAGTGCATTGTTTGTTTTATTATTTTAATTTTATAAATTCGGTAACCCTGTGGAAATTAATGATTACTTTTGGATAACAAATAGCCTGCCTAACACATGTTGGCTGAAATACACTACTCCAATATCATCCTTTGAATTAAGATAGAATGGAATAAATTGTTAATGACAAGAAAATAGGTCCTATAATCTCAAAATAAAATTGAGTAGAATATTGTTAAATAAAATGATTAAAATGTGGTTATGGAAATCTCTTTCAGACCGATAACAAATGTGCGAAAAAGTAGTTTGATCAGAGTCTAGATACAGGAGAAATAATGAAACCTTTGTAGTACGAAAAATATTTCTCTCATATTGGTGAAACTGTTATAAGTAATTAGAGTGGTAATAAAAATAAACTATTATTAAATATTAACAAAACTCACAACACATTCACAACATGAATAAATTACACATCATGAAATTCCCAGGATTTCCCCACTATGAAAAAACATTTACCTCATGTACAGGGTATGTCTAGGGTTAATCAAATAGTGAATTTAATTAACCATGTTTAGAAAATTCACATCATATATTGAATTAATCCTGTATAAATACAAAAATGGGTCTAGATAGAGAAATTCATTCCATGAATTGAATTCACTTAGTGAATTTAATTCTCATCACGAAATTGTTCTAAAGCAAACCATCATCCATATACTGACATCTCGGCAATATAAAATCAAATGACCTTATGACTCAGTTACTTGGTGTAACCCAAAAAAAATTAACATGGTTTTACTAAAAATTAAAATAAACCATCCATCTCATAAAATCTAGTACTTCACATTGTACCCTCTAATAATAACTCATCATTGAGATTCAATTTTGAGGGTGGAAAAGTATCATTTTAAAATTGTTCTGGCCATTAAGAATGAACATTAACCTCTCTCTCTCGAATATCATCCTATACATAGTTGTGCTCCCATATCAATAATACCAGAGGAATAGACCATCTATAGAAATCCTTCATGGTCTAATCAAAGATATGTATTGGATGATCCTCACAAGACACATTAATCTATATATCAATATCCCCATGATCAAAAAAATTTATATGTGTTATAGTTATAATGTAAAATAAATAATACATGGAATATTTATTCAGGTTGTAATAACACTGATGTAAAACCAACTGATATATTACTACCCTTACACTCTCTACAATTATGATAGCCCTAATGTAATAAGGTGATAATATTCCCCATCTAAGAATATTTCTATTATGAAATCTAGATGAATCTCATGAAAAGAAACTTTACCCCACATAAAACTCAAGAGTTTGGTGGAGATGATCGATATAAGACATATTTTGAGGCATAATTGTCATCATACACATTTCATTATGTTTTACATTCTCTAACTATTCAAGTAAAAGTCAAGGACCCATTAGTATTTCTTCACCTATCTCCAATAATCCAAATGGTGGAAAATATTCTATCATAAAATTCCTCATAGGGACTCATATTAATTGTACTTTGCAATATTTATTTTATTAAAAATATACAAGGGGTTGGTATTTTAATAAACTATAAAATCATGGATGCATTCCCTGACCATCTCCTATAACACATGTATCATACACTTGGATAGACCATCCGTATATGTATTTTATATTGTACAACGATGATACTCTAAAACATGTTTATTCACATAAACCTACTAGAAATATTATGTGAACTATTTGTCACCATTTGTTATGATATAATGGAGAACACAATGATGGTGTAAAATCTATGGAATATAGAGCCTCCCAATATCTTCTATATAAAAGGTGTCATCGATAAATAAAAATAGTTTCACATTGGTTAACCTATTGATGATCACCCATACCTCTTCACTTCCTAGAGGAGATATCAGGAAAACCATCTCAATTTAGATTGTGATGATATAAATTTTGAACTCAATAATTTATACAGGTTTTATAATTCTTATAGGGAACCTATTACCTACTTTCACCACCAAATATATGGAACACCATGTGATGAATCAAGCAATCTTCTTCTATCTACCTGGCCACCAATATTGATGATGAATGTCTCAGAAAATCATGGTCATCCTAGGGTGAAATATAGAATTGGAGGAAAGATATTCTCATATCATTCATATTATATATCATAAGGAACATAGATATTTCTATTGATGTAAAAATTTCATTGTAATTTTTAATGAAACTACGTTATGGGTCATCACCAGAGACACCCACCCTCAGGTCAAAATCCTTATGATTCTAATGTTCTCTAATACACACTCTTTTACTAAGGGATTTTGTGACTTCCAAAGCTATCAAAATAACATTCCCAATATATTCTTGAACCTCTTGTGGAATCTAAAATAATAGGGTCATCAATTTCCCCTCACTACTGGCCTTTTTGAAGGACTGCATATGATTCTTTTATCTTAGGGTGTCATCTACTATATTTCCATTTCAATGTGTATTAGAATTCTCAATGTCAAATGACTATAGGTGTTCTACCCAAACACTTCCCCATAGACACAAATTTCATTTTGTTGAAACGTACTTGAGAATTTTATGTTCTATGTAAATGAAGAATGGTTCTACTCATAGATATTTCCTCTAAAAAACTATACAACATGAACCACACTATTAGAACGAGGTAAAAAATATGTTCATCCAATCCTGAGTTATAATCTAGTGAGAACCTTAAGCCACAACTCGATCTCTCTACATTAGAATTCCTCCATGACTAATTCATGACTCCTCAAAAGATATTGTATAGCTTCTACCCGAATCTGAAATATTTAGGATTGATGCTAATGTAAGACTTTAAACTCCTATGATGGTGTATTAAATGTATCAAAATATAAAGACATAAGACATGTTATATTCAATCCCATTATAGGTTCTTCTACATGAAATTAGTTTTGAATATAATTCATGTAAAATCTTTCCATCCCTAATAAACTATTTAGGTCAATGACATTATGAGGATGTTCATTGGAAACTAATGCACTAACATTTACTATGTAAAAAAGTACATTTTCCTTTTAGATAATATGACCTACGATGTTATCCATATAGATTCAAAGGTGGATATAGTTAGCTAATCATGTACCTGATTCTCTCCCAGTTTATTCAACTTGATCTCCTGATGTGTGGGACAGGTTTATTTAGTTCAAAAATAATCAAATATATTATCCATGAAGATAACCATAATGGAATAGAATTAATGGTGTAGAAACCAATTCACCGAGGCCATGAAAATTGATTGTGTGTTCATAAGGATTAATGATATAAATAGATACTCGTAGAATCTATATCTAATAAAAAATGTTGTATGTGGTGTGTATGGTCATCTCACACCCACATAATGGTATCCAATCCACACATTGATCAAAGATAAATAATTTTCTATTTTGATCTAGTTTAAGAGGTCATCTATTCGAGGAAATAGATACCAATTTCTTATCATAATCTAGTTAATGTAATGGTAATCTACACACAATTTAAGGGAAACTTCATCCCTAATAGTGAAAATGAATTGTGAAGCCCATGTTGGATTACTGGCTTGTATAAAACCCATATCTTCAATGTATTATAGATACCTCTTGTGTTACTAGAGCACTATATCTTCCATCCTATAAGAAAGAATAGACACTAGAGCCACTCTTAAAAATATCTAAATAGTTTACTCCACCTTTCTCATAGGATGTATTATAGAGAATCTAAAAGGTAAAACATCTATGATACGATCCGCCATAAAATGAAATTTGATACATTGTTCTCTAACTACTCAGAACATTACTATTCATATAGAATATATCATCATACATAACAAAATTTTTGGGTATATATTTACCTACATGGACCTCCCATTCACCCCTATAATCATAAAAACTACCCTAAGGGTATGTAAATGACACCCTTTGGTGATAGAAATCAATATAGGGGTGTTATGGAACCAACCGATTCATCATTAGAATCTAATAAATGCTTTTCATCATGGGGAAAATGATTATAAAGGAATATATATCCTACCAAATAATAAAATAGATAACTTCACTATCATATAATATTTGATAATGCTCTCAAAATAGTATCTAGGTTCATCACAACAAAAAGTACTTTAATTCCGTCCTATAGCTCACCACAATTTCCATAATAAAAATATCGTGTACACAATATCAAATAAGGTTAAACCATGGTAGATGAAACAAGAATAGTATCTAAAACTCAATAAGGACCTAGACTCTCCTCCTTGGGATCAAGGGGAATTTCATAGATATGTCCATAACCATGACCCATTGATAAATCATGAAAACTGTTATTGGGTCCCCTATGTTGATGTCACACCCCTGATGTCTAAATACCTCATCCCAGGCTACCTCTTCATATTCATGTAGTTGTATTCTAGTTTCCTCACTATTATGAATATTCTAATATTGTACCCAATTGTGGCATTGGTATATATCCCTTATCACTTGAAAAATGATGGTAATATCAATAGAAAGAAGAAAAATACACAATCAAAATCATATTTCCATATTTTTGGTGTATAAAATATAATATATGGTTTTCTATGATTTTTTTGGGAAAAAACAATAATGGATGGTTTTTTGGATGTCTGATATACTATACTATGATGTAGAAAATCCATAGTGATAATATCCAACCAATAATTTGAGGAATCAAGAAACATATAAGTCGCAATCATGACTCTATCTACGAAAGGCCTCTCTAAATTTATAATGATAGACATCATTTCCTCTATCCATGATTTTATTGCCTAAATTCCACCATCCACCAAGATGGTGGTTGGGTGTTTCTGTTGAAAATATCACATCAACTATACCATAATAGAGGTTAGCTGAGGAGCTACCTATATACATTCTATAGTGTGAACTAACCTCCCTAGAAATTGAGAATTGTTTCCCAATTCAATATCAACAGGTTTTCCTTCTAGTGGATATATTTGAGGTAATATTCGGTGATTAGGGGCCACCACCTATGAAGCTTGGTCATCTCCACCCTCTAGGTTCTCAACATGTAAACATTATATTGTAAGATATATATATTTTTACAAATAACTCCTCAAATAATATTTAACCAATGATATGATCAGTGATAATAGAATATTATAGATATATTTCATTATTATAAATGGGTCACACAACTTTTACTCATTAAAAAAATGTATATGTGATAGGAAAGATTAGTAATTTCATATAAGACGCTACTTACAATCCACTATCGAAGGTGGGTTTGAGCCATGGTATCATATTACTCTATAAGAATTCCTATATATGGAGTTTCTATTTGAAGGTATAGAGAGAAAAATAGTAAAATTTCAATTGGAATCACCGTTTAATGGTAACCATTTTTTTTATAGAATAAGAATTATTAAAGATATTATACTTTTATATGTATTTAGATATCAAAAACTAGATAAATTCGTATCTATTAAAATTTTTTAAAGGAACATAGACATTAAAAATTTAAATTGAAACATCATATATCTTTTACTTGACAAAAAATTATTACATGAAGTTGTAATAGTTCATATAAAATTATTTAATTAAACAATTATCTATTCCAAAATTATTTTAGTAAATGCTTCATAAATTACAATTGTAATTGATGTAATCAAATGAACTAATGTTTCCTCACATGTGACCATTGGTCTATGAATCATGAATGTTATAATTTGGTATATAAGGAATCACCATTAATCTATATGAAAAATTAGTGTTTCTATTAATGTTGAAAATGTAATTAATCTAATTATTCTACGCTAAAACTAAAAGATAGAACATTTCCATATATAATAGTCAATAATTCACAACAATAACATGCAAGAATAGAAATTAAATAAACAATATTTAACTATGTTGCATGTTATAATTCATGTAATGTGAATCATGAAGTTCTTATAATGATGATGGAGATGAAAAATCCTTTCCATATGTGTCCTTGGAAATATATGTACATAATAATAATAATAATATACTCAATAATTACATCACAATACTTGCGTGTAACTAATTACTGTAATCAAATCAACTATAACAGGCATATCCCAAAACAATAATAGCCCATCCTAGGAAATTTGGTATTCCCCGACACATTGGTTATGTAATCACAAAAAAATCGATGTACAAAATTTTGACATATTAAAGGCATTCTCTATAATCTAAAAACAATATGTTAAAGGAAAAAATAAAACCATATGATACCACTATGTTTCATCTGGCCCCTCAAGCCACTAAATGGTTACCCATTTTAGTTTGACACCTGAAATCAATCATGCATCACAAAACACCGAAGGATTCCAAATTTAAGTAAGGGTATTTGTTGTGTCCAGGGAAAGAATATTCAATCTTTACTATATTGTATTATAATAAGAAATAATTACTGTAATCAATAGAAACAAGAATAATGTACTAGAAAAATAATAAAAATTTGTCTTGATAATAAATAGTAAAAATCCATATAAATATTGGATAAAAAATAATGACCACTCCATGATGCTATAAAATAGGAATGTACATGGGGAACATGGGTAGACTGATAGAAATCTTGATAAAATGGATAAAGAGACAAAAGGATTCTTCCAATATAATCATGATCATTGAATCAGTCCTATACTTGCTTACTCAGTCCTAGTATTGAATTTCAATCATTGGAAGATGGTAAAATCTGTTTGTCTATCCATGTAATCACGATGTTTGTTCTGGTACTATATTCACCAAAATCAGGGTCTGGGATATAATTACTATACCCCCAAAAAAAATTCCTAGAACTATCCAATCAGTGTATATAAAATGATCAGTTTTCAGGTAAAATATGAGCTTAATGATGATAATAAATATATAAACCACATCCATCTAGGTTCCTCATGGGATACCAAACCAACACTACTTGCTCCATCCAAAGACGAATACCTATTAACAATGTTCAAAATCTATAGATATGGTATCCATGTAAATTCAATTATATACATCTAATGATAAAATAAAAAAATTGCACTAGAATACTTATACGAAATTGAAATATGGATGTTGAAGAGCCATGTGTAAACATGGACTGAACACAAGAATTTTATTTGTTATCGAAAAATGATCATTAAAAATTACAAAATGAATCCATAGTTCTTAAAAAGATGTAGCATGATCCCATCTAATGATATATATAAGTAGGAACCCAAGTATCTCCCTAGTAGAACTATAAGAACCTATCACCATAAGATTCCACCCATGGGTTTTTATTTATAAAACCCAACTATTGTAATAGGCATGGTCAAAATAATAAATCTCTAAGACCATAAATATTATTCCACAAAATGGACCTTGTATTTCTCTTGGCATAGGATAAAAACATTTACAATTGAGCCAGTCCATGGTAATTCACCAGGGAACTAGTTTTTTTATAATAAGTAATATGCATAATGCAATGCAACAGTGAGCCTATCCAAGGAATCCTATTGATGAATTATGTTACCTCTCATGATTCATTGACATTTATATTAAAATTTCAATTTATAAAGCTCAATTTTTACATTTGTGGAATCCAAAATTCAAGGCCCTTTTATCACCCTCATCATGAAGAATGGATATGTGTTTATATCCCAAGATATTCAAAGCACTTAAGAAATATAATTAGGTTCATGGAAATATAATTTAACACATATTAATTGGTGGTTTAAATAAATTCATGTCATGTGCATATTAGGAATTTAATGAAGGAATACCCTTTGGGGAGTCTCACAATGGGGAGGGCTCCCATGAAATTGTTTTGAGAGTTAGTATAACCATATTAAACATGTTTTATAATTTAATCTAATTTTCTAGTAATTTAAGTGGCTTCACTAGAGGATTATATAATGTTGTACAATAAAGAAGATAAATAAATATAAAATTTTTTGGTAAGAAAAAATACCTACTATCTTAGGATTGTATAAGTCCACTCATCCAATATTGGTTATATAATCATGATAGAACATAATAAATAATAAAATAGGTGGTAATTGTGCATATTATCTCGAACTAAAATAACATTGAAGATGGTAAATTAAACATAGAAAAGAAGACAGGGGATCAAAACTCTTACTAGTGGATAACTGTCATGATGAATAATGTCTTGATTTAAGTCCATATGTCCGATAATGAAATAAAACTAGGTAGGAGTAGAAACCGGTGATCTCATGTGTGCTATAGTTGTTTTGAGGAAAGAGAGGGGTGAAAAAATGAAAGAGGGTTTACCCATATAAAATTAACCCTTAATATAAGTATGAAGTGAATTTTTATGATGTAGTTAAATTATTGTGTTTTCACCACAAGGAAAAACAAATTCATGTTGTGTACAAGATCATTCTAAAAAAATTAATATAATATAATGAATCTGTGTCATGTATTTATTTCCTATTCTGTATTGAACTCTGTCCATGTAAAAACTCACAATGTCTAGATAATGAAATTCATATCATGAATTTAATTCTTGTCATGAGTTTTTACAATAGTCAGTGATCATCTCCAATCTACCTTCTTCCCAAAATAAAAATTATTAATTTAAAGACATGGTTTCTCAATATAAGGTAGAAACCAATCACAAAAAGGATTTATTGAAAATTAAAATAAATTATACTTCTCTAAAAAGATAGGACATTACATCCAAAATAGGTAGATTTACCTACATCAATAATGGAAATGGATTTGTGAATGGTACTACTGTTCATGTCATGTATTCCCCAGATATTTATCCAGCTATTATGAGATGCAAAATTGTATTTTGATCATTCATCAAATTCCATAACATCCTTATCAAATGTGACTTAATTTACTTCAATAATAATATAAATTTCATTATTTTAGAATTAAATCAAAACATGAAATCAATTGGTATGAACTAAAAACAATCTAAATTCACGTGAATAATAAATATTATCATTGACAGGAAAAAACAAGAACAACCAAAAGATGATTAATTTCTATTGGAGGATCAATCACTAAAATCTCATTAACTCAATATAACTATTTCCAAACATTATGAGATAATGTGTCAATGATTATGTTCCCTTGCACCTAATAATAAAACATTATATTTTCTTTTCATCATTTTTTATCAATACTATAGGACATAATTTTAGGACTAATATCATTTTATCTCATGGTTCACACTATTGTGGGGAGATTCGATGACATGTTCATATGACTTGTAATATATAGACCATACCAATTATATAGTAATTCTAGAAATAATGTTATGATCACAAAACATACATACATATATATATATATAACTTATTTAGTTTATATAGTTTTAAAATTAAAATAAAGAGTTGGGTTTAGGGAACCCCCTCACAAAACAACAACTACCATTAAGGATAATTACTAAGAACCAAAAGACCATTATCACCCACATAAGGATCATTATATATCTATTATATAGTTTTACTAAGGAGGTATACCACATTATCAATTGAATAATATTTTATAATGAACATTTCACTACTCTGTGTAAACTCTATCAATATTTGAAACGGTAAAGTATATTCTATGTGATTTTTCTGACCACATCCAAATGGAATGAACCAATGTATCTATATATTAAATATAATCTATAATAGGTTCAACATTGTTTATAACAACTCTAATATATAATGAATTAATATTTATCTATAATGCTTCTTTAAATAAATCATATTCTACAATATACATGGATTCTACTGTATAATTGAATACCATAGGTTCGATTGAGATTCTCCGGCTCACTACAACCCCATTCATTAAAATATATACCGATAATATAAATTTCAAATCCGAATAGTATATTTTGAAATGAAAATATTTTTATCCCCTCGCTATTTTTTCACATAAATGTTGTGTAGTGGGATCATATCCATTGTATTTATCATGTACCTAAATATATTTTTTACAAGATCTGAATTCAACTCTCCTCGATTAGCTATATATCTTCCTAACATTTTTATATAAAAGACAATAGAAAACCATGTTCTTATCTTTAAATACATGATAGAAACCAATGATGGATCACAATGTATTATACACATACATTCATTTTCATGTTGGAGAATAGATTGTCATAAAGATATGTATGTTATGGGACATTAGTGACAATACTATCTTCGATTGTTCTATTTTGTAACTTTTTAGAACCTTTTGAATATATGTACATTTAAATAGACAATTCAACCTCAAATATCTATATTTTAATATCATTATAACAATAATATATGATGCATAAACCTTGGTTATTTATGGGTAAAAATTTATTTGAATGTGTCTTATTATACAACAATATATGCACTTCAATTGTCATAACTAATATCTCATGAATATATAAAAGATCAATAATGATGATAATTAAACTAAATATCATATATGGAAATGGGATAGTTTCATTATAGATGATACCAAAAACAATTTTGGATGCTCAAAAAATGATCAATACATAATTGTGATTCTTATTTAATATAGTAACCCAAACCTCATACACATTATTTAATATGATTTTAATCATATGTATAAACGAAATGAAAACCAAGGATTAGAAATTATATTTTCTTTGGAAGAAAAAGTACCTAAAAAATTATACTAGAATGAAAAATCGATTTATTAATCACTGTAGTGTGCTTTTGTCATCCTTTGATCTCCAATAACTATAAAGGATAGCCTGTAGAATACAATGACAAAAACAGATGAGCTAAAAATACCATGATGGGAAGAATATGGGAATAAAGCATACCACTTGAGTTAAAAACATTATCATGGAAAAAGGGATCTTCTCATGAATAAACACATGGAAGTATAACATATGGATTCATGAGATAAAGGATATGTAAAAAATAGGCAGAAACATATAAAATTATATAACCACGAGCACCATATTTTTTTCTAGGAATATATAACAGGGTAGATAGAGTCCCATATTGGATTTGGTTTACTATCTAATACCATATAAATTTCTCTGCAGACAAAGACATTTCTCAAGGTATTTGAGTTATATCTAGGTTCCCTCATCATAACGTGTTCATGAAAATATTAGCCACATTAATAGTTATACATAAGGAATAAAATAATGGATACACATGGAAATAAATGAGTTTTCTAATAATGGATTGATGAATAATAAAAGGTAGAATCAATATGGTATCCATGAATGAATGGATTATATTATTTCTAGATAATAACAATATAAAACTAACAAAATACCAAGCATAGTTAGGTCAAACTATAGTTATTACATGAAAATTTTATTTAGGATACATTAGAAATGATCCACTATAGTAGGGTTTAAATAAACGAATAAAGATTCATTATAGGAGAGAGGAAGAAATTTTTAATTAAAAATAAAAAGAACAAAAATATTTTTTTTCATGATAAAGAGACATATTTTATGAAAATATTGGATTTTTAAAATATTTTTTGCAGTGAATTTAATAATGGGAATTAAATGGAAATGTTTTTGTTAATCGGAATTTCATATCTAGAGAAACTATAAAGAGAATACTTTAAAAAATTTATTTACCATAAAAATAATGATTAAATAAGCATTTTATATTTGTGTGATATATAAATAAATAATATATCATTAGTTTATAAGAATAATTAAGTGATTGATTGAGTCATATATAGATAGAATGTGACTAAAAGATAATATGGATATTCATAAAGAACCCTTACCATATAATCAATTATGTTCTTTATTTGAAATCATTTTCGTGGATAATAACATTAGATTCATTAATTACAATATTTAGAACCCCTTAAATTTTAATTTTATATATTTTATTGTTTTTTTCATTTATTTCCATTTTATGAGCTATAATGGTCACATTCATTATTTTATGAGGATTTTTTGTGGTTTCATAATTGGTTCACATCTATATAATTATTGATGTTCATGTAAAATGGAATTAATTAAATATAAGACAAACGATATGATATTAAAACTCATAAATATTTTATAGTGGAATCATATATAATTTTTTTCAGATATATTTATTATTCAATTGAAATAACATTATTGATAATTATTATTTTTTATTTTTGGTAGTTTTTCTAAAAATCATGAAGTAGTTTTTTTTATTGAATACAATTTTATATATTAGTTAAAGAACATGAAATAAGTTATTATATAAATTTTAAAATATGACTTAACTATAATAATGGTTTAATGAGTAGTCATAATGGTGGGAATGAAAAACAAAAAATCATTATCCACAGAGGAAGTTAACAGCCAAAATTTTGACAATGGTTTCAGTTCATTGAATAAGGGTATCTGAGAAATGTTTTGAATAGAAGATATTAAATTATCAATATAAAATTAAAATATATACTTGAAAAATGAGATATTGTAATTTTTTAGAATACATATTTAAGGATAAACTACAATATAAAATAAAATTAACAGGCATGGTTTGAGAATGATGCCTCTTTAATATCAACACCTTAATGTACCCCTTATAAAACATGGAATTTTTAATATATTTAGTATATAATTTCTTCTAATTTGGGAAGGGGATTTTTAGGGAAATTGGTATGAATATTTGTGATTATACAAGGCATAGAAGGTATAAGGGGAAAGGGTTGTATTTATCGAGGGAGGAGAGGGTTATTTTTCATTATTATATTCATTATTTTATTATAATGGATCCTAAATATATATAAGGTTGAGTAAAGGTACAAAATAAAATAAATGGTTCGTGACAGTTAAAAACGATGTGTGATTACATTATCCATGAAAAAAAATCTTGCATTTCGATTATATTTTTAAAAACTCTAAATTAATGAATTTCATCTTCCACAAAAAAATCATCTATTCTAAAAAATAAAAAAGATTCATACTAAGAAAACATCAATTTGAATATTACTGAAACGAAATCAAATTTTTGAAAATAATTGTCTAGATACGATTAATTTAATTTTTAATTTAAATTATCTATTATTTTATAAATTCCTATTTAAATATTATAATGGATTGTTTTGAACATTTGAAAGATTAATTAATTTCAGATAAAATTACATTTTATTTAATAGAAAAAATTAAAATAATGTAAATATTTATTTTTTGATATAAAATTTCTAAATAATTTTATTAATTAAGAAATTTAAAATAAAAATTCTCATTTTTAAAAAATACCAATAGCTAATTAATGATATAAAAACCCATAATTTAATTATAGAATGATATAAATATATTATATTTTTATTTATAATATGCCTACATTGTATTTTATAATTTCTTAGGTTAGTTCACTATTATAATATTTATATTACTATTTCTAATGGCCATATTACTATTTATATAGTAAGATTTATAATGTTATATAGGTTCTTTAATTTCTATAATTCCCACTTATTCCATTGGTTACATAGACACACATGCATTCAATCAATGTTATATAATTTCATCTTCAAAGTGGATATATTATTTTTTACACTATGTTTTATTTATATATATTTTTTCATGCTTCAATTCATTCAAATTGAATGAGTAGATCAAAATATTCACATTTATTCTATATTATTCTCTATTTATTGTCCAGATATAATATTTTTCATTCTTATTGGTTTATTTTTTCATTAATTTATCATTTTTTATTAGTGATAATAATTTATTTATTGGATTCTCAATGTGACATATGTGTTATATTACAAAATAATGAAATTCTATTGGTAAATTTTTGGGTTTTTACATTCTTCACACTATGAAATTTTTTCCTCAAAATTTCAGTTTACATACAATAGTGAAAATAGGTGGGGTACTTTTCCTTTATTTATTCCTCTAGTTCCCATGTCAGGTATTCAAACATATGTCTTATCCAAAGTTCCTTGTTCATGTTAGTGTTCATGGAAAATAGAACCATGTCACTATAGTTCATAATAATCACCAACTACTCCTCAAAAGAGTTGAAATTTTCAAGTTGACCAACCTCTAAGAAAATTAAAAGTGAGGGATCTCATATATACATCTTAAAGAGGTTTATGTGAAAAAAATCATGTACTTGAGGAATTGTTTTTCATTGTTCTGTTTGATAAGAAAAACTCTAATATAGTCATGAATATTTAAAGGGGCTAATGTACCTTGGAAATGACCTTCCATTCATCCCAATTCTCATGAACCTCTACAATTGAATTTGTGGATGCATAATTTGTTAGAAAAATAAAACACTATGTACTATTAAATATTACTTCCATATCTCTTAAATCGAATTTGGGAATCTCATATAAGATATTTGATGGTATTCACTTTTTTCCCATATCGTTGACCATTTCATTTCCCCATAATATATATTCACCAACATCGTCTCATCGTGTATGTGTTCTACATATTTCACAATAAAGGGATTTATATGGAACATTTTTTAATTTTGATTGGAAAATAACTTTTGTAAGATAACGTTACAATTCGAATATGGGGATCCCTTCTTCCATTGGAGTCCATCAAGAATGCTCTCAACATGTCTTCCATTGTTTGAATGTTATTTACTTATTGTACAACTGTTTTTAGTATCTTAGATTTACTGAAGTTCAAATACATTTTTTGATAATCACGAATAATTTTCCAAAACATAGTGGTAAATCATATATCACGAATAGATATAATCAACAATAGTACCCCTTGTAGACTCAATACTTTTATAATGCATATCAGTGAAATATTAATGAGTGATTAGTTCACTTGAATCACTATATTGATTGTATTATATGTAAGAGTATGCTTAATTAACCATATAGCATTCTTTCCACTGAAATTATTTTCAATCCCAATGAAAAATTATATAGTGATTTGTTTCTATTACATTGTAGGTATGGGTAATGATTCAATCGTTACTTTATCATTTTCCGTTTTAACCTTAAATGATGACAGACAAGATGATTTGATGTAAATTCAATAACTAACTTCTATATAATTTTCCTCAAGTTATCCTCTTAGTGTTATCAAAATATCTTTGTGCTCCCTTGGTAAATAGACAAGGATTATCTATGTGAATCATTCATACGAACATTATTTGTATCTCGATTAGATGATATAGATTGTCATGACCACAGTCTTAAAAATTAATCCTCATCAATTTTAATCTTTATGGATTTACCCATTCTTTTATCTTCGATATTTTTAGAATTTTGACATCATCTCCTCAAGCATCCATTATCTTATTTAAAATGGATTGTTGAAAAATATCTTTTGAATGGAATGAATATAAAAAATTATTTTATAACCCTCATGTCCATCCATTCCAATTATATGAATATTGGATCCTAATTAATTATAAAAATTGAGAATGTTTTAGGATCCTTTCTACATAGAGAATATACCACTTTATTTGATTTACTATGACGTTAACGGATTGAGTAGTCATAATCCTTGATGAAATATAATCATATTCACTAACACATATTATTCTCATTCTCTTTGAAAATATAATTGAGGATTTTATTATCATTATAAATCTCAAACTTCTTCCCATAGTGATAATTCCCCCCAATTATTCAATGCGAAGATCACAACCTCCAACTCTAGATTATTCGTGTGATAGTTATTCTCATGATATTCCTTCTACATTGATAAATGTGATTTTAATTTATTATTTACATAAGTAAAAATCCTAATCCATTCATGTATTCACTACTGTAAAACACAATGGGTTCCCCACATGTAGGGGGTATGTGTAACGTTGTAGTGATAAACCCCTATTTATACTCTTCAAAGCAATAATTATATTCACTAGTCAAAAAAATTACACCCTCACTTCATCTTGGTTTATGGGTTTTAAAATTGTGATATATTCCTTAAACACCATCGATAATACCCATATAGAACAAGAGAACCTCATATCTACATTACAGATACTAGTCTAGGTCACTCCACAATTATCTTTTTAAGAGTTTATACTGGTATTCCATTTCTAATGAAAGAATGACCCATTAACAATACTTCCCCCATTCAGAATTCATATTCACTATATGTTTCATATAGTTTCTCCTTTCACAATGTCTTTAGAAATATATTCAAAATTCCTAATGATTCTCCATGATTATTGAGTATATCCCAATATTATCTATAATGAATACGAAATTTTTTGAGGTTGTCTTTAGAGAATATACTAATTAAATCATCAATAATTTCGGGCGCATTAGTGAGAATTGAGGTAATTACTAAAAACTCATGTTGTCAATACCACATTAAAAAAGAAATCCTTAAAATATATTCCAATATTATCTTTAATTACTAAAATCTGGACTGAACATTCGCCTTGTAAGAATAATATTACACACATATATGAATAAATATGTTATTAAATTTTTAAATTAATTCTTATTCTCTATCATGATTTTGATTTATTCATGAAAATAAATGAAAAGGTGCACTGATTCATTCTTACTATTGAAAAAGTGGATTGATTCACCACATGGTGAAGCACTCAGGCATATAAACCCATTTTCCAAATTATCCTGTAACCACTTCTATATTTCCTCCAACTCAATGGTGGAAATCCAATAAGGTGTCTTTGATAAGGATTGAGATCCAGTCTGAAGATCAACTGAGAACTCAGTCACATACACTAGAGAAACACATGAATATTCTTCAAGGAACACATTATTATAGTTCCCCATAATGGGAATGTATATAAGTATGACCCCATTCTTTTTATCAATAATTTGAGTAAGATATTTCATCTAATAATGAAATAATATCCACAGTTGATACAATGACCCTGAGATAGATTCATCCTCCTCTATACACATTTAAATAAGTTGGGGATGCCACAGTATGAGAGGTGTCCCCTACAATTACCAATAGTAGATATTGGATTTTAATAGAGGTATCCATTCCATTCCAAATATAGCACTGAACTCCACCAATGAATGTATGAAAATATTTTCTAGTAGGATCAGTCCACAAAAATTTATTATATATTATTTATACATTCAATATTCTCTCAGATAACACAAAATTAAAATTTGAAGGTGATATATAAAAATATCTACTAATACTGAAAGATATGAATGAATATCTAGAACCAAAATCACATTTTATGATTTTAATTCTGAAATGAATGACCAGTATACTTATCATTAAATCATTTTCAAGATCCACATCAAGAGAAGTGATATAATACACGCTTACTTTCTTCTGTGGAGGTTTTTTTTGTTATTTTCCCCTGATAAACTATATATTTTGGAATTGGCATAAAAAATACCTATATTACATATAGATGAAAAACTACACAACATGGTTACTTTTGAATGAAACCTTCCTTTATTTTTTCACATTAGTTGGCCTCTTGAATTCCCATCAACCACAATTACCCTAATGTTCCTCTCTTATACATTTGATATATTCCAGGCCTAACTTTAGTCAATTACCATGATTATTTTTCCATCACTTTTAACTTGTTAGATGTTTGGATTTCATTCAATTTTGGGATTTATATACTGATACTTTATTATTAAACTCCACATAACAATTTAAATATCTAGTCCCATGAGAAAACTATGTATCACTAATCTAGATCACATCTTTAAGGTCACAATGCACAATCTCCTCATAGCTAAAATGGTCTTGAATCTATATGGATTTTCATAAACTTGTATTTAATCATCAAAATGAGTGAACAAACCTAAATTGATTGTTTATAAAATATTCAAATGTTTATCATGAAATAATTGTTATTTCTTCCTCATGTACTCCTAGAGATTCATGTTCCATTTTCTTTACTTTGAAGAACACCTGCTCTATCTTAAGAAGTAGGTTTTGGAAAAATATTTATGAAAAATAATTTCATGAATCCTTCTCAATCCATGAAATCAATTTACTCATCAGACATTGGATTTTTTATCTGTTTCCATCATAGATCAGCTTCATTATCAAAATTGTATACCTAAAGTATGACTTTATCTTCCTTATAGAGTTTATTAATATTAAATATCTCTCCAATGGAGTCATACCATTTTTTATGAAAAGGGTATCAGAATATCCTCTAATGATACGAGTTATTTTTTTAAATAAATTATTCAAATAAAACATTTACATTCTTTGGAGAACAACTGTGTTCAACAAAATTTACGTTATTATTATTAAACCGAGCTAGTTAAGATAGTAATATCATGAAGTTTGGATCTCCCATTCCCTTATATTTTTAATTTCCTTGTAGAAACCATCAAATTTTCTATCATATTGTTTTTTAGAATGATAACTCATATTTCCGACCACTAAATAGAAAAAATAAAATAATAAAATTTGGTTCATTTAATAATTATTTAATGGGAATATAAAATTAAAACCAGAAACATAGATATAATATAATATAATGGACAATTATATCTTATCTTATGATTCATAAAGATTCAACAATTTTTATTCATGTGGATATAATTATCTAGAGGGTTATCACCAAGTATTTCTACTCCATGTCCCCTATAACAACTATTATGTGCTCAAATACCAAATAATATGGTCTATAATTATTTCCAATGGACTATAATTGATACTTATTAGGTAACTCAATCAGTGGATACATATATGGGGTGGGACACACTACCATACCTAGTGGAAACCCCATTCCCTCTATGCCCTTGTGTAGAGAACTATGATTCAACCAACACACACACATACAATCACATGAGAGTTCTCATTTATCAAATTCCATTATATTATCTTACGATAACAACAGTGAACTCATACTTCAATAGATATTATTAAATGATTTTTCAAATAATTATACATGAAATAAAATCCAAGGATAAAAATTATAATGTATTTGGATGGATTGGTACCTAATTAACATAAGTAAAATAGAATAAAAAATTATATTATTAAACATCATTAAAATTTTCTAACTTAGCATGATCACCTACAACTGCATAGGATAACCTATGGAAAACATAGATAAAATTTATGTCCTAACAGGCATCGAAAGGGAGTAATTATTTTAATAAATAATATCACATATCAAACAAACTGACCCAAGATTCCCACAAAACTGGCACCTGACTCGATCCGTCACAGACCTAAAAGCGCTTCCCAATCCACAAAGGATGAAATTATGAAACTAGACATTAAACAAATAATTTAGAGGGAATGATTTGTACCAACCAATACGCACATAATGAAAAGAGACAGTATATGTTTAATAAATATATTCCATGAATATAAGAAGATGAAATAAAAAACATCTGTAAAAGTATATAAAATCCAAAATACATGTTCAACTACAATGGAATAAAACCAAACTTTTAATCCATGGTATGATAGAGGCAAACTCCAACCATCTTACTACCATCTACCAAACATAGAAGACATGAAACCTCACCACCTAACCAAGGAAGTATTCATATCCCTATATTAGAAGATATACCAAGGTCTACGCACAACCAAAGAGGTGCATAGGGTTTTAGTTAATAGTATCAATAGGTTACCACTTAGGTGTTCCAAAAGAAGTCACTTTTTAATAGTTCCTATAAGCTATTATAAAATATTACATGCTATGAAAATAAGTACAATAGTTTTATAGAAATCATGGTAAACATTTCCTAATATATCCTAGTTTTAAAACAAAGGAATGTATATCAACTTCAAAAAACATGTTTTCATATCAACATTAATAATCATCAATATACATGTAAATTATAAAATAGTACAATTCCATGAAATATAAAACAATATTATATGTTCATGAAACTCACTCCCAAGTAATACAAATAGTCCGGAAACAATATACTTGTAAGCATTAATCAATGAATAGTGAACTGTGGTACTTAAAGCCAACGATCTACACTCTAGGACAAGGAAGACACCCATAAAATTGAGTGCCCAACATTATATATGAACATATATCCAAGTATCTAAACTCTAGGATGATAGGAAGAACCCATTAAGGGAACCCACATGATGTATAATGGCCTCATGCTAAACATTTCACCTAGTACCCAAGGTAACACATGTCTTCATTTAGACAATCATTTCATATTTACAAAAAATTTTAAAAACCATTTCTCAAATCCCTTTAAATTCATTTAGAATTACCGTTTTCATTCCATTTATCAACAATCATGGGAAAACTAATTTTTCTTTAAAAACTCATCAAAACACACACAAAGGAATCGTTCGTATTCATTTTATAAATAAGTATATACTGTGGGAATAATATATTTCATTCAAATAGGCTATAAGGGTTACCACCTACCTTGATACCCAGTTCCCACATGCTCGTACTAGTATCCACAAACAACAAAAATTGAACATTTCCGATGAATGACTTAGATTCAAATCGACATCACGAGATTTGTCCAATTCTGGAAATTAGTGGCTGAGGAAATGGAATAAACCCACAAACCTCAAGAACGAACACCATCCTCCCCATGAAAAATAGTGAAATTTCTAATAGATTGATACTACACAATGGATCTTGAAGATAACATGAAGAAAAAGAAACATAGACCAATGGATGTAATAACATAGCCGAATGGTGCTGTCGCGATGAAATAGAATGAAAAAAATAGAGGTAACATACATATAGAGGTGAACTACAATAGTAAAAAAGATTAGATGTCAGTCGATCATTCTAGAATAAGAATATTATCCCAAAATATCCTAGGAATCATCATCGGTTTAGAAAATTTGTGTTTCTATAAAGAACCAAATAAAAAAGATGCACACTTTTTTTAGAAACTATTCTCGGGCTATTAAATGGAATATAACATAGTAACATGATGTGTAACTAGAAAATTCCCATGTACACTAGAAAACTCGTAGCCAATGATTATAATCCTTTCTTAAAAACATTCACAATCTGAAACATATCATTATTTCTTGTAACCTTTCACAACATGAATACTTTCATACTATATATCTCGCTACTCTTACTCGATCTGTAAGCTAGTAACACACTGTGAAATTCTCCTGTGGCATACTGAAAAATATGGTTAAAGCATGAAGTCGAACAAATAGATGACCTCATAATTATATTTAGTCTCCAAATTCCTTCTTGGCATCATATAAAAAATAATAAAATTTAAACCCTTATGAGGTCAAATACATACCTGATAGATCGGTAATGGGATGTTACAAACTCACCCCCATGAAGTCCTTCTTTCAGCATGAACTCATGTTGAAGATGAAATACCTCAAAAAATATGATTCTAAAACTCCCTCAATATCAAATAACATTCACAAGTATCATGATAATATTATCCATGTTTCCATAGTTCTCTGACCAATGAGGTCGACTTCACATGCCAAACATTCACTTTAGTATAAACGATGCCAACTGGATTCTCCAAAACAGAAACATAAGGTTCTAGCATAATTTCCTATAATCTCAGAATGTTATAAGGATCAGGATGGTACATACTAAACCATGATGTGTGGAATATATAATCAGTACCTATCAAATGAATTGGAAATGAAAATAGATATGAATCCTAGAGCTTCATAGTGACCTCAAAGGGTGAAACATTTTATGGAGACAACATTCACTGTTTCTGATGAAGTCTCTAACCCATCCAAGGATAAACATTCATTAAATTCCAATTAATAATAGTACACACCAATGGATAACACATAAAATCATCATTTGATTTCTATCAACTTTGGGATTTTACCATACAGTGATGTACCTATAAAATCATTGTCAATGTCTCCTATACCTATCCTGGTACAACCAAAGATACTTTCCAAACCTCAAACAATCATATAATTGATCTACATAAGATATCATACATCACCTTGAAGGGATGAATTTTAATTGATGATTTAACAATAGTTCGGTAAAAAAACATAACAGCTCCTAGATAGTTATCCCATGATCAACCAAAATCAAAGACATGTGAATCCGGAATATTGTCTAGTATATGAATCAGACACTCTGTCTAGAAATTTATGTATGGATGGTAAGCTGTTGTCAACTAGACATGAGTTACCATTGCCTCATGTTGAAACCTGTAGAACCTTTAGGTAAAACTAGGATCCCTATCTAAACCAATCCAAGAAGGAGTCGCATGTAACATCAAAATCTTTAGCACATATAGCTTACCCATTGTTCAACCTTAGTTGTATCCCTGATAACAATTAAATGAGTATATTTTTGTAAGATAAAAAAACAAACATCGAGATATTGTTACTCCATTAGGGAGTCCACGGTAATCCAGTAAAAATATATATGGATACCTCAACCCACATTAAGATCAGAATTGGAAGAGGATGATGAAATACAGAGGGCGTCAGGTGATCTACCTTTATATGTTGGTAGGTATTACAACATGGAATATTATAAGAAATGTCATGCTTCATAGCCATTCACTAGAATCATCATCTCATGTCATAATACAACATCATAAAAATTTTATGGAAAACCCACAAAGATTTGTCACAATTAATCAATAATAAACTCCTCATGGATACTAGAAGAAAAAACACTTCAAAATGTAATTTATAACATCTAAATAGAGATACCAACTAGAAATAGTCTCCCAGTTATAAAATCATTCTCAAAAATTTCAAAACATAGCATCCTGCTGCTGAATATTCGGGATAAACTCCATGAGAGATGATTATAGATGAACACTAGTCATAATCATACTTGATATAACCTTGTGATCATCTAGGTTTAACTGAATGAAAATACCAATAAGGTTTCACTAATATCATTCTTGAAGAGCCTGTGATGGTACATTCCAAATAGGAGTGTTTGAAACTAAATTCCCCTACACTAGGATTAGGTCATATCAAAGTCAATAATCTGAAGGTATTATACTCATCATCTCTATCTAATATCCATGTCTTCCTATGATTACATATAATTCAAACACTTCATCTCATATAAGTCTTCTAAACTATCCATAAATAGATAGTTCCCCTAAAATTTAATTGCATATATAACAACATCAATCTCTTAATCATGAGATTGGTAATTCTTCTCATGTGGCCAGAGGTGAAAAGATCCATAAGGTAAAAATAGTCATACTACATAAGAACGCATCCCAAACCACCCCTATAAGCATCAATATATACAACTTACCCCTTACTGGGATCAGGTAAAATTGGAATAGGATCATTGGTATGAATTTTCTTCAGTTCATCAAAAGAATAATAAAACTTCACATCCCATGTAAATTTTACTTCCTTATTGGTAATAGTATTCAATGTTGACTCCAGCATAGATAAATCCTTAACAATCCTTCAGTTATATAGTACAAGACTAAGGAAGCTCTGAATTTGAAAGAAATTATATGGTTCCTTCGATCAGAACTAGACTATAACCTTCATTGGATCAACTGATTAGTCGGGTTCTAAAATTTATCTCCCCAAGAGCATAACATCTTCAATATAGAATTTTTTTTAATGTTTTCTATCAAAATATTGACATATTTTGATATCCATAACTAAACTTATATGGTTTTCATGATCATTGATGTACATCAAAAATAATATAATATCATCCATTTCCAATACCAAAAAATATCATCATAATGATGGAATAGTTGATTCATTAAAGCCAAAAAAATGAAAGTTATTTTGTAAGACCAAAAAGGAATCACAACATGTTTATAATGGCCATACCTACTCTTAAATTCAATATTTTTTTCATCAAACTCTGGAACTCATAGATGATGATAATAGACCAATGATTAGTCTTCTAGAACCACTTACCAAGTTTATTATAAAGAAAATCATCCACACAACGAAATGAATATTTTTTTAATTGTTACATAGTTTATCATCAAATAATGACCTAAATAAATATAGTAACACATAATTTTTCTATAAAAAGTGTATAGGGAAGGCCCCAGTTGAAACAATTTCATGAACTAAACCTCTTTTATATAGGTCTTCAAACTAAATTTTGACCATGTTTAGTTCTGGTAGTTCCATTTGATAACAAGGTATGGATATTATTTTTGTACCTTGTATTAGGTAAATAGTAAAATTGACCACAATCTATGAGGGAATACTGAATATTTCATCTTGTAAAATGTTATGAAAAAAATTAACTACAATGGGAAGTTTAGTAACATGGGAAAAACATCAACTTCAAATAAAACAACAATATAAAACTCTTCATCTTCTTGTGGGAAGGCCCTAAACATCCTGATCTTGGGTCCCACTCCTCTTGAAACTCATGATAACTACCATCATTAACATGAAATGATAAAAGATAATGATTTTAATAAAACATAGATCGATGACCAACATCCCAACCCCATCCCATGACAACATCAAACAAATTCATATCATGAATTGGAAATTATTAGACCAACTCTATATCAGCAACCATTAACAAAAAAGGACATTTAAATACCTACTCTATCATATTTCAAGGAGGTGTATCTAAATCAATTATAAAGGTCATAATTTCTATGGTATTTTTTAAGAATATCAAAAAAACATGTTTATATAAATGAGTGGGAGGCACTAGTTTCAAATAATGAAATTGCTACTAAAGATACAATATTGATATTACCTCCTACTATTATCAGGCTAGTATCTTTTTTCATTGTACACTCGTCTGTTGTAGAAAAGCACATCACCCATGAGGACTATGGCTAAAGCCCTCTAGTCCTCGAAAATTATGACTAAACCACATTATCCATTGTGGCTGAAGAAACTGATCCTTAGACAGGTGTTGGAATATACTGATAGTAAATTTATATATGACCAACACATTTATAGTTATGCATGTATTCACATTCATTGGAAAACATTATATAGGTATCTGACCCTATCACAATAATAGAAATATAGAGGCATGGTAATAAGAATATAAGATGTGGTGATTGAGGGTCTCTACTATGACCCACCACCACCACTTTTTTTTATAATACGGCCACATCATGTTGTCCCCATGCACTCCACTAAAGCTTCCTTTAGATGGAAGAAAATATTTGGGAAAACCAACCGTGCCTTCCATACCCATATCTATCATCATATCTCTATCAATGGTATCCATATAGGTTGATAATATCAACATAAATTCTTGTGATCTGATATCCCATCACATAACATGTAGGTACTTCTAAGGATTTAAATGGTAATTCATCCTGAAATCCATAGAAAATAGTACCAGCTCCGTAAAATGATTGATGTATAATGAAACTAAATAATCTCCATGCTGAAAATACAAGAACTGAAGATACCGTTCCAACATCAGGGTCTGTGGAAAAAACAATTAGAAGAATAGGGAATTGAATCCCTTCAAATCTAGGTCCACTTCTCTCTCTACATGGACCATATAACCACAACATTGTTCTCTAGAAACCTTGAACATAAATTTTCAACACAATTACATGATATTATCTTGAGTATCTAGGAAGTGTTTAATTTTATTGATCCAAAACAATTAGTCCATTGCCTCTTGTGGTTCATTCAATCTTTTAAATAATAGTGTCTTCTCATTCAAGAATTCCCTTGATCGATCTCTGTCACCTCCACCACTAGGAAGTAATTCAAAAATTTCATTATGAACTAATGGTGCATATTGATCAATAATATAAACTATCTTTACAATATTCATGATGATATTCTAAACCACAAGTAGACTTCTTTATAGAGATTCAGCTACACCATCTAGAGGATATCCTGTAATACATCCCAAAGGCATACGACTGCAAACTAAAATAGAATAAATGATTAGAAAACATAGTATGTCTCATCATAAAATAGAATACCCAAATCTAGAAAATTATATTTAAAAAAAATAAGAAACTAGAGAGAGATATCACAACATCCCATGGTTACATGACCCATGTAACAACAATACATGGCTTGAAACTTATCAAAAAATTCTTCTAATGTCTCGTCAATCCAACCTCTAGCCAAACAAAACTCCCAAGATAATGACTCTTAAGGATATAGCTACTTTGATACCAAATTGTAACAAATTTAATCAAGGTTCCCATAAACCTGGCACCTGAATCGATATTCCACACACTAGAATGGAATTCCAAATCCCCACGTCCTGGAGATAAGCATACATGAATCATAAAACAATGTGGGGGGAATGATTTCTTCTAACCCATAAAAACACATTCCATTTATATACTTCGAATGAAAATAGACATAAAATTTATAATAAATATATTCCATAAATATAAGAATACAGTAGAGACTGAAACTATAAAAGTATCTAAAACTCTAAAAGGCAAGTCCTAATATAAAAGACTAGAACCAAATAGAGTTTCCTAATGATAGCATGTACGAAATCCAACCATCTCACAACCATTCACCCAACTCAGTTGACATGAAACCTATCCCCCTAACTATGATGCCTTTCCTTTCCCTATGTTGGAAGATATACCAAGGATTGTGCATCATCGACGAGGTGTTCATGATTTGATATAGTAACATCAATAGGATCCCACCTAAGTGTTCCATAGAAAATATTTTTTATAATAGTTATTGTATTCTATTTTTAACAATAACATGGAATGATAATAAGTAAATAATTTTTTTTAAACATGGTAAAAATTTCCATTTATATCATATTTCTATAAAAAAAATTAGGTATATCAATTATAATACACATTTTTACATATCTTTATTTATAAGAATCAATATAAATTTCATGGATTAAATAGTTCTGATCCAAGAAAAGAACACAGTAGTAGCATAATATGAATCATAATACCATGGACTACAAAATTTTAGGTAGTAGACCACCCATACCCATTAATATACTGAATGTGCTATACGGTACTAAAAGCTAATGAACCACACTATTGGACCATGAAGGAACCATATAAAGTGAAACCACAACATCATATAAATTCATATAACGTACCAGATTCGGGTCCTTCCCAAGGGTGTCGTGAACCCAGTTTGTCACATGACCTGAAGAGAATATCTAAAAATACCATGGGATACCGAATAGTAGTAAGGACCAATGTGTGTTATTAGGGATGTTATTGCATCATTGGTGGATTATAAATAAAAAAATGAATAGTAACAATAGCATAAATAGTAATACCATACATCAAAAATAAATTATGGAAGAATAAATGTAAATCCAAATGAAGCCATAATGTATATATAGGATTTATTTCTTTTCTATATATGAATGAAAATAAAACCAAGTAAAATTATGGAAATAAATACATAAAACATGGTACAAAGAGACAGTAAAGTCCAGTAGTATTTCAAGCCTTATTATGGTCATACGCTCTCCAGATCCAATAAAAATCTAGTGCATAATGAAGAAGGGTTATTTTTATTAACTATATATGCAACCATATAATCTATTTTTATCCAAAACATGACCCAAATAGTTTGTGAGAAAATCCCAGTAGGGAACCACAAAAAGATCTGTTCCTAACTATCAGTGAATATAAACAACATTCAATATTCATAAATGAAGCAGTAAAATTGGAAGTACTCAAAATTAAACAATCCATCATTTTTCAGTTACACTCAATTAAATTTATTATTAATTTCTATGAATCATGTGATGTTGGGATCTAACCTAAGCTATACACCCCTCCAGTGTAATATTAAAAAAATAGATGACTCAAAAGACCATCTAAAAAATCAAGCAGGACTGAGTCCAAGGCTCAGCTTTTCCCTAGAAGACTCATTATAGTCTTTAAATCATTCAATAATGAACCATAGGGAATGTTCTCAAATTCTAATACTCTTGGGCTACCAAAAAAATTCATTTAATATCAATCCTCTATGAAGCTTATGTGGTTTAACCCCTTTGGTATAACATAGTACTAATCAATTACACATTACCATAGGGAATCTCTAACGGTCAATTACCATTGGTAAACATAGAAACCATAAATTATAAATGACCACCTAGGAAGATATCACTGTCTAAACCCCCGGTTCGAAATCCACTTCGAATCTATCAACGTCAATACCCCTGGGTCAGCATAACAGTAAAACATACATAAATTACCCTACCTTGGGAAGGTCTCACAGCCATTTTCCACTTTGTCAATCTTCCACATTGAATATCACAGTAATCTTATAAAATCATTAACTTCTTCCTAACAAAACAAGGAATAGAAAACAAGGCAACATAGGCCAAATGATCATAAATAGTGAATCATGGGAAACATACCCACGGGGTGTCCCAAAATCATGATATTTAACCCTACGCATATGCAACCACCCTTTATCAATCAACCAAACCATAATAATTAAATAAGATGTTTGAATTTCAAAACATGAAATACCCCAAACCTGTCTATATGACAGTTTTATCATATATAATCCTAATATGAACAATGAGGGGCATAAACAACCTACCTCGATGTCTCACGATATATGTCCTTGAACATGGATCGTGAATAGGTCTAGATCGGCACATATCAAAAAAAGGTGTACAAACTCCAACTATGAATAACTCATAGGAGAAGAAGAATAATAAAGGAATTTTTTAGGTGTTCTAGAAATTTCTAGTGGGATTCCAATGAACTTAATGACGTCTCAGTCAGAGCTCATATGATGAATCGGGAGGGGTTCAAAATTTATCAAATGTTCCATCAATTTCATGTTTGAACTACAGGGTAAAAAAGACACATACCAAAAAAAACATTAAATTTATCAAATATATCAAATAAAAAATACATCTTTGGCCACTTTGATCATACATCGTCCATCAAAGGGTTGGTGAAGAAGAATCTGCGAACAAATTTGGATACTACGATCAAACATCGTCCTCCCTCTCCCATGTCTCATCTAGAAATCCGTTAGGTGGCCCTATCACCTATACTAGAGAAATATATCAGCCACAGAGATAATTCATTTTTTTATAAAAAATCTGAATAGTGTTCTCCTTAAAAGATTCATCCACCTCAAACTCAACCTCATAAGGATGAAAAACGTTAGACATGTCAGAAAAATAATGTTGTAACAAAGATAAATGAATGATTTCGTGCATATAATGGAAGATATGAGGTAACAGAATCAAATTGGATACTAGAATGAGTCAATCTAAAACCTCAAAGGCCTAATTTATCTTTTTTAAATCTTACCCTATATCATAATCCTATTGTGTTCCAAACACGATGTGGCACACATGAAAACCCCATATCTCACATCGAACTCCAGAGTTCATCTTTATCGATTAGCATATGATATCTACGGAGATTATGCATTATACATCCTCTTACAAATCAACTCTTACTGCTCAATTGTCTACTAGAAGAGATATATTCCTAGCATCGATTCCCATATCGCCTCAAACCAACATTGGGGTGATCGGCATGGATTACGATACAATTCCCCATAAGGTTCCATCCGAATTGTTACCTAGATACTATTATTTTAGGGAAAAACACCATGAATTTTTGAATCTCCATATAGCCCCCAAAATCATAGACTAATTTTTTATGTATGTCCTATAAAACCTAAATTGTGGACTTGGACTGGCCATCTATATGAGGATGGTAAGTTATTCTCAGAATTACATGTATACCCAAAGCCCTCTATAGTCCCTGATAGACACAAGAACTACATTGGCATACCTATCTTAAATTATATAGTATGGAACCCCATGTAAAATAAAAATATCTCAAATTAACACTTTTCTAAGATCATCAACACTTAAGGATTCATTGATCGGCATGAAATGTAAATCCTTCGTGAGCCTAATGATAATGGGCCAAACTGCATCATTCCCTCGAGGAAACCTTTGTAAACCTATCACAAAATCCACTGGGACATTATTCCAATTCCTCTAAATAATAGGTAACTAATGTAATAGCTCTACCCATCACTAATTCTCTACATTAACTTGCTGATAGGTGAAAAAATATCATTAAAAATCCGTAACATCCCTCTTTATGCTTGTACACTAATATTGATGATGTAGATCTCGTTACATCTTGGGGACACCAGGATTAACATCCCATATAGAGGCATCAAAATCTCTCAATAGATCCTTACATATGTCAATTGTAAATCTTACATTCCTATGAAAATGAAAAACATCACCCTCTCCAGTGGTCCACCTAGGAGTAAGGTTCTCGCCTGAAAAACTAATCCGTAGAACTAGGACCTCGTAATCTGATAGTTTAATCATTCACACTCGTTCCAGTAGAGTAGAGGTTACATCTATAGAAGAAAAAATTTCTGACCCTATTTGTTTCACACCTCCAAATAAATCTCAGAGAATTGATTCATAAGATAGTAGTCACTTCTGGTCTCCTGGATAGTTTATTTCTTAGTTATCTAGCTCAACACATCATCCACTAAATCCCCTTTTCCAAGCATTTAGGCAAGCCCAATGTTAATGTACATAAGGTAATCAACCAACATTAACTATCTCAAATTATGATCACATTGTATATAGATGTAATTGTGGATTTTGTGGTAAGTGTACACCACAAAATTCTCTCCCAAAAGAATATGTCTCCAAAAGTACAAGCCATGCACATCTACAACCAACTCGAGAGCATGCATCGGATAGTCCCTCTCACGTGTCCTCAATTTCCAAGACATGTATGTAATGAAATATTCTCCCTACATAATCACTGCACCCAGTCTAATACAAGAGGCATCACAGTAAATTGTGTAACTCTTTCCCAGCACCGAAAAAATCAGTATTTGTGCTAAATTCAATCTCTCATTCATCTCCTAGAAGGATGAATCATAAGAATATATCCACCATTAATTCAAAATCCTGTTATTTAGTCTTTTCATTAGCACTCATAAGTGTAAGTAGTCCGGAATAATGTACATGTAGTAACCATACAACCCCAGAATACTCCATACCTAAAATATGTTCTTCAGATTCTCCTAGAAAAATACTTCTCCTACATTATCTTGGTCTACTGATAGTCCTATCTCTGATATGACATTACCCATGAAATGAATCAAGTTCATCCAGAAGTGGAATTTTGATAGAATTAAATATAACTGATTCTCTCTCAGTGATCTCAATATGATCTCAAGATGGATGGCATGGTCATGTCGAGTATGAGAGTACACCCTGATATCAACCACAGATACTACAACAAAAGAATCCATGTATGGATAGAACACTCACTTAATTAGTGACATGAAATCTTCCGGTGTTTTCATGAGACCTAAAATCAAAATCAAGTACTTGTATAGAACATTCCTAATATGATATGCTATAAGTGGTATATCTGATGGCCTAACATGAAACTAATGATAATCAAATATCATGTAAATCGTCATGAACACTAGGGCTCTGCGAAGCTGATCAAAGAGATTATAAATCATCAGCATGGGGTATCGGTTCTTGAAAGTAAACTGGTTCAACATCCCATTATCCACACAAAGTGTTTGTGTACCATCCAACTTCTTTAAAAAAAGGACATGCAAACCCCAAGGAGAAGTATTGGGTCTGATGAAACCCTTTTTCTTGAAACTCCTCTAACTGCTTCTTGAGCTCATATAACACTGGTGTAGCCATCAAATATAGAGGAATAGACACCAGTGCCTCTCAAAGTGTATGATTAATAGAGAAATCATCAAATTTCTATAGAGTTAAACCTAACATTTCCTCTAGAAAGACATATTGGAAATGATCCACCATTGGAGGAATGTCAATATTTTATGTCCCCTAGTCATAAAAATATATACAGGAAATCTAGGATATAATTCCTCCCAAACCACGACTCTTGGGTCTAGCATTGCTCGCCTGGACATCCCATTTTACCTTGTGCAGAAATGACCTGACCTGTAGTGATGTGAAACTCACCCTGTGGTGATAGTAATCAAGAATGGCCTAAAATGAGATCAACCAGTCCATTCGAGGAATAAAATCGATGCCTTTCATCTATAAGATATATGGGTCCCTTAAGTAGTGACACCAAAAAATCTAAAGAGGGTACTCCTTGAAATGATGTATATTAGGCATCCTAATCCCCAACAGAGCGTCTAGAATCATCAAATCATCCGATTTAAAGATGAAGATCCCATGTTTCTCCACAACTGTAACATATATAAAACTATAGGAAGCCACTATGTTAAAAAGATAAGAAGATAAAACTAAGGCATGTAGAATTGTAATGGTAACTGTAATGTATCCTTGATCATGCTTTTGCTGGGTCTGTTCTATCTTAAATTTCTAACATACACCACAACCCTATGACCATTCTTGGATACCCTTAAATGTTTCACCATTATATCGTTGAGAACTTACCATCTCGGTAGCAAAACCACATCCAATTACTCACCTCCAACAACCTAATGAACTCTAGTTCTTTGCTCAATGAGGAGGTTGTGGTCCTACTCCTGAATGTGGAGTCAAAAGAGATCCCCACTCACTAGATTATAGTGATAAAACCCCAAATTTTTCTGAATATGACCCATCTTGATGCATTATTAGATCTCAACTAGGTATTTTGGCCAATGTGGTCTTGTATGTCTACTCCACCCGTGCTGGTTTCACACCACATATCTTCCAGAAGAAACATCCCATGAAATATCACTTCGGTGCTTCTTGCTATCGATTGAAAGTGTTCTAAACCTGGATGTTGAACTCCCTAGACTACAACTGTAAATACACTCAGATTGTGTTCGTAAAATAGAGCCTGATTTCCTATAGCAATCGACGAATTCAGCCAAAATACATTCACCTATGAACATATCTTGTACCTGATACCATCCTCAAATCACCTAGCCCATGATAACTTGACACCTTCCAAAAAAGTTGTGAAGGACTAGATCTCCGTAAAATGTAAAGAGTAATATGTCACTGAATGTGTGCCCATCTACAAAACCATGAAATCATGGGCTCGGTCATCCCTCAACATCTAGAGTATATTTAATCATAAAGGGTCATCTAAAAATCCTCCAAATCCATATCTAAATGATTTCCTACCTGTGAGAAAACATCCCACCAAATCTTGGTGGAATCACATATCATGTACATCGTGACCTTTAAACTCCTCTCCAGAGGGGTCTCTAGATGAGAGAATATATAAAGCAGTTCCTCCTACTGTGACTCTACATCATGTGGTCCTCCATCCCCTAATAATGTATGTGGATGCTATTTTTGGAACACCCACATCAACATTTCTATAGTCGGGGTAGGATGCAGTTCTATCAAAATGGTCTTTATGATCCTCATAAATCCTTCACGAAATGTTCATCAACACCTAAATCTAGTATAATAGTTGGTGCCAAGACAAGAACGACAAGAGGATTTGTTAGTAGTCCCTAATATACTCTTTCTGGGGTCTATTCACCACCCAATATATGGCATTCAACCGTAGGATATTTTGGTGGCATCAATCATTAGGGTCAAGTACCTCAATTTGTTCAAGATTAATGGAAATTGCAACATAAGAGTGAAATAAGGAAAGAGTTTATAAAGGTGTTAATGTTTTTGAAAATACAATTACATGGAATGTAGGAAAACTATACATTATTTTTCCTAAATCTTTAACATGGGTGTGTATCCCATTAATCATGTTCGTGTAACACCCATTCACACAATGTGTTCCTCATGAGACACGACATGTACTTGAATATCGCTTCCAGAGAATGTTATTTTACATGGTTATAACTACATGGTTCTTCTTGTGTAACACTAAATGGCATGGACACTCAAGACACTGTGTGTAAAACATATGTTCTATCCACCCATGTCTTTAGTCACACAACCAGATACATGGTCTTTTAAAACATGGAATGTACTCCCAGTACATGGCATATTCTACCAAACATTTATCAACCTTCTGTCTCTACTCAGAAAACCAATCACACAGTTAGTAATGACACAGAATGTATATATGGTGTACGACGTGAAATTAAGAAAAGAAATTTCTTCCAGAATAGAAGAACACATGGTGTGTATTCATAACTTCACACATTGTGTTTTCTGGGTTCTCAGGCTGTGATCCACAGAAACATATCCAGAACCCCCACAAAGAATATTTTTAAGGCATTCCATGTTATGATCCTTGAGATACTTGAATCTCGGTGAGTCAATTTTTGGAATCATTATTCATGTTATATCTTAACAAAGTCCATCAATTCTCAAACAACATCCAAAAAATTCTGATCCAACAGGGACCATAACACCTTAGAGAACAAATCATGGTGATCATATAAATGAAATATTACATATACTAGTACCCTATCCAAATAACATGAATTTATATCACCTAATTTATCACAATATCATTAATATCATGTGAAACATCTATCGCAACATCATGCAATTAGTAATGAACCATAAATAGAATTATCAGAATGCATGAAATGTAATCCCTAGAAAGTGCCTATATGATGCATGATATGGAATACCCTTGTATCATCTGGTTTCAATATAAATAGAACCACAATGATATCAATCCTAATAGCACAAAATAATTGCATCACCCAATTGTGAAATCAAATCAACATTAACAATTGCAAAACCAGAATAATTTCAATATTCATGGTGACTAGTCTTTTCCCAATACACGGGTTAGATACTACTCGAAAAACTTATTTCAAACTACCTATTCCTTCTTATCCCAGTCTATAGGATCCAAATAGTGTGGAAAAGCATAAATGAAATCCCACTAATACCATTTGTATCATCCTAGATCTGGGTCCTGCCCAATGGTGCCCCAAAACTGGTTGGTCACAGAACCCCAAGCACATTTCCACAAACACCAAAGGCTGCAGACTAGTAGCAAGGGAGAAGGTGTTATATTACGGAAACTACGCCCTCATTGGGAGAGTATACACAGAAGAAAATATATATTAATAATAGAGGAAGGAGTAATACCATACAATATAAATAAACATATGAAGACTAAAAGTAAATCTAACATAAGCCACAATGTATATATATTATCCTCGGAATATGTATCTATCAAAAAATCCAAAAAATCACAATGATGGAAATAAATACAGAAACTAATGTAAAAAATAAACAATAAACTCCATTAGCATCGCAAGCCTCAGCTTGGTCACATGCTCTCCATATCCAATAGCAATCATGTTACAGATGAAGAATGGAATTTTATCCGATTTACACGTACAACCATATAATCGGTTTCAGTGAAAAATGTGACCCAAATAGGCTGTGAGAAGAATCCCAATAGGAAACCAGCAAAAGATCTATGCCTAATTGTCTGTGAGTATATATAGTAATAAGTATGCATAAATGATGAAATAAACATGGAATTACACAAAATTAAATAATCCTACATTTTTAAATCACATTCATTATTCAATCCATTGAATCATGTAATCGCGGGATCTAGCATATTCACTATATCCCCCATATAATAGTAAAAAATTGATGTCTCAAAAAATCATCTAAAGAAATCATGTATGACAAAGTCTATGTTTTTTGTTTGGATTGGAAGACTCATCATAATCATTAAATAATTCAGTAAGGACCCATAGAGAATATTCTCACAGTCTAATCCCCCCAGTCAAAAATAACAACAATTCATTTAATAACGGCCCTCTGGGAAGCTCTCAAGGTCTAAACCACTTGTTAAAACATAAAACTAATCATTTACAAATGACCACATGGGTAGATCTCATGGTCAATACACCTTGGTGAACATATCATCAATAAATAATAAATGTCCACCTATGGAGCTCTCATGGTCTAAACCCTCGAAATTTTGACCACCGAGAAGTGCTCATAGTTAATACCACTGGGTCAACATAACAATAAAACATACATAAATGACCCTACATTTGGAAGATATGGTAGTCAAACTCCTCTTGGTCAAACGTCCACAATTCATATCACATGCATCTCATATAATTTGTAACCCCAAACTAACATACAATGCATGGAAAACAAGGAATCCTTGACCAAACCAGTATAAATAATCAATCATGGGATACTCACCCATTGCTTTTCCGGTAACCAATCCATTTGACCTGATACATATAAAACTACCCTTTATCAATCATCCAAATCATAATAGGTAATAAACAATGTTTAATTTAAAAACACACAATACCCAAAATAATGGTATATGGAACATTTATCATATATAATACATAGAAAATCAAGGAAAGGCACAAACCACCAACCACAATTACCCACTACTGATATACTTCAACATCAGGCCATGAATCAACCTAGAATGGAATAGATCAACAAAAAGGTGATAAACTCCAAAACATGAAAAACTTACGAGAGAGGAAGAATGAGGAAGAAGGGATATGTGGGTATTGAAAACTGACCGGTAGGATTCCAAAGCACCCATCATCGTATCAATTGAAGCTCAGATTGAGAATCTTGACGGGTTTACAGTTTTCGGTCAATTCATCTCTCTCTTCTATGAACCATGGGGAGAAGAAGAAACTTACAAAAATAAGACATGACCCATATCTGATATATCAAATAAAAAGAAAATTACATGGAATGTACAAGCCCTATATTTGACTCAACCGACCCCATTAATTTGTGGGTTATCCATGTCATAACACATCCATGTACTTGGTTATTATATGGCTAGTACATTACTTTACGCATATAGCAGGTACACAATGTGTAGTCTTGTTTAGATTTCGTGTACATAAAAACCCCCATTTCATCCATTTCCATAAAGGCAACCCGAAATCAAGATCCATACCTAAAATTATGATATGGGTTCCTATAATACCCTAACATAATAATCTTTATTCTAGGAAATGATTAACAACACAAAAAGTTAAACCCTACAATGGACAATGGACTCAAGAAAAACCATCCACGTTGTACCCAAATTACCCATGTGCTAATTTTCACAATTAATTTAGTTAATTGAAAATTAATTTCAAAACCATATCACAAATACATTTGAATTCATTGAAAATACCCTCTTAGTTTTTATTTACCAACAATCAAAGAAAAAATAGTTTTATTTTAGAAACTCTAAACAACAAACATAAATCAATCTTGTCAATTCCTTTTATAATTATTTTTATAAAGAATGAAATTCATTTTTCATCATCATAGTCTATAGATGGAACCACATACCTTAAAACAGGGTTCAAAAATTCCTATAATGATATCCACCAATAATGAAAACAAAACAACATCTACAAAGTCCTTAGAGTCAAGTCCACATCATAAGATTGATCCAATTTAGAAATCAATGGTTTGACAGAAATGAGGTAAACCAAAAAAATCAACAACAAAAGCTAGTTATACCATGACCAGTAATTGAATGTCCTTTAGATAAAAATATCACAATGGGTCTATAATAAATCTTTAATAAACACAATCATAGACCGATAGATCTTGAAACACAAGGGTGCTACTGCAACCAAAGTAAATGATGAACTGAAAAGATCACTTACCTGAAGAGACTCACCGTAACAGCAAGGAAGATATAATGCAAAAATAAATAAATCGAGAATTAAAGGCAATCATAAAAAATAACCTTAGAATTGTATTTTGTCATGGGAAATAGTGTTTTGACAATGAACTGAAGAAAAACGTCGGAATTCCCGTTTTAATATATGTTTTCAGTTTGTTACATGACGTGTAGACGAGTTATTTGAAATTTATCAATCAAATTCCCACATACATTGTGGAACCCATCACCTTAGATTAAAATAAATTATTTTAAAAAATCATTATTTAAAACACCTCTTGACTTCGTGTATCCTTTCACAACATAATGTCTTTCAAAATATCATCCAACAATTCTTACACGATGTGAAACCAAGTTACGCAACATGAAATCCACCTACAACATACAGAAAAATTTGGTTAATGATAAAAGTTCACAAAATATCTTTGTTCACAATTATAAGTATTCTATTACTACTTCTTAGCCTTATACAGATAATGATAAGATGAAAACCATGATGATGTAGGAGAAATAACTGATAGATCGGTAGGGGGATGTTATTAGGTGAGTTCAAAGGCGTAGAATGATAACAAAATAGGAATATATAATGGATAAACATATGGAAGAATAATATATGGAATAATTTTATCATAAAAATAGAATAATTTATACATAACATATATCATGACATAAATTTGAGTCAAGGATAACTTCCTTGATTATATCATGTGGTGGACAAAGTCCCATAATGGAATAGGTTTAATCAGTACTCTGATATGTAACATCTAATGATATAAAATTTACCCATTGAATTGGAGCCCTATCTGGGTTCAACCATTATAACATGTTCATTAATATGTGTGATTCATAAAGATTCAAACCTATGGAATAAAAATGTGGATTTACTGAGGTAGTTTAATGGGTTTTGTAATCATGTCGTAAGGAATAACCAAATGGTGTATAAAAATAGTGTCCATAAGAGAATGTAATAAATAAATTCTAGAAAATAATAATGTGAAAAAAAGAAAAAATAATGTATAATGATTCCTAATTGATGAGTATACATGAAAAAAATTATAAATGAATGTTTATAAATTATCAATCATTTTCGGGATTGTTTATCAAGAGGAGTTGATAGGGGAAACCTTTTATTCATGTTTTTCCTCATGAGATAAATATTTAATAAACATTTTATATTGACTTAATTTTTAGTTGCATCAGCTCTCCATGGATGGATAGCTGCTTCATGGGAAAGCATCATGGCTTCTTTAAGATGGTCCATTGACTATGACTAGTAGAACCTCTTTCACCAAGCATTTTCATCATAGCCCAAGATTTCCTCAACCGACATATCAAAAGGAACATCAGTAGTGGTGCCATCTATGCCTATAGGTGCAGACAAAGATTGTTTTTTATTTTTCTCATTATGATTGTGGAAGACACTCTAATGTTTATAAATGAAAAAAAGCAATCAATATGGGTAATAAAGAAGATTTTGGATGAAAATTTCCATTGGAGTGTCCAACTCATTAAATAGAACACAGGCTCCTTCTTCATCATGGATAGATGCCCAGACACCTAGATCGAATATAGGAGAAATCATCTAATCATGAAGTAGGGATCTCTCCAAATGAGAAACATGGGGGCCCATGTCTCACCAGGAAGGACATGAATCCGAGATTTCAACATCATTGATTTCTCACATCACTGCACGTGTTCCGCATTGTAAAAACAAGTTCATGTTATTGGGAGGTAGGATCACTTTCGTTAATAGAGTCCTCTATTAAATTCATGTTCATGCCCTTTCTACCATTAATTCCATGGAGGGAGATCATGAAAGCATCGAAAGGGTCCTGATTTCTTTTATCTAGGATGCAAAGATAGATGGAAAGAATCATTGGGAATCATGGTAGTGACTCTCCAAGAATGTTGAGGAGGGAAGCCTCAATGTGAGGAGCATTTCCGGAACTCTGTTTACCTTACATACCAAACAAGCCTGGGATATTATTGAGGAGTAGTATCAGTGGGGTAGGTTTACGGATAGAAATCAGTGTGAGCGGTATCGGGAAGGTCACACATCATTCATATGGCCCATGGTCACTCCTTTGATCGAGGTTCTTCAACGGCACTTCAGATAGATCTTGGGGAGAGGGGAGATTTCATTCTGGCACCACAACTAATCTAGCTCTCATCATGGTTTCCCAGGCTCTCCCATGGCCAACATATCCTTTCTCCAATCTTGTAGGTAACCAAAACTCAATACAGAGGTTGTTAAAAGGGAGAAAAATGAAATCATCAACCTGATCAATATCAACAATGATCATCATAAATTCATTTTTACTTCTTCTAGTTATGGTGATTTTTTGATGAATGAGTTCTAAAGGATCTTTACAGCTCCTATTTAGAATGATGCATGGGGGGCCCATTGGGACAAAGAAATACAGGGAAATTTTAACTTCCTAGTTTGGAGAATCAGAAGCCTTGCTATTTTCACTGATGACAATGTGAAATTGATGGGAATCCACATTGCATCATGCTACTCCTGTTGCATGGTGAATAAGGAGGAAACCACAAATCACCTTTTCTTTATGGGTGAGGGGGAACTACTATTTAGTCAATTATCGGTGTGTTTATAGGTTTTTCTTCTATATACCAGATGGAGGCCCCCTTCATTGAATGATGTTTCTGTGGTGTAGGATTTCATATCCCAGAGTTGAAGGCTTGTTCCATGGTTTTTGTTGTAGGATGTTGGTGCATCTGGACAGCTCGAAACAAGTCCATCTTTGAAGGGGTTACCTGTCTTCAATGGGAGGTGGTGGCAATGGTCAGATTCTTGTGGTTGGATCTTATTAGGTTGGGAAAAGGCTAGTAGGATGCCCCCACCATAAGGATGGATGCTGGCCCAAACAAGTCAATGTTCCATATCAGTATTGGCAGGAATGGGAAATGGGTTAGATGGTTTCCGCCTCATTTGGGTCCCAAACTGAATTGTGACAGCTCCGGAACTATTAGAATTATGAGGTGGGAGGTTGGGGTGGTGTGATTCACGACATGAAGGGGGGGGGGGGGGGTTATGGATAACGTTGAGGCCTAATATGGTATGGGTAATTCATTGCAGGCTAATGCCATAGCATTGTTCTCTAGTATGCTATTGTCTAGGAAGAGGAACATTTACCTTAGTGTAGTGGAATCCTACTCTCTCATAATCTACAACACCCTATCTAGTTAGAGCTCCATTCTATGGTCCATTGGACACATCATGAGGAAATTCCTTAGTCTCATGGATCCCAACACCGATATTCTATGTACTTTTCATGATGGAAATGAGGTTTCTAACTATAATGAATCCTTGTAAACCCATTTGAAGAGTACCATTTTCTCTATGGATATATATTTAATGTCTACTGAGGTGAACCATCTGGTTAGACGTGATGCTCTCAGACTGCACTATTTTATACCACCATAGTCTTCTATCTCTATGCCCCTTTGGACCTTTGTACCATTGGCACCTCGACTTTCTGTTTGATATTTCTTGTTTTGGTATATAAAATTTTTTTAATATAAAATTTATATGCTATACTGGTATAAATGTGGAAGACATATATAATGAATATGTAATAATTATATAAAAATAATTAACTGATAAATTGATGAAGATGAAGGGATAATGTTACTTAAACAGAATTATGGTGTCTCATAAAGATAACATTCCTTATTTACAAATGTGTTTTGAACATGAAATTAATGTACTATATAATAAAATTGAAACATTAATTAAATAACTAATAACATATTATATATTTTTTTTATTAATTTCATTTATAGCCATTTCCATTAGTTATGGTATTCCATTTCATCATTCCATGAGCATTTTATCGTGGTTTCATGATCAGTTCACCTATATATAATTATTGATGTCCTTATAAAATGTAAATAACTCTTAAAATGTTAAAATATGTGGTATTAGTGAACATACATAAATCAAAATGGTCCGACAAATCATTTTTGTTCATCTTTGAGTATGATTCATTTGACAAAACATTAATGAAAATTGTTTTTTTCATTTTGGTATTATTTATGACCATCACAAACTAGATTTTATTTACTCTATATTATGTGTATATATTAATTTAATAACATGGAATATGTTACGATATTAGTTTAAAATATTATGTAATTATAATAATTTTTTCAAGAGTAGCCTTGATGGAAGTAATGGAAAATTAAACATCTGTATCTGTAGGGATGATAAACCATAATAAATATGGACAATGGTTTCCGTTTAATGAATAAGGGGAGATAAAAAAAATAATGGATAGAAGATATTAAAATATATATATAAAATTATACTATATAAATTATACTTGATTTATTATTCATTTATGGATGAAGTAAATGAGTAGACGGTAGAAGAAGAAATTAAATTAAAAGACATGGTTGGACAATGTTACCTATTGAATATCGCCCCCCTTCAATGACCCCTTATGGAACATGGAATTGTATATTTTTTGAGACCAGATACTCTTGGACACTGGGTAGAGACTTGGGAAGGTAATTTGGAACAATATCGACAACCTAAAATGATATGAAGGTGTGATGAGAATGGTTATGAGTAGTGGTATTTATAGGGGGGGAGTGGGGTGTTTTATTATTATATTCAATAGTTAAATATATTGGCTAAAGTCTATTAATGGTACTTATTAAAAATTTTAACTCCAAAAAATGGTTATATTCAAGTTTAATATAATCAGTTACTACAAAAAACATGACTAAAAAATTGATGTTTTTTCATATAATGATAAATACCATAAATTATTTTATTTCATTATTATCAAAAAATTCATCAATTTTAGAAAAATACCAAATAATAACCCAAATCATTTCACGATATGTATAATTCAAAAATGAAATCCTTTTATTGTAATTTATTTTATATGTATGAGAAAAATGAATTTTTAAATTTTTCCATTACTTCGTAAAAAGATTGATATTAATATTATAATTTATTATTTAACCCGGTCAAAATTTAATAAAGGTTACAGGAAATTATATCGTAATTAATATTAATCATAATATTAAGTTATTAGTTTAATTTATGAAAATGAATATTCTTTTATTTCATTATATTAGTTATAAAATTTTAAATAAACTTTTTCAAAATAAAAATACACCGACACAAAATTTATCATTTTTAATAAATTTATATAGTTATAAATTGATATAAATATATCACTTTTTATTTATAAGACACCTGAATTTTATTTTAGAATTTCATAAGCGGGGATACTACTTTAGCTGAAATATTAATATTACTAAAATTCAAATTACTATCCCAATTGTTAGATTTATAACAGTCATATTGGATTCTTAATTTATAAAAATATCAATAATTTTGTTAAGTCATCATTCAATATTACATTACCTGAATGTTATATATTATCATCTTCAAAATCAATATTATAATATTATTACTATGTTTTATTTATATAGATTTGTGTATTATTGATTTCAATCTGGCGGAATTTGTACATATAAATTCTATCATCTTTATTATCTTATTTTCTATTTATTTTCCCTCTATAATATTTTGAATAATTATTGGTTTATTTTATTACTAATGTATAATTGTTCAATTGTGGGAATAATTTTCTATAGGGTTATCTCTGTAATGTATGTGATTTATGACATAGAATGGTAAATTATATTTATAAAATTATTTGTTGTTAAATTCAATCTAGAAATGGATCTCCAAAGAATGTACACATTATTATTACTCTATATCATAGTAAACCCTTTTGGATGTTTCATGTAGATTTTAACAATAATATATTATATAGAAAAATGTTATTGAAATATATTTGAAACTTTTCTTTATCAGGGAGATATTAAATTTAATATAATAATATAATGGATTTTAACCATGTGATTGTTAAAAAATTTCATCATAGTTAATTCATTTACATTGTCTAAAAATCATCATATCCAAATGTGTCGTATTTATATTAAATTTTCCTTCTATGTATATATTTTTATTTTATAAAAATTTCAATAAAATACATTATTCATTCAATGGACCATGTACCAAGAACCTAACTTAATTTGGATACATGAACTATATATGAGAATATAATGATACATTACATTTTACAGTATCATTTTCATCTAATGCCTCTATAGAGGTTAAAGTTTAATAATTCTCTATGAGTAATGTTTCATCTAGATCGATACTAATAAAAAATAACTATCTTGTTCTCCAACCATTATTATATATCTACATTGAAATATTTTCTCAATAACATCATTATCACACACTATATCATGTGAAGATAGTTCAAGTAACAACTTGTGTATATATCGAGCTTCAACATTGTCAAACATGATCATGATCCCACTTGTTAAATTGAAAATGAGTTGTGTTTCTAGAAAATATAATCTTTATTTATGAAACTACATTTCATTATAAAGAGTTATATAGGATATACCATATTTTAGAGTTTCATAACTCTTAATTTATCATACCATGTCATGACATTTTCAATAAATTCATATGCTTATACCATTGTAATGATAATTATATAGAGGCAAGGGTTTGTATATGATTCCAAACCCCTTCAATTGATCATAGATTGCTTAGATTTGATATTCACCCCCATGTTTTTAATATAGTTTTTTTATCATCCATGAAAGATGGATTCCCACTTCATTATTGTAATCCTTAAAACTATTAAATGAATTTCACTTAAAAATAATTAACTATGCATTGACATACTGTCAATATCCATAACTAATTGTAATTATGTAAGGAAATAAACCAATTACTCTATTGGAAATGGACCACATATATCAGATTGATTCAATTATTTTAGATTTTTCTATCTAACACATTTTACATTGTAGGGATATGTGGTCATTTTTCTATCAATATTAAAATGATATATATTTAAGTGTTTTCACTCAATATTGTATGAAAACAATGATTTAAAAAACTTTTGTAAACACTTTTTATTTAGAGGACCAAATATGAAGTACCACAGGTCGGTATAATATAAGGCATCCTTACTGGTATTGTCATTTATTCTAAATATTGTTTCATCATGTTCGTGTATATAAGTATACAATGTTAAAATGATTTATACCATAATATTAATTATCAGTTTAAAAAGGACATCATTTAGTTTGATAGGATAAAATAATACACAATAGCCTCTACACATGACATATATTTTTTCTTTCTAGTAACAGATTGTGCAAAATAATAGTCATTTAATAAAACATTTAAGCCACTAGGAAAATTCAAATGAAAATGTTGTAGTTAAAATTATTTTAATCTTACATAATTTTCGACATGATGGTTAACCTCAACCATTAAAGTCTTTTATAATAAAATGGGGTTAAGTATGATTACAAATTTGTGTGAGAAAAAAGATAGAATAAAAACCCAGTAGTAAATTAATGTATACTTCATTAATAAAACTAAAACTATGGGTGAATTATCACATTGTTTGTTCTTACCTACAGTGATATTCTTCACCAGGTAGAACTTATTTAAAAAATATAATCATAAAACCTTCTTTTTTATTAAGTCCCTCTATTTCATTGGAATTGTGGAGGGGAAATCCGATGGTTCCTTTTTCATTGACATATCCATTGACACCATACCCATATGCATCCTACATTAATTCACCATATGGACTAAATGTGTTGTATTCCATATATACTTTCATTTGTGGAAAACAATGGAATAGGGATCTACATGTTACTTTTTTAGAATATTCATGTTTTAATTAAAAATAATTTCCAAAATATTTGTGTTAAAATTTTAATAATGATTTTAGTCAGTAATTATAATTTTAAAATGAACCCAAGGGATTACGGTCTCCCAATATACCAAATCATCTTCAATTATTGGGGGACTTTATATCTCCCTTATTCTATATTTAACTAATATAGTGCACTAGATATCTTATATATTAAATATTTTATATGTCATGAAAAATATCTCCAATATTAGAAAGAAAATATTTGGTTCCTTCATCCAAATATATTTTTTCATTATACAAAACCTAGATGAAAACATTATTCACTACACATGAAAGTCACCAACTAAATTTTTATTATAATTTTTTTTTCATATTTTTATTCTAAATTTCGTACCCCATTAGAACATTCATAATATATAATAAAGAGATTAACTACATTATTCTATATTATGGATTTCTCCCATACCACTCTTGGAATTTATGACTATCCATTATATTTTATTTATCTGGTATTGATCATAGAGATATTAAACTAATGGTGATTTTAGAGACCCGAAGCTTGATGTACATGGGCATTACATTACTTTATAGGAATACTTAATACATAACAAAAACAGACACACAAGGATCGTAATAGTTTAGTGTCTTTGGAAACTTGGAACGTAATCTTCTAATTGTGGTGAATGATCTTCAACATCTCCCATAAAGATCATTCCCTTTTTTTTCTTAACTAAAACCCTTCATTATATCCTCGGGAAAAGAAAACATAAAAAGGGTGAACTCAAATTCTCAGTAAGGGTAAGCATGGATAAAATTAAACATACCATATACATTTGAACATAAAAAACATGAACATAATGTTTAAACATCAAAAGCTTGAGAAATGACATAAAACATAAAAGTATGTAAGGCATAGATCATAAAGAAACATTAAGAATGACAAAATAGCATGGGAATAAAACATGTAATTGTGGAATCCATTAAGAACATGTAATGATTTCCATAGTAGCCAAGGCATTGCTGCCAAGACCATCTTAGTGGACAAAGTCCCATTCTGAATCGAGTTCACTCCTCATTTCAGTCATGTATCACTGAAGTGGATTAACTTACCGTTCTATCCATGTCTATCTCATGAGATATAAAATCTTTACCCAATCCATTGGAGGGATATATAGGTCCCACCCATCTCATAATGAAATCATTATTACTTGTGCCACAAAAAAAACATACATCATTCATAATAACCCAATAAACAAAATGGGTTTCATAAACATCATTCCATTATCACATAATCCATGTAAAAGAAATGGATATCATTTAATAATAAGAAAAATTAAACCATGTAAATCATAGAGACATGATACTTGAAACCTACACATATGGAATAATGTCATCTTAGATGAAAAATGGTTTTGATAAAACACTTGAAATGAATTCTCGAGGAAAATATCCTTTCTTCTTCAAAATCATTTTCTTTTCACAAAATGTCATGCAATATTAAAAGAAAATGATTTTTTTTGAAAATAGTCATGAAATATTTTTTAGGAAACTTTATGAAAATAAGTCTTTATAAAACCGTAAAAATTCATTTGTGTCGTATAAGTTAAAAAAAAAATTCTTCTCGTACTTTTGCTGGAAAAGTCAAAAAGTACCTCGTAACGTAAAAAAAGATTCCTTACATACCATGTAGTAAAAGTCAAGAATGGGTAAAAAGTTATTTAAAAATTCATGAATACACATTTTTAAAACATGGACATGGATCATAGAAATAACCCCAATAAATACTTACAAATAAGCAATGTCGGATAAGAATGAGATTTGCAAAATTTATCGCTTACCTTATGTCCGATATGCTTCGTACATATCCAAACCTCCTGTATAATGATTTAAATAATGTTATTGACTTATTACAGAATCATATTAATTGTTATTGTACCATATATGGTTCACTTATGACTTTATATTACCCGTTCTTTTGTAAATTCCATGTTAAAGAGCGTTTTGGGTAAAATCGTTTCATTTGTTGTCCGTGTTTTGACTTGTAATTATTCATATGATTACTTAGATCACGATTACATAATTCCATAATATAAAAAATGATTTATATATAATATATATTCAGAATATACATATATATAATAGATCGATAAATGGAAATAAATACACCGTTCATGGAGACAGTAGGTCGTATGTACGCATGAACGTTGTTTTCGTTTCCTTATTGAGTTGAATGGAATTAAGTAGATGAAATACATATATACATAAATCCAGTAGCTTTATAATGTAATATATTTGATTATTATTGCTTATATATACTTTATAATCATTCTTAAATGGTAAACATGGAAAATGAATCTCATCGCATCGTGGAGACAGTAGTCAGTACGTACGCACGAGCGATGATATCGTTTCCATAATTATTGAATTTAATTGGAGTGGATGATACAATATATCAGAATCAGTATTATGTTATAATAACTATGTATAGTTATTATTTACACCATTACACCCATCCATGTAAGGTGTTGGTGGAAAAACAGATTACACCACGGCGTGGAGACAGTATTCCGTACGTACGCACGCGCGGTGATTTTGTTTTCCGTAGGATGGATAGAAGGTGAAATGGGGTTGTTTCATATTTATAATAACAATTAATTATTATAGTGATACTGATGTTATTACTTTATATTAAAACAACTAAAGAAGAAGATGTTAAAGAAGAATGAAGCTTGAAAGAATCGGGATAAGAAATTACCTCTCCTTCGATACGCCTCTTTGAAACCTCCTCTTAGTGCACTAAGATTGGTCTTTAAGGTAGACCATAACCTATAGGATGTTTGTAGGGATGTGGAGAAGATACTTTGTCAGGGTTTGGCTGAGCTTGAAGGCTCAAATTGGTGTGAGGATGAGAGGGAGGAGGTTCCCTTTTATAAGGGAGGAGAGGGGCACCTTTGGAATTCTTAAAAATATTAATTTATAATAAATCTAACCCCACTTAAAAACCTCCAAAATTGACTCATATTCAAATATTAGATGAGATATGGTTTTACTATCATCAACCAATCAAACTTATACAGGTTTGGATCTTATTATAAACCTTATCATTTTGATTTATCCTTATTTAATCTATTAATGTTTATTTGTGGTAATAATATTCTAAATTTTAAATTATAACAAATAATTACTTATTTGTTGTGAATTTTCCATAATTGTTTAATTTTTAACATTATAGACCATATAAATTTAAATTTATAATTTTTAAATATTTTTTGTGATTTTTAAACAATTTTATGATATGTTATTTTTATAAAATAACAATAGTGTCAATTTTGACAATATTCATTTATTTGAATTTAAATAAAATATATACAGAAGATATGTTATAACTAAAATCATTAATAGATTAATAAAAGGTCATATGTATCTATAAAACTATAGGATCACATTAAATAGTTCATATAATATTTATTTTATTTTTTTAAAACCATTTATTTTGTTTATATCTTAATAAAATAATTACTACAACATATTTGTATAATTATTTAATATACTGATTTTTTGAATAAAAATTTTAAAAAAATCCTATGGTTATGATAAATCTATTAACTTTCACAATAATACTTTTAATCAAATTTAGCATCATAAAATCACAATATTTAAATTGTTATATTTATTAAATTATGAAGGTGACAACTTTGGCATCATTTACAATAAAATAATATAAGTGTCATAATTGCTTGTATAGGACTCCAAATGGCCACATATTCGACCATTGGATGCTTATAGTTTAAATATACATGAAAAATTAGTTTTGGTTAGGGTTTTGTGCCTTTTATGGTCACTATTAGTTTAATAAAAACTATATTCTTGATTTTTCACTAGATAAATAATTTCTGCATCACTATTGTGTCACAATTAATGATAAATATTTAATCCCAAAAAATTCTAAATAAATTCTCATGATGTAGATAATTTTGTTAGATTTCTGTAGAGTATTAATTTTTTAAGTTTAATGATGTTTATCACTAACTTAAAATTATTATACTTATAGTATTTAAGAGAGTGACATGTTGTCACTTTCTTTGGTTTAAATAATAATTAAATTATTTTCATGGAAAAAAGTCAATTAAATGAATCTAATCAGACCCTTAGGTGATATGGGTCGACTTTTAGTCATCCAATAGGATTTTTCCAAGTGTTAGGGTAATTTTATAATCTTATATTTACCCTTAATTACCTGATTTACCTTTAACTATAATAAATAAAATTTACCGTAGTTACTATTCACAATGCCCAAAAATAAAAAGTAGCTTATTAACATAATTTGGACCCACTGATTCCAAATATGGAATCCATTTTTCCAAATTCAATACACAAAAGATACAGAATTTAAATTAAAATTAATCCCGTTGTCGAAAGAAAACGTGTTTTTCTTTAAAACATTGCAAAAGATTGAATTGATTTAACCTACGAATTCAAGGTAAAATCAATGATAATGACATACATTACATTAAATGGTAAAAATATATTCTATTTATACTTTAAAACCATTCAATATTATAATTTAACCACATATGATATTATGATGACAAAAGTTGTTTTTAATTAAAATATAGCGTGTATTTACTATTCATTAAAATATAAAAGTCATCAGAATAAAATGAAAAATTTATCCCAAGTAAATTTTTATTTCTTGATTCCAAAGAATAATTTTATTTTGTCAAATTGAACTTATAAACATGTAAAAAACTATATTTAAAGTGGGTGCGCCATCAAAATGCGGCAAAACTGCATTTTTTGAAAAATACTTATTTTACCCGAAAAATTTATTTTGTTTTTATACCATGTCCTAGAAAATGTCTAAGATGAATAATAATGTTATAAAAATCAAAATTTAGTTAATACTATTCAAAATGGCTAGTTCATAATAATATTATAATAATATATCGTTTTTTAGTAAAACTCGGTATTTCGTACAACACACGCTATCGAGGAAGGTCGTGATTGCATGTAATGCAAGCCAAGTCAGGGTTGCATGTTGTGAAAGAATCCTTCATTGTTTCGTATAACAGAATCCAACCATATTTTATTTATACATTGAATATATATATATATATACACTCAATGTTTCATAGAATAACTAATATCAAAATTGTGTGTAACACGATCCAAGAATAGTGTTGCGTATATTGCAAGCTAATACGGTGTTGCGTATAGTGAAAGGTAATCTTGGTATAGCATAAATCACAAGACATTAATGAAATTAAAAGAATATTTTTCATAAAATCTTGGGGTGTTACATTCTACCCCCCTTAAAATGAATTTCTCCCTCGAAATTCTTCGGGGTTATAAATGGTTTACTACTCGAAAGTTTGTTTAATAGAAACCCACATCGTAAAAATGAATACCAAAACATGGCTTTAAAAACTAAAGTATGAAATGTAATGGTTACCCAAATTAACTCATCAATGGGTTTCCATGTAGGGGGACATTGGTGAAAATATAGATATAGAAGAAAAATCTAACCATCAAGTTCTGATGGAGAGTGGTAGAGAACATGGCTATAAAAAAGCCAACAATCACAAAGCTATTGATTTGTGATGATCTAAGGAACCATCTGATTAATCGGATATAAGGGAACTATGAAAACATTTTTGGTTTTCAAGATCATTTCCCTAAAGTTGATGAATTAAAAGAAATACTTGCATGATTTTGGTACAATCTTACTATTGTTCATGAATTGAACAATTTCCACTTCATCACAAAAGAAATGAAGTTGAATTTGTTATCAGTGATGTGTTAGTAGATCATGTGATAGAATGATGGGTCATTCCATCTCTTTCAAACAAAAGGTTAACAAAAGTTATAATTCCATCTTATGGTTAGATTAATAATATATGGTTCCAAAAATGAACTTATACTTCAAATATCATACCGCTTAATAAAATAAAACTAGTTTCTACTAACCAGGGACTTCCTGTAGGCCAGTGGTAGGCGATAAATGCCAGTCGCACTTCGGTTGTGGGTTCGATTCCCACAGCCTTGTCCGACGCGATGGGTTGTCGCCCGTCGTGCAGGTTTTCCTTTTTCTAAAACTACATTACTTTATCATCCCATCAATAATATTGAAAAAAGGTTTTATCCTTAAACAATACTAACTTATGTCCAATGTAATCCATTCCAATCTTTAGTCTTATCCATAATATTGCAGTCCATTGTCATATTATAGTGAAAAAGATTTCCAGAGATTTCATATAAGAAGCATGTTAATACCATCGTTGATCCCCATATATCATAAGATATGTATTGTTGGTCACATTACAAACGTTCGAAGGACTTAATCATGTATTCTCTTGAAAAATGAATACCCATTAAACCTTAGTGAAAACATGAATGCAGTTAAAAGTTAACACTATCCACATACCAAAATCCTCAAAATTATATATACTCAAACGATGATATCACTTAGTCTTTATATCAATCACGATCTCATGAATACAATCAAACATCTCATTATCTTCTTATTCCTTCATTATGCGCATATCATATACTTTACAAAAATATCTGAATAACATTCTATGGTTACTGGTACCATTCAACATATACTTTCAAATTCTTTTAGGAAAAACAATAGTGTAACAATCCTTATATGATTCTTTATTCCATAGTACCATTAACTATACAAAATAACTCTCGATAAACATACAATCATTCCACTACCTTCTAAAACAACCGACTGAGCTTCAAAACTTCTTTCAGCTCATATATCATTTTTAGTCTCCTCATCATCATCCACATAAATACTACCCATATGACCATGTTGATTCTCTTCATGAGATTTTCCATTAGGGCATTGGTTTTCATAATGCCCGTACATTCAACATTTAAAACATATAATCATTGTTGATGTCGTAGGAATACCGTTATCCTTGTCCATGGTGTTAACTGAACTTTTTCCTTTGCACTTACTGGATTTGTGTCCTTCTATTGCACACCCAAAGCATCTTCCAGTTCCTTTGAAACAATCTCCCTGATGCCTCTTCCGACATGATTTACATGAGGGAAATTGAACTATCTTTCCTCTATGATCATCATGAAACTCCATCTTTCTCTTATTATCTGAGTCGGGGAACTTACCAAAGTTGAGATTATTGATCATATTATGAGATTTATGATTAATCATAATAATGATGTTTGGACTTCCAGATCCCGTTTCATTTGGTTTCTCATGATGAAAATCATTCCATTGTCTGTCATATCCTCCATTACCATGAATCTTCCTGTTTCCAGCCATTTTCTAAAACCCAAAAAGAATAGTGTGAGAGGCAAAAATCATGCTAGGGAAACAACATAGTAAAGGGGGAGCACCCTCAATATCTAACATCTTAGGTTAAATTCTAAGATCGTTACCGTAGTTCTAATACTATATCCTATACGTATTCTTATCCTTAGGTACATCCCTATACATATCTTAGAAATATATCTAGAGATCTCACTAACGTTTTCGCATCCTAGTTTCCAAAGGTTGACTAAACCTTTCCTATGATACAAACTGTAGAGACCCAAATCTTGACGTACATGGGCATTACATTACTTTAGCGGAATACTTAATACATAACAAAAACAGACACACAAGGACCGTAATAGTTTAGTGTCTTTGGAAACTTGGAACGAAATCTTCTAAACGTGGTGAAAGATCTTCAACATCTCCCATAAATATCATTCCCTTTTTTTTCTTACCTAAAACCTTTCTTTATATCCTGGGGAAAAGAAAACATAAAAAGGGTGAGCTCAAATGCTCAGTAAGGGTAATCATGTATAAAATAAAACATACCATATACATTTGAACTTAAAAACATGAACATAATATTTAAACATCAAAAGCTTGAGAAATGACATAAAACATGGAAGTACGTAAGGCATAGATCATAAAGAAACATTAATAATGACAAAATAGCATGGGAACAAAACATGTAATTGTGGCATCCATTAAGCACATGTAATGATTTCCATAGTATCCAAGGCATTGCTTCCAAGACCATCTTAGTGGACAAAGTCCCATTCTGAATCGAGTTCACTCCTCGTTTCATTCCTGTGACACTGAACTGGATTAACTTACCATTCCATCCATGTCTATCTCAGGAGATATAAAATCTTTAACCAATGCATTGGAGGGAGATATAGGTCCCACCCATCTCATAATGAAATCATTCTTACTTGTGCCACAAAATAAACATACATCATTCATAATAACCCAATAAACAAAATGGGTTTCATAAACATCATTCCATCATCACATAATCCATATAAAAGAAATAGATATAATTTCATTATAAGAAAAAATGAAACCATGTAAATCATAGAGACATGATACTTGAAACCTACACATATGAAATAATGTCATCTTAGATGAAAAATGGTTTTGATAAAACACTTGAAATGAATTCTTGAGGAAAATATCATTTCTTCATCAAAATCATTTTCTTTTCACAAAATTCCATGAAATTTTAAATTAAAAGGATTTTGTTGAAAATAGTCATGAAATATTTTTTAGGAAGATTTATGAAAATATGTCTTTATAAAACTGTAAAAATTCGTTTGTGCTGTATAAGTTAAAAAAACATTCTTCTCGTACTTTTGCTGGAAAAGTCAAAAAGTACCTCATAAAGAAAAACAAAAGATTCCTTACGTACCATTTAGTAAAAGTAAAGAATGGGTAAAAATGACTTTAAAAATACATGAATACACTTTTATAAAACATTGACAGGGATGATAGAAATAACCCTAGTAAATACTTACGAATAAGCAGTCTCGGATAAGAATGAGATTTTCAAAATTTATCCCTTACCTTATGTCTGATATGCTTCGTACATATCTGAACCTCTTGTACAAAATATGTCTAAAATATGTTGTGTTTTGAAGGTGAGAACTTATTTGTTTATAATGTAATTGAGATGGTCCACATTGATCATATAGGTATTGGTTTGATGAGTGTGTTCTGTGTGGTTCCATTGAAAATATTTTATATTTTAGAAATACATAAGCGATGTAATGGTAATTTTTGCTTCATAAGATTTGGATTGTGAATAATGATAGATTATAGTGAGATCATGGTGTGTTTTTGTTTGTGGACCATGTTTTAAAATTTTAATAAAAAACTAAATGATTCATTTAGGTTGAAGATCCTCAATTGTTTTTTGTAAAATTTCAATAATATCGGTGGAAGGATTTAAGGTTCATTGATTGATATATTAACTATATAATTGTTTATCAACGTGTGACCGCATTTTAGATATACTTTAATAATGTATAGTTTATTATTATAAGGATAATCACACAATATATGGTGGTGTAACAAATTACAGATATTCTATAGATGTCTTACAGGTACATATTTATGGTGGTGGAGAACAATTGGTTGTGTTAGTAAAGGATCATTATTTTGAATGGGGTATAAGAATTAATTAATTGTAAAATTTTGGTGACACATTCATAAGTCACTTGTGGTGTTTTGGAATAATGATCATGTGTGAGTTAGATAGTTATGTATAAATTTTTCATTTGGCGATTGATGGATGTTGGTTCCTGACCCTGTGTAGGGGGAATATGGAAAATCCAATGATGTGGAAGCATCATATCAGCTGTGGTTATATGATGCCTCTATAGGAAACATTTTTGGTGCATTGGATGAGTCGTAAGAAATTCATTATGGAACAATAATCCACAGTATACGTGTTTTTTATAATTGAAATCCCAAAGAAAATTCGATGGGTTAATTTGTATTCCTTCATGGTTGGATTTCAAGATTCCCTTTCAAGATCTAGATTAAATTATATGAACCAAGCATGTTACTTTTTTATAGAAAACTAGTACTAAAGTGAGGGAATGGTTAGTATAGTGGGTGTTTGGTTATTAATCCATGGAATATTAAATTAAATTCAAAGATATACCCAAATGTTTTTTTTGGGTGATTATAGGATGCATCTTGTTATCAATTCATCATGATTCAATGGTTCAAAACTTGTATAGAGGATAAGCCTAAATATTTTTTGAATGGTTTCCTAGAGGAGGTACAACCGACTCTCTTGAATGATATATGATATAGTGGATTGTGTATGTTAATCAAGAACATTCATTAGGAAATAACATGTGTTTTTTGGGCCTATGGTTATGGATTTTTGAGGAAATAATATTAAGATTGTGTCATGGTTAGATATTGGAGGAACAAATTTTAGGGCTCCAAAAAATTTAAGTAATAGTTGGTATCAGTATTGAATGGTTATATTTTGAGTGTCAAGCATAAGTGTGTTAGGAATCTTGACGATTAGCTCAGGGGACCACTAAAAACATCTTTTTATAAGAATATACCATCGATGGGTGGTTTTGATGTTTATAATTCTCCCCATAATGTATTTCATATAGATGGGAGACCCATATGCTTGATTATTTATTGAATGGTGGATTATTGGAGTCATGGTATAGAAATATGTCATGGATAATCCTTTATGTGTTTTGCAGATAAATAAAAGTGTCAAAATGGAATTAGGAATCTATTTCTATGTGTTTGGAGTCTTCTTGATGAGATCATTGAGTATTCATTAATAGAGAATAGAAAATAAGTGATAATTTAATTACACTAATAGGGTGAGTTTTATTGTTGATCAATTCTATGGGACTCTAATGAATGAGAAGTTCACATAAGGGGTGTTTTTAATTCCTCATTTCTATATTACCATTAGAAATTTTGGAGGAACATGTCATTGGAATTTGTTATGGGGCATAATTTCAAAATAAAGTTTAATTTTGTTATAAAAATTATTGAAACTCAAGAAACATTAGACAAGAAATGGGGATATAGTGGAATATTTAAGTGGTTGGGAATATTTTTGAGTGTCCATGTCAAACACCCCATCCTAGGTTTCATGCTTTGGTGCCCCAAGTTAGAAAAACCACATGGCCTTAAACGTGACTCCTCATATTCCAATAGAAACCGACTATCAATGAGGGTATGATATTTTCATCATGGGGACAATATACAAACAATTATTAGAGTAGTACACTAGTGGAGAGTAATAATAAATAACACAATATTATTTAATCATTACCTGTATGAAACATTATGAACAAATTCCCAAAACAATAAATATAATGTCAAAACAACATCCTCAAATATTCCATGGCAATATTCGTGTCATCTGTCAAAATTTTGACCCAAAATAGAGACACTGATGAATCCCACAAGTGGATTCTTAATCATTTCTTGTTTCCTCGTAAATTTTCAACACCAACTCCAGCTTCCATCGTTGATCCTTTTCACTTAACCTATCCCGAAATCACAAAGTCTATTCAGGTAATGACTAGAAATACCAATTATGGTTTGAGTATAACTCCATTGGCAACCAAAAATTCTATCCAAATCCATATACAAAAAATAAAATTGTATGTATTTTTATAAATACTAGATTAAATAGAAAAAACTAAATAGTTGAAATTTTCAGTTATTCATTATTTCACCTCAAAAATCTCTGGTTCTAGAGGACACTCGAACTCTCAGTATCTACATCGACTCATGTCAATATTTTAATTATCCCCAAGGGATATAATATACAAAAGTTTATTTTTTAAATAATAATCATAATTCATTTATGATAAATTTTTTAAAACATTTAAATTATATTGGCATGATTACTGATAAAAAATGGTTGTAATGTCAAGTGTCTAATGAGAGTGAGACTAAAAGAATCATAATTGATTTCTAGGAAAAGTGGAATAATCTAAAAATTTTATGAGACAAATTCCAGGAGCTCTCATAGTCATCGGGAAATCAAAATAGATGTTTTCTTATTGCACCTATTATCTAGCTCTCACAGTACATAGGAAATCAAAACTGTAGATCTCACAGTCTTGCATGTGAAATCCATCACTCATAACCTAGTGAACCCAATGAGATAATCAATTCCAAATTAATCATAACAAAGTGATATAAAACAAAATTTTAATTCCATAATCATTATATTAATTATTTCACTAATTAATTAAATATAACACTCTCATTAATTAATTTCCATAATTAATTAAACACAATATTTCCATTAATTATTTAATGAATACATTATTCTTACCCATCTCATTGATTAATTTCCACACTGAATTAGTCAAAGCATTTCAATTTAGTAATTAAATAATTAATTAATCAATTTTAAAATTTCAATATTCCTCTAAAAAATTCTACAATTAATTATTACATTTCATAATTAAACATTTCTATAATAGATTCAACAATTTATTATAACCTAAATCTAAGAATTTCAATATCTTAATCAGTTAGTCTATTATTACACCAAATTAATTAATTCAATGCATTCAATAATTACATGAAGATAATTGATATAGTGACTATTGGATTGGAATAATAGACTACTTACCGTGATTCATCGATGAACAATCACTAAATTAACATAAAAAAATTCAGCAAAGTAATGCCATGGAATGATATATGTATATATAACCTAAATCAGGATTGAACAATTAATGTTATAATAAATCTATAAATATTCCTAAAATTATCGATCTAGATCATAATAAATATATATAAATCTAACCAGAATAGCGAATTACACCCCTTAAATAAAGAGAGTTGAAATTAAGAGGAATATGAAATCCATACAGATGAGACCCTCTTACCAGGTGGGGTCATGATCCTAGATTTCGGATTTGAACCATCAAGAATGGTGGTTCAGAGGGATTGTAATCTATCTAAGTGGATCACAAATCATGAAAAAAGAAAAATTTTCTAATGGGGGTTGATTTTTTATTAAAATGTGTGTTCAAGAATATTTTTAAAAAAATTACAGGTTAATTTAATTCACATGCACTCTATGGTCGGCATGGGTGTATGGTTTCCCCTAAATGTTCTCCAAAATCTGCACCTATTTTATAGGTTTTCACAATTACTACGAAGAGGGGAACATTTTGAGAAAACATGGGTTATCCATGAAATTTCCCTATTTCTAGGGTTTAATATTATAGTGACCCTAGCCTCTTAAATATAACATTACATTATTTTAAACATAATTAAAAATCATGGTATAACACTTGGAGCAAAAATTCTAGTGTCTTGGAAGATGAGGAACATAATCAATAATTATAAAAAAAACATTTATTTAAACTCTATAATGAGGTCTTATCTTCAATTGTTCTCATACATCTACATAGGATAACCTGAGGATAACATAAAAAAGGGGATGAGCTAAAATCCCAGTAAGGGAATAACTATAAGAATGAAGCATTAGCACATGGGAAAGAAGGCACGAAATAATGATAGAAAAAATAATATCACATATGAAATAATAACATATAAACGTGGGATCATTTTTACATGGAATCATAGAAATGTGACAGAAACATAAAACATTAATTTAGTACGATTCGAGTATAACCACTAAGACCATTTCCCATATTATCGCAATCCAAGTCCCACTACCAAGGTTGTTGCACATAGTAGCACAATCCATGGATAACCCCCCAAGAGTGTTGCAAAAAATGTCTAATGATACTCATCTTTACCAAATTAAATGGAGTACTATCTAGGCACAACCATCATACATTTTCATGAATATATTTTCCATATAATGAATCATACATATTCAATCTTATATAAACATAAGGGTTTCCAATGGAAATAATTGGTTTCCATAATCATTTCATAAAACATAACAAATGGTTGTATTAAAATATTCCATTAAATAAAAGAACTAAAATATTCATGGAAATCTTATGGTAAAATATTCATGTATCATGGTATGTGATTTCTTGTAGAAGTGAAAAAAATCAATATATTTTAGCATAATAGAATTTTTGAGCGGTTTTATGGAAAATATAAAAGATCATTTAAAATAGAAAAGGATAAAATATTTTATACAAAATCAAAAGTGGACCAAGAAGTATTTCTTAAAATAAGACTAATTTTATAAAGACTATTTTGGCTTATAATTGATGATAGAGTGCATTTGAAATCATGTAAGAATTCGATATGTTCTCTTAGAACAGATTTTCTAATCATATATAATTGATGTGGGAATGACATAAGAAGATATATATACCAGAAAGATAATAATGAATGGATCTTGTTACCGGAGGTTGGAAAATTCACATAGAATTTATAAGATGAACATAATATGAACATATAACCTCGTTTATGTAAAATGAAATATAATGTAACTCGAAGGAATAAAGGATGTTTGGGTAGAATCCCTCACTGAATATCGGCATGGTATCATGTGTACATAAGAGGTCTTATTGAGAGTGAAGATGTATTATCATCACATACCCATATTTTGAAAAAATGGGGGAGGTGTGTAATTATCCCCCATCACTATGAATTACATATAAAAGGGAATAACATACATGACAAAATTGAATAATAGTGAAATAGAGAGGATCCCTTACGTTAATTCTCTTGGTGTTGTCCTCTTGATCAGAATCAACTGAATGAATTGATTAGGATTATTAATTAATAATTCCAGAACATCATCTAAATTTAGTTTTTTTAGTATATGCTTTTTATGTTTATTCAAGAAATTTTTGACTGGTTATAAGGTTTAATTTCATTGTTTGGGTTCGTTTGCTTCCTTGGTTTTAATGATCAGTTCATGTTAGGATAAACATGTATAATGAAGGTCTTAGTCCACATTTTAATATATATATTATTATATATCATAGAGAAGGTTACATGGTTGAAAATTTAAATTGGTTATCGAGAGTTAATTTTAAATATTATGTAAAACATTAGTGACAAACTTTTTGGTGAATTACCGGTTTTTATCCATAATGAACATGTTTAGTTTTAGAAACCAAAAACAAGTGTACAAATTGATTCCATAAATATAGATGAGTAATAATACATATTTTATGTTCTGGTTCAACCATGAAAATTTTTTCATGACAATAATTTATGAAGGTAATTGAAATTGAATATGTTTCGTCCTTGATTATGCTAAACTAACACATCTCAAACAGTGTCTTCATATCATTAAAATAAATAAAGGGGAAAGGAGAGAAGATAATTAATTATCCCATTAGAATAATATAATTCTAGTAAATTTATGTTACTATATTTATAATACCATTTGGGGAAAGGTAGATGGGGATAGAAACAATAAAAGAAAAGAACACAAAAGAAACCCAATGAATTGGAAAGAGGAATTTACCTTTAGAATCAATCATCCTAGGGAGCTTTCTTAAGGGGAGATGATTTAATTTTTTTAAGAGACTAGGGTATATTTGACGTGGGGAAGGATATTAGGAATATATTTTTTCACAATATTCGCATTCCTCAAGGATTGAGCGAAGTGAAATAAGAGATAAGGATGGATGGTATTTATATTGGAGGGGAGGAGGGTTTTCATAATATTATAATCATTAGTTTATTATTTCTTCACAAGACATGAAATTGTAAGTATTAAATGACCTAGAATACTAATAAATTCATGTGATTTTGAAAAAATGGCCATTTAAATCATCCATTTCTAACAGTTGATGGATAAATTTTGGTTTTAGCATTTATTTTTAATTATCGTATTTTACTATTCATAAAAAATTAAGGTATTTTATAAAAATCCAAAAAATTCAGCCTAAATATTTTTTGAAGTGTAAAATAAAAAAATAAAATCCATTTTTAAAAAACAATTTTCTTTATATGATGAATTTATAATTTAAATAAATCATGATTTACTTGAAAAATACAGATTTTAAGGCATTTATTTTCTTATTCCCAGATATAGGTATATCGTACATCCACATGAATCATATTAATATACATTCATAGGTAAGGTTATAATTCATTAGGGTATTTCAATATTAGTAAGTGTAACATTAATATTCATTATGGTATGTCACTATTCATAAAAAATTTAGTTGGTCATATTAAACACCCAAAAACATACTGATCGCAAATGTGTATGTAAATGTTTTAAAATTCAAATCACAAAAGTCACAAAATTATGTTTAAAGATCACATAGTTCTTATCATTTCATTATTTTTTGATTTCTTGTGATTATAAGACATAATTAAAAGAAAGTAATTTCCATTGATTAAACATTGGTTCATTACATTCTTCCCCCCATAGAAAATTTCTCCCAAAATATGTTGTTTTATAATATAATCCATAAATATGTGAGGGTACATTTTCCTTCATTTCCTCCTCTAGTTTACATGTATCATATTTGTACTTTTGGTTCCACCACAATACATTGACCAGGTGAGTAGTCTTGTTAAGTATAACCATATCTCTAATATCTAAGATCTCCAATGGCTTCCCCTTGTAAGAAAAATAATCCCCCAACTGTATCAACTCTCAAGAGAGTACATGTGAAGGATCTGTTATGTACTTCATTAAGATGGATATATGGTGGACATCATGTACATTGGAAAAAATTGGTGTAAGTGCTAGTGGATAGGCCACAACACTGAAATGATCAAGAATCTCAAAGGGGCCGATGTACCAAGAACTTAACGTCCTATTTTTCAAGACTTCATGACCATATTCCATGGAGATATGCGTAAAAATACTATATATATAACATTGAACTCAATGTCTCATCGACAATTGTTTTCATAACCCTTCTATTGACTTTGGGAGCCCTCGATATTCTGTTGAATGGGCTTCACCTTATCCACCTTTTCTTTAACCATTTCAGGTCCTAGTATCTTATGCTCACCAAATTTATCACAACATGTCGATGTAATTCACCTTTTCCAATAAAGGGATTCATATGGTTCCATTCGAGTGCTCGAGTGGAAACTGTTGTTTTACGATAATTCAACCAGCAAAAGATGTTGTTCCCATTATTCATTGAATTCAAATGAACATGATCTCAATATATCCTCAAGGGCCTAAATAGGTTTTCTCATGTATTTTCATCTTCATTGAGTCATAGGCTATCAATTTTTTATTTTTCGTCAGCACAAAGCCTAATCCATTCTTTGAAGAATCACTATACACCACATAGAGTTCTCCATCTGTTGGGAGTGTGAGTTATGTCATAGTGATATGCCTCTTCTTTTACACCTTGAATCAATAGTCAAATTGATGAGCCCAGAAAAACTTTACTCCCATCCATGTCATATTTGTCATTGGTTTTTAAAATTTTGACAAGTTTTTAATAAATCATTGATAATACCAAGATAGACCCAAAAATATATGGATCTCTGTTACAAATGTGGGCATGATCCACTCTTCAATTTCCATTTCCATCAAAGTGTCCACATATATCCATTTACTGGTGAAAACCTACCCCAATAATGATACTTCCTCCATCTAGAACTAACACTTATTGTACATTTCAAATATATTCTTCTTTATCTTTGTTTTTTACACTGTATTCAAATGATCCCCATATCCCTACTTTCTCTTGGAGTATATTAGTATATCATAAATAAAAAGTAACAATAATTTGACAAGTTAATATCTAAAGTCTATCATCATTAAATCAATGATAATTTATGGATAATTAGCGAGTCTTAAGGGAATTCTTGTGAACTCATAGTTTCTATAACTCGTTCGAAAGTTCCATGTGGGAATATCTTCCTTCCTCATATTTAATTTTTGATATCCCGATTGAAGGTCCACTTTAGGGAAATAACTTTCCACACGAATCCTATAAAACATGTAATCTATATGAGGAAGGGGATACCTATTCTTTATTGTTAATTTATTGTGTACATGATAATCATTGTATAGGTGCATTGATCCATCCTTATTCTTGACGAAGAGGACTAGTACACCCCATGGTGAATAATTCGAGCATATAAATCCCTTCTTCAGATTCTCCTGTTCCAACTTATTCAGCTCTTCCAGCTCTATGGTCACCATTCTGTAATGTGTCTTTGATATAGGCAGTGATCCAAGAATAAGTTCATGTGATAACTTAACCTCTATGTCAGGTGGAAGACCATGAGACTCTCTAGGGAATACATACGTGTAATGCCTCACGATGGGAATCTCATAAAGCGTGATTCTCTTATTTGTTTCTATCATTTGTGAAAGATATTCCTACTCATTAGGATTTAACATCCACACTTGATAATATGATTCTAATGAAGATTACACTTCCTCCTTAAACTTTTAAATATGTCAATGATTCTTCAGTATGTGAAGAGTGATCTCCCTTTCCAGACATTTGATGTTTTATTTTTATAAAAATAGACAATTCATGCCCAGGATAACGTCGAACTACACAAATGGAAGTATGAAAGGATTTTTAGGGAGGTTCATTCCCCAAACATTAACTAGGGAGGATTAATATACCATGGATGCAATAAATTTCACATTCACTGTTATCACAGATAACATGTCCTCAAAATTTTTAAGAGGTGTTTGAATAGAACAACTAAACTTCTCAGATATGAACGAATTTTTTGTACTAGAATGAAATAGAATTTTCCCTATTCATTAATGAATAACTTGTGTACCTGTAACCACATCATTTTTTGTATCCACCTCAGTAGGAGTGATACAATATCCCATTCATGATTCCACGGAGGTTGTTGTTGATTTCCTCCGAAAACCCTTGACATATGGGAATTTTTGGAATAATCCCCATGCTCCTTGCAGTTGTAACAATATACCACTTCCTGAGAGTTGATCTGAACATTCAATTCTACTTCCACATTAATGGGATTTATCATATCCATTCATCAGTTCTTGGACAGATGTTCAATAATTCCATATTTGATGAAATTTTCGATTACCTTTAGATAGTTACCAGGATGCTTCTTCCCAAAACTTTTACTAGTGTTGTAATCAGGATTCATTCTATCATGGATTTGTTTGTTGAACCTTTGATGTTTTTCTCCATTTTTAATCTCTTTTCACCAGGCACATGAGATCACTGGGAGTCTCCAATCTCAATTTCAGCCTTGAGGGCATAACAAATAATCTTCTCATAACTATTAAAATCTTGAATCACCAACACCTTCCATAGACTCGTCTTTAGCCTTCTAAAAAACTGATCCAACATGATTATAGTGTTCATGACAAATCTAGAGGAGTACCTCTAATGAATTATAAATTTTTCTTCATATGACCTAATTTACTCATCTTCCTTTTGCTTGAGACTGAGGAACACTCTTTACATCTTGAGATGGAGGGTTCAAAGAAAATATTAATTGAATAATATTCTCTTAGATTCCTCACAATCCATGGAATGATTTTCCTATTAAGATATTGTATTTTTGATCAGTTTCAACCACTGAATATGTACCCTATCAAAACTATAGATTGCCTGTACAAATTTTTCCTCTTCAGAGTACTGGAGGTTGAAGAATGTATTTTCAATGAAGTTATTCCACTACTCTATGTGAAGGGAATCAGAAGATCCACTAAACATGGGAGGAATTTTCCACATGAAGGATTCTATGGTAGCATTCTCATTCCTTATAGGAGGATGGCATGCCACATGATTCATGTTATAAATCATTAATTGATCCATCTGATCAGGTACTTTCCGGATATTTTGACCACCCATTCTAGTCATATCAGGCATATCAGTAAGTAAATAATCACATTTCCTTTCACATTGGTGGTTTGAACATGTTATTACAATTCCCTTAGTTAACTAAGTTAAAGAATCTACCATTAGAGGTATTGAATACTGAGTTATTGAATGTGAAAAAGTAAAAAATTTAACATAAATGGATAAAATTATAGAGGAAAATTATATCCACAAGTGTGATTCCTTATATTCAAATCTAGGTTATCCTTGATCTACATATTAACTTATATTAATATGTGTTTTTCCCATAATTATGGTTTTTAATAAGCTAATGAATTTTCCAAATCATATCCCCTGGGAGTGTCAAACAAAGAGTGAAGCAAGGCATATTATCGTGTCTCAGGATACCCAGGGTCAAGCCAGAAAGTCCTTGTGAGTGTTTTAAATCATAGTTAAATATATTCCATAGCCACCTCTAACTATTTGTATTCCGAAAAGGACATATTTTCATTATAAACTACTTACTCTACACTTACCCAAATATAGGGATGTTTTCTTATACATCAAATCATTCTTAATGTTCTTAATAAAGTGTTCTCTTCATTATATACAGAAATAACTGGACCATCCACTGAAACCAACTATAGAAACCCTAGACTTTTACATATAACATGACATGATTTTAAGCATAATTATACACCAGAGTGCAAGCCATGGATCGTAAAGTATACTGTCTTGGAAGACTATGTAAATAACCAAACAATATAAAAACATCTTTTTATTTAAACTATATAACAGGCTCCTATCATCTATTATTCTCATACATCGGCATAGGATAACTTTGGGATAACATGAAAAAAGGGATAATCTAAAACCTCGGTAAGGTAATAACCATAAGAACACAACATTATGACATTAGACAGAAGGAATGTCATGATGATATAAAAAGGCATGTAACATATGAAATTACAACATATAAAAATGGGAACATTTATACATGTAATTATAGATATATGGTAGAAACATAACAAACTAATTTTAGTACAAGTCAAGACTAACCTCCAAGACAGTTCCCATAGTTGAATAAGCCCTGGCTATCCACCAAGACCATCACACATAATAGTACAAGCCAAAGATAACTTCCAATACTGTCGCACATTACGTCTCATGAGACTCAACATTACCCAATGAATTGGAGCACTATTTGGGCACATCCATATTAAGTATTCATGAATATATTTTCCACAAAAAGAATCATACTATATCAATCTTACATAGACTTAAGGGATACCCACGAAAAGAATTGGGTTCCACAATCATGGCACATAACATAACAATGGGCCGTAAAAATATTCCATTAAAGAAAAGAAGTAAATATAAATGTAAATTTATAAGGGAAAATATGGATGTATCATGATATGTGAGGTCATGTGTAAGTGAACACATTCATGAAATTATAGCATAAAAAGACTTTTGAGTGGTTTTTTGGAAAATACTATAGAGCCTTTAAAATAAAAAAGGGAAAAATAATTTTTTAACCCTATAAGTAATCCTATAATTTTTTCATAAGAAAATATGATTTTATAAGGGAAATTTTTTCTTAAAATAGAATATAGAGTGCACTTGAAATTAGGTAGGAATTCTGGATGTTCCCTCAAAACTGGTTTTCTATCAGGTAGTATTGATGTGGGTATCTCTTAAGAACATTTATATACAAAAAAGATAATGATGAATAAAACTTATTAGATGAGTTTGGAACATTCAATTAGCTTTTATAAGATTAAAATAAGAAGAAAATATAACCTTATTTAGGTAAAAATAAGGATAACAAAACCCAGAGGAAGAAAGGAGGTTCTGGTTGAATCCCTCAGGGAATATCGACATGGTATCATGTGTAGTTAAGATGGATTAATGAGAGTGAAGTGGTTTTATCATCACATAAAAATCATGAGGAAAATATGGACGAGGTGATTAATCATACACCATCACTTGTAATTACACATAAAAGGGCATAACATAGAGGACAATCTTGAATAAAAGTGAAATAAAGAGGATCCATTACCTTAAGTCTGTTGGTGTTCTCCCCTTGATATCAATATCCCAAATAAACAAATTATGTTTATTAATTAATAGTAACAGAACCTCTTCTCTATTAAATTTTTTTATTATAACATTTTAATGTTCATTGAAGAACATTTTGATTGTTTATAAGGTTCAATTTCATTGTTCGGGTCAGTTTCCATCCTTAGTTTTAATGATCGCTTCATGTTTGGATGAACATGAATGATGAAGCTGTTAGTCAGAAATTGATGTTATATGTTATGATTTAACATCAATATGAGTACATGGTTGAAAATTAAATTTTTCTAATAGGAGAAAAGTTGAAACATTATGTAAATACTTAGTTACAACATTTTTGGTTAATTGGTGGTTTTTTGCCACAATAAAAATGTTTTTTATTAAATAAAAACATGTATAAAGGGATTAAAGAACTATAGATGAGGCATAATAAATATATTATGGTATTTTTCATCAATGAAAATTGTTTCATGACCCAATTTGAATATAATAACAAAAATTGAAAACATGTTGTACTTGAATGTTCTAAATTAATACATCTCAAACAGTGTTTTCATTTCATTCAAATAAATGATGGGAAAAGGATATAATATAATAAATTATACCATTAGGATAATAGAATTACAATAAATTTATTTTACTAGATATATCATTCCATTTGGGTTAAGGGAGGTTCGGAAAGAAACACGAAAAGAAAAGAACCTAAAAGAAATAAATGTAATTGGAAAGAGGAATTTACCTTTTGAATCAATATTCCTTGAGAGCCTTTTTAAGAGGAGTGGATTTGGTATTTTGAAGAGACTAGGGGATTTTTTAAATGGAAGAGGAACATGAGAAGACATATTGGAAGAATACTAGCCAGAAACAAGGCTTGAGAGGAGTGAATAGAAGAGGTTTGGATGGGTGGTATTCATAGTGGTGGGGAGGAGGGTTTTCTTAATATTATAATCAATAATTTATTATTTATTCACGATAAATGAAATAGTTTGTATTCCAAGCTTATAATAGTAATAAAGGCATGGGACTTTAAACCATTGGACATTTATACCATCCAGGACTCATGCATGATGCATAAATTCAGGTTTTATCATTTATTTTGAATTATCATATTTTACTATTCCACCAAATTTCATGTATTTTAGAGAAATCCAAAAATAATCACCCTAACCTTTTTTTGACCTGTAGATTGCAAAATTGAAATCATTCATAAAAAAATTATTTTCTAAATATGATTAATATATCAGTTAATTAAAATCACAATTTACATGAAAACTACAGATTTTAAAGAATTTATTTTCTTATACCCAGATATAGGTATATCGTACATCCACATGAATCATATTCATATACTATCATAGAAAAGGTTACTATTCAATAGGTTGTGTCACTATTCATAAGGGTAACATTAATATTCATAAGGGTATATTAATATTGACCAAAAATTAAATTGTTCTTATTATACTCTAAATAACATACTGATCAGAACTGTGTACGTCAGATTTTTGAAATTCAAATCACAGAAGTGAAAAAGATATGTTTAATGGACACATATTACACAATAGTTCATTATGATGTGATATCATGTGATTATATGACATATTTATAATAATGGAATTTCCCTTGATAAAACATTGGGTCATTAGACCCAGTTTTCTAGGTATGGGGGACATTGTAAAGGGATATTGTTGGCCGATAATGCACATAACTATTTCCAACATTTTTATCAAATTTCCATAGAAAAATACACTATGGAAAAAACAGAATTAAATAAACTAAAATGGGTAAAATTGTACCATCAAATGATCCTTAGAAAACAATAGAAAATTTTTGACAGCATGAAATCATTCAACTTATAACAACTCATCCTTAAGATGAAGTCCAGTGCATATCTAAGATTCATGGTCGAAAATATTGGACCACTAAGTCTCTATATCTTCATCACATTCCCATGTTTCCTATTTCACAATCCCATGTTTCCACACTACAGGATGTATTGATATATACTTTCCCTGTAACAATCTATCACTATGATCCAACACATGTATCAACTGCTCCACAATGGAAGCATCTATTTCAATATAAATATCATCCAACTTGATCACATGATAAGGGTTGGGGTGATACCTCCAATGTTATGACACCTGGAAAACATCATTCATAGAACTGTGATTTTTTGTAAGATATAATAGGTATTCCACTTGAATGATTCTATCAACATCCTCAAATAGTCCATATAACCTAGGTACCAACTTGTACTATCTAATTATCCTATGGTGACCCAACCTTGGAGACACACAAATGAATACATGACCACCCTCTATAAACTCCATGGATCCTCAAAATATATCTTTATACAAATTCAATCTACTCTATGCCACAAAAATACATTCCAATATCATCTAAACCTTTTTTAACATATTTTATGAATGTCCCAGTCGTAATAATTATTGCTCAACTGTAACACCCTGACCCTAGTTACCCAGATTCAGTGCATTATTACGTAACCTAGGCATGATCACAAAATATCAAGTCTCCAAAGACCGATTAGTTTAGTAGTCTTGGAAACACTAGATACATTTATAAGTCTTACATTACATCATAAAGTGAAAAACTACAACAACATAGTCTCCATAGACCACACTCATATCACTTCTGAATATCTCTGCAGGTCAATCATAAAATACTTCTTCATATCCTGGGAAAATTAAAACATAGAAAGGGGTGAGTTCAGATGCTCAGTAAGGATAAAAATATAGTAGAAACATTCATAAATAATCATAAACATTTAAGTCAATGTATAACTAAAACAAAAGCCTTTTAAACATGAACTTTAGCATAATATGTAACAGATAAAATTAAATAATTCCATTTACTTATACACATGGATATTCTACTAGTCCCATAATCACATGTAATATCAATAATCACTTTCATAATGATGTAATGCATAATGCCAGACTATCATAACCACATAGAAAAGGCCTTGTGTCAAGACCACAAATATGATTTTGTCAAGGCCTTTTTCCAAGACCCATTTTGTCTTGTGAGAACTACCGATGCATCTAGGAGCTATAGCGAGCTCCACTTGTCACTTACGAAGTCCAATGCATTCCTCGGACGAAAAGGATTAAACATAACATATACATTCATATTAAAACTAGTATATGACATGTCAATACTTTATACATAAACAATGAATGGTATAAAAATAACACATCCATAGTCAAGAATATCACAAAACATTCAATACAATATGTATGTTTTGTATCATAATAAATCAACTCCGAATAATCATAAAATCCATAAAAGGATGTTGAAATAGATGAAATCAATACCTTTTTTAGAGAAATATCTCTTTCTATTTTGATATAATTTAAGAGCCACATAATTATAAATAAAACCATCATTTTTAAAATATTCTTATAAGCTTGTAAGGGAAGCTTCGACAATGTTGTAACGATGGAATATTGTTGCACCCAACATATAAGTTAAAAAACATTCTTACCTTAAATTTGTTAAAAAGGTCAAAATGTACCTTGTTTGGAAAATGACGGAAATATTTTTTCCATAACCGTATAACTGTATAAAATACATTAACATATTTCTTTTAAAAAGTGAAAATGTATTGAAATAAATTTTTATGAAACATGGATATGGGTGATAAATAGGCCCTAGTAGATAATTACATATAAACAACCTTAGATAATGAAGTGATTTTGAAATAAACCCTTAACTTGTTCTTTTCCTTAGTCGATGGTATGTTAACCTCTTTCATAAAAGTTAAAACATTGTTATTAAATTATAAAAGAATCATATATGTAAATATGATATCATATATGATCTTTTAATTTTTCTTTGTTAATAATATTTTAGTGTTATCGTCTTTTCGGGTGTTAACTAACTCGTTTTCATTTATATGTTTTGTTACATAATCCATGTTGGTTATGGATAGGTTATATCATATTCATATCCAAAATGATATCAAGTATTTAAAAATTATTTTTACACACCATATGAAAATTATTCTTGAATGGACACGATGGGGAACGAATCTCATCGTGTTCGTGGAGACGGTAGTCTGTACGTATGCACGAACGACGATATCATTATTTTGATATTAAATTCGTATATAATTGGATTCTATATCATATATACAGAATCATTATCATGTTATATTTATTATTTACATCTGTTATAATCATTTTTATACCCATTCAAATGATGAAATATTTAAATAACAAACCACACCACGACGTGGAGACTGTAAGCCGTACGTACGCACGTGTGGTGAATTTTTCATTCATAGGATGGATAAAATAACTAATATGGTTGTAAAATTTTTATAATAAAATCAAATTATATATAAGATACTGAAGTTATTATTTTAGAATTGAAACAACGAGGAAATAAGAAGTAGAAGAAGAAAATAACTTGAAAGAGGGTGGTGAAATTATTACCTCTTCTTCGGGTGTTTCCTTTTGAGTTGATCGAAAGAGCACCGTAGGATGGCTTTCAGACCAATGTAAGGCCTCTTGGTTTTTGTGAGGGAATTTGGGGGGATAATTGGTCAGGGTTTGGCCGATCCAAATGGCTTTGTAGGTGTGAAATTGAGAGAACGAGAAGTGCCCTTTTATAAGAGGGGTGAGGGGCACCTTAGGAAAAACTTAAAATATTATTTTATAATAATTTATTATTTGGTTTTTAATTTCTCAAAACTAATGTATTTAGAGGATAAGGTGGGTATGGGTCTAAATAAACTCAACCAATAGATTTTAGATAGGTTTGGTTAACTATATTAACCTTATCATTTATATTTAACTCTTAGTTAACTATTTTGACATTTACCATGGTTCTTTGTATTTTTATATTTTATGGTTAATAAACATACTATATACATCCAAACTAACCCCAAGTGGTTCATTAATGATACACCCATCATTATATTAGTCTTTTGGATGAAATTTATATTTTTAGGAATATAATATCAATTAATAATATAAAATTATTTTTAAAAACTCTTTTTTGTCAATTTTGACACTACTAGGAATTTTGTTTTTATAAAATCATAACCTCATTGTTAATAAGGAAAAAATCATATACAGAACCCTAATATGTTATATAAACCTAGAAAATTATTTTAATTAATAAAAAGTTTCAAATTACAATTAGTTGGAAATTGATAATATCAATTATTTTAATATTTCATTATTATGGTAATTACTGCTTCCTCATTGTGGAAAAAATTAATTAATTTATTTAATTTTTAAAAAGTATATAAAAAATACCATTATGTTGAAAATCATTTTAAATAATAACTCAGTGTTTTCACTATTCATCAAAAATTGAATGTTTTCAGAAAAATAAAAAAAATTCACCCTAAGCTAATTTTGATATTCCAAATCAAAAAATAAAGTCCATTTTGAAAAATAAAATATATGAAATTTCAAAAAGTGGTCATTAATATTCATAATGGCTAGTTTGATTAGTTTTTGTGTGTTATAACTCGAATTTGCATAAAACACATGCTACTTTATTATTGAAATAGATGCGTACCGAGGAAGCTTGGCGTTTTACATTCTCCCCTCCTTCAAATAATTTTGTCCTTGAAATATCTAGAGTATTACTATATAACAAGACTCGGGTGGTTCTTCATCAAATGTTTCTCTGGTTCCCATGTTGCCTCTTCCATATTATGGTTTCTCCATAGAACTTTTACCAGAGGAGTCGTCCGGTATCGCAACACTTGTTCTCTCGTATCAAGAATCCTGACGGGCTCTTCGCAATAAGACAGAACGGGTTCCAGTTCTAATTCCTCATAGGTACATGTGTTGGGTCAGGTAAGTATTTTCCCAACAGTGATACGTGGTACACAACGTGAACATTGGAGAGAATGGCAGAATTTCTAAACGGTAAGCTACAACCCCAATTCGTTCTAGAATTTCGAAGGGTCCGATGTATCTGGTGCTCAATTTACCTTTCTTACCAAAACGTATAACTCCCTTCCATAGAGATACCTTTAGGAAAACATGATCACTGACATGAAATTCCAAATCCTTCCATCGGTTATTAGCATAAATCTTCTACCAACATGGAGCTTCTTTGATGTGGGTATGGATTACCTTTACCTTTTCCATCGTTTCCTGCACAAGTTCTGGGCCTATGAGTTTTCATTCACCAACATCATCCCTACAGGTTGGTGTGTGACATCTCTTTCTATATAACGCTTCATATGGTGCCATCTAAATACATGAATGGAAGCTATTATTATATGAAAATTCTACCAAAGGTAAATATTGATCCCACATACCCTGAAAGTCATGTGAGTAATATATCAACATGTCTTCTATGTTTTGAATAGTTCATTATGATTTTCCATCTGTTTGAGAGTTGTAGGCAGTGCTCAAACAAAGTTCAGTATCCAGGGCCTTCTGAAGAATTTTCCATAATCATTATGTGAAATGAGGATCATGATAAAAAAAAATCGATAAAGGTACTCCATGAAGTCTCACAACTTCATTGATATATAGTCTTTCTACACCTTCAAGTGGTAAATCTCCTCTTATAGCATGAAAATGTGTTGACTTGGTTAGACAATCAACAATGACCCATATTTCATCATTCCTTCTAGGAGTCTTTGGTAGTCCCATGGCAAAGTCCATCATGATATTATCCCATTTCCACTCAGGTATGGGTAGAGGTTGCATAAATCCTACATGATGTTTCCTTCCAGCTATCACTTATTGACAAACCATACATCTTGACACAAAATCACAAATCAACCTCTTCATGTTGTCCCACCAAAAATTTTCCTTCAAATCTCTATACATCTTAGTGCTACCAGGGTGTATACAGAAATTAGAACAATGAGAATCATCCAACTATTCACTTTTTAGATCAAGAATATCTGGAACACAAAGTCTCTTCCCAAATTTCAAAATTCCATCTTCATACATGAAGTCACTCAATCTTCCATCATTCACAACTTTAATCCTCTTTTGAAACTACTCATCATCGGTTTGAGAACTCTTTATCCTTTCTAGTAAAGATGGTTTGGCAACTATTTGAAAAATTAATAATGTATGACCTTCCATGGGGATTCTCTTATACATCTTTATTAGATACCTGAAAATATGATCCCTTTAAACTCTCATATTGTTCAATACACCATGATCATTTCTACAAAAATCATCTTCCACCTTATTTTCCTTCCCCAGGTGGTAGTGTATCATGAAATAGTAATCCTTGAGTAGTTAAAGCCACCTCCCTTTCCTCAATTTGAGTTCTTTTGGTGAGAAAATATACTCTAAACTCTTGTGATCGGTATATATCTCACATTTTTCAGCATAGATATATTGTCTCCAAATCTTCAAAGAAAAGATTATATCTACTAACTCAAGATCATGAGTGGTAATTTTTTTCTGATGTATTTTTAGCTATCGTGATGTATAGGCAGTAACCCTATAATTATGCATAAGGACACAACCAAGTCCTTTCTTTGAAGAATCACTATAAATAACAAACCCATCACCTACCGATGGTAGAGCCAATATAGGAGCATGGAATAATCATTTCTTAAATTCTTAAAAACATACTTCACACTCTTTTTTCAAAACAAATTTGACAACTTTACATGTGAGCTTCGTTATTTGGTTAGCCAATCAGGAAAAATTCTGGACAACGCGTCGATGAAAACCTGCTAAACCAATTAAACATCATACCATGGTTATACTCGTCAGTTCTGGTCCCTATTGGATCACACTTGTCATAGAAGGATCAATGATAATCCATCCTTAGAGACAATATGATCAAGAAAATAAATCTCCTAAAGCCATAATTCACACTTACTAAACATCCCATATAATTCTTGTCTTCTAAGATCCTCCAGGATAATGCACAAGTGATTTTCATGGTCTTCGTAGCTTTTGGAGTATACCAAGATATAAATAATAAATACCACTAAAAATTCATCAAGATATTCCTTGAAAATTGTATTCATTATATCCATGAAGACAGAGGGTGCATTAGTCAATCAAAGAGGCATTACTACAAACTTGCAATGCCCAAACCTGGTTCGTAATTCCGTCTTCAGAATGTCTTCCTTATTCACACACAACTGATGATATCCAGATCAAAGGTCAATCATTGAAAAGTATTGATCTCCATGCAGTTGGTTGAATAAATGATCAATGTGAGTTAGGGGATACATAATCCTTATTGTTATGGAATTTCACTCCATGTAATCAATGCACAACCTCATAGATCTATCTTCATTCTTAAAAAAAGAATAGGGGATCCCCATGGAGAAACACTAGGGAGAATAAATCCCTTATTACTCAATTCCCCTAGTTGTTTCTTCAGTTCCACTAATTCCACAGTGTTCATTCTTTAAGGGGTGTTCAATATGGGCCTTGAACAAGGAATTAGGTCAATGGTAAACAAAATTTCTGGTTCTAAAGGATGTCCAGGTAAATCCTCTATAAAAACGTCAACATATTGTTGTATAATATGTACATAGTCTATTCTAACATTCCCTTCCTCACCAAAAGTTATTTCATTATCTTCCTCTTCAATAATTGTATTTAGTTGAGCTACTGGGGGTGTATCGAGATTAGAATTAGGCGGTGATGATTATTCTCTAAATATAAGCTTTTCTTTATCATCATCATCAGAAATAGTAACCTCATTTTTCTTACAGTTAATTTTGCATCATGGTCTGAGAGCCAATCCATACCGAGGATTATATCAAAATTCAATCATGGGTATGATGATGAGATCAGAAGATAAACAGCATTTATATGCCTTAATGGAGACGGATTGACAAAACTTTTTAGCAGTGATACTTCCATTAGGGGGTTTGACTGACAACACCCTTTTTAAATCAAATTGAAAATATCTAATTTTCATATCAAACTTGGATGATATGAAACAATTTGATGATCCAGAATCAATTAAAGAATTGGATAAACGTGAGGAAACCATTAAATTACTTGCCACCATTTCATCAGGATCTTTAACCTCAACAGTAGTGATAGCTTAAGCTTGGCCTTGATCCCTTGGCCTTTTTTGATTTAAGATTCCCTGACGCTTAGAACATTCATTTTCATAATGTCCCATATCCCTACAATTATTGCAATGAACATTAGTATCTTTATTCTTTCCCTTACAATCACGAGCTTGGTGGCCTATATCACCACACTTGTAACAGACTCCCATTCCCTTCAGACAAGTAACAAGGTTTTTCTTCCCACATTTACTGTAGGATGGATATTCAACATTTCCCTTCATCCCCTTATATCAATTTCAAGTGTGTTAAGCTGATCTATTCTTCTCTTTCTTTTCTTTAAAGTGGTGATACTTTGAGAATTCTTTTTCATTCTTGATATCACATAAGACAATATCTTCGTATGACGAGAAAGATTTTGAGACTAAAGCTAGATGGAGAAATGGTTTTAACCCATAGAAAACGGTGAATCTTACTTCTTGGGTTACATATATAATCTGCTTCAATCCTCACTAACCTTGAAAATATAGCATCACACTTTGCGACATTCTCATCTTCCTTTTGCCTCAGACTTAGAAATTACCTTTCCATATCTACTCGATGGTCATGAGGAAAGTATTTTTCTATGAAGAGTCATTTAAACTCTCTACATTCCATATTTTATATTTCATCATCTTCCTTTGTTTTTTGAAACAATGACAACCACTGATCAGAATCTCTAGTGAGGCGGTAAACTACCATGACAAATTTTTCCCTTTCGCTCCTCCCCATGGCATGGAATATTTTCTCTAAGGAGTTTATCTATTGATCTGATACTAATGGATTTTCCCCCATTAAATTTTTGTGGGTTTTTCCTCATGAAGTGATCTAACATTGATCCTCCACGTTGTGGATCATGGTGATCCATACGAATAATTTTATTATTCATAACCTATGTGAGTTGTCCCAGTATGGTGATAAGATGATCAGCACCACTTGTATCACCATCTCCACTAAAATTATCATAAGTAGGAGGGAAGTCCTTACATGGAGTGTGTGCATTGATACGGTTTCCATTCCTTCAACTAGGCCCCATTTCTAAACAATATCATAAACTAGATTAGTTTATGAATTTAAATACATAATTCCAAACTTTCAAAACACTTAACATAAATTGAATTGTTTACGTATATAATCCATAATTATAAAAAGGTTTTCTTTGAGGAGGTATATACTCATAAATCCTTCATAATGGTTAGTAAATTAATCATGAATTATCCTAAGCAAATCCCCCGGGAGTTTCCTAACCAAGAGTGTATCAAGGCTCGTTGTCATGTACTAGGATATCTCGGGTCAAGCCCGAAACTCTTTGTCGCAGTTTTCACTCCTAGGTACATCTATTCCAGAGCCGTCTCTACCTTCTCATATCCAGACAGGGTTGTATTGCTCGGAAAATACACAAAATCTCTACATTACCAAAATTCTATGATGCCCTTCTATACTAATCCTCAAAGACTATCTTCAGACTATGTGCTCTAATCCGAGTTTATCGAAATCTAGCTTCCAAGGTTTATTACTAAACTTTCTCTGATACCAACTATAATTCCATGAACCCAGTTACCCAGATTTTGTGCGTTATTACGTAACATAGGCATGATAACAAATGATCAATTCTCGAAAGACCGATTAGTTTAGAAGCCCTGGAAATACTTGATACATTCATAAGTCTCACAATACATCATAAGGTGAAAAACTACAACAACATAGTCTCCATAGAGCACACTCATATCCCTTATGAATATCCCTACAAGTCAGTCATAAAATAATTCTTCATATCCTGGGAAAAATAAAACTTATAAATGGGTGAGCTCAGATGCTCAGTAAGGATAATAATATAGTGGAAACATTTATAAATAAACCTAAAATTTAAGGCAATGTATAACTAAAACAAAAGCGAATTAAACTTAAACATCATCATAATGTGGAAAACATAAAATGATATAATGCCATTTACTTATTCACATGTATATTCTACTAGTCAAATAATCACATGCAATATCAATAACCACTTTCATAATGATTGAATGAATAATGCCTGACTATCATAACCACATAGTCAAGGCCTTGTGCCAAGAATACATATAAGATTTTGTCAAGGAATTGTTCCATGACACTAGTTTGTCTCATGAGACTTACCTATGCATTGAGGAGCTAATGCAGGATCCACCCATCACTTACTTAGTCTAATTCATTACTCATATGAAAAGGTTTATACATAACATAAACATCTGTATTAAAAGTAGCATATAAAATGTCAATTCTTTATCCATAAACCATGAAGGGTATAAAAATAACACATCCATAGTCAAAAATTTCACAAAACATTCAATACAATATAGATGTTTTGAATTATAATAAATCAACTTCGAATAAACTTAAAATCCATCAAAGGATTTTGACAAAGATGAAATAAAAACCTTTTTAGAGAAATATCTCTTTCTATTTTGAAATCATTTAAGAGACACTTAATTATAATAAAAACCTTCATTTTTAAAATATTATTATAAGATTTTAAGGGAGGCATCGATGATGTTGTAATGACGGAATATAGTCACACATGCTGTATAAGTTAAAAAAACGTTCTTACCTAAAAATTGTTGAAAAGGTCAAAAAGTACCTTGTTTGGAAAACAACGGAAAGATTCAATTCAAAAATGTATAAGGGTATAAATTAATTAATCCAATTTTCTATAAAATTGTAAAAATATTTTGAAATACATTTTTATGATACATGGATGTGTATGATAAAGTAGTCCCAATTGATAATTACATATAAACAACCTCAGATAATGAAGAGATTGTGAAATTAACACTTACATTGTTCTTTTCCTTAGTCGATGGTATGTTAGACTCCTGTATAATAGTGAAAAAATTGTTATTAAATTATAAAAGAATCATTTTAATAAATATTATATCATATATGATATTTAAATATTGCTTTGTTAATAATAATTTAGTATTATCGTCGTTTAGGGTGTTCACTTACTCATTTTCATTTATATGTTTTGTTACATAAGCTGTGTTTGTTATAAATAGGTTGTATTATATTCATATCCAGAATGATATCATATATTTAAACATTATTTTTACACACCAAATGAAAATTAGTCTTGAATGGATAAGAAGGGGAATGAATCTCATCGCGTTCGCGGAGATGGTAGTCTGTACGTACGCACGAGCAACAATATCATTATTTTGATATCAAATTCGTATATAATTGGACGGTATATCATATATAAAGAATCATTATCATGTTATATTTACTATTTACATCAGTTATAATCCTTAATATATCCATCGAAATGATGAAATGTTTGAATAACAAACTACACCACGACATGGAGACGGTAAGCCGTACGTACACACGTGTGATGACATTATCATTCATTAGATGTATAAAATAACTAATATGTCTATACAATCCTTATAATAACATAATAGTATATATAAGATACTAGAGTTATTATTTTAGAATGGATACAGCAAGCAAAGAAGATGTGGAAGAAGAAAAGAACATGAAAATGGGTGGTGAAATTATTACCTCTTCTTCGGGTGTTTCCTTTTGAGTTGATCAAAATGGCTCCTTAGGTTGGATTTATGACCAAAGTAAGGCCTCTAGGATTAATTGAGGGATGTTGGGAGGATAATTAGGTAGTTTTTGGACGATCCAAATAGCTTTTAAGGTGTGAAATTGAGAGAAGGTGAAGTGACCTTTTATAAGAGGGGTGAGGTGAACCTCAGGAAAAAATTAAAATATTATTTTATAATAAATTCATATTCGGTTGCCAATAGCAAATAACTGATTTATTTCTAATATAAGGTGAGTATGGGTAGAAATACACTCATTAAATATATTTTAGATAGGTTTGGGTCACTATATTAACCTTATAATTTATGTTTAACTCTTAGTTAACTATTTTGACATTTACCGTGTCTCTTTGTATTTTTATATTATATGGTTAATAAACAAACTATATACATCCTAGAAAACCCCATGTGTTTCATTAATGATAAAACCATTATCATATAAGTATTTTGGCCGAACCTTATATTTTTAGGAATAGAATATCAATTAATAATATAATATTTTTCTAAAAACTATATTATGTCAATTTTGACACTATTTGGTATTTTGTTTTTTCTAAATTCATAACAGCATTTTTACTTCGAAGAAAATTCATATAATCAACCCTAATAATTTATACAAACCTATAAAATAGGTTTAATTCCTAAAAGGTTAAAATTACATTTATTCGTTTATTTATAATATCAATTATTTTAATATGTCATTATTAAGGTAATTACTGCTTCATCATTGTGTCATAAATAAATTAAATTTTTAAATGTCTAAAAAATATAAACAAAATACCATTTTTTCGGAAATTTATTTAGCTTTCTAATGATTTTTTATAGTCAAAATTATCTTATGTGTAACTATATATTAAAAATGTTTTAATTATTAAACTTTGATTTTACCTCTTTTAACTCTTATTTGAATTAAATAATAATAAATATCCTAATCTAATCCAAGTGGAAAAAAGAGGTTCATATTATATTCCTAAACTTGTTTTTGGTAGAATTATACTTATCCAATAGAATTAGGTCATGTTTTAGGGTAATAATAATATCATTTTTACCCTTAATTACCCTATTTACTTTTAACCATGGTAAATAAATGTAAAACATTACTATCCACCAAAATTTATTTTCATCTTATTGAACCTCATTTTACATACTGATATCAACCATGTCACTCATATTTTTGAAATTCAATTCACAAAATTGGTAAAATTATGTTTTATTTAAATTTTCAAATGCTCCTAGGAGGTAGGTAAAAGACGGTAAAATTTCTATAAAATTTATATATATATAAAATTATTATAAAATGACTCCTATTAATTCAATTGAATGTATATATGAATTTTGTATCTATTTTGACCTAAAATAAAAATAAATAAAATAAATAATTATTTAAATAAAAAGTCTATTTTTAAATAATAACTCAGTGTTATCACTATTCAACAAAAATTGAATGTTTTCAGAAAAATACCAAAAATTCACCCTAAGAAAATTTTGATATTCCGAATCCAAAAATGAAGTACATTTTAAAAAATAAAATTTATAAAATTTCAAAAAGTGGGTATTACTATTCATAATGGCTAGTTTGAATAGTTGCGGGGTGTTAGAACTCAATGTTGCATACAACACACGCTACTGTATTATTAAAATACAAGCATACCGTGAAAGCTTGGGGTCTTACATCAACTCCAACCATCATTCATAGAGGTGATCATCGTATCTTTCCACAATATTCTTCACATAGTTCATCATATATTGTTTCATGATAACTATATTTAAAAAAACTACACCAAATCTAGTTGTTTCTCCCAATATCCTTTCATATATTGGACACATGCTCGCAACATATACTCACGAACCTATAGAGTATGCTCCAACATCCCATATAACTATGGGTGGAAATACATACTCAACAAAACCAGCATACCAAGAACCTCATATAAGACATTTTAGAAAATAATTAAATCACAAGTCAATGTCCAAAAATATAGCCCATGGAAGTTAATATTGACATAATATATCTCTAACATAATAATATCATGAATGCTCTACTTAGAAAGTCTCCAACATAGTAAATAAATGTGGTACTATCATTAATCTTTCAAAAACCACCAAAACATTATCATTAATTTGATGCATCCTCATGAGACCCACCAAGGATTCCATAGCCACATCACACAACATCGATTTTGTATTGGGAAACAATTGTAGTAAACTTTTGCATTATGGTTTCTTAGCCTTCACCTGATGGCATGTGTAGCATTGTGTTACGAAACATCATATCTCCATTTTCTTCCTCTCCCACCAAAATGATTGAAATAATTTGTGGTACATTTTTGTAACACCATGATATACCACGCACTTCATGGAATAAAATTCCCACATCAACTCCTCCCTCAAACATATAATAAAAAAACATGATTCCTGAGATAGATGATAGCATCTTCATCTATGATAGAATTTGACTATGAATCATCTCCTTCATAGAAATACTCTATGGTCACAAAATCTATAACCTAATATTTTTTATCTATAATCAAGCTCCAAAGTGTAGAGTCCACTGATGTAGATATGTGATTTATTTACTCATGACTCTCCTGAACCACCAAATGAATCTTAGATAGCCATTTAATCATATTTTACTCAACACTAGACTCTTGATTAACCCAAGTATATGTTTTTATTCTCAATGAATTATCCACACTATTTCCATTCTTTCACATATATTCTAGTTCAAAATGAATTGAAATCATATACTCAACCCATCTTCACTATGGGATATTTATCTATATTTATGAAAAGATATATTTCATGCTATTATTATGTGTTTACATAGTAAAATTTTCACCCATGGGATGAATAAACCAACACATCAAAGCATATTCTATTGCATCCAACTCATGTCAAATAAAAGATGAGTCAAAATAAAATATATAATCCTCACCTAGATCATTGAGGATAATAAGAGGTTATGGTGTCAATTTGTTTTTCAAACCCAGGAATGCCTTATCACATGATTACTACCATTAAAAAAGTATCCCTTTTCTTATGAATTTCTTATGTGGCACTTCAAATTGTGAAAATAATATCATCAACCAATGATAATATCTATATAATCCCATAAATCATAAGATATCAACAATAGTCATGGGATTCTTCCAAGAAACCACAACCTTTTCATTCCTTGGGTCAACAAACACACCTTCCTCTGATTTGATGGGAACTATTAAGTATACCTCATCAATCCAAAATATGAACATAGAAATCTTGGTTTATAGATGATGTTCTCTTAGTGTACATATGAAGATTTCATGGTGTTTGGAAAGATCATTGTGAGTCTTGGAGTATATCAAGATGTCATCCCCAAACACTACCACAATTTGTTCTATGTATGGAATGGGGTTTATCTTCATCAAGGACATAAACATTACCGGTGCATTCGTCAACCCATAAAAGAATTACAAAAAACATATAACGTTTAAACATTATTTTTAATACATTCCTCAAGATATTATAAGTTTGAACACTCAGATCTCGAGTAAATCTTGGAAACGACAGAAGATCCGCTCCAATTTTCAAAATTATCATAGATATGGGGATGTGGATACATATTATTTATAGTCATAGGGTTTACCTTTCAGTAATAAACACATAATAAAAAACTCACATCATCCTTCAATGCCGAAAACACTGTATAACCTAATGATTACATACTCAGATGGATATATTAACTATCCTCAAAATCCTCTAGTTTAGTATTGAGTTCACGATTCTCTATTGATTACATTTTGTTTTGTGGAATTGAAACTAGATCATCCCCTAGAATGAGGAAAATCGTGAATTATACATATCAAATATAAGGAATTCCAAAGAAGACTACATGAAACACACCATAAAACTATCCACTACAGGAGGAAATATATCATTTATGACAACTCCTTCCCCCAGTAATATATTTGAATCCTAGGCTATGATTTAACTCATTTTCTAGGAAATTTTCCCTACTAGGGCATTCTGGATATCCCACATTCAATGTTTAATGTAATCTTCACAATTATGAGATGTATAACTAAATATCCTCAGGTTAGGACTAGCATTGGATCCATATAATAATAATCTATCTATGAACAAAATTTCGTAGAATCTTGACATATCAAGAATATATTTATTCTTGAAAAATCCTTAATCCTCAATCTCGATATAACACATCATGAAAAAATAGATGTATATAGACCATATTTCTAACATTGTATCTATCATAACCACACATATATTAAACTCCGCTACCAAGATGAAATCATTAACAAGATTTTCTGATATAAAGGATTATATGGATCCAGCGTCAAATAAGAAACAATATAATATAGAAGCAATATGAATATTTACTCTCACAATCGAAGGTATGGCCTCCCCATCCATATTTATAAGCTGACTAGAATGTAAATATCATACCGCTCTTCCATATGATATGGGCTAACTCCCCTATGATACACTAGTCTATTGATAAAGGTGATCCATCCAAGAAGCACCAAATCTAATACCTCTATTACATTGGAATGTATAAATAGAGTTTCTAGATCAATATAGTACAGAATAAGCCATTACCATACTCTCTTTATGTATAGTACCTTAGTCAATAACCATATTTTGAGGGTTCTTGCAGAGCATCTATAGATGTACCATCCTTCCACATCCATGCAACTCAACTGTGTCCAAATAAAATGTTTACAGATGTGTCCCTACTAACCACACTAGGGGAAAACCATTTGGGTAAGGTCTTATATGATTGAACCTTCACGCTATATACTCTTCTACAAACTGATATGGGATATATTATCATCAGAATGTCTCATGGTTTTAGAAGTTTTACCACCCGACCATATAGAAAAATCCACTTATCAACTAGTGGAACCCTCCCTCCGGTTCCCCTCATATATAAGTTCTTGATTCGTCGCCTCTAGAAACTAATTATGTATAAATAGATTTATCTAGGATAAAAATTTTCACATAAGTCCCTCCTGAAACCACTTTTACACAATACCATCATCTTATTCAAATACTTGATCAAAGAACTAAATATCTATTAAGTGCCCAACATAATCTAATATGGAAATACTATCCAGATATAACCTCATGAAATCAGATTCCCTATATTATCTCTATATGTATAGATAAAATTTTTCTAGTTTCCTCTCTTGAAATTCCTTCATTTTCATAGATTATTTTTGTATATCCCAAGTCTATATGTCCAACCATTACTTCACCTGACCACGTAACATATATGTTACCAATTTAACTCTATTCATTGAATGAGTCTCTATGTGGTAATGGTAGTCTAGATAGACTCAATATAAAACTCATCTCCCACAATTCCACAATCTCTAATATAATTAAGAATGTGCTACAACTAATTCTCCCTTATCAGATAATAAATGCTTTTATCAATCATCCATGTGTATCATTACAATAATTTCATGAAGTGAATTATTTTCTCTCAGAATTTGTCCCCTACTTCCTAAAAAGACCCTATATATAACTCATTTTCCAATACTATTAGAGCATCTACAACCATATCCTCATACCATCCACTTAATAAGAATCATTTTGGAGGCATATCTTTACAATTCCAACCAAAAATCGTATGAATGATAATAAAAACATATCAAATTTACATAATAAGAAAATTAAATAATTTCAAAACATGTCTTTTAAACAAACCCCACCACATTGTCCAAAACAAGGGTCTACATATACCATTAACCATCCTACACATATGACCAAGTTAAAAAGGATATTAACATTATCTATATGTAAATTCCATTAGAAATCTACTTATTCAATTTTTTTTTCTAATTCTACCATTTTCAATTTCATATTAGTAACCATTTTAATTTCAAATTCTGATGTAGGAAAAAAATAATTCATTCTCAACAACATACCCAAATAAAATATTCCCATGCGTTCCTAAATTGACTCATGTTAGAAAATGAAAAATAGTTCCTAGAATGCTGAATGCATACTAAACTCTGATGTCTTACCATGCCATGAGTCAGAAGTCATAAAATCTCAAAAAATATTTGAAATAATAACCACATCACATAGTAAGTGAATCATCCAAGGTTGAATAATATCCAACTATAAAACCATAAATCATTAACAACAATCCCACTTTGGGTACATGGTTGTTACCCCTTACATGGGCTTCAAACTCTCTTAAATGAGCTCTATTACAAGGTCCGACTCTCCATAATGTCATATATAGTGTTATAAAATATCTTGAAAATATAGAAAAGGAAATAATACTATTATAATAAAACTATTTAATGTCCCAACCTTGGGGCCATGCCTCAGTGCCCTGAGCCGGACAACAACATGACCTCAGGTGCACCTTTACATAGGTAAGAGGCTACTTAGTAGAAGTGAGGGTCTGATATTACAATCATGGGGAGAAAGTACCAACTTTTATAAGATTAATAAACTCTTAAAAAATAATAAATAATAAAGGAATAACATTTCATAATTAACTGAAATAACTAGTATCAAAAGACACCCAAAACTCGAAATACAATTTTAAAACTAAATCGGAAAATATACCATTCCAATTAATGCGTCAACTTTATAAAATGGAAAACCAAATTAACGTATCTAATATCCTCCCATGTTGGTCATAAATCAGGTTTAGATTCCTCATTATTTATCCATCCCAAATTTTCTATCTAACATAGGTTATTTTACCTTAACATAACTAAAAAATGAGAAGTCAAAATATTAGAAATCCAGAGTAGGGTGTGAGTATAACTCTATAGGCCATCAACAATGGAATATAAAAAATATGCAGTCATTTAATGTTTATGAAATTATATAAATAATAATTAAAATGTAATAATGTAAACATTTTTTATTTATATAATTAATCTTTATTTATCCTCATAATACCAGGGTTCGTGAGGACACTCGAACTCAAAATACCTATTTTGGCTCATGCCTATGTCTAAAGTATCACCATTTGATGTTATATATTAGGATTCCATTATTAATATTTACTATCACAATTCAACTTGTTTAAAATGCCTAAACTATGTGAATAAAATATGCATGATTAATATGCACATATGAATCTATACTCAATACCATAATGTGAAATGTATTTTAAAATATTTCTAGAAAAAGTTGGAAGATATCGTGGTCATTCCCAAGACCAATTCAATGATATATCATGGTCCCTTGGAAATAGAAATAGAATCTATAATAGTATTCCTCCTCGAAGGATGTCGTAGTCTATTGGAAATCAAAAACGGAATCTCTCGTAATCTTACTCAGGCTTTCCCTCAATCACACCCTTGTTTACCAATGATCTGCTACAATACAACATAATTACAAAAATGTGACATAAAACCAATATAAATTTCCCAGATCATTATTTTCATTAATTAAAAAACAAATTAACCATAAAACTCTAATTAATTGATTTCCAATATTAATTAGTCATTCCATTTCGATTAGTTAATTCAAAAATCAATTATTCAGACCCATGTAATTAATTAATAACATTAATTAATTAATCATATAATTTATATGAGTTATTTAGACAATTCAATAATATTATATAACATCAAAATACACTTGTAACTAATTCATAATTCAGTTGTTCAAATTCCTATTTCAATATTTCAATGAATAATTGAAAAATAAATTATTCCCCAACTCCCACAGTTTCAATATCTCATTTCATTAATTAATTAATTCAACCAATTAATTAATTAAATTTGGAAAATAAATTTGAAACAAACTCTATAAATTGTACAACTACCTACATTTAATAGATATCATCATAGTGGGACTCTAAAAATAGACCACTTACTTTGATTCCTCAATGAACAATCACCCAATGGAAATACCCAAAATTCAGTAGAGTAGTGATTTAAAATAATATGTAGATCAATGAACTAAATCAGGATTGAAAAATCAAACATCATTTAATTTATTATTTTGAAAAAATGTATATATCTAAATAAAAAAAATATTTATCGATCTAACCAAAATAGATAATAAATTCCCTTAAAGAAAGAGAGTAGAAAGGAGGAGGAATTGGAATAAAACTGGGATGATATCATCTTGGAAGTAGAAGTTCTGTTCTTTGATCGAATCATCAAACCACCATGATCAGTGGTCTGGATAAATTCTAATTTGTCCAAGATGTACCAAATTCTGATATGTGCATTATGGTCAAATGAGGGGTGATCTTGGATTAAAATGTATATTTGGTAATTTTTAAAAATAATTTTCATCTTAATTTAGTTCTTTTGGATTGTTCGTTGTTAATGGGTGCATGGTTTCCCTAAAACGTGAACATAATATATGTTCCTCATTTACAAGGGGTGTATGGTTACTCATAAAAGGTAATATGTTTTGGAAAACCATGCCCCGAGGATATTATTCCTCTCTACCAATGGTTTCACAATATTCTTGTTTGGGGCGTAGAGTTAAGGAAAATTGTGCCCCAACAATGAACTGCACTATTTTATCAATTTTTCTAACATATCCACTAAAAACTCCAAGGAAATGCCCGAATGAATATTTTTCGAAATAAGGAATGTGATTACCTACAAAATATCCTTAAAAAGCTCCATGATTGGTCCTGATCTTACACTATTTGTGGTCATAGCCTGCGTTATGGCTACAGTAGTGCCATCAGAAATCAGGTACATGACACACGCTTTCTGGTGAACAAAGATGTATCCTAGAATGTTCTATGGTCTTAATGAATATATTACAAGAAATTATTGAGAATCGAATAGACCACTGGATTCTCAGTAGATTTCAAAATCCAACAAATAGTTTCCAAGGAAGGGTTTTGATAAGGTACAAAATAATAATTTTTAGGGACACCCTTATTTCTCTTACTTTTTATTTTGGACTCATTTTATAGATATAAATAACCCTCACACCACTACACACATTCACCATATCCATGGTTGGCCTAACTAGATTATTATACAGTTTTAATGATTTAGAGGCTATGAATTTACTTTTTTATAATCTTTATTTGTTCCATTTTGTTGTTTCTCATCACATGATTTGTGTAATATGACGTATTTATATAGTTCTAAAAAAATTTCATTATTTCTTCTTATGTTGATTTAACAAAAGGCCAATACGTGAAATGTATTTTTATTTTAATATATGGTATGTAGATGGTAAATATTGCCCAAAGTATACCATTTGTTTTCAACTTATATTTTGTTCATTATTTATAGCTTTATATATAATAATATATTATATAATTAAATATTTTAAATTTTTATTCCGTGGCTAAAAAACGCATATTTTTTTCATTGGACTTAATAGTGCTACATCAATTATTAAGAAATGTGGAAATGTCTCTAAAATTTGGTTCACTATTGGACCAATTGATTGGGTAATATAATATCACAGTCATCAGTAAATATAGAATCAAATGGACTATTGAATTGGGACATTGAAATAGTTATTTTGTTTTTATGATGATGAATTTTTGTTTGTGTTAATATAAATTAAATAGAATTATTTTTTCTTAATTGGTTACATGATTACAATTTTTTTAAAAAGGTGTGTTTTCTGATATGAAAATTTAATAGAATCATTTGTATAAATGTGTTTTCTTGGTAAAATTATTTTAAATGGAATGATATATTAATTTCTTATTTGGGTTACATATATTGGTAAATATTTCATTATAAAATAGATTGAGAAGTATAAAATGGGTTATTTTAAATTAAATTAGCCTGATATTGGTTTTTTAAAATAGAATATTTCTATTAAAATAAAATAAAATTTGACATAAGCATACAATTCATATTGTTTTTTTTATTCAAATTTATTTTTCTAATAGGAAAAATAATTAAATTTTGTATATAAGTGTTAGTGGTCTCTTATTCTATGTTATTGTATATTTTTCATATAATGGATACAATGAGTTCTTGATTATTATTTTTGACAAGGAAATTATTTTAAGTTTATGTTATATTTTAATTGTATATAAATTATCTCTTAGTTTTTTTGGATGTACACTGGGTGATTTTAGACACCTAGTGGTTTGGTTTTGATTGATTGGCCCTGGGTGAGTTTAATCCCTAGATGGTTTTGTTGTGCTCATTGGACCAGGGGTAAATCTCTCCCCCTTGTGGATTAATTTGGCACTAGGGGTCATTATATTATGTTTGAGTGGTGGATATTTTTCACAGATGGGATTATTACCCCTGGAATGAGTTGGGATAAAAATATCATAAGGATATTCTTCATGAACCTATGACATTCGAGAAAATAGTTATGTACCATTCTCTAGTGACATTAAGGATACATATATCAATTATTGAATTATGAATTTAGATTTAATTTTTTTAATTAATTTTTTTTAATTTTTTATCAAGGGAACAACATCATGAACAAGTAACACATTATTTATATTTGGTAAAATATTTTTGATATTTTTATAATTAGTACTCCAACCATTATCAGTCTCCCATTGCACTAGGGTACCCATGGATACATCACCATTGATCATAAGATACATTTTTATGGTAAGGGTGTAAATAATTGGTCATAAAAATTACATATTCAAGTGAATATAAACTAAAATTCACCTCCTTACATTCGAAAATATTCTTATTATTGGAGTTTTAGCGAGTTATTTCATAAATATTATATAAAAATTCAATATATATATAATCTGTACACTTATAATTAGTAAATATTTTCCAAAAATTTAGAAATATTAAAATGAAAAAATAAATCATTCCATGAAAATTTTTCATTACATTTGTATTAATTCTTCCTTTCCCCTAACAATTGTTAAACCCCTTAAAAATTATTTCAAAATGTGTGAGGACCAAAAAAAGGCTTATAAGAGACGTAATAATAAGGAATTAAATACTAAGTGAAAGAATACATTTAAATATTTTCATTTTCCAAAATATACAATTGCATCGAAATAAAAATTTTCATACCGATGAAATCTTCTTCTCCTTCAATATCATTTCAGTAAACATTTCATAAGAGTTGTTAAATGAAAAAAATTAATCTCATATAGTTTCTTTAAGATAATGAAAGAAATAATATTTGATATATTAACGATTTTTACTATTAAACATTATGATGTAGAATATTTTTTCCTTTAAATTATGAAATTATTATATGTCTATACCAAAAGTATTTAAGAATAATTTAATCATTTAGGTAAATTTGGGGAGTCGTATTAATATTAGCATTATATACACAGGGTATAACAACAATAGTTATACATGGAGTAATCGTTATAGTTATAATGGAAATAACCATAATGGTTATACATTGAATAAACATCACATTATATTCCCATAATATCATCAGGGATACCTAATTGGTTAAATTCATCCCATATTTTAAATAACCTTTATAGATTATTGAATATATATTAGGAGGAAACTTAATTGGATTACTCTATCCCTTTACCCAATGAATTATAGAGTTATATTTGGGTCACCCAAGTATAGTTTATAGCAGTATTAATTTTCCTCAAAACAATTCACGTGATCGAAAACATAATAAAAACACCTAAAATCATGTATCATAAAAACATTATTGAGGAAAAATTTACTTTTCAGTTTTGAAATATGTTATTAGAAACTAAGATATTATAAGGGAAATAATTCTCATTAAAAGGAATAATGTAATCTTGTGAATGAATCTTAAATGGTAGTATTTTTCATGGTAGTGGGAAAATATGTTCATTCCCAATAATGTAAAAAGTCAATCATTTCATACCATTGAATACATTTCAAATGTACATCGATCAGAAAATGGAAAAATATTCTTTTCAAAAAATATTATAACATGTAAAAGTAGGGTAAAATTGATGTTAAACAATCAATATAGAATAGTAAAAACTATCAATAATTGTTTTTTAAAAAATGGTTAAAATATGATTTTATGGGAAACATTAAAATCTCATTTTTGAAAGAAAGTCCCATACCATGAGTTTGACTCATAAAATAAGATATTTATCTTCACGGTTAATAAAATATATATAATTATTTAATTTATTATGAATTTTTTTTCATGTTTTATTTTATTTTATTTTGTGTCCCACCATGATATATTTAATTACTTAATTTATTAAATTTATGTCATATTTTTTAACAATGATCATTTTATAAGTCTAAAAATTTATTTTGTAAGTCATTTATGGTGATAGGATAAATAAATCAATGACCTCCATAATAATAATCATGATACAATTTAAATTTTATACATAAAATAAATTTTTAAACTGAGCTATTAAATATTTATATGGAAAATGAACAACGTTACAATCATGGGGATAGTAGGCCATATATACACCTTGGCAACATTTTCATTTTTCAATGATCACTATAGAAAGAAATAAAGTATGATTTCATTTATAAATATGGATAATAATATCATAAATACTATATTATTTATAGTGTTATACGTAAATATATTATACAACTTATGTGGGGTGGAAAAATGAATCGCATCACATTGTGGAGATGGTAGTTCACATGTACGCACAAACAACATTATCATTTTCCAATAAGTTGAAAGTCAAAAACAAAAAAGATATGTTATATTTTATGAATTATAAATATTTCATAAATAATATATATATATATATATATTAAATATTTATAATAAATCCATGAGATATGGTTAATGAAAAATAATTACATCGTTTTTCTATGTTGTACCCTACCGTACAAGTGATCCAATGTTTTGTATCCAATTTTATGAAATAATATATAGATATTAGACATTCCATTAAAATAATTATAAGATATTATATTAAGGATATTTTTATTATTAGTTTTTCATTGGTTATGAATATTTTCTATATGCCTGTTAATAAATGAAGCTAAATCATACCATAAAAACTTGTCACCTTCATTAGAAAATATGTTTTTCAAAAAAAATAATCCCTATATAGTTGTTAATTTTCCAATACCACAATATCACAAAGAAATATTGGGTTTATAATAAATAATTTGGGATGATCTTTCTCAAAAAAAGGAATTTTTAGTGTGATGTAATGGGAATAAGAGATTCCATTTTACAAGAGATGAGAGGGTCACTCTTATAATTTCACAATATATTAAAGTAATATAAATTATTCATTAATTCATAATGGATAATAACAATTACCTAAATTATATGATTGGTATGGATTGAAATAATATCATAATTTAAAATTTTAAAAAAATTTAATTATTTTTTTTAACATAATATTTGATAAAACCATTATTAACCCCTTTCACACTTACCACCGAAACATTAGTTTTTTACTTTTTGAGGGTCACAATGGTCACTATATGTGGAAAAAAGGCCAATATGTTGACCATGTATGATATTAAAAACCATATAATAATACAATGCATGAAAAATCATATTTCAATGAATTTTATATCATTTAATAATATTTTTTAATATATCATTAATTAAAAAATTTATATCTATCCATTACATTGATTTTAATAAAATAATGAAAAGGTAAAATATTATTTTATTTCAAAACATATATACCATGTAATTTTAATTTATAAAATGTTTGGAACATATTAAATTTCATAAATTATATTACCATAAATAATTTTTATATCATTTATTTAAATTGTCCATGAGTTGAATAATAACGACGTCAACGTTGTGGAAATTTTTAATATTTTAATTTATATTAAAAAAATTATATAAATTACCATGTGGAATAAAAATCAATTAGAATATATATATATATATATAACTAAATATATCCTCTTCTTAACCGTATTTTAAAATTATTTTAGTTTTTCAAAATATAAATGTGTCATTTTTTACTTTTCATTAAATAAAATATTGAAAAGGTCATAATCTCATCCAAATAAAAAACAATTACATATAGATGAATATTGTATGAAAATGGATTTAATGGAATGAAGAAAAATATTAAGGTATGTTTTATGTTCATTTTATTGTAATTGTAATTTTATTTTAATCATTATTTACTTGATTTAGGTTTTTACCACGATATCAACAATTACTATGGTTATAATTATTATTAAAAAGGGACTTATTTAAAAAAATTATACTTTATTTTTAAAAATATAAATTTATTTTTTCCAAATTCAAAACGAAGATGATGCAGTATTTATTTTCCAATAAAACACAGAAAACATGAACAATGCATGTTTTTCATAAAAATGAAGTTCTAGAATATAATTTTTTTTATAAAAAATTAAAATATAAAATCAATGTAAAAACCATAATTGGACAATTATAAATCAAAATGAACCAATAAAATGTTAAAATAAATATAAAATATAATTTCAATGAATAATTAAATAAAACAAAATAATAATAATAAATTCAAATTTTTTAAAATTTATAGAAAAGTCAACATTTGAAGAAAATTTTGTTAAATTAACTATTATATAATTTTGAAACTCTATATTAAAAAATTAAAATAATTTTTTCATATATGATTTCTAAAATTTTAAAAAATGAATTATAATATTTACTCATAAAAATAATAAAAACCCATTTATAATGACGAATATGACATTACTGAAAACTATGTTTAGTGACCATGGATTATTAGATAAATTATCAATGATTCTGAACTTATATATTTCATAATTTATTTAATACAAAATATTCCTTTTAACCCAATGGTAATGTTATAATATTCACATTCAAATAAAAATAATTTATTGTTTTTTAAATTCAGTATAGTTTATAATGCATGTTACAAAAAGTAGACATTCATTTTAAAATTATAGGACATATAATTCTACGACCATTAATATATTTATTCATATTAATTTTTACTTGTGTTCAATAACGAGTTTTGGCATTTTGAAGATACCGTTTTTTGAATCCACACAACATAAAAAGAGAAAAATAAACTTCCTCCTAAAAAGGGAGAAACTGATGTACGAAGGACATATGGAAGAAAATATAATAGGTTTCACTTTTAGGGAAAATAAATTGGATGATAATAACTGTATATGGAATAAGAAACTAACTCCTAAGGTCTTAGAATGGGTGATAAAGGACATGGTCTGTAAATATTTAACGATAACAAATCTATAAATTATAGATGTGTTAAAAGACTATTGATTACTCAATCAGAAAAGTAAAGTGGTATTGTATTTGATTGGTGATATGTTTTCTAATATTTAAAACTTACTTCACTATATATACTAATATAATTAGAATATATACATAGTTGTTCAGAATATTTTCATCTTTTAAACAATAATTACTATAAACACATCATTTTTCTCAAAATCAGTAGTATTTACCATGAATTTTTAATAACTGAATAACTAAAATCAACATTTTATTGATCAATTAATATATCATGAGATAACAAGGTATTCTATCTGGTTGTAGAAATTAAATAAATTTATTATAGTTATGAAACGATAATACAATTTTGAAAAGGATTATTCCTTCATATGAACAATAAATACATTAACATAAAAAATTCAAAAGCAATAGAAAAAGATTAATATATATCATTCCATAATCAAAAATGCCAAAAACTTCACAAAATATTTCAGACTAATATTGAAACCCAAAAATTAGATTGATTTTCTCATATTGTCTTCCCAACATAATTTAACATTATTTTGAAATAATATTTGTTACTATTAATATCTCATTCCGTAATATTATATTCCATAATTACATAATATCCAATATAGTGTAATAAAATAAAAAATAAACATAGTCACAATTTATCCACATTAAAATCAAATATGATTGAAAAATATAATTCACCAATTTTCCTCTCAAAATATAATTTAATATTTTTTTCCCATAATAATAAAAGCTTCCCAAATAGATAACAATTTAAAAATGAAATTAATTACATAATGAATAATACCCTTTCAATTTCATGATTCTTTATACAATAAAAATTATTTTCAAAAATTGAACTTATTTTTATCTATTATATAATATAAATAATTAAATAATATCACACTAACTGTTACATTAGTTCATTAAGTTGTAGGGAATATACCCTTATTTCCCTTTAGTTGTGGGTTCAAGTTTAGTGGTGTCTCTATAAATTATATTTTCACTCCTAGCTAATCGGTTATCATTTTTATAAAACAATAACAATGTAATTCGTATAATATTTCCAAAAAATGTGATATACATCCCCAAAAAATTAATATATTCAATATTATATACATTTTTAACGTCAATGTATATCTAATACCATTAATTTTAAATTGACAAATATTTAATAACCCATAATTTTCTCAAAAAAATACCATATAAACCCTAAAGGCATTCCATACAATTATTCCCAAAAAAAGAAAATAATATTATTTATAAAGTTATATTTTTATATTATAATCTTATGGGATATATATACCTCAAAGAACTATCAAAACTCGATTGTGTTCTCCCCAAGTACTCCAAACATCGAAAGAGGATTAATAATTTAAATCAAATGATGATCCTTAAATCTGACACTATACAAATACTCATGGATTCATTATATATATAAATCATAAATAACCGATATTATTCATAATATTTGGATCACACATTCCCATCTTATTCATTATTACATCCTTTAAAAATTATGAGTCATGTACTAATATTCAACATTATCATAACATAAGACATTAAATAATTCATACACTTTATATTTCATTTTCAGTTTTCTCATCTCTAACTATATTGAAATTTGGTATTCATAAACTAATATTTGTGTAGTCTTATTGATCCCATCGATGAGACATTTCCCTATGAATATAATTTTCATAATGACATTAACCACATTTTTAAAACATTAAAATGATACCATATGAATAACTACTTTTCCCTTTCATGGATTTTAGAGAATGGTTTATGTTTCATTCGATGATTATTTTGTTATGACCTCCTTTTCCACATATAAAACATCTTATAATTTTAATGAAATATTCATGAGTTCTACATTACAAGTTTTTGACACATAAGTCATTCAATATATTTACATTCATGGTCATTATCTCCTAAAATTCCTTATCAATTCATTTATCTCATATTTTATGATTTAAGAAAACCTATAAGGTTAGCATTATTAATCATTACTCAAGAGAGCTCATTAAGAATAATGAAAATATTTATCAATATATATTCTTCTCCATTTGGTTTCGTGTTCACAGAGCCAACACATTTTCGTCCACATGCAATGTTACATTTCAGCCTACTATACACCAACATTTTCTAATACAAAATATTTTAGTGTGACACTATTATGAAAATAATAAAATACTCCCTTTTGAGGAGGATTAACACAAATATATCCACATTCATGTTATATAAATTAATTTTTATTTGTAAAAAATAAATATGATTCCCATAAAAATAATAAGCCTTTTTATAAGGGAATATTATATTTTTCTCTCTTAAAATCCTAACCTCAATAGTTATATAAACCATTATATGATACCAATTATAATAAACTAACCTAAAAAATTACAAATTATAGTTACATTAAACTATAATTCACTTCCTTTAATCCCAAAATATCTTTTAAGTATATATTTTTTGGGAGTTAGGTCATAACATTTACATAACAAACCCATATATATTCAAAGATGAATATTCTAATTAGTAACCATTTTTCATTTAATAAAAATCATATAAATTTAAAAATGACTTATTTTAATAAAAATTTTCATTATTTTCTAGTTAAATTGTTCATTTCCCTTACCCATCCTTAATCCATATTAATTTTTTTTAAATGTGATATAATCATTAAAATAATAGTATGAGAAACAAAAAATGAACGAAACCATTAGATTGTAAATAGATATAAAAAATTTGTTTTTCAGTATAAACATTTTTCTCAATACAAACTTTTTAATACACATTAAATAATCTTATCTGGATGAATTAGTTTATAAAAAATTTCATAATAAATCTTAATTGAAAAATAAATCTCATCAGGTTTCTTTAAAATAATGAAAAAATTAGAATTGATATTATCATTAATTCAGACTTTCTAATATTTTGAAGTAGCATACATTTTCTTATACTATGTAAAATAATAATATATGAAAAAAACAAAAAAATTAATATATTAAAGAGGTAGGTAACATGAGGAAACATTTTAATATCATTCTTACACACATAAGGTGACTATCATAATTTTACATAAAATAAGAATGAAAATAATAATTTGAATGAAAATCAATATATATTTTCATAATATAATTAGAGAGACATAATTAGTTAGGTGTATCCAAAATTTGGAATAACCATCGCAGTTTATTCCTAAAAAGACATAAAATAAACATTAATTAAAAAATTAGATCCATATAAACAATATATTGGAAAACTATAACGGGTTATCAAAAACATTGTTCAGAATAGAAATAACCATCCATATAAACAATCTATATGAAGTATAAAATATTCAAAACCCAAAAAAGATTTCATCATAAGAACTATAATGAGGAAATACCCGTTTCTATTTTGAAATCACATAAAAAATATTATGTAATTATATAAGAAACAATTTTCATTGAAATGGACATTATAATATTTTAAAGTACTCACCAATGTAAATTGTATTCATGATTGAGGGAAAATATGTCCATTATATATATCTTAAAAAATTTCCTTCCATACTATTATAACAATATTAAACATTATCTGAATTAGAAAATTGGAAAAAAAAAATTATTTCAAGCATTTTTATAAAAACAAAAACATGGGTATAAATTTCAATAAATAATTATAATAAAATATTAAAATCCATAAATAAATTTTTTTAGGAAATTATGATAAAAAGGGATTTCAGAGTGAATCATTAAAAGATGATTTAGAATAAAAGTCCCTTACCAAGTGTCTCACTCATCATATACATCATTTATATTTTTAGATGATAATAATTGACTAATAATTTAAATTCTTAATGTTAGTTATCCTTATTATTATTAATTTTATAGTATCTATCACCATTCAATATTAAATTATTTATTAAATTTTATTCATATAATATTTTTAAAAATATTCACTTCATATGTTAAAAAATGAATTCAAAATATTGATTACTGTCAAATAAGTCATTATTATATCATCTATAGATTATAATAATTAAATAATTATCATTTTCATACAACAATTATAATTTTAATTCCAATAATTAAATATGTTTATGAAAAATGAACTATGTTTTGACCTTGAATATGGTAGGCCACACAAGTACATGGGAAACATTTTCATTTTTTAATGATCATTATGGAATGAAGGTATGCCTTGTTTTGTCATTAAATAATGATAATTATATCATATATATCATATAATCTATAAAATTTTAAATATATATATTATCCATGTGATGTGGTGTTTAAAAATGAATAACATCGCTCTATGGATGTGGTTGTCCACACCTACACACGATCAAATCTCAATTTTCTACGAATAGATAGGTAATAATGTAAATGAAATATAATATTATCATATTAATAAATATTTCAGGAAAAAAATACATAAAAAATAGATTCCATAATTATAATTTATATATGATAGACGATGAAGTAAAATGACTTACATAAGTTAACGAGGTCGTAGTGGCCCATACACAAGAACAATGATTTCATTTACCATTTTATGGAGGAGTAGATGGATATGGTTCATTCAACAAAACTAAACAAATTCAATATTTACCTACTTATATATCCATATTTTAATAAAACTATAGTGATAGTTCAACTGCTTCAATGATTTTATAAATGTCGTGGCTGAACCCTTGATCCCATTAGGCTTATTCCCCTATGTGGTTCCATCCCTACAACAGTTACACTATTCCCCTTTAATCCTCATCCTATATATATCTACCCCCTATGATCCTTATCCTCCAACACGACTATAGTGTGTCCTCAATTCATCTAGACAACCTGATCTCTAATGTGATTCTGACATGGCCTCCCCACCAATATACAGACCTGGGATTCATTCTGTATCCCCACCTCTCCATATATTTCACAACAATAAACCTTATAGGATTCACTATTGTATCTCTAAGACACCTAATATCTACTCCAATAGATCTGATGGATATCTGGTTGGATTTAATCATTCCAATAACTTTTCCTTTGAATACATTTCATGATTTCCAGCCTTGGTAACCTAGGATCACATGTTCCACTATATCGGCCTATAGAGATGGGATCATTTTATAAGGCCTCATCCTTAAAAATAAAATATTCTAGTGTTTTGATCTATAAATAAAATTAAATTATCATAAATGTTATTTATAGAATTATGAAAAACTAATACATATCATTTCAAATATTACAATGTAGACATTTCTACGTGAAATCAATTTTATTTTCATAAAACAACAACTATTAAGATGAAACATGGTTTTTAATGTTCATTCTTCACAACTATTTCCATTATCCCATATATGTATATATTATTCCTCGTGTCTCATGAAGAACTATTTAATACGTGGGATGACTAAAAAATCTCAATAATAGAGAATAAAAATTAGATTGTTAATCCAGTGAAAACATGAAAACCGATTAATTTATTTGCTTAAAACTAATTAAAATTCATATAAAAATAACATAGGGGACTTGGGAAATCATTACCATGTCACTCTTACATTCATCATTACAAATGTAATAACCATACATTTTTATTCTATCTTAATAATACCAAATATATGAGAGAACTATAATGGGGATCACTAATCGTATAAGCAATATTGGGCTCACTCGTCAGTCATGAGTGATAATGGGGCTTGAAAATTCTTATATAGTATATCGGGATCTCCTAATAAATTAACAAGTACAAAAAATTAATATTTTTTAATTATTGACTTTTTAGTCAGAAAAATTCATTTTCATTCATCAGATAACCAATCCATTTTTAAAAAATAAATGTCATTATTTTATAAATGGTATTTTTGAATCAATGTGTCTCATATCACATTGATACTTTTAATATAAAATTTTCAATTAGTTTTTTAAATGATTTATGTATATATAAATAAATCCATAGGGCAATTATAAAAACCTGGACACAAAGAAGAATGATTTTATTAGAATAAAACATCAAAACACTAAAACATGTTATTTAGTTAAAATCTCCTTAAACTATTTAAATACATTAATAAAAATAATTATTTAATAACATTAAAAAACATTATATATCTTGAGAATATACTAATTTATCATATAAACAATAAAAATGTCTTTATATACACTTTAAAGGATAATAAAGGTGAAACATCGAGATATGACTCAATGAAAGTAAATTGATATGAATACCCTTACCTTGAGTCCTATTGGTCTCGTAATTTATATATTTTCCTGAACAGATAAACATAGGTTAATTTATAGTTTCTTGATAACCTTCATCATGTTTATTATTCCTTTCCTGTTACTTATTAGTATTTTATAAAAATTAAATATTTATTTATGTTCATATCAGTTTTTTTGACGATATTCAGTATGTGAGTCGATAATAATCTTGTTATGGTTTAAATTTTCCATATATTCAGAAGTAAATAGTCTATAAAATATTATTAATAATTTATATATCATATATATCCATTATATATGTATTTATAATAATCATTAATATTTGGTTATAATAAATGAAATGCATCATTCGTGGAGACGGTAGGTAGTACGTACACATAAATGTGACATTCATTTCATTATCAATTTAAAATAATAAGAATTAAATGATATAATTTTATATTTTAATTTCATTATTTTTTTAATGTCATATGTGTATCATAACATTAATAAACTCATCCTTTTTATTTTATATGTATAGTGGGAATGATACTTATCGCTTTGAGGGGGTGGTGGTCAACACTTCCTCAAACAAAATTATCATAGTTATAGAACATGGTAAGCACAATGGTGTGTTCAAAATTAAAATGACATAATCACTAATAAATATAAATTTAATTTATATCATTTTTATATATAGTTTCCATTATAATGGGAAATATTATAGGAGGTAGGGTAAAATTTATCAATCATAATTTCATGAGGTAGTAGTGCACCTTACACAGAAATAGAATGTTCGTTACCCATAAAATGTTGGTCTATATATGTTTAGTTATAAAACAAACAATTAAAACATAATAGTATATATATTATATATGTGTTGTTATTTAGTAATAAAACAATAAGTCCTTATGGTGTTGATACTGGAAATGAATCTAAATATCATGAGAGAAGGTGTTACCTATTAATTGGGGAACTTTAGTTGGTTTATACCAAAAGTCTTCATTGGGAGAATTTATTCCCCAAGGGATGATTCTATTATGAGGAGAGGGATTCTAGGAAGATAATTGGTAATGGAATGTTTGAATGAAAATTGGTTCTTAATGTTTTAGTATTAGAAGAGATAGAACCTTCTTATATGAGTGTGGAGAGGCACCATTGAAAACTATTAAAATATTAAATTAATATAAATTCAATTCCCCTCTAAATGGGCCCAATATATTTTATTTTGAATATATGATGATGTTGGGTATAATCTGGATCAAACAATTAAAATGATATATGTTTTGAATATTTTTTTATCCTTATATTTTTTGTTTCACTATAATTTTATCCCATTCAACTATAGTGTGATATCATTTATTTATAATTTTCCAATTAATTTAATTACTATAACATGTCAAAAAACCAACAAAAGTGTAATTTTTGACATATTATGAATCATACGAAGAAATTTGTAGAATATTGTTTTTTTAGGATTTTATTAATAGTTAATTAATTATGATATTTTCATGTTACGAAATATATCAATTTTGACATAATTAATATATGACTTTTTTAAAAAAATCATAACTTTATTCCATAAAAAATACAGTAATCCAATAATAAAATTCATATTCATATAAAAAATTCTTGTATGAGATCAAATATTTGAAATAATATTTATTTTAATATTATTAATATCATTTATTTGAGTCTTCATTTAAAAAATCTATTATTGCAACATAATTGTGTCATATTTAAATTTCATTATTAAATTCCTCAAAATTATAAATAAAATACAATGGTGTGGGAAATTTTTTATATTTTCAATTAAAATATATAGCCAATGTGATGACATTATTATCTCCATATTAAAAAATATTTACTAATAAGAGTCATGATTATGATATATTTTCCATTAGTATAAATTAAAAACTATATATGTCATTACCACACCTAAGTGGATCCCACAGGACTTCATTTCTATACAAGGATTTTACATTTTTTCCATATCTCATAGGTATATATTAAGAAAATTATTATGGTTTTTATATTATTATAGTATTAATTTTACCCTTATTTACTTTATTTATGCTTTAACTGTGGAAAATAATATTCTAAAGTCACTATTCACAAAATATTATTTTGATCATATTATACCAAAATATTCATAATAATAACAAACATGTACAATTTGTTTTTTGAAATTTTAATTTCCTAATGTGTCAAAATTAATTTTAAAATTAATCCTGCTACCGAAATGAGAAAATATTTTTTTGAAAAGTAAACCCATATACAAAATTGAATTCCATTTATATCAAATATCATTGTAAAATTAGTTCAATGAAACATATTTGATTAACTAATAAAAACATAATCATATTACATATTAAAAAAATTAAAATAAAAACCTAACTATCTAAATAAATTAGACGAAATGGAAGTATAGATTTCAAATGAATTATTTTCACTATACATTAAAAAATTATTTTTACCCGAAAAATACCTATAAATTAACAAAAGTAAATATTTATGTCTCTTTCCAAAATAAGAAGTTTATTTTTTAAAATATTTCATATAAATTTGATGAAAATTTTCTTTTATAAGGGTTCTCTATGAAAATCTAGTAAACTACTATTTAAAAATATTAGAATATTTTATGATTACAATTGGATTTATTATCATTTTATTCCTCTAAAATTTATTTGGAGAAATTAAAAACATTTGATAACATTTTTAAAACATATATAGTTCGTTCTATTCATTCATGAAAGTAAAACATCTATGATATAACTACGATTTAAAATAAAAATATTACTAATGTATTATTTTTTTGTAAATATCAATCTCATGTGCAACATAATATTTCAAATAAACCCATTGTTGTTTGCTGAGTATGGTGTTTCACATAGTGTAACATTTAAAAAAATTATTATCTAATTCATAAATATTAATAGATAATAAAAATTATTATTCTATAATTACCTAGGATGTTACATCCCCCCCTATGAAAATTTCAACCATGAAATTTGAATTTGGGGTTGGAAATTATGTAATGAATTTTTAAAATACATTTATTAAAATAGAATGTCGAAAAAGAGTCAATAAAACAACCACTTCAATAGAAAGGAAGGAATGTTTGATGTTCATCTATGATAACACATAATAGTGTTGTGTGTAGAAAAACATGGATATGGAATATAAAACTAACCTTAGGGTGTTAAAGAAGTTTCATTAGAAAACTTTATTAGGAATAATTTAATAGTATAGAAGCTATAAATTTCTTAAGGGTCAAACAGTCTATAACTTTATAGTAGGAAAATTAAATAGAATAAATTTTTGTTTTATGATTTTATTAAAGTGTTGAGGAATTATATGACTACACAGAATAATATCCGTAGGACATATACATACTTGACAACTATATTGTCATCTCATAATCAATTTCCTTGACAAACTCATGTTTTTTTCCAAATGATGAGTAGTTTAGATGAACTTTTCATTCATGAAGCACTATAATACTCTTATAGAGAATTGCATAATCTACAAATGGTTGAATATATATTTCCCATATCTTTAGACATTAATGAAAACTAAAATAGTGTTTCCAATGTATAGGAAATATATAAAATGAATATACCATTGGATAAGTATAAACATGTTCTAATAACCAAAATTCTACTATAATACTGAAATTTTAATGTATATTATTAAATAAATAACTAACATTAAAATTCTAAAATAACCCAAATAATGACTGAAACCCAAAATTTATAAGGATTTGATCACATTGTATTATATTATAAATTGTAACATTTATCTCCAAATAACATCAACCACTAATACTGGAACATACCTAAAATCAACTATCATAATCGTATATTCTATGTTAAAGGTTAATCATTTCCAAAAATAATAGGAATCAACATATCGAAATAATAAATTAATAAATTTTCTATATGAAAATTAACCTTCATTACTATTATAAAATCCCATTATTTTCTATTTATATTGATCATATAATTCTCATAAAATACTAAATGTATTCTAAACTAACATTTATCACTTAATAAGTAACTCATTTTCCAATCTCGTGGTTATTTATTCGATAAAATATATATCCAACAAAATATTTTCAATCACATTAAAATTTATGAACATAATTCATAAAAGGAAATATCATTAAATTGAAATTATGATCATCCTCAAAATTATAAACTCTTATGATATACCTATATTTTCAGAAGATATCCTAATATCCAATGTTATCTATACCTCCCTTTCAGACCAACTATAAGTCCATGGCCTTAGAAATAACCTATTCTAGTTTATTTCAACTAAAATTCACCTTCAAGGTTCATATATGTTTAGATTTTTTGATAATTTTGACAAAATCTCGCATAAAATTTCAAATATTACAATATAGATAAATCAACACACCATCCATTTTTTCATAAAACAAAAACAACTAAAATGAAACAAGGAATATTTTCATATTCAGTTATCACATCTATTTCCTTGGCCTAATCCTTATCTCAATTCTCTGTTCTATCCTATGAAAATCATTTTAAATCACGGGATGAGCACAAAATCTCACTTAGGGGGATAAATAATTTAAATAATTAGTCTAATGAAAAAATGGAAACCCATTATATATATTTTATAAAAAACTAATTTGAGAGCATTGAAAATTTAAATAGGTTCCGTCAGACATCATTACCATATCACTATTACATTCACCCACACAGATGGATTAAACATACAGTCTAATTCCATCTCTACAATACCCAATTCATTGAGGACTAATAATGGGGCTCACCCTTTGTATAATCTATATCAGGCTCACTTGTAACGCCCCGACCCCAGCTACCCAGAGCCGGTGCATTACTTCGTAACATTGGCATGATCACAAAAGATCAAGTCTCGAAAGACCGATTAGTTTAGTAGCCTTGGAGACACTATATACATTCATAAGTCTTTCATTACATCAAAAAGTAACCAAACTACAATAACATGGTCTTTATAGTCCACAATCATATCCCTTTCTGACTACCCCTGCAGGTCACTCATAAATTACTTCTTCACATCCTGGAAAAATATTAAAACATTGAAAGGGGTGAGCTCAGATGCTCAGTAAGGTTAACAATATAGCGGAATCATTCATAAATAAACATTAACTTTTAAGGCGATGTATAACTAAAACAAAAGCCTTTTAAACATCAAATTCAACATAATATGGCAAATGTAAAATGAGATAATGCCATTCACTTCTTCACATGGATATTCTACTGGTCGAATAATCACATGCAATATCAATAACCACTTTCATAATGATGGAATGCATAATGCCAGACTATCATAACCACGTAGTCAAGGCCTCGTGCCAAGACCACAAATAAGATTTTGTCAAGGCCTTGTGCCAAGACACTAGTTTGTCTCATGAGACCTGCCGATGCATCGAGGAGCTATAGCGGGCTCCACCCGTCACTTATTAAGTCCAATGCATTCCTCATATGAATAGGTTTAAACATATCATAAACCATAACATAATCGTATCACATAAAACATGCATAAAGGAAACATAACATTTCCACATTTCAACCACAAGATATAAATACAACACATTGATATAATAAAAACGCTTTCAAAACCATTTTCAATACCAAAATAAAAGAAAGTTAAAACTTTTTATTTATTTTTCATTAAAAAATGATGGCTTGTAGAGGAAGCCGAAACTCAAATAATGGTCACGGCAGCGGAGAAGTCGTTGTCGCCGCATAAGTACAGAAAGAAAAACATTCTCTTTTTGTCATTTAGTAAAACGCTTCGTATAAAAAAGATTCCTTTTGAATAAACGTAAAAGTCAAAGGGGTTTATACACCGTATAAAAGAAAGTTGTGTATAAAACCAAATATGCCTCAATGAAAGGAGATTGAGAAGAAGTCCTTAAAAAGATCATTTTTTTATAAAGTAGGTATATTATGTGTATTCACTATAAGTACACATAAATAATGTAAAAATACAATATAGGACATAATAATATCATGACATAATTTGAAAGTAGGAGATTAACCCAAAGAATAGAAATTGGGTTAAAAAGTTCCCTTACCTCATGTCCGACTTGACTCAACCGTTATTTAACCTCCTGAATAATAAACTAGAGTTAATATATACCTTATTAAGAACCATTTTCAATTTCATTATCCTTTTTATATCACTTATTACAATGATATGAACATTATGAAATTATTTAAGTTAATAACGGTCATTTTGTCGATCTTTGGTACTTGTGTCAACAATAACCTTCTTATAATTACAAGTTGTTCATGTGGTGAAATATCCATTATATCCAGAATTATATTAATGATGTAGATATCATATATATCATATATATCCAGTATATACATTCATTCATAATATTACGTAACATTTAGAGGTAAGAAATGAAATGCACCGTTCATGGAGACGGTAAGCCGTACGTACGCATGAACGCTACTTTCATTTCTATTTCGTATTTAATGTAATGAAATCATAATTATATAAAGGTATAATATAGTTCCAGTATAATAACATATATAATATCATTTACTCCATCCTTTATACATCCCACATATGGCATTAACGATTCACATCACTTTGAGGGGGCGGTAGTCCGCACTTCCTAAAATGAAATTATCACGTTTTACCCATAATGGAAATCATAAAGTATGTCATAAATGAGAAATACATAATCATAGGTAAAACATAAACATATTATATATCATATATAAAAATAGTGACATCTTAATGGCCACCTTTGAAGGTGTTATATGAGTGTTGAACAATCATCGTTTCGTGAGGCCGAAATTCGCCATCCACAGAAACCGTATGTTCTTTAACCATTAGATGTATGTGTGTGTAAGTTTAGCTCTAATCCTTCTTATAAAAACATCCTAGTATATTTAGGATACTGTTGTTGTTACAAAATAAATGAATAAAAAGAGTTTAGGGGGATGGAGATGAAAAATAAAACAAAACAACATTAGAGACGACATTACCTCAAAATCGGGTAACTCTTTTTGATTTGAGCCAAAGGCTTCCTTGAGAAGATTTGTGCCCAAAGTGAGGCTTCTAGGAGTAAGAGGGGGAAGGTGGGAGAGTATTTGGGCAGAGTTTGGCCGAACCAAAAGGCTTGGAAGTGTGAATAAGGTGGTGGAGGTGGGGGCCTTTTATAAGAGGAGAGGAGGGGCTCTTTTGAAAAGATTGAAATGTTACATTATTACACAATGCTTTTCGGATTCTAAAGGTCCCACACTTATATAATTAGAGGCTAAGGTGGTAAGGGTTCGAAATATCCTCATCCAATTGGCTTTGGACAAGTGTAAGCCTTGGATTTTGCATTATCTTCTCATTTTCTTTAAATCGTTAAATAATGATGTCATCGCTGCATCATAATAATGTCATAAATAATTTTATTTATTTAATGTCTAAAAATTATAAAAAAATACAATGATGTAGTAAATCTTTTGATCCTTTTAATGAATATTTATAGTCAAAATTTGGACTTGTGTAACCCCACTTAAAAACTGTTTTAGTAAAACTACTCATGTTTGTGTCAATTTAATTTTAACATTAAATAAATATATATTAATGTCATTTTCCAACTAAAGTGGCTCCATGGGGTCCCCAAGTTGACCCATGGGTTGTCTTGATCGGCCATGACTCATCCAATAGGAGTAGTACAGGTTTCATGCTCATCTCATATTATTAAAACATTATTTGTACCTTAAACTACACTAATTACCTCTAATCGCGATTAAGAACTTAAAAGTTACTATTTACCAAAAAATTATTTTAATCTCATTGAACCACGTTTTACTTCTTAATGACAACCATGTATGTCAGATTTTTGAAAATCAAATCACAGAAGTGGTAATATTTCATTTTAACGAAAAATCAGTTTTTAACAACCACTTAGTGGTTTCACTATTCATCAAAAATTGAAGTTTTTCAGAATAAGGCCAAAATTTCACCCTAAGCTATAATTGATATTCCGAATTCAAAAATGATGTATATTTTAAAAAATTCCAAACATATAAGTTTCATTAATTAATTTTATAATTAATTCCCGCTGTCACAACAAATAGCGTGTTTTTAAGAAAAAATTTATATCAAAAGATTGGCAATTGTTTATGTCCATTTTCAATGTTAAATTAATTTTAATGACCACCATTGGATAAAATGGTAAAAATATATTCTAATTATACTTTAAAACCACTCAATAGTATAACTTATCACTATAAATTATTTTGATTAAAAAAGTTGTTTTATGTATTTTTCATTATTCATAAAAATTTGGAAGTTCTCAGAAAATTACAAAAAATTCAACATAGGCTAATTTAAATATTAGGAATACAAAAATGAAGTCCATTTTGAAATATAAAATTTCTATAATTTTAAAAAGTGGGTATTACTATTCATAACGGCTACTTTGATTAGTCACGGTGTTTTAGAACTCGATGTTGCGTACAATGCAAGCTATTGCATTATTTAATGAGAAGCGTATCGTGGAAGATCGGGGTGTTACATTCTACCCTCCTTCAATAAATTGCGTCCTCGCAATTTGAAATTTTTCTTTGAAAACAAAAGGTTGAAAATATAAAATACCTTTGTGAAAACCCACATCGGAAATAAGGTTAATAAATATATAACATTAAAAGAAAGCAAGATAAGTACAATGGTCACCCGATATAGCCCATTCTAGGATTCTATGAAAATATGGATATGGAGGAGAAACAAACCATCAAGGTCTGATGGAGAGTTATAGAAAACAGGATTAGGAGAAAGGTTAACCACAAGAAAATCACAAACCTGTGATTGGTTAAACGGTTATTGAATCCCCAGTTGGAAAAGTTAACCGACAACATTTTTGTTTTAAGTTACCTTTTATAATGTTGATGAATTTATTTAGGAGATTTACTAAGAACGTAGGGGAATATACATACTTGTTATGTATACTTTCATTCATTAATAAATTTTTACCACAACCCCAACTTTTACTCCAAATGGTAACAGAACTCAAAAATATTATATTTATCCTAATTGTATAAGGTTCCAAATGTTAACACATACCATTTAGATTAGTAAAATTATTTTGTAATAACCAGGGACTTCCTGTAGGCTAGTGGTAGGAAATAAAGGCCTGTCGCACTATGATTGTGGGTTCGATTCCTGCAGCTTTGTCCGACGCGACGGGTTATGCCCCACCCTGCAGGTTGTCCTTTTTCCTAAAACTATAGTATTATAATATTTCAAAAATAATCTTCAGAAATGCTTTAACCTTAAACAATACTATCCATGGTTCAACTTAATCCATTCCAACCTTAATAGTTATCCAAAATACCTCCGTCCAGACTTTCTCTAAAAGGTCTCTAAATTCAAAAATAAATTGTAACATCAGATTCCACAAACAAGAAAAGTTTCTCTTATTGTCACATACTAAAAATATGATTACCTTAATCCTATTAAAACCTTACTGAAATCAAAAAGTACTGCAGTACAATCCTTATATATATATCACATTATTCTAATAACCAGAATATAATCCATGAGTCCAAAAGCACCAATACATTAGTTATTCTGCTTCAACTGTAGAAACAACATAAGATTGTCCTTGATCCCTTTGCCTTTTCTGAGGTAAGTTTCCCTGACGCTTAGGACATTCATTTTCATAATGCCCCATTTCCCTACAATTGTAGCATTCAACTTTGACAGCCTCTTTCTTTCCCTTGTAATCATTAGCCTGGTGAACCTTTTCTCCACATTTATAACAAACTCCCATTCCTTTTAGGCACGTACCAGGGTGATTCTTCCCACAATTACCACATAATGTAAAATCCTTCTTTCCCATTTTCCCTTTATCTGTCTGTTGTTCCACCGTTCTCTTCTTCTCTTGCTTTACTTTGTTGTCATAAGACTTAGAGAATTCCTTTTTTGTCTTGATAGCACATGAGACAATATCTTCGTATGATGAGAAAGATTGTGATACTAAAGATCGACGGAGAAATGGTTTTAACCCATAAAAGAAACGATCAATCTTACTCCTTGGGTTACGTATATAATCGGAAGCATGCCTCGCTAACCTTGTAAAGTTAGCCTCATACTTTGCGACATTATCATCCTATTTCTGCCTCAGACTCAGAAATTTCCTTTCCATATCTGCTCGATGGTCACGAGGAAAGTATTTTTCTAAGAAAATCTCTTTGAACTCCCTCCATTCCATATTCGATACGTTATCATCTTCCTTTGTGTTTTGAATCAGCGACCTCCACTGATCGGCATCTCCAGTGAGGCGGTAAACTGCCATGACAACCTTCTCCCTTTCACTACTCCCCAAGGCATGGAATATTTTCTCTAAGGAATTTATCCATTGCTCAGCTACTATAGGATTTGTACTCCCATTTATGTTTCGTGGCTGTTGACTCATGAAGCCGTCTAACATTGATCCTCCACGTTGCGGATCAGGGTGCTCCATACGAGTAAGGTTATTATTCATAACCTGAGTGAGTTGTCCCAGTATGGTAATAAGTTGATCAGCACCAATTGTATCTCCAGATCCACAATAATTATCTTGAGCTGGAGGGCAATCCCTACACAGAGTGCGCACATTGATACAGTTTCCATTTCTTCCACTAGGCGCCATTTATAAACAATTGCATAAACTAGATCAGTTTATGAATCAAAATACATAATCCCATACTTATAAAACACTTAGCATAAATTGAACTATTTAAGGATATAATCCATAATCATAAAAAGAAATGTTTCCTTTGAAAAATTATATACTCATAACCCTTCATAGTGGTTTGTAAAGAAAATGAGAATTATCCTAAGCATATCCCTCGGGAGTGTCGTAACCAAGAGTGCAGCAAGGCCCATTGTCGTGCACCAGTTCCCATTCGAGTCTAGCTCAAAGCGGTGTTTTCGGGTTTTACCCCTAGGTACATCTGTGCCAGAGCCGCCTCTACCTGCTCGTATCCAGAGAGGGATGTATTGCTCGGAAAACTCATAACATCTCTATAATACCAAAATTCTAGGATGTTCTTCTATACTAATCCTCAAAGTCTATCTTCGGGCTATGTGCTCTAATCAGAGTTTATCTAAATCTAGCTTCCAAGGTTAGTACTAAACTTCCTCTGATACCAACTGTAACACCCCGACCCCAGCTACCCAGAGCCGGTGCATTACTTCGTAACATTGGCATGATCACAAAAGATCAAGTCTCGAAAGACCGATTAGTTTAGTAGCCTTGGAGACACTAGATACATTCATAAGTCTTTCATTACATAAAAAAGTAAACAAACTACAATAACATGGTCTTCATAGTCCACAATCATATCCCTTTCTGACTACCCATGTAGGTCACTCATAAATTACTTCTTCACATCCTGGAAAAATATTAAAACATTGAAAGGGGTGAGCTCAGATGCTCAGTAAGGTTAACAATATAGCGGAAGCTTTCATAAATAAACATTAACATTTAAGGCGATGTATATCTAAAACAAAAGCCTTTTAAACTTGAACTTCAACATAATATGGCAAAAGTAAAATGAGATAATGCCATTCACTTCTTCACATGGATATTCTACTGGTCGAATAATCACATGCAATATCAATAACCACTTTCATAATGATGGAATGCATAATGCCAGACTATCATAACCACGTAGTCAAGGCCTCGTGCCAAGACCACAAATAAGATTTTGTCAAGGCCTTGTGCCAAGACAGTAGTTTGTCTCATGAGACCTGCCGATGCATCGAGGAGCTATAGCGGGCTCCACCCATCACTTATTAAGTCCAATGCATTCCTCATATGAATAGGTTTAAACATATCATAAACCATAACATAATCGTATCACATAAAAGATGCATAAAGGAAACATAAAATTTTTCCACATTTCAATCACAAGATATAAATACAACACATTGATATAATAAAAACGCTTTCAAAACCATTTTCAATACAAAAATAAAATAATGTTAAAACTTTGTATTTATTTTTCATTAATAAAATGATGGCTTGTAGAGGAATCCGAAACTCAAATAATGGTCACGGCGGCGGAGAAGTCGTTGTCGCTGCATAAGTACAGAAAGAAAAACATTCCCTTTTTTTCGTTTAGTAAAACGCATCGTATAAAAAAGATTCCTTTTGAATAAATGTAAAAGTCAAAGGGGTTTATACACCGTATAAAAGAAAGTTGTGTATAAAACCAAATATGCCTCAATGAAAGGAGATTGAGACTAAGTCCTTAAAAAGATCATTTTTTTTATAAAGTAGGTATATTATGTGTATTCACTATAAGTACACATAAATAATTTAAAAATACAAGATAGGACATAATAATATCATGACATAATTTGAAAGTAGGAGATTAACCCAAAGAATAGAAATTGGGTTAAGAAGTGCCCTTACCTCATGTCCGACTTGACTCAACCGTTCTTTAACCTACTGAATAATAAACTAGAGTTAATATATACCTTATTAAGAACCATTTTCAATTTCATTATCCTTTTTATATCACTTATTACAATGTTATGAACATTCTGAAATTATTTAAGTTAATTACGGTCATTTTGTCGATCTTTGGTACTTGTGTCAACAATAACCTTCTTATAATTACAAGTTGTTCATGTGGTGAAATATCCATTATATCCAGAATTATATTCATTATGTAGATATCATATATATCATATATATCCAGTATATACATTCATTCATAATATTACGTAGCATTTAGAGATAAGAAATGAAATGCACCGTTCATGGAGACGGTAAGCCGTACGTACGCATGAACGCTACTTTCATTTCTATTTCGTATTTAATGTAATGAAATCATAATTATATAAAGGTATAATATAGTTCCAGTATAATATCATATATAATATCATTTACTCCATCCTTTATACATCCCACATATGGCATTAACGATTCACATCACTTTGAGGGGGCAGTAGTCCGCACTTCCTAAAATGAAATTATCGCGTTTTACCCATAATGGAAATCATAAAGTATGCCATAAATTAGAAATACATAAGCATAAGTAAAACATAAACATATTATATATCATATATAAAAATAGTGACATCGTAATGGCCACCTTTTAAGGTGTTATATGAGTGTTGAACAATCATCGTTTCGTGAGGCCGAAATTTTCCATCCACAGAAACCATATGTTCTTTAACCATTAGATGTATGTGTGTGTAATTGTAGCTCTAATACTTCTTATAAAAACATCCTAGTATATTTAGGATACTGGTGTTGTTACAAAATAAATGAATAAAAAGAGTTTAGGGGGTTGGAGATGAAAAAAAAAATTAGAGACGACATTACCTCAAAATCGGGTAACTCATTTTGATTTGAGCCAAAGGCTTCCTTGAGAAGATTTCTGCCCAAAGTGAGGCTTCTAGGAGTAAGAGGGGGAAGTTGGGAGAGTATTTTGGCAGAGGTTGGCCGAACCAAAAGGCTTGGAAGTGTGAATAAGGTGGTAGAGGTGGGGGCCTTTTATAAGAGGAGAGGAGGGGCTCTTTTGGAAAGATTGAAATGTTACATTATTACACAATGATTTTCGGATTCTAAAGGTCCCACACTTATATAATTCGAGGATAAGGTTATAAGGGTTCGAAATCTCCTCATCCAATTGGCTTTGGACAAGTTTAAGCCTTGGAGTTTTCATTATCTTCTCATTTTATTTAAATCGTTAAATAATGATGTCATCGCTGCATCATAATAATGTCATAAATAATTTTATTTATTTAATGTCTACAAATTATAAAAAAAATACTATGATGTAGGAAATATTTTTATCTTTCTAATGAATATTTATAGTCAAAATTTGGACTTTTCTAACCCCACTTAAAAACTGTTTTAGTAAAACTACTCATGTTTGTGTCAATTTAATTTTAACATTAAATAAATATATATTAATGTCATTTTCCAACTAAAGTGGCTCCATGGGGTCCCCAAGTTGACCCATGGGTTGTCTTGGTCGGCCATGACTCATCCAATAGGAGTATTACAAGTGTCATGCTCATCTCATATTATTAAAACATTATTTGTACCTTAAACTACACTAATTACCTCTAATCGCGATTAAGAACTTAAAAGTTACTATTCACCAAAAAATTATTTTAATCTCATTGAAAAACATTTTACTTCTTAATGACAACCATGTATGTTGGATTTTTGAAAATCAAATCACATAAGTGGTAATATTTCATTTTAAAGAAAAATCAGTTTTTAACAACCTCTTAGTGGTTTCACTATTCATCAAAAATTGAAGTTTTTCAGAATAAGGCCAAAATTTCACCCTAAGCTATAATTGATATTCCGAATTCAAAAATGATGTCTATTTTAAAAAATTCCAAACATATAAGTTGCATTAATTAATTTTATAATTAATTCCCGCTGTCACAACAAATAGCGTGTTTTTAAGAAACATTTTATATCAAAAGATTGGCAATTGTTTATGTCCATTTTCAATGTTAAATTAATTTTAATGACCACCATTGGATAAAATGGTAAAAATATATTCTAATTATACTTTAAAACCACTCAATAGTATAACTTATCACTATAAATTATTTTGATTAAAAAAGTTGTTTTATGTATTTTTCACTATTCATAAAAATTTGGAAGTTCTCAGAAAATTACAAAAAATTCAACATAGGCTAATTTCAATATTAGTAATACAAAAATGAAGTCCATTTTGAAATATAAAATTTCTATAATTTTAAAAAGTGGTTATTACTATTCATAACGGCTACTTTGATTAGTCGCGGTGTTTTAGAACTCGAAGTTGTGTACAATGCAAGCTATTGCATTATTGAATGAGAAGCGTATTGTGGAAGATCAGGGTGTTACATCACTGATTCTTCATGAGCTATAGTGGGACTCATTCCATTTGATAAGTTATACTGGGCTCACATTTGAGCTATAATGGGGATCAACCATTCATATAACTTATATCAGGATCACATATTAAATGTTATAGTACAAAAAAATAAAATATTTCATGTCTCAACATGCCACTTATAAAATATTATTTTCATTCATAATAAAATTAATCCATTTTAAAAAAACCAATTTAAACATTTAATAAAGGTTATTTTTGAATCAAAGTGTCTGATACCACTTTGAAAACTTTAAAATAAATTCTATAAATAACATTTTAAAACATTATTCACCATATTTTTAAATCAATAAAACCATTTATAAAACATAGATATAAAAAATAATGATATTATAATAATAAACCATCAAAACAATAGAAATGGGTGTTTTGATAAAAAGTCCCTTACCACTAAAGAAACACATTAATAAAAAACATTAATGAAAAAAATTAAATATAATTTTAAATATAATAATAATATAATAAGTCATGAAATAAATTGTTAAAAGGGTTTTATATATACTTTATAATATAATAAATATGTGTATATCATGATATTCCTCAACGAAAGGATATTGAGACGAAGTCCCTTACAATGAGTCTGACTATTTATGTCTGTTATTTATTTCCCGGAATAATACATATTGGGTAATTTCTACATTATTGAAAACATTAATCAATTTTATTATTCTTCTTATATCACTTATTACATTGATATAAAAAATAAATATTTATTTGTGTTCATATCAGACGTTTTGTCGATATTCGGTACTTGAGTCCAAAATGATCTTGTTATGAAGTAAATGTTCCATGTATTCATTTTTTCATTATCTGTAAAATAGTATTAATGATTTAAATATCCTATATATCTAATATATATGTATTTTAAATAATCTATTATATTTTTAGAATATAAATGAAGTTACACATTCATGGAGATGGTAGGTTGTATGCATGCATGAACACTACTTTCGTTTCATTGTCATATTAAAAAATAAATATTTAATAACATTAATGTATATAATAATTATATTATTATATTAATATCATATATGTATCATATAATTAATAAAACAATCATTACTATTTTCTATTTATTGTGGGAATGAGTCATATCTCATTGAGGGGGATGTAATCCACACTTCCTCAAACGAAATTAACGCATTTACACAACATGGAAAGCATAATTGTATGTTATAAGAAATGAAAGAAACATAGATCCAATATAAATATAATATATATCATAAGTAAAAAAATTTCCATCATAAAGAAACCCATGTATGGTGGTAGGGTAAAATTGAACTATCATTATTTTGTTAGGAAGTAGTTCTCAATACACAGAAACAATATGTTCGTTAGCCATTAAATGAGGGTGTGTGGAAGTGTAGAAGTAAAACATATCATAAAATATAATAGAATATATTGGATAATTTTTTATGTAATAATATAATAACAATAGTTTAGGGAGTAGAGAATGGAAATGAATATAAAAAGCATAAGAGAAAGCCTTAAATCGTAATCAAGTAACTTGTTCGGTTTATACCAAAAGGAAGTAATTGGAGTTTTTTTCACTAAGATAAGAATCTAGGATAAGGGGAGGTGTTCTATGGAAATCTTAGGGAAGGGCCTGAATGATGCGAAGGGTTATTGATGTGTGGGTGTAAAATAATATATGGTCCCTTTTTATAGGAGAGGGGAGTGGAACCCATGGAAACACTTAAAATCATAAATTAGTATAAATAAAATTTCCATTAAAATTATTCCAATGAGCAGTCATTTAAAAGATAATATGATTTTGGGTAGAATAGAAGTCATAAAATTAAAATTAGACATGTATTTTTGATTTTTTAATCCTTATCTTTTTTTACCCTAATTATTCCCTTTTAGAACATATCATGACATCATTTATTTATACATTTTCAGAAAATGTAATAACCCTAAAAAGTCAAAAATCAAAAAAACTGACATTTATTACAAATTATAATGTTTCCTAATAATTTTTTTGAATCTTTAATTTTTTATATTTTATAAAATTTATGAATCTATATTATATTGTAGGTAATTACTTATGTCAATTTGGACACTATTATTACTTGATATTTTTTTGAAAATTTATTTCCACATGATTCCTTAGAAACAACTACATTAAATCAATAATAACATGTCATATTCATACATAAAATAATTGGATGGATTCAAATATTTCAAATTTTATTTAATTTAAAATTAGTAAATTCATTTATCTAATTCTTATTTTATTAAATCTATTATTACATCATCAATGTGCCATAATTAAATTTAATTATTTAATTCCTAAACATACAAAATAAAAAAACGATATAGGTGATATTTTAGATATAAAAAATAAAATTTAATCATGAATATATCATTTATTTAACAATATAACAAAAAAATTAGTAATAAGAGAAATGATTACAATATATTTTCCTTTACATTAAATTAAATGTTATAAACGTCATTAAAACACACATGTGGCTCCCAAAGGCCATCCTTTCAGCCAAGGGATTGTCATGGATGGACATAGATCATCTAATAATATTGGTACATGTGATAAGATAGTTTTATAATATTATAATATTAATTTTATCTTCATTTACCTTATTTACACTCAAATCAATGTAATTAAAATAATAATGTTCTTATTCACCAAAACTTATTTGGATCCTATCAAACCATAATTTTCACACTAATTACAAAAATGTATATTAGATTTTTTAAATTCAATTCACATAAGTGGAAAAGTTCAATTTAAAAGTATTCAACTTTTCAGAATGGGAAAATGGTTTTTTAAAGGAAATAACCATAAAATGATTAACATGTGTTTATATAAAATTTCAAAGATAAATTACATCCAATGAAAAATAATTGTGTAAATGTGAAAAAAATAATAAAATTACACTATAAAACTGACTGAAAGGACAACCTAATAAATAAATTAGACGAAAAAAACATTGATTAAAATTTCATTATATTTCACTATTCAATAAAAATTAATTTTATCAAAAAAATAAAAAAAACTTATCAAAAGTAAATTATTTTTGTTCCTCATTTGAATAGTGTATTTATCATGTCAAATAAAATATATAAAGGTGAAAAAAACATTATTTAAAAGGGTTTTCCATAAAAAGGTGTTAAAACAACTTTTAAAATATAGTTGAATATTTTATTACTAAAATTGGATTTATTCTAATTTTTAGGATGTAAAATTTACTATAACAAAGACAAAACATTTAATAAACATGTGTATACATAATATAATTAGTTCTGCTTATTTTCAAAAATACAACATTATGTGTTAACTACCATTTGAAATAATATTATTGATAATTTATTATTTTTTGGTATATCTCAGTCCCATGTACAACATATGATTTCCAGGAGACATATTGTTGTGTGTCGGGTATGCTATCGCACATAGTGTCCCCTCAAAACACAATCTAATAGCTAATTCGTAAATATCTATAGATATGCAAAAGTCTTATTCTATAATTACCTGGGATGTTTCACACCTACTTATACTTTGATCCTAATAGATACTCTCACAATTTGAATTCATGAATCCCTAATTTAAAAATCCTCATCTTCATAAAATTCATCATATTAAACTCTTTGACTTTTAGTGTTTCAGATCAATATTCTTTTCTATTTGTTCACAATTGTTTTTTATTTTACTGAAATAGGTTATAACAGAATGCCCATAATTAGGAATATCATATTAAGACATATTATCGGGATTATGTACCATGAATATATTGATATGATGGTGACATAGATTTTTGTGATCAATTTATATTTATTTATTTTTATATAGTAATACCTTGAATCTTTAGGATATCAATATTCTTTAACTATGTGGTAGTTTTGACTAATAATGTTCCCATTAATATTTATTGTGAACGAATTAATATTATTATTGTGTTTTCTGCTTCAACATAATGATGTGTGGGGATAATTATTAGACAAGATGTAGTTTGGTCTCATAATTTAAAAAATATTATCATTATGTTTTTTCTTTTCAATCTACTACCTTTTTCGTTTTTAGTATTATTTTTATTTCATAGATTTTTTAAAACAATAACTGAATGTATCAAATCAAACCTGTATGTTACGGTTTACTATGTGTTTCTCCACATGATAAGGATCATTTAAGGTAATTGTATTCCCTCATTAATTTTTTTATTTGTTTTCAAAGATGAATATAATTTAATAAAAAATATTTATTTCATATTTTTCATTAACATAAAATTTTATATTAGTGATCCTGTCAATATTTTCTGGTATTGTGGTTCTAAATTTTGATTTGATGAATGAATTAAATAATATATTTATATGATCTCTATATTCTTTTAAGATAAAAAATAATCATGTGTCACTTCTATTTATATTCCCAAATAAATTATTTACATTAATATTTCACAAGTCTGCATATATACAACATTAATATTAACCATATATGTTGGTTAATGAGACAATGATCATGAATATTCACTAGTATATATAACATTGTTTATGATTTTTTATTCAATGTCCCCAATTCAATTATATATTTTTTATATGTTTTTAAATTTTAATTCATTTCAAAAAATGAAAATCTACAATTTATTGAATCATTAATACACTTCAAAAATTCATATATTTTTTATCATATTGTTTCATGTTGTTGAAATTTATATAAATAAATTTACATGTAATGTAATTTTATTATATAATCCACATGATCCCATGAGAAATCACTAACAAAATTTTAGAAAAAATTAGCGATGTCAAAACTTTTTATTATATTCTCCATTTTAATTATCACAAAAAAAATTATTTTAAATTTAAACTATATAGGTATGATGATTTTTCCAGAATACTGAATTTTTTCTTTGTATTACTTTTTGAATATATAAATTTTTGGGTTATGTTTTCTTATTGATCAAAATAATATTTCTGTTGTTTTTTACAAATCATTGATCTTTTATTTATTAAAATACATTGATATAATATTTTAATCATTTATGTATACTATTTTTGATATTAGATTTCAAATACACTATATTAACATGTTTATAAATGAAATTCAAAAACATCATCCCATACTTGTCTTTTTATGATAATTGATACTTTTTTCTAAAAATATATTTGAAAATAAACATGTACTAAAACGTACAAAAACAAAAACATGAATTTTTTTTCAGTAATGAAAATGACATGAATTAATGAGTTATTTTTTTATATTGTTTGGGGTTAAAGGATGTATATTAGAAAATAAATTTTACATTAAAGGAAGAAAATATATATATTATTTAATTTCGTTTAAATATATATTTTGATTATAAATGGGAATATATTTTTTATGTTATTTAAAAATCTTTCATTTCAATTTCCATTTACTGAATAAATTCTATCCATGTATCCATTTTCCTTATATGTTAATTTTCTAATAAATATAATATAATTATTATTTACCCAACGAATAGATTATTTATTCATATTAAAATATTCTAACAATTTTGTTTGATAGGATAATAAATATTCTTAGTGTTCTGATATGTTATTGATAAAACATATTTCTAATCCAGCCAACTAGTATCCTTTAAATTCGTATCCATAAATTTTTTTATAATAATAAATTATAATTATTTTTTTAATGACATATAATGTAATTATGTTATGATGTTAAGAAATTTTCCATCCACATTTAATAGTTCAAAATTGAATGAAATAAATTAATAATGAAATTTCCATTGACATAATTCCCTAATTAATTGTATATATTTTCCTATATTGTTCCAAAAAGTTTAAATTTTGTTATTGAGTAATAAGTTTACATGGCATTTTTCTAATAATGTAACATGGCCATTATATAGAAAAAAGTTTCAAGAACATAATAATAGTTGAAAAAAATAATAAATTTCCCATTTCAGTAATTTTTATTAATCTTTTTCATTCCATCATGTTTCTAAACTATTATGGTCATGAAAATTGTATATTTATAATTATATTTTAATTTGTTCTTTGTTGTTAGAATATTGAATTACTATGATCTTCAATAATCTATTGTTCTATACCATAAGTGTTATTATTTTCCCCGTTGAGTTAAATTACTCATCACTCATTGATGGTGTAATTATATGTTTCATTGTGTCCTGATGATAATTTAATCGTAACATGGTTGTTTGACGGGATTAAATTTATTTAAAAATTGTCATCTACTCATCTCAAAATTAGTTTTTATGTTGTATTAGCATGTTAAGCATACTTTGGTGAATAAAACCACAATGTTTGATGATGTTCTATAATCATGTTGGTTATGGTTTGAGTTATATTATAAATTTATATTTAATGAAGCATGAAAAGAATTTTTAAATGATTAGATAGGACTAGTTATTGGGTAATTTTTTGTTAACTAAACTTGCAATGAAATACTGGACATTAAGACCATGTTAGAGGTTCTTTATGTGTGTTGGGTTATAGAAATTATGGTCATTAATATAGATAATTGGTTTTTATTTCCATTTTGATTCCAAATTCATTGTATTGGGGAATAAAATGATAAAATGATTTTTAATGGAAATTAATTGATTTAACATGTTCTATTTTCTTGATGTGATAGATTTATATCACTAACCATGTAATGGTTTTTTGAAATATGGTAATGGTCACATACATGTTATGTATTAGTGGTTGATGTATGAAATTAAATGGTATGATATAATTGGTCATGAAGTTAATTGACTCTATTTGGAATTTCAATACTATATATAATTTCACATACTAACTACATTAGTTAAAGGATATTTTTGAGATACATTTAAAGGATTAAAATCTCACTCCCTATACATGACACCTTTTCTATGTACCAATAAAAATAAATATGTTTTATTTAATTTAAATTGGCCACTGTAGATGATAGTTTATTTCTATAGAGAGTTTGAATCTTTGTTACATATCTTACAGATTATTAAGGGTTCTATTTTCAAAGCATCCTACCATTATCATTTTCAGTTGCATTTATTAATTATTAGTTTGAATGACATAGAATGTGAGTATAATGTTCTATTACATGAGGGTTTCAAATATATTTAAATGGTTTTATAATTATGTTTTGCTCATTCCTATAAAAAAGTATCAAAATTTTATGAATTGGTTATCCATTGTGAGGTTGTTATTAGAGAATCCAATATTTTCCTCCCATGAAAAAAATACAAATAGATTTTTGGAGTCCACCTTACCAATGATTAAAAGTCAGGTGGAATGTATTTTATTCATAATATTATATATTCTCTTTGAAAAACCACATGTATGAACATATTATAAGAGTAACTGTATTAATATTTTTTAAAAATACAATAAACTATGATTCCACTATTTTAGAAAGAATACAATTTAAATAGAGATTAGAAATTATTTTTAAAAAATCATTATAAAAATCATTAAATTCATGGAATAATAAGTTGGTGAAGTAATATAGTCTAGAAGAATTTAAAGGGTTGAGAGAAATGTTTGTATCCAAACCCCCCCCCCCTCAATTCACAGAACATAGTTCGCATGATATTTTAAAATAAATCAATAGTCAAGAGGATGATAAAAAATATATCCAGTATAGTCAAATTCAATATATAATTTAAAATATAAATGATATAACTCACTTTGTTCTCCCATATCTCTTTAGTCCCAATGATAGATTGATTACCATTTTAGGTTGTTTATGGAATTATTAACCTTACTAAACCTCTAGAGTATATTGAATAATGAATAATTGGTATTCCATTCCTTAAAATATTTGAGACTAAAATTTTCATTTAGGATAACATCCTTGAGGTTGATTGTACGATTTAATTTTCAAGAAAATTCATCTTATATATTTATGATATTCATATAAATATCAGAACCATAGTTATTCTGTAGATTTAAAATATCTTCCTATGACATAAATCACCCTATATACGATATATTTAAATGTTTGGTTTTCAATATTCCAGAATTATTCTCTAAATTTCATTAATTATAGCTCATATTTTCACTAAATCTAATTGTTCTTTCATATAATATTATACTCTTCATTATTGAATATTTTTTCATATAACATCACACACATCAATCGGGGATTTTTCCATTAAAATGGATAAAATATAAGTATGCATCATTCCATATAATTAATCGTTTTAATTTACTCTGATGATATCCTAGATTATTTGTTACTACAAATTTAGATTATAGTATATGCACCAAATATATATTATTCATTCAAAAAATATTGAATGGTTTAGGAAATTCATGACAAACAATGTTAATCAAGTGAGGAATTTAGAAAATTCACAAGCTAAATCCACTACAAAAATTATAGAGTTGCGTAGTTGAAATAGTAAATATTTATTGATTTCTATTGACACACTAATCACATATATGTCAAACGTTGTTATAACTAAACTAATTTCCCCTGATTTCATTAAATGTGGTTTCTTATGATGCATGTTCGCGGAAAATTGAATTCTTCAATAGACATATGGTGATTCATTACTCACTAGTAAAAAAAATTTTGCACATTAGTTTATAGGATTATACACTAGTGTCATATCTATATTTCAATCTATTAAATCATTGCTTAATTATGGACCCACATATCAAATTTTTCAAATTATTAACTAACTACATAACAGGCCATAATTCATTAATTAAAAGAATAACTATTATATACTAAACCTTTATCTATGAATAGCCATAATATTGTGTAACTAAACAATATTATATACAAACTATATATCATTTAGGGTAGCCATAACAGTTTCTTACTCGCATATTAATTACCTAACTATGAGACCATGTTCCAAATACACACATCATTGTCCTTCCAACGAGATTTTGAATACCTCACATTGTCTCCAAAATGGATTCTTCCTCAAACAATAGTTTAGGTATTCAAACCCCAACTTTGTGGTTAAGAAAACATCCACCAGGATCATTGGTTAAACAGTTGATATTTTTTCCGGATTCCATGGTGCACATAATAACATTAATAGGGTGTAAAATTCTATAAATTATATATATTCTTCTCAATTAAAAATAAAATATTTCTCCATCACATAATTTTTTTTATTAAATTCACATAATAATTATTTTAATATGTATCTAATTAATTTACACATATTATTTAAAATTTCATATTCTAGTAATCTTGGTATTGGTAGTTTCCCATCATCTTAATTAGCAATAAAATATTCATGATGTTCATAATTACAATAACCTATAATGACTATGATAATAAATCATTATTTATACTCATAAAAAATTGTGATTTTAATATCTCTTTAAATCCAACACACAGATGATTATTTTTTCAGAACAATATCTCAATTCCTAAACTGAATCATCTATATATATCATATTTTAATTTCATTATTCTACCCATAAACAAAATACTAATTCAACACATCATATCATGAAGTGTAGAAGGGACCAAGTTCACATGGACACAATATTATTATTTTTAATATATTTTATTATTCTATTCTCATGTAAAAATGTGATACTCCATTAACTAATCAATATAATATTGAAATACCCTAACATAAACTATTTATATACTCATGAAACTGAAAATAATGGTTCTTATTTCTCTCAAACATTATTGGAACATTCACTTCAGGTGAATGAACATTTTTTTGAACGATTCGTGTGAATATATCATCAATATGTGGATATTTATTTGTGATCTTATCCCATTTTCATGACATATTAGTAATCAATATGTTGAAAAACTAGAATATCAACATCCTTCTTTTATTTATTTATCTCATTTACATTATTCTATTACTCATAGTGGATCACATTATTTATAGTTTCGTCAATTTAGGCATAAAATAAAATTAAACTAAATAGAATATCGTATGAATAAAACCTTGGAGACATCTAATTCTAAAATGTGATGAAATATGTAATTTTCCATATCAATTATCATGTTACTAGTATATTTAATGTGTATCTCCCATATCTCTATTTCCAATGGAAATGAAGTTATTCAATAAACAAAACAATCCCTTAGTCGCTCAATAAAATTTGAAGGGGGTTGGTGGACTATTACAATCATTTATTTTTTCCTTTATAAATTAAACTAACCACCGGTCTCCTGAATGAATGTCAATATACAAAAATCATTTTTTCACCAAAATGTTATTTGTTCCCATTCATTGTCTATAGTACTCGTCCATAGATAGATAGTTGTTATTTAATAAGATTCTAAAAACAATTGATATGCTTCCCATAGATAACTATGGAGAGTCTTTCTTTTACATTAAACCCAAAATCAAAAGAATATTGAAAGATAACCCTAAATTGTAGACTCAATCACAAATAAATTTTAATCTTTTAAAAAATTTCTATTCAAGAAATTATCAAATCCTCATTAAATATTAATATGTTTTATAATATTATTTCCATTATCTATAAGAAAAAATATATATTTATTTATTGATCATTAAAATTGACAATATATTGTTAGAAATAATATTTTAAAGAATATTATTTATTTTTAAATCATAATAAGTATATTTCATAATCAATAAGAATAGTTGTATAAATTTAACTCATAATTGGATGACTTCCTTTTCTGGTATGATTACTAATGAATCTACTACATTCAACAAATGTGTTTAATAAATTATATATTAACTAATTTACATCATTATTGAAAATAAATACAAATTATTCATTTAGAAACATAAATCTCCCTCATTGTATTTGTTATCAATACCTCCTTTATCATTCAAAATTAATATTTTATTCTATTTTTTCAATCATTTCACTCCCCAATACAAGAAACAATCTAAATAGTTTATTTAGTGTTTATATCTCACTCAATTATTGAACACCTATTCAAAAACAATAAATTTTCAATGTTTTAGTGTGGAATATTGACATGGTCCCCCATTTTTAGAAATGAATGATATAAAAATTCACATTGAAATATACCCAATTTAGTAAAATCAATGTTTACATGGGCTAGCCTGTTATATAGAACATGGGATATTCTACCAAACAATAATGTTACCAACAGATACAATTCATTTGATAACCACGTAGATATAATATTCTAAGGGATGAAAAAGAACATTTAATATGAGCTTAAAAGAATATTTTAAATCTTACGCATATTCAATTAACATATTTTAACCCCAAAGTTCAAGGAAAAAAATTCCACATTCTTTTAGTACACTCATAAAACAACTACTAATATTTTTTAAAAAATACTTGTATTACAATAAAATATACATTTAATGTTATTTAAATTATCAGAACATTAAATATATATATATATATATCCCAAAGTCCCTAATCTAGTGGAAGCTGACTCCGTGAAATTGTTATACATAATATTATAATGGTTGAGGAATAAAAAATGGGTTATTAAAAAAATGAGAGTGTGTGGGACCACATAAATCCTCCTCTAATAAAGAGGTGCAATATTATGGGTCCATAAAAGACCACATCATGTCCATTTTAGTGATCAAAATATTTTCTATAGTATCCACCACTTGATTAGCCTCATGATAGGCATATAAAACAGCTAAATTGATTTGAGTAATATTATTAAGGAAATCAGACTAATGAGGTAATATTATCCAGGCACACAACCAATAAGGTAACACTCTCCAAGTCAAATTACACCTTCTTGTTTTCAAGGCACAAACCCCTGGCTGAGAATCAAATTCAATCCACATCATTTTTAAGCTATAATGGTCAGTGTAACGAATTTCAAGAATTATAGACCATAATTAAACTTTATAAGCGTTTCCAACACAAGTGTAATAATAGAATATTCCTTAGAAATACCATAGTAAGTGAGAAACTCCCCACTATAACCCGAATAACTTGGTGAACCATTGGAATCTATATTAACCTTCACCTTGAGGCAAGAAACAATCAGAGGTATCCACTATATGTATTTGAGCATCTGTGGATTTTGTAGTTGACCAGAAACACCATGAAATTTGAGAGTTTCCAGGTCAGAAACATTATTAAACATTGAACCTTCATGGAAAATTGATGCAGCATAATCCTCCCTAAGTATGGCCATTATTCCCTATTGCATAGAATTACAAGAGTTTTCAAATAGTGCAGCATTTCGTGCTTCCTAGAGTGATGCAATGGGTGCAGCTGTAGTGAAAAGTTGGAAGTGTTTAATCTGTTCACTATAGTGAGTATAAAAGAGCTTCGTTAATAGACCAGTAAGAGATGTGCTGGTACCAGAGTTCATCCAAAACAGATTCCCAACATTGGACCATAGTTTTTTGGATTGGTCACATTTCAGCAATATGTTCCATATGGTTTCTTTATCACATATACACAATGAACATATATAAATAATGTGTAAACAAGCTCACTTGACCTATTCATAATGTGGGATATTGTATTCCAGATCCTCTAATGTGGGATTAATCTAGATTTCCAAATAAATTTGGTCCTAATTTTCATTAGCCATGCAAGTGGGTGGGATATTTCCCCACATTCAGAATATTACTAATCATTATAGTTGAACTGACCATTACAACTACACCTCCAATCCAGGGTGTCACAGTCCCTGAAATTGTAAGATTGTATTTCAATATCATCTTGCAGGGGGAATCATGATATTAGAAGAATTCATTCTTGATAGAAGGTCTGAGATGGGGAGGTGTTATGCATCTTGGGGGACTTGCATGCTCTCCTGAAGATGGTATCAAGATAATTCAACTGGATCATTGGTCCGTTGATTCAAAATCATATAGGATTATCCAGGACATTAATATATATATATATATATTTCAAAAAGTTGGAATGATTATTAAATATTTATATTAATAATTTTCTTATAATACATGTTACGTTAGAATCATGTATAACTATATTATTAATTCATTATGAAATAGTATAAAAACAATATTTTAACACATTATATAATTTGACAATGTGTCTAACTCAAGAATGATATAAATAATCTTTTAGTACATAAAAACATTCTAACTTGATTCAATCCCTTATAAAAATTTAGTTTTGTTTCCTCTCTTACATGACATAGTAATCACCCCTTCTTAGCTACATAGTGAATTCTCCTCATATCATATACCAATTCCGAAAAGCATTTTTTTCAGAATGGAATACATTTTTGTTCTATAAATATTAAATATAATAACTAATATTTGAAATAGAAACAACAATGATGAATATAAAAGATATATATTACACTATAATTTTCTCTTTTAAATAATTATAGTGGCTCTTCCAATGATTTTTCTTTCCACATGTGTTTTAGATATCCTTCTATTCATTACACTATTTTATAATCCATATTCATAATGAATAGTTTTTTAATTTTACCATTTAATTTGGGCTTTTATTTATATTTTGTATCATCTATTTATTTATTTTATATTGATTGTTGTTCCATAATCTAAAAAGAAATTATATTAACATCAAGTCATAATAATGTTATTCTTCAGATGGTCCTTAGATCTATTCATACTATTATTCGTAATAAATATGGATAACCAGGGATGTAAGAATGATTTTATTTTTTTAATGGATAATTATTTAACAATATAGAATCCTAACATCATTAAAAGATGAATAAAATATTTTATATTGAATCTTCAACCAGTGTTATGTCCAAATATTCAAGATTAAATATGTATAATGTAGTGATAATTTCAATTATATTCATCCTCTAATTCTATTTTGTATCATGAAAGAGATGAGTTTTCATGGTCAATGCAAACATATCAATTTATTTCATTATAATATATTTGGAAATAATTTATATCATGTTGAAAAAAAAAATAACAAAAACCATTATCAATCATTAATATTATACCATTTAACCATCACATTCTTGGTGAGGTGATATAATTTTTTTGGAAAACTCCAATATAGAGAAGAATATTTCATATAGTAATGTATTTTTAAATCACTTATACCTATCTTTGAAATTTTCCCTATTAAGGACATAACTTTATTCAAAAAATTCAATTTAGTCCATTGTTTTTACATTCCATTATATAAAATTGTTAAATTTAGATATTAAAAAATTACCTTGATTAGAAAATTTTAATGTAGTAAAGAAATATAGTATCCCACTATGTTTTAAATCATTATATTCCACACCATTAGACTCATAAAATATTATGGTGTGAATATTCAAATTAAAAGGACTAATATTTTCATTAAAATGACTGAGATATTGTACTTACTCAATTATTAATGCTATTTATATCTGACATTCATTCCGACATTATTAACACACATCTCCACGACTTGTTTAGTGAACTCTATAATCATTAAAGCATGTAATCACATTATCTAATGTTTTTTGAAGTTTTAAATGTCACAAAAATATGATGATTCCTTGTGGAGAACTATGATATTTTAATTAAAAATAATAATTATTTCTCAGAGATAATTGAAATCACATTTGGGGAATCCAGATAAGTACATTGAATTGTTTTTTCGTTTTAATATTATTACTATAATGCTACACCAACACAATATATTCATTGATGTATGTCAATATATTTACTTACTATTTATTAATTTAACCTTTTAAATAAATTTTAATATTATGTGGAATATATTAATTATTTAATCATGCCTAAAAAACACTTCATGCAATTTTCAATTATTTTATTATATTTTGCATCATTACATATTCTTTTTTCATGATGACATAAAAAACATTTTGAAAACAAATAAAACGCACTGGATAATGTAAATAGATAATTATTTCAAGATTTATTATATGTCAATTTGTTGAGAGAATTAAAATTAAAGACATAACCTTAGAGGACAAAACATTATGTTAGGCTTGGATTATGTTTCACTATTAAATATTGATCATTTATCTATCCATGCTTGGTTTCACCTTGACACAAGCTATGTACCACATCCTCCCATTACAGATCCCTCCTTTAAATGTAATTTCTCACATACATAATAAATGAACTTGTGGTATGGTATTTCATAAAAAATGATGGATGTATAAGATCGTATATAAATTCAAGAGTGTTGAATGAAAGGCTATCATATTTTTTTTATTATGAAATTATAATCCAATGTGACAAATAAAATATAAACCTTGTGTGTAAACTGGTTGGTTAATCTGATGATCATCTACACATGGAAAAACAATCAATGTAATGAGTTGTGATGAAATTAAATTATATTTATTATTTATTCTAATAAATAACATAAATTAATAAAAATTTTATTAATTATTAATTTATTATTATAATTGTCCATCCTATGTGTCTTGGTGAATCCCATAAAATAATTTATTAAATTTATTAAATATATAATTTTATTTTAAAAATTAATACATACTTTATATATAGTTATAGGGAATAGTATGTTTACCCAAATTGAAAATATTAATTTAAATCATAAATTTAGCACAACATGTATTGGAGGCATGAAAATGTGTAACCATATATAAGGAATGTAATTTTGTAAGAATTTTGATTGAATAAGCGTGGTGTGACCCTTTATCAAGAATAATATACTTTGATATAATTTAGCATACAAAACATATAATGATATTTCATGGATTTTAATTTTGGGAGATATACTGTGGAGTTATTAAATAGATTATGAATACAATAAAAACCATTAATATACATAATGTATGATGGTTGAAATTATTATGATGTAAATACTATGTACAATGATTATAAACAATGGGCCATTCTAAAATAATTAGAATGTAATATAGGAATTTAATATTCTAGAATGTAGTGTTTCTCGAATATCATCCAATACATGGAATTTAATTAATATATTCCACATAATTTGACCACATTGATATTATGGTTTTAATAGGATTTCCATGAGAGTTAACTTTTATAGTTACACCTGAATAATTGTATAAAAGACTACATGACATATCAAAGTTCACTTAGATAATATGACATATATAATGACATTGTAAACTACTATCCAACTCGATATGATGTGATAATTAAAACTCATCCAACATTAGTGAAATCTTGTATATTTCATGTACGCTTTTAAACACTCCATGTATCAATGTTATCCAAGAAGAATAGATGGATCATTCTAATTGGATAACTAGATGTTATTTATTAATTATTGGATTATTATAGGTTATTTTATATTGAAAAAAAACATTCAATCTCAACATTCATATTAAAAATGAATTAGATGTAAATAAAAATCTATATCAAATAAATAAATGAATAATTTATTAATATATTATTATAAACTGATATGTTACTTATCTAATACGACAAAAAGGTTTTAGGGTACAGTAGATGCAGGTCAATCCATATAAAAATAACATATTTCATTAGTTTATTTGGTTAAATCTATATTGAAGGATGATAACATCCAAATAAAATACATAAGTATGATCTTATTCAAATATAAATTGTAATTAATTTATAAATTAATAATTAAATTTCCTTGAATTTATTTAGTTATTATTGAATTAGAATAAATTTCTTCTCATACTATGATTTCCATGATGGTTTCAAATATAAAATCCATTTTGAAGTATCAATACATACTCAATGAATTTTGGAATTTTGTTATCACAAATCTGGATGACAGTGTTGAGGATCCAAGACACTATTATCATATGTTATTATTATCTATAATCTATACAAAAAATGAATCACTCTCTATTATTCCTTCCGTCATTTAGTGAGTTGATGAGGATAATATATATTTCTTATTGAAATTATTATGATTGTTTCCCTCTTGGGATGAGAGTATTATTTAATGAACCAGATATATAAAAAATTCTATATATCTCAATGAAATAAAATAAAAATATTTAAGTACATATGATAATGAATTGGATTTTTCAAAAAATAACATAGAAAATAAATTAGTCCAATATAAAACCCCATTTAGAATAATAATTATATTTTTAAAATATCTATAATGAGAGATAACCTAACAAATAATTTTAATATCATTTTCGTAAATAAATGAATTAGTATTTATTTTAAGGTTATTAATTATAACATCCAAACTAGAACCTTAACATTGTTATTCCATATTCCTCAACATTTATCAAACCATTAATAAGTAATTTCTATTTGAATAAATAATTCTCTCTATATTATTTTATATATATATATATATAATATTTTCTAAATGGAAATCAGATATTGATTTTATATTCCCATTAAAAAAAATAATTCATTGATAAATTGTGAAAAAAATCATAAATATATATTTTGTATTCCAATAGATAGATATATAAATACCTGGAGAATAAATATTTGTTTTAAAACACTTACATATGTTATATTTAAAGATGGGTGAGTAAATAACAGAAAAAAAAACCTAAAAATATATAATATCTATTTTCTAGGGAATAATGATTATTAAAAAAATATTCAAATATAATATAACTATGATTCTAGATACACATAATTTGTATTCTTTTTTCCATTCTCTCAGTTTCATTTCTCTAAGCAAACTAATATCCATGATCATCATATTACATCATTTCCCAGAACATGGGGAGAATGATATAAATTTATCAATGAACACAACACCATATAAACTATAAGGCCCTGGCCTTAAACCTTACTTAATATTGAATTAAATGAATAATTCACATTGAGGATCTTTTCAGGTTTAGAGTTTTAGAGAATTAGAACATAACTATTACTTCTCAAAAGATTACAAAGTAGTCACTTCTACTAAGTTTCCATAATAAAAAAACTCTCAAAAGAAACATGTCTAGTTCCATGTTTTATATAGCATGACATTCCCTTGATCCCATCCTTGACCTTATTCCACATTAAGTCCTGTGAAAAACATTTCAAAAAAACTTGGTGTGAGCATAAAAAGCTCAGTAAGGGATACACAAAGAATGAAAACTGTTAGTTTTTCAGACATCAAGTAAACCATGTATACTCTATCAAAGTAATACCTTCACCTTCATGAAGTGGTAAAAACTCTTCACTGAATAAATTATCATTACTTACCTTTTGTAACCATAGTATTACCTTAAAACCCATATAAAGAACACATAACATATATAAAGGAAACTTGGGACATAAACATACTTAAGTGGAATAACCATACGGTCGACTTCCACACATATTAGTTATTGGAATAACTATACCACCAATTTCCATACATACTTAATGGAATAGCCATACGGCCGACTTCCATACCCAATGAATTAAAGGTTATAACGTAACCACTCGTCCTGGTATTCACGGCACCACCCGTCATATGGTTTATAATGTAACCACCCGTTAAAATGTCCAAGTACCAATATAAAATCATAAAACATAAAACCAATATAAAGGAAAGATAACATTTCCACATTTCAATCACAATATATCATAAATATATTGACATAATAGAATCCTTTATCAAAACAATTTTCAACACCAAAATACATAAAAGAGTATATGGTATTTATTTTATTTTAAAAACATTATGGCTTGTTGAGGAAGCCAAAGACCAAATAATACTCGTGGCAGCGGAAAAGGTCGTTGTCACCGCGTACGTTAAAAAAACATTCCTTTTTGTCATTTTGTAAAACGCTTCGTAGAAAAAGATTCCTTTTGTATAAAAGTAAAAGTCAAAGGTGTTTATACACCATATAAAAGAATGTTGTGTATAAAACGAAATATGCCTCAATGAAAGGAGATTGAGACGAAGTCCCTTACCTCGGGTCCGACTTGACTCGATCGTTTTTTAACGTCCTGAATAATAAACATGAGTTAATTTATACTTGATTAAGAACCTTTTTAAAGTTCATTATTCCTTTTATATCACTTATTTCCATGTTATAATCATTATGTAACCATTTAAGTTAATAATGTTTGTTTTGTCAATATTTGGTTCTTAAGTCGAAAGTGGACTTCTTACAATTACATGTTGTTCGTGTGGACAAAGTTTCTTTATATCCAGAATGACATTCCTGATTTGGATATCATATATATCATATATATCCAGCATATAAATGTATTTATAATATGACATAATCATTTAGAGGTAAGAAATGAAATGCACCGTTCATGGAGACGGTAAGCCGTACGTACGCATGAACGCTACTTTCATTTCTATTTCGTATTTTATAGAATGGAATCATAATTATATAAGAGTATATTATAATTCCAGTATAATAACATATATAATATCATTAAATTTATCCTTTACACATCCCACATATGGTATTAATGAATCAAATCACTTTCAGGGGGCGGTAGTCCGCACTTCCTAAAATAAAGATATCGTGTTTACCCATAATGGAAACAATAATGGTATGCCATAAATGAAAAATTCAGAATCTTAAGGAAATAATAAACATATTATATATCATATATAATATTAGTGACATCATAATGGCCACCTTTGAAGGTGTTAAATGAGTATTGAACAATCATCGTTTCGGGAGGCAGAATTTCACCATCCACGGAAACCGTATGTTCTTTAACCATTTGATGTAGTTGTGTGAGAGTGTAGCTCGAATAAATCTTATAAAAACATCCTAGTATATTGAATATACTGGTGTTGTTACAAAATAAGTAAAAAAAAAGAGTTTAGGGGGTTGGAGAAGCAAAATAAAACAAATGAACAAAAGAGAATGAATTACCTTTAAAAGTGTAACTCCTTTTGATTTGAGCCTAAAGGCTTCCTTTGAAAGGATTCTGCCCAAAGGGAATCCTCTAGGATGAGAAGAGGGATGTAGAGTGAGTAAATGGGCAGGGGATGGCCGATCCAAAGGCTTGAAGAGTGTGTGAAATTAGGTAGAGTTGGGGGCCTTTTATAAGAGGAGAGGAGGGGAACTCTTGGAAAGTAAAGAAATATTACTTTATTTGAAAATGAGTTTTGGATTTAAATGGGCCCACATTGATATAATTAGTGGATAAGGTGATAAGGGTTTGAAATCTACCCATCCAATAGGTTTTGGACATGTTTAGATTTTAGATATTACATTATCTTTCCATTTTATTTAAATCGTTAAATAATGAGGTCATCGCTGCATCATAATGATGTCATAAATAATTTAATTTATTTAAAGTCTAAAAATTATAAAATAATAATATTATGTAATAAAACTTTTTATATTTCCAATGACTATTTATAATCAAAAATATGATCTTTATAACCCCATGTAAAATTGTTTTTGTAAAACATATTATGTTTGTACCATTTTTACTTCTACATTAAATAAAACGTTATTTATGTCATTTCCCAATCAAAGTGGCTCCATGGGGTCCCCAAGTTGACTCATGGCTTGTCTTGGTCTGCCATGACACATCCAATGAGGGTAGGACGTGTGTCAAGCTCATCTCATATTATTAAAACATTATTTTTACCTTAAACTACAATAATTACCACTAATCGCGATTAAAAACATAATAAGTTACTATTCACCAAAAAATTATTTTAATCTCATTGAACCACATTTTACTTCTTAGTGACAACCATGTATGTTGGATTTTTGAAATTCAATACACAATGATGGAAAAATTTCATTTAAACGAAAAATCAGTTTCATTAACTACCACTTAGTGATTTCACTATTCATCAAAAATTGAAGTTTTTCAGAAAATTACCAAAAATTCACCCTAAGATATATTTGATATTACGAATTAAAAAATGTAGTCTATTTTACAAAATTCAAAACATATAAGTCACATTAATTAATTTAATAATTAATTCCCGCTATCAGAGCAAATAGCGTGTTTTAATGAAACAATAAGTATCAAAAGATTGACATTAGTTTAAGTCCGATTCCAAAGTGAAATTAATTCCAACGATCACTATTGGATTTAATGGTAAAAATATTTTCTAATTTCACTTAAAAACCAATTCAAAAGATAATCTAATCATATAAATAAATTAGATTAAAAAGAGGTTTTGAATTAAAATACAACATTTTACACTATTCATTAAAAAAATGAACTTTATCGGAAAGGTACCAAAAATTTACACAAGGTAAATTTTGATGTCCCGATTCTAAAGAAGAGTTATTTTTGGTCCAATGGAATTTATAAGATTGAAAAAAACTATATTTAATGACGGTTCGCCGTCAAAAGGTGATAAGTGACCCCTTAGTGAAAATTAGGGTATAAGAGCCTAAAATTGAACTCATTCCATATTTTAAGCTTTTATCTTTTATTGGGTAAATGTAAAAACATTTAAAAACATATATAATCATATTTTAGTTATTTCTATCCATTCCCGCCAGTAAAACAACTACTTGTAAACTAGCATTTAAAATAATATTATTTTATTACTTGTGTGCAACGTAAGTTTTCAAAGAAACTCATCGTTGCGTATCGAGTATGCTATCGAACGTAGAAACCCATTTTAATTAAAATTAATATTTAATTCGTAAATATTAATAAATATGAAAATTTTTTATTCTTTAATTACCTAGGATGTTACATCCTTCCCCCCTTTTGGGAATTGTGTCCTCTCAATTTTATTCACTTATCAAAATAAGTGGGGGTATTTATCCCTCATAGAATTTTCAGATTCCCACGTTGCCTCTTCAATCACATGGTTTTTCACCAAAACTTTTACCTGATGAATCACCTTATTCTGTAACACCTGCTCCCTGTGGTCAAGAATCTGGACGGGTTGTTCTTCATAAGATAGGTTCTCTTCAAGCTGAACTACCTCTGGACTCAAAACATGAGATGGATCTGGAATATACTTTCTTAACATTGAAACGTGAAAAACATTGTGTACCTGAGATAAACTTGGAGGTAAAGCCACCCGGTATGCAACTGATCCAACTCTCTCCAGAATTTCATATGGTCCAATGAACCTTGGACTCAGCTTTCCTTTTTTACCAAATCTCATCACACTTTTCCAAGGAGAAACCTTGAGAAAAACATGATCACCTACCTCGAAAGATAGATCCTTCCTCCAGTTATCCGCATAACTCTTCTGCCTGCTCTGAGCTGTTCTCATGTGCTTCTGAATCAACTGAACTTTTTCTGCCATCTCTTCTACCAATTCTGGTCCCATCAGCTTCCTTTCACCCACTTCATCCCAAAATGCTGGAGTTCGACACCGCTTCCCATATAATGCCTCAAATGGTTCCATCTGTATACTGGAATGAAAACTGTTATTATAAGAAAACTAAACCAAAGAAAGATGTTGGTCCCAACTTCCCTGATAATCCATCGAACAAGCTCGTAGCATATCCTCCACAGTCTGAATTGTTCGTTCTAACTGCCCATCTGATTGAGGATGAAAAGCTGTACTAAAATTTAATTTAGTACCCAACAACTTCTGAAGGCCTTTCCAAAAGTTAGAAGTAAACCTGGGATCACGGTCAGATACAATGGAGAGAGGAACTCCATGTAACCTGACTATCTCTTTAAGATACAAACGGGAACGTTGATCTAGGGAAAAAGTATCTCGTATAGCATGGAAATGAGCAGATTTAGTCAAGCGATCAACAATAACCCATATTGCATTATTACCTCGAGATGTCCTCGGTAATACCACAACAAAGTCCATGGATATGTTTTCCCATTTCCACTCTGGCACTGGTAAAGGCTGAAGCATCCCTTTCGGTAACTGCCGCTCTGCTTTAACCTGCTGACAAGTCAGACACTTCACAGTAAAATCAGCAATATCTCTTTTCATTCCATCCCACCAGTAATACTCCCGCAGATCTCTGTACATCTTAGTACTGCCAGGATGAACTGAAAACGGGGAACTATGAGCCTCACATAACAACTCATTCTTCAACTGTGAATCACAAGGCACACATAATCTCTTACCAAACCTCAAAACACAATCATTATCAATGTTGAATTCAGGCAACATACCTTTCTGAACTAGCTCTACCTTTTTCTTCAACTCACTGTCTCGCTTCTGTGCTTGCATGATTCTTTCGAATAGAGAATATTTCACTGATACCTGAAACAAAACAGAAGAACATCCTGTACCAACAACTTCTATGCCAAAGTTCATCAAATCTTTAACCAAAGGATCACGTTCCAAACACAACATTTCTAATTAAGCATTACTTTTTCGACTCAAAGCATCAGCCACTTTATTTTCTTTTCCCGGATGGTAATGAATTGTACAATCATAATCCTTGATTAATTCCATCCATCTCCTCTGTCTCATGTTCAATTCCTTCTGAGTGAATATATACTTTAAACTTTTGTGATCAGTATATATTTCACACTTTCCTCCATAAAAATTATGCCTCCAAATTTTTAAAGCAAAGACAACAGTAGCTAATTCCAAATAATGTGTAGGGTAATTTACCTCATGAGTTTTCAACTGTCGTGAAGCATAACCAATTACCTGATCATTCTACATAAGGACACAACCAAGTCCCTTCAACGAAGCATCACAGAATATAACAAACTCACCATTCCTGGAAGGAAGTGCCAAAACTAGAGCATTCACCAATCTTCTCTTCAACTCCTGAAAACAATCATCACATTCTTTTGTCCATATGAACTTAACACCCTTACGAGTTAGCTTAGTCATTGGACTAGATAACCGTGAAAAATTTTCAACAAACCTTTGGTAGTAACCTGCCAAACCAAGAAAACTACGGATCTCGGTTACATTTGTGGGTCTTGGCCATTATTCAACAACTTTTGTTTTAGTAGGATCCACAGTTATGCCATCTTTTGAAAAAATGTGACCTAGGAAAGAAATTTGTTGTAACCAAAACTCACACTTGCTGAATTTTCCATATAGTTTCTTTTCTTTTAAAGTTTGCAAGATAACCCTTAAATGACTTTCATGCTCCTCTTTACTTTTAGAAAACACCAAAATATCATCGATGAAAACAACCACAAACTTATCCAAGAACTCATGGAAAATTCTATTCATAAGGTCCATGAATACAGTAGGTGCATTGGTTAACCCAAAATGCATAACTACAAATTCATAATGGCCATATCTAGTACGGAACGTAGTCTTCGGAACGTCTGCTTCTTTTACTTTCAACTGATGGTACCCCGACCTCAAGTCAATCTTCGAAAAATACTGAGCTCCCTGGAGCTGATCAAACAAATCATCGATATGAGCAATGGATACTTGTTCTTAACAGTAATATTATTCAAGGCTCTATAATCAATGCAAAGTCTCATTGATCCATCTTTCTTTTTAACAAACAAGACAGGAGTACCCCATGGTGATGTGCTAGGTCGAATGAAACCTTTATATAATAACTCGTGTAATTGTTTCTTTAACTCTAAAAGTTCAACTTGAGCCATTTGATAAGGGGGTTTTGAAATTGGCTTAGCATCAGGAACTAAGTCAACGATAAACTCAACTTCCTGATCTGGTATTATTCCAGGAAACTCATCAGGAAAAACATCAGGATACTCATTTACCACTGGCACATCATTAATCTGAACAGTTCCATTGTTTTCAACAATGTGTGCAAGGTAACATTCATTTCCATCTTATACAAGTTTCTAGGCCTCTTGATATGTTATCAAAATTAAGGGTTCATTCTTGTACACAAACTGAAAGTCTTTCTGAAAAGAAACTTCTTTAGCTCTACAGTCAATCTTATCATGATTAACAGAAAGCCAATCCATGCCCAAAATAACATCAAACTCTACTAGAGGCAAAACAATAAGTTTTGCCAGTAGATTCTTTCCACACACAAGGATAGGAAGGTTCTTATAATTCCTTTTTGTCTCAACGTTCCCTCTGGGTTTTTTGAACATAAAATCAGGATTCATATCTTGATATGGAATTTCCAAATTACTAGAAAACTTCTCAGAAATGAAAGAGTGTGTGGACCCTGAATCAAACAACACATTGGCATAATCTGAACAAACAAACAGTGTACCTGATACCACTTCATTTGATGGCCCAACATCTGCTGAAGTTGTTGCAAAGGATTTCACCACCCCTTCCTTCTTGTAGTCTGGCTGCATTCCCCCATTTGAGTTCTTCGTTGGACACTCGTTTGCAAAATGACCCATTTCATTACACATAAAACATCTTACCGTTGGATTTTCATTGCCTGCTTTATCATATTCCTTACAATTACGAGCAATATGACCAGACTTACCACACCGAAAGCACTTACCAGACTTGGATAAACATTCTCCAGGATGCATTTTACCACACTTCTCAGAGGATGGATATTTGGTTTTCTTACCTCCTTACTTCTTTGATGAATTCTTCCCATTTTCCTGCCAACTAGACCTCTTATTCTGTTGTTTTTCATAGAACACCCGATCATCGGAAAACTCCATTTCCACCTTCTCCACACATCGAACAAGTTTTTCATAACTTTTGAACTCATGAGAAGCTAAATCCCTTCGATACTTTGGGTTTAACCCTGAGTAAAAACGGTTTATTTTACTATCAAGATATCGTATGAAGTCTGGAGCATACCTTGCCAATCGAGTGAACTTTGCTTCATAAGCAGCCACTGAATCATCCTCCTGCCTCAATTCTAGAAACTGTTTTTCCATCCTAAGACGAACCACCTTAGGAAAATATTTCTCAAGAAACATACCTTTGAATTCATCCCAGTGAAGATCCTCAATCTCTTCACTATCCCTGATATTTTTCACCATCGACCACCACTGATCAGCCTCACCTTCAAAACGGTAAAAGATAGACTAACCTTTTGATGTTCTGAACACCCCATGACATCAAAAATCTTCTCCAGTGCTTTAATCCACCCTTCAGTTTGCACAGGGTCAGATGATCCTCTGAATGATGGGGGATGTTGCCACATGAAATGTTCCACCACTGACATGTTCCTCTGCGGTTGATCTGGCAGATCTCGTGCATGGATACCACCACAATTTATAGCCTGAGTCAACTGTGCCATCACTGCAACAAACTGTTCAGTTCGGATTCCGACCATCTCAGGTTGCGGATTTGGAAGGTTTCCTTCCTCCTGATGTCATCCCAACATAGTTGATTTGTTTCCTCTGCAGAAAACCATTCTGAACACAGAAATATCTTAGGCGAAGCAACATGGTAATCCGTAAATGCTATATCATTTCAATCATATTATAATTTAACACATTTCTAACTCCTAAAGTTGTCTAAACTGACCTTTGATACAAACTATAAGGACCCTGCCTTAAACCTTACTTAATATTGATTTAAATGAATAATTCACGTTGATGATCTTTTCAGGTTTAGAGTTTTAGAGAATTAGAAAATAACTATTACATCTCAAAAGATTACAAAGTAGTCACTTCTACTAAGTTTCCATAATAAAAAAACTCTTAAAAGAAACATGTCTAGTTCCATGTTTTATATAGCATGACATTCCCTTGATCCCATCCTTGACCTTATTCCACATTAAGTCCTGTGAAAAACATTTCAAAAAAATATGGGGTGAGCATGAATATCTCAGTAAGCGATACACAAAGAATGAAAACTGTTAGCTTTTCAAACAACAAGTAAACCATGTATACTCTATCAAAGTAATACCTTCACCTTCATGAAGTGGTAAAAACTCTTCACTGAATAAAGTATCATTACTTACCTTTTTGTAACCAAAGGATTACAATAAAACCCATATAAAAAAACATGTAACATATATAAAGTTAAATTGGGACATAAACATACTTAAGTGGAATAACCATACGGTCAACTTCCACACATATCACTTAATGGAATAGCCATACGGCCAATTTCCATACATACTTAATGGAATAGCCATACGGCCGACTTCCATACCTAATGCATTGGAGGTTATAACATAACCACCCGTCCTGGTATTCACGGCACCACCCGTCATATGGTTTATAACGTAACCACCCGTTAAAATGTCCAAGTACCAATATAAAATCATAAAACATAAAACCAATATAATGGAAAGATAACATTTCCACATTTCAATCACAATATATCATAAATATATTGAAATAATAGAATCCTTTATCAAAAACATTTTCAATTACAAAATATATAAAAGAGTATATGGTATTTATTTTATTTTAAAAACACTACGGCTTGTTGAGGAAGCCAACGACCAAATAATACTCGCGGCGGCGGAAAAGGTCGTTGTCACCGCGTATGTTAAAAAAACATTCCTTTTTATCGTTTAGTAAAATTCTTCGTAGAAAAAGATTCCTTTTGTATAAAAGTAAAAGTAAAATGTGTTTATACACCCTATAAAATTATGTTGTGTATAAAACTAAATATGCCTCAATGAAAGGAGATTGAGACGAAGTCCCTTACCTCGGGTCCGACTTGACTCGATCGTTCTTTAACGTCCTGAATAATAAACTTGAGATAATTTATACTTGATTAAGAACCTTTTTAAAGTTCATTATTCCTTTTATATCACTTATTTCCATGTTATAAACATTATGTAACCATTTTAGTTAATAATGTTTGTTTTGTTAATATTTGGTTCTTAAGTCAAAAGTGGACTTCTTATAATTACATGTTGTTCGTGTGGTCAAAGGTTCTTTATATCCAGAATGTCATTCCTGATTTGGATATCATATATATCATATATATCCAGCATATACATGTATTTATAATATTACAAAATCATTTAGAGGTAAGAAATGAAATGCATTGTTCATGGAGACGGTAAGCCGTACTTACGCATGAACGCTACATTTATTTCTATTTCATATTTTATAGAATGGAATCACAATGATATAAGAGTATATTATAATTCCAGTATAATAACATATAAAATATCATTAACTTTATCCTTTACACATCCCAAATATGGTATTAATGAATCAAATCACTTTCAGGGGGCGGTAGTCCGCACTTCCTAAAATGAAGATATCGTGTTTACCCATAATGGAAACAATAATGGTATGCCATAAATGAAAAATACAGAAGCTTAAGGAAAGAATAAACATTTTATATATCATATATAAAAATAGTGACATCATAATGGCCACCTTTGAAGGTGTTAAATGAGTATTGAACAATCATCGTTTCGGGAGGCAGAATTTCGCCATCCACGGAAACCGTATGTTCTTTAACCATTTGATGTAGTTGTGTCAGAGTGTAGCTAGAATAAATCTTATTACATCATCCTAGTATATTGAAGATACTGTTGTTGTTACAAAAGAAGTAAATAAAAAGAGTTTAGGGGGTTGGAGAAGCAAAATAAAACAAATGAACAAGAGAGAATGAATTACCTTTAAAAGTGTAACTCCTGTTGATTTGAGCCTAAAGGCTTCCTTTGAAAGGATTATGTCCAACGTGAATCCTCTAGGATGAGTAGAGGGATGTGGAGAGAGTAAATGGGCAGTGTATGGCCGAGCCAAAGGCTTGAGGAGTGTGTGAAATGAGGTAGAGGTGGGGGCCTTTTATAAGAGGAGAGGAGGGGCACTCTTGGAAAGTAAAGAAATATTACTTTATTTGAAAATGTGTTTCGGATTTAAATTGTCCCACATTGATATAATTCGTGGATAAGGTGATAAGGGTTCTAAATCTACCCATACAATAGGTTTTGGACATGTGTAGGTTTTAGATATTACATTATCTTTCCATTTTATTTAAATCGTTAAATAATGAGGTCATCGCTGCATCATCATGATGTCATAAATAATTTAATTTATTTAAAGTCTAAAAATAATAAAAAAATACTATGATGTAGGAAAACTTTTTAGCTTTCCAATGACTATTTATAATCAAAATTATTATCTTTATAACCCCATGTGAAAATTGTTTTTGTAAAACATATTATGTTTGTGTCATTTTTACTTCTACATTAAATAAAACGTTATTTTTGTCATTTCCCAATCAAAGTGGCTCCATGGGGTCCCAAAGTTGACTCATGTCTTGTCTTGGTCGTCCATGACACATCCAATGAGGGTAGGACATGTTTCAAGCTCATCTCATATTATTAAAACATTATTTTTACCTTAAACTACACTAATTACCACTAATTGCGATTAAAAACTTAATAAGTTACTATTCACCAAAAAATTATTTTAATCTCATTGAACCACAATTTACTTCTTAGTGACAACCATGTATGTCAGATTTTCGAAATTCAATACACAATTATGGAAAAATTTCATTTAAACGAAAAATCAGTTTCTTTAACTACCACTTAGTGATTTCACTATTCATCAAAAAATGAAGTTTTTCAGAAAATTACCAAAAATTCACCCTAATCTATATTTGATATTACAAATTAAAAAATTAAGTCTATTTTAAAAAATTCAAAACATATTAGTCACATTAATTAATTTAATAATTAATTCCCGCTGTCAGAGCAAATAGCATGTTTTTATAAAACAATAAGTATCAAAAGATTGACACTAGTTTAAGTCCGATTCCAAAGTGAAATTAATTCCAACAACCAATATTGGATTTAATGGTAAAAATATTTTCTAATTTCACTTTAAAACCAATTCAAAATATAATCTAATCATATAAATAAATTAGATTAAAAATAGGTTTTGAATTAAAATACAACATTTTACACTATTCATTAAAAAAATGAACTTTATTGGAAAGGTACCAAAAATTTACACAAAGTAAATTTTGATGTCCCGATTCTAAAAAAGATTAATTTTTGGTCCAATAGAATTTATAAGATTGATCAAAACTATATTTAATGGCGGTTCTCCGTCAAAAGGTGATAAGTGAACCCTTAGTGAAAATTTGGGTATAAAAGCCTAAAATTGAACTCTTTCCGTATTTTAAGCCTTTATCTTTTATTGGGTAAATGTAAAAACATTTAAAAACATATATAATAATATTTTAGTTATTTATATCCATTCCCGCCAGTACAAAGACTATTTGTTAACTAGCATTTAAAATAATATTATTTTATTACTTGTGTGCAACGTAAGTTTTCAAAGAAACTCATCGTTGCGTATCGAGTACGCTATCGAACGTAGAAACCCCTTTTAATTAAAATTAATATTTAATTCGTAAATATTAATAAATATGAAAATTCTTTATTCTTTAATTACCTGGGATGTTACATAAACACTCAACCATGTGGCATATTCCATTTTTATTGATAAATCATTAATAATGTTTCATAATTCAGGTCGTCATCTATTATATTTTACATAAATTTATTTTATATTCCATAAACGATTGAATAGACATCTACACGATGGCTATGGATTTATCAAGCACTTCCATTTCTATTAATGGGCTAGAAATATCTTCTTACATTAACTCAGAAGAGATAAATAATTTATTTATTTAATCATGAATTTCATGTCACTCATGGAACACATAATATAATCGACCAAAAATAATGCATATTTCATAATTATTTTTATCAATAAATAGATGTAAACAAATCATGGTATGTATTAAAAATATTATCATATCTATGGATAAATAAAAATCTCTACATATATGAAAATATAATTAAACCATTAACATGTGAACTTCAAAAAGAAGGATATTTTCTCATTACTTGAAAATTCATGATATCTAAAATCCATGATCATGATTATAAACCTTTTGAAGAAGTCTATATGCAACAAGAATTTTCACGAAACCTATGTGGGCTATGAGAAATTCCATATCCTCAAATTTTATATCCTTGCATGTTAACATGACTATAGCATGTGGTTATATCCTTGGGAATATCAATTTTCACATGGACCTATATATGTAAATGGCCATCTCACCATGTCTATAGGGTCACAAACAGTAAATCTCAATGGGAATTGAACCTTGAAACACCATTCTATAAGGAAATGAAGATACCACTAGACTAACTCAAATATCATGTTCATATACATATATAAATATTAATATATATGATAATAAATTATAAATCGGTTTTTTTAGAATTTTATGAATTAATTAATTCAAATAATGAATAATAATCTATTATCAGATATCTATGTGATGACTTTTCGTGGTCATAGTCCTTCCCCCCACATTATGGACCCAACCATATCTATATTCCATCCATGAAACCTTATAACCAAGATCATGGACCGTGAATTGGCTATATCGGATTTCCCATTCCCATCATATGAAAAATATTTTTCCAATACTAGTAGGAGAAATTGTTCAGCAACAATTGATCATGAACATTAGTATAGAGGTACCTATATCCATGGTTAGTGGTTCAGTAGTGGATATAAGCATTATATAGCTTTATTCATGCCTATTACTATATATAATAAACATATAGAAAACCCTTTATTATTCATGGTGCTAAGGGCGGGCCTAGAGGACAAATTTCTAGTAGTGTACCATAACCTCATATCATAAATAATATGAAGTGAAAAAAAATCACGAATATAAGTTTCATTATCTGTTGAGCCTCCATAAAAATTTATCGTGTGTTCAACTGTACCATATCATATATATGATTTCCAACAATATATTATATATTTAACACAATTTCCATAATATTTCTTTGTTTTCACCTTATTGGGTAACATCTATTACCTTTAGATGTAAAAAAAATATATGTATATTTCTATGATAGTTCTGCAAAAGATAACGTAGAATGTGATAAGATATTTGTTAATATTATGTAGCTTTAAAATTTTGGTAATAAAAATTAATATTTATTTTTTTTAGGTATCCAACTCCAAAAAATATAAAATAAATAATCTTAATTAAAAATCATAACATTGAAGGGTATTATATACTCAAATAAATAAGTAAAATAAGAATATTATGTTGTACCCCACACTCTTTGATTTTCATGATCACAATCACTTTCATATGTGTTTAACCTTGTTTCAAGTGTTTTTGGTTGATAGGAATCAAATCAGGTGGCCAAGGAATTGGGCCAAGAAAGAAAGAAGGCAAAGTGGACTGAAATTCAGTCCACCGGCCAACCGGTGGCTTCACCACCGGTCAGCCGATGGAGCCTGGACAGAAGGCATCCTTCTGTCCAGACCACCGGCCAGCCGGTGGCACACCAGCGGCCAGCCGGTGGCACCTGCACTCAAAGGGGAGCCACTACCTCACCACCGGTCAGCCGGTGGCCTCAGCACCGGCCAGCCGGTGGCACCCTCTCCAAACAGTGCCAGCTACTGTCTTGCCACCGGCCAGCCGGTGGCTCCTCCACCGGTCGACCGGTGGAGCCTGGACTAGAATTCTCCTCAACTTCCAAGGCACCGGCCAGCCGGTGGAGCTGTACCGGCCAGCCGGTAGCCCAGTCAAACTAGCCGTTGGCTTTGACCAGTCAACCTTCTTTTGGCCTCCAACGGCTCCGAAGACCTCTCCAACGGCTCCGAAGCCTCCCCAAGGGTTCCATGCCTATAAATAAAGGCCAAGGAAGCCCCGGACACCAACCGGAACATTTGTGAAGCCTACGGACACCTTGTTGATCATTTGGCATACCTCCGGCGGACTTCCTCAAAGGAACCCACCTAGCTCCATCCAATTCCACATCCAAGGAGCTCCTTCAAAGAAGCTTGGAAGCGGCCTTCAACATCTCCAATCAATCAAAGGCGCCCAAGACTTCCTCCATTACGGTTTTTATTGTTTATTCATTTTGAGCTTTAAAATTGGGTTTGTACCTACAAACCCCAAACCCTTTTCTCATCCCCCTTTCTTTTGGGTTTCACACCACCACTAAGGTGTGAAAAGGTTTCTTCAAGCCTTTCCTTTTAAAAGGCTTGAGTTTTCGGTGAGCTAGCCTTCACCCGTTAAAAAGGCTAGTGGGTTCTTGCTAAACCAATAAAAGCAAGCTGTAATAGGTCCTAGTGCTACCTCAAAGCCTAGTGGGTTTCTTGCTAAAACCATTGAAAAGCAAGCGGTAGTAATCTCTCAACGGTTGAGTTGGGAGCGGAGACGTAGGCCGGGTTTTGGCCGAACTCCGTTATAAATTTCTTGTGTGATTGCATCCTTTATTTCCGCTGCATTTTTACTTTGATTTTTAATTTGTTAATCAATTTTTTAAAAGGCAATTCACCCCCCTCTTGCCATCATTCCCCGTTTCTTCCGACCTAACATTTGGTATCAGAGGGAGTATTTGAATAATTCCCTAACCAGTTTCAAATTAAAGATCCTATTTTTTTTGATGGCTTCTACCGCTTCTTCCTCTCAATCCCCCGAAGGACATTCTTTGGATCGTGCTCCATTCTTTGATGGAGCCGATTATACTTTTTGGAAAACCCGCATGTCAACTTTTCTTAAAAGCATTAGCTATCCAATTTTTAGAATTGTTATGCATGGTTTTACCCTCACTTCGTCCGATGAGTCTAAATGGACCGCCGCCGACATTGCAAATTTCGAGCTTGATGGCAAAGCCATGAATGCTCTTCATTGTGGCTTAGATCGTAATGTTTTTGATCATATTTCTTCTTGCTCTACTTCACATGATATTTGGAAATGTTTAGAGCTAACCCATGAAGGTACTAAGAAGGCTCAAAAGCAAGAACCCGACATCAAGCAAGAACCCGATGAAAAATCCGTGCCCAATTGCCCACTCCACAAGAAAAGGGCCAAGAAGAAAAAGAAGAAGGCCTCAAAGGAAACATGGAGTGATAGCTCCACCTCTTCATTCTCCTCCTTCTCCTCGATTGACCAAGGTAAAAAATGCCTAATGGCAAATCATGAGGTATCATCTTCCGACTCTTCTTCCTCGTCTTCTAGTTCTTCAAATTCTTTCAATCATTTGTCATATGAAGAACTCCAACATGCTAGAGACCAATTAGAAAATGGTTTTCATGAACTCTCGTCAAAATTCGTTGCTTTGAAAAAGAATTTCAAAAAACTCTCCTCCGAAAAAGAACAACTTCTCAAAGAGAAGGAGGAACTCATCCTCAAAATCCAAAATTTCCCAAATGTTGATTCTATGGAATCAACCATCAAAGACCTAAGGGAAACCCTAGCCAAGTTCACCCAAGGTGAACAAAATTTGTCCAAACTGTTAGGTTCTCAACGAGTATCTAGAACCACCAATGGACTTGGCTACACCAATATAGCTTCCTCCTCCCATGCACCCACTGTTTTTGTAAGGGGGAGCTCTTGTTTTAAATTTTGTAATTATTGCAAAAAACCCGGGCACATGATATATGAATGTAATTGCAAAAACGCCCGGTATGGTAGGCCCAAATCGATTTTTTATTCGGATGAATTCTATAGGAGAAGACCCGCTACAAGGCAAGTGTGGATTGAAAAATCCCTCTTAGCGAGTCTCTCCGGGCCTAAAATTGTCTCTTTTCAAAATCCCACTCCCCGGTGATTCATTGTTTTTATTTAGGGGGAGTTAGGTTTGTTTCAGCTTTTTGTTTCAATTCAAACTTCAATTTTAAAATAAGCCCTTTTGATTTCAATTCCAAAATTTTCGATTCCAACATCCAATTTCAACACTTGGAATCAAATTTTCATTTCAAAATATTCAATTCGAATTTCTCACTCTTCTCTCTCAATTCTTTTTTTATTCAAAACTCTCAATTTCAAAAATTTCATTTGGTTTCAAATTTCAAATTTCAATTGGTTTTTGATTCAAAACTTTCAATTCAAACTGTTATTCAAATTTTTCAATTAAATTTTTCATTTCAATTTTCATTTCAAAATTTTCAACAATTGGTATTATTTTCAATTAGTTTAAAATCTTGATTTTCAATTTTTCCCTCAATCAAGTTTTATGCCCCATTCTATTTTGATAATCACAAAGGGGGAGAAATCTCTTGATTGATTGGGGGAGAATCTTTTCTCTCATGCTTGTATTTATTTTCAATTTATCATTTAGGCATGCCTCTCTTTTAAGTCTCTACATTGCTTTAATAAGTGATTGTGATCATCAAAATAGGGGGAGATTGTTGTACCCCACACTCTTTGATTTTCATGATCACAATCACTTTCATATGTGTTTAACCTTGTTTCAAGTGTTTTTGGTTGATAGGAATCAAATCAGGTGGCCAAGGAATTGGGCCAAGAAAGAAAGAAGGCAAAGTGGAGTGAAATTCAGTCCACCGGCCAACCGGTGGCTTCACCACCGGTCAGCCGCTGAAGCCTAGACAGAAGGCATCCTTCTGTCCAGACCACCGGTCAGCCGGTGGCACACCAGCGGCCAGCCGGTGGCACACCAGCGGCCAGCCGGTGGCACCTGCACTCAAAGGGGAGCCACTTCCTCACCACCGGTCAGCCGGTGGCCTCAGCACCGGCCAGCCGGTGGCACCCTCTCCAAACAGTGCCAGCTACTGTCTTGCCACCGGCCAGCCGGTGGCTCCTCCACCGGTCGACCGGTAGAGCCTGGACCAGAATTCTCCTCAACTTCCAAGGCACCGGCCAGCCGGTGGAGCTGTACCGGCCAGCCGGTAGCCCAGTCAAACTAGCCGTTGGCTTTGACCAGTCAACCTTCTTTTGGCCTCCAACGGCTCCGAAGACCTCTCCAACGGCTCCGAAGCCTCCCCAAGGGTTCCATGCCTATAAATAAAGGCCAAGGAAGCCCCAGACACCAACCGGAACATTTGTGAATCCTACGGACACCTTGTTGATCATTTGGCATACCTCCGGCGGACTTCCTCAAAGGAACCCACCTAGCTCCATCCAATTCCACATCCAATGAGCTCCTTCAAAGAAGCTTGGAAGCAGCCTTCAACATCTCCAATCAATCAAAGGCGCCCAAGACTTCCTCCATTACGGTTTTTATTGTTTATTCATTTTGAGCTTTAAAATTGGGTTTGTACCTACAAACCCCAAACCCTTTTCTCATCCCCCTTTCTTTTGGGTTTCACACCACCACTAAGGTGTGAAAAGGTTTCTTCAAGCCTTTCCTTTTAAAAGGCTTGAGTTTTCGGTGATCTAGCCTTCACCCGTTAAAAAGGCTAGTGGGTTCTTGCTAAACCAATAAAAGCAAGCTGTAATAGGTCCTAGTGCTACCTCAAAGCCTAGTGGGTTTCTTGCTAAAACCATTGAAAAGCAAGCGGTAGGAATCTCTCAACGGTTGAGTTGGGAGCGGAGACGTAGGCCGGGTTTTGGCCGAACTCCGTTATCAATTTCTTGTTTGATTGCCTCCTTTATTTCCGCTGCATTTTTACTTTGATTTTTAATTTGTTAATCAATTTTTTAAAAGGCAATTCACCCCCCCTCTTGCCATCATTCCCCGTTTCTTCCGACCTAACATAATAAACTAAAATATCATTGAGGATATTCGAAATAAATATATGATCCTTAGGACCTCATTCATCTATATGATCTCTAATATCAGATATAATTAAATTCTAAAAGTAATTTTCATCAAAATAAATATTTAAATTTCATTAACATTTTTTTAAATTTTCCATTATTATTGATAAAGAATTTCTAATGTTTTTTATTCAATTAATTATAATGACTGATCTATTTTTTTTAAAAAAATGAACCTCCCCCCCCCCATGATACTAAATCAATTAGGTAGAATTTATTAATAAAACTCTAAAATTTGGATCTTCTTATCACCCTCTCAAATTTTCATGAGGAAAGATTCACTATTAGTGAACTTAATGACTACATTTCCATGGATAATTTTAATATTAAACTCAAACACGTGATGTATATTTTACCTCACTATTTTTCACTTCATCTTAATATTTATCCAAAAAACTATTATTTCCCACAAAATATAATGAAATTAGTGTAATTAATAGGTATATATGTTATTATGTTATTGTAAAGCTCAATATTTATTATTTCTTACCAATAAAAAATTAACATCGATTATGTATTGTAGATACTACCACTACCATAAGGAGACATCTTCCAATTTTTCGTTACTCTAACATATGATTGGTTTCAAAGAATATATTTTTGAAAAAATTACATATGTATAATCTAAATATTATTCTCTATTTGAACATTATTATCTATCTTTATAGACTCTCAATCATTGGGAATTGATTGTATTGACCAAGAATTATGTAGACTATTACCTCCATGAAGAATTATTTTCCAATGTCTAATATCATTTTAAATATTTAACCCAAGTATTTCAATTACGATTTAAAATATTAATGAAATCTAAATAATATAATTATAGTTGTTTTATTATTTATTTTTCAAAATAAAATTTTTCGTAACCACACTCACTATTTAAATTATAGTATGTTCATGTTTGGGTTTTTTTAAACACCAATATAAACAAAAATATGACACTCTATCATGGATAAATTTGGGGGAAATAAAGAAATTATTATTAATTAATAATAATTTTATTATTTTTTTATATTAATTGACATGTTATTTTTATATTATATAAAATTATTCAAATATCATATTTATCAGTAAATATACATAAATAAGTTGACACTAATTCAAATTTTAGACACTACTGGAAATAATGACATTTGCAATGGGGCATTTGCGTCGGGATCCCGTCGCTAATAGACTTTTGTGACGGGTGTCCGTCACAAATAGCCCGTTGCGGAAAACGGCGTCACAACAACAATTATTTGTGACGGGCCTGTCGGTAAAAGTATTAGTTGCGATGACGATCCTTCCCGTCGCAAATATTAGCCCGTATATTTGTGAAAACTTTTTAAAATAGTAATTGCGACAGGCCCGTCGCAATTACTATTAAAAAAAATCTAAAAATAATATTAATAAACTATTTTAATTAATATAATAATAATACTATTTGCGATGGGCATAGTATCCCGTCGCAAATACTATAAAAAATTATAAACAAATTTATTAAAAAATTATTTTAATTAATTAAATAATAATAATCCAATTATAATTCAAAAATAAAAAATTATTAATTAATGATTTTAATTAATATAATAATAGAATTATAAATCACAAATAAAAATAATAAATTATTAATAAATTATTTTAATTAATATAATAATAATAGAATTATAATTCAAAAATAAAAAATAATAAAATATTAATAAATGATTTTATTTAATATAATAATATTAAAATTATAATTCATAAATATAAAAAATATTGATAAGTTATTTTAATTAATATAAAAATAATAGAATTATTTTACATTCAAATATTAAAATAATTCAAATATTACAAAAAAATATAATTAAATTATAATATTATAAACTATTAATATATATATATATATAATTTAATATTATAAAATATAAATAACAATATTATTTATATTAATATTGTTATTTCAAAATATAATATTATTAATATTTTATAATGAGATAGAAACTACGAATATAAAAAATCATATTTTGATTTAACATACTTTATAACATAAAAACAAACTCTAATCTGAAGGAGGGGGGGAGGGGGGAGGGGGATCTGCAGATGCTGGTGGAGGAAACTCGATCCCTCAAGCATGAGTGAGTCAGCGCATTTACTCCATCTACTCCTGCTGCTGCTGCTGCCACCAACTCATCTACTCCTCGTACAGCTGCTGCTGGCGTCGACGCTCCTCCTCATGCTGCTGCTGCTGCTGACGCATCTCCTCCTGCTCCTATCGGAGACTCTCTATCAGTGCAGTCTGATATCGCAACTGATTCTCATACTGTGTAGCAGAAGAAGATGGATGAGCTCCTCTCGAGCTGGACACCGACATCGCAGCACTACCATAATAATCTCCGGGAGTCAGTCGAGAGCTGATACCAACTACCCGGCCCTTCTTGAAGACATACTAGGTAGCCTGAATCCTTGTAGCCTCATCAAACTGACGGCTAGTGGTCTAATATGATGACTCGGACTGACTCCCAGGCCGGGTCTGTGACGTTGCGGCCTCATATGACTCCTGTAGTTTCAATTTAAAATTAAAATTGTGAATATATTATATGCAGTTAATTTTTAAACTTCAAAACAAATAATACTGACCACGATGTGACGCTGACAATCATCTCTGAGCTCCCCAGTAGCAGGATCACTATACATCCATAGATATATGTCGTACTCTGTAATATCGGGGTGCTCGACAGCCTATAAGAATAAAAAATAAACTGTTAAAATTTATAGTTATATAAAAAATATATAAATAATGTACGTACCAGATGCTTCTTATGAGTACTGAAAGTACGACTCCCAGCTCGATGAGTCACCTCTTTTCTCCCTCAATTCTGCCTCCCCACAGATGATCTCCTCTGAAAGTCATCACTCAACCAGTGCACACATAATCCATCCCATACGTGGGATGAAATGTACTCTGGTCGGTGTGCTCTACATGACTCGTCAAAATATGACACTCGTGCTTTCTTCGTGGCAGCTTTTCATAAATTGTGGTAAAACTGACGAAAGCGATCACACATGGCCACCTCCCATGCCTCGTGGATGGCGTCACGCATGGTATCCTTGATCGGATACCATAAACCCTACAAATAAATCAAAATATCATGTTAGAAATGAAATAATTTTCAAAATAAGAAATATTTATTTACGTACGTACCATCCAATGGCCGAACATGGCATGTAGCACATCAATGGGAATCTTCTCCCATGTGGTCCAAGGCTGAGAGAAATAGTTGCGAAAAATAGCACTCCCCTGTCTAACTGTTATATGCGGAAAAATGTGAAAATAATAAATATTTATTATGTCAATATATTATTGAAAGCTTAGTCAAATCCATAGGTTATCACACAGGTTATCACACCTCTGTGTGCATGGATCAAACCCAAGACGTGGACGTCACTCGGGGACGGGGTCAGGAATCATCAATCGTGCGAGACCGCGCCCCCTCCGCATACTCCCTAAAGCGCCTGCAGGCTGAGGGTCATCTGCCAGCAACTCATCCGCATCGAAAGGCAGGTCAGCATCCGCCAACTCAAGAAATGCTTCATCGTCCATCTGAAATAGAAAATGTTAATGTTGTTAGAAAATAATTGATAATTACTATTATATATACATATATATTAGTTATTATTGTATATAACTACCATGGAATTCTATCAGTGTTCATCTTCATCATCATCTTCATATATTTCAATGTCATCTTCATATTCCTCCTTAACATCATCGATATCCATTCGAGTTCCAGTTGCTTCATCTCTTACCATTTCAAATTCATATGTGACATCATTAACATCATCGTCATCACCGACTCTTAAATGTTGGGTGTCGTCATCGATACTCATGTCTCTTTGTAAAAAAGATTGATTTTGAGTACTCTCTTGAAAAACTTCAATTCTTTTCACATCAGTGAAAGCACATTAACTTTGACTATACTGATCGTCTCGAATTTTGATTTTTATTATACTCCTCCAATCAGTCAGGTCTCTTGATGTAGCACAGTACTTTGTGTAATAAAGTTGATGTTCCTGTTGAGCCAATAAGAATGGTTCATTTACTACGAGAACACTTTTACATTTATATCGATGATTCCATGAGTCGGATGAAGACGCACCCCTCTCTCTGTATCCAACCACCGACATTTGAACATGGTTGTGTAATGTTGTCCAAGATAACAGAGTTCAATGATTTCATCAAGTATGCCATAAAATCCAACTTCATTTTCTCGATGATGAGATCCTCTCAAGCTAAATCCACTGTTCATTGTTTTTTTTATTCCCCATATGCATGTGTGTGAAATCGAAATCCATTCACCACATATGCATTATAAGTTTTAACAAGTTTGGAAGGTGGGTTACTCAATATACACAGTCGTTGGTCAATTTTATCTGCATGTCGAGACACCTGAAAATTTGTGAAATAATTATCAATATAGTAAACTATACTTTGAATGAGTTGCTAAAAGATAAAGAATTTATGTTACCAGTTTTTGAAACCACTGAGAGAAATTTTTCTTTCGTTATTCTTCGAGAGAAGCTGCTGTAATTTGTGGAATTTGTTTCTTGATATGATTATCATACAACCTATATAAAACAAAGTTATTTAATGTAACATAAATGATAGAATAAGTGATATAAACACATACAGTACAACTGATGTCATCTCTTCACAGTTGAGCAAAACATACGTATGAGCTCTATGACGTTCATCATCCGAAAGCTAGCGTTCATAAACTCCACCAAAACCAAGCTCTGGCTAGTTGAAAACAGATAATTGATTGTCGATTTCATCAATATTCCTCTAATTTCGTCCCATTTGGTTGTGTTTTGAAGGATACTCAGATTCAAAATAATGGGAGCAGAAAAAAGATATTTCCTCTTTCAAATAAGCTTCTGCAATAGATCCTTCAACAGATTCTTTATTACGTACGTTTCTTTTCAATTTTTGCATTCATATTTCAAATGGGTACATCCATCGAAACTGTACTGGACCTCCACATTTGGCTTCATATGGAAAATGTAACATCAAATGTTCCATTGAGTCGAAGAAAGACGGCGGAAATATTTTTTCCAGTTTACATATAATTACAACAACATCTTCTTCATGTTTTCATAGAGCATCATAATCTAATGTAGCTGCACAAATGTACCGAAAAAAATGAGACATGTCTGTTATGGAATCCCAAATCACAGAATTCAACAGACCTCTTAATCCAATGGGTAGAAGTATTTCCATTATAACATGAAAATCATGAATTTTTTATCGAGTAATATGACCATTATTTACACATCTACCCAAATTGGAAGCACAACCATCTGGAAGTATGAAATCTGCATTCCACAGACAAAATAATAAATGGTTTTCTTTAGACAGTGTATAAGCTGCTTTTGGTTTCTGTAACCTTTCTGTTCTGACATTCTCAAACATTTCCAGTTCCGGACACTTGCAAATTTGGGCAAGATCTAAACGTGCATTTACATTGTCTTTTCACTTTCCTGGCGTATCAAAAAATGTATGAAACAAATTATCAAAACAGTTCTTCTCAATATGCATGACAAACAACATGTGACGGACCAACAAATCAGACAAATATGGAAAATCCCAAAATATTCTACTTTTAATCCAATTATGTTCTTTCCCAAAACCAGAAATTTTCTGTTGGTTTATTGTGGGACCAAAAGTGATGGGAGGTAATGAAAATTCAACTAATTTTAACTCCGAACCTGATATCATTTTTGGAGGTCCATCCCTTTCAACTGTTCCTTTTCTGAAATGAGATATGTTTCTGCGAAAAGGATGATCAGCTGGAAGAAATCTGCGATGACAGTCAAAATAACAAGGTTTCTTTCCATGAATGAGCATAAATGTTTTTATCTCTCCCATACAATAAAGACATTATTTCTGACCATGTGTACTCTATCCAGATAACATCCCATAATCCGAGAAGTCACTAATTGTCCACATCAATGCTGCTCTCAGTATGAAATTCTGTTCCGTAGCAACATCATATGTACTGACACCAGTACTCCACAATAAACATAATTCATCAATCAATTGTTTCAAATAAACATCAAAATTCTTCTTCGAATGTCCTGGAATTAGTAAAGTCAAAAAGATATATGGCTCCTTCATCAACATCCATGGAGGTAAATTGTATGGAGTTAAAAAAACAGGCCAACATAAATACTGACTACCATAAGATCCGAATGGATAGAAACCATCAGTAGAAAGCCCCAGTCAAACATTTCTAGCTTCTAAAGCAAATGATGGATGCACTCTATCAAAATGTTTCCATGAATCACCATCATTTGGATGATTCAAGATTTTATCGGTAGAAATACTCACTTTATGGCATGACATAATTGTCACTGTATTCTTAGACACAAATAAATGCTGAAGTATGGATGTAAGCAGAAAATATCTCAACTGTTTTACAAGAATCAAACCAGACTTCCCATGTTTCCCTTCTTTATATCTCAGTTTCCCACATGTGGGACAACTATCCAACGACTCATTTTCCCCAGAATATAAAATGCTGTCATTTGAACATGCATGAATCTTCTGACAAGTAAGTCCCAAATTTCGAACCAGCCTCTTAATCTCATAGTAATTTGTAGGAAAAACATTTCCTTCGGGTAACAGTGTTTTAAGAAAAGAAAATATCTGGTCAAAACAGGTGTCTGACATTCCGTTATCTGATTTGATAGCCATAAATTTTGCCACTGCTTTTAATTTGCTCATCTTGCAGCCAGGATATAATGCATCCTCAGTAGACCTCAACAACTCATAAATTTCAGATGGTGCCAACTCAGGATTTGAAGCTATATAAGCTGAAGTTTCTGTATGTTGAACAGATGAACCTGCAATATCATGCACTAAATATTCAAACCAGGATAGATCCGGAATAAAGTTGGTATCACCTACTTTGGAACTGTGTTCACCGTGTTGATACCAAAAAACATAATTTGGTAGAAAACCAAAACGCAAGAGATGTCCCCCCAATTTTTCAAACGTGTCAAACGTTCTCAATGCACATTTTCTACAAGGGCATTTTATTTTTCCTTCTGAAACAAATTCTAAATTTGATGCTGCAAATGATAAAAAAGTCTCCACACCCTCTATATATAGTAGATTTAAACCATAACAGTTTGGATTTCTACGTTGATTTATCCATATGCTTTCACCTAATAATGACTGTTGATGACCTCTTTGTTTCATATTTTTTTGTAAAATATAAAACCATTTCAGGTTTTGAATATTTTTTTAGAAAAAACACTGAAGCAAGGATAATTATAGAGTTTACACCAGACACGACTGACGCAAATTTTTTATTGAGATAGACCTAAAAATTGACCCTTTAAGAATTGAATATATTGAGAATAAAGAAAAATGTGTTAAAAATATTGATAATTTTAATATTATATAATTTTTTTATTATTTTAATAATATTAATATTATTTTTTCAAAAATATTAATTATATAATAATAACATTATTAATTTATTAGTATGTTTTATTATTAATATTAAAATAATATAGTTTTCAATATTATATACAATTCTTCTTTCATCTGTGTGTTTAATATTTTGTCTCCACATGTAATATTTGCATTCACTTTCACCTCTCCATTGGTGAGTAGGTTGATAATCTTGAAAAAGAATGCAAATATTACATGTGGAGACAGAAAACACATAGATGAAAGAAGAATTTTATATAATATAGAAAATTATATTATTTTAATATTAATAATAATATATACAAATAATGTAGTAATGATATTATTCCAATTTTTTTTTAATTATTACTAATTATTGATAATTATTACTAATTATTGGTAATTATTGGTAATTATTTGTAATTATTGGTAATTATTGGTAATTATTGATAATTATTACTAATTATTGGTAATTATTAGTAATTATTGCTAATTATTCCTAATTATTGGTAATTATTCCTAATTATTGGTAATTATTCTTAATTATTCCCAATTATTAGTAATTATTCCTAATTATTGGTAAATATTCCTAATTATTAGTAAATATTGACAAGTATTGGGAATTATTGGTAAATATTGACACTATTGGCAATTATCGGTAATTATTACTAATTATTGGTAATTATTACTAATTATTCCTAATTATTGGTAATTAATACTAATTATTGGTAATTGTTGGTAATTATTACTAATTATTGGTAATTGTTGGTAATTATTACTAATTATTACTAATTATTGGTAATTATTGGTAATTATTGGTAATTAATACTAATTAATTCTAATTATTACTAATTATTTCTAATTATTAATAATTATTGGTAATTATTACTAATTATTACGAATTATTGGTAATTATTGGTAATTTTTGGTAATTTTTACTAATTATTGGTAATTATTTCTAATTATTGGTAATTATTTCTAATTATTACTAATTATTTGTAATTATTACTAATTATTACTAATTATTGGTAATTGTTGGTAATTATTACTAATTATTGGTAATTATTGGTAATTATTGGTAATTATTTGTAATTGTTGGTAATTATTGGTAATTATTACTAATTATTACTAATTATTACTAATTATTGGTAATTATTACTAATTATTACGAATTATTGGTAATTATTTGTAATTATTGGTAATTATCACTAATTATTGGTAATTATTTCTAATTATTACTAATTATTGGTAATTATTACTAATTATTACTAATTATTGGTAATTAGTAATAATTATTACTAATTATTACTAATTATTGGTAATTGTTGGTAATTATAACTAATTATTGGTAATTGATTGTAATTATTACTAATTATTGGTAATTGTTGGTAATTATTACTAATTATTGGTATTTGTTGGTAATTATAACTAATTATTACTAATTATTGGTAATTATTGGTAATTATTGGTAATTATTACTAATTATTACTAATTATTACAAATTATTACTAATTATTGGTAATTATTACTAATTATAACGAATTATTGGTAATTATTGGTAATTATTGGTAATTATTACTAATTATTACTAATTATTGGTAATTGTTGGTAATTATTACTAATTATTGGTAATTATTGGTAATTATTGGTAAATATTGGTAATTATTCGTAATTATTACTAATTGTTACTAATTATTATTAATTATTATTAATTATTACTAATTATTGGTAATTATTACTAATTATTACGAATTATTGGTAATTATTGGTAATTATTTCTAATTATTGGTAATTATTACTAATTATTACTAATTATTGGCAATTAGTGATAATTATTACTAATTATTACTAATTATTGGTAATTGTTGGTAATTATTACTAATTATTTGTAATTGTTTGTAATTATTACTAATTATTGGTAATTGTTGATAATTATTACGAACTATAACTAATTATTGGTAATTATTGGTAATTATTGGTAATTATTACTAATTATTACTAATTATTACTAATTATTACTAATTATTGGTAATTAATACTAATTATTACTAATTATTACGAATTATTGGTAATTATTGGTAATTATTGGTAATTATTACTAATTATTGGTAATTTTTTCTAATTATTACTAATTATTGGTAATTAGTAATAATTATTACTAATTATTACAAATTATAGGTAATTGTTGGTAATTATTAATAATTATTGGTAATTGTTGGTAATTATTACTAATTATTGGTAATTATTGGTTATTATTACTAATTATTACTAATTATTACTAATTATTACTAATTATTACTAATTATTACTAATTATTGCTAATTATTAATAATTATTGTTAATTATTACGAATTATTGGTAATTATTACTAATTATTGATAAGTATTACTAATTATTACTAATTATAGGTAGTTATTGGTAATTAATGGTAATTATTGGTAATTATTACTAATTATTACTAATTATTGGTAATTATTACTAATTATTACTAATTATTGGTAATTATTATTAATAATTACTAATTATTGGTAATTATTGGTAATTATTTCTAATTATTACTAATTATTGGTAATTAGTGATAATTATTACTAATTATTGGTATTTATTGGTAATTATTACTAATTATGGGTAATTATTGTTAATTATTACGAATTATTGTTAATTATTGGTAGTTATTACGAATTATTGGTAATTATTACTAATTATTGTTAATTATTACCAATTATTGGTAATTTTTACTAATTATTACTAATTATTGGTAATTATTACTAATTATTGGTAATTATTACAAATTATTGGTAATTATTACTAATTATTGGTAATTATTATGAATTATTGGTAATTATTGGTAATTATTGTTAATTATTCCTAATTATTTGTAATTATTACGAATTATTACTAATTATTGGTAATCATTGGTAATTACTGGTAATTATTTGTAATTATTCCTAATTATTGGTAATTATTCCTAATTATTGGTAATTATTCCTAATTATTGGTAATTATTCCTAATTATTTGTAATTATTCCTAATTATTGGTAATTATTCCTAATTATTGGTAATTATTCCTAATTATTGGTAATTATTCCTAATTATTGGTAATTATTCCTAATTATTGGTAATTATTGGAAAAAATATTGACAAATATTGGCAATTATTGAATATTGGTGATTATTAGTAATTATTACTAATTATTAGTAATTATTACTAATTATTGGTAATTATTATAAATCATTACTAATTAATGTTAATTTTTTCTAATTATTATTAATTAATTGAAATTAATTTTAATTTTTCATAGTTACTGCTAATTAATTGTAATTACAGCTAACTATTTTAAATTAAATAGTGTTTAATTGTCTCTAATTACTATTAATTAGTATTACTTATTCATAATTATTTCTAATTGGAAATCAGAATAAAAAAATTTAAAAAAATTAAACTAAATAAATATAATAAATCAAATAAATATTAAATTAAAATTTAGATAAAAACCTTAATCTTGATGTCAATGTCGAGCCGCTGTAATTGTAGAACACCACCAACTGAATCCTTGAAGTCGGAAAAAAAAATTTACAACTGAAAGTCGTAAAAGATTCAGAGTGAAAAAATTGGAACGGTTGAGAGTTGAGAGTGGGGAAATTGTAATGGTTGGTAGTATTTATAGGTTGGATTATTGGCGACGGGCTTTTGGCGACGGAAAACCCGTCGCAAATATCGTTATTTGCGACAGGACCCGTCGCATATAACCCTGACCGCATTTAATTATGGGTGGCATTAAAACGGTTATTTGCGATGGGTCCCGTTGCAAATAACCCCTGTCACCGGGGTATTTGCGACGGGACTGCAGTCCTATCGCAAATAAGCTTTAACCGCCGCCGGTTATTTGCGACGGGGATAGAACCCCGTCGCAACTAACCCTGACCGCATTTAATTATGGGCGGCATTAAAAACAATTATTTGCGACGGGTCCTGTCGCTAATAACCCCTGACGCCTGGGTAGTTGCGACGGGACTGCAGTCCCGTCGCAAATAGTCTTTAACCACCGGCGGTTATTTGCGACGGGGATAGAACCCCGTCGCAAATAACCTTCACGCGGTTTGGCGTGAATTTCGCGCCAAACTATTTGCGACGGGTAAAAAAACCCGTCGCAAATACTCATTTGCGAAAGGTAGTTGCGACTGGAATTATTCCCGTCACAAATACCCCGTCGTTATTAACCATTTTTCCCGTAGTGAGACAATCATAATACAAATATATATACTGAATATTATATCATAATAAATTATCCAAATTAAAGGAGATATATTTGAATATTGTTCTAAATGATGATTATAATAGACTTATATTTTTATTAATGATTTTAGGTTAATTGAAAAAAAACATTTCGGGATAAGGAATCTGTTTCTGAACCAAAATTTTTCCCATGAGGCATATTTCGTATTAGATATCATGTTTTATTAAGAATAATATATTTATTAAACTTCTAATATTTTGTATAAATAATCTCTTATATTAAAATATATTAATTATTTAATTCCCGGTTCATTATCCCATGGAGTTTTAACTCAAAAATTGAAAAAGAATTAATAGTTTGTGGGGTCCAATTTAAAACATTTAAACATATTTTTATTATGCCCACAATTTTGATTATTTGGTGTATATGTTTCCTATATTATTCATTTAAACATGAAATATATTTCAATAATGGTATAATATTTTCTACATAAATCTATTATTCAATCAATGTATTTCAATTTAAATTTTACTCTAGTCCTAAAAATTTTATCAACTCAAATTCAGCCTCATGGAGTAAAAATTCTATACTATATTAGGATCCTATAACTACCATATAACCTCCAAATTACTTTTATATTTGAAAATTTCATTAATTATCTATGAATTTAATTTTTTTCATATATACCATCTTCCAAGATGAAATATATTCTCATATAAATGTTTTAAATTTAAATATTAATTCCAATTCCATACAAAATACACTTTCTTCCATGTCAATATTTTTCATCCAAATAATTTTCTCCACTATTTTTTTGGAACATTAATATGGAATAATTTATATGATCCTCAAAAATATGATTTCATATATTTCATTTTGATTCATTTATATAAGGAATAATCATTATTTATTTGATAATAAACTAGTTTTGTTGTGTTTTGTCAAGGATTTAGAACCTAGGGCAAAGAGTAAATGATGATGGAAAATCAGAAAATAAAATATTACACTCGGTGAATATAAATTACAAAACTTGTATTCATAGAGTATAGATCCTACATGACGAAGTAAAAGGCCATGAATCCAAATTACATGATGTGTTACATGTACACGACATGAAATTAAATACTAAATCATGATGGAATCAAATATGAAACCTGATAATGTTACATGATATGAAATATTTGAAAGACAAATCCCACCAGGGTTAAGGCCTTGAAATCTTGGAGATCTTGGGTCATTTGAGAACATTGTGGATATGATGTAGATGATGAAAATCACAATTACACATCACATAAATGTAGAAACAGATGTCAAAATTAGATTTTCCATGATCTGAATGATTTAAATTTCATGAAAAATTCACGATTATAAATATTTTAGTGACCCATGACTGACATAATATATTGGGAAGACACAAAATTTTTGTCTTTTTCTTCTTCGTTTGATTCCTAGTTTTTTCTAAACCTTGTTTTATTTTTTTCCCTTCCCATTTTAATCATTATATTTTAAATATTTCAATTCCACGAATCATTTGAATCTTTGATACCATTCCGACAATTGAATATGATTGTGATTCTAGTTCAACATCATCAATTGTTGAATTAATCATTATTCCTTCATTCTTGTTAGTATGTGAGTGCATTTTTTGCGTTATCAACAGCCTATTTCATTTATTTATCTTTTTTAAAATTACATTCAATTATGGAACAAGTTTACCTTATTTTGAAAATTACCATCACGTGAAGAAACCCAGCATTACGTTAGGGGTCGAGAGTAAGGAAGGTTCTACATTTAATGAAACACTAAATAAAAATGTGGTAGCACAATGTATAGTAACTATGTTAGGATCATTTTTTTATCATTATTTTATACTAACATGGTAATGTGAAATGTAATTGAATGAATATGACCTAGTTATAGTAGCTAAGACCATGGCCAATAGCCTCTGAATATTAATTACTTGAATACAATATTAATACACATAGGTTTTTTTATTATCTCTTTACCAATGAATAGTTTCATGTCATGTATAACAAATAGTTTTGAATAAGATTAATTGGTTACATTCTCACCACTACACAGCCTTATCCATAAACATATTTCAATTTGTATTTCAGGTTAACTTTTTTTGAATCCCTAAAATTGTATAGTGGACCTAAATGTTCTTTGATAACTATTACATCATTTAAGAACAAATTAATAACAATAAAAATCTAGGATAAAAATGTTTAATGTCTCTAAAAAATTATTCACATACCTAATTGTTACATAATATAACATAAAAATTTATTTAAAATTATCTTCATTATAATTCTAAAGATAACATTCTCCTATATATATTTACTCCACTGAGGACATACCGTAATGAAAGAAGTTAGGTAAAATCCTAGAAATATGTTGAATAAAGAACATGAATCAATGCAACTTATGTGATAGTAACACTTCGGCAAAAAAGGCATTTAGGGGCGGTTTTTTTTCCGTTTCGCGGCGGTTTTTATTTGTTAAATTTTTGCAAATTGTTTTTTTTATTATTTTTTTATTTTTAATTTAATATATTTATTTATATATTTATTAATATATATATATATATATATTTATTTATTTCGTATTTATTTATTTATTTGTTTGTTTGTTTATTTACCTATTAATTTACTTATTTATTTATTTATTTATTTATTTTATTTATTTTATTTATTTATTTTTCGTATTTATTTATTTATTTATTTATTTTTCGTATTTATTTATTTATTTATTTATTTATTTATTTTATTTATTTAATTTAATTTATTTAATTTATTTATTTATTTAATTATTTAAGGTATTTAAATATTTTATTTATTTATTTATTTTATTTCGTATTTATTTTTTATTTATATTATTTCGTATTTATTTTATTTCATATTTATTATATTTCCTATTTATTTTGTTTATTTATTTATTTCATATTATTTTATTTACTTTATTTATCAATGCATGCACATCCCATGCACATGCACATGCATATGCACATGCATGCCCATGCAATATAAAGAAATTCTGCTTTTGGTGAGATTTGAACCCCGAACCTCTTGAATATTTTCCAAAGACTTTACCACTCCACCAAGCTCACCATGTTGTTAATAAACCGAATTTAATATACATATATATATTAATTGAAAAAACAAATAATACATAAATAATAGATGTAAACTCAATAATAATAAATAATAAATAATAAATAATAAATAATATATAATATATAAGGAATAATAAATAATAAATAATAAATAATAAATAAATATAAATAACAAATAATAATTAAATATAAATAAAAAATAAAAAATAAATAATAAATAATAAATAATAAATAATAAATATATATAAATAATAAATAATAAATAAATATAAATAATAAAAAATAAATAATAAATAAATATTAATAATAAATAATAAATAATAAATAATAAATAATAAATAAATATAAATAATAAATAATAAATAAACATAAATAATTAATAAATATAAATATAAATAATAAATATAAATAATAAATAATAAATAATAAATAATAAATAATAAATAATAAATAATAAATACATATTAGATATAAATAATTAATAATTAATAATAAATAATACATAATAAATAATAAATAATGAATAATGAATAATAAATATTAAATAAAAAATAAAAAATAATCAATAATCAATAATCAATAATAAATAAATTAATATAAATAATAAATAATAAATAATAAATAATAAATAATAAATAAATATAATAATAAATAATAAATATTAAATAAATATAAATAATAAATAATAAATAAAAAAATATAAATAATAAAAAAATATAAATAATCAATAAATATAAATAATAAGTAAATATAAATAATAAATAATAAACAAATTTAAATATTAAATAATAAATAAATATTCATAATAAAGAAATATAAATAATAAATAATAAGTAAATATAAATAATAAATACTAAATAAATAATAATTAATAATTAATTGTAATGGCCCGGACCTCTCCGGCCCATTACTTTGTCAAAAGGAAGGCTACAAGTGTTCTGGAGGGTAAAATGGACTTTTCCCACACTTTCCAGAATTTTGAAACTACACGCCGTGTAGTTTGAGTACACGCTGTGTACCCTCTTGCCGGGTATACCCCGTGCGGATGGCCGTGTCTTTGCCGCGTGAAGAAAATGGGTACACACCGTGTGTCCAGTACTACACGTCGTGTAGTCCCTCCCCGCGTACGCGTTAATGTGTGTTGACCAGTCATCGACTGTGTGCCGCATTGGGGTCGTGTCCATGCCGTGTGTAATAAATGGGTACACGCCCTGTGTCCAATCTACACGTCGTGTAGTCCCTCCCTGTGTATGTGTTACCTTCAAACTGTGTGTTGACCAGTCAATGGCCGCGGAGCCGCGTTGGAGGCCGCGTGGAGACCATGTGAAAACGTCCAAGTACACGCCGTGTACTTTTGCTTTTCACGCCTATAAAATGAGGGGTCCCTCCTCCTTTCAACTCACACCTCTCCTCCCCTCTCCTCTGAGCAGAGCTCTCTTTAGAGACTCGAAGGCTCTTTCTTCCATAACTTTTCTGTCCGAGCTCCGATTTACAATCCGTCAGCGGCCGCAGGATCGTAACGACGAGGCGGAACTTCCAAGCTTGGATCCTTTGTCTTTCCTACGGATTTTCCTCTCCGACATCCACCCAAGGAGGTTTTGTCGGGACGCCGATGAACATCTTCTAATGTTGATCCGGGGGAGCGTTGTGTCCAGAACCTGTTGAGGTAGGGGTTTTAACTTCGTCTCTCTAATTTTTGCTTCATGTGGGGTGGGTATCCTTTTTTTCATGAGAAATGGTTGAACCATTTAATAAAGATAATAACTGGTTAAAGAACAAGGATGGGAAGTTTGTGATTGCTGTTACTTTACCTTTTATATCCTGTGATATTATGTTGTGAAATGAATAGGCTTATGCCTACTGAAAATCACGGTCGTTGGGGGACTTTTCTTGTGCAATTAAATTTTGCCCTATCTTTCTAGACCGTTTTTGTGAGTGGAACTTTGTTGAATGTGGAAATTTGTTTATTACGTAAAGTTGGCTTTTTAAATGAAAATCAGGAACCCTTGTGTGATCACCCCGGTTAAATAAATGGAATAATGAACATGTGGATGTTGACTTGGTTACATGGATTTGTGTTGGGGGTGTTTTGTGGATTTTTGTGGATCGGGTGAGCAGTGGGGCTGCAGTTGACTTGGTTGTGGGAAGGCGTGAATGTTTAATGGTGATGGGTAGCGGGGCTGCAATAAATGGTATTAAAGGGATAACGATGTGTGGTGTGGTTATAGTGGTTGGCAGCGGGGCTGCAGGGATGGGTTTAAATGTGAAAGGACTATGGGTTGTGTTTAATAAATAATAAATGTGGAAGAGTTAATGAATGATGGGGCTTGGTAATGAAACGAAAATAATAATCAATGGGTTGGTTGGTTAATAAAAAGGAACTTGTTGTGTTGCTGTGTTTTTCCTAACATGCTTTGTGGATGGCAGGGATATGTTTTATGAACATTTGAAGTGGTTGTTTGTGGATAGTTTCCCAGTAGTTAAGGAACTAAATAATCTAATTTCTGCTGAAATTCGAAAACCTAAATGGGGTTGGGGTTGTTTGCATGCTTCGTGGTAGCAGTGCCGAGGCACGTGCTCAGTTTCTATTTTTAGAAGACATAGGTTGAGCACATAGTGCCGAACACTCCCATTTCAAGGGGGAGGGAGTTTTCCCATAGTTAAAAGCTCCTTCCTGCTCTTTCTCCCCTAGGCTATAATGTCTCGAGGCGACCTTACACCCAAGACTCTTCGGGTAGGTTTCTATTGGGGTGGTTAGGCCCAAGACTCTTTGGGCAATCTTATAGGATGTGATGGCTTGAGGCGACCTTACACCTAAGTCTCTTCAGGTAGGTTTCGATTTCAGGCCCATGTGTCTTCGGGTGAGAGTTCTGTTACTATTACTGTTCCCAAGAATATTTGGGATGAGGCCCAGGTGTCTTCGGGCGGGGATGTGGTTGTGGTTTTGAGGCCCAGGTGTGTGCGGGCGGGATGTGTGGTTGTGAGGCCTAGGTGTGTGGGGGCGGGATACGTGGTTGTGAGGCCCAGGTGTGTGCGGGCAGGGATAGTGTGACAGTGTCAGGACGTTCAACTAACTATTGGGAAATGGTGCGGGGTACCCAATACTCTTGTTCTTGTACTACTACTACATATTGTGATTGTGTTTTGGTGAGTGTGGCTGGTGAGGTTGGGTGGATAGAATTCCTTTCTAGGTTTCTTCTATTGTTCTCACTGGACATTAGGATGTCTCCCCACTTGTGCACGAGAGCTTTATGTTTCCCTACTTAGTATACTTGTATGCTCACCCTACGTTTACTTTCTGGTTTCCAGGAGGACTACCAGGGCTGTGCGGGACCCTAATAGTCAGGCAGTTGGAGTTGTTACAGTTGTTGTTCTCTTGTTTTCTTTTGGTATTGTACATTTGATCTTTCTTGTACTTGTACCTTGTTATAAATTGTTTAAACATGCATGTGGGAATGGTTTGGGTTTATTTCTATACACTTGTTCTTTTTCCTTTTTGGTGGTTGACTTGTCATATTTCCGGATCTTAAATAATAAAAAGGTTAATGCCTTCCATATTTATGAAAACTCATACCCATGGTGCTAGTCGCCAACCCGGGGCCTACTAGAGGTGGGACTCGGGGGGTCATTATCTCCCTTTCACCATTGTCAGCTCAGGAGGGGAATCTTTGGTGGGAGGGGGTCATGACAGAATGGTATCAGAGGTGATGGTTGAGAGATAGGATGGAGTCTTGAGTTAGACATTGTGAGGATTGATTGGGATGTTAGGGCATAGTGTTAGTTAATCTTGGTGCGTGACATAGGCCAGGGAAGACCGGATAGGACACGGGATTTTAGGGCCCCCCGTGATCCGATGCAAGGACTCTGAGCCTACCAAATGACCAAGTGAGACTACATTGATTGCAGGGTAGAGACCCTAGGGAAGGTACATGCATCATCATGATTGTGTTTTACTCAATTTTGGTGTTCTGGGAATGAAATTGAAATAAAATGATAATTAAAACTTTGCGAAATTTCCTTAATACTTGGGCTTAGGTGATCCTTGTTTACCGTACAGTTGTGGCACTAGGAAGTCATCCCCAAGTGGCTCAGACGGCCGAGGCCCAGCAGATCCAGGCAGTCGATCAGTTGAGGATTGACCGAGAGGAGGAAGATAGCCAATGGCAGAAGACTCTCCGTTCCTTCCAGTGGCAGACCCTCAAGAAGTACGATGGTAGTACTTTAGATATGGAGACAGAGGGGTGTCTTGAAGAGCTAGGGATCGCTTTCACCTTGATCTGTGCTCCGAGGTAGTACTGGGTTCCCATAACAGTCAGTCAACTGAGAGGTGTAGCGCGACAGTGGTGGAAGCTCTACCTCAGAGAGAGGATAGAGGTAGAGGTTCTGTGGGATGACTTTGAGAGGGAATTCCGAGAGGAATTCCTTTCTTCCATGATCAAGGCGGAGAAGAGGCAGGAGTTACTCTCGCTTCAGCAGAGAAGTATGACGGTACGAGTGCTGGGAATCAAGTTCAAAGATCTCTTGCGCTTTGCTCCGGATCTCTTTCCGGATGAGGAATATCGGGCGAGATGTTTAGAGGAGGCGCTTCGTCCTTCGCTCCAGTATGTTGTCACCCCTTTACGCTTCCAACGTACTTGGCAGTGCAGATGAAGTCAAAGGTCGTATATAGGATGCACTCACTAGGAGGTACACCACGTGAGGTGTTTCAGCCAGGTTGGTCGAAAGGGAAGGCAGTCAGCAGCAGGTCTCCTACGATAGGACCTTCCAGGTTCAGGCCAGTGGGGAGAAGGCCCCAGTAGTTCCAGTTCAGATCTTCGGGTCCTCGTCCCTTTTCCACGAGCCCAAGACCGGGGTGTTTTTCTTGTGGAAGTTTCGGGCACGTTCAGAGTCGGTGCCCGACCCGAGCTCTGTACAGTGGAGGTGGGCAGGTTCAGTGACCACCGCAGTAGCACCAGTTTCCAATGAGGCCCTTCCAGCAGCAGCAGGACCATGCTCCTCTGAGGACAGACTTTGTTGGAGGAGGCCCTTGGAGTTCGAGGTGGGAGACCATGTTTTCTTGATGGTTTCCCCTCTACGGGGGAAGCAGAGGTTTGGGAAAGGGAGAAATATCTCACCCAGGTTCATCGGACCTTTTGAGGTGCTGAGGCAAGTCAGCGAGGTGGCATATCAGCTAGCCCTGCCACCTCAGATGGAGAAAGTCCATGACATCTTCCACGTCTCCCAGCTTTGTCGGTACTTACACGATGACTCTCACGTTATCGACTGTGGAGAGTTGGATATGGGAGACGACACGACCTTCGTGGAATGGCCAGTCAGAATTGAGGATCGTAAAGAGAAGGTGCTCCGTGGACGAATAATTCCCTTGGTTTTTGTGTTGTGGAGGCATGGCAGCCTTGAGGAGAGCACTTGGGAGCGGAAGACCCAGATGCACGCTCAGTACCCGGAGTTGTTTTGACATATGTTCCCTTATTCTTCTGAGCTTTGTGTTAATGTTGTACTCTGTACCTTTGATTTATGAAATGCCTGGCTTGTCAGTTGTGAGACCTTTTGTTTCCTTGTTCCCTGGTAATGTGAAACATGTCCGGATGTGTGGGAAGGGGGAAAACCTGACCCTTAATCGAGATGCATTAACGCAGATGCGATTAAACCAGTGCAGGGGAGTCAGTGCCGCCTAAAGCGGATAATATCTCGACATAGGAGAAGGAATTCCTAACACCTAATTAGGATTATTGGTTGGGTTCTTGTTATAATGAGGACCCTATGTGGTATCTTATTGGGTTCCCCTGGGTTGGTTTTTGAATTCTCAGGGACGAGAATGTTTTAAGAGGTATCTGAGGTAATGGCCCGGACCTCTCCAGCCCATTACATTGTCAAAAAGAAGGCTACAAGTGTTCTGGAGGGTAAAATGGACTTTTTCCACACTTTCCAGAATTTTGAAACTACACGTCGTGTAGTTTGAGTACACATTGAGTAACCTCTTGCCGGGTATACCCCGTGCAGATGGACGTGTCTTTGTCGCGTGAAGAAAATGGGTACACACCATGTGTCTAGTACTACATGCCATGTAGTCCATCCCCGCATACGCGTTATCGTGTGTTGACCATTCATCGACCGTGTGCCGCGTTGGAGCCGTGTCCCTACTGTGTGCAATAAATGGGTACATGCCGTGTGTCCATTCTACACGCCGTGTAGTCCCTCCCCACGTATGTGTTACCTTCAAACCGTGTGTTGACCAGTCAACGGCCGTAGAGCCGCGTTGGAGGCCGCGTGGAGACCGTGTGAAAACGGCCAAGTACACACCGTGTACTTTTACTTTTCACGGCTATAAAAGGAGGGTTCCCCTCCTCCTTTCAACTCACACCTCTCCTCCCCTCTCCTCTGAGTAGAACTCTCTTAAGAGACTCGAAGGCTCTTTCTTCCATAAATTTTCCGTCCGAGCTCCGATTTACGATCCGTCAGCGGGCGCGGGATCGTAACGACAAGGCGGAACTTCTGAGCTTGGATCTGTTGCCTTTACTTCGGCTTTTACTCTCCGACTTCCACCCGAGGAGGTTTTTTCGGGATGCCGACGAACGTCTTCTAAAGTGGATCCGGGGGAGTGTTGTGACCAGAACCTGTTGAGGTAGGGGTTTTACCTTCATCTCTCTAATTTGTGCATCATGCGGTGTGGGTATCCTTTTTGTTTTCATGAGAAATGGTTGAACCTTTAAACAAAGATAATATCTGGTTAAATAACGGGGATGGGAAGTTTGTTATTGCTATTACTTTACCTTTTATATCCTTTGAAATTATGTTGTGAAATGAATAGTCTTATGCCTACTAAAAATCACGGTCGTTGGGGGCCTTTGCTTGGGCAATTAAATGTTTCCCTATCTTTCTAGATCGTTTTTGTGAGTGAAACTTTGTTGAATGTGGAAATTGGTTAATCACATAAAGTTGGATGTTTAAATGAAACTATGGAACCCTTGTGTGATCACCACGGTTAAAAAAATGGAATAATGAACATGTGGATGTTGGCTTGGTTACGTGGCTTTGTGTTGGGGGTGTTTTGTGGGTTATTGTAGATCGGGTGAGCAGCGGGGCTGCGGTTGACCTGGTTGTGGGAAGGTGTGAATGTTTAATGGTGATGGGCAGCGGGGCTGCAATAAATGGTATTAAAGGGATAAGGATGTGTGGTGTGGTTATGGTGGTTGGCAGCGAGGCTGCAGGGTTGGGTTTAAATGTGAATGGACCATGGGTTGTGTTTAATAAATAATAAATGTGGAAGAGTTAATGAATGATGGGGCTTGGTAATGAAACGAAAATAATAATCAATGGATTGGTTGGTTAATAAGAAGGAACTTGCTGTGTTGCTGTGTTTTTCCTAACTTGATTTGTGGATGGCAGGGATATGTTTTACAAATGTTTGATGTGGTTGGTTGGGGATAGTTTCCCAGTAGTTAAGGAACTAAATAAGCTAATTTCTGCTGAAACGTGAAAACCTAAATGGGGTTGGGGTTGTTTTCATGCTTCGTGGTAGAAGTGCCGAGGCACGTGCTCAGTTTCTCTTTTTAGAAGCCATAGGTTGGGCTGAGTGGTTGCTATATATATATATATCTGTCTCTTTTGCGTTTTATCGCACCACACACATGTTGAGCACATAGTTCTGAACACTCCCATTTCATGGGAGAGGGTGTTTTCCCATAGTTACTAGCTCCTTCCTGCTTCTTCTCCCCTAGGTTGTGATGGCTTGAGGTGACCTTACACCCAAGACTCTTCGGGTAGGTTTCAAATTGGGTGGTTAGGCCCAAGACTCTTCGGGCAGACTTATAGGATGTGATGGCTTGAGGCGACCTTACACCTAAGACTCTTCAGGTAGGTTTCAATTTCACGCACAGGTGTCTTCGGGCGAGAGTTCTGTTACTATTACTATTCGCAAGAATATTCAGGATGAGGCCCAGGTGTCTTCGGGCAGGGATGTGGTTGCGTTTGTGAGGCCCAGGTGTGTGCGGTCGGGATGTGTGGTTGTGAGGCCCAGGTGTGTGCGGACGGGATACGTGGTTGTGAGGCCCAGGTGTGTGCGGGCGAGGAAAGTGTGACAGTGTCAGGACGTTCAGGTAACTATTGGGAAATGGTGCGGGGTACCCAATACTCTTGTTCTTATACTACTACTACCTGTTATGCTTGTGTTTTGGTGAGTGTGGCTGGTGAGGTTGGGTGGATATAATTCCTTTCTAGGTTTCTTATTTTGTTCTCACGGGACATTAGGATGTCTCCCCACTTGTGCACGAGAGCTTTAGGTTTCCCTACTGAGTATACTTGTATGCTCACCCAACGTTTACTTTCAGGTTTCCAGGAGGACTACCAGGGTCGTGCGGGACCCTACTAGTCAGGCTGTTGGAGTTGATGCAGTTGTTGTTCTCTTGTTTTCTTTTGGTATTGTATTTTTGTGCTTTCTTGTACTTGTACCTTGTTATAAATTGTTTAAACATGCATGTGGGAATGGTTTGGGTTTATTTCTATACACTTGTTCTTTTTCCATTTTGGTGGTTGACTTGTCCTACTTCTCGATCCTAAATAATAAAAAGGGTAATGCCTCCCATATTTTTGAAAACTCATACCCTTGGTGCCAGTCGCCAACCCGGGGCGTACTGGAGGCGGGACTCGGGGGTCATTATCTCCCTTTCACCATTGCCAACTCAGGAGGGGCATCTTTGGTGGGAGGGGGTCGTGACAATAATAAATATAAATAATAAATATAAACAATAAATATAAATAATAAATATAAATAATAAATAATAAATAATAAATAAATATAAATAATAAATAAAAATAAATAATAAATAATAAATAGAAATAAAAAATATAAATAATAAATAAAAACGAAATATAAATAATAAATAAATATAAATAATAAATATTAAATAATAAACAATAAATAATTAATAAATCATAAATAAATAATAAATATAAATAATAAATATTAATAATAAATATTAATAATAAATATTAATAATATATAATAAATAATAAATAATAAATAATAAATAATATATAATATATAATAAATAATAAATAATAAATAATACATAATAAATTATAAATTATAAATTATAAATAATAAATAATAAATAATAAATAAATATAAATAAATAATAAATAATAAATAAATAATAAATATAAATAATAAATATATATAATAAAAATAAATAATATAAATAAATAATAAATATTAATAATAAATATTAATAATAAATAGTAAACAATAAATAATAAATAATAAATAATAATTAATAAGCAAATATAAATAATAAATAATAAATAAATATAAATAATAAATAATAAATAATATAGGAAACACATGTAAAAGTATGAAAAGATGTGATAATGGATGAAAAATCATGAAAACGCATGAAAAAGGATGGAGAAGTATATGAAGAATGAGGCATTAGAAAGAATGAGAACGCATGAAAACTCGTGACAACTCTGGAAAACTCCTAAATAATTCAACATAATCATCATAATAACCCACATAAAACCATTGATAAATATAACAAGTCATGGAAACCCAAATAAACAGTAATAAATGGAGAAACCGTTAAAACCCGTCAAAACGGTCATAAAGAGACAAAAACATTGGACTTGCATTAATGGAGATAACATATCATCCGAGAGCCCGTTTTAGATCTGCGACCTGTCAAATCAAAGATCATGAAACGATCTTCGACCTGAAAGGTGAAAGAGTCTGAATGAACAAGCGGATCGGAAGTTACAACCATTTAAAAAAAAGCTGATGGGGAACGGGTGCTAGAAACGAGGCATTGAAAAACATAACAAACCCGATACCCACTAAAAAGGCCATAACATATGATCTAGGAGTGCATGTGAGCACCGTGACTAGTCAAACTGAAGGTCATGGAACGATTATGATCTGGCTGGTGGAGGAGGCCGAACTGACATGCGGATTGATAGTTAGGTCTGTTTGAAGACAAGTTCGACGGGACACCAATGACGGAAACGAGGTTTCAGAGGCCATTAGAGGGATTTTTGGGGTCGAAAAACAAGACAGTATCTTTCTTGCGTTGACTTGGTGCGTTTCTCTCTTCGCTGGCTTCAATTTGATATGTGGTAGAGCCCAAACAGACACCTAGAGCGAAAGTTATGGCCGTTTGAATTTGGAGAACTTTTTTTTAACTTTCTTATAACTCTAATATCTTCCGCACCATTGACTGTCTCATGTTTTTGATTATATTTTCCTCTAGATCTCTTAATGATCTTCGATTTGACTGGTCTTATAGCTTCAACGAACGCCCAGATAAAAAGTTATGGTCGTTTTAGTGATTTTGGGGTTTCTCGTGTTTTTTTATTTTTTCATTTCATGTCACGGCGGTTTTACCGAAACCGCCGCTATTTCACGGCGTCTTTTTAAAAAACCACCGCTAATCCTCGAATAAAATAAAAAAAATAAATATAATAATGAAAATAATTTTTTTGGGCATTTTGCGATGGTATTTTCGCGGCGGTTTTTAAACCGCCGCGAAACGGCGGCCCGAAATGCGTTGCACGACAGTTTTAAAAACTACCGCGAAAAAACCACCGCTAAATGACAGTTTTATTGTAATGTAATAATCATCATCATATCATAATGATAAGATCAAAATCAGAATCTTGAACCAAATATATGATAATGGCATTTAATTTTGTAATGAATAAAAATGAAACATCAAGTCAATATTTTAAAATAAAAACATAGTTGTGAAATAAGATTGAAACATGTCCATGAATAATACGCATCATTTATTGACATAAATCACATTTCTAAATGTATTATAGGGATGTATAATTCTGGTCCCACACATTTACAATGAAATAATTATATAATCACACATTTGCCATAGAACATATTACAATCATTTTCATGAATTATCCAATGGAAAGGAATATGTTTAATACATATATCTTCAATCAAAATTTCATGAATAATATTTGGTATCCCCAATTTACATGTTAAAAGAAATATGTGTGCTATGAATTATCATTATTGGTAAAATAATATAAAAATCAATATGATTCTAAGATGTATATTGTAAGGAGGAGTTATTTTTTAAAATAATTTCATTTTTCATAAAATCATTTAATAAAAATATATATCTTTGAAATGAAAATTTTACTATAAAAATTATAGTTACTTATATTTATAGGTGTATTCAAACCAAATGTGTAATAAAATAAGAATATCACAATAAAAAGGTGATCGTTTCAAGAATCACCTAAACATAATTCCCCTATTTTCATTGTTTTTCTACCTCCTGAATAAAAGACACATATTTTTTAAAACATTAATAAAAAATGACTTATATTTCTTTATAGATATATTTTAAATTTATAAATACTATATTATATTTTATATTCATGAAGTTAAAATGGAATCATTTTGATATGATGTTTTTTATGTAAACTTCTATATATCATTGATTTCCCTAGTTTCAATCAATGAAATTTATAGATAATTAGGATTAAATGTATAATATTATAATGAAAATATACTCATGTTTATGTATTATATAGATTTTATAATATCAATTAATCTTGATGGTTGTATGAGTTGACCTTTAAATGTCTACATAGATGGTTAACAAATATTTGATGGGACGTTGTCGAATGTGTGGGAATTAAAAATATTACATTTATATTTTTCATAAATATGAAAATTAGAGTAGGTTGAGATAATAAAAATAATGTTAAATTACTTTGTAATTAGTTTTATATTATATCATCTTGAATGTAATTGGGATAGGGAAAATTAAATGAGTGATGTGTTAATAGATACTTATGCTCTCCTTGGTGTAGCATCTCTTGTATAAAACTATAAATCCCATGATGATTAGAGTTACATATCAATAATTTTACCCTATATAATCTATCGGTTTTGAAAAGTAGTATTTGGGATGAACATGAGATTCTTAATGTGTGTGAGCAATGATTTTTCAGGAAAAGGGATCCGTGTTATTTATTCTTTAGGAGAGGGGTATTTTTAGAATTAAATAATGAATAAAATAATATAACAAAGGTAAAATATTGTATGTTTAATTTTTTAAAATATAAAAATTATATAAATATAATATAATGGATTTATGTATTAAAATATCATTAATAATTTGAACTAATTATTAAATAAAATTAAAGTGTAGAAAGAAAGTGAAATTTTTTGTTTAATGAATCACTTTTGAATTTAGGTGTTGTAATGTTCTTTGTAGGGATGAAATTGTGTTTACCTTATTTTAATGGATAATTTTTTAAGTTTATTATATTAATGAATAGATTCATGTTCTATAATATATTATTTCATAATTACACATCATATCATCAAAATTATAATAAATCATTAATGTGAAAAACTATATTTTTACTATTCTCCCACAAATTTATGTAATTCTATAAATTCCAAAAAATAAACATTGGATAATTTTTTGAAGATTATTCCAAGAATGATATTAATTTTATCAAAATAAATTTCTATAATAGGTTTTTAATTGAAAATATGTTTTTATACAATATAGAAAAAATAAATTTTACTAAAAAATGTGATTATATGTTCATTGATTTTTCATAGGCCTGAATTTTATTTATTGTTGTATATTAATTTTCACATTTAGTTAATCCTATCATGATTAAAATTATTTTTATCAACATTTAAAATTTTTAGGCAAAATTTAAATTCCAACAATTAGGTTACTATTCCCAACTACCAAATTACTATTCCCAATAGCCAGTTTAATATTTCAACTATCACATTATTATTTTAATGGTTAGATTATCACCTATAATAAAAATTAAATTTAATAATTCTTTATTTAACTCAATCTCTCACAAGTATCTATATTTATATTTTCTATAATATTGGTTGGTTTAATAATATTTTGATTCTTTTCAATAGTATTGATCATTGGGGTGAATATTGTAGTAGACTTGGGAAATCCATTTTTACAATTTTATCATTTTTATATTATATTTTTTGTCTAGTTGTAATGACAAGAATTTTAGTATACTTAATTTTTAAATAATAGTAAATTATTTAATAATTATTTTTTATCTCTTTATGTGTATATTTATATATATCATATTATAACACATATTAATTTAAAGAGAAAAATATCATTTATAAAATCTATTTATTTACATTATTCCCACTTTTATATATTTTTCGCTAAAATTTCAATTTGAATTCTCAGTTGATAATAAATTAGGTTACATCGATTTCACTGTTTCCTCGGGTTCCCATGTCACCTCTTCATACATATTGTTCCGTACGACACATTGGCAGAGTCATATGTGTTGTTTTGATGAACATAGACTCCACAATCAATGATATTTATCAGTTGTTGTTCATAATAGATTTTATTCCTTAGATGTGTAGCTCCTGGATTCTTAACATGTGAGGGATTAAGTATGTTCATCATTAGGAGTGATTGATGGAACACGTCATAATCATGAACAACTCTTGGCCATAAATAAAGCTTATAAGAAAACACACATATGAGATTGTGGATCTCAATGGTACCAATGTACATTGGGATATACACCTCTTTCATTCCAAACAAGATTACTATATTCCTTGTTGATATTCAAATTGAAACATTGTCTCCAACATATAACTCCATCTTTCATTGATGATTTTCATAATATCTATCTTTGTAAAATTTATTATATTTTATATGTTGTTTTATTGCATGAAACATTTCAATTATCTGATAGAGAAGATCTAGTCCAAGTGAATTTTGTTTCTCAACATCATCCTAACATGTTTTAGTTATACATTACTTTTTATACCGATCATTATATAGAGACATTTGGATAATCAAGTGGAAGCAATTTTTATATGAGAACTCAACCAATGGGATAGTTTGATACCATCTTTTTTAAATTCCATTATGTAGGATATTATAAGATACTAATTTATATGAATATCCCTTTGAGATTGGACTTAATTTTGGTGATGATAAGTCATGGTCAAAATCTGTTTAGTACTCAAATAGTATTGAAGGATTATCCATAATTTAGATGTGAACCATGGATCATGATCAAAGATGATTAAAAGTTGTACACCATGAATCCTCACGACTTCCATAACCTACATATTATTTTTTTTTCCAAAAAGGATATATTCCCAAAAATAATAATGTGGATAGTATTGGTGGGTCGATCAATCACAACCCATATCAAATTGTTCCCTATAGATTTCCTCATGATACTAGTGTCAATGCCCATTGGGGAATTATACCATTTTTTGGTTGGTTATTTAATGTCCTCATAACACCCTTCCTACATAATTCACTATAATTTAACTTGGTAACGCACCAAACACCATGATATATACTCTATAATCTTATTCGACATGTTATCTCACTAGAAGTGTTGTCGATTATAACAGTACATCTTGGTACTTCAATGATTGATATAAAAAGAATGTTTTTGTTAATTATCCAATAGTTCTTTATTTATTTCATGTGATGAAGGAACAAATAGTATCATTCTAAACTGAATAACAACATCATTATTATTATGGAACTCGGGTAGCTTCCATTTCCTTACCATTGTAATCTTATTTTGTAGTTCTAGATTATCACATTGTACCTCCATTGTCTTATATTGGATAGATGTTTGGACAATAATTTTGGAAAGGATGTATGTATTCCCCACTATTATGATTTCAAGATACATTCTTTGAATATCTACGTTGATAGGTTCTCTCTCAATCAGCATCCTCGATATAGTAGATTGTTTTTCTACTATGAGCATCATCTACCTTGCTCCCCATTCTGGTATTTTAATGAATATAGAAATAATAGTTATTGATTAATTCTAACTAAATTGGTTGATTCATGTTGATCTACTTATGTTTGAATATATACAATAAACTCATATTATCGGTATGTATGTCAAACTTATCACCATATTGATAGGGTTTCCAACTATTTAGAGAAAATATCAACGATTCAAATTAAAGATCATGATTTACATAGGTATACATTTGAATCCCCAACTATAATGATGTGTAGGATATCAATATTTCATTCTTCATGAGTACAAAACCCATTAAATTAGTAAATGAACCATTGTATTTCACAAAACCTTATCCACTTGTGGTTTATATTAGTACAAGTTCATTAATTAGCCTCTTACAGAGATCCTTAAAAATCCCATCCCAATATTTAATCATGATAAAATATACCCATTATATGTTAACTTATTTATCTAGATAGGAAATCATATGATAATTGTTAGAAATGTTTAGTAGTATGATGCTATGCTATAAAAACTGTGAATTTCTATGAAAATTGTTGGTCTGGTGCAATAATCAATTCCTGTTATCTTTTATGGGTTGATATAAATTTCTACATGTGTGATAACATCCCCCAAGAATGCATCTTGTTGCATAAAAAATTCACACTTTATGAACTAATCATCAATTTTCTCTTTCCTTAAATTCTACTGAAATAAAATTATATGTTCTCTATTTACATGTATTCTCTTAGACTTTATGAGAATATCAACCATAAACACTAACAAATATTTTTGAAGGTATTATATAAAAAAATAAGTCATCAAATACATGGGGATTTCAGGAGAATCAATATGTATGAGGGGAATTACTATAAACTCATTGTGCCCGTACATTGTATGAAAACATTACGTTATGAATGCTTCCCTTGTTCACCTTAATGAGATGATATAATGAACAAATATCCACCATTTAGATGTATAATGATTCTCATATAGGATTGAAAAAGTCATAAACCATTTTTAGAGGATACATATTCATTATGGTGATCTTTTCATGGTCATAATATTTTACAAACAATCCCATTGATCATCCATTGTTCTTGATAATGATCCATCCCTCACTCTAAGGTGATGCACTATATCATAAGATCCCTTTGTCTAAATTCTATTGAAATAACATTTTCAGCTCCTTAAATTAGATTGGGGGTATCTGGTAGGGGTATGATGAGATAGTAGAGGCTCCAGTTATGATATCTATTGAGAACACTACCTCATGATATTCAGGAAGTAAAGATAAATCTTCAAAAAATATATCAGTTTTTTCCATAATAATATAAATTTCTTATTGTATGATAAAATCATTTAAATAATCTATTTGGAGGACTTATTCTTCTCCACATTTTTTCAACACCCATACCATTGAGGGATTTTTCAAATGATATTCATAATCATTATTTCATTTATAGAGGATAATTCAATGGTTTAAAATATAATATTAGATTTCCACTTCTAGACAGTTGTTGTGTGATAAATATAATGACGGCCTATCCATGCCCAATATAGCCTCAAATTATACCAAGGGAAGTATTTTGATATTATTCATAAGAATCGTACCACAAATATTTATTGCATAATAGTCTGAAACATGGTTTTCAAGGATATCGCCACTATTTTTTTACAGACTTCTCTACTTCAATTTATAATGGATTTTTATCAATATTATTAGAGAACATGCATGATTTAAATGAATGTGTAGATATATAGTAAAATAAAACATATCCCATTTATGAGTGAATAATATTTATTCTATGTATAACTTATTTTTCATGATGCACATCAATAGTAGTGTTTGAATAAGCATTCGAGTTCTCATTTGAATTTATAGGTTTTGTACACTGATTAGCCTAAAGGACCCATGGTTTAGTGAACCCCCATTTACACATACATTTCTACATGTAATTTCTTAATTGAACTATGGGTGGTGGGTTAATTGGTTCCTTAAATTCATCAATTAGGTTGTTCAAATTATTCAAAACTCATCAACATTCATGATCTTGGTGTCCCTCTCTCACACACTATTCTCATTTCCACATCTCATTAGGACAATTCCCATGATTCTTATTCCCACATTATTGACATGTGAGAAGTCATCTCCACTTTCATCATTATAAATTTTTCCCCCAATCATGAAACTCTGTTAATATATTCTTATGTATACAACCATGGAAAAATTATACGAAATCCATATCTTCTTTGAGAGAAAATCGAGTAACATATTCATAAATATCAAATTCTTAGATATCTAGATACTTTTGAAGGTGTGGTATTAAACCACTAATGAAACTCTCTAATTATCTACCATTATTGATAAAAACCCCAAGAAATATCTTAAAATCCTTCTAAATATTTTTTCATAATCTATGATAAATTAACCTATATATTTCATCACCTCAATGAATTCTCCCTCCATCGTTGTTCGACGAATTCAAGGGAAATATATAATAATAAATATTTTTATAATGTATTCCCACTATATAATTTCCATTTAAACCTTCTGTTTGCGGTTATTTTTTAATCCGTTGATATGATTATCCATCTAAATGAGAAATGACTCCACTCACCCTCTCCATATTAGCAAAAATGGACCATAGAAATGAAATTCTTCATTTTGGTAACCCATAGTTTTGTGACTAGTGGATCAGATGTTCCACTAAAAATCGTTGGGTGTATCCACATAATGGAATCAATAGATTGTTTATACATTTTGGGAGAAGACCACCATTCAATATGCTTTAAGCTATTATTCATATCCAGATACAACTCAATATGAATTTCAATGATGTTTTGAATTCCACCACCCACAACATTAGGGATATCGTTTCGACAATTGTTACATTATCCCTCACATTTGATGTTGGCCTAGTTTATCATAAATCCCAGCATTTTCTAAAATATGAATGTTTTGGTAAAATGTCTTTCATCAAATAATTAATAATTTATTCTTTTGTAAAATTAACATTAAAGTCATATATTATGGGATCCAATTTTTTATCCATTACTATATATATAAATTTATTATGATTTAACAATATATATAATTATTCCTTTGGTTTTCATAATTGTATTCCAATATCAATTACTAAATTAATTAATTGTTATCTAACACCAACTATGGTATACCTACATTCTCTTTCATTTCTAGTACATTATTTTAAGATAAACATAAAAATAACTTTGAAGTCATGGATCAATAAGTTTTACATCTTGGGAAAATTAGGCTCATACATGTCAATTGCATAATAAAACACCACCATTTTAATAAAATATTAATATTTATCATTTTTAGGTTCTAATTATCCTTAGTACATGTATTCACCAAATGATATTCATCAATGAAATGGGTGAGCTAAAATCCCATTAACATGATAGATAATTAACAAGAACAAATATAAGATGGGTGAAAATAATAATCATCATAATATCATAAGTAGAAGATAAAATATATATATATATATATAGTGATGGAAAAATATGATTGTGGAATGGAAAATGATAACTAAAAAAATTTATACATCATGTCTTAGGTTTCAAATAACAAATATAATTGTCAAAAAATCTAACATCATGTACATGGATAACATATATGCATAATCAGAACATCCTCATTGCTTAAAATCTAGAACCGAGTTTAATGATAATACACATCATCTGATGGGATACATCACATTAACCTATGAATTAGAGGGATATATAATTTCAGTCCCACACATAACAAAATAACAAAAAAAATTATCATACATACCTTATATAATGTTTTATAATCCTATTAAAAATATAATAGAAAGGAAAGGGTTTCATAGGTATTTAATATATAACGATTTCTTTAATAAACACAGGGTTCCCAAATTTAGTATTTAAAAACATATTTTGTTTATGAATCATCAATCTATAGTGAAGTGGAAGAAACTCAATAAGAGTCAAATATGTGTTTTATAGGAATGGTTATTTAGGAAAATATTTTTATTTCACATTAATTGATGTAAGAAATATATAAATCACTAAAATGAATAGGTAATAATAATGATGTGAGATTTATTGAGGCCAATAAGTGTTTACATAACAAATATTTCATGAAATAAGGATAGCATAAAGAAAATGAGTTGTGCTAGAGAATCCCCTTACCTTAATTCTCACATTGATTCATCATTTTCACCCCCTAAATAATAAAATAGATTTATTAAAACATAAAAATATATGTAAATTATAGTCATATATTCATATATATTTCATTTATATTTAGACTATTATATTTTTTAATTTCAATTCAGGAAATTGATGATTTTTATTATCAGTTTGTTCCTAAAAATTTCCCATATCTCTTTGATTATTGTATTTTACTCAATGTAATTTATATAAAATTATTATTAAATACATATAATTATATTACATATTATAAAATGATTATATATAATATATAGTTTAAATTATATATATGTGATGATAGTTATATGTGTTGACATCACAATGTCCCTGTATGTCGTTATCTAAACATTGACGAGACATTGTTGGAAGATTGTCAATGGAATTATGAAATTTTTATTTTTCATAAATATTAAAAACTATAGTTTTTGTTGTCACCAAAAAATTAATATTTTGTAATGTAACATAAAATAACCATTAAATAATTAATAAATTATTATTTCAAAACCAGGATTATCATTTCATAAATTAAAATAAACTAAATCAATATTTTTTGTAACCTCACTAATACTAATAATTGTAATATTAGTAGAGGTTGGATTAATAGTCACAATAACCTATCCACGAATAATATTAGTAGAAGCGTGTTCAAGTGACACATTGAATCAGAGACCACCTGGGTACCCATAATAGAATCCATCACTTCGACTACAAGAACAATTCCAATAAATTTTTTTCCCAATTAGATCTCAACAATTTATATCTTATGAACAAAAATATTTTTAATATTCATATAAATTTTAGAAACAATAAGAACCACATGAAAAATACAATATTAATAACTTATACACTATATTCATGATGAATTATGATCCATGTAATATAACCCAATAAACAGAAGTACAAATAACGGATTCCATATGGAAACATTATAACCATGTTGTGAAAATATATAAAACAATATCTAATTGATTATCAGGTACATCGAGTGATAATACATAGAAACCATTGTGGTTTTGGGATAAGGATATGGTCGTTATACATTAAAAACTGATAAATTTTCAGAATCAATTCTCATTTAATTTAATGAATATTGATAAAGCTTAGAAACATGTGGAAATCATCAGAAAGGATAGTGGTGATAACACAAATAAAGATGTCCATGATAAAACTCGTAATGTCGAACCAATTGAAAAGTCTTTAGGTTAATAATTTATTAAAAAAGAGGATGTCTTTGTGGAATTTTAATAATAAAAACCACCTCTACCACTTCTATAAAGGATGAAACAAGGAAAAGATATGTTAAATATAAAAACATTTAGATATGTTTATGAAAATTAATGTCAACATAACCTAGGAAGAATAAATAACCCATATGCCTTATTATTCCGTTTATTTCTTGTATTTTTTCTCAAAAATAAAAAAATTTAATACTTAAGAGCCATATTCTTAAATGAATTATTCTTTATAATAGTTCTGTGAAATATTACACAAAATACATGATACCATAAAAGTCCTTCTTCCACCTAAACTATGGGGAAATTAAATTATGGAAGACTATTGTGTGATCATATTAAAAGTATAAATCTCATTCCCATGAGTGTATTCAAATCGATGGGGCTCATGTACTTGATACCAATAATATATTCTATTAAACTCGTAGGCTGTTCAGCCATGTATCCATAGAAAATTCTCTAATATGCTTTACATAATTTTTTTATTTTCATCTATTAACATTGATATCCTTATATTGAACATGAATGAATAGGGATATGTACCCATAATTCTTAGGAGAAAATTTCTATCTATAAGAAAGAAATTAATTAATGTATATTGAAGAAGGTTGATATTCGGTGTTGGTGAAGAACATGTTGTATTCAACTTAGTGAAAGACACTATGAAAAGTTGAACATTACAGTTTCAATCCATATTTATAATCAATGATAGAGATGATTCAATGAAAATGATAATGATAAAGAGATCATATATCTTGATGAAGATAAATATAGTGATCACATGGATGGAAATTACTCTGATCCTCTAAAAAGGAATACCTCATCAGAATTGATTCACATCTAGTTCTACAAAATACATGAAGGACTGATATAATGGAAGTATATGATTAATTAAACAATATAGATTAGATTTTATAATGGTTCCATAATCCTAGAAATAATCCAGATGAGTACATCAGAATTCATTAATATTTTTAATTTAAATATTGAAAATATTAAAATTCCAATTAACACCATGTTAAAGCATTACCCGACATTAAAATCTCACGATATAAAAAATAAATACCTTGAGTATTACACATCATGTAATAAATACATTAGTAGAAATCCTTGTGGGGGTTCAAAAATCATAGACCCTAGTTTCACAGTATACCCCTGTTGATCCTCAATCGTTGGCCTCCCCTCTCCAATGAGACTAGTGACTACCAGCCACACTCTCTATACTCATTAAACCATTGGCCACCAAACTCTAATCCCCTAATACATTAAATGTTATCCCTTCCCATTTCTCTTATACTCTATGATCATATCCTTCATCCTCCATGTAATGAACTAAACTTGTCAAATGTAAATCCCAACAGGACGATGATCGTATATCTCCCATGTTTCCATCAATTATACTGTTGACGCAACCTGAAGATATTAATCATACCGATCCACATATATATCTACCACTCCAATCATATCCATAAATTCCCATTCCACATTTATCCCATTCTTTGGTTCATCACTGTTCATGTACCTACACCCATGACTATACTTCACTACTCCCAAGCATCATCTACACTTAGTCCACTCACATACCAAGCCGATAAGGTCTAAATTGATCATAGACATATTCACTTGTGATGAAAACTATATTCACATGGAGTTAAAAAATTTAATTTTTTGATTCATCTCTCCGTCTTCACTGAGGTATGTGATATGATTTTATAGGAGTTTTTATGGTGTTCTTTAAATTGTTCAATATGGATGTAATGCATCCCACCTTTTTCCTTTTCAGAAGTCCTTAGAAGCCCACCATGGGGAATTTAAAATTCGAATTAGTATTTAAAGAGATGATTTCCCATTTTCACACCCTAATCACCCATGGATCATGACCCGAACAATATGGATTCTTCTAGGAGTTGAGCATTTATTCCATGAGACCCACAATTTTACATGATACAAGTATGGGAAAGAGAACCAAGCCATAGGGTGCTTCTCTATAGATTCTAAAATGTGGTATGTGTCACACATGAATTACTAGAAGAGATTATCAAGGAAGAATTATTTATAATGTGGTAATCGTCCAAGATTAATTATGATACGACCATTCTATTAATAGGACACAACAATTTTTTATTTTAATATGAGACTTAGGTGTGAAAGGCTCATGAATATTTTATGTGAGAAAGAAACAACACTCACCTATACGTTAATCTCTTTGTATATTATGCTACCCATCATAATTACTATCTAGGGATGTTGGAGTCAATAAACCTCATCATTCTCTAAAATATGGGGATCTCGAGGAATTTCAAGAGGCATTATAGTTGGAACCCAAGTACATTGAGCATTTTGATTAGGCTTTTACTCACACATCCAAATACCATAACCGACCCCTAAGGCCTATATTCCTAATTCTATATTTTCACATGCATTTACCTTCACCCCATAGTCTTGTTCTGCTCTAGCTTCCTCACTATCCACCACCACCATGCTACAAACACCTTCCATAAATGCACTAAAACCACCATTTCCATATGATATACGACAAGTTATCCATTGTATTCTTTAGAATTAGGGCCTATTTTTCCTCCAACTCTACACCCCATTCATAGAGATATATTATTTTACTACCCACTACATACCACCAGAAACTACATCTACCTACTCACCATGAAGTGTCGGCCTTGCTTCATCCTCCATGACCATCCCATATCATACCTAGGATGACCTTCCTCTATAGATTATAATCCCAATCACCCAATAAGTGTTTATAGAAGATAAGACATGGTCAGACTAGGGACCATCCGTTATTTCTATTGATAGTGTAACTTTTTCTTATCAAACAATAATACATTCGACCCATATATTGATGAACCCCTACTCACCACATATCACAACTGATCCCACTACCAATATCGCCAATCCTACAATAATGGTCCATGAACCTATATCTACCACCATTGATGACATAGATAGGGAAAATCTAATCTTGATACCCACTTATTTCTAGGGGATTACCATTATAGGTAGCAGTGATGTGTCATATACTATTTAGATATTCCCATGTACCCCACCCATATTTTATAATTTTTCATGGTGTCACATTTTTACCCTATTGTTATTCCAAAATACATGAGGTATATTTTATCATACATCTCTATTAGATATGTTTTGTAATACATGGATTTACTATTTTATTTTTTTATATCTTTTCTTATTATTATATTTATAACTTCAGTTCATCATCCATTCTTATTAACATCACATTTGGTCAAGTCACTAGTCTCCCACAAGTGATATATTAACATATGACTGAAATATTGTTCCATATTGAAGATCTACAATTTATTATTATATAGAAAAACCTTTAAAAATAAGAATAGAATTTATAGCCTTTCCATGAGTGTTCTAGTTGGCCCATTCATGAGGTGGTAAACTCAATCAAGCACCTCCATGAGCTCGACAATAATACCACCAGTTCCACTATAAGGAATTAAACATCTAAGTTAATGAAAATAACTGAAAAATAATTTACCCATATATATGGATTATGAAATAATTAATATCATTTATGGGAGGTAACACATATTTTATATTTTCTATGTTTTCATAGATCTTCATAGGAATTTTTTGTTCCCCTTTCTTTAAATTTTTACTCATAGGTCATGTAAAATATTATTTTAGTCGATTCATGAATTTAACTAATACTTTTTCTTCTAACAGTCACTATGTTCAGTAGACAATTTTTCTACATCAATATTAATAAATTCTTATATAATAATTGGTAATATAGTATATTTAGTTTTAACAATTATTATTTTTTCATGTAGAAAAAATTTACATCACCATCCAGTAATTTCCCTAATATAATGAATATTATATTTGGTATTCCAAGTATCCCAAATTTTAAGTTCATATTTTCCATTTCATTTTGACTATGGTTATATTTATATCTCTCCCATATCTATTTCTATAATAATTCATACATTGTATCATTTTAATTGTGGGGGAATCATTATTGAGTTTTATTTTCATTAAGAATGGAATTTTCTAATTTTATTTGGTCTAGGACAGATTATTCATTAATATATTTATTTAATAAGAATTATCCCTAAACCCATTTAAATAAAAGATTTTTTAGATATAATAGAAATCTAGTTTTGTTCATTTTTTTCATTTTGTCATGATTGCTGAGTTCTTTAATTTAATTATATTTATATATTCTTGCAGTTTATTTTGATTGACATAGTATTTCACACTGTTTATTTAGTGATTTCTAGTAATTATATATTCATATTCCTAATAGAATTATAGTGTTACATTTTTATATTAATTTCTTGAGAATATATCATGAGAAATATATAAGGAATGTAAACCTATTAGAAGATGGAGTAGTACCATATCAAGGATATGACCAAATGACTACACTTTTAAAATGATTGGGTCAATAATTACTGATCCATTTGTCCTGAAAACCACCTATATATTATGGCTTATTAAGACTACAGAATCCATGAATGGCCTTATTTGGATTGACCCATATAACTAGACCATTCCATCCCATACTACCATTATCTTGATATAATTTCATGATTGTCATTTGAATAAATTTTGGAACTCTATCACTACATATTCATGTAATATTTGGAGTACTAAGGTGGTGATTGTTAATTATTTTGAATTATATGATATAAGTGTTCGACTGTTCTTTTTATGTTCCATTCAGGAATATCCAATTTTAAAAAAGAGGATTAAAATAATTTTGGTGTATTAGGAAAGTCAAACTTCAACATTTTCCAAAATGATGAATCTTTTTTCTGATAATATGTGGTTAGGTGGTGGATGGGAGTTATGGATGATGCATGAATTTAAAGAAAGAGAAACAATTTATTATACCTTCATTATATTTATTGAACATCCATGACCTACAATTAGTTTATAGGATTGTAGAGATATTTGTTCCTAGAGGATATTTTTCTTTTATTTATTCTTGATAATAATTTATTAAAAATGATAGTTTACCCTTATCATCAGGCTTTATTTTTATTATCTTGGAAGCTTCCCTCGGTTACGGAGCCATTTGAACATCATTTCTGATGGCATCGTGACAAATTTTATATTTATGTTTATGGAATAGATATGTTATAACCAATGAAAATTTATGTTTGAGGAATAATTATTTAGGTAATGAGAAATATTGTAGTTGTATTTTACATTGTGTTATGAGAGAATATTTTTTGTTACATAAATTACAGTAAGGGTATATATTCTTAGGAACAGTTATGAAATATTAATTATAGGATGAGTCTATATAAATATACAACATGAAAATAAGGTAGGAATGTTTTTCAATAAAAGAATTATTTCATAGTAAATTTTTTTTCTCTTGGCCTTAGTTTTTTTGTAATAGGTTGTTATGCATGATTTCTATTCAGTCATTGACAGATTTATAAGCAATTTTGAGATTTTCTTTTATTGAGGACATGAAATTTATCAAGTGTGGGAGAATTTGTTGATATATAATCCATTATACCATATGAATGTATATTATTAAGGATTAATAATAATTTATGATATAATACACAACATTATGATGAGTTTTTCCAAAGAATATGAACCCAAGACTCAAAAGAGATGACAATAGAAAATAAAAAAAATAAACATTTAACATTGTGAATCTAAAGTACTCAATGCGTATCCCTCAGGAAGAGAACTATCACACTGAATTCTATCCCAAGATTCCAAATTTAAAGAATTGAAAAAGGTACATTATTTGAATCCATGAAACAAACCATGAATGAATCATATCAAAAACCACGATGGAGGTACAATATGTAAACATCATATATTACATGAAATGATTAAAACCAGAATACCACCAATGATTCAGGCTATTAAATCTTAGTGATCCATGATCATTAGAGACTTTAATAGATGTAAAGTAGATAATTAGAATCATATTTATGAATCATGTAAATTGATAAATATATGTCACTTGATGAATTTTCACAATGTGAGTAATTTACATGTAGTGAATCGATTAACACTATAAATATTCGACTGACACTCAAAACCTAGAAGGGCTTGTGAAGATGCCAATGTTTCGCATTTTCTTCTTAATTTAATTACTAATTTGATCGAAAAATATTTTTATTTCTTTCCTTTCCTATTTTAATTATTATTATTTTACTTATTTACATTATGAGACTTGTCCGTTACTTTTTTTATTCTGTCATTTGAGTCCAATTATGATTTCTAGTAAACATCGAACATTATTATGTTATTCATTGTTCCTTTATTAATGTTATTATATTATTGGTTTTTAATTTTTTTAATCCATGATATCATTAATAAAACATTATTAATTTACATCCCAAGCATTATACATCGTTCCTTGTGTTTATTTAATACATTCGTGTGTAGATAATTTTCTTAGTCTTAGGGTTTGACAGTAATGGTGGGTTTAAATATAAAAAATCTATATATCAAAACATTAAAATCTTGTAGGTAGTAAATAGCTTAATATTTTTTAATCTAATTCGTTTACACCACCCTGCTCGTGGGAGATTTAATCAACGGACCACGATCTATTTTTTTTGGAAAATCTAGGACCAATAGCCCATGTCAATTTCTTACATGAATTCTATCCCAATTAACCTAGGTTTTTGAATATATTTATATAAAATAATAGTATCTGATTAGGTAGATCCAATTATTTATACCATGAAAAATTGGTGACCTTTTTTATTGCTTCGTATCCTAAACTATGTGTCTATTCCATGAGTGATTAATAATTATCCACTAACTATTACATGCAATTGTTCTTGATCCTTTCCTTACATCTAAATTATATACCAAGATAATTATTTTGAATATAACCAAACCTAAGAGAGATTATGGTGACTACTACTATGATTTTCTTACCTCTAGGTTTCCTCCATACTAGCTATCAAATTGGGTTATTCCCTGAACCACCAAGGTGCTACAACTATTTAGTAGAGTGTAGTATAGGAAATAGAAATTATAATTCCATCTTTGACCATATGTAATAAATGATTTGATGCAGTCCAATAAATCCTCATAAGTATATCTTACCTCTTTTCAAAAGGAAATATCATTCTATTTTTCTGACTTGTGTTATAAAATAATGGTATTTCACCATGATAACAAATTATTTACATCATTTCAAAATCAAATGTTTCATCATCCAAAAAACATATATATTGTTAAAAATTATCTATATTAAAGGATCTAATAATGATGTTTAATTTTTGAAAGTAAATTTCCCCTTTATTTTCACATCACATTTTTGAAAATAACAATATAAAGCATCATTAACTTATTCTTATTTGATATTGTTATTAAATTTTTTCTCAAATCACATTATATGTTTTTTTGAATATAATGAAATATTTATTCCACATTTTTCATTTTTTGCGTTACCTTCCAACCAAATTTTCATGGTCTCTAAAGTAAATTATTTTCTACATATAATATAAAATATTCAATATACAATTTTGTCCAATAATAAAATATATAACTATTTTTATATAGTTATTTTAAACCCCAAAAGTATTTTTATCTCAATAATTCTTTTTTCACATATCTTATCCATGATTGAGGATATTCATTATATTTTAACATTATACTTTTTTACTTGGATTTATTGTGTGACATTCTATTATTTCGATGATAAGATAAATCTATCCATCATAAAAATGAATAACTTTTATTCTAATTCCTTTGATTGGTGAACACATTATATTTCCAATAATTTAGTGATGTATGATCACCCAAATTCCTTGAATTTATTTTTTGGTTATGTTTCAGACATAATTGTATAATATTTATCTTCAAAATATATATACTATATTAATTATAATTATTTAATCGTATTTATTTCAAAAATTAATGAATATCTATAGATGCCCATTATTTTCCATGGGTTAATCATTTTTTTATTTAATTATGTGAATTTTTTTGAAAATGTTATGAAATCCATTTTAATACAGTAGGTCGATTATGATGTGTAAAATGAATTCCATTTTATTTCCATTGGGTAATAGTGATATAATGAATTATTAACATCCTCTGGTATATGTATGTATTTATGAATTATGAGTGGGGCCTTATTTCTCCTTCCAATGAATTAGATAAATGTTTATATCACATAAAATAATGTATTCTATTGAACATTTTCGTTTCCTAAATGTGTGGGCCTTTATTGTGTAGCTCATTAATGTATTGATATTTTATAATAATTTTTGTGATGAATTTGTGTGATGGACTATTTTATTATTATTATTTTGACTATGTTAGTCTCTCATGGATGATGTTTTAAACTCATATTTCCCCCACATCATTGATTAACTTCGTATGTTATGCTATATTTAAAGTTAAGGCTCATTTTTATGGTCTCTTGATAGTTCAGTTTTATTTAATGATATATCAATATTATACACATATTTTCATTGGATTATATCTAATGATATTTAACTGTGATTGCTTCAGATTACCTTTACTAAGATTCTATGGTTACCAATTCATTTATTCAATGATAAGATAATTATATCCATTATTACAAATAACATTATAAAAAAATTAGTATTTTATTATATTTCACAATAGATAATCATATAAATAATATTATAAAATAATACAAAATTTTTAAAAATAATAATTATTACTAAATGTAATACTATTAAATTTATTTGAAAACTGAAAAAGTATAACCTTGAAATTGTGTACTTTATAGGATCAAACTCTACTAGGGATATTATACCTATCATAAAAAAAATAAAAGAAAAATAACATTAATAATATACTAATTATTATCAAAATAATTATAAAAACCAATAAAATGGATTTGTAAATGTTCACGTGTATTTGTAAATATAAAGGATATAATTTGAAATATTTCCATTATTGTATAATTGTTATGTTATTATTACATGAACATTTGTTAATATAAATATTAGAAAATATAACCATTGTGAATTTAGTTCACTTGTAATTATTTTACCATTATAATTTGTTTTTATAAAGGGGAAATCAATAATATAATTTATGTAGATGGTAGAAACTATGGAATCATCTATTAGGATCATGCCTTTTGAATTAAATTTTTATGAAGATGGGAGAGGCAATAAATCATTAATTTGTAAAATTATGTAAATAAAATAAAGGATTAAAAAGTGAGGCTTGAACGAAAAGGAATATATAAGAAATTTACAGTAGTGTGGATCACCAATAGTTTAATGTTATTATCACCCCACATTAAACTACCACCATTACACACCTTACCCTTGGGCCATATTCCGGTGTGATAATTTTTATTGTATCAAGACCATTATATCAAAAAAGATGAATTTCCTTTTTATATTTGAAATTCCTATTTCATAAAATTCAATTTTTAATATTTTTTAATTAAATACTCTTGAATAAGTAATGAATATGATAAATTGATATTTAGAATAAATAAAACAATTTTTTTCTGAAAATATGATCACTTTATTTGTTTACGGATTAATTATAAATAAAAATTAATATTATTACATTATCTTATAAAAAATTAATTTTCTAAATTTTAAATATAGTAAAATTTAATAACATCCTAAAGTTTTTTTATATGTTCTAGAAAGTTGGTGAAGTCATAAAAACTATACCTTTTTTAAATAAATAAGAATTTTTTATTTCGATGTTATGATTATTAAATTTAGGAAACTATTTTTGTAAAATAATAATTATATTTGAAATTAAATCATTCTAATTTGTTTCGGGTAATATTTTATGTATTTTTTAATTACTTTATCATTCACATAATAGTAAATATATATTTTTGGGTTGTAAAAATGTTTTCTGACTTCATAAATATGTAATAATGATGTAATAATTGATAAAAAAGTTATATACTACATATATATTTTATATGATTTTTTTAGTTTTTTAATGAATTTAAATTAACATCAAAATAGATAAAAAAATTCAAAATTATTAAATGGGAATTATTATTATGAAAACTATATTTTTTGAGAAATACATATTTTAATGGTAAAATTAATACTAAAAAATAAATATTCATCAAAATGTAATAAAATATTCTAAATCCATACATAAACATATAAACCATTATTAAAAACTATGGAGTCATTTTTTTCATTTCCACGAAATTAAATTTGTAGTCGCATATTTATAAATGGATAAATAATTTCCACTATTTTACTATAAATACACACACTTATTCTCATTCGTCTCAACTATAAATCCCATAAATAAAAAAATGTGATCATTTCCCCTATTCAAGTCTCATTAATGGTGTCTCTATTTTCCTAATGTTTAACTCTCTAGGTTTAAGGAAGTTACATCCCCAAGTAAAAAAACACTCCAATTATTCAATTCCATTCATGTATCGATATTATTGTATGTCTTCTAAATGTTTAATTATAGTTTTTTCATACAATTGTTAATATTGTAATAGTTTGAAAAAGTTGTTTTATCAATGGTATACCTTATTTCCCTCTCATTATTCCATTCCCTTAGTCTTTTATGTACATCTGTGAGGCTCCTAAATTCATTTCTAGGATTTATTTCGATAACATGAAAGCATCTTATATTATGAATATCTAAAAAATCATTATTTTATTGGCTTATTGTATTACATTTAAAAATATTATATTTAATGGGGATCTAAAATTATTAAACCCACATTCCCACATCAATGGTTAAAAATGATGAAATGTTCATTTTTAAAGATCTTATATACTAAATGATTTTACATAAAATTAGTTATGTAACCCCCATGGGATTTCGATCAGAGGATTTGTAATAATATGTGTGGATCACATTAATTATTTCATATTAAGGGTTCACCCTAATAGGACACTGAGGAAGTTGCTAATGAAAAATTCTCTCGATATGGCTTATTTAATGATTAATAACTGAATAACCTTGGAAAGTATGTTCAATTAGACCTTAGACTTGTATTGCCTCTATTGCTGACATCTATGATTTGATTAATCAAAAGGATATTATTATCAGGGAGGAGTACTCAAATGTAATCCTTGAATAGAAGTGATTCTATAACCATCTGCTCCTTGATGACATCTAGTGGATTGGTGAATGAAACAAAAAATGGATGACCCATTCTAGGCACACTATCATTCGGAGGCTGCTATTGAATAAATTACCAGTTGATATTAATCTTTAACGAGTCAGTATTTCTCGGTTCTGTAAATGTGATTTATGAAACCAACACTAAGAGGATGTAAAACAACATTTTAGGAGCTGCGAAACATCATTTTATATATGGAAAACTATGCTACATAATTTTAATTGCAGGTTGTAGAAAAAAATCTCTGTCTATATTTCTCTTGATAGTATTCATAAGTTATCACTTTCAATGAAGATCACATTTCTCCTCAGAGACTCTAGTTCTGAAATAATTCTCATTATATGGAGGAGCAGGAACATTTCTATCCACAACAGGGTGCTCATCAATACTGGTGTCGAAATGGGAAACATATATGATGCAGTGAAGTCTACTAATAATCTTCATTCCAAAAAAAGATACAACATAGTTGTTGAGCTCTTGATTCTAAGACAAATTCAGGTTAGAGGAATTTCCCAACCCCAATGGAACTTTGGAGGTTTTTTGGATCCCCCTTTTACTAGTTGGGTAAAATGTAATATAGATGTTTCCTCTAGGGGTTACCTAGGCCCATCGGGTTATGGTGAAATTTTTAAATACCATCATGGAGATGTTATTGAGTATTTTTATGGTCCTTGTAGCATTACCATTGCACATGAAGCGTAGATTATGTAATTTATTATAGTAGTTGAGCTTTCTTAGAAAAGACCATAGAGATGAATATGGCTTGAATGTGACTTATCCACTTTTGTGCAAGCAGTAAGAGGAGAACATTTGCATTTAGCTTGGAAGGTAACAAAAAAATGGGTGAAATTTCATGAAGGACATTCCCAGATAAACTGCATCATCACTCATTCCGTCAGAGAAGCCAACTATATTGTTTAAGGCCATCCATCAAATGCGTCTCTACTGAAGAATGTATCTATATTACCACTCTACCTAGTAACATGTTTCCCCATTTTACTTAATGAAAATTGTAAAATCCCCTCATTTCATCTTGTGTAATCATGATTTGACTTTATATAGGGGCCCTAGAGACCACTTTGTTCAAATAATGATTTATGAAAACACAGAGGAAATCCTTTAGGGCATTTTATGACTATATCATTTTTATTATATAGGTGCATCTATATTTTATTGTTCATTTTAATAGTTAATATTCTATTAAACAATAACTCATTTTTATCTATAATAATCATCTATATTCTATTAACATTATTTATCCCTTATTGAGATTTATTATCACCAATTTCTATTGATGTTTGTCACCCTGAAATTACTTAAACTGATGTGAAAATGGATAGAATAAAAAAGAATATTAAAACAATTAAATAATAATTTTTATGTTTCCCTATGTAATTCATGTATTATATACCTTTCTTCCTTGATAATAGATATAAAAATATAATTTTAATTTATTTATGTAATGTTTTATATGGAAATATGATAAATTTAATTAATGAAAATGTTTGGTGGCCTTAGATGGTATCAAAAAAAAGGATTAGTTATTTTACAAAATTTTATCTAGATAATATTTTTTAAAACCCTTAGGATAAGTCTAAATGTAGTAAACTAATGTTAAATTTATATGAAATATAAATCACGTGGTTTCAATGAAATGAAATCTCCATCTTGATATAAAATTAGATATATGTCTAGACCATTTTTACTTATGGTTATTAAATCTAAAAGAAACATTTATTATGAAATCAATCATCACATACAGTATGTAAAAGAATCATTCCATCAATAAAGTATTAATAATTATATGGGGTGTTCTTTGGTAAATCACAATATTTTTAAAAACTGTTATAATGAATATATAGATACTTTAATAATTTTATTTTGATTGATGTATATAAAACTGAAAAATGGTATTTGAAAAATTAAACAAAATTTTTTTTCTATTGGTTTTTTATTATAATAATCCCAATAGAAAAACATTTCATGCTAGCGTTTTATAATTTTAGAAAAATGATAAGAATTTTAATCCATATATAAACAATGTATGGAATGTAATATGTGATTAAAACATTCCTAATATGGGGTATAAGGAGTTGAAAAATTATGGATGATTGTTAATAACATATCATAGGTCATAAAAAACAATTTAAACTATTTGAGTGTTCGAAATCATAATATATATAATAACTATAGGTTGAGTCCATCACACTTCGATTACCATATATTTTTTTAGAAACTAAGATAAACTAACTGGAAAATAATTGATCAGTCCTATAGAAATGATATTCTTCACAATTCATTGTACTAAGAAAAAATGTTACATTTGGTTTATATTTATTAATGGGATAATTAGAATATTGTTTCTAACTGATTGGGATCAAAAATTGATTGGATGAGATTGAAGTAATGATATGATAGGGAATCAAAAAAATCATTTTCAACAATTATTTTCCTCAAAAGAATAGAACCATGATATAATGTACATTAAAAGAGATAAAACAATGATATGATTAATTTTATCATTCAAAATGGACTTCATTTTTGGATTCGGAATATCGAAATTATCCCTGGGTGAAATTTTGGAATTTTTATGAAAACTTTCAATTTTTGATGAATAGTGAAAAAACACTGAGTTATACATTAAAACTGAATTCTTATTTAAATAATTATTTAATTTATTTAAATTTAATTAATGTCAAATAGATACATAATACCTATATATTTTCAATATAATTCATTATAATTAGTTTAGAATTATTTTAGATATATAAAATTTTTATTGAACATTTCACCACCTTTTACCCACCTCCTAGGAGAATTTGGAAATTCACATAAAACATAATTTTCCGCTTCTGCGAGTGGAATTTAAATAATCTGAGAGACTCGGTTAATATCAAGGAGTAATATGTGGTTCAATGTGGAGAAAATAATTTTTTGTGAATAGTAACTTTTACCTTTTATTTACCATGATTTAAAGTAAATTGGGTAATTAAGTGTAAAAATGATATTAATATTACCCTAACACATGACCTAATTCCATTGGACAAGTGTATCTCGACCAAAAAAAACCTTAGGAATAAAATATTATCATTTAGGTCCACTTTTATTAGGCTAGGATATTTATTAGTATTTAATTAAAAGAAGAGTTAAAAGAGTTAAAATCAATGTTTATTTAATAAAGGAAATTTAATATAGGGTTATAAATTAGATAAATTCGATTGTAAATATTAATTAGAAAGCTAAAATGATTTCCTACATAATGGTATTTTATTTATAATTTTTAGACATTAAATAATTAAATTTATCTATGACACAATGGTGATACCGTAATTATCTAATTAATGAAATATTAGAATAATTGATATTATAAATATCACAATAAATAAAATTTGATAATTTTTGTGAATTACACTAATTTTATAGGTTAATATGACATTTTATGATTGATTATATATATTTTTTTTGTAGTAATAATTCTGTTACGAATTTATCAAAAACTAAATACCCAATAGTGTCAAAATTGACATAAAAGTGTTTTTAAAACAAATATTATATTATTAATTTATATTAAATTCCTAAAAATCGATGGTTCAGCCAAGAGACTTATATCATATTAGTTTTATCATTAATGGACCACTTGGGAGTCTCTTGGAGGTATATAGTAAGTTTAATAACTATATTATATAAAAATACAACGTGAAATGGTAAGTGTCAAACTAATTAACTAAGAGTTAAAACTAAAAGATAAGGTTAATATTATGACCGAAACCTATATAAAATCTATTGGATGAGTTTTTTTCAACCCACCCCAACATAACCTTTAAATAATACACTTTTTAGAAATTATAAATTGAATATGAATTTATTATAAAATAATATTTCTAGCTTTTCCAAAGGTGCCCCTCACCCCTCTTATAAAAGGGAACTCCCCCTTCTCACTATTTCACATATTCAAAGCCTTTTGGCTCAGCCAACCCCTTCCCAAATACTCTCTCAAATTCCCTCACTTCATCTTAGATTCATTAGTTTGATCAGAAAGCCAACCTAAAGATCCCTTTTGATCAAATCAGAAGGAAGAACCTGAAGAAGAGTTAATGTTTTCGCCACCCTCTTTCAAGTTCCTTTCTTATTCAACTAATTCATTCTTTGTTTTTACCATACATAAATAATAACTCCAATATGTTATATATATCATGATGTTATTATAAATATGGTACATCCATATTCAGTATTATATCCATCCTTTGAATGACATGTTACTATACGTGCGTACGTACGGCTTACTGTCTCCATGTCGTGGTGTAATTATTATTCAATAAAATATTATATCGATAGGTATAATATTGATGTGTAATTCATGTAAATAATAAATATAAGATGATAATAATTCTGTATATATGATATAGCATACAATTATATATTATTTTAATATCAAAAGAATGATATTGTCACTCGTGCGTACGTACGGACTACAGTCTCCATTAACTCGATGAGATTCATTCTCCATAGTATCCATTCATGTATAATTATCATTTTCTGATTTAAAAATACTGTTTAAGGACTTGATATCTTTCTGGGTATGAATAAGATACAACCTATCCATGAAAAACACGGCTTACATAACAAAACATATAAAAGAAAACTAGTAAGTTAACACCCGAAATGATGATAATACTAAGATATTATTAACAAAGAAATGTTAAAAGTTAATATATGATATAATATTAATGTATATGATTCTTGTATAATTTAATATCAATTATTTCACCATTATAATGGAGGATAACCTACCCCCAACCAAGTAAAAGTACAAGGTAATGGTTTATTTTACAATCTGTTCATTATCCGATGTTGTTTATACGTAATTATCTACTGGGGCCTCTTTATAATCCACATCCATGTTTCTTAAAAATGTATTACAAATCAATCTTACTATTTTATAGACTATGGGATAAAGTCATTTATACCCTTGTTGAGTTTTTTTAGTAGTTTATTAAGTAATCTTTCTATCATTTTCTAAACAAGGTCTTTTTTTAACGTTTTTGATAGAATTAAGGTAAGAATGTTTTTTTAACTTATACGGCGGGTGAGGCTATTTTCCGCCATTATAAAATAGTATTAACATCCCTTTCAATCTTATAAGAATATTTTCAATGAAAATGTTTTATTTTATAAATATATGACTCTTAAATGATTTCAATATAGAAAGAGATGTTTCTCTAAAAAGAGTTTTTATTTCATCTATGTCAATATCCTTTGATACATTTTAAGTTTATTTGGAGTTGATTTATTATGATACAAAACATCCATATTTTATTGATGGTTTTGTGATATGTTTGACTGTGGATGTGTTATTTTCATACCATTCATGGTTTATGAAGAAAGTATTGACATTTCGTATGCTAGTTTTAATACAAATGTTTATGTTATGTTTAAACCTGTTCATATGAGGAATTCATTGGAAATACTAAGTGACGGGTGGAGCCCGCTATAGCTCCTCGATGCATCGGTAGGTCTCATGAGACAAACTACTGTCTTGGAACAAGGCCTTGAAAAAATCTTACTTTTAGTCTTGGCATGAGGCCATGGCTATTTGGTTACGATAGTCTTGCATTATTCATTCCATAATTATGAAACTGGTTATTGATATTGCATGTGATTATTCGACTAGTAGAATATCCATGTAAATAAGTAAATTACATTATATCATTTTATTTCTGCCATATTTTGCTGATGTTCAAGTTTTAAAAGGATTTTGTTTTTGTTATACATTGCCTTAAATTTTTATGCTTATTTGTGAAATATTCCACTATATTGTTATCCTTACTGGGCATTTGAGCTCACCCCTTTCTATGTTTTATTTTTCTTAGGATATGAAGAATTATTTTATGAATGACCTTTTGGGATAGTGTGAGGTGATAAGAGTGTGGACTATGGAGACTATATTGTTTTAGTTGTTTATTTAATGATGTAATGTAAACATTATGAATGTATCTAGTTATTACAAGGCTACTAAACTAATCGGTCTTTCGAGACATGATCTTTCTTGTGATCATGCCAATTTTATGTAATAACGCGCCGACTCTGGGTAACTGGGGTCAGAGTGTTACAGTTTGTATAAGAGGAAGTATAGTACAAACCATGGAAGCTAGATTTAAATAAACTCTGATTAGAGCACATAGATTTAAGATGGACTTTGAGGATTAGTATTGAAGAACTTTCTAGAATATTGGTATTGTAGAGATTTTGTGAGTTTTCTGAGTAATACATCCCTTTTCAGATACGAGCAAGTAGAGGTGGCTCTGGCACAGATGTACCTAGGGGTAAAACCCGAAAACACCTCTTTGAGCTAGACTCGAACGAGAATTGGTGTATGACAACGAGCCTTGCTACACTATTGGTAACGACACTCCCTGAGGATATGCTTAGGATAACTATCATTTTCTTTACAAATCAATATGAAGGGTTTATGAGTATATATATCCTCAATGAAAACATTTTTATGATTATGGATTATATCCATAAATAGTTCAATCTATGTTAAGTGTTTTATAAGTATGGAATAATGTATTTTGATTCATAAACTGATCTAGTTTATGACATTGTTTAGAAATAGCGCCTAGTGGAAGAAATCAAAACCGTATCAATGCACGCACTCCATGTATAGATTTCCCTCTTACTCAAGATAATTATAGTGGAGTTGGTGATGCAATTGGTGCTGATCAACTAATCACCATACGGGGACAACTCACTCAGGTTATGAATAATAACCTTACCCGTATGGAGCACCCTGATCCCCAGTGTGGAGGATCAATGTTAGATTGCTTCACAAGGCAGCAACCCCCAACATTCAATGGGAGTACAAATCCATTAGTAGCTGAGAAAAGGATAGATTCCCTAGAGAAAATATTTCAGGATTTGGGGAGGAGTGAAAGGGAAAAAGTTATCATGGCAGTTTACCGCCTCACTGGAGATGTTGATCAATGGTGGTTATTGATTCAAAACACGAAGGAAGATGATGAAGTATCAAATATGGAATGGAGGGAGTTAAAAGATCTATTTTTAGAAAAATACTTCCCTCATGACCATCGAGCAGATATGGAAAGGCAATTTCTGAGTCTGAGACAAAAGGAGGATGAGAATGTCACAAAGTATGAGGCTAACTTTACAAGGTTATCAAGGTATGCAGGAGATTATATACGTAACCCAAGAAGTAATATTGATCGTTTCTTTGATGGGTTAGAACCATTTCTTCGTCGATTATTAGTCTCACAATCTTTCTTATCGTACGAGGACATTGCCTCATGTGCTATAAAGACAGAAAAGTAATTCTCTAAGTCTTATGACATTAAGGCAAAGAAAGAGAAGAAGAGATCTGATGATCAATCTGGGATTGGAAATAAGGGGAAGAAGGGAAAGGATTAATATCCATCCTATGGTAAATGTGTGAATAAACACCTCGTTACTTTCTTAAAAGGAATGAGAGTCTCTTACAAGTGTGGTGAAAAAGGCCACCAAGCTCGTGATTGCAAGGGGAAGAAGGAAACTACCGATGTCCAATGCTACAATTGTAGGGAGATGGGACATTATTCAAATGAATGTCCTAAGAGTCAGAGGAACTTACCATAGAATAGGCCAAGAGATTAAGGCAAATCTTATGATATCACTACTGCTGAGGTAGAAGATCCGAAAGACGTGGTGGCAGGTAATTTAATGGTTTCCTCAAGTTTAGAAAATGCATTATTTGATTCTGGATCATCGCATTGTTTCATATATTCCCAGTTATCTATGAAAATTAGATGTTTCCATTTTGATTTAACAAGGGAGTTGTCAGTTAAAACTTCTATGGGAAATATCATTTCAATAATGATTGGTGAATCAGTCCCCATTAGAGCACATAAATGTTCTTTATCAGCTGATCGCATCATCATTCCTATAATTGTGTTTTATATAATCCTCAGTATGGTTTGGCTTTCGGACCATGATGCGAAAATTTATTGTTAGAAGATGGAAGTTACTATTTTGGATGATGATGATAATGAACACCTTATCTTTAGAGGGGAATCATCACCACCTAATTCTTATCTAGATCCACCCCCAGTAGCTCAACTAAATTCAATTATTGGGGAGGAAGAGAATGAAATTACTGTGGGTGAAGAAAGTAATGTCAAAATAGAAGATGTACCTATTGTGAAAGAATATGTAGATGTGTTTCCGGATGATTTACCTGGACATCCTCTAGAACATGAAGTTGAGTTTTCCATTGATTTAATTCCTGGATTAAGGCCTATATCAAAGACCCCTTAGAGAATGGCCACTGTGGAATTAGTTGAACTAAAGAAACAACTAGATGAATTGAGTAATAAGGGATTTATTCTCCCTAGTGTTTCTCCATAGGGATCCCCTGTTCTTTTTGTTAAAAAGAAAGATGGATCTATGAGGTTATGTATCGAATACAGGGAGATCAATGATATAACAACAAATAACAAGTACCCCTACCTCGCATTGATGATTTATCTGACCTACTTCATGGAGCTCAATACTTTTCTAAGATTGACTTTCGATCTGGATACCATCAGTTGTGTGTGAAGAAGGAAGAAATTCCGAAGACAACATTCTGAACAAGGTACCAGAATTATGAGTTTACGGTAATGCCTTTTGGGATCACTAATGCACCCTCTGTATTCATGGATCTAATGAATAGAGTTTTCAAGTAATATCTATATGATTTTGTGGTTTTATTTATTGATGATATCTTGGTATACTCCAAAATCTACGAAGATCATTAAAATCTCTTGCGCATTATCCTGAAGACTATGAGAAGACATGAATTATATGGGAAGTTTAGAAAGTGTGGGTTTTGGCTTCAGGAGATTTCTTTTCTTGGCCATACTGTCTCTAAAGATGGAATCTATGTTGATCCTTCTAAGACCAAGGCAATCCAAGAATGGCCTGCACTGACTAGTATAACTGAGGTACACAGTTTTATTGGTTTAGCAGGTTATTATCCACGTTTCATCCCGAATTTTCCCCAGTTGACTAACCTATTAACAAAGCTCACACGTAAAGGGGTTAAATTTGTTTCGATAAAAGAGTTTGAAGAATGATTCGAAGAACTGAAGAGAAGATTAGTCAATTATCTTATATTGACTCTACCATCGGGGAATGATGGGTTCATTATTTATACTGATGCATCGAAGAAAGGAAATGGTTGTGTCTTTATGTAGAATGATAGGGTTATTGCCTATGCATCATGATAGTTGAAAATTCATGAGCAAAACTATCCTACTCATGATCTCGAGTTAGCAGCTGTGATCATTTCTTTGAAGATATAGAGACACTACCTCTACGGTGAAAAATGTGAGATTTATATTGATCACAAGAGTTTGAATTATATTTTCTCACAAAAAGAACTCAACATTAGGCAAAAGAGACGACTTGAATTACTCAAGTATTATAATTGTACGATACACTACCACTTGGGGAAGGCAAATAACGTGGCAGATGCTTTGATCAGAAAAGATCATGGAGTTTTGAATATGATGAGAATTGAAAGGGATCCTATTTCCATAGATGTAGTGAAGATGGATATGGAAATTACCATGGATGGTGAGACATCGCTACTTTTTCAAATGGTTGCCAAACCATCATTACTAGAAAGGATAAAGAGTTCTCAGACCAGTGATGAAGAATTTCAAAAGAAGATTAAAGCTTTGAATGATGGGAGATTGAATGAATTTGGGTATGAAGATGGAATTTTAAAATTTGGGAAGAGACATTGTGTTCCCTATATACCGGATCTAAATAGGGAATTGATGGACGATGCTCATAGTTCCAATTTCTCTATACACCCTGGGAGTAAAAAAATATATAGAGACTTGAAGGTACATTTTTTGTGGGACAACATGAAGAGGGAGATTGGTGATTCTGTATCAATATGTATGGTTTATCAACAAGTGAAAGCTGGAAGGAAACACCCTAGAGGAGTCATGAAACATCTTCCCATACCGGAGTGGAAGTGGGACAATATTACGAGGGACTTTGTTATGGGGAAACCAAAGACTCCTAGAAGGAATAATGCAATATGGGTTATTATTGATCTTCTTACCAAGTCAGCACATTTTTTTGCAATATGAGAAGATCTACCACTGGAACGTCTAGCAATACTATATATTAATGAAGTTGTGAGACTTCATGGAGTACCACTATCGATTGTTTCTGATCGTGATCCCCATTTTACTTCATGATTCCGGAAGTGTCATCAGAAGGCCATGGATACTGAACTTCGTTTGAGCACTTCCTACCACCCTAAAAAAGATGGACCATCTTAACAGACTATTCAAAACATAGAAGACATGTTGAGATCCTGCTTTCTTGACTTTCAGGGTATGTGGAATCAATATTTACCTCTAGTAGAATTTTCCTATAACAATAGCTTCCATTCGAGTTTTCATATGGTACCATATGAAGTGTTATACGGAAAGAGATGTCACACACCAACCTGTTGGGATGACGTTGGTGAAAGAAAACTTGTTGGCCCAGAACTGGTGGAGGAAACAATGGTAAAGGTAAAGGTAATCCAAAACCACATCAAAGCAGCTCATAGTAGGCAGAAGATCTATGCCAATAACCGAAGAAAGTATTTGGAATTTCTGGTGGGAGATCATGTTTTCATGAAGGTATCTTCATGGAAGGGAGTTATACGTTTTGGAAAGAAAGGTAAATTGAGTCCTTGGTACATCGGACCTTTAGGAATTCTAGAAGGAATACGGGTTGTATCTTACCATTTGGCAATCCCGCCAAGTCTCTCCAAAGTACACGAAGTGTTCCACATATCACTTTTGAGGAAATACAAGCCTGAACCAACACATATAATCACCTATGATTAATTATAACTGGAACCTAATCTATATTATTGCGAAGAACCCATCAGGATTCTTGATGCGAGAGAACATGTACTGAGAAACCAATCGACTCGTCTGGTAAAAGTTTTGTGGAGAAACCATAAGATGGAAGAGGCAACGTGAGTACCTGAGGAACTTATGATGAAGAACCACCCGAGTCTTTTCATGCGGTAGTATTCTAGAAATTTCTAGGAAAAAATTATTTTAAAGAGGGGAGAATGTAACACCCCCATCTTCCAAGGTATGCTTTCCTTTGAATAATACAGTAGCGTGTGTTGTATGCAACATTGAGTTCTAACACACAGACCACAACCAATCAAACTAGTCGTTATGAATAGTAATACACAATTTTTGAAATTTTATAAATTGTATCTTTCACAATGTACCTCATTTTTGGATTTGGAAAATCGAAATTAGCCTAGGGTGAAATTTTGGTATTTTTCTGAAAACATTCAATTTTTGATGAATTGTGAAAAAACACTGAGTTATAGTTTAAAACCGAATTATTATTTAAATAACTATTTATTTTCTTTAAATTTAATTAAGGTAAAAATAGATACATAATACCTATATAATTTCAATGTAATTCATTAGAGTTTGTTTAGAATAATTATATATATATAAAAAGTTTGTTTAACTTTTCACCGTATTTTACCCACCTCCTTGGAAAATTTGGAAATTCACATAAAACATAATTTTAATGCTTCTGTGAGTGAAATTTTGAAAATCCGAGAGACACAGTAAATATCAATGAGTAAAATGTGGTTCAATGAGATGAAAATAATTTTTGGTGAATAGTATCTTTTTACTTTTATTTACCACTGTTAAAAGTAAATAGGGTAATTAAGGGAAAAATGATATTAATATTAACATAACGCATGTCCTAATTATATTGGACAAATGTATCTCGAACATAAACAACCTTAGGAATAAAATATTATCATTTATGTCCGCTTGGATTATATTAGGACATTTATTATTATTTAATTCAAAAAAGAGTTAAAAGAGATAAAATCAAAGTGTATTTACTAAAACATTTTTAATATAGGGTTATACATAAGATAAATTTGATTGTAAATATTCATCAGAAATATAAAACGATTTCCTACATAATGGTAATTTATTTATAAATTTTAGACATTAAATAATTAAATTTATTTATGTCGCAATAGTGATGCAATAATTACCTAATTAAGGAAATATTAAAATAATTGGTATTATAAATATCAAAATAAATTTAATTCGATACTTTTTCTGAATTCCACTAATTTTATAGGTTAATATGACATATTAGGATTGATTATATAAATTGTTTTCGAAGTAATAATGCTGTTATGTATTTATAAAAAACAAAATACCCAATAGTGTAAAAATTGACATAAAAGAGTTTTTAAAACAAATATTTTATTATTAATTTATATTCAATTCCTAAAAATCTAAGGTTCATCCAAGAGACTTATATCATGATAGGTGTATCATTATTGGACCACATGGGGTTCTCTTGTAGGTATATAGTATGTTTATTAACTATATAATATAAAAATACAAAGTGACAAGGTAAGTGTCAAACTAATTAACTAAGAGTTAAAACGAAAAGATAAGGTTAATATAATGACTCAAAACAGTCTAAATTATATTGGCTGAGTGTTTTTCAACCCACTCCAACTTTAAACTTTAAATAATACACTTTGGAGAAATTAGAAATAGAATATGAAGTTATTATAAAATAATATTTCTAGCTTTTCGAAAGGTACCCCTCACCCCTCTTATAAAAGGGCAGTCCCCCTTATCACTAATTCACATATTAAAAGCCTTTTGGCTCAGCAAAACCCTGCCCAAATACACCCTAAACTTCCCTCACTTCATACTAGAGGCATTATTTTTATCAGAAATCCAACCTATGGATCCCTTTTGATCATATCAAAAGGAAGAACCTGAAGAAGCGGTAATGTTTTCACCACCCTCTTTCAAGTTCTTTTCTTATTCAACTTCTTATTTCTTTGTTTTTACCATACTAAAATAATAAATCCAATATATAATATATACTGTGATGTTATTATAAATATGGTACAACCATATTCAGTATTATATCAATCCTTTGAATGACATGTCACCATACGTGCGTACGTACGGCTTGCCGTCTCCACGTCGTGGTATAATTGTTATTCAATAAATTATTATTTGGATGGGTATAATAATGATGTGAAATTCATGTAAATAATAAATATAACATGATATTTATTCTGTATATATGATATACCATCCAATTATATAAAATTTTAATATTAAAAGAATGCTATTGACGCTTGTGCGTACGTACGGACTACCGTCTCCACGAACGCGATGAGATTCATTCTCCATCATATCCATTCAAGTATAAATATAATTTGATGAATTAAAAATAATTTTTAAGGACATGATATCATTATGGGTATGAATAATATACAACCTATTCATGAAAAACATGGCTTACGTAACAAACATATATACGAAAATGAGTAATTTAACACCCGAAACGACGATATTACTAATATATTATTAACAAAGCAATATTAAAAGATCATATATGATATCATATTAATGTATATGATTCTTGAATAATTTAATAACAACAATTTAACCATTATACATGAGTTTAACCTACCCCCAACCAAGGAAAAGTACAAGTTAAGGGTTTATTTCACAATCTCTTCATTATCTGAGGTTGTTTATACATAATTATCTACTGGGACCTCTTTCTCTTCCACATCCATGTTTCTTAAAAATTTATTACAAATCATTCTTACTATTTTAAATACTATGGGATAAATTCATTTATACCCTTTTTGTCATTTTATATGATGTTTATTACGGAATTTTTCAATCATTTTCTAAACGAGGTCCTTTTTTAACCTTTTCGACAGAATTAAGGTAAGAATGTTTTTTTTACTTATACAGCGGGTGCGGCTTTTTTATGCCATTTTAAAATCATCTTAGCTTCCCTTAAAAGCTTATAAGAATATTTTCAAAGAAAATGTTTTATTTTATAAATATATGACACTTAAATGATTTCAATATTGAAAGAGATATTTCTCTAAAAAGAGTTTTGATTTCATCTATGTCAACATCCTTTGATGGATTTTAAGTATATTTGGAGTTGATTTATTATGATACAAAACTTCCATATTGTATTTATGGTTTTTTGATATATTTGACTATGGATGTGTTATTTATATACCATTCATGGTTTATCAAGAAAGTATTTACATTTCGTATGCTAGTTTTAATACGAATGTTTATGTTATGTTTAAACCTGTTCATATGAGGAATGCATTGGACTTAATAAGTGACAGGTGGATCCCACTATAGCTCTTTGATGCACCAGTAGGTCATATGAGACAAACTAGTGTCTTGGAACAAGGCCTTGAAAAAATTTTATTTGTAGTCTTTGCATGAGGCTTTGGCTATGTTGTTATGATAGTCTGGAATTATGCATTCCATCATTATGAAAGTGGTTATGGATATTGCATCTGGTTATTCGACTAGTAGAATATCCATGTGAATAAGTATATGGAATGATTTAATTTTATTTATTCCATATTATGCTGAAGTTCATGTTTTAAAAGGCTATTGTTTTAGTTATACATTTCCTTAAATGTTTATGCTTATTTATGAAAGATTCCGCTATATTGTTATCCTTAATTGGCATTTAAGCTCCCCCTTTCTATGTTTTATTTTTCCTAAGATGTGAAGAAGTATATTATGAATGACCTGCAGGGATAGTATGAGGGGATACGAGTGTGGACTATATAGACTATATTGTTTTAGTTTTTCATTATATGATGTAATGTAAACTTTATAAATGTATCTAGTTATTCCAAGGCTACTAAACTAATCAGTCTTTCAAGACTTGATCTTTCTTGTGATCATGCCAATGTTATGTAATAACGCACCGAATATGGGTAACAGGGGTCAGGGAATTACATTTGGTATCAGAGGATGTTTAGTACAAACCTTGGAAGCTAGATTTAGATAAACTCTGATTAGAGCACATAGATTTAAGATGGACTTTGAGGATTAGTATAGAAGAACTTCCTAGAATTTTGGTATTGTAGAGATTTTGTGAGTTTTTCGAGAAATACATCCCTGTCTAGATATGAGCAGGTAGTGGCGGCTCTGGCATAGATGTACCTAGGGGTAAACCCCGAAAACACCACTTTGAGCTAGACTCGAACGGGAACCTGTGTACGACAACGGGCCTTGCTGCACTGTTTCTTACGACACTCCTGGGGGATATGCTTAGTATAACTCTCATTTTCTTTACAAATCATTATGAAGAGTTTATGAGTATATACATCCTCAAAGAAAACATTTTTATGATTATGGATTATATCCATAAATAGTTTAATTTATGTTAGGTGTTTTATAAGTATGGAATTATGTATTTTGATTCATAAACTGATCTAGTTTCTGCTACTATTTAGAAATGGCACCTAGTGGAAAAAATGGAAACTGTATCAATGCATGCACTCCGTGTAGGGATTTCCCTCCTACTCAAGATAATAATAGTGGAGCTGGTGATGCAACTAGTGCTGATCAACTAATCACCGTACGGGGACAACTCACTCAGGTTATGAATAATAACCTTACCCGTATGGAGCACCCTGATCCACAGCATGGAGGATCAATGTTAGATCGCTTCATGAGGCAGCAAACACCAACATTCAATGGGAGTTCAAATCCATTATTAGCTGAGCAATGGATAAATTTCCTAGAGAAAATTTTCAGGCTTTGGGGAGTAGTGAAATGGAAAAAGTTATCATGGCAGATTACCGCCTCACTGGAGATGTTGATCAATGGTGGTCATTGATTCAAAACACGAAAGAAGATGATGAAGTATCAAATATAGAATGGCGGGAGTTCAAAGATCTATTTTTTTAAAAATACATTCCTCGTGACCATCGAGCAGATATGGAAAGGCAATTTGTGAGTCTGAGACAAAAGGAGGATGACAATGTCACAAAGTATGAGGCTATCTTTACAAGGTTAGCAAGGTATTATTGATATTATATACGTAACCCAATAAGTAATATTGATCATTTATTTTATGGGTTAAAACTGTTTCTCCATCGAGCATTAGTCTCACAATCCTTCTTATCATACGAAGACATTGTCTCACATGCAATAAAGACAAAAAAGGAATTCTCTAAGTCTTATGACTTTAAAGCAAAGCAAGAGAAGAAGAGATCTACTGATCAATCTGGGAATGGAAATAAGGGGAAGAAGGGAAATGTTTAATATCCATCATGTGGTAAATGTGGGAAGAAACACCCCGATACTTGCTTAAAAGGAATGGGATTCTGTTACAAGTGTGGTGAAAAGGCCACTAAGCTCGTCATTGCAAGGGGAAGAAGGAAGCTACCGATGTCCAATGCTACAATTACAGGGAGATGGGACATTATGCAAATGAATGTCTGATGCGTTAGGGGAACTTACCATAGAAAAGGCCAAGGGGTCAAGGCCAAGATTATGCTATCACTACTGCGGAGATAGAAGCAACGAAAGACGTGGTGGAAGGTAATTTAATGGTTTCCTCAAGTTTAGAAAATGAATTATTTGATTCTAGATCATTTCATTGTTTCATATATACCCAGTTTGCTATGAAAATTGGATATTTACAATTTGATTTAACAAGGGAGTTTTCAGCTAAAACTCTTAAGGGAACTATCATTGCAACAATGTATGGTGAATCAGTCCCCATTAGAGCACATAAATGTTCTTTATCCGCTGATCTCATCGTCATACCTATGATTGAGTTTGATATAATCCTCAGTATGGATTGGATTTCAGACCATGATGTGACGATTTATTGTAAGAATAAGGTAGTTACTATTTTTGATGATGATGATAAGGAACACCTTATCTTTAGAGCGGAATCATCACCACCTTATTATTATCTAAATACACCATCAGTAGCTCAACTAAATTTGATTATTGGGGAGTAAGAGAATGAAATTGTTATGGGTGAAGAAAGGAATGTTCATGTAACGCCCCGACCCTAGTTACCCAGAGTCGGTGCATTATTACATAACATTGGCATGATCACAAGAAATATCAAATCTAGAAAGACCGATTGGTTTAGTAGCCTTGGAAACACTAGATATATTCATAAGTTTTACATTACATCATAAAATGGAAAACTACTACAACAACATAATGTCTCCATAAACCACACTCATATCCCCACATAATATCCCTGCAGGTCATTCATAATTTACTTCTTCACTTCCTGGGAAAAATAAAACATAGAAAAGGGGTGAGCTCAAATGCCCAGTAAGGATAACAATATAGCGGAAACTTTCATAAATAAGAATAAACATTTAAGGAAATGTATAACTAAAACAAAAGCCTATCAAACATGAACTTTCAACATGGTATGGCATAAATAAAATGAAATAATGCCATTTACTTATTCACATGGATATTCTACTAATCGAATAATCACATGCAAAAATCAATAACCACTTTCATAATGTTGGAATGCATAATGCTAAACTTTAATTTATTTTCAAGGCCTCGTCCCAAGACCTTGGGGCTAACTGTAACCGGAACCCAGCCCGGAGTGCCTCTAATAACCGGACACCAACCCGGAGTGCCTCTAATAACCGGACACCAACCAAGAGTGCCTCTAATAACCGGAGACCAAACCGGAGGGCTTAATTTTACCAGTCCCTAACCTGGAGGGCTTACTTTTACCAGTCCCCAACCTAGAGGGCTTACTTTAACCAGTCCCCAACCTGGAACATACTTGTCCAACACATTCATATGAAGTAAAGGTTGAAATATAACATAAACATTCTTATTGGAACTAGCATACGAAATGTCAATACTTTACTCATAAACCATGAATTCTATATAAATGACACATCTACAGTCAAACATGTCACAAAACTTCATTACAATATGGAAGTTTTATATCATAATAAATCAATTTCAAATAATCTTAAAATCCATCAAAGGATGTTGACATAGATGAAAATGTTTTTTAAAAATTATTGAGAGAAATATCTTTTTTTCATGAAAACATTTTAATGTTACACAATTTTAGAAAGTAAGGCATTTAAATACATTTTTGAATCAAAGTGTCCCATACCACTTTGAGACTTTTGAATGGAATTAACACTTTTAAAGCATTCATTTTCATATAAATAAATCCTTACAAACCATTTTGAAAACATGGACATAAATGAGAATGATTTAGAAGAATAAATATTTAAAACATTTAAAATGATGTTTTAGTAAAATTTCCCTTAGAAAGAATCCCTTTGAAAACTCTTTTATGAAATATGGACATGGATAGTAAATATGTCCCGGTAGATACTTACGTAAAAACAACCTCGGATATTAAAGAGATTGTGAAGTAAACCCTTATCAATTTGGTAACTTATGAAACATAAAACCCATGAAAGAGGTATAATACAATGAAAATGTAAATACACATAAGGTAAAGTGTATTACACAAAGAATACAATTATGGGCAGTACATACACCACACAAAAGATAATAGTGGAAATATAGCAGGAATCCCACGGAAATAAAGAGTGAGATGAAAACCCCTTACCACGTTAATCAACTGAGTCATATGGCCAAAAGATAATAACCACCAAATTATTTACAGAATAACATGAATATAAAGATAATCATGATAATATATATCAAATTCCAGTACACAATACACCACTTTCAATAATTTAGTGGCGAATAATGGAAATCTCACGGAATTGAATGTGAGATAAGAAAATACCTTACCTTGTACTTTTCCTTGGTTGGGGTAGGTTAACCTCCTATATAATTGTGAAATAATTGTTATTAAGTTATACAATAATCATATACATTAATATGATATCATATATGATCTTTTAATATTGATTTGATAATAATATCTTAGTATTATCGTTGTTTCGGGTGTTAACTTACTTGTTTTATTTTATATGTTTTGTTACGTATTCCATGTTTGTAATGGATATGTTGTATATTATTCATATCCAGAATGATATCAAGTCCTTAAACATCATTTTTAAATCATCAAATGATAATTATACTTGAATGGATACGATGGAGAATGAATCTTATCGCGTTCGTGGAGACGGTAGTCCGTACGTACGCACGAGCGACAATATCATTCTTTTGATATTAAAATAATATATAAATGGATTGTCTATCATATATACAGAATAATTAACATGTTATATTTATTATTTACATGAGTTACACATCATTATTGTACCCATCCAAATAATAATATATTGAATAACAATTACACCACGACGTGGAGACGGTAAGCCGTACGTACGCACGTATGGTGACATGTTATTCAAAGGGTGGATAGAATACTGAATATGGTTGTACCATATTTATAATAATATCACAGTATATGTGAGATACTGGAGTTATTATTTTAGAATGGTATGAACAAAGGAAGAAGAAGTGGAAGAAGAAATGAACTTGGAGAAGGGTGGTGAAATCATTACCTCTTCTTCGGGTTCTTCCTTTTGATTTGATCAAAAGGGCTCCTTAGGTTGGCTTTCTGATCAAACTAAGACCCTTAGGTTGTATTGAGGGAAGTTGGAAGAGTATTTGGGAAGAGTTTGGCCGAACCAAAATGCTTTTAAGGTGTGAAGAAATGAGAAGGAGGAGTGCACTTTTATAAGAGGGGTGAGGGGCACCTTTGGAAAAGCTAGAAATATTAATTTATAATAAATTCATATTCGGTTTCTAATGGATCCAAAGTTTATTATTCAAAGGTTAAGGTGGGGATGGGTCGAAAACCACTCAACCAAAAGAATTTAGACAGGTTTTGGTACTTATATTAACCTTATCATTAATTATTAACTCTAAGTTAATTAGTTTCACTTTTACAATGTCTCTTTGTATTTTTATATAATTTGGTTAATAAACTTACTATATACATCCAAGAGACCTCCAAGGGGTCCATTAATGATGAAACTATCATGATATAAGTCTCTTGGACGAACCTTAAATTTTTATGTATTTAATATCAATTAATAATATAATATTTGTTTTAAGAACTCTTTTATGTCAATTTTGACACTATTCAATAGTTGATTTTTGTGAAACTCATAACAGATTGATTACTTCGAAAATAGTCAATTAAATCAATCATAATATATCATATTATCCTATAAAATTAGTTTAATTCATTAAAAGTTTCATATTATATTTATTTGGGTATTTATAATATCAATTATTTTATTTTTTTACTATTATAGTAATTACTGCATCATCGTTGTGTCATAAATAAAATAAATTATTTAATGTCTAAAAATTATAAATAAAATATAATTATGTAGGAAATCTTTTTATATTTCTAATGAATATTTATAATCTAAAATCCAACACATATAACCCAATGTAACAATTGTTTTTATAAAAGATATATGCTTGTGTCATTTTTGTATTCATTTTAACTTAATTAAAACAAAGTGTCATTATCACTTACAAGTGGATCCATGGGGTCCCAAAATCGAACCAAAGATGCCCATGGTCTACCATGTATCAACCAATAGGGTTAAGACACGTTTTAGGGTAATTTAGTATTATTATAATATTATTTTTTAACCCTTATTTACCGGATTTACGCTTAACCATGGTAAATAAAATATTTACCGCAGTAATTATTCAAAATGTATAAAAATAAAAGTTACCTATTTACACAATTTGAACATCCTGATTCCAAATATGGAATCCATTTTCCTAAATTCAAAACACATAAGTGGCAGAAATTAATTTAAAATTAATTCTCGCTATCAAAACAAAAAGCGTGTTTTTAAGAGATAATAACTATCAAAAGATTGACACTTGTTTATGTTCGGTTTAATTGTAAAATTTTGTCCAATGACCAACATTATATTAAATGGTAAAAATATATTCTAAATATACTTTAAAACTACTAAAATTCATAATTTATCACTAATAATTATTTTGATTAAAAAAGTTGTTTTTATTTAAAATTTAGTAATTTTCACTATTCATCAAAATATGAAAGTTATCCGAAAAGTACCAAAATTTCACCTTAGGCTAAATTAGATATTCAGAATCCAAAAATGAATTCCATTTTGAAATATAAAATATATATAATTTTAAAAAGTAGGTATTACTATTTATAACGGCTAGTTTGATTGGTTGTGGTGTGTGTTAAAACTCAAGGTTGTGTACAACACACGCTACTGTATTATTCAAAGAAAGCGTACCGTGGAAGCTTGGGATGTTTCATTTTAAATTTTTGATGTCCCAATTTAGTCAAAAAGTTTAAAATATTGTATTTAAAAAGGGTTCACTATTAAAAGTTGATAAAAGTGCAATACTGAAAATGAATTTGTTCTTGCATTATATCTAAGAAATTCATAATATGGATTCTAAAATTATAAGGATTATATAAAGTTTAAAATTTTGATAATACTATTCATAACCTCTTTTGAATGGCTTTTTTTTTGTAAGTCATGGTGTGATTGAACTCGGTGTTGCGTGTACTGCAAGTTATTGAATTATTTTTAAGAAATAACACACTATGAAATATTGGGGTGTTACATTCTCCCCTCCTTCAATAAATTGTGTCCTCGCAATTTGAAATTGTTCTTTGAAAATAAAAGGGTGAAAATAGAAAATATATTTGTGGGAAAACCCACATCGTAAATTGGGTTACTAAAATTTAGTCCTAATATGAGGAAAAGAGAAATGAAAGGGTCACCACCAAATTATGATCTCGATGAAGAGAACATTGGTGGAAATTAGAGACATATAATTGGAGGAAAAACGTAAATATTTATAGGTAGTGATTGAGGTCATCAATCACAAACAAGTATAAAATTGAGGTCCTTAGATTCATCAATCTATGATGATTTGAAATACCATCGGTTCAACAAAACATATGGTATTAGGATAACACATTTTTGACATTTCAAAATATCTTAGTTGAAATCCCACATCGAAAAATGAAATAATGAGGCCTCTATTTAAAATAAAGAGTCAAAAGTATGATGATTACCGAAAATAACACATACTAGGGTTCCATGTAGGAAAATATGGATATGGAATAAAAATCTAACCATCAATTATCTGATGGAGAGTGGTAGAGAACATGGCTATGAAAAGGCCAACAGTCCCAAAGCCATAAATTAGTGATGATTTAAGGTACCATCTAGGAAAACATTTTTGTTCTAAGTTGCTTTTCTTAATATTGAGGAATTTATTTATGAGATTGGCTAAGATCATAAGGAGATATACTTACTTTATAATTAGAGTTTTATCCATTAATAAATTTCTACCACAAACTCATCTTTCACTCTAAAAGATAATAGAATCTAAAAAAATTTCTATTTACACTATTCGTATAGGGTTCCAGAATAAATGAATTTATAATTATTCTACCAAATCTTTTAAAAAAACTACATTATTTATTCCAGGACATCTCGTGGGCCAGTGGTAGGTGATACACCCTTGTCGCCCTTCGGTTGCGGGTTCAAGTCTCACAGCATTGCCAGACGCGACGGGTTGTCGCCCGACCTCCGGGTTCTCCATTTATGGCAATCCAAAATAATCCAAACTAGAACTATCCAAAATACTTCTGTCCAAACTCACAGTCCAACATTTATAAGGAAGGTAAACATAATATAGATCCTTTTTACCCCGTAATAGCATATGAATACCTTCATCATGTATTACCATATTCCTTATTGATTACATTCATGCTCCCTTATTCCATATAGAATGATGGATATACTTCATTAATCCAAAAATGTTTTAAACCCCAACAATGATGGAATATACAAATCATTAATCAGTTCCAAGGTAGTCAAGAATATCCAATATAATTTATCCAAAACAAGCACATATTATTCCAAAATCACTACCTCAGTATCAGAACTATATTATGATTTATCATTATCTCAACCATATATTTTCCAAATATTTATCCTGCTATTGAGTTACTTTTCGTTGTTCCACACAATCTCAAGTACTTAATGAAATAGTACTGCAGTACAATCCTTATATAATCCATAATTATTATAACAAGTACATTGTTGATACAACACTCAATTGACATAATCAACATAAGAACTCTAATCATTCCTCTTCATCTGTGGTAGTATCATAACTTGATTATTATCCAATAACATCATTTGCAGCATAGTCTGATGACTGGGACATAGGTTCGCGTAGTGTCCAAACTCCTTGAAAATGAAGCATTGTACATTTAAAACCATTTTCTTACCCTTGCAGTCACGTACTTTGTTCCCTTTTCCTCTACACTAATAACAAACTCCCATTCCTTTCAGGCAAGTTCCAGGGTGTTTCTTTCCACAGTTACCACATATGGAAAAATTCTTCTTTTCCCTCTTCCCTTTATCCATCTTTCTCTCTTCCATCCTTTTCTTCTCTTTCTTCCCTTCAAATCCATAGGACTCAGTAAACTCTTTACTTATCTTATCAACAAATGATATTATTTCTTCATATGATGAAAATACATGGGAGACTATTTCTCTTATAAATTCTAGATTAAGACCATGAAAGATATGATCCTTCATTCTCTTTGGATCATGTGCTTTTCTGGAGTTCTCATTCCTTCTACTGGGCACCATTTTTAAACAATGGCATACACTAGACCAGTTTATGAATCAAAATACATAATCCCATACTTATAAAACACTTAACATAAATTGAACTATTTATGGATATAATCCATTATCATAAAAATGTCTCCTTTGAGGATGTATATACTTATAATCCCTTAAAAATTATTTGTAAAGAAAATGAGAGTTATCCTAAGCATATCCCCCGGGAGTGTCGTAACCAAGAGTGCAGCAAGGCCCGTTGTCGTGCACCAGTTCCCGTTCGAGTCTAACTCAAAGCGGTGTTTTCGGGTTTTACCCCTAGGTACATCTGTGCCAGAGCCGCCTCTACCTGCTCGTATCCAGACAGGGATGTATTGCTCGGAAAACTCACAAAATCTCTACAATACTAAAATTCTAGGAAGTTCTTCTATACTAATCCTCAAAGTTCATCTTAGGTCTACGTGCTCTAATCGGAGTTTATCTAAATCTAGCTTCCAAGGATTGTACTAAACGTCCTCTGATACCAACTGTAACGCCCCGACCCTAGATACCCAGAGTTGGTGCATTATTACATAACATTGGCATGATCACAAGAAAGATCAAATCTCGAAAGACCGATTGGTTTAGTAGCCTTGGAAACACTAGATATATTCTTAAGTTTTACATTACATCGAAAAATGAAAAACTACTACAACAACATAATGTCTCTATAAACCACACTCATATCCCCACATAATATCCCTGCAGGTCATTCATAATTTACTTCTTCACTTCCTGGGAAAATTAAAACATAGAAAAGGGGTGAGATCAAATGCCCAGTAAGGATAACAATATAGCGGAAACTTTAATAAATAAGAATAAACATTTAAGGCAATGTATAACTAAAACAAAAGCCTATCAAACATGAACTTTCAACATGGTATGGCATATATAAAATGAAATAATGCCATTTACTTATTCACATGTATATTCTACTAATCGAATAATCACATGAAAAAATCAATAACCACTTTCATAATGTTGGAATGAATAATGATAAACATTAATTTCTTTTCAAGGCCTCGTCCCAAGACCTTGGGGCTAACTGTAACAGGAACCCAACCCGGAGTGCCTCTAATAACCGGACACCAACCCGGAGTGCCTCTAATAACCGGACACCAACCCGGAGTGCCTCTAATAACCGGAGACCAAACCGGAGGGCTTACTTTTACCAGTCCCTAACCTGGAGGGCTTACTTTTACCAGTCCCCAACCTGGAGGGCTTACTTTAACCAGTCCCCAACCTGGAACATACTTGTCCAACACATTTATATGAAGTAAAGGTTTAAATATAACATAAACATTCTTATTGGAACTAGCATACGAAATGTTAATACCTTACTCATAAACCATGAATGCTATATAAATGACACATCTACAGTCAAACATATCACAAAACATCATTACAATATGTAAGTTTTATATCATAATAAATTAATTTCAAATAATCTTAAAATCCATCAATGGATGTTGACATAGATGAAAATGTTTTTTAAAAATTATTGAGAGAAATATCACTTTTTCATGAAAACATTTTAATGTTACACAATTTTAGAAAGTAAGGCATTTAAATACATTTTTGAATCAAAGTGTCCCATACCACTTTGAAACTTTTTAATGGAATTAACACTTTTAAAACATTCATTTTCATATAAATAAATCCTTACAAACCATTTTGAAAACATGGACATAAATGAGAATGATTTAGAAGAATAAATATTTAAAACATTTAAAATGATGTTTTAGTAAAAGTTCCCTTAGAAAGAATCCCTTTGAAAACTCTTTTATGAAATATGGACATGGATAGTAAATATGTCCCTGTAGATACATAATGTAAAAACAACCTCGGATATTAAAGAGATTGTGAAGTAAACCCTTATCAATTTGGTAACTTATTAAACATACAACCCATGAAAGAGGTATCATACAATGAAAATGTAAATACACATAAGGTAAAGTGTATTACACAAGGAATACAATTATGGGCAGTACATACACCACACAAAAGATAATAGTGGAAATATAGCATGAATCTCACAGAAATAAAGAGTGAGATGAAAACCCCTTACCACGTTAATCAACTAAGTCGTATGGCCAAAAGTTAATAACCACCAAATTATTTACAGAATAACATGAATATAAAGATAATCATCATAATATATATCAAATTCCAGTACACAATACACCACTTTCAATAATTTAGTGGCGAATAATGGAAATCTCACGGAATTGAATGTGAGATAAGAAAATCCCTTACCATGTACTTTTCCTTGGTTGGGGTAGGTTAAATTCCTGTATAATGGTGAAATAATTGTTATTAAGTTATAAAATAATCATATACATTAATATGATATCATATATGATCTTTTAATATTGATTTGATAATAATATCTTAGTATTATCGTTATTTCGGGTGTTAACTTACTTGTTTTATTTTATATGTTTTGTTACGTATGCCATGTTTGTAATGGATAGGTTGTATATTATTCATATCCAGAATGATATCAAGTCCTTAAAAATCATTTTTAAATCATCAAATGATAATTATACTTGAATGGATACGATGGAGAATGAATCTTATCGTGTTCGTGGAGACGGTTGTCCGTACGTACGCACGAGCGACAATATCATTCTTTTGATATTAAAATAATATATAAATGGATGGTCTATCATATATAAAGATTCATTAACATGTTATATTTATTATTTACATGAGTTACACATCATTATTATACCCATCAAAATAATAATATATTGAATAACAATTATACCACGACGTGGAGACGGTAAGCCGTACGTACGCACGTATGGTGACATGTTATTAAAAGGGTGGATAGAATACTGAATATGGTTGTACCAGATTTATAATAACATCACAGTATATGTGAGATACTGGAGTTATTATTTTAGAATGGTAATAACAAAGGAAGATGAAGTGGAAGAAGAAATGAACATGGAGAAGGGTGGTGAAATCATTACCTCTTCTTCGGGTTCTTCCTTTTGATTTGATCAAAAGGGCTCCTTAGGTTGGATTTCTGATCAAAATAATACCCTTAAGTTGTAGTGAGGGAAGTTGGGAGAGTATTTGGGAAGAGTTTTTCTGAACCAAAAGGCTTTGAAGGTGTGAAGAAATGAGAAGGAGGAGTGCCCTTTTATAAGAGGGGTGAGGGGCACCTTTGGAAAAGCTAGAAATATTAATTTATAATAAATTCATATTCGGTTTCTAATGTATCCAAAGTTGATTATTCAAAGGTTAAAATGGGGATGGGTCGAAAACCACTCAAAAAATAGAATTTAGACAGGTTTTGGTACTTACATTAACCTTATCTTTAATTATTAACTCTAAGTTAATTAGTTTCACTTTTACAATGTCTCTTTGTATTTTTATATAATATTGTTAATAAAATTACTATATACATCCAAGAGACCCCCAAGTGGTCCATTAATGATGAACCTATCATGATATAAGTCTCTTGGCCGAACCTTAGATTTTTAAGAATTTAATATCAATTAATAATATAATATTTGTTTTAAGAACTCTTTTATGTCAATTTTGACACTATTCAATAGTTGATTTTTGTGAAACTCATAACAGATTTATTACTTCTAAAAAAGTCAATTACATCAATCCTAATATATCATGTTATCCTATAAAATTAGTTTAATTCATTAAAAGTTCCATATTATATTTATTTGGGTATTTATAATATCAATTATTTTATTTTTTTACTATTATAGTAATTACTACATCGTCGTTGTGTCATAAATAAAATAAATTATATAATGTCTAAAAATGATAAATAAAATATCATTATGTAGGAAATAGTTTTATCTTTCTAATGAATATTTATAATCTAAAATCCAACATATATAACCCTATGTAACAATTGTTTTTCTAAAATATATATGCTTGTGTCATTTTTGTATTCATTTTAACTTAATTAAAATAAAGTGTCATTATCACTTACAAGTGGATCCATGGGGTCCCCAAATCGACCGAAAGATGCCAATGGTCGACCATGTATCAAAAAATAGGGTTAAGACACGTTTTAGGGTAATTTATTATTATTATAATATTATTGTTTAACCCTTATTTACCGGATTTACCCTTAACCATGGTAAATAAAATATTTACCGCAGTAATTATTCAAAATGTCAAAAATAAAAGTTACCTATTTACAAAATTTGAACATCCTGATTCCAAATATGGAATCCATTTTCCTAAATTCAAAACACAAAAGTGTCAGAAATTACTTTAAAATTAATTCCCGCTGTCAAAACAAAAAGCGTGTTTTTAAGAGATAATAACTATCAAAAGATTGACACTTGTTTATGTTCGGTTTAATTGTAAAATTATGTCCAATGACCAAAATTATATTAAATGGTAAAAATATATTCTAAATATACTTTAAAAATACTAAAATTCATAATTTATCAATATTAATTATTTTGACTAAAAAAGTTGTTTTTATTTAAAATTTAGTAATTTTCACTATTCATCAAAATATGAAAGTTATCCGAAAAGTACCAAAATTTTACTTTAGGCTAAATTAGATATTACGAATCCAAAAATGAAGTACATTTTGAAATATAAAATATATATAATTTTAAAAAGTAGGTATTACTATTTATAACGGCTAGTTTGATTGGTTGTGGTGTGTGTTAAAACTCAAGGTTGCGTACAACTCACGCTACTGTATTATTCAAAGAAAGCGTATCGTGGAAGCTTGGGATGTTTCATTTTAAATTTTTGATGTCCCAATTTAGTCAAAAAGTTTAAAATATTGTATTTAAAAGGGTTCACTATTAAAAGTTGATAAAAGTGCAATACTGAAAATGAATTTGTTCTTGCATTATATCTAAGAAACTCATAATATGGATTCTAAAATTATAAGGATTATATAAAGTTTAAAATTTAGATAATACTATTCATAACCTCTTTTGAATGGATTTGTTTTGTAAGTCATGGTGTGATTGAACTCGGTGTTGCGTGTAGTGCAAGTTATTGAATTATTTTTAAGAAATAACACACTATGAAATCTTGGGGTGTTACAGTTCAAATAGAGGATGTACCTATTGTGAAAGAATATGTAGATGTGTTTCCGGAAGATTTACCTAGACATCCTCTAGAACAAGGGTTGAGTTTTCCATTGATTTAATTCATAGATCAAGGCCTATATCGAATACCCATTATTGAATGGCCACTATGGAATTAGATGAACTAAAGAAACAACTAGAGGAATTTAGAAATAAGGGATTTTTTCAACCTAGTGTTTCTCCATTGGGAGCCCCTGTTCTATCTATTAAAAAGAATGACGGATCTATGAGGTTATGTATCGACTATAGGGAGATCAATGCTATAACAATAAGGAACAAGTTACCCCTACCTCGCATTGATTATTTATTTTTCCATCTGAATGGAGCTCAATACTTTCCAAATATTGACCTTTGATCTGGATACCATCACCTATGTGTGAAGAAGGAAGACATTCTGAAGACAACATTTCGAATAAGGTACATGCATTACGAGTTTACTGAAATGCCTTTTGGGCTGACTAATGCACCCCCTGTATTCATGGATATAATGAATAGAGTTTTAAAGGAATATCTCGATGATTTTGTGGTTGTATTTATTTATTATATGTTGGTATACTCCAAAAGCTACGTGGAGCATGAAAATAGCTTCCACATTATCCTGAAGACTCTGAAAAGACATGAATTATATGGGAAGTTTAGCAAGTGTGAATTCTGGCTTCATGAGATTTCTTTTCTTGGCCATATTGTCTCTAAATATGGAATCTATGTTGATCCTTCTATGACCAAGGCAATCCAAGAATGTCCTTCACTAATGAGTATAACTGAGGTAAGCAGTTTTATTGGTTTATCAGGTTATTATCGACGTTTCGTCCAGAATTTTGCCCAGTTGGCTAACCCATTAAAAAAGCTCACACGTAAAGGGGTTAAATTTGTATGCACAAATGATTGTGAAGAATGTTTCAAAGAACTGAAGAGAAGATTAGTCAATGATCTTATATTGAATCTACCATCAGGGAATGATGAGTTTGTTATTTATAGTGATGCATTGAAGAAAGGACTTGGTTGTGTCCTTATGCAGAATGATAGGGTTATTTCCTATGCATCACGATAGTTGAAATACATGAGCAAAACTATCCTAATCATGATCTCGAGTTAGCAGCTATGATATTTTCTTTGATGATATGGAGGCACTACCTCTATGGTGAAAAATGTGAGATTTATACTGATCACAACAGTTTGATGTATATTTTCATACAAAAAGAACTCAACATGAGGCAAAGGAGATGGCTTGAATTACTCAAAGATTATGATTGTATAATACACTATCACTCAGGGAAGGAAAATAAGGTGGCATATTCTTTGAGTAGAAAAGATCATTGACTTTTGAACATGATGAGAATTGAAAGGGATCCTATTTTCATGGATCAAGTGAAGATGGATATGTGAATTACCATGTAAGGTGAGACATCGATACTTTTTCAATTGGCTTCCAAACCATATTTACTAGAAAGGATAAAGAGTTCTCAGATAGGAGATGGAGAATTTAAAAAGAAGATTAATGCTGTAAATTATGGGAGATAGAATGACTTTGGGTATGAAGATGGAATTTTGAAATTTGGGAAGAGACATTGTGTTCCCAATATTCATGATCTAAAAAGGGAATTTTTTAACGATGCTCATAGTTTCAATTTCCCTATACACCCTGGGAGCACCAAAATGTACATAGACTTGAAGGAACATTTTTGATGGGACAACATGAAGAGGGAGATTGCTGATTTTGTATCAAGATGTATGGTTTGTCAACAAGTGAAAGCTGGAAGGCAACAGCCTGGAGGAGTCATGCAACCTCTTCACATACCAGAGTGGAAATTGGACAATATTACGATGGGCTTTGTTATGGGGCTACCAAAGACTCTAGAAGGAACGATGAAATATGGCTTATTGTTGATCATCTTACCAAGTCAGCACATTTTCTTGCAATAAGAGAAAATCTACCACAGGATCGTCTAGAAGGACATAATATTAATGAAGTTGTGAGACATCATGGAGTACCCCTATCGATTGTTTCGGAACATGATCCCCATTTTACATCATGATTATGGAAGAGTCTTTAGATGGCCTTGGATACTGAACTTCGTTTGAGCACTGCCTACCACCCTAAAAATGATGGACAATCAAAACAGACTATTCAAACCTTAGAAGACATGTTGAGATCCTTCTCTCTTGACTTTAAGGGTATGTGGGATCAATATTTACATCTGGAAGAATGTTCCTATAACAATAGCTTCCATTCGAGTATTCAGATTACACCATATAAAGCGTTATACAGAAAGAGATATCGCACACCAACCTGTTAGGATGACGTTGGTGAACGAAAACTTGTAGGCCCAGAACTGGTGGTGGAAACAATGGAAAAGTTAAAGGTAATCCAAAACCACATCAAAGCTGCTCAAAGTAGGCAGAAGAGCTATTCCAATAACCGAAAATCGGATTTGGAATTTCAGGTGGGAGTTCATGTTTTCTTGAAGGTATCTCCTTGGAAGGGAGTTATACTTTTTGGCAAGAAAGGTAAATTGAGTCCTAGGTACATCAAACATTTCAAAATTCTAGAATAAATTGGGGTTGTAGCATGCGGTTTGGAAATACTGCCAAGTCTCCCCAAATTTCACGATGTGTTCCACATATCGTTGTTGAGGTAACACATGCCTGACCCAAAGCATGTACTTACCTATGAGGAATTAGAACTAGAACCTGATCTATCTTATTGCGAAGATCCCATAAGGAATCTTGATATGAGAGAACAAGTACTGAGAAAACGGACGACTCGTCTGGTAAATGTTTTGTGGAGAAACCATAAGTTCGAAGAGTCAACGTGGGAACCCGAGGAACTTATGATGAAGAACCACCAGAGTCTTTTCATGCGGTAGTATTCTAGATATTTCAAGTACGAAATTATTTGAAGGAGCGGATAATGTAACACCCCAAGCTTCCATGGTACGCTTTCCATAGAATAATACAGTAGCGTGTGTTGTACGCAACTTCGAGTTCTAACACACACACCACAACCAATCAATCTAGCCGTAATGAATAGTAATACCCACTTTTTGAAATTTTATAAATTTTATCTTTCAAAATGGACTTCATTTTTGGATTCATAATATCGAAATTAGCCTAGGGTGAAATTTTGGTATTTTTCTGAAAACTTTCAATTTTTGATGAATTGTGAAAAAACACTGAGTTTTAGTTTAAAACAGAATTTTTATTTAATTAATTAATTATTTTATTTAAATATAATTAATGTCAAAATAGATACATAATAACCATATAAGTTCAATATAATTCATTGGATTTAGTTTAGAATAATTTTAGATATATAAAAATTTTATTGAACTTTTCAACGTCTTTTACCCACATCCTAGGAGAATTTGGAAATTAACATAAAACATAATGTTACCACTTCTATGAGTGGAATTTCCAAAATCCGAGATAAAATTTTAATTTCATGGAATAAAATGTTGTTCAATGAGATGAAAACATTTTTTGTGAATAGTAACTTTTTACTTTTATTTACCACGGTTAAAAGTAAATAGGGTAATTAAGGGTAAAAATGAAATTAATATTACCGTAACACATGTCCTAATTCTACAGGACAAGTGTATCTCGACCATAAACAACCTTAAGAATAAAATATTATCATTTAGGTCAACATGGATTAGATTAGGACATTTATTATTATTTGATTCAAAGAAGAGATAAAAGAGTTAAAATCAATGTTTATTTACTAAAAGATTTTTAATATAGGGTAATTCAAAAGATAAATTCGATTGTAAATATTAATTAGAAATATAATATTATTTCCTACATAATGGTATTTTATTTATAATGTTTAGACATTATATAACATAATTTATTTATGTCACAATGATGATGCAGTAATTACCTAATTAAAGAAATATTAAAATAATTGATATTATAAATATAAAAATAAATTTAATTTGATAATTTTTATGAATTAAACTAATTTTATTGGTTAATATAAAAAATTATAATTGAATATATAAATTTTTTTCGAAGTAATAACGATGTTATGAATTTATCAAAAACAAAATACCCAATAGTGTAAAAATTGACATAAAAGAGTTATTAAAACAAATATTATATTATTATTTTATATTAAATTCCTAAAAATCTAAGGTTCGGCCAAGAGACATATATCATGATAGGTGTATCATTTATGGACCAGTTGGGGGTCTTTTGGAGGTATATAGTATGTTTATTAACAATATAATATAAAAATACAAAGTGACATGGTAAGTGTCAAACTAATTAACTAAGAGTTAAAACAAAAAGATAAGGTTAATATAATGACCCAAACCTGTCTAAATTCTACTGGTTAAGGGGTTTTCAAATAAACCCTACATTATACTTAAATAATACACTTTGGAGACATTTGAAACCGAATATGAATTTATTATAAAATAATATTTCACGCTTTTCGAAAGGTGCCCTTCACCCCTCTTATAAAAGGGCACTCACCCTTCTCACTAATTCACATATTCAAAGCCTTTTGTCTCAGCCAAACCCTGACCACATACTCTCTCAACTTTCATCACTTCAACCTAGAGGCATTAGTTTGATCCGAAATCCAACCTATGGATCCCTTTTGATCAAATCAAAAGGAAGAACCCGAAGAAGAGGTAATGTTTTCACCACCCTCTTTCAAGTTCCTTTCTTATTCAACATCTTCTTTTTTTTCCCCATAATAAAATAAAAACTCCAGTATCTTATATATAATTTGATGTTATTATAAATATGGTACAACCATATTCTGTGTTATATCCATCCTTTGAATGATATGTCACCATACGTGCATACGTACGGCTTACCGTCTCCACGTCATGGTGTAATTGTTATTCAATAAATTATTATTTGGATGGGTATAATAATGACGTATCATTCATGTAAATAATAAATATAAAATGATAATGATTCTGTATATATGATATACCATCCAATTATATATTATGTTAATATCAAAAGAATGATATTGTCGCTCGCGCGTACGCACGGACAACCGTCTCCACGAACACGATAAGATTCATTCACCATCGTATCCATTCAAGTATAATTATCATTTGATGATTTAAAAATAATGTTTTAGTACTTGATATCATTATGGATATAAATAAGATACAACCTATCGATGAAAAACATGGCTTACGTAACAAAACATATAAAAGAAAACAAGTAAGTTAACACCTGAAACGACGACAATACTAAGATATTATTAACAAAGCAATGTTAAAAGATCATATATGATATCATATTAATGTATATGATTATTCTATAATTTAATAACAATTATTCAACCATTATATAAGAGGTTAACCTACCCCAACCAAGGAAAAGTACAAGTTAAGGGTTTATTTCACAATCTCTTCATTATCTGAGGTTGTTTATATGTAACTATCTACTAGGACCTCTTTATCATCCACATCCATGTTTCTTAAAAATGTATTACAAATCATTCTTACTATTTTAAATACAGTGGGATAAAGTCTTTTATACCGTTGTTGACTTTTTATAAGAAGTCTATTAAGGAATCTTTTTGTCACATTCTAAACAAGGTCTTTTTAACCTTTTTGACAGAATTAAGGTAAGAATATTTATTTAACTTCTACGGTGGGTGCGGATATTTTCAGCCATTATAAAATCGTTGAAGCTTCCCTTATAATATAATAACAATATTTTCAAATCAAATGATTTATTTTATAAATATATGACTCTTAAATTTTTTCAAAATAGAAATAGATATTTCCTTAAAAATAGTTTTGATTTCATCTATGTCAACATCCTTTGATGGATTTTAAGTTTATTTGGAGTTGATTTATTATGATAAAAAACATCCATATTGTATTGATGGCTTTGTGGTATGTTTGACTGTGGATGTGTTATTTTTATACCATTCATGGTTTATGAAGAAAGTATTGAAATTTCATATGCTAGTTTTAATACGAATGTTTATGTTATGTTTAAACCAGTTCATATTAAGAAAGCATTGGACTTAATAAGTGATAGGTGGAGCCCGTTATAGCTCCTTGATGCATCTGTAGGTCTAATAAGACTAACAGGTGTCTTGGAAAAAGGATTTGAAAATATCTTATTTGTAGTCATGGCAGAAGGCCATGGTTATGTGGTTATGATAGTCTGGCATTATGCATTCCACCATTATGAAAGTTGTTATTGATATTTCATGTGATTATTCGACTAGTATAATATCCATGTGAATAAGTAAATGGAATTTTTTCATTTTATTTCTATACTATTATGCTGATGTTCATGTTTTAAAAGGATTTTGTTTTAGTTATACATTGCCTTAAATGTTTATTCTTATTTATGAAAGTTTCTTCTATATTGTTATCCATACTGGGAATTTGAGCTCACCCCTTTCTATGTTTTATTTTTCCCATGACGTGAAGAAGTATATTATGAATGACCTGCAGCGATGGTATGAGGGGATAAGAGTGTGGACTACGGAGACTATATTTTTGTAGTTTTTCATTTTATGATGTAATGTAAACATTATGAATGTATCTAGTTATTCCAAGTCTACTAAACTAATCGGTATTTCAAGGCATGATCTTTCTTGTGATCAAGCCAATGTTATGTAATAACGCACTGAATTTGGGTAACTGGGGTCGGGGCATTACAGTTGGTATCGGAGGAAGATTAGAACAAACCTTGGAAGCTAGATTTAGATAAACATTGATTAGAGCACATAGATTTAAGATGGACTTTGATGATTAGTATAGAAGAACTATCTATAATTTTGGTATTGTAGATATTTTGTGAGTTTTCCAAGAAATACATCCCTGTCTGGATATGAGCAGGTAAATGCTGCTCTGGCACAGATGTACCTAGGGGTAAAACCCGAAAAGACCGCTTTGAGCTAGACTCGAATGAGGACTTGTGCATAACAACGGGTCTTGCTGCACTATTGGTTATGACATTCCCAGGGGATATGCTTAGGATACCTCTCATTTTAATTAAAAATAATTGTGAAGAGCTTATGAGTATATACGTCCTCAAAGAAAACATTTTTATGATTATGGATTATATCTATAAATAGTTCAATTTATGTTAAGTTTTTTATAAGTATGGATTTGTCTATTTTGATTCATAAACTGATCTAGTTTATGCCATTGTTTAGAAATGGCACCCAGTGGAAGAAATGGAAAGTGTATCAATGCACACACTCAACGTAGGAATTTCCTTCCTTCTCAAGATAATTATATAAAGCTGGTGATGCAAGTAGTGCTGATCAACTAATCACCATACTAGGACAACTCACTCGGGTTATGAATAATAACCTTACCTATATGGAGCACCCTGATCCACAGCGTGGAGGATCAATGTTAGATCGCATCATGACGCAGCAACCACCAACATTCAATGGGAGTACAAATCCATTAGTAGCTGAGCAATGGATAAATTCCCTTGAGAAAATATTTCAGGCTTTGGGGAGTAGTGAAAGGGAAAAAGTTATCATTGCAGTTTACCGCCTCACTGGAGATGCTGATCAACGGTGGTCATTGATTAAAAACACGAAGGAAGATGATTAAGTATCAAATATGGAATGGAGGGAGTACAAATATCTATTTTTAGAAAAATACTTTCCTCATGACCATCGATTAGATATGGAAAGGCAATTTTTGAGTCTGAGACAAAAGGAGGATGAGAATGTCACAATGTTTGAGGCTAAAATTACAAGGTCAACAAGGTATTCTAGAGATTAAATACATAACCCAAAAAGTAATATTGATCGTTTCTTTGATGGGTTAAAACAATTTCTCCGTCGAGCATTAATCTCACAATCCTTCTTATCGTACGAAGACATTGTCTCATGTGCTAAAAAGACAGAAAAGGAATTCTCTAAGTCTTATGACTTTAAAACAATGCAAGAGAAGAAGAGATATGCTGATCAATATGGGAATGGAAATAAGGGGATAAAGGGAATGGTTGTATATCCATCCAGGGGTAAATTTGGGAAGAAACACCCCGGTACTTTCTTAAAAGGAATGGGAGTCTGTTACAAGTTTGGTGAAAAAGGCCACCAAGATCGTGATTGCAAAGGGAAAAGGAAGCTACTGATGTCCAATGCTACAATTGCAGGGATATGGGACATTATTCGAATAAATGTCCTAAGAGTCAGGGGAACTTACCATAGAATAGGCCAAGAGATCAAGGCAAATCTTATGCTATCACTACTGCTGAGGTAGAAGATCCGAAAGACGTGGTGGCAGGTAATTTAATGGTTTCCTCAAGTTTAGAAAATGCATTATTTGATTCTGGATCATCCCATTGATTCAGATATTCCCAGTTAGCTATGAAAATTAGATGTTTCCATTTTGATTTAACAAGGGAGTTGTCAGTTAAAACTTCTATGGGAAATATCATTTCAACAATGACTGGTGAATCAGTCCCCATTAGAGAACATAAATGTTCTTTATCCTCTGATCTCATCGTCATACCTATGATTGAGTTTGATATAATCCTGATTATAGATTGTCTTTCAGACCATGATGCGACGATTTATTGTAATAAAAATGAAGTAACTATTTTTGATGATGATGATAAGGAACACCTTATCTTTAGAGCGGAATCATCACCACCTAATTCTTATCTAGATCCAACCCAATAGCTCAACTAAATTCGATTATTGTGGAGGAAGAGGATGAATTTACTGTGGGTGAAGAAAGGAATGTTCAAATAGAGGATGTACGTATTGTGAAAGAATATGAAGATGTGTTTCTGGAAGATTTACCTGGACATCCTCCAGAACGAGAAGTTGAGTTTTCCATTGATTTAACTCCAGATCAAGGCCTATATCAAAGACACCTGATAGAATGGCCACTGTGGAATTATTTGAACTAAATAAACAACTAGAGGAATTGAGTAATAAGGGATTTTTTCTCCCTAGTGCTTATCCATGGAGAGACTCTTTTCTTTTTGTTAAAAAGAATTATGGATCTATGAGGTTTTGTATCGACTACATGGAGATCAATGCTATAAGAATAAGGAATAAGTATCCCCTACCTCACATTGATGATTTATTTGACCAACTTCATGGAGCTCAATACTTTTCAAAGATTGACCTTCGATCTGGATACCATCAATTGTGTGTGAAGAAGGAAGACATTCCGAAGACAACATTTCGAACAAGGTACATGCATTACGAGTTTACGGTAATGCCTTTTGGACTGACTAATGCACCCTCTATATTCATTGATCTAATGAATAAAGTTTTCAAAGAATATCTCGATGATTTTGTGGTTGTATTTATTGATGATATATTGGTATACTCAAAATTCTATGAAGATCATGAAAATCCCTTGCGCATTATACTGAAGTCTTTGAGAATACATGAATTATATGGGATGTTTAGCAAGTGTGAATTCTGGCTTCATGAGATTTCTTTTCTTGGCCATATTGCCTCTAAAGATGGAATCTCTGTTGATCCTTCTAAGACCATGGCAATCCAAGAATGGCCTGCACTAACGAGTATAACTGAGGTATGCAGTTTTATTGGTTTAGCAAGTTATTATTGACATTTCATCCAGAATTTTTCCCGGTTGGCTAACCCATTAACAAAGCACACATGTAATGGTGTTAAATTTGATTGGACAAATGAGTGTGAAGAATGTTTCGAAGAACTGAAGAGAAGATTTGTCAATGCTTTTATATTAACTCTACCATCGGGGAATGATGGGTTCTTTATTTATAGTGATGCATCAATGAAAGGACTTGGTTGTGTCCTTATGCTGTATGATATGGTTATTGCCTATGCATCACGATAGTTGAAAATTCACTATCAAAACTATCCTACTCATGATCTCGCGTTAGCAACTGTGATATTTTCTTTGAAGATATGGAGGAACTACCTCTATGGTGAAAAATGTGATATTTATACAGATCAAAAGAGTTTGAAGTATATTTTCTCACAAAAAGAACTCAACATGTGGCAAAGGAGATGGATTGAATTACTCAAGGATTATGATTGTACGATACACTACCACCCGGGGAAGGAAAATAAGGTGGCAGATGCTTTGAGAAAAATGATCATGGAGTTTTGAACACGATGAGAATTGAAAGGGATCCTATTTTCATGGATCTAGGGAAGACAGATATGCGAATTACCATGGAAGGTGAGACATCAATACTTTTTCAAATGGTTTCCAAACCATCATTAATAGAAATGATAAAGACTTCTCAGATCGGTGATGAAGAATTTCAAAAGAAGATTAAAGATGTGAATGATGGGAGATTGAATGACTTTGGGTATGAAGATGGAATTTTGAAATTTTGGAAGAGACTTTGTGTTCCCAATATACCAGATCTATAATGGGAATTGTTGTACGATGCTCATAGTTCTAATTTCTCTATACACCATGGGAGCACCAAAATGTATAGAGACTTGAAGGAACATTTTTGGTGGGACAACATGAAGAGGGAGATTGCTGATTTTGTATCAAGATTATGGTTGGTCAACAAGTGAAAGCTGGAAGGCAACAGCCTGGAGGAGTCATGCAACCTCTTCCCATACCAGAGTGGAAATGAAAAAATATTACGATGGACTTTGTTATGGGGCTACCAAAGACTCTTAGAAGGAATTATGCAGTATGGGTTATTGTTGATCATCTTACCAAGTCAGCACATTTTATTACAATAAGAAAAGATATACCATTGGAACGTCAATAAAGACTATATATTAATGAAGTTGTAAGACTTCATGGAGTGCCCCAATCGATTGTTTCTGATCTTGATCCCCGTTGTACATCATGATTCTGGAAGAGTCATCAGATAGCCTCGAATACTGAACATAGTTTGATCACTGCCTACCACCCTCAAACAGATGGACAATCAGAATGGACTATTCAAACCTTAGAAGACATGTTGAGATCCTGCTCTCTTGGCTTTCATGGAATGTGGGATCAATATTTACCTTTGGTAGAATTTTCCTATAACAATAGCTTCCATTTGAGTATTCAGATGGCACCATATGAGTCGTTATATGAAATGAGATGTCGCACGCCAACCTGTTTGGATGACGTTGGTGAATGAAAACTTGTAGGCCTAGAACTGGTGGAGGAAACAATGGAAAAGGTAAAGGTAATCCAAACCCACATTAAAGCAGCTTAAAGTAGGCAGAAGAGCTATGCTGATAACCGAAGAAAGGATTTGGTATTTCAAGTGAGAGATTATGTTTTTCTTGAAGGAATCTCCATGGAAGGGAGTTATACGTTTTGTAATGAAAGGTAAATTGAGTCCTAGGTACATCGGACCTTTCGAAATTCTAGAATGAATTGGGGCTGTAGCTTACTATTTAGAAATGCCGCCAAGTCTCTTCAAAGTTCACGATGTGTTCCACGTATCAATGTTGAGGAAATACATTCCTAACCCAAGGCATGTACTCACCAATGATGAATTAGAACTGGAACCCAATCTGTCTTATTGTGAGGAGACCATAATGATTCTTGATACGAGAGAAAAAGTACTGAGAAACCGGACTACTCGTCTGGTAAAAGTTTTGTGGAGAAACTATAAGATAGAAGAGGCAACGTGGGAACCCGAGGAAATTATGATGAAGAATCACTCGAGTCTTTTCATGTGGTAGTATTGTAGAAATTTGGAGGACGAAATTATTTTAAGGAGGGGAGAATTTAACACCCCAAGCTTCCACGATACACTTTCCTTTGAATAATATTGTACCGTGTGTTGTACGCAACTTCGAGTTCTAACACACACACTACAACCAATCAAACTAGCCATTATGAATAATAATACCCACTTTCTGAAATTTTATAAATTTTATCTTTCAAAATGGACATCATTTTTGAATTTGAAATATCAAAATTAGCCTAGGGTGGAATTTTGGTATTTTTCTGAAAACTTTCAATTTTTGATGAATAGTGATAAAACACTGAGTTATAGTTTAAAACCGAATTTTTATTTAAATAATTATTTATTTTATTTAAATTTAATTAAGGAAAAAATAGATACATAATACTGATATAAGTTCAATTTAATTCATTGGAGTTAGTTTAGAATAATTGTTGATATATAAAAAGTTTATTGAACTTTTCACCGTCTTTTACCCGTCTCCTAGGAGAATTTGGAAATTCACATAAAACATAATTTCACCGCTTCTGTGAGTGGAACTTCGAAACTCCGAGACACACGTTTAATATCAAGGAGTAAAATGTGGTTCAATGAGATGAAAATAATTTATGGTGAATAGTAACTTTTTACTTTTATTTACCACCGTTAAAAGTAAATTGGGTAATTAAGGGTAAAAATGATATTAATATTACCCTAACACATGTCCTAATTATATTTTACAAGTGAATATAGACCATAAACAACCTTAGGAATAAAATATTATCATTTAGGTCAACTCGGATTAGAATATGACATTTATTATTATTTAATTCAAAGAAGAGTTAAAAGAGTTAAAATCAACGTTTATTTACTAAAACATTTTTAATATAGGGTTATACATAGGATAAATTCGATTTTAAATATTAATTAGAAAGATAAAACTATTTCATACATAATTTTATTTTATTTATAATTTTTAAACATTAAATATCTTTATTTATTTATGACACAATGGTGATGCAGTAATTTCCTAATTAATGAAATATTAAAATAATTGATATTATAAATATCAAAATAAATGTAATTTGACACTTTTTATGAATTAAATTTTTTTTCAAGGTTAATATGACATATTAGGATTGATTATATAAATTATTTTCGAAGTAATAACGATTTTAAGAATTTATCAAAAAAAAATACCCAAGAGTGTCAAATTTGAAATAAAAGAGTTTTTAAAACAAATATTATAAGATTAATTTATATTCAATTCCTAAAAATCTATGTTTCGGAAAAGAGACTTATATCATGATAGGGTTATAATTAATGGACCACATGGGGGTAGCTTGGAGTTATATAGTAATTTTATTATCTATATAATATAAAAATACAATGTTACATGGTAAGTGTCAAACTAATTAACTAAGAGTTAAAACTAAACGATAAGGTTAATATAATGACCCAAACCTGTATAAATTCTATTGTTTGAGTGGTTTTCGACCAACCCCCACCTTAAACTTTAAATAATATACTTTGGAGCCATTATAAATCGAATATGAATTTATTATAAAATAATATTTCTAGATTTTCCAAAGGTGCCCCTCACCCCTCTTATAAAAGGGAACATCCCCTTCTCACTAATTCACATATTCAAAGCTTTTTGGCTCTGCCAACCCATGCCCAAATACTCTATCAACTTCCTCACTTCAACTTAGTGGCCTTAGTTTGATCAGAAAGCCATTATAATGAGCCCTTTTGATCAATTCAAAAGGAAGAACCCGAATAAGAGGTATTGTTTTCACCACCCTCTTTGAAGTTCCTTTCTTAATCACCTTCTTATTTCATTGTTTTTCCCAAAATAAAATAATAAATCCAGTATCTTATATATACTGTGATGTTATTATAAAAATTTTACAACCATATTCAGTATTATATTCATCCTTTGAATGACATGTCACCATACGTGCATACATACGGCTTACAGTCTCCACGTCGTGGTGTAATTGTTATTCAATAAATTATTATTTGGATGGGTATAATAATGATGTGTAATTCTTGTAAATAATAAATATAAAATTATAATGATTCTTTATATATGATATATCATCCAATTATATATTATTTTAATATCAAATTAATGATACTATCTCCCGTGCGTACGTATGGACTACAGTCTCCACGAACGGGATAAGATTCATTCTCCATCGTATCCATTCAAGTATATTGATCATTTTATGATTTAAAAATAATGTTTAAGGACTTGATATCATTCTGGATATGAATAATATAGAACCTATCGATGAAAAACACGTCTTACATAATAAAACATATAAAAGAAAACGAGTAAGTTAACACCTGAAATGATGATAATACTAAGATATTATTAACAAATAAATGTTAAAAGATCATATATGATATCATATTAATGTATATGATTCTTATATAATTTCATAAAAACTATTTCACCATTATACTGGAGGTTAACCTACCCCCAACTATGGAAAAGTACAAGGTGAGGGTGTATTTCACAATCTCTTCATTATCCGAGGTTGTTTATACATAATTATCTACTGGGACCTCCTTATCATCCACATCCATGCTTCATAAAAATGTATTAAAAAGCATTCATACTATTTTAAAGACTATGGGATAAAGTCATTTATACCCTTGTTGAATTTTTATACGATTTTTATTAAGGAATCATTTTATCATTTTCCAAACAAGGTCCTTTTTTAACCTTTTCGACAGAATTATGGTAAGACTATATGATTAACTTATACGGCAGGTGCGGCTGTTTTCCGCCGTTATAAAATCGTCGAAGCTTCCCTTAAAATATTATAAGAATATTTTAAAAGAAAATGTTTTATTTTATAAATATATGACTCTTAAATGATTTCAAAATAGAAAGATATATTTCTTTAAAGAGATTTTTTATTTCATCGATGTCAACATCCTTTGATGAATTTTAAGTTTATTTGGAGTTGATTTATTATGATACAAAACTTCCATATTGTATTGATGGTTTTGTGATATGTTTGACTGTGGATGTGTTATTTTTATAACATTCTTAGTTTATGAAGAATGTATTGACATTTTTATGCTAGTTTTAATACGAATGTTTATGTTATGTTTAAACCTGTTCATATGAGGAATGTATTAGACTTAATAAGTCACGGGTGGAGCCCGCAATAGCTCCTCGATGCATCAGTAGGTCTCATGAGACAAACTAGTGTCTTGGAACAAGGCCTTGACAAAATATTATTTGTAGTCTTGGCACGAGGCCTTGGCTATGTGGTTATGATAGTCTGGCATTATGCATTCCATCATTATGAAAGTGGTTATGGATAATGCATGTCATTATTCGACTAGTAGAATATCTATGTGAATAAGTATATCAAATTATTTCATTTTATTTCAGCCATATTATTCTTAATTTCAAGTTTTAAAAGGCTTTTGTTTTAGTTATACATTTTTTTAAATGTTTATGCTTATTTATGAAAGTTTCCGCTATATTGTTATCCTTACTGGGCATTTGAGCTCACCCATTTCTATGTTTTATTTTTCCCAGGGTGTGAAGAAGTATTTTATGAATGTCCTTCAGGGATAGTATGAGGGGATAAGAGTGTGGAATATGGAGACTATATTTTTGTAGTTTTTTATTCTATGATGTAATGTAATCTTTATGAATGTATCTAGTTATTCCAAGGATACTAAACTAATCGGTATTTCGAGACTTGATCTTTCTTGTGATCATGCCAATGTTATGTAATAACGCACTGACTCTGGGTAATTGGGGTCAGGGCGTTACATAATTTTATGGAATTATAAATGAACATTGATATGTTTTTAGATGGATGAAATTAGAAATGAACTCAATTCATTAATACAGGGTTGGAACAAGGAGTGAACTTATTTCTATAATATATGGATGGAATGTGGAGTAAACTCGGTTAAGTAATACAGTGCTGGAATGTGGTGTGAACCCAATTTAGTAATGCACATTATCCAACAAGATAGGATTTGAAAAAATTCCATGACTACAATGGTAATAGTTATTATATGTTTATGTATTTTACACAACTCCTTGTTTCATTCAATGGATTAGAAATTGAGCGGTCTAATTTTTAGGTTTCCTTTCCAAGGTTAGGGAGATATATATGATGTATGAGGTCATTAAAAAGGGTTATAGTAATGAAGAACATAGAGGGTGATATATTAGCTCATTCATGTACCATTGTTTATGTACCATTGTTTCCAATGTCACTAGACTAATACTGTTTTCATATGCCTACTTGTATAATATTTGAATTATTTATTTATATCAATAGAATTTCATTGTATGAAAAGATAGGTATTTAATAAGAAATACATGTAACAATGATATATTTATTAGGAAATATTCACATCCATGATAAAATGAGTGTGGATATTTAAGATAAATTAAATTAATAATGATCAAAATAATTTGAATCTTTCAAAAAATGTCTAAAAATTTAATAAATTAAGTTAATCTTAGATTTTATGTTAGTCAAAATGATCATAACCAATAAAATAATGAATAATAATGATATAAATATGACATATCCCTATTGGATCATATGTGAAATAAAGGGTTTATTTCATTAATGAATACAAATTATATAAAAATTTTATTAATATAATCTTGAGGAAAATAATATTTTTTTAATGAAAATCATTTTAAAACTAAAAGTTCTCCAAACAATTTGAAAGTAAATTATATTAAAATATAATTTTAATATTTTAATTTAATCATAATAAATTTAACGTATCATGGTATTAGGAAATTCTATTCAGGCTATACAGGTAAAAAAAATTATTTCACATTTTTAAAAAAAAGAGGAATTATTTTGATAACTACATGAACATTCCATTATAATGAATTTGTAAAGAAGTAAAAAATGGGATGAAATATATTTTAAAAACCAATTTTCAGAATTTTAAACAAATATTTATGTTTTTTTGTAGAAAACATAGATTTCGAAGAAAACATAATTTTGATTAAAGAGATAAATAAAGGTAGAATTTATACAAAATCAATTTTCAATCAGTATATGTACTAATGAGTGGAAAATTTATAGAATTACTCAATAACATTAATGAATAACTAAAATATTAAAATGAAATTGTTTTATAAAAAATTTAATGAAAAGTTTCATTTTATGTAGTTTCAATTATAATCATTTATGACTAAAATTTGTTTGTAAAAATAAACCACTAACAATATCATAACATTAATGTGAGGATTAATCCATGAATAATTAATTTCTGAAAAATTTATTTACACATATAACAATAAGAAATAAAATATGTTATGTTAGAAATTTAATACCAATATAACCATTTAATGTCACTAAAAATTATGATGTCGTACCTCCTAATAAAATAAAATTTAGTATTGAAATTCATTAAATATAAGTAACTTTTAATTAAATATACCATTAAATGAAAAAATTATTATTGAGACGTAAAAAATTAATTATTAAGGATCAATGATATTTCATGTAAATGGGAAACGATATCAATCATATAACTATATTTAGGTATCATACCTCAACCTTTAAATATCATTTATATTATTACATTCATGACATCAGATCGTTGTGGTGAGGTTCATATTGACTTACCAATTTTATTTTTTGAGAACATAGATTTTTGGGTAGATTTTGGCTAGTTTAATGGTTTTTATGAATGAATTTATAGTTAAATATGAGGCCTATTGAGGTAGAGTTCTTTTTCAAAAAAAAATTCATTTTTCATGCTTTGACTAGAATTGTTTGAGAAATACAAGGACTAAACCATGTTTGTTCCAAATGAAACTGTGAGTCATGTCTTTTGGTGTATATGATATTCCTTACACCTTGCATATTATTTTCGGAAACTATTCAAAAATCATACAGGGATGCTGTACAATTTTAATGTGTAAATATTCAAAGATGGCACACAGTTTCCCAAACAATGCGGCCAATCCATGTGAGGTTACCCTTGTATCCAGTATGGTGTTTATAGTTTGTGCATATTTTTCCAAACTCAGTAGCCTAACCATGTGTGTTTCCTAGATCACTAAAAAGTCATAATCACATATTTTCTCCTCTTATGTTTTATCACAATTTTAGGTTTTCCTCCCTAAACATAACATGGTGAAACAAGGGGATATAAAATACCCTCCTCCCAGTTTCTCCATCCACTATTGAAGCTCCTCTATGATTCCTCAGGAGAGTTCTTCTTAGATTTTGTTCTATTTACTCTAATTATATATTTCTTCCATTTTTTCATAGGGTTTTCATGGAGGATACTCTTTTGAAAAAAATCCTATTATGAGGGTTCAATTATGTAGATTGATATCCTGGTTGTATTGTGTACAAATCGTCCCCTAGTATTAGATCATCTTCAATATGATGTTCTATTATATTCATATATTGAGGAGGAAGTTGATTTTTATAAATACCATGGGGTTTAAATTAAGGTATGTTATATTAAAATATCATCACCCTTAAATATCCTTCCATTGTTAAAAAATTCACTTCTCTTTCTTTACTATAGTAGTGTATGAATAGAAATTAAATCATGCGTGAGACTCAACAATTTTACAAAATTAATCCTCACTTGGCTTCATACTGTGAGAATACAATGTATTTTAATGATATTCTAAATTCATGCAAATAAAATTTGTTTTTACAATGTTTTATGTGGAATCAATATCCCTCCTTCTTTATAACCATTTAGAATTTGAAATCTCACTTCTCTTTAAACTGATGTGTGATAAATACAACACCATAAGTTCCCCCTTTGATTTATTGAATAAATGTGTTTTACAAAACAATTATTGTATCATTTATTTCCACTTTGATTGACTTGATTAATAACCCTTTACCAAAGAATTACTTGGAAAAATATATCTTTCACGCAAAAGCAAGCACTCTCATTACATTTTGTTCCTTTTTCCTTGTATGTCTTTCTGATGATTATACATTATTGATAAGAATTAAACAGATGAGTATGATTACATAATAAATTAGGTAGGTCTCTATATATATCAAATTTTATCATATCTTGAAGCGATGGTTGTTATAGTTAATGTAATTGGTTATGTTGAAACATGTTTTTTTCATCACTGAAAAAACACATATCTTCTTACCCACATACTTAGTATAGATTCCCCTTTTTTAATTTTCCATATATATCAATTGTACCATATCTCCCATTAACCGTGTAAATCTTATTATTAAATATTATAGTATTACCTAACTCACATGGTTTATTAATACTTCCAATATAGTGACTGAGACATTCAATGACTAAGACATTATGAATTCTCAATTCTTTAACCCAAAACATTGCCTTCCCTAAACCAATAATATTTAGTACATCATCATTTCCAAATTTTAAAACACCTACCATGTCATATTTTATCCATGTATCAAGACCCTTATATCCCACCATATAGTATGCGCAGACACTTTCAAGGATCCATACATGAGAAAGAATTAATTCTTTATGTGAACATTATATAACTAGTACCTCCTTAGCACTTTTTATTATGATCCTTATTTTTTTAATTCATACTCCATGTAGATTTATAATCATGATGTTTTTAGATAATTATGGACCAATTTCACCATGAAATGATATAAATTAATTTTTTCATTTATATCTCACCTAATGATTCATTGATTTGTTGCTTTCGATCACTTTTGTTCGGCTTTGGAACATTCCTATACATGGATTATGTACAATATCTTGCCATGTTTCCAAATAATCCTCACAAAAAACAATGATCCTCAATTGATATTAAAGACTATTGAGCTCTGTTTGGATTCCCCTATTGTTAATGCATCGATCTTAATCTATTAGATACAATACAAATTTTTTTTATTTTTCCATATTTCCATATAAATAACACACGATTTTTTGTGAATTAATTTGTGATAATTATATACCACTGGTTTTCCCTTAGGATATCAAAATCATATACTTTTTCTTTGTACCGAAATCAATATTCAATCCTGCAATGGGTGATTCTGTTATGAAATAATTCACAACATTTTTTTGGTCAAGCCCCATATCTATTGGACTTGTTACTTTTTTCTTTTATACTTAACCTCGATGCTCAACATCTATATTTTTTATCAGTTGAATGATATTAATTCCTAATAAAATAATAGGATTCCCGATTTTTTCCTTCACTTTATTCTATTTTTAATATCATGACGACTTCCTTATCGTGTTTATAAATGAATTTTATTTGACTTTTTCTTAGTTATTAAATACATAGACCGCCCATTTCTATTCTTTTAATTTGAGTTTTTTACGACTATCTATTTTTGAGTCCTCTAAAAAAGAAAATTTGAGATTCTCATGTTCTTTAATTTACTCAGACATTAATTCATCCTTTTAAGACATTTAGATTTTGGAATCACGAACCACTATGTTGTATTTCATTATTTTGGATATTTAAAAATCTATATCTTCACGTGTGGATTCCAATTTAGCCAACATATCAACTCTTACATAATCCTTCTCTTTTTGAATGTAATATTATAACTATTTCAAGGTGTTACCTATAAATTCCCCCATAACATTTAATCCATGATATTCATTTTTCTCTATATTTTACAAATTATTTTTATTTGATCTATAATTTTTTTATGTAATAAGATTATTATTTTTGAATAAATTTCTCAAGAAATGTTTCATACCATTCACATAGGATAAATAATTCAGCATTGGAATTCCAACTTCATCCTCATCATGTTCATGGATATTCCCAGGGCACCTTGGGAGAAGATGTCTGGATTTTCAAAATAAAAAATCATTCTTCTATAAGTTTACCATTGATCATTAATTTTAATCTTTGTATATTATATAAAAGGAATGACATAACCTCATCTATCATTTATTCATCTTGAAAATAATTAATGGTGAGCTTTTTAATTTCCTTTAATTCCACCTCATTGGAGTTTCCATCTTCCATGGACTAAGCCTCTTCATTTATCACCTCATATGTGATAGGTGTACTATGAAATCTATCCACATTAATTTCCTTTGGACCTTTATCCACGAACACAGAAACATTGAGATTGAAACATGGTTGATGTCATCTTAAGATGCTCTCGAAAATATTTTGATATTCAATAACTTTTCTATGCCCATTATTTTCATCCAAAAATAATTCACCATATTTTATAATACGTTAACATATTCATTAGGTTTCATTCTCAGATCCTTATATTTATTGTAAATAACATTAATTTCTTATTCTATGACATTTGAGCAACCTTCATAGATATTGGGAAACATTTCCAACATAGCATTTATAGACTTATTTGACATAAAATTTTTATATATTTCAGTCAATAATTCTACCACAAATTCAATTATTTCATTGTAGTTGACATCTTATTCCATTCTGTCTTCTTTAGATAATGAACCACTGACAATATTGACTAAGATTCCATGAACCACATCTATAGAGACATCCATTGTTAATGATCAGAAGTAGTGTCATGTCCTATTCATAAATAATTGAAAAATGTTCCCATAAAAGGTTGAAATCTCATTGTGATTAAAAAACAACATTTCTTCTACTAAGATAGAACCAATGATTTCAACCATTCCCTCAGATACAAATTGTTAGTCACACAATGTTAAATAAAAAATGATTGGGGGGGTAAATCAGGGCATGACTAATTAAAAAACTACCACATTAGATCTTATTTTTTATTAATCAAGAAAATCATCACTCTATTTTTCATATAAATGTATAAACATAAATTAAATCACCCAAAATACACAACAATGTTACATCAGTCACCCACGTTGGGCTACACCCAATGATCATACAACAAAAATGTACTAATATACCAACACCACTAAAAGTGAATTACTATTTTCAAATTTTGATGTGGTCTCATTATCTCGCATAGTTTACATCCATTCATTATTTGAATTATCACTAACCTAAAAAACTAATTCTTGCTCTCTGGTTCTTTATAAGATCATTGTTTGAATTCTTGAATCAATATATTTTACACCTCATTTAGTTTATGTTTGAGTTCCACATTCATCGACCTTATGAGTACCCCTTTAAAATAAAATTTATAGGAAACATAAATCATGCATACACACTTAGAGTACCTTGAAAAATTCATTATCAAATTGTATGGAAAATTTTCCATTTCCATAGAAAACAAATTTTCATGCTCCTTTTATGTTTGAAACACAACTATTTTCTTATGTGGAACTCCTTCGTACACGATTATTACAAGATTTAGAGTAAATTTTTTTCAATTGGTTAATCTATTGAAATGGGAGTGTGGGTAGAAACATATTTATAAGATTTTATGACCCTATATGAATTTATTATCACCTAATGACTACCATGATCAAAAAATTATCAGATCTTAGAAAACAAAATTTGATGTCGTATTGGAAACATAAGTCTCTTTCGTGTAACATAATATATTATGAAAATTCAAATCTTCTGTGCTATCTTTTCCTTTTACATGTTCTAATATGGTGACCACAAAATATTTATTCCGCAAAACATCTTAAACCCTTTCAATCTTGAATGAAACAACCATTTCTAAAAAAAACATTTTTTTATATTCTCTTGTTTTGGACCCAAAAATATGGAAACACTGGGAAACATGGCCACACGTTATATTATCTTTTTGAACCAAATCTGATGAATCAAATTCGATTAAATGTATATTCATAAACATATATTTTTAACAATTTCAATGTAACACTAAAACTTATCATGGAAACCCACATTGCCAACAAACACAGTCAACCCAAAATTACGTCATTGTTACCCTAAGATATTTTTTTCAAAATGAATTTCTATCTATTTATGATAAGTAACATTCCAAATTATGGTTGTGGGGTTCTAAAAAATAAAATATATTTATCTAGGGTTTTTTGGGTTTTTTGGTTTACTATGGTATATTAATTTTGGTGAAATTTGGTACAAATGGATTTCCATGGGTTTCATCAATTATTCTTTTGTATAAATGTAAACATGTTGTTTTTTAAAATTTTAATTGACTTATAATGGATATCAAAGGGTCATTTAAGGTTTGACGCCTATATGTGGGTTTTTCTGTTCGGTGATATGTATTTGTTGTTTCATTAAATATGATTTTTGGGTTATTTCATGGATAATAGAAGAGTTTTATTAGATGTTGACACATACTTAGGATCAAGGTGTTCTCATAAGTACAAAACAGAAATGATAATTTCACATGGGAATGATTCTTCCCTTAAAACCTAGGATTTTAGTGGCTTCTCTACATTTTATTTTTTCTTATTCCATTCCTATTTCCTTATCTCAAATGGTTTGTTCAATAGAATAAAATATTTCAAATAGTTACTTATCATATAAATAGTGATTTGGGGATTTTTGATGAATTGAAATGTGATTTCAAATTTTATTACAAGACTTGTAAAATATGGAACATTTATATGTTTTTTGGTGAAATAATGGTGAAAAAGACAGGTTATTAGTTTTAATATTGTTTTATGATTTCACCTTGGTTTGGAAATATATTTTTAAGTGGATTTGGATTTCAAATGTTAATGTCTTATATGGTATTTTATAATGAATTGGAATATTTTTTTAATCTTTATGTGATATTATGGAGTAGTTAGAAGTTATCCATGTCATAGTGTGTTACATGAACCTCTTTAGTTTATCCTCTATGGAGAGGATCATCACATATGGTATCTTAATTTGGGATATGAAAACCCAGTGGCCATGGGTTTTACTTGATACACGAACATGAGAACCTCCCCATTAACTATGTACTTCAATCAAGAGATTTATTGTTTTCATCTGTATGATCGAGTAATTGTTACTTGTCAATCATGATATGATGGGTTAGAACTCCTTGGAATAGATGAGTCCTTGTGGGACGTGCAACTAGATTGTCTAGTTTAGAGAGACTAGTTTGTATTGACTATGGATAACCACTATACACCATTAAGTGAGTCCAATCTGAGTAATTCCAGATATTACATCTTGAGATATTTTGAAAATTCCCATTCTTGTCGATTTGTGTGCACTGTTATCTTTTTCTTCACCTGGATGCCTGATTTTTTATTATTGATAGTTTTATATGAATTGTTCCTCTTATTTATAGAATTACCTTATGATGTTTTGTTGGTTATAACAATAAGTATTTTGTGTGGTAACCTTGATTTTGAAAATTTTAATACATTTTAAAATTAAAAGAAATGCACGTTGTTTTAGAAAAAGAAATCTATGTTTTGTTCCATGAAAATATGAAAACACAATTTTATACATTTCTTGAAATTGGGTTTTATAGACTATTTTTGTGGACAACAATGATTGGACTCTATGGAGGATTCCTACTAACAAGTATTATTCTCAGGCCTTACTTGTGCTACTCGATGTTAGTAGACTGGATATATTTATAATATTCAATTATGTCGTTAATTTCTCCTTTTAAGAAGTTTTATACTATGGTTTTTGGTTCCCAATAGATCATTTAGAGCCCATGTTAGAGTGTTTTAGTTTCAGATTTGTTTAAAATTTATTTTTTTTCACTATATATTATATCAATATTAGTTTTATATATTTAGTATAGATTAGTTATTGTATGTTTTATTATGTTCTATATTTGGATATTAGATCCTATATTCATCCTAGGAACTCATTGCCCTTTGATTAATCTTTTGATGATTTGTGCTACTATAGAGTCCTTGAGGATTTAGAACAACTATCATCCCTCTTAACAGAATGGGTTGGGTGTCGTGTTAGATAGAATAGAGCTTCAATGGTGATAAAATGTTATTAAAAAAATTTTGATTTTGATTTTTATGTATCTTCGGGATAGGAATGTTGGGACTCAAGAGGTAATAATATGAATGATTTCATGAACCATTGCTCATTCCTGTCCTTCAGTTTCCAGTGGTAGTCCTGGATTTGAGTAATTTTTTGGATTGGATGGATTGGGGATTATAATCGAATTGATCTAGTGTGGTTCAGTGGTCTTAGATGGAGTAGTGACCCAAGTGAATTACCACCACATGGCTCAGGATATTCATAGTGATTTTTTCATTCCTAGGGAATAGCCCACTAAAAATGTTTTTAGGTAATTCATGGACAATAAATCCCTATAGTAGTTATTTTATGCGAATCTTTTGTTGTTGTTTTTTCATTGATGTTTTTGGATCTTCAAAAAGGTAAAATTGTTTTTGAGAAATTGGTATTTTAAAATGAAAATTTATTTTATGAAATGATTTATTTCTAGAATGAGGCTATGTTGAAAAATAATTCAAAGCTATCTATGCTGTATTGAAATGTTAGTTTTTTTAATGAACAATAGATTTCAGTATTTGGATATTCACCTTGAGAGATGGACGTTTTTGAAATTGGAATTTAACAGTTGTTTTTTAAAATAGGATTTCGGATCCATTTTATATGACTGTCTTGTGAGCTTATTATTCTTCCAAGATTTGTTCTTTTGCATGAGTTTTTATAAGATGTTGTTTCTAGGATTTTTTTCCTTTTGTTGTTCAAAATATATTTCCTAGAAAAGAGCCTAATGCTTTTAGTGGGTATAATATACTTTTTTTCTCCTAAATTTTTTGATATATTCTTTAGTGATTGAGGTTCATTACAGGCTGGAGGGTGACTTAAGGATGTCAAAAATGTCCCCAGATCATTGGGAACTCCCAAAAATGTTTGTCTATATGATGTTTTGTATTCATTTGGGGGTCTGTATTTTCATTAATGGAAGATGATTTTCCTTGCTTCATTGTATAATGTGATGAAATGGTAGGTCATTGAGACCACTTTTTCATGATGTTTCATTCTAGAATGGGTGAAGGCTAGGAAATGTGATAGAGTTGTTCTGATTTCAACAAGTTCCACCAATATTGAAGGCCTATGTTAAATAGTTTATAGAGTTGGTTTTTTTATCAATTGAGATATCATCATAGTATAATTTGATGGCTTCTATCCCCAATTGGGTAATTCAACCATATATCCTAGAGTGAGACCCCTCATCTACTGATGTCTATTTCATGAAATAGATGCATGAGGTGTGTATTTATGCGTTGGTTCCTAGAATGCAGTTAGCGGATATTGATGAGCATGATTTTATCAAAGTTCATTAATTTTAATTATCATTTGATAGGTGAGTTCCATAAGATATTGTTTCCCAGATTCCTTTTCTATCTATCACATCATTTCACTCAACAGAACATTCAATTATGTTCTTTCAGTTTGGTTAGTTTTGGAATTCAAAGTCGTCTTATAACTATCCTCTGATGGTGTGTCATCATTTCTATTGTTTGGGTAATCTATATAGGTTATGTAAGAAGAATACCCCAAGGAATAATCTTATATCAGAGTTTATTACTTCCTAACTATGATGAATAAGATTAATGAAGACATCAGGCCTCTAGACATAGGCCCTATATTACTGCTTTTCACGGAGTCAGAAATCACATGGGGAGTAGGGAACATGAGTTTATTTTTTCTCCAATGTTGGAGTGGAGTTACTTAAATTTTCTATACTATAGGTTATTTTTTCAATGAATGTTAATTCTATGATTTTTAAAATATTAAGTGAAATAATCTCTTGGAATTATAATGGTCATGTCCTATGGATTATTTTATTTTAATAGTTATTCCCTATATTTTGGGATTAGAATTTTTATTTATTCTTAATTGTTTTATATTTTCTTCAATCAGGTGATGCGTGAGTTTTTTAGAAATCATTAGTTTTTGTTCAGTTCACTAATATGATCATGTTATTATTTGGGATTTATCCCTTGTGTTGGGGGTTTTTTATTTTGGTTGGTACTTCGCTTGTCGGTGCCTTCATGTTGGTTGTCTCAATGTTGGATGTACAAGTCGTGTTCTTGTTGTAGAGATAACCCTCCTATTTTCCCTACAATTAGTATTTTTTAAGTAACTCTTAGTGATAGTACGTTTGAATGGTATAGTGAAATATCTCATGTAGTTCATGGTTTCATTCTGCTTCATTTAGGTTTGGGAATGATTTTTAATTATCAATCAACTAAGTGAATTTCTGGGGTTATAATGTGTTTTTGGTGGAGATAATTGCCACAAATATACCTTCGAATTTGTTTTATCTAATTATTTTCTTAATGTCAGATGATTTGGTTGGTGTTCAGGTTGAGATCCAAATGTGAATATTTGATTTTTTTAGTGTTTCGAGGAATATTTTTTTTCATATTCAATGTTTTATATATTATTTGGAGTTTAATTTTGAATCCTATTTGGGAAAAGGATGTTTTAGTTCATGTTTTTCCCATTTTTCCATGATATGTTTGAGCACGGCTTGGCCTAAGCCATCCGTGGTCTCAGGGAAATTGTACGACTTGTTTGTGGGTGTATGGGGTATGGTTTATCACTTTATCCTGGTTAGAGGAAAAAATGTGAAAAGAATGACTGTAGGGTCTTCAATTTTAATGTTTAATTTTTCATGGTTCTCACAGTGTTTCCAAAACAGTGATGGAAGACTATTTGGGGTTACCCTTCTCTCTGGCATGGTGTGCATGATTGGTGCATGATTTATCAAAGTGTGCGACCCGATTTCCTGTGTCTCCCAAGTTAAGAAAAGGTAGTAATTACCTCATTTACCTAATTATATTTTGACCATATTATTGGTTTCCACCTATATTTACCTGGGAACACTAGATGAATTATAAAAACCACCTTCCATTCTCTACTTCTACAATTAAAGCTCCTATAATATTCCTAAGGTGAGTTTTTCAAAAATTTGGGTCAATTCCATTCTCTTCTCTCTGTCCAATCTTATTTTACTTGTTTTTTCTTGTTGTGTTATTTCTTGTATGATCCATAGGATTAGGGTTTGCATATGTGGCACGATTCATTGGATGTTAATGCATGTCCATCATCCCTTATGATTATTTATTCAATCATAAGATGTTTCATGGAATTCTAACTTTTCTGAGGTTTTTTTCCATCCATTTCCATCTAGAACATCATATTTGAAGATTTAATGTTTTTAAATAATGCAAAAATATGTTTCTACCACATTTTTGTTTTGTATTATTATATTATGGTTTTTTGTTGAAATGGTTTTCAAATGGTTTCTTTAATTGAGATTATATATAAATAAACATAAGGGGTTATTAAAACATATATTTTAAATATAAATTGGAATTCAGGTGTCTTGGATGATGTTTAGTCTCTCTTATGCCATGGTAAATTGATTTGGTATATAATTTGGTGTTTCATATGGAAGTTGACGATTTAAATGGTTTTACACCTATCTGTTTCCTATTGTTTTTTATTATCATGAAAGTGGCGTTTCATTAAATATGTTTTTTCTATTATTTTTAGATACATGAAGTGTGTTATTAGATGTTAACAGATACATATAATCATGGGTTAGACATAGTGATACAGAAAAACTGATAATGGATATTTTTAATAATTCTACCCATGAACACCTATTTATTAGTGGCATCTACACCTTTTCCCCTTTCTTCTTCCATTCCCTATTCATTACCTCAATTGTATAAATCAATCAACTCTAGTTTCAAATTAGTACTTCAAATAATTTATTGTGATTAGGTGATTCAATTTTATATAAATATGGTTTCAATTATGTTCTACAATACTTAGAATCATTGGCACATTGTGATGCGTTTTGGTAACTAAATCTTGTAAAGGCCGATTTGGAACATTTCATATTCTATTTTGATTTCAACATGGTATGGAAATAGGTTCTCAAGCGTGTGTTTATTTGTAATTTTAATGTTATAGTTAGTATTTTATAAGAGTTTATAAAATTATTTTGATTTATATGTGTTGTGAAGGCCTATTTGGCACTTATATAAGTATTTGTGTGACATGAGAACCTCTACGGTTGATCCTTCTAGGTAAGGATCATCACATAGGTGGTTCAGTATTTAGGATAGGAAAACATGATGGATATGGAGTTTAGTTGAAAAACATTTATGATCACCTCCACACTCACCATTTAATTCTATAATGGGATTCATTGTAATCATCTAGAGGGTTGTGTGATGGTTTCTTTCGAACCTTGATTAGATGGGTTGGTACCACCTAGAATAGATAAGGCGAGATATGAAGTTCCACTGGATTGGATATAATAAATTGTCTTGTTTGATATTCTATATTAGTTTTCACCATACACCTATATTTGAGTCCAATCTATGTATTCCTAGGTGTTTACATTATAGATGATTAGAATTTTCCAATGATTATCAATCTAAAAACTCTGTTTACTTTTGTGGCACTAGGCTGCTTGAATTGTTTGTATTTTTACACATAATAGTATGGTTCATCTTATATTCATCATAACATTAAAATATATTTTTGTATTTTTCATATGGGTATTGGAGAGTTAAATTATATTTTTAAAATGGAAAGTATTATAAAAATAAATTTCATATGGGTTTTTTAGAGAATGAAATAAAATTTTGGTTCCTTATATTAATTAAAACCCAATTATTTATATGTATATCAAACTAGAGTTTTTGAAACTTTTATTTCATGTAAAGGAATTTAATATTTGTTGGTTTTCTACATAGTTGTTGTATACTCAAAAATTATAACTTCCAGATTGTAACGTTATGCCCCAAGCTATTTCACATGTTCTGGTTTCTAGTTTTATTTTCCTTAGGAGTGGACTGGTCTGATGGATAGTGGGGAAAAAGGATATATAGAGATATTGATTGTGTGTTTTGATATACGTTTTGTAGTCATTTTTAATTTTGTTTATATGTTTTTCTATCTTTTTCGGTTTTGTATATTATTTACGTTCAGTTATAATTGGGTTTTTTTCCATGATCTGTTTGATTATTTGATAATTTTTGTTTGAAATTGATCACATCTTATTTTTCATTTGATGCCCATTTCTATTCAGCATCCAAGGATGATCGGGAATGCCACTAGGGCCATGTATCAGCACAATTTGGTTGTCAGTAAGGATGGAACCCCATCTTGGATTCATGATAATAGGTACACCACAATAAAATTTTCTCACAGAAGATAAATTGAGATAGAGTTCCGAACCAGGAGTCTGACTCATCTTGTTTGTTATTTATCTTCTTGTCTAATAAAAAAAATTTAGTATTTACTTCCATAAGAAAAATTTTCATAATTATTGTTCATTTTAATTACATTTTTTACTTATTTATATACAATAATACAATTAATTATTTTTACATCATGTGTTTTGATGAGATTTGTCATATACGTGAAAAATGGCATTGGTAGGTTGATTAATGTTCATAGAAACCATTATACTTAAATATGTAGAATAATAAAAATTAATATATTTTAATATTTATTCATCAATTATTATTCTAATACCTTTCATCAAATATTTCATTGATAAATGATTTGAATTATAGGCATGTAGACGGTAAGATGTAATTATGAATGAGTAACATTTTTTTTCAAAGATCTTTTTGGAATGGATATCTGAAATATTTTATATTTATAGAATGATAATAACATACTAAATACCTTATTATTTCTTGTAATATACCTATAGATATCGTCCATGTTGTGTGGTTATGAAATGAGAGTCAAATCGCTTCATGAAGGCTGTAGTCTAGACAGACTTGACTGATAGTATCATCATTTAGTGCATGAAATTGTATGAAATAAAATGATATATTATATTACAAGAATTAAAAATAATTAATTAATATCATTATTAGTCCATATATTCCACATGTATATATTCAATTTTTCCTTATTACCTTTCATGTAATGTGCTAGTGAAAAAAGAATAACATTTCCTTTTAAGGTAGTAGAAATTTGTACACATGAGTGAAATTAACATATCCTCTATGAAATGTCTAGTACCACTGGTTTCTGGTATGTAACCCTTTCTTGAAGATTTTAATGGTTTCAACGTTAAGGGTGATGAATGGGAGAGTCAGTAGAACATTGATGATGTTTTTAGGCAAAGGGAAAGTCGCACAGACGGCACACGGTTTGTCTAAACCATGCGGTAAAACCGTGCATAGATGGTCTTGGAGGTAGTAGCTTCCGCACGGGCGGTGCATAATTTGTCTAACCATGCGGCCAAACCGTGCGTGGAGGGAATGTCGAGGAAGTGGCTAATGCACAGTTAGCGCACAGTTTGTCTAACCGTGAGAGAAAACTGTGCGTCCACATAGATGAGATCCTATAGTAGTGGATCTCACTTGGGTTTTTGCATCTCATAAGGTCAAAGAGGGTTCTCCCATCATCCCAAAGGCTATCCAAAGGCTTCTCTTGGCGAATTTAAGCCAGATTCTGGAGGTATGCGATCATTCTACTTCGTTCTTGATCAGTTTCCTAGATCTACTTAGTTCTACTTCTCCTCTTCCCTCGGTTTATTAGATCTATACCGTTTATTGGTATATCGTAGTGTATGGATGCCAAATAGATGATATTTGGTCTTGATCATTTAATGAGAAGAGATCTATGACAGGTTTTTGGAGAATCGACCCGGGTTTCTTGAGCGTTCTCCGACCATTGTAGTTTTCATCATAAACATTGAGGTTTGTGGCTTAACTCTTGACTCTAATTGCGAGAATTCATTTTTTTAGTTTCAAATTGGTTTTTTTGAATCGATTTGATTTTGAAAATCATGTAATTAATATTCTTTAGTGATGATTTATGGTTTTAGTGAAATTGTGCAATCTTGGTGAATTATTTTGAACAGTTAATTGGATTCATGAATTTAAAATGATGATTTTAAATTGTTTATTGGATAGAATTGTAATTGGTTTAATGAAAAATGGGTTTTCAATAAAAAAGGTGTTTTATTTAAATGGTTTTTTATTCAAATTATCTTCATGGAATTGGTTTTCCATAAAATGCGTGTTTTATTGAAATGGTTTGGAATTGAAATGGTATGGAATTTAAATGGTTTTTACGGGAGGTGGTTTTAAATAAGAAGATTTTTTTATTGAAAGGGTTATTTTGGCATGATTTTTGGGAATATATGGTTGTCAAAATTAATATTTCATTCAAGACGGATAAGGGTTAGGGGTCTCCCCCATTAGTGTAGGGACGGATAAGGGTTAGGGCTCTCCCCCGTCAAACATTCATATTTCATTAGGGACGGATAAGGCTTAGGGGTCTCCCCCATCAGTGTTGGGATGGTTAAAGGTTAGGGATCTCCCTCATCAAAAATTCATGTGCATTTTGGTAGGATAAGGGTAAGAAGCCTCCCCCATCATGGTTGTGATGGATAAGGGTTAGGGCTTCTCCCCTCTTCCTGTATCATGCATGGTAGGTTGCATGGGATTGTGGAATGGATGGGTATGAAAAAAAGGAATGTTTGGAAATGAGTCTAATGTTTGTTTGGTCAATCCCTTACAGTCACTCCCACACTTTTTCAGCGAGTCAGGGAGGCACAGCATTGGGACGCTGAATGCGAGACACGACGTGCTCAGATATCCACAGGACAAGCACCTGATAGCATTTTTTAAAGGTGGAGAGCGTGTTGTCCTCTTCATAGGAAGTACTATAGTACTAGAGTCACGTTCGGAGGAGGTGTTGAGTGAGTTCCACACATCCCCATTAGTGGTACATCCTGTAGTGGTGAAGATGTACCCAGTAATTCGATGACAGAAGTGGTGTCCAGTTATGGAGAAGGAAGTAGTAGAGTTTGTCTCCCGATGCCTCACTTTTCAGCAAGGGAAGGCAGAGAACCAGGTCCCCGCAGGCTTGGTTCAGCCTTTAGAGATCCTAGAGTGGAAGTGGGATGAGATATCCATGGACTTCGTGACAGGACTTCCATTTACATCCAGGCATCATGACTCGATTTGGGTGATTTTTGATCGACTCACCAAGTCAGCCCACTTCTTACCGATTAGAGAGCAGGGTTCTGAAGAGAGCTTGGGAGACCTCAATGTGTAGGAGATTGTGTGGCTATATCGAGTACCTTCAGTGATTATCTCAAATCATGAAGCACGGTTTATATCCCAGTTCTAGAAGGGGTTATGGGAGGCTTTTGGGACGCAGCTTCGTCTGATAACTCCCTTCCATCCTCAGAAGGATGGTCAGACTAAGAGGACAATTCATACCCTCGAGGACATGCTACGTGCTTGTGTCCTCGACTTCGGTCACATATGGGAGGACCAATTACCATTGGTTGAATTTTCATACAACATCATCTATCAGTCCACCATTGGGATGGCACCTTTTGAGGCATTTTATGGGAGAACATGCAGATCAACCTTATGCTGAACAGCCCCTCGGGAGTTAGCACTATTGGGACCAGAGATGGTACGAGATACCACGAAGAAGGTTTAGATCATCTCGGAGTGGATGAAGACTACACATATAAGACATAAGTCATATGCTGACAGGAGACGGAGACCTCTGGAGTTTGCAGATGGCGACCACATATTTTCTATGGGTCTCACCATGACGAGGTCTACAGATATTTGGCTGAGGCGGAAGATATCCTTGAGGTTCATCAGAACTTTCTAGGTCCTCAGTAGAGCAGGTGAGGGGTCAAACCACCTCTCTCTTGACCCTTAGTTGCTCCTGGATCATGACTTCTTCCACGTATCACAGCTGAGGAGATACGTACATGACCCTTCTCATATCATCCACCATGGAGAGATAGACATCAATGATGGGGCAACATTCACGGAGGTTCTAGTGGAGATTGAGGATCGACAGGAGTGGGTCCTACGTGGACTGTCGATACCCTTAGTTCACGTTAGCTGGTAGCATGGGAACTTCTAGGTGCGCCCATGGGAGAATGATGCTTAGATGTGTTCCCAGTACCCCCATTAGCTCCCTTTGTTCGATTTGTAACTTAGAGGGAGGTAAATCCAAGAGGTGAGGAGATTGTAATGACCCAAAAATTGCGTGGAAATTCTTTTCCGTAACAGTATGGGAATTTTACGAGTGCGTAAAAATTGAAGGAGCAAGATTCTGAGGCCCGGTGTTCCCGGAATAAATATCTAATGTTTTGTTCGCGTACGTTCCGTAAACGTATGAGCGGGTTTTTATAACATCGGAACCGGTGTTCGGAATTTAAATTTGTGAACACCGTTGAACTCACAGTGCCGGTTTTCACTTAAGGAAAATTTCACTTTGACGGTAGTGGTTCGAAAATAAAATATTGTTTTTGGGGTTTAATGGAAAATAATAAAATAAAGTGAGATTCACATTGTTTTAATTTGAGCCTCATTATTAGTGTTTGGAGGTGGGTCCCATTGTATCTATATCCTCCTTGTAGAGGTTGGAAGTGGGGACCACCAGGACATAACATCCCATGAGAGGTTATGGTGGTAGGCACCCCCATGCCTCAACCTCCCATGTGGGGTTAATGTGGTGGGCACCAACCAAGACCACATAACCTCCAAATTTGAATAATTGTGGTGGGGACCACCCGACCCCTATAAATGGGAGGAGAGGAAAATCTTTCAACTCCACTCACTAATGAGGGGGATCCCTTTGACCACCTCAACAATTTATGGTGCCACCACCTCCCCAATATATTGTGCCAACACACATGCCAATTAAATGAGCCAACCCCTCGAACATTTAATTGTGCCACCCACCATAATCAATTGGATTTTAAAATTTCTTTCCAACTTTATAATAGATAACTTAACCTATTATTTTGGCTTTGCATTCTCTTTTTGGTGGAACTTGGGAGAAGGGAGAAAAGCACCCAACGGAGAATAAAGAATGAAGAACGCGGGTGAGGAGTTACTTTGACTTCATCCTCAATGCTTCTACTGGAGTGGGAGGTATTCAACCAACCATCCCTCTACATCGTCTTCAATGATATAACTTACAAACTCGGAATTGGATGTGTGTGGCAGACGCGAAAACTGATGATCACCTTCGTCTTCTTCACGCGACTTCATCGGCGATCAACGAACAAATTTAGGGGAAATTATTTGAGTTTTTTTTATTTTCGGGATGATGTAGGGGGGTTGTTTTGATCTTTCTCCCCTTTTCTATTATTGATTAATTCTTTGAAAACGCATGAAATTTTGAACCGCTTGCTACCACACTAAACGCGGAGGGTGCGGTCCAAACCAACATGGCATGACCCCTCCGCCATTCTTGTTTGTGATGATCAACGGCATGGAGAAGCGGTGTTGAAGGCAAATAAGGAAACATGCAAAGGCCACACTTCTTCCAGCCTTCGCAAACTGTGTCACCCCCGTGGCGTTCTGTTGCCCCGACCGAATCGGCTCCGCTGGCTGAACCACCCCCAACCGTGCCACGCCCTGACCTCGCTGCTCACTGGGCTGAACTGTGACACTCTGGCTGAGCCACCCTAACCCTAACGGCCGCCGGCCTATCGCACGCCCTGGACGAACCCTGCCGGTCCGCATAGGCCAGAGCCTTGTCGAATCGTGCTACCCCGTGCCGCGCCAAACATCTTCGACCTTAGCCTCGCCGAACTACGCCGGCCCAGCCTTGTGGCTCGCCCGGATGCTCAACGGCCCACCTGGAGACCTTCTAGACCACCTTTTAGTTTTTTCACGCCATGCTCGGCCGCCTCCCCACCAGCCCAGCCTACCCGGCTACTTCCTGTTCTCCCAGCCGAATTGCGCCAGCCTGTGCGCCCCGCGAGCCACCCACGCACCATGCACCCTGTGCCTCCCGGGCCACACACTCACGGTGCTCCGGGCTAAACCGCCCATGCGTCCTGCTGGGCGGGGCCTAGCGGGCCAGGCTGATCCTAATAGGATAGCCTGCCCAATGTGTCAGGCCAGACCCAATAGTTCTAACCGGGTCGGACTGGACCCGGGTCCACTACCGACCCTTTACTTCATTTGGCCATATCTTTGGCATCAGACGATCGTTTCCCAAACCGTCAGCAAAAATGGTTTTCATCGATTGAAACGGTCCCTTTGAGAATACCCCACTATATTTCGGGGTAAACTTGAGATATGGTCAGGTTGGATCGTGCATGAATCCAATCGGTCCCCTGGGACTAAAAGGCTTATAACTCAAATACTGGGTGTCCGATTGACGCGCCGTCTATTTCATAGAGACCCCTATGACATGGAAGACCTTTGGGGTAATTCTACATGAGACTTCGTGATAGTTGGAGTATCAAATAGTAGCTTGTGGAGTGGATCCATCCGGAAACGAGCGACCATAGTGTGGAAACCCAGTAGCTGGCTGAGAACTGACGACTACTGAACTTTTTGACTCAGAGTGATTCGACTAGACCAGTGGGGAGTGCCATGGTGTCACGACAGACCCAAAGTGGTGAGCGCTTTGGTTTCATGGAAGAACCATGGTACTCTATAGGAGGAGTACCTCAGCATGCAATGGGGGGGGGGCTAAAGGTGACGCGAGATACCCACGGTTGGGACCGCCTCTCTGTGATGTGGCCGACCAAGAGTACTCGACTAGTAGGAGTACCTCAGTAGTCTAAGGTTAGTGGGAAGTGCCTCTGTGTGACAAGATAGGCCCAGAGTACTCGATAGAGATGGAGTTCTCTAGTAGACGAGGTGTTCGACTTTTTTCATGTAAATGTTGTTTGATACTACCCCTAGAATAAAATCCTAGTCTGAGCTGAGTAACTTTTGTGTTTACCTCGTTATTGATATGGATTACATGATAACTTAGGTATATGTATGGTCATATACCTATGTGGGGTTATCTTTTGATTTCATAATTTTTGGTATATCCTTGATGGATTTTGAGAGACCATGATGGTCTCGGGGTCCCTACTATGCATCGTTATACTCACCCATGCAAAGGCTATGACCGCACATCGTTGTGTTGGATGTAGATGGTGGAGAATGTTAACCGAGGCTGAGGAAAATTGAACTGGACGGTATCCGGAGGTGGACCACATGTTGTGATGGTACACAGAGGTGATATACGGATGTGGAGTGCTGTGGAGCCCATTTGTACCTACCCTTCTGGTTATATTTCCATGTGGATGATCCATGAGATGTTTTCCTTTTTTCTAGTGCTTTTAATTTCAGCTTACTTATACTTTACAGTTGGTCATGTATTTCTAAACCCTATTACCTTTTATCACTCTTTTTGTATACAGTTTTATTTATTGTTTTGTTTCTAGCTCGTACTCTGTTTTATGAATTTTCAAGTTATAGTGGCAATGCATTCCCTGTTTAGGGATTTACGCCTTTGGGGCTAGTCGCCAGCCCCTTTCAAATAGAAGGCGGGATTTGGGTACTCATGGTATGTGCCCCGGGGGACGGGTCATGAAAATTTGGTATCAGAGGAGTCGGTTCTATAGTAGAACATAAGAATCTGATCTTTTCTATGAAGTAGTAGTTTTGAGGGTACTAAGTGTGGTTTTCAGTTAAGGGAGTCCAATGTTGGTGCAGCGGCCAACGTATCCATACAGCAAGACCCTGACTACTGATTTCTGACATAGTACATGAGAAAAATAATTGTTTGTGTTCTTTCAAAAAATTTCATTAAGTTAGCTCAACCAGGTCAGCTCACTAGTTATAATCATTTGACCCAATCACATTTGATTCATTCAGGATGCCTCCCATCAGACGACCAACTAGAGCCCCGAGAGTTATACTTACAGATAGCCCATCGAGCGATGAGCCCTCAATGTAGGTCCCCTTTCCAATGGAGGCACCAGCGGTACTACTTTGCATTGGGTCACCGATTACACCTGCCACAATAGCAGAAAATGCACGACACTTGATCACACTACACGAGTTCAAGTGTTAGAGGCCACCCAGGTTCAAGGGAGACATGGACCCACATGCAAATGAGGATAGGTTTGAAGCTGTGGTGAGAGTCTTCAGAGTGGTAGAGACACTAGCAGACCTTATGGTCATGCATTCTGCGAGTCTTCTTAAGGAAGAAACATGAAGATAGTGGAGCTATATTCTCAAGGTGCAAGACGAGGTGATTCTTTTCTGTGCAATCTTTTAGAGCCTATTTCGAATGGTGTTCTTTCCAGCGAATCTCCGCACAGTGCATATTTAGGAGCTAATTCACCTACAGTACGGAATCATGATGGTGGCACAGTACTTAGTGCGGTTCACTGACCTCTCGTGCTACTCCACTGATATAGTACAAGACCCCTTCTTTTAGGCCCAGACCATTGAGTAGAGGATCAAGCGAGATATTAGGGCTTCAATTATCCCCCTCATCATCCGGACGCAGGAGGGGGTTCTAGAGAGAGCCCTCTGGGTGGACAGTTTTCTTTTCTGAGCAGTCCCTAGTAGCGATACCCATCACTAGTCGACATGCAGTGGTGTCTACTCAAGTTGGCAGTAGGCATATGTCGTAGAAGTCCAAGCGGACCAGACCATCTGGTGTACGACCTCAAGACTCAGGTTCAGTTGTGCGAGGCACAAGTGACAGAGCTAGTTATTAGAGGAACAAGTAGTGTTACTCATGCGGTGGGTAGGGTCACATGGCTCGTGATTATCCGACCCGCAATTAGGATGATCAGAATACAGTTGAAGTATCGCCGAGGCAAAGACATAGATTCGATCTAGGCGATCTATAGGGAGCAGGCAGAAGTGGCATTGGAGCTGGCCGTGTAGCTGGTGGAGGATGATGTTTTGAGATGATACAACCACCACCACCATGAGTTCCACCCTGACCATAGGGAGTAGGTGGATAGGGGAGAGCTCTGCTCCAGGCATCTCAGGCTTATGATCACGATGCTCCAGAGACGATTCGTGGTACGATATGTGTTTACTATACCATTGATTCAGTTATTATAGACACGGGTTCTAGTCACTCGTTCATTTCTACTATCCTCTTTCGGAGCACAGAGAATCTGATCGAGCCTCTAGCTCGATCCTTACAATTGGATACTCATGCAGGAGCATACCCGATGATTACGCACTGGTTCCGGCAGTGTGAGATTACTGTACTATGCGATAGCTTCGGCTAGGAACACCTAGTATCAGTGTTGAGGCCTTATGAGGTCTTCTTGGGTATGGACTGGTTATCTACATTCCATTCTCAGATCGAATAAATTAGGCGCAAAGTGCGGGGTGTCTGCATGGATGGGACCATGTTCACCTTCACCGACAAGAGGGGAGCCTTTGCAGCATGGGATGTACTTTCCCGGAGTAGAGTACAGCTGATCAATCATCAGTTGGCTTGCCTTACCCTTAGAGAAGTTTATGTGTAGAGTCCGAATTATCCTATAGTAGTGGGCCAGTACACGGGTGTTTTCCCTGATGATGTCTCAGGTCTACCTCATCACAGAGAGGTGGACTTCTACATTGACATGTACCCAGTGACGACACCGATATCTACACCAGCATATCAGATGTCTCCCGCTGAGCATTGTGAGCTATGAGTACAGTTGGAGGAATTGTAGGGGAAGGGATTAATCCATCACAGTGTTTCACCCTAGGCAGCCCCAATTCTGTTCACCAAGATAGTTGATGGAAGCTTGAGTCTTTGTGTCGACTACAATTTCCTGAACCAGGTGACCGTGAAAAACATGTACCCACTCCCATGTATTAAAGACCTCTTTGATCAGTTGAAGGGAGCATTGTGGTTTTCCAAGATAGACCACATATTAGGCTATAACCAGTTGATAGTTTGAGACGAGGATGTGCAGAAGACATCTTTCAACTATCGGTACGACCACTACGAGTTCTTGGGTTTTCTTTTAGGAGTAACAAACACCCCATCAGTGTTCATGGGACTCATGAACATGATCTTATAGCCATACCTCAATCACTTTGTCGAAGTCTTCATTGACGACATTCTTGATTTACTAGACTACAGAGGGGGAGCGTGCCAACCATTTACAGATAGTACTGGTCACACAACTAGAGCACCAGCTTTATGGTCAGATCTCAAAGTTCCAGTTTTGGATCTAAGAGGTTCACTTTTTGGTACATGTCATCTCGGATGTTGGAGTTGCAGTAGATCTCTCGATGATTAATGCGAATCTTTCTTGGAAGACACCCAGGAGTGTGACAGAGGTATGATGTTTCCTGGGGTTGGCTTATTACTACCAGAGATTCATTGTAGACATCTCCAGAGTAGCAGCACCACTATCATCCTTGACGAATAAGGTGCCACCCTTCATGTGGTCAGAGAGATTCCAACAGAGCTTTCAGGAGCTGTGACAGATGTTGAGTAGTTCCCATATCTTGAGGATTTTAAAGGAATGTTTAGAGTATGTAGTCTACTACGACGCATCGAGGACCAGACTCGGGTGTGTCCTAATTCAAGAGCGTGCATTGATTTCATATAGTTCGCAATAGCTGAGACAATACAAATAGAACTATTCTACCCCTGACCTTGAGTTAGCAAGAGTGGCCTTCGCCTTGATGATCTGGTGACAATATCTGATGGGTGAATGTTTTACTGTGTACTATAATCACAAGATTCTTGTGTATATCTTATCTCATAAGTATCTGAACCAGAGATATCAACAATAGTTTGAGTTCCTCCAGGACTATGACATCAAGATAGTTTATACTCCTCAAAAGGGGAATGTTGTAGCAGATGCACTCTGTTGGAGGTCTGGTATACAGATACTAGGCGAGGCGATAGAGCAGCGAGCTACTTTACAGATAACCTTTGTTGATTGAGATGGAGCAGTTTTCCTTCAGTCCATTTCACTCACTCCCACACTTCTTAAGCGAGCCAGGGAGGCACAACATGGGGTCACTGACTGCGAGACACGACACACTCAGATATCCATAGGGAAAGAACATGTTGGATTTTCTAAATGTGGATCACACGCCATCCTTTCCAGAGGATGTACTATCGTACTAGTTTCACATCAGGATTAAGTGTTGATGGAGTTCCACACGTCCCCTTTAGCAGTACATCCATAAGTGGCGACGATGTACCAGGACCATTGACGACAGCACTGGTAGCCAGGTATGAAGAAGACAGTAGTGGAGTTTGTCTCCTGATGCCTCACCTTTCACCAAGTGAAGGCGGAGCACCAGGTCCCACCAGGCAAGGATCGAGCATTAGAGGTCCCAGAGTGAACGTTGGATGGGATATCCATGGAAATCATGACAGGACATCCATGTATATCCAGGGGTCACGAATCAATTTGGTTGATTGTTGACAGACTCATCATGTAATCCCACTTCTTACAGATCAAAGAGAATGTTTCAGTAGAGATCATGGTATGCCTCTACGTGCAGGAGATTATGTGACTACATAGAGTGCCTTCGACGATTGTCTTCAATCTTGAAGCACATTTTACTTCCCGACTATTGAAGGTGTTGCAGGAGGCTTTCGTGACGCAACTTCGTTTGAGCACAGCCTTCCATCCATAGATGGATGGTCAGACTGAGTGTACCATAGGTTTGGTAACTTTTGAGTTGTTATACGAGCGAACTTGCATATCACCCTTATGTTGGACTGAACCTGGGGAGTCAGCACTAGTGGGACCAGATATGGTATGAGCTACCAAGGAGAAGGTGTAGAGCATCCAGGAGAGGATGAAAAATGCACAATGAAGAAAAAAGTCGTATAATGATAGGAGATGGAGTCCTCTGGAGTTCGAGGATGGTGACCACATCTTTCTACGGGTCTCACCTTGATGAGGTCTACGGATATTTGGATGAGGCAGAATTTTATCCTCGAGGTTCATAGACCATTCCAGGTCCTCTGTAGAGTAGGTGAGCTAGCTTACTTCTTGGTTCTTCCACATCAGTTGCACCAAGTTCATGACTTCCTCCATGAATCTCAGCTGAGGAGATACGTGAACGTCCCTTCTCACATCATCGACCATGGAGAGATGGACTTTGATGATGTGGCGAAAATCACAGAGGTTCTAGTTGATATTGATGATCGACCGGATCCAGTCCAATGTGGATGGTAGATAACTCTGGTGTGCATTCACTAGCAGCACGAGAACCTCTAGGAGTGCTCATGGGGGCGGGAGTCTTAGATGCATGCTCAGTACCCCCACTTGTTTACTTTATTCGAGTTGTAGCTTATGGGTACGTAATGAACTGAGGTGGGTAGAGTGTAAAGACACAGAAATTTAATGGATTGTTTTTCTTAAATACATAAGAATTTTACGAGTCAACAAAAATGGACAGCGCATGATTCCGATTCCTGGTGTTCCCAGAATCAATTTTTGATGTTTTGTTTGGGTATGTTCAGTAAACGTACAAGAAAGTTTTTATAACTTTTGGACCGGTTCTCTAAATTGAAATATGAGGACATCATTGAACTTTTAGCAACTGTTTTCACTTAAGGAGACTTTCACTTTGATGGCAATGGGTGTAAAATAAAAGTTAGTTTTTTGGTTTTCGTAGAAAATAATAAAATAAAGTAAGCTTCACTTTATTTCTATTTGAGACGTCATGTGGGTGTCTGGAGGTGGGTCCCACTAGATCTATAACCTCTTTGTGGAGGTTGGAAGTAGGGACCACCAGACCATAACCTCCCATGAGAGGTAATAGTGGTGGAGACCACCCCGCCTCAACCTCCCATGTGGGGTTAATGTGGTGGGCACCACCCAAGACCACTTAACCTCCCAATTTTAATAATAGGGGTGGGGACCACCCAACCACTATTAATGGGAGGAGAGGAAAATCTCTCAACCCCCCTCATTAATGAGGTGGATCCCCTTGAACTTCTCTACCATTCATGGTGCCACTACCTCCCCAATTAATTGTGACAACGCACATGTCAATTAAATGTGCCAACCCCTCTAACATTTAATTGTGCCACCCTCCTTAATCAATTGTCTTTAAGAATTTATCTCCAATTAAATAATAGATAACTTAACCTATTATTTTGGCTTGGAATTCTCTTTTCGGTGGAACTTGGGAGAAGAGAGAAAATCTCCCAATGAAGAATGCCAGCGAGGAGCAACTTTTACTTCTTTCTCAGAGCTTCTACCAGTCTGGGATGTCTTCAACCGACCATCCCTCCACATCTCTGTCAATGAGCCGACGCATGAACATGGAATTGGAAGTGTGTAGCGGACGCGATGAATGATGATCACCTTTGTCTTCTTCCTGCGACATCATCGGTGATCAACGAACAAATGTATGAGAAATTATTTGAGTTTGTTTTATTTGAGGGATGATGTGGGGTGAATTGTTAGATCTTTATCCCATTATCTATTCTTGAGTAATCCATTGAAAACTAATGCATTTTAGAACCACTTACTTCCACCCAAAATGCGGAGGGTGTGGGACAAACCCAGAAGGCCCGACGCCTCCTTGTTTTATTTGTGAAATCATCGGCATGGAAAAGCGGCATTGAAGGCGACGTAGGAAACAGGCAAAGGCCGCACTTCCGACGACCTTCGGAAACTACACTGACCCCGAGGCATTCCGGTGCCCAGGATGAACAGGCTCCACTGGCCGAACCACCCATAACTGCACCGCGCCCCGGCCACGCTGTTCCTCAGGCCGAACCACGGCCCTCCAGCCATGCCACCCCGGACCGCTCTATCACCGGCCTCCCACATGCACCGTCCAAACCTCGCTGGCCTGCGCAAGCCCAATCCACACCGAACCACGCCAGCCCGAGGTGTCGGCCCACCTGGCGCACTCCCCGACCGCCTTCCGGCTTGGTCATACCCCGCCCGGCCGCCCACCGGCCTGCCTACTGGTCTTCCTGGTTTCCTACTGGTTCACCTGGCGCCCTTCCTGGCCGCCTGACGGCTTGGACACGCCCTGCCTGGCCTCCTCCCGTGTGCATAGTTGAACGGTGCCGGACCGCATGCCCTACGTGCCCCATGCCTCTTGAGCCATACCCTTGCGGCGTTCTTGGTCGAACGACCCAGGCGGCCTTTTGGGCTCTTCCCAGCTCGCCTGCACGAACCTAACTGGGTGGCCATCCCAATGGGTCAGGCTAGACCCAATAGTTCTGAATGGGGTGACCTAGACCATGTCGGCTAGGACCGGGTCGGACCGGACTCGAGCCCACTTCCAACCCTTTAATTCCTTTGGCCATATATTTAGTACCGAACGACCGTTTGATGAACCATCAGCGACATTGGTTTTCTTCAAGCGTGGTGGTCCCTTTCAGAATACCCCACTATAGTACATGATAAATTTGAGATATGGTCAGGTTGGATCATGAAAGAATATAATCGGGAATCTGAGACTAAAAGGCTAATAACTCACAAACCGGGTTTCCGATTGATGCGTTGTCTATTGAGTTAAGACTCCTGGGATGTGGCAGACCATTGAGATACTGATACGTTGGACTTCGTGATAGTTGGAGTATCGACTAGTGGCTCAGGGAGCGGATCATCCCGGAGACGATCGAGCATAGTTTTGAGACCTAGTAGCTGGCTGAGACCTAACGATTGTTGACTGATTCGACTCGGAGTGGCTCGACTAGCCTAGTGGGGAGCGCCTTGGTGTCGTGCCAGACCCATAGTGGGGAGAGCCTTGGTGTCACAGCAGACCCAGGGTACTCAACATGAGTAGTACCTCAGTAGTCTATGAGGGGGAGCACCTTTGTTTGATGCTGTAGACCCACTGTGGGGAGTGCCTCTATGTGAGGTGACAGACCCATGGTACTCGACAAGGAGGAGTACCTAAGCTGTCCAAGGTTAGTGGGAAGCACCTCTATGTGACGCAGCAGGCCCAGAGTACTCGATAGAGGAGGATTTCTCAAACAGACCAGGTGTTCGATGATATGCTTGGAAATTGTTTTTGATACTACCCCAAGAATAAAATTCTAGTTTGAGCTGAGTCAGTAACTTTTTTTTTACCTCGTGATTGAGATGGATTACCTGATAACTTAGGTATATGTATGGGCATATAACTAAGTGGGGAAATCTATTGATTTCATTATTTTTGGTATATCCTTTTTAGATTTTGAGATAACTTGAGGATCTCTCCGTCCCTAATGAGTATCATTATACTCACACCTACATAGGCTATGCCTGCACCTCATTGTGTTGGATACAGACGACAGATAGGTTTGAATGAGGCTAAGGGAACCAGAACTAGATGGTACCCAGAGTTGGACCACACGGAGTGACGGTACACAGAGGTGATAGATAGACATGGAGTGCTGCAGAGCCTATCTGTACCTACCCTTTAGGTTGGATTTCCCGGTGGATGATCTGGGAGATAGTTTCCTTTTAATGAGTTCATGAACTTTTAGTTTCCTTGAACATTACAGTTGGGCTTGTATTTCTGGCCCCCTTTTTCATTTCAGCACTCTTTTTGTATACAGTTTTACTTAGTGTTTGGTTTCCATATCGTACTCTATTCGGTGTGTTTTCATGTTATAATGGAAATTCCTTTCCAGTTTAGTAATTTATGCCATTGGTGCATGTCGCCAGGACCTGGCCTATTGAAGGTAGGGTTGGGGAAGTCACGACACGGGCCCTAGGGGATTGGGTCATGACATATAATTTAAAATATGATGTTTATTTTTCAAACAAATTCTCTTAGAGTTTTAAAAAATAATATTATCCCCATTATGTAAGAATTAATAAAAATGCTTTCATAAAAAATATTTTTTCAAGAAACATTTCATTTTCTGTTAAATGATTCTTATTCATTTATAATCAATCTATATTTAATTAATTTATTATATACATTTATAAACCATATAAATTATATAATTTATTAAATAATATTCACACACGAAAATTTAATGGATAGTATATAGTGGATTAGTATAATGACGTTCATTTAGACTTATGGTTGTGTGTTTCACAAATTATCGATGAGATTAAATTTAAAGAAATTCATTTCATGGGTGGTTTAATCTTAGTTTTTTTATCACATTCATTATCTAATAATTGTTTTATATTTTTATATTGTTTCATTCCATCCTCCTTAAATAAATAGTTTCCTCACAATTTGTTCTTTCGATCCATAATATATGTTTTACTATTTGAAAATTTATTTTTTTAAAAACAACATAATATAGAATAATATTAAAAAATCATCATAATAAGTGGTAAAGATAAGTATAAATTTCAACAACAACCAAAATAAGGTGGTTTCTATACAGGATAACATCTATGGAAATTGATGATATGGATACATAAGGTATTAATAAATAATTATAGAAACCTATTGAGGTCATTGCTAAAAAGAAAATGAATAAACAATGATAATATAAGGGAATAAAAATCATAAATATTTTATTTTCTAAATGAACGTTTGATTCAGCCAATGGGAAGTTATTAAGACTACATTTTTTCAGGATCTATATACTAAATATTATGAATTAATTTATCCTCTAAAAATCTAATGAAATATACATAGTTGATATGAATATATTTCATGAGAATAATTTCATCTCGTGGTTAATATTTGATCAATTTCCAATTTATCAATTACTTCATGAAATGAATTGTCAAAAATAATGTATTAGGCATGAATCACTAAAATCTACTTTTATATCATGTTAATATTCATATATGATTGATATTTTTTTCAATATATCACAAACTATTTCCTAAAACCAATATGGTAGTCCAGAATTTTCTATTATAATATGATAATATGAAACCCTCAATTATAACATAATTTTCTATGAATTTATAATTATTAATATAACTTTTTTTTAAAAAATAATGAAATTTTAAATAGAACATCACTTAGGTTAGTAGTTGGCTCTAAATACTTATCATCCTTTGGTTGTGTGATCAATCACGATTACCTTTGAAAAAATAAATTATTTATCCTTTTAAAATAACTATATTAATTCAATTATAATTATTTTTACCAAATTGTGATTAATCATAATTACCATAACATTAATAATAACACAATACTTTTTTGTTATCAATACCTTTAAAATTAATTAAAAAATGTGAATCCATTCTTCCAAAATAATATTTTATTTAAAAATCTAATATTTTTTTTTTCAAATAATGGGTTTCTAAAAATATCATTAGTTATTGATAAATTAAATAACATAAACACTATAAAGGGAAATATAAGAATTTTATCATAATATCAGCATAATTATCCCATAGCTTAACAGTTTCAATTACTATTATGTTATTAAATTCATATATTCATTTGTGATTTTTTAAAATATAGAATGTTATCATGAATCTTATAACAAAAATATAACTGGTAAAAATAATTCATAAATTTTATTCTTGAATCCCATCACATAAATACTTTCTCCATTTCATTTACACATAGGTCATTCCATTTCATATTATTTAACCTTTAGAATATAATGTTTGATGATTATAATTCCCAGTATCAACAAATTTAAGGAAACAAGCTAGAAATGCTTCATTATAATGATATTTTTCTACTTCAAATTTATTCTTTATGTTTTCTTATAAATTCATTACATTATTATTCATGTTTCCTAAAATAATTAATTTTCCTATTTAATTTAAATACAGCCTAGTGTGACATGTTCAAAATTTATAACACAATGGAAATTGATCCTTATTTCATTCATTGTCTCCACCTCCCACGATCTTGAAAAAATATATCCTTATCTTCTTCAGTGAGTCCAATAGTTGGTTATGTTTTAGGATGTTAATCATTTTTCAGGATAACTGATTAGGAATAATTAATGTTTATATCACTCATTTCATAATCCTATTTCATTTCACATAGTCACTATATTTCCCTTATATGCCTATGGTAAAATGTTTTCCTTTAGGTTCAAGCCATTAACTAAACCCATAAAGCATAGTGTGAGAAGCAATAACCTCATTGTAAACCAAAAAATCATTTATTTGATTTTTAAATCATTACATAGAATATTCAACCTAATACACCTTAGGTTAAACATGGGTCGTTCATTTTTATCATATTTTCAAATCCATTATAATGTTTTGTAAATAAAATAACAGTTATCCTATGTATATCCACTGGGAATATCAAACCAATTGTCCAATAGGGCCTTTTATTAAGGAGCAGGTGAATATCATATCAATCCCAATACACACTTTTCAGTCATTACCCAAAGGAACATATTTTCCAGAACCGCTCCCTCTTTTAGTATCTAGAAGGGGATTTATTGCAAGGAATATACATATAATATCTATGTTACCAATACATTTTGATGTTATTAAATACATATCCCAAATGATTATTATGGGGTTTTGATACCTGATCTTTTCTTCCCTTAATATTGTTAGCAAGTATTCTATTAAACATAATCTGAAACAAACTATAAAGATCTCATCCTGAATTGCTCGGAGCTAGTGTCTACATTATAATGTGCTATAAAGTAGTTGGAATCAAATCCCAATGTATCTAATGTATTATTTGTCTTGGTAATGTAGATAAAAATATGACTATTATAATATAATTTAATGATCTTATTAGAATATTAGGAAAATTATTAAAATAAGGGTTAGTTTAAATGCTCAATAGTGGATTAGTACAATGTAATATATCATTAATCAATAAGAATAAAAACCGTTGATAGTTAAAGGACTAAACATACATTCATTTTAAATAATTTCAATATAATTTTTATATGAGAAATATTAAATATTAACAGATAAAATAAAAAACACAGATTCAATTTAATCAATAATTTTAATATCATATTTGGATATAGAATAAACATGATGAAAAGATAAATAACGAATAGCGCATTCCATTTCATCCATACAATGAGAATAAGATGGATTTATGGATAATGTCATATTGAAAATCTCATGGATAATGATAACAAAAATCTCAATAAATGAAATTTGTAATTAATGGATGTCATGATCAATGTAGAATGGATAATTTATTGAATCAATGATCAATGTTCCGTATCAAAAAATAAAAACATTGAGAAAATAATATTTCTTTATTAATAACTCCCACTTAATAAATAAATTTAAAATTTAATAGTGAATCTAAAAATGTTATATATATTAGGAAATAATTATATACATTATTCAAATAGTTTGAATATTTATGAAAAAAATATAAATTTCATATATCGCCTTGGAAATAATCATACCCATGAAACAAATAATATGAATATTTTATAGAAATAAATTTTACACTGATCAAGAGAGAGTGGATGTTCAATAATAATTTTAATTAATATAATATAAATGAATCAATAAATCTATTTTCAATACATTATTTTCTCAAAATTATCAAAAACCATCCAAAAAATGAATATGGAAGAAATAAATACTACATATCCCAAGTGGATCATAAGTAAAATAATGGTTTTATTTAATTGATTTGAAAAAATACCATAAAAATGACATTAAAAACATTCATGAATAAAAAAAATATTTTGTTTTTTGAAAATTAATTTAAAAAAAAATATTTTCAAAAAAATGTGAAAATAAATTTCATTGAAAATATCCTATTAAAAATGTAATGTTTTCCTTAAATTATGGAGGGGTCATAATTTTATGAAATTTCATGCATGTAAAATTGTGAAAACATAGATTGCTTTAACTTTTTAATTAAATGAAAAAATGGTTATTTTATGGAAAATGACATGATGATTCCATTAAAATTATTTCGCAAAATCATTTCCTCATGGGGAAGTTTTTTTAATAAGTAATTTTTAAGAAAAAAATACATTTTAAAATACATATTTATAATAAATGGATTTTTATGAAAAATAACAATCATACAAAGATAGAAATATGGACTCATTTTCAAAAAACATTTTCGCAATCATTTTATTTAATAAAGAGTGAAAAATTAAACTATTTCATGAAATATTACACAATAAATAGAAGATAAAAAAATAAAATAGGTTTATTAGACAATGATATACTATTTTCCATTATTAGAAATTCATGTATAAATATTTACTATTAAAATGATATTGTGAAATAAACCGTCACAATGATCATGCAAATGATGTGAGGATTAATCACTTAATAAATTATGTATATAATACATGAATCCAAATAATTTTTAAATACAACATAATATGGTCAAAATAATTTTAAAACATCATTTTAGAATATCAAATACAATTAATAACTAATATAACACATTGATAGAAATTTAGTTATGAAAATCATTACCATCTGGTAAATTTTAACTCAATTTGTTTTTTAAATAACTAAAATAGAAACTAAAAATAACAAAAATTATTAAGGAATAATAATATTACTTGTATAATTTAAACATAAACAAAAAATAATTTAAATAATCATTATAAACTTTTAATTTTTACAATAAATATAAATTGAGATGATGACCCTTGTCTTGAGTCCGAATAATCCTATACAATATTTTTCTACATAAAAAATAAACATTTGTTGGTTATTTAATTTGTGTAGAAACATTATTATGTTTAATATTCCATTTAATACACTTATTATAATGTTACAAACAATTACATAATCAATTAATGTTATATGGCGTTTTTATGATATTTGGATTCTGTGACAGAAATGAATTTTGTAGGGTCGCTATTGGTTTAAGATATAATTATTTAAAAAATTATATATTAATAAAAATAAAATAAGTTATATATTTTCAAAAAAATTATACATCAAAAACCTAGTAAGGAATTTGGTTTTGAAAAATGAAGTATGTTACGATCACGGTGATGGTATGCCATACATTCATATGTGTAACATTTCCATTACCCAACGTTCATTATAGAAAAAAGATAATTAATATTTTATCATTAAAAAATATCATAATAATATATATATATATATATATATCATATTATATATTTAATAAACATTAGATATTTCAGACATGAGGTGTGTGGATGAAAAATGAATCTGATCACTCCATGAAGGTGGTAGTCCACGCATACATGAATGTCATTGTCCTTTTTCAATGAGTGAAAAGGTAAGAATGGAAATTATATATTATATTTCTAGAATAATATATATGAATTGAATATAATAATTATTTCATATATATATACATATATCATATATTCATTAAATTTATTCTTTTTTTGTCAATGTAAGGTGTTATTTAAAAAAAAATCACTTCGCTGCGCGAGGTGGTAGTTTTTCGTAAACATAAATGATATTATCGTATTCCCAATAAAAAGAAAATAAAAACATAATATTTAATATAAATAATCAATAACTATAATTCTATTATAAATATACTATTATTAAAATATATTCATTATTATACATGACTGTGATAGGATTGGATTGAAAAATTGTAACATTGGTTTGTGAGGAGGTAGTCCATGATACACATGAGGGACATTATCATCTATCATTTGATGGAAGAGGAGAATAATATAAGTATCTATCTTAACATAGTAAAATATATTTCGAATAGAGATAAATTTTTTATTTTTTAATAATAAATAAGAAATATTTTAAGGAGGTCAAATAAGAAATAAAACAAAAATGCATAGTTTGGGATTTTACCTCTTCTCAGACCACCTATTTTGGATTATACCTAATGTATACATAAAATAGATTTATGACAAAAATATGTCTCCTAGGATAATTATATAGAACATGGAAAATTATTTCCTGAGTCATTAGACAATAAAGGTCCTGATGGTGTAAAGGAGAGGCGATCAGTGGTGGTATTTTATAAATGAGGCGAGTGACCCTCTTGTATTTTTTTAAAACTATGGATTTGTATTCTCAGTTTTCATATTTATAAATTATAAAAAATAGACTATTACTGATACATATAAATGTATAGGTCTATATATGTTGATAAAATATATTTTGAGACAATTTAAAATTTCATTTTAACCCTTACCTTTTTACATTGATCCATAGTAATTACATTTTAACCATAAACGTAGTAATTACCTTTTCTTTTGTTCACTATTTCTTATGGTAAAAATATATGTTTATATTTTTAAAAAATATAAATGATACATATTCATAAATTATAGTTAATTTATTCAAATAAAATTTATTTAAATGTAATGAATCTATTTAATATTATACCAACAGATGCGATGTAATAGAGGGTTTTTAAAGAGAAAATGATCTTCAATATAGTTTTTTGTCAATAAAATTAAATATTAAATTGATTCCAATGACATATATTATTTAATTATTAGTATAATTTCAATAATATTACCTTAAAACCAATTTAAAATATAATCTAACCATGTATATAATTTATATTAAATGGATGTTTTGAAATAAAAAATAGTAATTATCATTAATAATCAAATAATGAACATTTTCAGAAAAATCCAGAAAATTATACCAGAAAATAAAGATATTATTATATAAAAAATTAATTTAATTTTATCATATATGTTTTCTAATATTTTCAATATTTATTTTTATATTATGTCTATAGGAAGAGATGAAACCATTTTTTAAAAAAATTAGTTTCTCAAAAAAACATTTCATTTCTAGAAAATGCTTTTTTTATTTATAATAAAAAGAAATCCATTAAATTTATTTCATTCACGAGTTATACAAAAATAATAATAAATATACTTTTTAAAATTCATACCAACCAATTTATAATATATTTTATAATAGTTTACAATATAAGGGATCATTTAGATTCGTGGTTGCATATTCCACAAGATATTGATGATATTAGATTTAAAGAAAAAAATTTCATGAGTTTTTTATCATTATTTTTTTTTATTATAAGATATAAATTTAAATTTAGTTCTTTTATAATATTAGAGTGTTACAATTTTCTTATTTTATCATCCTAAATATTGGTTAGAGTACATTGTAAAAATATTGTAATTATCTATTCATAAAGGCTTTAGTCCAAACAAAACTCTAATAAAGGTTTCAGTTTTCTTCATTGAAAGGGGAAATGGATAGTATTTTTTTATATTAACATAATAATACTCATCATTTGGAAAATATTTCTTTATTTATAAATGAATAAAAAAAATTATAGATGAATGAACGAATGAAATGAAAAAAAGTTAAAAAAATTAATAATGTTGATGACTTGGGGATTCCCATAAAATAATTAATGGAAATAGAGAACATATGAGAATCTATTATGAACATATTCTAATGAAAATATAATAGTTATCTACGATGTGGAAAATTTTAATATGTCAAATTTTAATTTTAATTTTTTTGTGGCCATAAAGGGGAAGCAGAAGCCTATTTTATAAGGAATGAGAATAACATTTTTCATAAATTTCAAAATAATATAAAGAGAAAAAAATTAAAATATCATAAAAAAAATGAAAAATATAGTGGCAGATGTGATAAATTTATGAATACATTAACCATTCAGTTTGACAGTTCTTTTAAACATTTCATGTAGGACCATTACTCATAGAATATAAAATCATAAAATGTTTGGTATTACCCTGATGACTAGTTTTTACCTAATTCTATAATTCTATATTACAGAAAATAGAATATGCTTTATTAAAATATTTTAATTGAATAATTTAAAATATTTTCTAGATTTTAATATATTATATTTATTTTTCTAGTAAACCTCAATATAACATTAAAAAAATTAATAAGTATAAACCTATTTTTTTAAAAATGACTATTTTTAAGCATAATTTTTCTGTATGATGAAATAGTGGAAATATATTGTATTTTTAAAAATCTAATTTATATCCTAAATCTAAATAAATCATGACATTTTTTACCAAAATAATATAAAAATAAATGAAAAAATAGGAAGAGTTATATTATAAAATGTTACTAATGTGACCAAAATATTAAATATATTGATTTTAATTTAATAATAGAATTTAAATATTTATGATTATACTCATTAATTAAATTTTGGATCCATTATAATTTTTTTACAAACTTCAATTCCTTTCTCATATAATTATAAATTAATAGTTTTTTGTAAAAATAGTATTTTATCTCTTCATAAAAAATTTCAAATTTATATAATATCTAAAAAAATCATCCTAAGACTATAGTAGCATTTATAATCTCTAAAATAAAATTTTATTTTAAAATTATAATTTTCTTTTATGAATTTAGCTTTTAAATTATAATAAATAATTATAATGACAATTTATTTCATAATGATACATCAATTTATAAATATTATCATATCTTACATTTGTTTCCTGTCAATTACTTATTAGATTGGTGTTAATATTGAAAACATATTAGCAATATATTGTATCCATTATAAATTTATTATCATTATATAAATTGTATAACATCCATTTTGATAATGTTTACATTTTAAGCCATTAATTGGTGTCCATAATTACTTAGCTACACTATTTTAATTTATCAATTCCATAACATTGAAAATATCATTTTTTATTTTCTATATATATATGTCATAATTTAGTTACATATATTTTACCCTTTTTTTCTTGGGAAATAGTTTAATAGTTCTTTAAAATTACATAATTTATTGTTGTTGGGTATTGTGTTTGACGATAATAGTCAATCACATATTTAATTTTTGAAAACAAATTATTAAAAATATTAGTGGGAAATGAAGAGTAAACCGAATATTGATCATCAGATTCTATAGTGACACCCAGGACCAACCATCATACATTTTCCTATTCTATAAATATATTCTTGTAAGATCCCATATAGTTACAATCTTGTTGAAGGTGGGGTCTCAACAAGTAATTCCATTCTAATAAGAGTCAATATATATCACGGGGGGTCTACTGGTTGAATTCCAAACCAAGAGCCATCAATCCAAAATAGAGGGGTGTTTAACAAAAGGATAATATATCCATGAATACAAAATCATAATCTATAGTGGTTAACAAGAATAAATTCAAATATAATACTTATCAATATAAATAAAATGTTGGTTAACCCATATAATTCCAAACCATTTGTTAAAATTCCATTACATGGATAAGATTTTTATACATACTAAAAAATTATTATACATTGTATAAAAATAAATAATTTTTACTACATCCTAGTATGTATATGTGGAATAACATATTATACACTATGCTACCAATTATAGTCTAAATTACCTGAATAGACAACACATTAATTTTAAAAATTATCTTTTAAGGTCACAGACATCCCAATAGTGGATAATGTCACGATTTACTCAGTAATGAATATTTTGCTTTACAATGGTTTGATCCCAATCATATTTTATGAATAAAAATATTAAATTATATTTTAGATTGATCGTGGTATATTAAAGTGTGACCAGACATCACACACATTTATAAAGTAATGCGACCTTGAGGGAATAGAATTAAGATTACTAACCTTATAATAGTTAACATATATATATTTATAGCGCATACTGTTAATTCAGTAATCATTTATCTGAATCAAAAAGTTTATAATTCTCAATGAAAATGGGTAAAATTACATGATATTATTATAAAATGATATATATAAAGAATGCAATAGAATAGTCTAATATATTTACTAATATCTTTCAAACAAAATATAAATCACATGGTTGTGAGAAGATATATAAATAAGATGACTAGGAATATGATAAGGGATAAAGGGTAATGTATAGAGTAGATATCATAAAAATAGCTGAAAATAAAGGATTTGGTCATATAAATCACTAGGGAAGACAATAAAAGTTAACATTTTTTATTGGAACAAGAATTACCTACTTATATTTCGAATAATAAACCAACCATATAGATACAATATTTGAACACACCACACATTACACCAATAGGATGTAGTTTATGAAAAACCATGCGAAACAGTTCTATATTTTAATTATAGTTTTATATGGTTTCTTCGATCACATTAAATTGGTTTACAAACAATTCTCATACCCATAACCCACCAAATGGATAAAAACATGGTTAGAAAAAACATTATTATCCTAGAGAAGTGGAGATTAAAAATAATCTCTTATGAATAAGAATTCAAATATGGTTTTAAAACTACTTAAACATATCACAAAAATATTAAAGATTGATAAAATAAGAAGAAACGAGACAATAAGGGAAAATAAAATAAGAAACACTGATCAAATGTTTGGAGGATTTGAAACCTCCACACCATATAGTAGTACATCCTTTAGATACACTCTATCACATCATCTATAATATTTGGAAAATGTCTTCAGCCACTATGTTATTATATCAACCACCGACTACCATGTTTCTTCATGGTTATAATGATGATTCCTTCTTACCAGCACTATATGTTATATCTTAACATATAATACCTTATCACAATGGCCTTCTATATAATAAAGAAACTCTTCAATGTATGTGATATTACCATGATCAGTGTCTTTAATATCATCAATGTGTGATGGATCTTAACAATGTCACATTAACTACAATACCTAGAAAAAACAATAGAAAAAAAAATCTATAGTATATGCCATCAAGATTCCACTAGAACTATCTTCATTAATATTACAAACAAACCCCAAATAACCATGTGATAACATTACACACTTCAATATATGATAAAGGCCTAGACATGGTGACATGTTAAAAAATAAATTATTTCAGACATATTTATCAAGGTGATAGTGTTTATGGTATGCATAGAATATCATAACACTCTAGGTAGTTTTAAACTATTTCTAGATCAACTATGTAGTATTTATGTCCCATTAATGAGAATCAACCATATCATCTCTACCTTACGATCCATTAACTGAAATATAAGGTAATTGTATGGTCCAAAATATATGTACTATTATTATTTCATTGGTAACAACATGTGATAAATGTAATTACATCGATACTCCGTAACGGAAATGTGGTCATCCAATGTACCTCTGGATCCCATGATGAATGGATTCAATTTGACCATAATTATATTAATTATGTGTTTGGAAAACATATCACTTTTTTGAAGATATAAGATACTGAATTTTACCTATGTACCATAATTATTTACAAAACATTTTAGAAAATTCAAGGATGGAATTTCTACCCCAAATGATACTCCATGGTACCCCAGGAAAATGAACTATTTAAGGTACATATAGATTACCTAAATCATATAATCAAGAGGTATCCAAGACTATAATAATTAGGGATTTATTTTTTACGCAATCCATGATTACAAATATGGTGTCACTAACATAGTGTTTCCTCAACACATCCTATATGAAAAAATGTTCATGACATCCCATTTGTGCTAAAAAATTGGAAATGGATTTTGAAAACTAGTAGTTTACATTAGCACAAACATTACCTAATGACTGAAGGTGCACCATCAATGAAAGGCCATGATATCCTTATACATTTCTAAACACTAGTACCTTTCGTAAATATAACTATAAAACATGTTCATAACTTGATATACCATCTACATTAAAATAGGAAAATATCATATCATGTATTCTTGTATATATCTCAGAACAAAAATCCATCTATGTATGTGACAGATCTCATTATTATTTAGGATCCATTATATTGGCGAAATCCTACAATATATATTATATCACATGGGTAATCCCTAATTATCATATATATATTTCACCTCTCTATTCTGTAAAAAGTCAATAAAATAATTGATTATGATATAATGGCCAGTCAACCATGATCCTCTTAAATATCTAGGTGTCTCTCATCAAAAAAATAGATTAAATAAATCAAGAATCTAAAATCCTAAATGATATAGGTTGGTAACTTATAATTTATCGCATATTAATTTATGTATCCACATTTAGGGTTCTAAGTTAACTCATTTCCAATTCTTTTAAATACTCATCCCTCCATCACTCCGAAAGGATCTTAGCCTAATTTGAGAAGTTCTATATTAGGTCTTATAAGTAAGTGTACAAAATAAATATATCACCCAATATTTAATCAATATATCATTTATATTATTGTACTACAACCTCAATCCAAAGATCATAATATGGGTAGTTTCACCAATGGGGATTCAATATCATAGACCCAGAAGACATCATTAGACAACACTACATCAAGCCATCCCATAATCCAACTGGTGAAGATTAAATATTAAGATAATAATATTTACCCATATTTGGTAGGTTATGTACTGGAATTATTTCAACCACCCTTTTAGCACCTTAAATACCTTCTAATAAGAAAAAGACAACTCAAAGGTCACCAAATTTTATATCGAGGCTATCATTGCCATTTTCAATTAGGATAATTCATGGATAAGGCTTCATTATTAACTATATAATACGAGAAAGATAATTATATAAAAGAAATTATTTATTTGTGCCCATGAAAAAAAATTTCTATAACATTATCATGGTTAATAGATACATTGATCTTAGATATGTAAATAAATATTAAATAAATCTTTTTAAAAATCAATGACACTCTTAGAGCCTATTATATATATGATGTGCCCTATATTCACCTATAAAAACACTATATTTCACACATTCTCCCCCCAAGAATTAAATTACATTAGGATATATTTAATAACATAACCACGAAGGTGTTAGATTGTTAGTTTAAAATACAATTCATTTAATCAAAAAAACTATATTATAAATTTTTATGATTGTGCAGTGTAACTAGAAACTCATACATACCAGAATTGTTCTTAATTTATTCTAGTGGTATATCAGATAGCCTCCCACTCATAATGTGATAAACCAACCTTAGATCAATCTATGATAATATTAGGTACCCCGTGAATATTAAATTGGATTATAAATTCACTGAAGTGATAACCACTTTTTAACTTTCATTTGATTAAAATATTTATAATAAAAAGAACATAAATTAACTAATATATTGTATGGAAGAAAGGATGGGGTATCCCTATGGAGGGGTTCTACATATAACTATTTATATAGCTTAAATTTCATATAACAAATCCCTCCACTCAGGTATCATCATTTTAGGTATGATATAAGAAACATTTGATAGTTTCTTATCACCTAAAATGATAAAAATGATGAAATATACCTCCATAGAGATTGGATGTGTAGACACAACATGGAGAGAAATGTAGATAAATGAATAAATTATTAGTGTATAATAATTTTATTAATAAAATTCATTATAAATAAATAGACATGACACATATGTTGAATGCCTCCCAAGATCTTGTAGTCATGGATTTTTTTACCTATATGAATGTTCCATTATTCAATGTGAAAATTCTAACCAACCTCACAAAATGAGAATGACCATTGAGAGTGGTAATAGTCAATGTGTGTTCTATTTGGTACTGACCTATACATCCATAGAGTCAAATAAAAATGAGTTAACGCCATAAAAAATGATAATAATTTTGAAACACCCAATGATTTTATATTATACATTTTTTTGTAAAACATATTATTTTCAAATTTTTTCATTAAATGAAAAACAAATCCAAAAAAAATAGAGAAAAATTATATAATCACTGAAAATTGTCTACTAAATTGGATGATATAAATAGAAATGAGTACATATGGAAATTCAAAAAGAAAAAAAATTAATTTTCTTTTAACAATAATAACTCATTAAAAAATTATTGTTTCTAAACATATAATAAGATCTGTTTTTGTGAGAAATATATTTTCTTTTCAAATTTTATTTTTTTGGTATTTATCATATTAAAATAAATATATTATGGACTAGATTTATTTTTTAAATAAATAATATTACTAGTTAAATATATAATACATTAACAAAAATATTTCTATTAATTTAATGAAATATTTAATTACAATGCTAATTACATTGAAATATATTTTATTGTAAAACTAGTATTTCTTTGGATTTTATGATTATATTTACAAGTTTAATTATAAAATTCAATAAATTCATTTTAATAAAATGAAATTAAAATTTTTACTTAGTTTATCACATTTATATTATTAAACAATTTTCAGATGTTCTGAAATAGTATATTTTTTTGTGATTATTAAAAAATCAAATTTTATAAACAAAATTAAATTTATAATGTATTTAATAAAATATAAAAAGTTTATATCCCTTTAATTGGATATATCATATCTTTAGAAATAAAAATTTATATTTTTAAATATAATTTATCATTAAGAAAACCTATTATATATATTTTAGTATCTTAATTAAGAAACTAAAATAAAAAGTTGTTTTACTGTTTACTTCTGATTTAATATAATGTATTAAAAATTTGGAATTGGGTTTATTTGAATCCAAAATAAAAATTTATTTTTTAAAAAATATAATTATTTTTTGTTGAATTCAAATACTTTGATTATTTTATATTACATGTATGTTTTATTCTTTAGAAAAAAAATATAAAATAGTTTTAGGCTTTAGTTTCCAAAATAATAAATTTATTTACAAATAATATATAAAATATAATTTAAAAAATTATATTCATATCATAAATAATATTATTTAGATAGGAAAAATTTTTTGATTAAAAATATGCTCTTTATAATATGTTATTAATGGTAAAAAAATATTATGATAGAATGATTTTGTTACGGTAAAAGGGGGGTTAGCTTAGTGAAAGGGGTTATAAGTTATTTGAAACATTTATTATAATCGATTAAGGTGGGATTGTAGTCCTTTTCCCTTCCAAAATCCATTAATGAACCTTTATGGGACCTTTTTTCCAAAAAAGTACAATGATATTTTTGAAAGGTAATGAGTTGTTAAATATTTTTAACTCTTCATACATATAACGAGAGATCATATACTCTTTATTTATCCACAAATTGAATATATATATATATATATAATATCAAAAAGTTATCTATATAATATCTTAAACTCCCTCCTCAATATTTGGAAACTAGTGAATTCATAATAAATATTGTTAGAGGGACTTAAGGAGTCTTGCAATGGGGAACATCTACTTATATATATATATAATGCTCTATAGAAAACATTACTTGTTCTGTTATTATTATACCCCTTAAATAAATCTCAAGAAATTTATTTATTATAACATAATAATTGATAATAGTATTGATTTTTTTATTTATTCTAATAGAATATGTATTTTTTATGTTCAACTAAGGGTTTTTAGAAAAATGAAAATTCCATCATGTGTTTGACCGAATTACCACCTCCATAAACAGAATAGACTATTTTTTCATAATCTTATTACATGTTTATAATAAAATAGTTATTTAATAAACAAATATAATTATTATTACACTGTAAGGATTATATAAATTTTGTTTACATTTTATTTATACACCTTATGATTAGATTAAAAAATGAGAGTATCATCCATGTATCTACAAAAAATAGCCTTCAAAAATGAATAATCACCATTTCACCCTAAACACCTAACATAGATGAATTTATAAATGAATTAAATGAATAAATTTTATATTTATGAATATTTTATTATTTAATGGAAATTCATTACAATAAAATTTCAATATAACTGATATCATTTGTTTGTATATTTAACCACTTTAATGAATTGGTCATGAAACCTTTTTTAATTTTCTTCCACTTTGGGATAAATAGTGAAATTGTAAAAATATTGTGATAATATGATAATTATGGACATAATAATAATAAATATTATATATCATGATGTTTTTTACAAAACTACTGACTATGGTAAACATAATGAATGTTTTAAAGAAAACTAACAAGAAACCCCCTAGTATACTACAAAAATAGAATTTATAAAAAAAATCTATAAAAATTATATTAATTATATAATAGACTTTTTAATGTATTTTAATAAAGATATTATGTATTTTTCAATAACACATATAACCTATCATTACATAAGTTCATGTTTTTAAAGGTCAATTTTGTTTCGTTGAGGCATTATTCACAATCAACACTTCTATCATTTAGTAGTGTTTGAATGGGGAATTTATTTCATTATCCATAATTATAATGATATTAGGGTTAATTAGAAGTTCATATCATGTTATCAATTACATTTATTTTATTATTTAATGTTTTTAACACTATAATGGTCTTGTTTATCTCAATCCCCCTTTCATAGAGTTATTATCTTTCATCATGAACATTCAATATTATTAATTTGTTTCTTCAACTGGATGATTCTATATTCAAAATTATGTTCTTATAAGGGAGAAATGAATTACTATATTAAACGATTATACTATAATTAATTCCATCTTAAAATTTTTGCCATTTTGAGATAATTTTTAATCCATGTTAAAAATTGATACCCAGTATATCAATATTTTTTCCATTAAATGTTATTCTATTTAATTGGATAGCTAATTATGTGATATCTCCTGAAATAAACATATTAAGATATTATTTTTTATTATAATTTTTTTAATCCTTTCATGATTTGAAATTTTATTAATTTTTTTTAAATAAAAAAAGGACTCCTAAAACAACCATTTTTTTGTTTGGTTTATGCATTCTTTATATTGTTATCCATTTTTTATTATCTTATTATAAGGTATTTATTCATAAAGATTTAGATATTTTTTATAAAAATGTTCCATTGTTAACATAAAATTCATGATTGGGGTAAAAAAATGTTTTATGTTCCCTTAAAAATTCCCATTTTTAGGTACAAAAAACATAAGTGAACATTCATATTTATTTTTTTATGAAAATAGACACCTATATAAAATTATTTTTCCATAATTTTATCATTTGAAAGAAGTAATAATTTTATAAAAAATATCATCTTTCTATTATGGTAAACATTAATGTAATATTCTATTTCAATCATAAAAAATTATCCACTCATTTTGAAAACCAAAACATATGTATTTATTTTTTTAACACTAGATATTTATCTATAGATTTCCAACATTTGAAGTCAAGGCTCAAGATTGATGATTTATTATTAAAATATTAATATCCGAAATTAATTAGTTTCTTTATTCTATTTGGATTCCTTATGATATATCCAATCAATTATTAATTTTTAAAATATTAGGGAACCCAAATCACTCGCATTTGTTTTATCAAACAAATTTTGTATTTTTTGTTTGTTTTTTATAATGAACACAAATGTTTATATATATTTTTGGTTTCATTATCTAATTGGATTTTGGGGAAGAATTTATACCTCCAATGTATTAGTTAATTTTTTCATCTCATGTGATACCATATACAGTGCCAATTTAGTTATCCTAATAACACTATTTTTTGGTGGGTGGGTTAAAATTAAATATCCCAAAAATTAATTGATTAGTGGTTTGAATATCATGGGATAATACGAAAGGTAACAGTAGTAAATCTAGTCCACATTTGGAATCATTCCACTATACTGATTGTAATTTGGAGTGAATAAAATCAACCATGGTACTCGACCCACTATTTTTATTATAATTTGGAGTTAAACATATCCACCATGGGACTCTTCTCACTCTGATAGACTTTTTAGTGTGGCTAAAAATATTATTACATTGTTAAATTATATATTTTCCTCTTATATTTATGATTCCATGTGATATCTTTTCATTATTAGATTATTTTGTACTTCTATCACACTCTTTTGAGATGGTATGTGTTCGTAAATATGAGATTACGAGTTCTTATATCCTAACATACTAAAATGAATTATTATTTCATGTACGTTCTGATAATAAAATTATATCCGTAACATGTTTTTTTAATATTTATCTGATTTAGTTGTTGCTGAAATGATTCTTATTTTTCCATTACTATGAATTTTAGTTGACCCATTTTTTATTAAACCCATCCACTTGTTTTAAAAATAAGTATAAGTTACGTGAATGTTTATATGGGGGAATCAATGAGTTTTACTATGGATAATATTTCATACATTATGTAAAATAATAATACTATATAAATTTTCCCCAAATACAATAATCAAAAACATAAATCCATGTTATGTGATATTTTTATGAGTTGTAATGTTTATCTTTTGTAATTGATGTATAAGAATGATATTATTTTCATGGGATACTATGATTTTCATAATATGTAGGATTTCTTATTTTTTGGATTAATTAATTTGTTTTGGTAACTATGAAATAATAAATATTTGGAAATATAATGTGGGATAAGACAAATGGAAATGTATAATTATATGATATCATCATGATATTCTGGTAAACATGGGTTTGGGATTTTTTCCTTGAAATAAAATCACAACCTAAATACTACAAGTGGATGTTGGCTATGGAACATATGTACCACGTATTAGTAGTATTGAATATGGTGTATTTTTTATTTATGTGATTCCACGTGCCAGAACAACCTAATATCATGATCTTAAATTTCAAAATTTCACACCACAATTTAAATGAAATAAATATACCAAATATTAAATATAATTATTTAAAAAAAATTATTTCATGTACATTCAACGTACCAACTATGATTACAGTTTGAATTTGTGAAGGAGATATATTAAATAATAATACCCATATTTACCTTTTAAAATAGTAATTTTTACACTATAAAAAAACTGAATAGTCCAGAATAAGTCTTCAATGTCTATGAAAAATATGGTAGAGGATATTTTTTTCAAACATATCATTTTTTGTAAAATGATTCATAACAGGAGGATATGGAGACATATTAATGGGTGAGATCAAACTCTTATTAAATGTAAACATATTTGAAAACAACCAAAGATAATAAGTGAGTATAAAGATGTCATGAATAATTTATAATAAATAGATGATAAAACTATTTACAATGTAACAATACTTTATGAACATAAAATATATATGGATGATATATCAATAAAAAATCCATACAAAAAATAACTACTTATTTACTGATGAATTACATAATTTTAGGTACCTAACTCGAGGATTTAATCAATGATATAACGCTTTGGATTAAATCATCTGGCCCGATTTGATGAGATATATGACCTCATGAGCACCTTCCCATTCCTAAGAGGAATCTATATAATAGTGAATGTTCATAGTGTACATTTGAGAGATTATACACTATTTATCAATTAAAATATAAAATAATAAAAATAGAGATAAACAATAACCCAAAAGGGAATGTCAGACACAATAATAACTGTTCTATAATACATGAAATTTATTGTATGTCATATTTATTTATTATGATAAAATGATGATCTAAATTGAAAATTTCATCCTATATTATAAAAAACAATAGTAAAATAAATAACTTCACCATAAAAAACTTATGATTTTGTCAAAGAACTTATCAGATCACTAACATCTATATCCTCAACACCCTATCCCTAGGTCTGTACAACTTCCTAGTTCACTGATTATGATATCTCATTGTGTATCATGATTTTATACATGGTGTGAGTATATACCCTATATGACTCCTAAAATGAATTCCTAAAATAAGTGAACATTAATAAGAGGTGTATTTCCTCATAATAAATATGTGTACAGGAAATTTAAAATAAAACATGTTTTCATTGTCCATGCACTATCCAAGCTTACATTACCAGTAACCTCACATGCATAACCTCCATTCCATAGACATGTTAATCATGCAATTCACGATCATGGGCTTTTCACAATACCATATATTATTTCATGATGTGATAAAAATTCCAACATTTATTGAGCTGATCCAAAAGGTTGTAATTCCCCATTTCAGTCATGGGTTAAGATATAATGTCATAATACCTAACCAAAGACAAGGTTGAGGCCAAAAGGGCTACCATAACCCGTATCTACATCGATTTAGTCCATAAGGCCATGAAATCCCTACCTTTAATGTTTTTATTTCTCTATCATTTTCTTAATCTTAAAAATTTTCCATTTATATTGTATAATCATGCCAAAACAATCCATGTTTTTAATGATACTAGTCATAAGACATCCACATGCCATACATTCCCATAAAATAGTGAATTAAATATTAATTTAAATAAAAAATCATATCAATCATCGGTGTCAAACTACATAAAAAATAACACATTTTACCACAACTATAAATGGGTCTCATGACATAAGCACACATACAAATATAATTGATATCAACCCTGTGCATCAGAGGCTACATATGAGCACACATGTGATCCATATCAAAAAACGAGTATTAAAGAATGCACACCGTTGCATTCATTTTTTATGAATCAAAATTATACAGGGGATATATATGGTAATTAAATTAAATCATCATGTATATTGATAATGAAACCATGGATCCATCAAGGAGTTTTATACCGAATCATGGATTCACATCAAAGAAACTAGACCCACACACTATGAATCTTACAAACTAATCACATTTCCCACATACGGATTATAGAATAATAGCATAGATTGAGATGAATAAAATGTTTTTGATATCTTAATAATTAAAAGATATGGAAGAAAAAACTAAGTATTATAGGAGATGAGGTGATATTGAATTTTCTAAGAGTTGTTCCTATAATGTCATTGATCAAGCCAAGATTGTTTGGTAAGAAATATCACTTTATGATTCTATAGTGTCTACATATTTCTAATAAATGGAATAAAAATTTATGTTTTCCATGGTGCTCAGTAAATTTTATGAAAATTATGATAACATAAATCAGTGTGAATCATATATTTCTATGATAAAATATCCCCAAAATTAAAAAGGAGTATAATTAAAGGTTTTTTTCCATGATAGAATTCTTCCTAGGGAATGTTGGATCAAAATCCATTTCATGGTCCATAGAGAGATCATATTAAATAAGGAAATGGGACACAATAAAATTTTTACCACATAATCCTAGCTTCAATGAACTCTCATGAACACTATTCCATATCCAATGCTCGACATTGTCACTATAAATTTTTTTTGAACTACCCAAACTGACCTCAAAATCCCTCACACAATAGGTGATGCTCTACATCACTCTTATCAAAAAATATATAGAACCAAAATTTTTTTAATAGTAATCCATATTTCACCAATTAAGTTGTATATAAAACCTCTAGGAGTCAAAATATTCTTTATGTTATAGAATCAATTTCAATAAGAAAAATTTGTTCAACGTCCTTCTTAATCCTTTAAAACTAATCCAATGATATTCCATAAAATCTAATAAATTAAAAAATATCCCCCTATAATGAATAATCATGATTGGGACATATATTTAGTATTCTTGTTAACTAAAACTCATAATATTTAACCAATAAATCAGACTACCAATTCGATGTCTCAAATTATATCCATACATGTTTCTATTAGATTCAAACAAGTGGTACTATCTCTACCCATAACACCTAATCCCTTATGTGTATAATTCCCATTTGGTTATGAAAATATAATCTAACTATTTGTTGAAAAATTTATTTTTATTTGATAACAGTGGTGGGACTAGGTTCATAACACCTTTGTTGAGGTACATGGAACATATTATGCATATCTTGAAATCATGAAGAAAGGTTAAGTTAGTAATCCTCTAATCTGATGTTCTCAATGACCTCAAAATGACACAGAATTAATTTTTCTAACATATCATTCATCAATAAATAAATAAGTAACTATTTTTGAATCTCTATAAAGAAATCCCATCCGTCTAACAAAAACTATTGAGGTCATCTCCTCAACCTATATAGCACCTTCGTCTACCCCAAGCAGTATGAAAACTCTTACTTATCAAATATACACCCTCGAACATCCAATATACCATTTTTTAAAAACAATGGCTACCTAAACCACCACATTTGATCACTATAGTATGACATAATTTTCATTCATTAATTCCACATATTATTAAATGAATATTCAATACATGAAATTTTGATCCATTTCAATATCATATTGGTTTACTATATTTGGAAATGTAGATATTTATGCATGGTGTTCATATATAAACTCTTCATCTCCCAATATGTCCCTCATAAATATCACTATTCATAAAAATATCATACTTAATACCATTTTTTTGAATTTGTTGAAAGGAGACATAATAAAGAGTTATCTTTGATAATCATTAAGGGTATGCAAGGGATACATAAATGATTACAAATACATTACATGAGAATAAATGTATATGAAAATTATCATTATATTTGGAAACTATCTAATAGATATCATAGATCAATACATTGAGTCATTGTATAAATCATGTAATGCCATAATGGATGAATCTTAAAGGAATTAAAGAAAAAGATTCATGAGGGAATGAAAACTTTATAATTCATATGTTTTTTGCATAAACATAGTAATAGAAAATCATTTCATTTGTAGTAAATGATAACTACCAAGACAATCAGAGTTTATATAGTTCCCTCACTAGACCGTCCTATGAGTCATGATTAACTAGAATGAATATCATAGAGGAAAGATTGATTAATTTAATTGGGTTCACTCTTGATTAATGTCCATTTCATCTCTTCATATATTCATCCTTACAAATGACATTGGTGGCATAAAAAAATCTTATCCCACCCATCACATAATTAAAATCATACATATGTGTTCCATAAGATCTTAAATTATTCATGACATCATAAATCATAAAATGTAAAAATGGATTAGAAATGTTTCATTATTTCATTATAGTATAACTATTTATACAAAACCTGCATTCAAAATTAATTTTTCATATAGAAAATATTTTGGTTTGAAAACATAATTACACATTAGAAAATACATATGTTTTATAGAGTCGACATAAAATAATAGTTATCATATCCTATATAATGAATGATTATGTATAATATTATAGGATAATATTACCATAAATTATTTGTATTGTTAATTGATGTCATTATAGATAAAAATAAATAAAAAATATATATGGAAGACTATATAAGGAATATGACCTTCTTATATTGAAACAAGTCGTTTAAAATTTATTAATTTACCAAATAATATGGAAATTTTTTTATTTAAAATGGTTCTTTGAAACAGTGAAAGTATTATTTAATTTATTTAGAAGTTATGATATCGGGATGTTCTTTTCATGATGTGAATTTTAAACAAGGATTCTTTTCACTTTTTTGGTCAAAAGATAAATAAAATTCATAAAAAAATATCCAATTGATCCATTTTTAACTAGTTTATAATATTAAAACATAACAAATAATATTTAAATAAATATTGAATATTATAAAACATTTATGAATTGATTTTTTAAAAAATAGGGAAATTTATGAATAGTGATTTTCAATAGAAGATAAATATATTGTGGATTTTCAATAAAAGCATTCACCCAGTATCCTAATTTATTAAAGAGAGTTGAATGAATGGAAAAATGCACTATGTAGACATATAAATTGGTTCAAAATATTTAATATAATATTTTATTGTTATATTATTAAATTCCATTATCTCAAACAAAATGAAAAGAAACCACAGTTACAATGAGATTATAACATAAATCAATTAAATAAAGCTCCACATTCATTAAAATATCTCAAATAACGTTGATAAAAATTATAATTTATTACAATTAAATTATTGAATCATGTATATTCTCTTAACATAATAAATTATCCTCTTTTAAAATATTATACACATTTATTAAAAATTATTATTAGAAGCTGCATTTTATAGTATTAACTGTTTTATTTTTTATGAGAATATCAATTTTCTCGTTCCAGTATTTTTACATTGATCATTGTTCCATAGTATATAGAGTAATATTAATGTATATATATATATTAAATATTTATTTATATTTATAATAAATATAATAAATATATAGATAGAAAAATTAATTATACAATCTATAGAGATTGTAAGTCAAACTAACACATTATTGATGGTTTCAATTTTAGGAGGCAAAAACTAATTATAAATATTTATTTTACATTTCCAAATCTTTATTATATAATTTATATGTTATATCATCATTATATAATTCTTAATAAAATCCATGTAAAGGGTAATCCAAAAATGAATTACCTCACTTCATGGAGGCCATAGTCCACAGGTATACACAAGTGACATTATCATTTTCAATTTAATTGTTTGGTAGTAAGATATATATGATAGTTTAATTGAAAAATAATTATTATGTCATAATAATGTTCCATAAAAGTTTAACATAACATAATAACCATCCATAAGAGTTGATGATAGTAAATGACTTGTATTTCTACGTTGAAGTAGTAGTCCACCTGTACGAACAAGCGATCCTTCCATTTCCTAAATGATATAATAGAGTTAAATATTGTTAGTTAAATAATAATAATTATTATTTTATATTTAGGACTATAAAGTTCTTATATTTTCATGAATAACATAGATATATTATATGATATATGAATAATGAAATTGAAAAGGTTTCATTAGATGATTACTCCTAATTCAGTTGGTCTCCCATAGATCCATTATTATGGACAAATAATGTGATAATTAATTGAAAAAGAGCCTAAATAGTGTAAAATGATGTAGATAATATATTTTTTAGGTTTTTGGTTAATATTTAAGGAAAAAATAGATTAATTAATAGAATATAGGGGTTCTATTTATAATAGGGGCGATGAAACAAATAGAATTTCTAAAAAGAATAAAATATAATAAATCCATTTTAATGATACATACTTACAAATGGACATATACATGATGTTGATATAGTATAATATCATAATACTTCCATCCAAATGGATTTAGATATGTTTAATTGGAAATTACAAACTTATCTTTTTGTTTACCCTAACCAAATAAAAATGATTTATCCTTAACTATGATGACAAATTTATACTTTTTTACCAATTTACTCAAAAAAATTAGTGGAAACGTTAAAAATATAGCTTATAAATTTTCAAAATATTGATTTAATTTTATAAAATCACATATAAAAAATGACATAAATTACATTGGTAATATAATCTCCAATTGTGAAAAGCAACTATTTTCGAGAAAAATTAGTTTCCTAAGTATACAAAATTTTTATACAATAATTCACATAAAATATATTTATATGAACTTAATTTTATTATAAATATTACATATGAACTATGTTTACAGTTTATACATTTTAAAAATAAATTTTATATTTTTATACACATCAAATGAAATGATTGTTTTTATTTGAAAAAAGTATTTTTTAGTATTCATTATAAATTATTATTTTGGAAATATTAGTAAAAATTAACTCTAATATTGTTTTTATATGTTAATATAAAAAGGATGTTAATTTTTAAACAGAAACATATATTTTCAGAAATTAATTATTTTATTTTATCATGATAAAAAATTTTGGGTAAATAATAATTTAAAAAATTTAATTACTTTACTTGTAGAATGAGTACATATTTATAAATATAATTGAATTACTTAAATAATAATAATTTTTTAAAAATATTTTGTTATTAATTTTCATACTATAATTATAAATTCTATATTAAAATGATATATTATAATACAGTTCATTTATATTTTGTGTTGCATGTACCACAAGATGTCAAAGATGTTAAATTGAATAAAAAAATATATAATAAAAAGTCAAGGTGTTACATTATACCCACCTAGAAATTATTTGTCACCATGAAATTCTATAATTATAAAAAATGATGATATATGTTTTTTCCTTGCATGATTGGGTTCCTATAAAGCTTCAACAAATTTATGAATCTTATAGAGAACATTAACTAGGTGAGTAATTTTATTCCATATAACGTCATCTTTATGATATTCTATTTCTAGAAATTATTAATCATATTATATATCAAAATTTCATGGAATGAATACCATGGTCAACAACTTTAAAGGATTAGGTAGGTACTTCCTCCTCATAAATTCATGGAACACATCTCAAATTTGAAAAATGTTTAGTGGATTGGTTATGTGGTATGTTAAAAACCCTACACATTCTTGAATCATGAATGGACCAATTTACATAGGGATTAACTTTAATTTTTTTTATTCTCATAAAATTATTCCATATAAATATGAGAATAATTAACCTCTCAACAACGATTATTTCCATATATAGCTAAGTATTATCATCATAAGTAGTGTATCAACATAGATCATAATTAGTGTGTTTCTGAATGGATATGAATTTATATTCCATTTATAAATATATCTCAGGTAATTTCATGAACCAACCTAGGATTACCCTGAACCGGTTACCTGAGACAAACCGTGGAAATGTCCGGGTAGAATTCTGAATTTTCTAGGGCTGGTAACAAGTGCCACGAGAACAATTAGTGTAAATAGGAATGTGTTTTCCTAATAAAATAAAAAAAATGAATAGGAATAAAAAAAATTGAACTAAAATTTCCTCCCAAATATTTACATCATTTACTTTTAAAAAAAGTGACAAAAAATAAAATAACAGCTGAAACCAAATAGAACATTTTAACTTGACACCAAACAACATCTCCATGTGACCCTCAGGGTCACTCTCTTACCCAACACCAACCATCACCCGAGGTGAATGAAGTAATGATAGAACATGTAGGTGAAACTAAAAAAATATGAAAACACTATAGAAATGATTATTAAAACTCAGTATGTTGGTGTGGAATAATCTATTCCTAATTCATAACATTTAATTAAAACAACAATTATTTTCAGATTTCAAAAAATAATGATATACATTGTCTATCAAATATTTTCATTTCATAATTACCAAAACATGACCCATTTCCATCTCTTTCTAAACAAGGCACATTCAAGGAGATGTGTTATGTTCCGTGGAAAGAAGAATAAATGAATTAAAATAAGAAAAATTTCATTATCACTATAATTAGAAATAGATGAAAAACATGCTTTTTTAACAAATTCATTCAAGAAATGATTTTAAACAAAAAACCACTATAAAATATTTCTAATGAACACCCAAAGCCACGGACAATGAATAATGTTCACAATTTGTGAAATAGATAATGATTCTAATGTCGTAGCAACATGAAAAAACATAGAAAATAATATTTTAAAGAGAGTGTAATATAAATGTGACTCATCCCATAGGAATTCCCTACTTGATGAAATTATAATGCCCTTATTCCCAACTATTTCCCTTCCTGGCCTGCTTGAAGGGATCGATCCCATAGTAACAAACCCATGTTTCAACCTGCAATGGGCCACTAGATAGTAAAAAACCTAAACTAGTGCATCAAAAAATTATAGAAATCCTTTTTACTATGATAGGTTTCCATTCTATATTCTTAAGGGTTAGTGAAAAAATAAATTAAAGAAATAAGTCAAACCTATATGTAATAAAACAGACATCCTAAACAGACACCACCCTGACCTATACAAAGAGTAACCCATTCATTAATGTAAGAATCACATGGGTGGGATCCCATGTTGAAGTCATTACCACACATTTATTGTCCATATAGTCATTGGCTCCCTCATAAAGGGGTTTCCTAATTAACCATTTCATGATACCAAATTGGATTTATAATGTTCTCACAGAGCAATTCCCATTCATAAACATCCACACAAAACCCCATTTATCATCCATATGACCCTTCAAAACCAAAATTCATTTTAAAAGTCCAAAGGGTCGTATTTGAAGGTACATAACATGCAAAAATCTATTTAGAACTCCAATCAGCATTGGGAACATCAACAATACATTAAGGAAAAACCATTTATGTATTTATATAATGTTAATCACATTACTATGCCAAATGATCCATTTAACAACCACGTGGGGTGAAAATCCCCTCCAACCATTTCAATCAATAAAAAACAATGTCAATACAACTAATTTCACAAGATATAATTATTATAACAATAATTGATTCCTTCCTAGTAATTATAGAAAGTGAAAACAGCTATAAATCAATTTAATTGTAATTTAATATGAATTTATGCAATGAGTTACTACCTCTCTACTGATGAAACTTCTAGAATCTACTGTGAATCTTTAATCGCACATCCACCACACATAATGAAGAAAAGATACGACATAAAACATTAATATTGAACCCATAAATTTAGGATCCAACCCTAAAAATTGGAATCCTAGCCTAATGGGAGAGGTAATCCTAATGAAATGGACGAGGAATCCCTAAAAAGTGGAATTAAATGAGAGAGACAGAACAGAATTGATGAATAGTGGAAGAACCACTCAAATTCAGTATGGAATTGAGGCTCCAAGCTAGATTCATGGATGGGGAGGAATTGTGATGTCTCGACCTGGGTGTGACTAAACAGTGGCCCGATCCAGTTAGCCATGTGCCCTCAATTTCACCTCCCTATATTCCAGACGGTGCCAACTAGTAGTGAGGATCACATAGGAATGAATTGGTTAGACTATACCCAATTTTATAAGAATAAAAAACCAACAGAAGAAACAAAAATAACCAAGTATGGAAGTGTATAAATAACCAGAATAATACCATGCCATAAGATATTATAAACAAGAATATGCAATACCCAACTAAAATTTAAAACATCCTATGACTATGATAATGTCATTTGACTATAATTTAACTAATATTAGAGACATAAAGACTCCCATGCGGGTCCTGAACCACGTCTAGTTCCCTCTCTTCTACTCCAATCCCAAACAACAACCTATCACAGGGACTCATCCTTATCATGTTCTACAATAACATAGTCTACTCAAGTATAGATCAGGCGTCCCAAATAGGGTTTGAGTAAAACTATATAGACCACCACCAATGGGGGTTAAAAAAAGTCTAGTAAAAAGATTTTGTATGCAGTTTTATAAAGCTATAAATATAATGCATAACATACTAGTTTTCACATTGTCATTTTATCTTTAATAATCACATTAGATCTAATTTAACTTCATGTTTTCCATTTGAACCATCATTCATTATTATCATTCATTTGCGGTTGAACATCATTTCATGCACCCAAAATATCATTTAGTGTAGGTAGCCATGCCCAACACTCCATATCTCATTCGGTGTAGGTCTTCATACATAACACCCCAAAAATCTCAAACATTGATAACTATTGGGAAGGAAGGCCATGTCCATGTCGAAACATTTAATTGGACTATAACACCATGGATAGTACCAAAAAAAAATCTAAACTAATTAATCTTTCATTAATTCCCATGAATTAGCCACATAATTCTATTTATAATCCAATGGTTAGTTAAAAATTTCAATGGCCATTAGTGAACTCAACAATTAACTAGTCACATAACCCATTAATTAATTAATCAATTTATAAATAAATCAACATAACTCTCATTCCATAATTAATTAATTAAAAATAATTATTAATTTCAAATATTTGTTTGTCATAAAATATTGTCAAAATTAATTATCCTTGATCAACATCATGGAATATAATTAATTCACACAATTAATTGTCTTAAATTACGAAACATAAATTCATAATTAACTTCCCCCAATTAATTATAATAACACAATAAATTCAATATCTCAATTAAAATATCTCAACCCACAACCAGTCTCCAAAAAAATACCTATTTGGGTAACTACCATTTGTGTGTTCCAAGATTCAATTATCAATTAATCACCACGAAAATCACAAGTCAATTCCACATTCCTAAATACACCAGTTTAAGAAATAAATTATCAAGGGAAACTAGGTAATACAGAAACACACTTTAACATATCAAATCCTCTACTAGGGGAGTCTGACATAGACCAACAACATTGTTTTGTTGATGGATATAATCCCCCCATTATTCCCAAAAATCTGAGTGGATGAACATCTTCGATCAAGATATAGATCTATATCCCTAAATTTAATTAGATCAAAGGTATCAAGATCATGAAGAAAAAAATATAGATAAAAAATCCAGGATATCTACCTGAACTCATAGGTTTAGATCATTGTAAATGATGCAGATCTTCCTTGAAAAGAACATGGAAAGATATTGGAAGTAGTGTAAGAAGAAACAGGAAGAGATCCACTTACTAGGAAGAAATAGTATTTTTAATCTAGTATTTAGATCTCTAATAACGATGTTTTAATCACCTTGTAATACCTCAGGTAAGCTTTGGGATCACCTAGATTTTGTTATGATTGAGCCATGGTCAAAATATGGGGGTCTTGGTGGTCTGGGTGATTTTCATAAGGATTTTCAGATAATTAATCTCACGCACATGATTCATTATATAGGGGACCATAGTTTAGGAAAACCATGAGCCAACCATGTTGACCTATATGTCTACTCATTCACAGTCAGCATCGTTTAGTCACAAGGTTTTTGAAAATGTGTGCAAAATTTGTAGACCTCCATGTCCAGGGTTTCATGGTTGGCATTGTTTAGTTGCAAAATTTTTCAAACCATACACAAACTGTTCAGAAGCCACTAGCTATAAGTTTTTCATAAAAATTCATAAAAACCTACCCCAAACCACTAATCTAAAAGAATTTAATTTTAATAAATTTTAATGCACCTCAAAACTTGCCCGATATGACTCCAAAAAAGGTCAGGATCTTAAAATGCATATGCCTTATAAAAACTCGTCCTCGAGCTGCACTCTTAATCGTCTCTATGATTTTGAGAAAAAAGGATTGGGAAATTGAGACCTCATGTTGGATTCATGTTCCCGTGTCTCTGATTTAACACTTCCACATTTCCAAAACACATTAATTAAAGGCATGGACATTACCTATAACACTTTCTCACGGTAACCCAACAGATGTATCAGATGAACCTCAGAGGACACATCAATATCAAGGTTAAACTATTCCATTTAAATCTCATGAGAAGTGTTGGGGATATACCATTGTAGTTATAGAAAATGGAAAACATCATTCATAGGGTCCAATTTCAATGGATTGTCTAATCGGTACACCACTGGGCTGATTCTCTCCAACACCTCAAACGGTCCTAAAAACCTAGGCACTGACTTTCCCTACCTTAATATAATATAGTGACCGAGGTAGTTGAAACACGAAGGAGTATGTGATATCCATTGGTAAACTCTAATGTCCAACTCTATCTATCAGTATATGACTTATCCCTACTCTGAGCGGTATCCATATGTTTTTGAATCCAATACACCTTCTCGGATATGTCCTAATCGAGACTCAGTCCCAGTAGCTCTAACTAACCAACCACTAAACAAAAAAGAGGTGATCTATAAGGTATACCATAAATTTCCTCATTTGATTCCATATTTATAGTTACCTGATAACTAATTTTATATGAAAACTTCAGTAAACATAGGTACTTCTCCAAAGAACCAACAAAGTCAACCACACATGCTCACTGTGTAACCTCTAACACCTATATAGTTCACTATGACTACCCATCTATCTATGGTTGGATGTCCATACATAACAAATCCAATGTACCAAGATCCTTATAAAATCCCTTACAGAAGCATAATGTAAACTATGAATCATAATCTAAAACTATAGTCCACGACACCACATGAAAATGAACAATATCCCATACATACAGTTTTCCCAACTGTTTTACTATAATGGATTCCCTGAAAAAAAAATATGAAACCCTTTTTAGTCAATCCACAATATCCCAAAGAGAATCATTCTTCCTATGTGTCGTTGTATGTCCAACCACAAAATCCATAGTCACACCATCCGACTTCCATTCAGTAATAGGAATAGACTATAATAGACATCCGAGACATTGATGAAATACCTTCACCAACTAAAAGGTGACACATATAATTACAAACCCTATTGTATTGTTTTTCATGTATGGCCACAAAAACCATCGACTTAGTTCACGATACATTTATGTGACCCTAGGATCGACCAACCACTTTGAGGAATTAAATTCTCACATGAGTTCCACTCACATTATCATAGGAAAAACAATATTCTTTTTCACATAGATGATCTCATCCTCATATATTATCTAATCTGATGGTGTCTCCCACCTTCAAGGTTTTCCATTATGTCTAAAAATTCTAGATCCTCATACATCCTTTCTATGATCTATCTCAAGAGTGCAGACTCCGATACTACAAAAACTAGAGACATCCACTGTGTACACTCTTGATCAAAAACATACATTTATTCCAGCAAGGTTATCATCTTCCACTCTATACTCAACTCAGATATCAGCTAAGTCTGAGATTTTCTTGTTAATGAATCATCCACAATATCCCCCTTTATGAGAGTACGTGAAAGTTCATAATCAATGGATTACATATACTAAACACATATTCGATGCTGAAGATTTGTGTCATTTAATGAAAAGATATTCACCAAGATTTTTTTATCTTTAAAAACTGTAAACATTTCGCACAAAAGATAATGTAACCAGCACTGAATAGCAGAAACCACCACTACCAACACGATGTCACGGGTAGGTTAATTCATTTCATGTGACATCAACTACAGAGACCTGTAAGAAACAACTTGATCCTATTGCATTTAAAATACTCCATGTCTAATCCTAGAAGCTTCACAGCAAATAGTTTACTCCTCACCCAACTTAGGTAAGATCAAAATTGGTGCCGATTTAAAGTGATTTTTCAAATACTGGAAAGCATTCTTCCATGCTTCTATCCAATCAAACACTCTTCCGTTCTTTTTTAACTCCATGAATAAGAGCTTAAAAATTGGGGAAAATCTTGCTTGAACCTATTGTAACAACCATCTAATCCCAAAATGATTCGGATATCAACAAACATTCATGGGCTTCTCTCAAAAATTTTTTGCTTTCACTTTTTATGTGTTTACTGTCGCAGCTTCTTCTAAGATGATATCCCCAAAAACTATACGTTGTTAATAGAAAAATGACATTTATATTTCTTGTAATATATGAGATCCAATCTCAGTGTACCGAGGATGATGTCAAGATGTTGATCATGATCACCACGACTCTTAGATTACACCAAGATGTCATCCACAAACACAACCACAAATTGATCTACGTACGGATGACATACCTTGTTCATCAAGACTATAAATACTGTTGGGACATGTTTCAACCCAAACAAAATTACAAGAAACAAATAAATCCATACAAGATTCTAAATGTAGTTCTTTGTATATCAGAGGTCTAAACACTCACCTCATGATACCCTGATCTCATATCAATCTTAGAGAACACACAAGCCCCCATCAACTAGCCAAACATATCAGTGATATGAGGAAGAGGATATTGGTTCTTCATAGTAATTTAATCATCTTTCAGTAATTTTAACAGAAGTATAAATTATAGTCTAACTTCATTAAAAACATTATAGGTGATCCTCAATGCGACATACATGGATGGATAAACCCTCTATCCTCAAACTCCTCCAAAAATGTTTTGTGATTTTAAATCTCATTTGTTGTCATTATATAAGGTGGAATAGATACCTTCTCCTCCCCCGAAATGAGGTCAATAGTGAATTCCAGATCAATATCAGGTGGAAACTCTGAATAGTCATTTGGAATGAAATCCTAAAATAGTTCTACTACTGGTGGAAGGACATCTTACCCACCACTTCCATCATCCATGAAAAGACTAGAAACATGGGCTACGAGCTCTCCTAGTTGCTGGGTAATTATCCCATCTTATCCTGCATGGATATCCCATTATCAATGATGAACATACTGTGCATCCTTTTAGATATAATGGTAACTCTCTTATGGTAACAATCTATATGGTCTCCATATGAGACTAGCCAATCCATACCCATAATCACGTCAAATCCCGTTATATCAAAGAAATAGATATCCCAAATAAATTGATACTCTCCGATCTCTAGAAAACATCCCTTCCATAAACAGATATCTATTGCTTCTGTTCCCAATGGCATATTTCTATTCATCACCCCTCATACGGACACCACATCTAGGATCAAACCATTAAAATATTTTGCAGATATTATGGAATGAGAGGTATCAGTATCAAACAAGACATTAGCTAATGTATAAGTAACTAGAATAGTAACTCTCCCTATCGAAGGACTAGCCCTACTCCTTACAAGTGTAGGCTGCACTGCATGTAACTGTTTACCCCTCTTCCTGGTGGTGTCATCAGACTCACTTTAGTATATCCACTCTTATTACATGGGTGATCATACTATGAATCCCCAAGTCCACTACAACTACTTCCTATGCTCATAGATATCTAGTTACCGGACCAATATGGTGTAGAAGACCCCCTTAAAACACTCTATCCCTGAGAAGCTATTCCCTAAGCACCATCTTACAATGGCTTCTTGTAAAACATTTGTAGTTTTTCTGTCATTCCACAAAATCATCCCTCCATGGATGGTCGAGGACAATGAGTATGATATTGTCCTTACATACCACAGTGGTGGAAAGGCACATGTGTAAGGTCCAGTGCAGTTATTCCTTCTTTTTTTTCCACTTTTCCTTCCACTGTCTTGACTAATGTTCTCCGAATGATGCTTCAATCTCTCAGATTGTAGACTCCATTATTTTCTAGTGATATCTACCTATCCAGTACTAGAAACCTCTATCAGGTTCCCGTATGAAATGGTAGAATGATTAATCACATTTGAGTATTTCTTCAGCCTAAACATATTTACATGGGTCTTAATTTGACACCAAAGTGCATCCTAAAATCATTTTTCTAAAGAAGCATCATATGCAGCATAAACTAGAGAAAAATAATGTAAATCTATCAAATATTCTTATTAATTAATTATGGGAATTCAACATTGAGCAAGATACATATATTCTAAAGCCTTATCTTTTCATAATTTCTATGGATAGAAGTGCTCCAAGAACGTCTCTAGAATGTCCATCTATAACATCTCATCCGTCTGTCCAGATCATACCTAAATGTCCCACTAGCGCTTCGTTGACCCTCATTGCATATAAGCAGCCATCTTGATCATCCTCCAAACTAGTGTCTCCAAATGGTATAATATCATTTCTATGGATTCAATCCATAATTAAGCTCTCTTCGGTCCACCCTCTATAGTAAAAGTAGCATGGTGGGGGAGCTAACAATCCATTATCAACTATGATATGAATTTTTGAACCCACACTAGCTCTATCTCAATGAATTTCATGAAAAGGATTATGTTCCCTTAGAACTATTCTCCTTCCACATTAGCTTGCACCAATGGTGCATCATGTTCCCATTCTGTAATTTAGTTTCAGTCAATATCGCTCGGTCTATACCTCAATAACTCTCTTAGAGGCATATCTATAAAGAACGAAACACAAATCATAGTTATCATAACACAACATTATAACATTTAGGTAAGAGTAGATATTAATAGAATAATTTTGAACATTTCCATTCCCCTTCTTCTCACCAAAAGTTATGGACTTAAGACATATCAATACCCTAAACCATCATACCCATAGGACTTGGTTTACAATGGTACATATATTTTCATTAATTAATTCGACCATTAATTAATAACATTATCTAAAATTAAATAATTCATCAATAAATTAATTAATCATACTCATTCCATCAATCAAGGTTCTCATTAGACACCCATATATTATACATTTTCGCATCATTTTTTCAACCTAATGACAAGGGAAATGGTAATTTTAAAAAACATACACAGAACCTATTATCTCGTGAGTGCCTAGAATTATTCAGGTCAAAATAACCACGAGTCCCTATAATGATGCATGCAGACATTTGTATCATGGCTATTTAGGCCATGAATCAAAACTCTACAAATTTCAAAACAAAAATCACATTACACCACAAGTGCATCACCCAAGGTGAAATAATATCACACTATAACAAGAAACAAAAATCACTACAATCCCATGTTGAGTACTAAGATTTTCCCATATATATGGGTTTTCAACTCCCCGCCAGGATCTCATTACCCTGCCTCGACTCTTCCTAGTATCATGTCTACCATTCCCAAAACAGTAAGAGAAAGGTAGAATAAAGAAAGGAAAACCCCTCTAATACCACATTGTGAGGTATCAACCTTGGTTGCACTAAACGGTTCCTCGAGCTAGTTGGTTACATGCCATCATGTACACCTCCGCATATGCCAGAGGGTTCCAAATAGTAGTGCTGGTCTGGTAATTCTCTCCTGGGGAGACTATACCCTATTTTATCAGAATAAAACACTAATAGAGGAAAAAATAACCAATTATTGAAGCGTATAAATAAAAAGAACAATATCACATCATATTATATTAAAAATAAGAAGATAAAATACACAATTGAAAGGTAAAACATGAAATGTCAATGAGAATGTCATGTTTCTACATCTCAACTAAAACTAGAGGCAGAACGACTCCCACAAGAGTCCTGAACCACAACTGGTTCCTTCTACCATGCTCAAATCCCAAATAACAACCTATCCAAGGCCATTTCCCACATGATGTCTTGAAAAAACAATGTATACTCGAGCGGTGACCAGGGGAACCGAATATGGTGTGAGTACAACTGACTAGGCCACCACCAATGGTCTTTAAAATATATCCAGTCAAAAGATAGTGCATATTGTTTTATGAATCATTAAATACAATGCATAAATATATAGTTATAACATTTTCATTTAAACTTTAATATTCACATTATGGCCAATTTCAATTATTGTTTTCAATTTTAATCCTTATTTAGTATTATCATTAGTTTTGTGTTGAATGTCAGGTCAATCACTCCAGATCTAATAGAATATGGGCCACCATTCCTTACAATCCACATCTCATTTGGTGTAGGTTTTCTTGCCTAGAACCCCAAAATATCACGATTGGATAACTATTTGGGAGGAAGTCCACGTCCATGTCCAAAAACATAATTGGTCTAGAACACCATGTCTATCCCCAAAAAAATCACATTTATTTAATCATTCATTAAGTAAAAAGAATTAGCCACATATTTACATTACTTAACCAATTATTAGTTATGCAATTAAATTTCTATTGGTTAACTCAACAACTTACTAAGACCATAACTAATTTATTAATTTACCTATTAATTAATATATCAACACAATTATAAATCCATTATAAATTCATCAAATTTTTTTATCCATATCAAATCTAAACATCTAAAAATTAATTCTCACAATTAATTATCTTTGATCAAAACAATGGTACATAATTAATTATAACATTTAATTATCTTACATAGAAAAACATAAATTCATAATAATTTTCCAATAATTAATAATCTTAAAATAAATCAATTCAACAACTAAATTACAATATTTCAACCCATAACCAATAGAATAAACCAATATCTAATGGGGTAACACCCTTTATTTGTTCCATGATTCAATTATCAATTTATCAGTATGGAAATTACAACTCAATTCCAAATTCCTAATTACTCCAATTTAGGAAATAAATTATCAAGGGAAACTAAAAAATCAATAAAATCACATTCACACAACAAATCCAAGACAATGGGAGTTCAATTAAGACCAACTATCTAGATTTATTAATAGATGTAATACCAACAAAAATCCCTAAAATCTGAGCAGCACGACATCCTAGATCAAGCTCCATATCTAAATCCCCAAACCAAAATTATGATAAAAGGCACCAAGATCATGATAAACTAAACCTAGATAAAAACGTCCTAGATATATATCTCAAATAATAGTTTTATATCCATAAAAATGATGGAGGTCTTATAAGGAATGGTCAAGTACTGATAGTGGAATGAATAGAAGAAGGAACAGGATAAAATCTGCTTACTCGGAAGAGAGCAGATCATCAGTTTGTTCTTTTGATCTCTAAGAACGATGTATTAATAACCTTGGAATACCCACAGAAGGCTCTAGTATCACCTTGAAATTATGAAGCCAGATCTAAGGTCATAATATAGTATACTTAGGTGTCCATGTTTTTTTAAAAAGTATTTTTGGATAATTAATTCCATGTGCATGATTTCCTGGGAAGGGGTGCATGGTTAGGGAAAACCATGCACCAATTGTGAAGACATATAGGTCTAGTTTTGAACATCTGGAACCATTTATCAATCCATGTATAGTTGGAATGGTTTCTCAAACTGTGCAAAAACCATGAACAACCCATTGTCTATTTGTTTTTCTTAAAAGTTCATCTAAAACACCCTGGGCCACTACCCTAAAACAAAAGTACTTATAACATCAAAAAGTTCATGAAAATGTGCTTAGGGTGACTCCATCAAAGACTGAGATTTTACAGGAATTCCTAGAGAAGAAGAACCCAATGGAAGGGAGAAATGAGAGGTACAAAAGGTTTAAATTGGTAGTATATAGATGAATACCCAAATTATCTATAACCTGGAAGGATGCATTGTTAGTTTGTACCATTTTCCAAGTCATACGGAAACCATGAGAACATGATTATCAAGGAACAATGGTACCATATAGTTATATGGAACATACCACATGGCCATGCAGTATGTTTTGTAACCAATTGGATGGTTTGAAAGACCATGTGGTAATCATGCAGTATTCATGCTCATGTTTCTGTCCACACCAAAACCCCCAATTTCATGAAAAACTCAAGAGATGAACCAATGAGAAGAGATAGGACAAGGGTAGAAGGGAATAACTTTAAAAAAACACAAACTCTACAAACACGGCCCCCAAGAGAAGAACAAAAAATAAAACTGAGTTGGGATAAATAATGAATTTCAAAACTCGGGTGTGACAATTATGTCTACCATATTTCTTTACACCCCTAGAAAGACAACAAAAAGTATATAGTGAATGAAAATATGAGTACTTCCACACAATTGAAGATGATTACTGAGGTGAGGAAAATGAATAGAGAATCTAAACATCCCCAAAATGTATAGAAACTAAGAAAAGAACCTAGGAGAACAAATTTGGAGACCTACAATGTTTCACAACCCAAAGATATTAACCACCTCAAGGCGATTCGACCAAGGACATACAACTTTTCACCACATTTAATTTAGATTTAAAATATGTCATCCTAAATGACATTAAGAGGAACATATCCATCCTCCGAATTCACAAAAATCTGATTAATCTATAACCCATGAGCACTTTTTATAACATTTCACCATCCAAATGCTGGACTATACCCATCTCAACTATTTACTCTGAAGTAGAACATAGGATTTTGTGGATATAAAAAAGGCCACCCACTACTAATCAATACTATTATTGGACCAAAAACAATGACACCGAGAGGCCATAATAGATTCCCCACCATAAGAGACCTGCTTACACTATATTCCTTCATGTAAAGATGTCAGTAAGATGCATAATGGGTCACCCCTGAAATGAACTGATGAGATCTGATGAAATCAAGCGTCTTCTAGCATGAACCAAGGACTGCACCAAAAGAGAAGGGTTGCAGGTCACATCAAATTGATAAAAATACCATGATAGAAAAAAAAACCAACTACTCAATGATCTCTATGTAAACACAAAAATAAAAAACATGATTCAATACAGTATGATGAAATAGAAATAAAAAGGATACCCACATACGATGGGACATAACCACAGATATATTTAATGGGATGAGACTAAAGTAACTACTGAGGGTTCTTAAGATACCTCCACTTCCCATTAATAGAAAACAACATAAGGCTATTCCTTCCCACACAACATGGGTTCCCTTGAATATTCTTCATCATCACTTTGAAAAATAATACAGGAGTAGTGGGGATTGAAGCATATCCTACCTTTGAATTGGGATTTAGATACCCCAAAACAAAATACCCAAGGAAAAACATCATAAAACACACTTACATTAAAATAAGTGTTCATAATGGTTCGACAAAAGATACTCTTAATATGTATATTGAATGAAACACAACCCATGCATGACTACTAGAATGAAAAACATTACAAAAAGAGAGACAAGAAATGATCCCAAAAAGTACCCTACTTATACAAATGGTATGGGTTTTTCATCAAAGAATTGGTTATGTCATCATGGTGCTTATTGAAAAGACCCTAATATATATGCATCATTTGAACCAAACATCTAATAGAGTGGAAGGTTCATAGAGAAATTGGTCACAAACATCTCTTATAACTGTGCCTTCTACACTGGTGACATGTCACCATAATGTGTCCCGAATTGGTTAACAAGAGGGATGGAGTCCACCTATCCCCCCTAACAACAACACCAACATCAGTTTGATACAAATTATTTATAAAAAAAATCATATTTTCCATTTTTAGGGACCAGACGAATAGATGCCATCTCAAGCCCTCCTACAGGACCAGCTTTAGCATGAATGGATTGCCTCCCCACATTGGAGAAGGTTGTTAGGTTGTGCTCTTCTACCTTCGACCAGAGCTCAGGAAGAAGCTGAAAAATAAAATTATGGGATTCTGTGGGTTTTGTTCCAATATAATACATTTCAAATGGAGCCAATTCTATGAATATATGAAATAATTCCACAATAGTATATTCAAAACCCAATATCACCATTCAATAAATACTCATCTTACATATTTTCATGTCAAATATAGATCATTTAGCTTATATGTAACTACTTATAAAAAATCCCAAAAAATTACAAAACACATAATGAAAACTATTTTTTCCCTAAAAAAATCATTTCACATAATCTCAATTCTATATTTACCAAAACAATTTCATTTCCATTTTAAATTCATTTTTTATGATTTCAGAACCACAAATTTCAAAACCATTTTACTAATTAAATATTATTGAAATGATCAATAATGGGAAACTATCGTGGATTGGTGACCTGACCATACAGTTTTCGCCTATATTCCACTTATAACACCACCATAAACATCATTCCAAGGAAATGTCCCCTGTTCCAAATGGCTTCCCAGGTGGTATGAGCACATGAAGGACACTCCCAAAATCCCTTTTCATTTTCAAATATCAAACAATCCAGAAAAAGCACAGGCACTGACAAACCTAGATATCCCATGGTAACCTGAGGTTCTGAACTAGAAAGAGTTCATGATGCACTTCCAGCGCCTACACCTCGAGCTTGAAAATCCTATTCTTTCTACCTTGACAACCACAAGTAATAATGGGAGCTCTAAAATAATGGTCCTCTAAAAACCAAACCTATTTTGATACCATTTTTAATGAACCAACACTGGTTAACCCTGAAGCGGTCACCCGAGCTGATTTGTGGAGTAGACCAAGAGGTGTTCCATATCCTCCTTGGACGGTGACAAGTGCTATGGGATTCAATAGAGAAAATGGTAAACTTTTCCCAATAAAACAAAAAATTTACACAAATAAATAATAATAGAAAAACAAATAAAAATGGCTCCCATAGTTTAACATAATTAACATTTGAAAAAATAAAAACATAAAAAAAAAAAAAACATAAACCAAAACAGAGCTTCCATGATCAACATAAAACCAAACATCATCTCTATGTGACCCCAAGGGCCACTCTCTAAACCATCACCAACCAAAACCTGATACAACAGAAAATATATGGAACATACATGCGAAAATTATAAAAATAAAAAACGATAGGCTGAGTATTAAAACAATGTTGGTTGGATCATATTAATCTATTCCCAATTAAAATATTTAAATAAAGAAACATTAATTTTTTGGATTGAAAAATAAATAAATTTTTTTCCTATACAAATCATTTCAAAATAAATAAAACATAGCCCATTTCCCTGACCTTATATAAGAGGACCCATTCATGGAGATATGTTATGTTCCTAGTGAAGAAGGATAAATTGAGACAAATAAGAAAACATTCATTTTCACAATTTATAGAAAAATGGGAATCACTTTTTTGTTCACAAAGTCATTCTTGAATCCTTTTTAAACAAAAATTAACCCTATAAAATTTCCAAATAAAACAAAATACCAAAGATAGGGAATATAGTTCATGATGAGGGAAATGGATAATGATATTTGTATTAGAGGAACATAGAAACCCCTTGGAACTCAGAGGATAATCTGAACATACTACATATGAGAAACATTATAAAGGCATGTCCTACTAGATAATATCATAAAAACCTATAACCCAACCCTTACCCTATCTATACTAGTATATGGAACCGATCCCATAGCAATAAACCCATTTATCCCCCATGATATGGGCTACTAATTAGTTCCTATAATGTAGTCTATTGCATAAAATGTTCTTATAAATCCTCTATTGTAATCGCTTCCCTTGACATGTTCTTAAGGTGGTGTTCAAAATAATTAAAGAAAACAAGTCACGCATATATTTACTACCATGAACTTCCACGACTCGAACAACCCTAACATTCTCAAGATGTAACTAATGACTTAAAGAACGAATCATATGGGTGAAGTCTTGTGTAGAGGACATTACCACCCCGTTATCACCTAACTAGGAAGTGAAACTCTCTTAGAGGGGTTTTCTAATTAATCAATTAATGATAAATTTATTTCATTATAATTTTTTCACAATTCAATTCTTTTAATAAACATTCACACATAAACCAATGTATTCATCCCAGCCACACTTAAAATCAATGACACATTTATAATGTCCAACGGGGCATATCAATAAGAATATCACATGAAAAATCCATTTAAAACAATAATCACCAAAACATTTATAAAAATCATACCATGTCCTTAAAAAACATTAATCCCATAAAAGTTCAATCCTAGCCATTTACCAACCTATAGTGAAAAATCCTCTCCAACAATTTCAAACAGTCACTAAAAAATGGGTAACCCACTAATTTAACTTTATATAATTATTCTAACAATAATTGATTCCTACATAGAAAATATTGAAGGCGAAAAAAACATGAAATAAATCAAAAATAAATTTAATGGGGATATATGGATTGAGAACTGAACTCATGGATGGAGAAATTTTTTTAATTTGATGGGAAACATCAGTTACACCCCACTGCCTAAAAGTAAGAAAGGATATAACATAATACATTTAAAATGATCCTAGAGATTTTGTATCTAGAAATAAAAATTGAAACCCTTACTGAGTGGGAGAGGGTTTCCCAATGATAGAGAGCTGGAATCTCTAAAAATGAACAATAAATGAGAGAGAGTTCACATACATGATGAATCAAGGAAGTACTACTCAAATTCAAAATGAATTTGATTCCCCAAGGGATGAATATGAATGGGGAGGTGTGCCGAGGTAGGAAAAACATTAGGAAGGGGATAAATGAGGGGTATGTATGGTTAAAATTGGGATGAGAGAAGAAAATAACCATATTGTTTGACTTAGAAGGTTTCATGGAAAGTACGAATGGTTTTCCAAACAGTTTCGAAACTATGTGACCGCTACTAATGAGAATCTAGGTATCACAATGTCACTTGGAACTTACCCCACTAGTGTGTTGTATGTTCTACGACAGAAGACATGATCGGATGGACCATGTGGTAACCAAGCGGTAACTGTGATCGTGGTACTTTTCACCTAAAAACCCCTATATCAAAAAAACATAATAAGAGACCCAAGGATTAGAGATAGAGCTTGGTTAGAAGAGGAGAACTATCCAAAAAATCAAATCCATAACATCTGGCCCCTGAGAAAGGAACTGAAAACAAATCTAAACCAGGACTAAAAATGGATTTCAAAACCTTTGTGTGACTGGTACCAAAATTTTTCATACTCTTAAGTAATCCTTTTACATTTTTATTCAATAATTCTTTCCTTACATGGATTCATGACAATCGATTTCAATTTTAGAGTAAATTATATTGTTGTATGAAAACATGAATAAGTTATGGTGTTGATTCAAACCAAATTTTGTAAGGTTTTAAATGTTCTATAAGACAAACCATCTATATGTGGATCATTAGATGTATTGAATCTCGAATTAGTTTCAAGATCAAGAAAAATACCTCTCTAGTACATCAAGTTAATCCACATATAATGATTATATACTATAAATTGTGATTCTCCAAGAAAATTATCCACTTAAATTATTTATATTCTTGAAATTTGATCAAGTGTGAAATATTATATGATAGAAATTAAGTGTTCCAACATAATAAGGTGACAAAAAACAACACCAGTATCATAATGATGCATTGAACTTTTTTTATTGTTATTACAAAATCAATAGAAGTGTTTTCCAATATAAATTATTGAAAGTGTAATGGTTGTAACATCCCCTTATAGTCCATTATCCATACACTAACATGCTGAATTACTAATCACAGATATACATAATCTACAATGTGTCTCTCTATGTCGTAACACTATCAATTCTCCTTCAAATCGTAATACATATTTACAACTTTAGGATTCATAATGAAGGAAGAATTAAGTTCTTCATAAAGTATATCATTCTTTATGTATGGTATTGAAGGGATAAATACATGGATCTATAACCATATCTTTCAATCAAAGTAAATGTTTAATTCAAGAACATTTTTGAACTGCATCTATTGTGACACATATTCTATAGAATAATTTATAAACATTTCAACTATTGATTATTTAATAGTCATTTGTTAAAAATAATACTTCCCACATTCCCTCAAGATATCCTGACCCATTATTTTAAAATAAATTTTTAGTGGATATTTTTGCATCCAAATAATAGAAAATTTATAATGATCATTTTCACTCTATGAATGAAAAAACACTTATTATTTCAAAATAATGTAATGTACCGAAAAGTGAAAATCATCAATCAACTCCAACCACCGTCATTAATGAGTATTGATATTATTTTGAGTATATATATAGAACAAAATTTTATGATTACTTTATAATCGCTCATTTTATGTAAATATAATTCCACTATTAAATTAACTTAATATTTCCATAGTTAACATCAAATAACATGTTTGGTTATTTTTATCTTGTGTCGTTAGTGATCCTGGAAAGTAAATTATCACTCAATCATTACTCTTGAGGACATATGACAACCCCTTATATGATGCATCACTATAAATCGATAAACCATTTCCACTTCAGGGTAATTTAAGAACATATTCACTGAAACCCCTTTCTATTTAGTTCCTTAAAATTATATTCACACTCAACACTCTATATTTACAAGGATCCCTTATATGTAATCATTTTTAGTGAATTATATATCAATGATAAAAAATACAAAATTCATCAATAGTATTTATATAAATAATGAAAATGATGAATTTCATTCACTATGGTTTTCCTAGGCCAGTTTTCAATAACTAATTTATTAAATCGATGTAAAAATATTAAATCACAATATATAATATGAAAAAAATGATTTTTTTTTAACAAACCATGTTTTTATGATATTTATCTTCGTAAATAAATTCATTTTGTTTGATAGGTTATGCTTCATAAAGAATCTATGATAAAAAATTAAATATCAATGTGACCGTTAGAAATAGTAATGTGTTCATTAGAATACTAACATTACCTGTGTAAGTATAAATAAAATTTTCTTCTATAATGTATTAAAATATGATATATTTATCTCATTGAACATGTAAATAAATGTTTTAAAAATGAATAATTAACTGATGGTATCTTTGTGAAATGTAAATTTTTAGTTACAATTTGATAACTAATATAATAATTTAAAATATCATTTATTTTCATTAAATAGATTAATAATTTAATATTGTTATTATCATATTCTTATAGGACAATTTTATGCGATTGCAGTTATTATTTTAATGCTTCCTAAAATCACATATAATTTTAAAAATGATATTTTTTAACAAATGAGTACTTTAATTTTAAAATAAAATTCCATATTTAGAAAATAATTTTCATAAAATGGATTCCATTTTCAAATATAAATGTTTGAAAATGTTCAGTTTGTATTCATTTCACTATTCTTATGTAGATGAATTTTTCAGGAATAAGGAAATACTGTAATTTCTGTGATTTGGTAAAAATAGGAATTATTTAGTTATATATGATGTATGGGAGTGGTAAGCACTGTTAGAAAGAACTCACCTGAACTAGTTATGTTATATACTAACAATAAACAAAAAAATTAATAATCTTGAGACAAAATAATAAACCAATTAATAAAATAATTAAAACTCTCCTCTCCTCCCATTATAAATACCATATCTTTCCACATCTTATCCAAAACCCCTAAGATGTGGAGATTTCATATATTCTTTACAAATTCTTCTACCAAACCACTTCAACAAATTTTTTTATTTCTTATGGTCAATAAAATTCAATTTCTATGTGTCTTGATGAGGTTCTTAAGGAGACAACACTCATGTGGTAAAACTATCACTTTATCTCTATCGATTTCTATTCATTTTCATGTCCTTCCCTCACCACCCCTATCAAAAACAATATTATTACACCATTATAATAAATAAAATGTAATTTTATTATGTGAATGGTATATCAAAAATAAATTCTCTTATCTCCACCTTTAGTTCTAAAAAATACATCTTATCAGTGGTGTCGATTATCCACCATCAGGTATAATGATTTTTTTGTTTGTAATACCGCCTTGAAGTCTATAGATAAAAAAATTATAATTTTTTAACAATATTGTATATTTGATATTACGACAGATTTAGTAATATGGAATCATTACATATATATTATTATTTATTAATTAAACAAAAGTACTTCTTAGTGATTTGAGAAAAATTACAATATATTATAAACTATTATCATTAACATTTTATCTAATTAATCAACCTAATATCTGGAAAAAGTGGTCTATAAGACCAATTAAAATTTTGGATGTTAATTAATAACATATAATTTCAACTCTACATATCTATTCAAATTTATCATTATCATTCATAAATTTATACAATAGAAAAAATCATGGAATCCAAGGAAACAGACACACATGAACGATAAAATTGAATAGTATACCTCATCAAAAATCCATAACTGAATTTAATTGAATTATAATAAATAAAATACATTATAAATAGGTTTTTAATTAATTAACTATTGAATATAATTTCATTATACATGACATTAAGTGCATGTTCATGACACTTCCAAATTGTTTTTCATATAAAATTTTAATTAAAATAAATACATGATCAAAAAAGTTCTCTATTCAATTCCTTCCTGTAACAAAGTCTGATATTAAGTAACATCCAATTTTCTTATGAATTTTCTTGTACAATACATAATCTATTAAAAAAATTATGTTACTAATATAAGTAATTTTATCATTTTTTTCATTTATGGTTTAATGCATACAGTTATATATTTTCCCACATGAAAAAATACTTAATATTTTCCATTAAACCCTACTATATTGACTTATTTGTAATGTTTCATAAACTGTTATTTTACATTTTTTCACATTAGTTGGATGTCATTTATCAATATATATTATTATTTTCCTTTATTAATGTCAAATTATTATTTAGATCCATTATTTCAATGACACCATTATGATATCCCCTTTTGTTATGCCTTATTAGCTATTTATCCCTAGTGTGTGGTGTTTATATACTTCCCTTTTATTAATGATCATCATTCATTAAATATTTCATTAAATTACCATATTTCGTGTATCATTGATATGATATTTATCATAGTCATATATATATTTTACTTATTTTGCGTTGTTTGTTTATTTTTTTAATTTGAATAAGATTTATAAATTTGTATGTTATACTCGATACATATATTTTGATATGTTATATTGTTCTTGAATAAAATCAATGATTGGGGAATGATTTTGAATTTAAATAATAGATGGTTCCTAGTTATAGATATCCCCTCTATGCATTGACATGTATCAGGAGAATTTTTTTTTGACATACCATGATTTTAATTGGAAATAATATGTTCTATACCATATATGATACGACACATCAAGAGTTAGTGAACAACTAAATAATACATAAATGTTTCTATTATCACCTAGCTGTTAGAATAGTGGAAATAAATAGTTTTATTTTATTTATGAAAATTTGTCTTAAACATTTATATATATTTAATTATGAGGTAAACAATTAATTATAAAATAATGTAAAGCCCTTTTTAAAATAAATGAATTTTTTTAATAAAAAACCATTTTAATGTAAAAAAGTGTGTTTTAAAGAAATAAATAAAAAAATCACAATTTTTCGAATATATTAATGAAGTATATATAATTTTGAAATTTCATTTTATATGCTTTCCATACATGATATATGAACAAATCCCATTTTACATATAATGTTTTTTTTCAAATAGGCATTTTTACTGCCTTTTGATAGAGGTCCCATTTTTAAACAATTTTATTTATTTTATAAATTATATTTCATAAACTAAAACCAAAAAAGTATTATATAAGTATCAAAATATAGTATTCTTTAATTTTTAGTATATTCTTTAGAACATTCATATTTAGATTAATATTGAAAAAATAGTACATTTATTTTAAAAATAACATTTTCATAAATTTTTTCTATAGTTATAAATTATTTAATTGAATAGTTTTTCTTTAATTAGTTAATTTTTTATCATTTAATAAATTTTATTTTATTTTGTTCAACTTCCCTATGAACTTTTATATGAAAACATTTTGAACTATCAAAAGTCATCACATTAAAAACTTGATTTCTCGATCTGTCGATGAGATTGATTTGGAATTAATTACTTAAAATTATACATATTGAATTTATAAAAATGGATTAAATATTTTTAACAAGTGGTTAAAAATTTTTTAATTAGGTTTATTTTAAATTTAGGAATACGAATAGTAATTTTTGTTATTTTATTTATATCAACGATTAAGAGTAATTTTATTTATTAAAAAAATTAAAAATAGTATCATAATAACATAAATACATCCCTATATTAATATTATGAGTATTTTTGGTCCATGATAATTTAGGTATTTGTTATGAGACCATTTATTGAATTTTGATAATAATTTTATATTTTCAATATTGTATTCAAAAGAAAGTAAATGTTATTATTTAATTTTTTTAACACATAAAATATTTTTAATAATGAGATTTATTATTGATTTTATCAAGAGTAAGTACTATTTATTATTATAAATTTTTATATAAATCATTGTAAATTATTTATAATTTTTATGAAAAATTTAATAAAATTAATTTTTAGAAAATGATGATGATATAATTGATTTATTAATTTGAGAATCTAATGAATTATTTTAAAAATATTAAAATTTGTATAATTATATATAATTTAAACCATCCACTTATATTTAGGATGAATTTTACATTTTATAGATGAGTTAATTGTAATTTATCAAATAAATCATGTTTTATGTATTTTTAAAAGTCATGTAATGAATAGTTTGAAAATGGGAAATTTTGATATGTTAATATAAATAATATTTAATTAAATAATAAAAAATACTTCATAAAAATCATTCAAATACATCTGAAAATTTCATTAATTACTCGTGTTTGGACGTTTGAATTTTATAGTAATCATATTAACACTCATAGTGAAAATTACATGATATCATTGTATGGGTTAAAAAGGGGTAAAATAAAATCATAAGTATTAGAAAAATAGTAAAAATATCTCAAGTATTTATTTTATGAGTGTTATACAATCCATAATCACCGAATATTCCAAAAATATATATTTGGATCCATTTATAAGAGAACATAAATATAAATTAGTGTAATACTTTGAGGAATTCTAGGACTGCCCCTCCACTCTCCTATTAAAGGGGGCACATTTTCCTATGATCCTCAAACATACAAACATATTTCCTTAGGAAAATATCTTCCAAATATTTTTTTACAATACCTCCCCACATTCTATATTCCTTATTATTAAAATTAAACCTTCTATATTGGTGTTAAGGTCTTACTCAAAGGAGATCATCTGATGAATATGTATCGTTTTTTTATTAAGTGTTTCCATTTTATTTCTTCTACCTCAATCATAAAATCATATTAAATATTTTTCAAATAAGAAAACATATATTATAAATATATTGAGATATTATTATGATAATATCATAACATTAATCCATCTCATCTTTTATCAAATCGGAACGAATCCATCATGAATGTGTACATGTTTATAATAAACTCCGCAACCCGATATAATTAATTTTCTATCACTATCTCACAATATTAGTGATAATGATGGAATTAATATTTATATGTGATATTCATGAAATATTTATCATTATGAGAGAGTAATATAAAAATTATATCCTTACATTACATTCACTTAAAAATCATAACATCCATTTTTGTTACATGTGAACCATCACATCCACGAAGCGATGTGATTCTTTTTTGATCTCCAATTCACTTATAAAATATATATAATTTTTTGAATTAATAATTTCATCCAAATTATATATATTATCAGTCCATAATTACTAAATAATATTCACCTTCTTTCCTTAAGGATCATTAAAAATGAAAATGATTCTCATGCGTAAGTATAGATCACCGTATCCTTTATTATAACGTAGTTCATTTTTAATATCTACATTTAATGGATGTTTTTAAAAGTATTATTTACGTGTAAATGTTATTATTATGTAATTAATCTTAATATTCAGATGATTTAGTAATGATCCATTTGACTATTCACATCATTCCATATTCATTTTGGACTATAGTACCAAATATCATGAAAATATTGGGAGTATACATAAATAAATTAAGACATTATTATAACATTGTAATAGTTGATATAAAAGGATTAATAAACTACAATAAGGTTCAATATAATTTATATAATTTACAGATGTTTATTATTCATGATAATAATGAATGTATGAGGTGGGTCACACTCACTGTAAGGGATTTCATCTCAATCTTCTTTTATTAAGGAATTTCATGATGGTATTTACCTTTATTAATTTATAAGGTGTATATATAGCTACACTGACATTTAGTAGCTATATATTATATATAATCATATTAATTACTATTTTTTTAAATGTTTTCTTTGAGGTGTATTATGATATAAATATTTAATATTTTATGGGTCACATTGAAATATTAAACATTAAATTATCAAGTCTTTATCTCTATATCAATATTCTGGATATTATTTTTCAAATTTATTTATATGAATACTAAAGTAATATAAAATAAATATTATTATTATTTTCAATTTCATTCAAAAACAAAAATCAATTAATCATTTTTTTTATATGCAACATTTTGACAAATGAAAAATAGAATGTTTTTTTCATATAGTATACGATGACAAATAATTTTCCATTGATGTGGTTATTAATTTATTTTCACTATCCATATGATGAATTCATGATTAAATATGTAATTTTTTTTTATTTTTTAGGTATTTTGGTAGTGGGAATTGGTTTTCAATGAAAATGGGGTTTTGGTAATGAATATATGTTCTGGAATGAAAAGGGTGTTTAAAACCAGATGTGTTTTCATATGTGATTAAAAGTAATTTTCTAATTTATTTAAAGTTAAATTTTTTATAAATTATATTTTCATTGACAATTATATGAAATTTGATATCCTAATATAGAATATATGAGGAGTTGATCCCCATTATAGTTCACAGGTGAGCCTGATGAAGCTTATACTAAGGTTTGAGCCCCATTATAGCTTATAGGTGATCAGTATATAGATTATACATTGGTACGATATACATTATATATTACTAGTGAGATCATTATAAAATATTTAAAGAGTGATACCGATTATAAAAACACATTTCATTGGATAAGAATAATAGTTTAGGTATTCTGTATGGATTTTACAATTGAAAGGGATTTGAATGTGTTTTTTGCAAATGATTCTCTAACTCACAAAATGGAGTCTTAATTTATTTCTATTGGCTTTAATTATTTTTAATGAAAAAATATGTTTTGTGTTATTCATGTTAATTTGTTTTCATTCACTCAAACAATATTAATTTTTTTAATGTTTTTACTAGACTAATGGTTTTTTATATTTTTAGGTAACCTATGTATATTTTTATGATCATCCAAATTTGTAAAATTTTCTTCACATGGTTAACGTATGAGTAAGGAGAATATTGAATAATGAATTGGAATTTATATATTATAAAATGAAGTATAGTTTTTTGGAATGTTTTCTTTAGTTACAAAATTTGATACTGAGTATATGTAACCAATTTTAATGTGTGGGCTAACATCATTTATTTTTTCCGTAATTATATAACACTGTAAAGTGAAAAGTTCTTATAATTTTATTAGTTGTTAAAAAAATTAGGAATGTTTTATATTTATGGTCTGATCCATATAATGGTATCATAGGATAGTTTATACAACTTTGGAGATTATTATGTTTTCAATTTATTTAGAGATATCATCATGTATTTATAGTTTTATGGATGATCATATGTTCATTCTCTCAGAAACCCATTTGAGGAATTATATTAGTAAATTTTAAGGTGATTAATGTTTATTTTATAGAAATTTATTTTTCATGAAAATATTGGTTTTATTTTTTGGGATAAAAATGAAATATATGATCCATCCCTTAAGGATAAAATATGTTTTATTTATTTTTTAAGTCTTTATCATATTTTGGGATTATTATAAAAGTTTTATAGTTTTTGAAAAATAGAAAAATAGTAGGATGGGTGACAACCTATCATGATGGAAAGGCCACATGTTTAGAACCTACATATGAAGGGGGATTAGGGAAAACTTCTTACAACTGGCCAACCTTATGTATTGGGTTAGTGTGATTTAATTATTTTAATAAAATTAGTTTATGGATTAAGAATTAATTGATTTTGTGAACCCATGTTTTATAGAATATATAGACATAGGATTAGGAAATTATTTAGTTATTATGTGATTAATGTTTTTTAGGATGACATTTACTATTTTGGGACTACATATGATTATGGTAAATAGGATACAATGGCATTTTATTTCAGAATAAACGATGATTTTAATTTTAGATGAATCAATGATTTTTTTCTGTGGATGTATGGTGATTCAAGTATTTTATTTAAAATGATTAACCTATTGTGGAGAAAATCTGATTTGTGAAATTAAATTATTGGTAGGAGCCTTCAAGATTGGTTAATTTTATTTTTATATTATTCACTAAAAATACCTTGGAAGACTATTTAATAAAATACTATTTATTTTTTTGTTTAAATATCAGTTTAGATTATTTTGCTAAATTTTATGCAGATTTATTTGTTAAAAGTATTACAACGAACATTGGGTATTAATATTGAATGTATGAGGTTAAAGTACATTTTAATCAGAAAATGGATTATTCTTTTTGGGTAATTATCTAAACTTGTAATATCTAATTCTGTTTTGGTTAATGTACAACGATTGTAGAAATAGATTTTTGATCTTCTATGTATTATGTTATAGTCTATTTCTTCATTTTATGACTTCTAGAATGAAATGTTCCTATTGAATACTCATCATATGGATTAGAAGTTGAGTTTTTAGTTGAAATTTATAAAATTACGAAGCTCTACATGTCGAGGAAATGTATTTCCTTATGTTCTTAGTTATATAGAAAAATAATTATTCAAATCTATGGGAATGATCGTAAAAGAAAAAAATTATCTTTTTAATTACATAATAATAAATATGTGAACTTTTATCCCATCATGGATTTAGGGTTTGGTGATGATTAAGATTATCAGGACCATGTTCTATAGAAAAATACATTAGAACCTGATAGAATTTTTTTATACCATATTTGTTTTTATACATGGACCCCTATGTGTTATCTCAAGATACCTTTCTACTTCTCGTCATTATTTCAATGTGAATAATTCATTTATCATTTATCTGATGTGGGATTTCAATACATAAATTGAAAATTGTAAAAAACTCTTATTTCCATTCATGATTTCATGTATTTAGGATTCAATTCGTTAATGTGAGTGAAATGTGACATTCTATGATTTTAAACAAGAATCACCATGTTCGATAAAATACATGAAATGCCATATCAATCTTAAAGGAACAAAAAAATAATATTTAAAGGTTACCTTTAATGTCTAGACATTAAAATAAATGGAATGATCATTATTAGATGAATTGTATACAATGGTTTACACATGAGTTTATAATTAATTATCTGGTGAACAATTAATTATAAATGAATGGAATTCCTTTTCCAAAGTCAAAGGAAATGATTTTATGAAAACTATCAAATTGTGAAAAGTGTGTTTTATGCTAATAAACTTAAAAATCACCCTTGTTGGATTATATTATTTAAATTAATACATAATATTTTCAATTAATATATTAAAATTAATTGAATATGTTATATATATATGAAATATAAATAAATCCAATTTCACAAATAAAATAATTTTTTTAAAATGAATTTTTTCTGACTTAAAATGGAAAACCCATTTAAAATCAAGTATTTTTCCCTTAGATATACTATATTTTAAAAAATAGACATATTGTTTATAATATGATTATTAAAATTATATTTCATTAAATTTTTGGTATTTTTCTAGGATCTTTCATATTTTGTAGAATAGCAAAAAAACGCATTATCTGAAAACTACATTCTCTTAGAATTTATTTTGTGTGTTAAATTATATATTATAATGGTTAAAATGTATAATTAAGTAATATTTTTATCATCTAATATAATTTTGGACATCTAAATCATTTTTTAATTGAAATTTGATATTAAAATATTGTGAACTTTAGAATGTTTTTAATTTAAAATCTTGTTTTATCAATCTATAAATGTAAATAATTTTAAATTAATTATTAAATATTTTTTTTTAATTTGAAAAATGGATTCCATATTTTTAGTATATTGGTAAATATTATTTCTTAATATTTCTTTTATTTTTTTCATATGAATAAAATATTTTGTAATTGTTTTTTAATTTCCACGATTAAGGGTAAATAAGTTAATTAAATCTAAAATTAATTTTGTAAACATTATAAAACTACCCTAAATATTATCCCAATTTTATTTTATTATTAGAATATTTATGAAATTTTTGTAGAGAATATATCCTTTATAATATTATATTCAATAACATGTCAATTTTTTCGTTCTTTTTTAATAAGTAAACTATTTTTAATATGATGGTATATAAGGGATACGTGAGAATATAAATATTATTTAAAAATATAGAATCGTTATCTAACTCAGGGTAAATTAGTTATAAATAATATGAAAAAATTAATTAAATAAAATTGCAACCCAAAGATGAATAAGTAATTGGTTTATTATTGGGAGAATCAGAGAAATTGTATTACAAGTATTGAAATAAATTTTATTTGGCATAATTTATACTCTCAATGAATTTTATGAATTACTTACACATGTTATGGATACTTTATAATATATATTGTCATGATATAATGTTATGGTTTATTTAAAAATTAATGTAATAAATAAGGTCAGAGTTGAAATTAATGATATTTTAATATGAATAACATTTTATTAAATGATATAAAATTCATAAAAAACAACACATTTTGAAATATTATTGGTATAAGTCTAAATATTTCATTTATTAATCATTTTTTTCTTAGTTTTATATTAATTATTATAACTATCAAATTTTAAATTACATGGTATCATGTTAACTATTAATAAGTTTTAAACCAAAAAGATAATGATAAAAAATAGTTAATACTTATATAATATTTATCATATTGATGGTAATAGTCCCAAAATCATAATATATTATAAATAAATACGTTTTGGGTCATTTGGAATAGAAATTTAATTTATATTAATTTAATATGTAGAGTAATTCAATGATTTTTCTACCTCTCTAATAAAGGGAACCCATTCATATGTATTACTTACACATCAAAACCTACTATGGTCATCCAATTTCTTCCCAAATACCATCTTGTAATAATTCCCCATATTATATATGATTTATTTTAGTCATTTAACCCACATTAGAGGTATTTATATGTTGATCAAAGGAGATCATCCAATGAATATAGACTATTTTTAATTAAGATATTCTATTTTATATTATATTACACATTGATCAAATCATATTAATATAAATTGAAAGAATCAATAAAATATAATAAATATACTGAGATGATATTATGTTGATATAATCTCTTAAATCCATCTCTAATTCCATCAAATGATAGATAATTAATCATTAATGTGTCCGTGAGAATTATCACATCCATGAACTGACATTATTCAATTTCCATGACCATCTTTCAAGATTTGTTATAATGATGTAATTAATATTTATATATAATATTAATAAAATATGTATCATTATAATAGAATACTATATCAATTACATCATTACATTCTAGGAACATAAAATTGATAACGTTTATCATTCATACGTGTGAACTATCACTTCTAAAAAGCGACGTGGTTCATTTTTAATCACCACATAACATAGAAAATTTATATAAGTATATTTTAATTATTAATATGATAGTAATTACCATATTATTATTCTATATTGAAAAAATAATGTTTAACTTCTTTCTATAATGATCATTGAATAATGATAACACTACTCATGCATATGTATGAACTACCATCTTCATTATTGTAATGTAGTTCATTTTTGATATATATTTAATGTAGGGATTTAGAATTATAATTGATTTATACAATTGATTATTATTTAATTAATATTAATATTGAGATTAAGTAATAATTAAATGTTTCACTATTGACATCATACCAAACTTATTTCCGAGTAAGGTACTGAATATCGTCAAAATGTTCGTCTTCATCTTATATAGATAATTAATTGTTATAACGTGATAATTGTTTATATTAAAAGAATATAAAAATATAAATTTTATCAAAAAAATAGTGAACCAATATTTATTATTTATTGAGATAAATATTTTATAGGATTACTCGTATTCAAGGTAATGGATTTCAATTTATTTACCTTTCATTGAGGAATTTCTTGATGATATGCACCATTACTCCATTATAAGGATTATATTTAGATAAAATGACATTTAATATACATATTTTATCTATAATAATGTTATTTAATGTTTTGGAAAATGTATTCTTTCATTGATATTATGATTTAAATGTTCAAAGTTGTATGTGATACTTTGTAATTTGAATGATTAAATTATCAATTATTTTTCTCAATTACAATATTCATTAAATTGTTTTACATATTTCTTTATATGGATATTAAATAAATAGTAATTAAAATTCATTTATATTTTTAATTCTATTGAATGCTTTTAAAAAATGAATCTTTTTATGTGTCTTTTTAAGGAACATTTAGAAAAATGATAAAAACAGTTTTCCATTCAAAACATATACGATGACAAAGACATTTCCACTATCATGGACATTTTTTTATTATCTTCTATGATTAAAATATTTCATGTTACATTCAATGAAAACACAAAATTTATATTTTTTTTGTATTTTGGTTTTGAAAATGGGGTTTTCAAGGATAATTGTGTTTTCATATTGAAAATGGGTTCTTGAAATAAAATTGCATTTTTGTCCATATGGGTGTTCATATATGATTAAAAGTGTTTTTAAAATGATTTTATGAGGAAACTGTTTTACTAATGATATGTTACATGGTCATTTTATTAATCTAGTGATACTGATACAACTTATATGATGGGTTGGGCACAATTATTGCTCATGGGGGAGCCCAATACATCTTATATAAAGGATTGATCCCTAATATAGCTCAATTATGGTCACTATATAGCTTATATAAAGGGATGGGTCCCATTATATCTCATGAGTGAGTCCAATGTAGCTTATAGAAATGGTGATCCCTATTATAGATCTTGAATTACATGGGAAATGAGGAAATTTTCTATTGGTCGTATGGTAATTCAAATTGAAAGGGGTTTCAATGCATCTGAGTCAAGTATTATATAAGTAAACTAAGTAGTTCTAATTTATTAACCTTGGTTTTATTTATTTTCATTTATAAAATATGTATATTTTTTGTTTAGGATAATTTTTTTTTTTATCATTCAAAGAAAAATAAATGGTTTTTTATTTTTTTATATGACTAAAGGATTTCTTTCTTTTTGATGTCCATGAATGCGACTTTTGTTCTCATCCTATGTTTTAAAATATTTTCCATAGACATAACGTTTTAGTATCGATAATTTTGAAGGCAAGATGAAAATTATGATGTTCTAAAAATAAACCATCTTTTATTTTATGATGTTTTATTTTCTCATAAATGGATATTTTTTATTAGTGTCCCCCTGTAATGTATATGATTATTTTTTATGAATTGGTCAATATTTACCAAATCACTAAACCGAAAAGATCATTGAATTATAATTATAGTTTAAAAAACAATAATAAGTTATGTTCAAGTATAGGTACATTCAATAATATTTGGTGAAAACCCCTTCATGTGTAGATCCGATAAACATTATATGGGGTTCTTTCCCATAGTCATAAACTAGATTGATGTTATAATGAATCATGTGAATGATACATTACCTGAAATGATTGATCATTTTCATTATTCAATATTCTATTATTACATTCCATGATATTTTCATATTGATAAAATATATATATGCATTTTATTTTCATATTTATTGATGGTATGTGTTTTATAGTTATTTTTATTCCCCTAATGATAATTCCTTATTATATTTTCTTTACAAAATAGGGAATCATGTAACCCATGACGATATATTTATCTTAGCATTTTAAGTTTATTTCTTACTGAGGTTAAAAATATTAAATCATTTAATATGATTTAAGGAAGTAGTTTATTTTCCTTTTTTAGATTCTATGGTAACCATGTAGGTATGTGGTTATTCAATACTACTAAATTGATCATTCTATAGTGATGTGATCACTTATATCTATTCCATAGTAATAAAATAACCATCGATTACGGGTTACTCCAGTTTGGGATGTTACAATTGGTATTATTGAATGTTTAGAAGCAATGTATGGAACTAGATATTGAGTAAACATTAGAATTATAATAATTTATTAAAGTGAAATTTCAATATCAATAATCATGTTGATTATGAAAAAATATTTCGTCACATTATTTTGTGATGGTGCATAATGAAATATTCGTAATCAATACCCACATAAAATGTAGGGATTTCCCCACAAAGTAAGTCAGCAAATCTAATGTTGGAAGTAGTTAGATCTTAAATATATTTGGAAATTTTACTCAGATTATAACGTATAATGATACTATAAATACATTTGATCAATTAATTCCACATAATCCCGGGTATTTTAGTGTGACTATTAATCCATTGGTAGATGAGCAGTGGATCATGTCCCTGGAAAATAAATTACTAGCATTGGAATACAAGGCATATGAGAAAGCATCATAATATGTATACTCTCCCATGATAGATACTGGTCAATAGAAGTAGTTGATCCAAAATAATAAGGAGGAATACAATATATAAGAAATGGTATAGAGAATACTTAAACAAACATTCTTAGATAAATATTTTCATCATGAGTAATGAATTTAAATTAAGATAAAATTCATAATCATAAATAATCATGTAGAAGATATTGTTGTATTTTTTTTGGCTACCATCTGAAGATAATCCTAGAATGATATAGATTATATATATTGTTTGGAAAATAATAATTCTCATTTATTTGAACTTCTTAATACATTCCTCTCAAATGAATTTGGATCTCAATCATTTTAATCATAATATTAAATATTTTAATGTCACATAAAAGTTTATAAGGAATTTTATAGGTCATATAGGTTCATGGTAAATCAATAAATGAAGTGGTACTCTAAAAATTATTCATAATTTTAAGCTTAAAATAATAATATATGGATAATAAAATTCTGACAATGCAGAAATTATATAAGGAATAATCCGTGGAAGTAGTTAAAAGGCATGTGAGTTTGTTACAAGGTCAAAGATAATGAATTTAGGGGAAGAAAAAAATAAATAATTTTAATTCTAAAACTATTCTTAAACAGGGCATCATTGAAAATAGTTTCCCAAGTGTTAAGGGATTCTACTATAGAAAAACCCATGGGGAGGTGGAGAAGCTTATGTGATCACCATAGCTGAAGTAGATATATATAATTATTTTTTTTCATTTAAATTAATCATATATTAAAATTTAGGCAATGCTTTATTGAATTAAAGATTATGTAACTCATTTGTATCTACCATTTATTCAATAAAAATAGGCATTTACCTTTTGTTTTGATAAGGGAGTTATTTGTCAGATTATCTAGTGGTAGTATTATTTTAACAGAAATGTTTTGGTAGTTCCCAATTAGAAAATATAAATGATCTATAGTTACTGACCGTATCAACACAGTTATGGTTTACATTGATATAATCCTCGATATGAACTATATTTTAATATCTTATGTGAAAAATTATTACATGAAGAAAACTATTATAATTGGTAAATAAGATGTAGAATCCCTAATATTTATTTCAGAAACATCATAATCTGATTCTTATCAAGATACAGAAATATTAGCTATAATGAATGACATACATTGGGGGGAATACATCATGATGTATATTTTACCATTTATTTACACCATGATACAATATGAAAATCAATAAATCCTTATAGAATTTAAATTTTGGAATCATTGGATTTGAAAAAAAATCAATAGGGTTTGAGTAATAATTGATTTGTTCTCCTTAGTGTTCCCCATGCGGATCTCATGATCTCATTTTTAATATGAATGATGAATCCCTTAGGATGTGCATTTTCTATAGATAAATTAATTCTATTAAAATAATTAAATAGCCTCTAATTGATGATTAATTTGATAAAATTTATGGATTTAATCCATTTTAGAGGATATAACATCATTCTAAGAATCGTAAATTTTATGAAATGATGAAATAATTCCTATAAAAACCTTTTGAATGAGGTATGTGCATTATAATTTTATAGAAATTTTATTTTGATTAGCGAATTCATCATTTGTATTCATGGATCTAATGAGAAGAGACTCAAAGAATGTCATTATGATTTTTTACTCTTTAAGGACGATATTCTTGTGTAATTTACCTGATATAAAGAGTATGATAATCACTTTTAGATTATTCCTGAGACTCTTATAATGAAAGTGTTATATGGTAAATTTAATATTTGTGAATTTTGTTATCATGAAGATTATTTTATTTCCCATATTATCTGTAAGGATATAATCATGGTTGATCATGTAAGGAAAAAGGAAATTAATTAATGTCTTATACAAATTAACATAATTGGTGTACATAATGTTATTAGTTTAGCAGGTTACTATCACCCTTTCATTTTTATTTTTTCAGGCTTTTACAACCTTTTAACTAATATCACATTTAATAGAGTTATGTTCATATGATAATAAACTATAGAATGTTTTGAATAATTTAATAAAATATTATTTAATCAACTGATATTTAATTCACCATTAGGAAGTGATGGGTTTTTAATATACAATGACACATTGATGAAAGGACTGGATTGTTCCCTTATTAAAAATGATATGTTTATTTTATATACATCATTGCAGTTTCAGATTCATGAAAAAACTAACCAACTCATGATATTGAGTTAATAGTTGTATTATTTTCCCTAATGATATGAAGACACAATAAATATGTTAATAATATAATATATATATATTTATCAATAAATTTTGAAATAGTAATTTACATAAAAAAACTCCTCATGAGGAAAAGATAATGACTCGAGTTACTGAAATATTATGATTTCATAATAAACTACAATAAAGGAAAAGAGAAAAGGTATAATATTCATTAAGAAAATTTATCATTGTCTTTTAACCATTATAAGGATTAAAAAACAGACTATACTTTTTGATTTAATAAATATGGATCTGGGAATTATTAATGAATGAAAAATCATAGTTTTTTAAATGATTTATAAACCATTTTTGTTAACAAGGTTAAAAATTTCTCAATATTATTATTGGAATTTTCAAAATAAATGTAAATCTGTTAAGGTTGGCTGATTATTAGAATCCATGCATGAGGATGGAATTATGAAATTTGAAAAGAGTTAAGGTGTTCCATCATTAACGAATCTATATTGGAACTATTAGAGGATAGTCATTTATCAAATTTATCTGTACACGTTAGTAGTACAAAGATGTGTGAAGATATAAAGTATCATTATTTGGAAAATAATATGAATTCTGAAATTTTTTATTATGTGTCAAGATTCCTAGTTTTTCATCTAGTGATGGTTGAGAGAGTGAATCCTATTGAAGTTTTGGAACCTCTACTCATTCCTATGTGTATGGGGGATAACATTACTATGGATATAATAATAGGATTAGTGAATACCACAAGAAATAATGATTTGATATGAGTTATTTTGGATCACCTTATTAATTCCCTACATTTTCCTTCAAAATTATTATATTTAATTCTTGAACTCCTAGAAAGTCTCTATATTAATGAAATTTAAAAACATCATGTTACACCTCTATCGATTGTTCTTGATTGAGATCCTCATTTTACGTTAAAATTCTGAATGATTTTTTATAAATTTTTGGATTATGCGATTCATTTGAGTTATGCAGATCATCCTCAGACTAATAGCAAGTATCCAATGACTATTCATACATTATATGATAAATTTTGGTCATGGTCTCATAGAATTAAATTTATATGGGATCATAATTTACCTTTGGGGGAGTTTTTATACAAAAATAGTTTACATTATTATATTGAAATGTAACCATATTAAATTTTATAAAAAAATATATTAATATCTATATTTTATGGAATAATGTGGTCGAGAGGATAATTACAATCTTAAAATTTCATGAAGAATCATAATAAATATTAAAGAAAATTCATGATCACATTAGTGAATTTAAAGTTATGAAAATTAGTTATTATTATAATTAGAGAATTTATTTGGATTTTCAAGTAGGATATTATGACTTTATAATAGTTTCTCTATGGAAGGTTGTCATAATTTTTGGTAAAAAATGAAAAATGAACCGCAGGTGTATTCAACCATTTCAAATTCAAAAAATAATTTGTGTTGAATCATACTAATAATAAATGACACAATATATCTCAAAATTTCATCATGATTTCCATATATCATTGTCAAATAATTAAATTCCACACAAACACATGTACTCATTTATGAGGAAAAAGTAGTTGAACCCGATCTGTCTTACTATGATAACCCCATTGATATTATTTACAACAGGGTAAACATATTGAGAAATATGAGGACTCGTCTAGTATTTATTATTTGGGGAAACAATATATTTGATGAAGAAGTATGGGAATATGTGGATGTAATGAATTATAACCATCCTTGTCTATTTTGATGTAAAAATATGTAAAAAGGGATTGTATTTCAGAATGAGGAAAAAATATAACACACAATTATGTTATGGTATGAATCTTCCTAAAAATATTCAATTTATTAGATTTATTACATTTCCCAAAAAAATGTGATATAAAATAAAATTTTAATGTGTCCACTTAATATAAAATGGTGGCCATTAGAATATAATCCACAAATTTTTTAGAATTAATTAAATTGGAAACCCATAAATGAAAAAATTATATATTTTTATCATGGAATAATTAGATAAAAGTTTTAAAGATCAGAAATTGTGTGATGCTATTTTAAAGAATAATAAATGTTTAATGAAAACAATATAATTAATAGAAAAATAATATAGAATAATAATTTTCATAAAATATATTTATAAATGAATATATTATATTGTTTTTATTATAATATTATTATTTGAGACATTAAATAAATTTTTAATGTTTCCTAAAATTAGTTATAATTTCTAATAAGTATTCCTTAAATAAATGATAATTTTATTAAAAATAAAATTCCACATATCTAGAAAATAATTTTAATAAATATAGTACCTTTTAAAAATATACTCATTTAAAAATGGATGGTGTGAATTTTTTTTATTTTTATAAATTGATTAATTTTTCTTGAATATTGAATTTCAATAATATATAGTATTAGCTAAATAATGGAATTATTGATTCAAAGATGATATATGACTTGTGTAATAACCAATAGTTATAAATCACGTGAAATATATACTATTTTAGTCAAAATATTAGATCTTATTGATTGTACTAAGAAAATACAAAAATCTAGTCAATATAATTTCAGAACACACCCCTCTCCTCCAACTATAAATCCTCCTCTTCTACTCAAACCTTCTAATATTTGTAGATTTCATATATTCTAGATAAATAATCTCCAAACCATATTCTCCATGTTCTAGTAATTATGGTCTCTTAAAAATTAAAATTTCATGTCCCCTAAGGTGGTTCCCACAGATAAAACACATATGAGTTAAAACCTTATATACCCATATCTCTATATTTCATTTTATTTTATTTTCTTATCCTTCCCTCAACTCCCCTATCCTATATAACATGATTACTCTATTATCATATATATACTTTAATTTAATTCTGTTAATTGTTTATCCACCAGCAATTCTCTTATCTTGCTAATTTATTCTAAAAATGCAAAACATCATCTGATAGGTGTTAATTCACCACATTCACTGTCAATGATTTCTTATTTTTATAAAACCATATTCAATGTAAGTCGAAATAAAATTATAATGGATACAATAGACGATACAATTTATATTAAATCTTATTGGGTGTTTTGGATCTAGTATATATAAATAATTTTAATCAATAAAACAAGAGCAATTTATGACGATCAATGAAAAAATGCGAAAAAATAAACAATGATATCATTAACAATTTGTCTATTAAATCATCCCCATATCAAGAAAAAATATGATATATATGACCATTCAATATTATATATATTAATTAATAATATATAATTTCATATCTAGATAACTATTGCCATTTCATATGATCATTCAAACACATATACAATTGATCCAATGGTAAAAAATAATTAAATGAAAACACTGAAACAATGAAATTGAATGTTATAACACACCAAAAATTAAATAAATGATGTTTATATAATTATATTAATTCAAATTAATTTTTATGAGGGTATTATTTAATATATGATAAAGCCTAATTTCATTATAACAAACATTATGTGCATGTGAATAACACTTTTGGACAAGATGTAAGGTTTCTATATTTTTATCGATTTTCATTTAGGTAACACTTTCTGAATCATTAACCTAATTTAATTATTAATTCATATTTTTAATACTCATAATTTATGTTTCAATGTTCAAATTATATATTCTATGGTCAATTATACATTATTTTATGTTGGAATTTTTTTTAAAAGGATAACATTTCAATTCCTTCCAATCAGAATGCCAGATTAAAATGAACATCCCGTATTCATTATCATTTTCATGTACAGTCCCTAATATATTATAACGTATAAACATTTTCTCTAAAATAATAAATTTAATAATGAAATATTATCTATTTTTTATGTCTGGTCTTATGAAAACAATTATACCATTGTCGTATATAAATACTATTAAATATTTTCATATTACCCACATTGAAGTGGATCATGTCAAAAGTTTCATAAACACACATTTTAATTTATTCCACTTGAGTTAGACATCATTTATCATTATTTATGCGTATTTTACCTGATGAATTTCCATGAATGATTTACATCCATTATATCATGGACACCATTATGATATTGCCTTTGGTTTTTCCTTATTCATGACTATTCCTTGTGTGTTGTGTATGTTTAATTCCATTTTACTTATGAAAACAATTCATTGAAGTATTCATTATGTATAAATAATTCATGTATAATGGATATGATTATATTCTTATATACATACCATTTTTACATAATGTTTTTTATTTCTATTTTAATTAGGGAAATATTGATAAATTATTATTTCATACTCATTAGTTATATTTTAAAAAAAATAAATATAATCTATATATGAATAATTCTTTTGAAATATAATTATGTGTGGGTAAAAGTTATATATGTCCCATCTATTCATTTATAGTTCTCGTGAGAAACAATAATTGTAATAAACTCATTCTATTCATTTTCATGATAAATATGTAAGGTTTATACCCATAGAATTAAACTATCTCGATAGTATAATGCTTCATGTGGCAGAAACATGATGTCTATTGATTGATACTTTTCATCATTCACTGTATAGGTATTACTTTCTTTTATATTTTCACTATGAAAAAACCATCTGATTCATCTTAATTATCTGTTTTTAAAAAAATTATGTTTTATAGTTCTTTACCATTCTATAAAGATTATTACTTATTATATTTTCTTCATATATTTATAACTAATGTAACCTAAACTGAGTGTTTGAGCTTACCATTTTATTTGTTTATGTTACATCTGTTATGATGGAGAATCGATCAAATAGGTTTAATGGAAGCTGTTTTTTAATGTTTTAATGTTCTATATTTAATTACTAATCTAATAACGGAACCATGTATGTATCTATTTTTTCATGACTACTAAATTGATCAATTATTTGTGATGTGATCAATAATATCTAATCAATATTAATAAAAATAACCACCAACTCTGGGAAATGGGGTTAGTTCTGTTATAAATTTCATTCCAAAATTCACACATTCTATATAATTCATATAGGTACTAATTATTTAGTGTACTTAGTAAAAATTTCAAGTGATCTATATGATTATACATAATCTTGGAATTTTGTATAATATCATCTATAAAAATATCAACAAAATGATAAATGTAATCTATAAAAAATCTATTTATTATATTATTGAATAAAATAAGGTAATTTTTAATTCCAAATAGAATATCTAAAAAATCATAGTTTCCATACCTAATATGGATTTCTATCAAAGTTATATCCTACTTCATGACTCTAAATATATGATATAAAAATTAAATTTCAATCAAAAAATTTATTTTAATCCTCACTGTTGATTGAAAATGCCATCAATAAACTGTTGAGGAAAAATATTATTGATGGAGATCTTTTTATGATCTCTATAAATAATGTAGATTCAAATTAATTCATAATTATTAATAACGAAAAATAAATCGTGAAACAAATAGTGACATAATTGTATGAATGAAAAAAATTTCATGGTTATCATTGAATTACATCTTCAATCTCTATAACACAATATGTCATATTCCATATTTTGTCTTTGAAATAAGATCATTATGAAGAAAGAGTTAAAATGGAATCATAAAATCACAAAATAGTGAAAAAATGGTGAACTCTTCCATTTAGGAACAAATAAACTCCCACAAAATATGTGTACCTTCAATTCTCAATATTTACATAACCATATAAGAAAAACAACCATTTTGAATATGAAACGAACCCCATATAATGGATTTGATATCCATCAATCCATCATATTTTCATCATACTGACAGATAATCATAGTTTGGTTGGAATATCAAACCTAACACAACTTCCATGAAAATTGATTTTGAATTTTCACACATAAATCGTATCCATTAATAATAAAACAAAAAATTAAACAAAGGTAGAATAAAAAGATGTATTGTACTATATTCCTATAATATTCAATTTTAGAATAATCAATTACACGATATCTAATCATTGTAAAATGGTGGATATTCACTAATAATTTAATATCTAGTAATTGAGGTGGTAATATGTTACCCCTATCAAATTATAGATTTAAAAAAATTTGGGTTGATTAGGATTAAATGAGTCATCTGCAATCCTAGAGTTGATGGGGATTTTATCATTCACAACATCATTATCCACAGCATCAATAATATTGAAGTGGGATTTCCCTCTATCTCTAGGATGACATCCATTATCTTCATTAACATATGGATTCAGGAACTAGGTATTGTGGTGATCATACTCCTAATATTTTAAACACTAGATTGAGATATTTCATTCTATTCATAGTTTTTATTATCCATTTTATTAATTAGTTTCATCAAACCAACTATTTATTTTATTGATCAATGACCTTCAATTCCACACTAAAATCATTTCACATCCACTTAAAAAGTTTCATCCATGTATTATTTAACACATAGATCATAAATTAATTCATAACTTATCTTTATAACGTTTATAATTTACATTTAATTGAATATTTATTTTCTAAAAAATCATAAAATTAATCATTAAGTCCATTTTTTATTTCCACATTGGTACTACATAATATTATTTCATCAAAGTTGATCAAGTCCCTTATGGATAACTCCCTTTGTATGCATTGTCTTAATCCACTAAATAATCAATCAATCATAGAGAGGGATGATAATAATAGAAATGAGCATTTTATGTCCTTTAAAATTTACCACATATGTATTGGCATATACTATAACATTCTATTTTATCTCTTGAGATTTATTCTCAAACTATATATAAATAATAATATTAATATAATTATTTAAACATAATATCTAAAATTCATCTAACCCCAAGAGAAAATTTTTAGACCTTTATTATTAATCATGATAAGATTCCACTATTAATTAACATCAGCTTCCAAAAGTCATAATAGTTAAGATAATATTTCCACATTCAAAAAAATTGTGAAATGGTAATATATTATTATTTTTATTCATCCATTTCTAAATAATCGTTATAAATGAATTACACTAAAATAATGTGAATGTTTCAACATCCAAGTTGAAAAAAAATTCTCATCCATTGTTTGATTTGAAGATCATAATTATTCAAATATTCAGAGTGTCAAATACAAATTACAATAATTATTCACATTTAATATCCCATAAAATTTGGTAACATAGGATAAAAATAAATTCATTTTTCATTAAATTATTCCAAAAACTTTTTCCTTCAATTTACAACCATTAAATAATATAAAAAATTCATTTTCTGATAAACAATTATCAAAGAGGGAATAAATATAATCAATAAAACTCATGTATTGGGTGTCTAAATTATTACATATTATTTTCAATCTATGACCGCATATATTAATAATATTTTATACTTAGATTTCATATATTCAAATCCTTAATAATTTAATATTAATATATTTTCAATTATATAAATCTAAAATTTATCATATACTTTCATAGATGAGGTTATTATTCCATTAGCTTATTTAATTTTCTAAAAACATACATTATTATTCCAAAAGTCATATTTTTAATCTTAAATAATGAAAATTATTACAAAAATAATAAAAATTTAACAAAATTAAATTTTGATATCACACATTAGAAAATAATTTACACCTTCAAAAATAAACTTTTCTAAATTTTCTAAATTTAAATTTAAAAAAAAGATCACCATTAAATTGTTCTAAAACTGAATTTTAAAATTTATATCCTTTTTGTGCGTAAAATTGGATTTATTCTTCTCTTATGTCTATTAGAATACAATAGATCAGTGTAAAAATATTTCACTGAATATATAATATTTAAATTTTAGTAATAATATTCACTCACCCCAATTAAATGGATAGGTTAAAATGTTCATTTTAAAATGATGCTATTTAATTTTATATCCTTTACTAATGTATAATGGAGGAATGTGAAACATATGTTTCCAAATAAACTAACTTCAAAAAGATAAATATCATAAAATATTAGGGTTTTATAGTATCCCTTCCTATAATAAATTTCTTAATCCTAATTTGAAAATCTACATCAGAATCAAAGGTTAATATTTAAAAATTCCTTTGTGGAAAATGCATACTTGAAATTGGGATAATAATATATGATCATAACAATATGGGAAGGTAAAATAGATTGTAAATGTAATATAAGGATTTTGGAATGAAAATAATTAGTGGAAGTGGATAATATGAACATGGAATAATAAAAATATATATCATGTTCTGATGAAGTGTTATAGAAAACATGATTATTAGAATGTTAACCATTAAAAAAGAATAAATCAAATGATCAGTTAATAGACCATTGAATTATCAAAAATTTAATTAAAAAGATATATTTTTTGTTCAATATTATTTTTCCTATTGTTCATTGTTTTATTATCTGGAAAATAACAAGAGAATATAGAAATACATTATTACATTGTATGGGAGGGGCATAATATCATCTATATTTTTTCTTTGATAAATTTTTACTTCATCCCCCACACCAAGAAATAAATGTATAAGAAGATATATTCATGTGTAAATAAATTATAATGAATCATATAGTCCTTACTTAAATTCATAAAATTTTATATTTTTAATAAATCCAAGAATTTTTCAACATGTTATCAACCAAAAATTGTTTTGAAAGATTAAATTGATTCATTCAAAAAGTAGTTAATCATATGAAACTATATAAAAAATTTCTATCCAAATTCATTGAAAAAATTTAGAAATAATGTCACTAAATTTCCAAAAATAAACATCACAAACAATTCAAAAACTAAAATATATCATAATCCCACATACCAAATATTTGAATACCTTGATAACCTTAAAACCATAATGGAACATGCATGCTTCTAAATCTATAATGAATAAATACTATGGTAAAATCCTTATATATCTCATGATTCCTAATTCTATAATATCAATAAATAATTATTGAATAAAAAAACACAATTAATTAATTATTCAAATTTAATTTCAGTATGAAAATCATCTTTAAATTGATTCTTTTTTTTCTCAGCTGGATTTCCTTAAAACATGGGACATTCATTTTATTACATCACCATATCAATACAGTTAAATCTTTATACCTTTTAAAACATTTTATTATCCTTTCAATTATTTCAAAATATATGTATTGATTACAAATATTCATTGATTTGTAATCTTCATTTACAAATTAATTTTACTATGATCACTAAACATAGAAAATTTAGTCAAAAGAAACTCAAACATTTATCCAAGTCTCCAATGTTGCCATCTCTCATGATGACCATGGGCCGAAGAATTTAATTGGAAATTTAGTTCATCCCTTATATATTATACATCCTATTTCTAAATAAAACATATGTTGTTTGGATTAAATTTATGGGAAAATTTTAAAATATTTATTATGTTTTTATTTTCTATTTAAAAATCTGGAAAGTCTACGTGAACATATCAATTGTAAAATATTGTTTTTGTGTTGTCCTAAAATTTATTAAAATAATCTTTAATACTTAAAAATATGAATAAAAAATATAATAATTGATACATTTAAGTTTCTATGAGGATTCCCACATTTGTAACTAATTCAATATTGATGAGAAAATCATATTGTTTAGTTTCTTTGAAAAGTTCATAAATACCTTGATAATAGTTTCCTTTCCAAGAATAGTATGAAAGGAAAAAATAACATCACTGTTTTTATTAAAACATGTATCCTCATAATAAAAGGTAATAGAAGATAACTGAGACACCTCGTATAATATCATATTGGAATCTTGAAAGTAAATAATGGATTAAAAATCATATGAGAATGATTTTTGGATTACCCATGAATTTGAATCCTCTAGAAGAGAGAGAAGAGTTATTCGTGATAATTATACTTCCATTTCAAGGTGGTTCCTCAACTAAAAATAAAATATTTAGATAACATAATATATTCATAACAATTAATCCTTTGAGGATCCATTTCTAAATAATAGAATTTTGTGGATTGGGTAATAAAAATCGTGAATCAAAATATATAATTCTAGACTAGAAAAACACTTAATAGAAATTGAAATTTTTTTCATAGATAATATCATAGTCATGAAAATGGTTTCATTGGGGATATTTTTACTCTTAAGCCCCTCATAATTTTTTTTAAAAATCCTGTTAATTATTCTAAACATGTCCCTTAGGATTGTCGACCCATGTCCATAGTAAGGAGCATTGTTCTGTACCATGTTACACTGATTCAGAAACGATTCTCTTTGATAGATTTGATACAGCTAGGTACATTTATTCCATAACAACATCCATTTATAGTATCCATACATGGATATATTTCTATGAAGAACCACATAATCACTCACATTCCAAAATTATAGGATGTTCTACTATTCTTAGACTTAATGTCTATATTAGGGTATTTTCCTCTAATAATGATTTCTGAATATAATTCTCAAGGATTCAATTAAACTTACTCTGAAAAAAAAATATAATGACAATGACCCTTGTAGCCTAGATCCAGTGCCTTACTAAATTATATTGGTACAATGAAAAATTGTTACCATCCCAATGGATTTAATTATTTAGTATCTATTTTTAACCAAAAACAAGCACTATTTTTACATTACAAATTTATGAGATGACCAATATGAGAACTCCATTAGAAACACCCATAAAATCCAATATTATCCATTATATTCATTCAAAATCAGAATCATCACATACTAGGGAAAAATAAAACTTAAGAAAGGTGACATCTTATATTTTCAGTAAGTTTAAAAAATATAGATTAAGCTATTATAAACATAAATAATAAGGTAATGAGAATAAAACAAACACTTGAAAATAAAACATTAACATGATAATTATAATGTTGGAATAAAATCTGAATAATTAATTTAATATAAATAAATACATGAATATAAACCAATTATATAATAGTTTTGTAACAATATAATTATTCAACAATTTATAATATCATAATGAGGAAATAAATAATGCAGGATATCAAAAAATATCATCATGTCCATTTCCAGAGAATCTACATAAATGTGTAATGTCTCATAGAATACCAGGTGTAGTTTTTCTCATGATACCTACCGATGCATTGATGGGCTACAGCAGGCCCTTCACGTCACTTACTAAGCCCAATGCATTCCTTATATGTTGAATAATAAAAATTAAATATTTTATTAAATAATTAGGTCCCATAAAAATTTGAAATATTTTAATAATAATCATAGGGGAAAATACTCTTTTAAAATCATTCATAGATTATTGAGAATAACATATTTACTTTGTAAATACTAGATCTTTTTGAAAATATTTTTAATTTTCATAAAACAAGATAGTAAACATTAATATCAAAAATAAAAAAAGGATGGAAAATGATATTATGATAAAAATATATATTATTTTCAACTAAAGTGAAAACATGTAAAAAAAATTTAAGAGATTTTAGAAATGATCCACATTATTGGGTTTAAGGGAATCATGTTTTTAAACTACAAAAAGAATTTTATTTTTATAAAATAAATAATTACCAAATATATATATTTAGAAAAAATGTGTTATTTTATAAAAATAATTGTGTCTTAAAATAGATTATGTATGGTACCTGAAAATTGTAAATAAATTGGTATGTTCTCTATTTTCGAGCTTTCATAACAAGTAGAATTGAAAATATAACATTATAAATCATGTATTTTAAAATAAAATAATTATAAAATGATTGAGATATATATATTTGGAAAATAGAAACATAATTTATAAGAAATATATGAAAATAATGAATAATTTCCTTGGGTTAAAGAGATAGATTGAATAAAATGAGAAAACGTGGTTTGTGAAGAAAAAGTTACCATTATGAAAACAATCAAACTGTATGCCCCCATAGATTAATAATAATCAAATGATACATTTATTTCCACAAATTTTAAGATATTAAAGATATTATACATAAAATGTATGTATACATAAACAAATGTCACGAAATATTGGTGAATAAGGATTGTCTCATAGATATAATGGTCAGATGAGAAAACCCTTACATTATATCTAAATGTGTTCTATATTTGTTGTTAATATCATAGAAAATTATATTAAATACCTTAATTAATAAATTAATAATATTTTATATATTTATATTATTTATTATATATTTTATGTCTATATATGTACTTTTTATGGGTTACAAAATACAATATTATCATTCGAGAGTATACGTTTCCTTGGTTTTCCTGATTGGTTTACATTAATACAAACATAGAAGATCATGTAAAATGAAAATTTTTCACATGAATTGAAATTATATATTAATAATGATATTATAGAATATTAAATGGTTATATTGTAATTTTTTTATTTTTTGGAACACGATTCATTAGATAATATGTTAGTTAAAATCATTTAGATTACATTAGCAGTTTCTCCGTCATCACAGACTAGTTTTATTTAACTAAATAATATTATGAATATATAATAGTCACATACTCTTATAAAAGATGTAATTCATTTGTTATATCATTTTGGACAAAAAAATCGATTTATGATCTTCCTTGTAAAACTAATTGAAAAAAACACGCCATCTACAAGGGTGATAAATTAGCACATCAGGGACGTTTTTCAAATCATTAAAACGAACAGAAATAGGGGAATCAAACTTATTAAGGATATTCCATTAAAAAATAATCATAATATATATATATATATGTAATATCATAGTTATGATCTGACATTATAGGGTTAGAGAGGGAAGGATACGTTGAGAAATTAAATTGAAATAAATTTAAAAAGAACGATATGATATTTTTCCTCTTGAATTATTCTCCTGGAAGGCCTCATTGAGGAACATTAAAATTTTATATTGGGTGTGATTATAATGTCTAGAATATGGGGGAGAGTTTTTGAAGAGGTATTGTGCATTAATTGTATTAGATTAATGGTTTTTTTTGTGTGAGGAGAAAATGTGGTGTGGGGTGGTATTGATAGTTGAGAAGAGTAGTGTATTATTATTATTTTAATATATAGAAATTTTTTTCCCTAAAGATATGAAATAGTGATGATTAAATGACTAAACAAGGTTATGAAAAATTTGTATTTCTATATTATGGTTCATACGTTGGTGATGACTCAAGGAATAGTTTATTTACCTTATAATGTTTATATATAGTAAATTACCACATTTCACTATTCCCCAAAATTTCAAGAATTTTATAAAAATTCCCAAAATTAACCCTGACCATTTTTCAATTTATATATTTAAAAATTAAACTCTTTTTTATAGTAATAATTATATATATATAATATATTTAATCATCTTATTAAAATCATCTTATACTTATAAATTACATGTTTTAAAATTTTAATTAATTTTATAACACATTGAAACATTAATTAAGGTATTGCAAAATTATAATATATTCATAAGACAACAAAATAATACTGCATGATTCTATTTTATTAATATAAAATATCATTATGTTGTTATATAAATAATAAAATTTTAAATAAATATCTTTGTTTTATAAAAATTGAAACAATTTATTCATCATTTGTAAAATATTTTTTTACTTATATATGATATAATTATATCATATTTTCATTTATAGGATCCCAATATTATATATATAGTTTTTTATTTGAGTTTATTATTTAATTGGCCAATTTTCAATTCATAAGGGTCCCATTATTATTCAAAATTCTAAATTACTATTCATAAAAATTAAACTTATTATAAAAATAAAAAAAATTAAACGAAGTAAATTATGATGTTATAGTATCAAAATTAATTTTTGTTTTACAATTTTTATTTTATAAAAGTGTAAAAATTTATATTTAAAACAACTACACAATTAAAATTTGCGAAAACTATTTTTAGAAAAATATATACCATTTCTGTGTAAAATTATATTTATTCTAATCTTAGGTCTCTAAAAAAATTAGGATGAATGTAAAACGATTTTATTGGCTATATAATATATAAAATTCTATACTAATATTACTTACTTCCATTTTTACTGCTACGATATAATGGTTATGATAAAATAATGATATTTAATTGTATATCATTATTCATTAATGGTTGTTGTTATATGAAACCTATGTTGTTGATGAAAATAAAATTATAAATATAGTGATAATAAAATCATGGGATGTTAACAAAACCCATGGAATTTATCAAATATTTAAGTTTAAATATATTTAATTTAATTGATATCTGGAATCACACTCAATATCTTGTTTAAAAATAATGAAAATATATCAAAATATTAATATATGAAAATTATATATTTTTTTAATCATTTAATTTTTTTCGTGGGTTGAATATTTTGGGATATTTTGAAAAAAATATTTATTTTTTAGTGAATAATTATAAATACTTATTTTTATAATTTTATTTATTTTTATAAAATCATGTATTTAAAAAAAATGTTTTTATTTGTTAATAAATTTATATAATAACAATTTAATTTAAATTAATCTAATTAATTCAATTAAAATGATTATTTTATATAATTTTTATATTAGTCAATTATAGTTTTAAAAAGCATTTTTCTATAAAATAGATTTCCATTATATTTTAAGGGATTATTTTTTATTTAATTTATGAAAATATTTAGTATTGAATTTCAGAAAATGGATTCCCCATTTTAAATCCATATCTTGAAATTTTGAAATAAAATTATGTTTGTTTACAGGCATTATAAATAGTTACTCTGGAAAAATTTATTCCAATGGTAAATAGATTATTGTTTAATTATGGTAATGAATAATGAAATAACAATTTTAAAATTTATCAAGAATTTGAAAATATTAAATTTTATGCAATAAAAATAACCATATCAATCCCAAATTTGTATATATTGAATTCGAATTCAATTATAATTTGATAACCAAAATTAATTTATTTTAAGTATTTAAATTCCCATAATTCAACACATATGACATTAATATATCTATTTTTTACATATGGATAGAAATAAAACATTTTAAATTAGAAATTTTTATTGTAGAGTTCAATAGACTTTTTCTGAAGTTAATTTTTTTTTTAATTTTTAGTTGTGAAATAAAATCCATAAATACTAACAGAATTCTTATGTAATGATTAGAGATATATTGTTAATGATTTGAAAAAAATATAAATGTAGTATTGGATTTCATATTTATAGATAAATAATAATATTAATGATATATATAAAATATTATAGTATTTTGAATATTTATGTGCTATATCTATATTTTTCTTGATGTCCTTAAATTCCAAATAATATAATAGTTTAAAAAATTCAATTAGTGATATTTTATTGAAATCTTATTTTATAAAATTATATAAAATTCAAAATAATCATGAAATAGGATTATGGGTATAATATATGAACCACAACCAAATTCATTGTCAACTTGTTTTCCATGCTTCACCTTATATGTAAAAGTTTAACATTTTAATTTTTGAGGAGTTAGAACCATGGGTTTGGTAAAATGGATAACGAAGCTATTATTTAAAAAGATACTTTTTTAAATAATATTTAAAACTATCTAAATATTTTTTAATGATTAAATTAGTACCTCATTCAATTTATATAATAAAAATATAATTTTTTAAAAACTATCCCATGAATGTGACTTTATTATGTTAAATATTTTTTGAAATTAGAAATATTCTCCAGTATATTCTTATAAAAGGACACCCCTCTCTCTTTTCATTACACCACATTGAGAAATATTTCCAGAAAACCCCCAAAACATTATTTATAAAACATTTATATCCTTTAATTGTAGGTTACAGTATTATTTCAATTAAATTATAATTTCCTTAATAAAGTATCAAAAAAAATTCTAAATAAGAGGTAGTCAACATTATCTACACATTTAATTGTATATCATATTAAACATCATACAAATATATATTTAAAAATAAATAAATAATAAATAAATTATCTTTAATATACATTTTTGTTATTATGATTATGTTAAAACCTCTTTCAACTGATTTCCTATTCCACAAAAAGATAAACAATTTCTCATGCGTATGTGCATCAAACTATCTCCACATACAAGTTAAATTCGTTTTTCATTATCATTTTATTTTTATGGTTATAAATATGAACACATTAAATATATATTATAACTATTATATAGTTATAATGATTAAATTATTAAATGGATGATAATAATGATAAATTTAGTTTATTTTTTCAATAAATATTAAATAATTATGATTCTGGAAATGTGAATTAATATTTATCAATATTTTATTCCATCTTTTAAAAATAAAAAATAGTGATCAAGCGTACGCATGGCCCAAAATCCACAAAAACTGTTTAATTAAAATTTTTATCTCAATATTTTCTAGATGAATTGAGATATATATATATATATATACATATATATATTTAATACATATAATAGTAAAATTATTTTAATAATTATGGCTATAATTTAATTAAATCGATGTACAATGATTAGAACTACCGAATCAGAATTTACATTATAAGTGACATTTTTGACTCCGGAAAATAAGGATTTTATTAAGGAATTATTTATAAAGGGGTGTTTAAATATTAAAAGTTCATCATATATGATGTAATATTTATATATATAAATATGTTATAAATGTATGATAAATTTAAATGTATTATAAATGAGGTTTTATGTAACATCCCAGCCCATGTGGCATAGACAAGTTCCCATAATCGATCTATCACAATACCTTTAGCTCAACTCCCCATACGTCGGAGGCTACCAACTAGTATATAGCAGTTAATATCAATTATGGGGAGACTATAATCACTATTAATTTATTAATACACCATCTTAAATAAATAATAAATTGAATAATATCATATAACCATGAACATTACTAATATATCATGATAATCAAACTAGGAAATACAATATACAAAACTAAAGAATAAAATATGCCATGTAAATGAATGTCTCTAGTGTTAAAAACTAAACCTAAAATAGAGACACTAATGAATCCCCATGTATGTCTCAAAACATATCTAGTTCCTTCATCCATGCTCCATCCCACCTTTTCCATCTATATCATGGCCTTTTCCCATAACCTGTCTAGAAAACACATAGTTTAATAATGTACCAATCAGGCTCCATGAGTATGGTGTGAGTACAAACTAGTAGTGAACTACCAATGGTGTTTAATAAAGTATCCAGTAAAATAATAGTGTATTAAATTGTTGGAACCAAAATGAGTGAAAAGGAAAAGTATCCAATGATCACTCCAATGCCAGAAGGGTTTCTTCGCGAAGGACTTTAGCATCGTAGCCTTCACGAAGCCCCTCAGCACCCCAACCCTAAGTGTCCTTGTTGTCGCATGTTTCTCACAACGAGCATGAGTAATGTGGGATTTGGTTATTCGATAACCAATGCATCCTCCCAAGGACACTTTAGTGTGTATGCCCTAATCCCCCCATCCAATATATGTGGACCTTGATCCATTCCCCTTTTCAAGAAAGGTACGTATGAAGCCTCCATGGGGATCACTCCCAACACCCATCGGTCCAGACCACTTCACATCGGTTCCCGTTATTACCGCATGATGTTAAATTGTATACCCCCTTCTGAACAACATGGACATTGATCATTTCCCCTTTCAGAGCAAGGTATGTAGTAATCCATCCAGGGAATCAAGCCTAACACTAATTGGTCTCGATCACTTCACATCATCTCACCTTCATCTCGTATTACATTAAACAATATCCACCATTTTGAATAGTGTGGACTTTGATCCTTTCCCCATTTTGAGAATGGTGCGTATCAACCCTCCACGAGGATTAATCCATACACTCATTAGTCTCGACAACTTCATGCTACTTCAAAATCATCCCGTATGCAGTTAAAATATATCCCCCCATCCAAACTACATGGAGATTGATCATTTCCCCTTTTTGAGAAAGGTATGTGTAAGCCATCCCTGAGGATCAATACCAACATCCATCGGTCCCAAAAACATTACATCAGCTCACCTTTTACCCACATGATGTTAAGCTGTATACCCCCTTCCAAACTACATGTACATTGATACTTGCACCTTTCTGAGTAAAATACATAAGAAGCCTCCACAAGGTTCAAACCCAACACCCATTGGTCCTGACCACTTCACATCGGTTCAACTTCGTCCCACATTACATTAAACTGAATCCCCCCTTCTAAACAATGTGGACATTAATTCTTTCCCCTTTCTGAGGAAGGTATGAAGGAATCCTCCATGAGGTTTTATCCTAACACCCATCGGTCCTAACCAAATAACATCGGTTCACCCTCATTACACATGTTGTTAAACTGCATGCCTATTTTTGTCCTACACGATGCTAAACTATATGTATATGAACTATGTGGGTTTTAATCCATGTCCCTCTTGACATTTTATGTTGGAAACCTCCTTCAGGTTTGTCCCCAATCTACAGTAAGCCATTGTATTCACCTTTGTTGGGATCCAACAATATAATCTACCCATAGGAGTAAGATCAATATTAGGCAACTAACCATGCATAAGCGCCCAGCCTCATCTTCGGGATTCTATCCTCTGCACACACCCCGATCCTATGACTCACCCAGAACGATGTCAGATTGGATCCCTTTCTCCTAGGCAGGGTACCTATAAAGCCACAATGAGGTTCAACCTCAAAAATTGGTAATCCATTATGTCCCCTTTTCTTGGACACACATCCTTGGTCCATCCTAGTGGAATTAGACCAACACTTGGACTACTAACCATGAATATTCTCCATTATGACTATGTTTTGTTTTGCTTTGTGCACAACTCGATTCTATGACCCCATCCTCATCTATGTGAACTTTTAATCCCTACCATGGGGATATTTTAGAAGCTTCACTTATGTTCGATCCCATTACCCATGTCCCTTCCTGGTCTCTTCCTTAGGCCTTGGCGCTTCGGGATGGTATTGACCGAACCTAGAGGATCCATTTCTTCTAGGTCCCATCCATGAATCCATTTTCATGGGTCTCCACCTCAAGTGTTCCATCTCCCTACCGAACTACATGGACATTGATTCCCTACCATTAGGATACATAATAAGACCCTCTAAGGCTCATTTCTAAGCATAACATCTCATTCACGATGGTTCCATCCAATTCCTCCAATCCACTTCACCCAACACTCTATCATCCATCTTGGTTCATAACCGAGCCTCCACATCCCGGTAAAATCATTTCATCTATTCAGGCATCTAAATATGGGTAAGCCCCACACAATCCATAACCATCCAACAAAGAGTGACCCTCTTACGATGGGCTGCTATCAATGCATAATCCCTAGATTGTATCTAGATATTTTTCCTTTGTGTATGTCCTGATTCATCACCCTTACAAACTACATGGGATTTGATCCCTATATTTTTAGACAAGGTACACATGAAATGTCCTTGATGTTCAATCCCAGCTAATGGTAAACCCTGGCATTCCCTTTTGTTTGTACCCAAGAATACATAGATCAATGTTAATTGGACATTTTGATCCACTCATCCAATGAACCCCTTGGGTGCTCCCTCTTAGGGATGTTCCAATCTGGTCCAATTTTACCAGTGTTCCGATCTGTCTGGTCTATCTCTACTAGATGATAAACTCGTGGAATCCCTTGTGTTAATCATGGAAAGCTACGGAAAACCTCAGGGACATTCCTATGGAATATAATTCCATGCACTTGACATGGGATGCCTCAGTTTCTAAAACCTTTATTAACGCTATCCTAAGTTGAAGAATATGATACACATCAATATTTCAGTGTCCAGACACCCCAGTGATGTCCAACATGACTAATCGCCCAATCGAAGGTTTCTACCCTGACATGATGACTTTGAATTCCCAGATAGAGTCAGTTCAACTAATATACATCCACATGATATGGTAACAAGAATAATAATCATGAACAATATCTTAATCATTATGGGAGACATGAACTAGGCAAGGAATTTTGAGGAGGAATCCACAGAAGGATGGGCTGAAATCCCATCATCTTGTTTCGATCAAGGAGTAAATTTCCCTAAATAAATGAAAGAATATACTCACCTTTGGAAAAAGAGAATGTAGAGAAATAGTGTAGAACATCCTCAAAGAACTAAAATGATCCATAGTGAATGTGTTGGAAATAGAAATGGTGAATCTGACGTGAATATCTTCTCTTCAATGTAGAGATTAGTAGAGTTTTAGCCATCAGTGGTTAAGTATGTCATCGTATCTAGTTATCATATACTAGGTACCACCTTGCAAATAGTGGTTTCAATGTGAAACTCACCAGAGATTAGAAAATTTGAATGTTCGATATCCCGGTATGCAACACCATTATCTTGGATCCATATTACCAATAATGGGATACAGAATGGTTCAGGTCAACATAATATCTCTTTCCTTCTTTCATCACAAATGGTTGAATCTTATTGCATTGCAAGACCATAGCTAGTAATGCCAAGAAACCAATCATAACCCCCTATTGATGCAAGGGATGGGGTGAAACCAATGTGGAAATCCGAAATAGCTCCATCTCTCATACGACAGCCTCCACATCCACAACCCCTAGGCACCCACGACCCATACCACCATTTGAACGCATTCAGAGGTGGGTGATTAATGAACTCATTTGATGGTATGTGGAATAAGGGATTATACCAACTCTGTATATGGCCTAATAGGACCTATAGGATTCTACACCACTCCTTCTCTGCCATCGCCATGGGATGTGTAGGGAGCCACTACTCCCAACTCCAACCTACAACTATTTCTGGATCCCCACCCTGGAACGATTTGATGACATTCTCCCTTATTACAATGATGTGAGGAATGCCCAATCAATCCCAGCTGTGATACCATCCCAGGGGCTGCCAAGGAGGGCCCCCACTAGGCTGCATTTGCACCACCACCCGGTCTCATTGGATGATGAGAAGGTGAGTTGTACACATGCACCCATAGCCTCAGTTTGGTAATCCCGATGCCAACGTCAGGTTCAAGATAAGGAGGGTTCCCCCTGGGGGGAATCATCATCAATGGTGATAGTGGATGGTTCCACCACCAATGTGTACCATCAATTCCCCATTTATAATAAAGATAGGAACTTATATACCTGACCTGATTTGAGACCCCAAATTCGGCATAGAAATGTTGGGACGACTCTCTTGGTCACTGACACAGGTAGCGCCCATTGTGGAATAACCTAGGACAATGATGTCCAGCATTAAGGTCCTCTTCATACCACCCACTATGAGAGAGCAGGTCCTCCCCTCTCCTATGCTCAGTATGGAGGTCCTCCCCATGCCCGTTATCCCAGGTACGAAGTTATTCCTCTTATTAGTGGTCATAGATGTGAGGATCCTCCTCATCTAGTCAACAAACAGTGCTGGGGTCTTCCCCACGTTCTAACCTCCATCGATGAAGGTAATACTCATCCTAGAAATCATATAAGAGGTTTTATTCCTCACATAATTGGAATCCAATGTAGTGGTCTTCCCCGTGTTCATTTTGACCAGTATGATGGCCCACCTAATACTGTCACAACTAATGGAAAAAAGGAATGTACTGCCAATACTCGCACCAGCTCTGGCAGATTTCCTACATACTCCAACATTTCCCACTAGGATTTCCTCCACATGGAATCTAGTGTACATGGTGGTCCTCCCCATGTTCCCTTTGACACATGACTTGGTTCTCTTCACACCCCATCTCACCCAGGTAGAAGGCCTCTTTTCCCCAACATCAGTATATCTGAAGGTCCTCCTCGTGTCGAAAACCTACCCACTAATAATGAACCATCCTAGGGTAGGAGGGCCGGTCACCCGTCCCAAAGGAATAACATTGAAAAGTTTCAAACAACAATTAATACCATCTTCTTTTTAGATTCCATGGCAGAATGAAATTCAATAAAGGAACCCTCACCTCTATATTCTATGTTAGGGATGGGGCTGGAACACGGTGTATAAGCCTCAAATTTCCATTATATGAGGTTAACCATATTCTTCCCTCCCTATGATGATACATAAGGAAGGAGGATGATTTGACCAATTTTTAGGGTTTGTCCATGAAATCCTCCCTACTGTCAATAGGATAATTCTATACCTCAACCATAGATAATGGAGAGTTGTTCTAGGGACCAATAGAGGATGTGAAATGGAATGAACCATATTTTGTAACCACTTCCCTTAAGCGAGATGTTTTAGTTTCTAGTCCTTCTTAAAATTATTGTGCAACATAATCATTGCATTACTCTAAATAGAGTAAAAGATTTTGTGGATTGTAAGCTTTCTCACCATATTCTCCTATGGATATTCTACCATCTAAACTTTCCACTTAAATTCCATTACTAGTCCTTCATCTGCCCCCTATCGATGAATGGGGGAACCAAGGGTCGGATCTTATGTCTTAGTTGAGGAGCTTGTGGGATATCCTTATTGAGGATAATTTCCCAAAGATGTTCTTGCTTGTTTCAAACACAATCTTCTGTATGTTGGGATCCGTAGCCTAGAAGGAGGTTGCATGATTTCAAAAAACACTTTGGGTGATGCACTTCTGTCTCTATAATAGGAGAGTGGATTTCCCAAAGAGACAAGATCATTTTGAAGATATTGGATAGAAATTCTGCATGGTCTGCTTGGATACTCACCATATGTCTCAGGGCCTTGAGTCGTCCGGCCTCCATAGGAAACTCCAATAATAATGTGTCTAGAGGATTAAAAATATCAACATAATTATTAAGGAGGCTTCCCCACACGTTTAGCTTAATGGATGGGGTAGAATGTGTGAATTTACATCATTTCTATCTAGATCCATCATGACATGCAAGGCGATGTAGAGGATATGCCTTCTAGTACGGTCATTGTTCACAAGGTCAACCTACATGAGGGAGACAATGATCTAGAGGTCCATGAAGAGGACATACCCCCGGGGGTGCTACCCCTATTAGATCCATTATGGAATTTTTACTCATTAGAAGAGATATTTATTGGGCCTTTCTCCACAATTTGTGTTGTTAGCCCTGGGTGGAAATCCAAATAAGGTCAAAGATCATTTTGGGGATGTCAAACCCTCCAACTCGTCCGGATCGATACAAAAGATAGAAGATGACCCTAGTGAGGTAGTGTTGTGTCAACAGCTCATGGAGCATAAATATATGGTTTGTGACCTTCCAATTGTATGTTTCATAGAATGGTGACCAGACTACAATAATCCTAGACCAGGGAAGTAGGTGTAGGTACACACTCCCCCCCAGAGAGTTTCCTTTTATTGAAATTTACCATCCTACCCACATAGATAGGGTAGATGTTGGCTAATATAGAATGTGGGACTGATATGACTTTCCAAATCCACATGAATTGCACGATAACTGTCATCAATACCTAACTCATGTTCCCCCAGCTACACCGTAGGTCATTCTCCCCAAAGTATCACAATTCATCGCACCAACTACTCAATATGCTGCTGGGCCTTCTTGTCAAGTTGAAGAATAGTGTAATGCACTATTTATCAGGGATCTTCATCAAGACAAGAACCCTAGACTAGATGATCGATTGGAAGCATTAATTTTTCATCTCAAGGATTTGGAAACTCAATAGGTTGTAATTCTACTTGATGGCATGCCATTTCTAGCATTGGTAGATATTATGCCAAAACCTGCTCATTTGGGAAAATCTACCTTTTACACCTTAGATGGGATGGGTGACCACTTACATCATCTATACTACATCATCACAAGTATTGGACCCATTCAGCGGACACCAGCGATACAAGATACGGCCAAACTCTAGTGTTTCGTACAATCATTGGAAGGGGCCGCATTTTTCTACTATAGCCAGCTAAAAAATTTGGTTAGTAGCTATATGGGAGGATCTTCATAGGATTTTTCTTTAATAGTTCATCTCCATCCCACAAAATATGACTATTTAAAACCTCATTACGTGAAATAAAAGGCCTAACAAGCATGTCACAGACTTTAATGCCTAGTGGAAAGGACTCACCTACTCCCTAGATATGCCACTGACTCAAATAAAACTGCTGACAATGTGTGTACGGAATGTCAAAACACAACTGGTTCCCACCCACATCATGCATGACTACCTAGGGAGATTTCAGGATTACTCTCACAACGTAGCTTATAGAAGAAGCCTTATAGTAGGATATGTAGGCATGTATTTTTCCTCCTATAGTTTCTATGTGAAGGAATGATAAGGCTGATCCTTCTGTGGTAACACATATTGAGGCCCCCAGGCAGCTGGAGTTACTACCAGCGGAGCCACCTCTACAATCTTGTAGATTCCTGCCCCCTCAGGCATATCCTTCAACCCAACAATGACCACCTCCAAATCTGTAGGTACCCCAACATAATGTTACCCCACCACCTAAGAGAGATTACGCGGTTCTACCTCCTCAGTTGGCTCCTCAAGCCCCTATTCAGGTCCAGGCTCATAGACCCCCTTTCTGAGATAGAAGAAACCATACCTACTCATTCAATGAGACTCAGGTTCCCGGTTATTTCCAATGAACCTTGGAACCTAGAATTCTGTGGTGGATGATATGGAGGAGTCCTGATGAGCTAGATCTCACTAAGTGGTAGCAGGTTCCTAACTGCGGGTCCCAAAAATATGACAACTGGATGTTTTTTAAGGTATTTTCCCAGGCCCATGTTATTATATGTGCATTTTAGAATCAACTGAATCCTTTCTAGGTCACTATGTCACTCATAGCCACTACATCTGTATCGACATCTCAACCTTCCTCCTCTATGACGGTAAAGCATCAATGTCTCAAGGAAAAACAAAGTCTCCCACTGATGTCATCGTCATCCTATTCTCAAATCAATTTCATGCCCCCAGAGCTGGAGAATTCCCCTTGAGTCCTCGTAGTGATGGAGGATTCTTTAGCTGATGATCAGGGGAATTCTTTGTTTCTTACCATGGAGCTAGTAAAACCCTACATGCTACCTCAAAAAAACTAGCACCTGATGGATCCTCCCAACATCCCCATCTGACACCAGTGTAGACGTAGCCATGGATATATGAGTCTTCGAGAGGCATTTCCCAATGATTGTAGCCATATTGTGAAATCCACTGAAACCAGACAGCATGACCATCATAGAGCTCAGAATGTGAAACCTCTTCATCTTGTTTCCCCAGATCAACCTTCAACATCAATTGTACTGCTCGATTAGTCAGATCAACCAAGAACATGATACAATCAGAAATGTTCTTTTTAAGATCAACATGTATCGTATATACCTTATCTAGTAGTCACTACACGCATTTCTTATAGTGAGCATTGGGTCATTCACAGCACCAGTAGTCCACTGAATCAACCAGAAGAGCCCGTCATACATTCCACTAAAAAATGAACTCATGTCAGCAGAAGATCATGCTTGGGACATAAGTATGATATTATTAGGCATCTTGAACGCATTCATATGAGCCATTATATCCTATAGGATCATCACCTCTCATCAGATATATGTGATTCCCTTAATAAGGATTTATAAATCCCCCTCCTATTTGAGATAGAGGTTGCAGCCGCAGAATCCATCCATGCTGAGATAGCTGAGCCTACAAAATTCCAGGCCATTATATATTTCTATGGAGAAGATGAAGGAAATCTAGTACAAGGGAAAATATTTCCATTGTAAAGAATTTTTCATTTCAACAATGTAGAGATTATTCCTTCCTTAATGACACTATCTCAGGATTAATCTTATCCCAACATAGACACTCCATAAGATGCGATTGTCCAAGGCTAATTTGAGTCCCTATGACCAGAAAATTCAATGTAATGATAGGATGAAAAAGACAAGAGTTTGAAATATCCACCTAAATACCAACTTCTAGTGCCTAGTTTATAGTACTGAGTTTGTGGTTATCTCAAAGGACACTACTTATAAGAACATGGTTAGAATTCCATGACCTCAATTGAATGCTACAGTCCCTTCTTCATATCCCGAATGACTTATGTACTCCCTTAATGGTCGAGTAGGTCTACTCCAAGTTGATTCATCTCCCATTTCCTCCTGTGAATATTGATACCTTGATGCTAACTATTAAAAACAAAAGGACAAACATACTCAGGAAAACGAGGTTGAACACGCTATGTCTGTGATAGACCCATGAACAAACAATGATGATGCCTACATTTTCGTGATCCACCGATTGGAGACCACGACTCTTGATGTTGGATAATGATTTGTTTTCTATCGAATGAGGGGGAAGCACATTCCCTTGTCTATGGGAAGACAAATGATCACAATATATTCCTATAAAAATCCGGATCGGTGGATCCCAGATCCCCTTAGTCCCAAAAGGTATCGGGATGTCTGCCCCATGCAAATGACAATAAGACATACATGCTTGTTTCATTGGGATGGGAAAAATTGGATCAAGATTACATGACAACATTTCTTTTATATCATCACTAGTTGGCCCTTTTTCTTAATGTCAGATGGGATTGGGTCAACAACTCTCATTTCAATGGTTTTGGAAGTACTTGAGTTCCCTGATGGGACGTCCACTACCACTCAGGCTACTGCCAGTGTCCCGTCGGGATTTGTTGACTCGGAAGAATTTTCTCCTACCAAGGATCCCTTATACTTCAATAATGAAGAGGATTTAGAGGACTCTCCTCCCTCTTTTGAAGAGCATGTCCCCACTACAATCTATGAGTTCGTATATGTTATCTTTTGAAATGAGACAGATTCAAAACCCACATTGATCGTCACTGTTATGCCTGTCAGAGAGAAACATTGATACATGGAATTCCTGAAGCAGCATCGTGATATATATTATAGGAGTAATGAAAAGTTTCTAGGAATAGATCCTTATGTCTATGTCCACCACCTCAGTCTTCTATAATTTCATCACAGGTTCAAAAAACATCCCAGAAAGATGTACCCATCTCACTATGTCGTGGTTGAGGCCAAGGTTGATCAGATCATTATATCTATCTTTTCCAAGGAGGTCCACTACCACAGATGGTAGGAAAACATTGTCCCCAGCATGTAGAAGAATGGAAATGTCAGAGTCTGTATAGACTTCTGATATCTCAACCATCACTAAATGTAGGATTACATTCTCCATTCTATAATGAAACTATTGAATTTTTCCACCGCTGTGTTTCAGGCTATCTCATTTATTAGTGGGTATTTTAGATGCAATAAAATATGAATGGGCCCAGATGATAATGATTCTACAGCCTTCTAGGAACCACAGTGTACTTTTTATTACCTGGTAATGGACTTAGTTCTATGGAATGCTAGTTACACCTATGAGTGTGACATGAATAACATGTTTAATCAAATCATCAAGGCATTTGTGGGATGCTACGTGGACGATCTGGTTTCCAAACTCACCAACACTAGGACCATCTCACTGATCTCAAAAAAGTGATTGGCTGCCTCTGATCCCACCATCTGAAGATGAAACCATCAATGTGAACCTTCAAGATCACCATCGTAATGTTTATTGGTTTCATTTTCAGATATATAGACATTGAGATTTATCCAGAGAAGACCAAGGCCATTAGTTATATGTCTCCTCTAAGAAACATTTGGGATGTCTGAGGCTTTCAAGGACACTTTTCCTATATATGTAGATTCATTGATAATATGGCTGGAAAGTGTTATCCCTTTTACCATCCCATGAAGATAGTTGTTGATTAATAGTGGGATGAGGATTGTTAGATAGTTTTTGAGGAAATAAGGGAGTACCTATTACATCCTCCAATCATGATGCCCCCCATTTCTAGAAATCCGATGTTCCTTTATGTTATCTCTTGTGAATGATCCCTCAGTACCCTTCTCTCCTAGAAGAACAATGAGGGAATGGATAATAGTTTATACTTTATCATCCACATGCTCCTCGATAGAGAGAATATATACTATTATATAAATATTAATTAACATGATTTAGTGTTCGTAGTGTAGAAATTGTGACATTACTTAAAACACCATGAGATACAGCTAGTGTCCTGAGTGGATCCACAGATGTACATTATAGACTGCCCCATGATGATAGGCCATCTAGCTTGGTGGAAGTGTTCCTCCAGTAGTTCAACATCATGTTTTTCCCCAAAACATTTATCATGTGATAGGCATTGTAAGACATTCTTTCCAGCCATCCATCTCTCGTGGATCAGTCTCTCAATCTATATTTTCTAGATGAAACAACCCTTTAACTAGATCAATCCATTCCATGTTGCAAAAAGTTCTATTAAGGTTTATCCTAAAGCCCTATCGGCAGAAGAATCAATGATCCTAGACTCAACAGAGTGGGTATGGGTGTCTTCTTCATCATACAAGTGAAATCTTTCCTACTATATTCAAAAATATTGTCAGATGGGTTGTACCAACAATGATACAGAGTACTAAGCTCCCATTACTGGTCTCGAGCTAGCCCTTGAGATCAACGTTCCCCACTTGCATGTGAAAGGGGGATCTAAAGTAGTCATCAAAAAGATAAATGATGACTACGTCATAAGGATGCGAGAGATCATACCACTGTTAGAACATACCTATCCTTGAATTTCATAGTTCTTATCTCGGCTAGATTCTATTCATGTCCCTCATTTTCAAAACGGCCAGTCCAACACCTTGGCCAGGATGGCCACCTCTCTTATAGAGCTAGATCATGATTATTTTATTATTCAGGTGGTTCATCAGAGAGTTATCACTCCCATTACTCCATTTGATGATGATAGCCTACAGGTCATCCACATTACTACAAGTTCTGCCACATTAGGATTCTTTGGTCCTCCTACAATACTGTTGGAGGGGTCTTCTAACTAGAGGACCCCCTTTATCAAGTATCTCCTGCACTGAAATCTATTATTAGATCAATCAGAGCATGAGAAAATTTGAAGGCGCGCATTTCAGTTCAACCTCCAGAGTGGTCCCAACCATGATAAGATGATTTACAGTAGCGGGCTGTATGGGATTCTCCGTCATTGCATTCAAGGAGGTTTTTATTTCTCATGTCATTAAAGAGTTTCACATCGGTTCTTGTAGGAATCCTCAGATAGGGCCAAAATGCTATCACCAGATCAAGTGAATGGGGTATTTTTGTCCATCCATGATCGGTGAGTACATAATGATTTCCAAGAGGTTCCAAGTATGAAAAATACATGATAAAATTATGCATCTTCTTCTAGAGCCTCTTCACACAACCAAATACTCTTATCCCTTTGTGGTTTGGGTACTTGATTTAATGGGACAATATCAAATGGAAATAGCTCGTTAGTGTATGTTCATCATGACCGCTATAGATTTATTTTCCATGTCAGTAGAGCCAATTCATCTCAAGCAAGTCAAGGCCCATTCTATAATTGTATTTATGAGCTCCAATATCATCTACCATTTTGGAGTCCATCATGTCGTCCCCACTAATAACAACACCAACATTAGAGTATCTGAACTGAAGAAGTTGTTTTCCATGAACAACACTTATTTTAAGCTTACCTATAACTATCATGCATAAGAAAATGGTTATATTGAGTATATTAACAAATTCCTCTCAAATATTATGTTGAAGATGGTTGGTTGAACAATAAGAATTGTCTAGATAAACTCCCCAACTCTCTCTCAAATTATCGAACGTCGACTCGTAATTCCACTAAGGTGACCATATATTTGGTGGTGTATGGAACAGAGGCAGTAATACCCATCGAGATTATGTTTCCTTCATTATGAATATATATATATGATCTAAATACACCTGATAATATAGATTAAATTTTTTTCATTGAACTAGAAGTGCACAATTAGAACAAGATTTTTTTCCTGCACAATCTAAAGAGGCATTAGAACAAGATAGCCACAACATTCAACAAGAAATATCCTCTCCGCTCTTTCTTACACGGTGACATGGTATTGTCCCCGATAACTGTTACACCCCAAGCATACACTATACGTTTCCCTTCGAATAATGCAATGGTGTGCATTGTACGCAACTTCGAGATTCTAACACACCACAACTAATCAAACTAGCCGTTATGAATAGTAATACCTATTTTTTAAAATTTTATAAATTCTATCTCTCAAAATGGACTTCATTTTTGGATTCGGAATATCGAATTTATCCTAGGGTGAAATTTTGGAAGTTTTCGGATAACACTTATATTTTGATGAATAGTGAAAATTACTAAATTTTAATTAAAATAACTTTTTAAATCAAAATAATTTATAGTAATGAATTATATTATTTGAGTGGTTTTAATGTATAATTAGAATATATTTTACCATTTTTTCCAATGGTGTTCATTAGAATTAATTTCACTTTGACATTGGACCTAAACAATTGTCAATCTTTTGATATATATTGTTTCTTAAAAACACGCTATTTGTTGTGACAGCGGGAATTAATTATAAAATTAATTAATGCAACTTATATGTTTGGAATTTTGTAAAATAGACATTATTTTTGAATTTGGGATATCAATTATAGCTTAGGGTGAAATTTTGGCATTGTTCTGAAAAACATCAATTTTTGATAAATAGTGAAACTACTAAGTGGTCGTTAAAATACTGAATTTTTCATAAAACATAATTTTACCGCTTCTGTGAATGGAATTTCGAAAATCCAAGAGACACGGTTAATATCAAGAAGTAAAATGTGTTTCAATGGGATGAAAATAATTTTTGGTGAATAGTAACTTTTTACTTTTATTAACCACGTTTAAAAGTAAATGGGGTAATTAAGGGTAAAAATGATATTAATATTACCCTAACACATTTCCTAATTCTATTGGACAAGTGTATCGCGACCAAAAACAACCTTAGGAATAAAATATTATCATTTAGGTCCAATTGGATTAGATTAAGACATTTATTATTATTTTAATCAAAGAAGAGTTAAAAGAGTTAAAATCAATGTTTATTTACTAAAACATTTTTAATATAGGGTTATCGATAATAAAAATTCGATTGTAAATATTCTTTAGAAAGATAATAATATTTCCTACATAATAATATTTTATTTATAATTTTTAGATATTAAATAATTTAATTTATTTATGAAACAATGATGATGCAGTATTTACCATAATAGTGAAAAATTAGAATAATTGTTATTATAAATACCCAAATAAATATAATTTTAGACTTTTTATGAATTAAAATAAATTTATAGGATAATATGACATATTATTATTGATTTAATTGACTTTTTTAGAAGTATTCATTCTGTTATGAGTTTCACCAAAATCAACTATATAATAGTGTCAAAATTGACATAAAAGTATTTTTTAAAAAAATATTATATTATTAACTGATATTAAATTCCTAAAAATCTAAGATTCGGCCAAAAGACTTATATCATGATAGGTATGTAATTAATGGACCACTTGGGGGTCTCTTGTCTGTATATAGTACGTTTATTAGCTATATAAAATAAAAATACAAAGTGACATGGTAAATGTTAAACTAATTAACTAAGAGTTAATACTAAAATATAAGGTTAATATAGTGACCCAAACCTGTCTAAATTATATTGGATGAATGGTTTTAGACCTATCCCCACCTTAACCTTTGAATAATAAACTTTGGAGCCATTAGAAACCGAATATGAATTTATTATAAAATAATATTTCTAGCTTTTCCAAAGGTGCCCCTCACCCCTCTTATAAAAGGGAACTCTTCCTTCTCATTTATTCACACCATAAAAGCCTTTTGATTCGGCCAAAAGCTGCCCAAATACTCTCCCAACATCCCTCAATACAACCTAGATGCATTAGTTTTATCATAAAACCAACCGAAGGAGCCCTTTTGATCAAATCAACAGGAAGAACCCGAAGAAGAGGTAATGTTTTCACCACCCCTTTTCAAGTTCCTTTCTTCTTCCACTTCTTCTTTATTTGTTATTACCATTCTAAAATAACAACTCCAGTATCTTATATATAATGTGATGTTATTATAAATATGGTACAACCATATTCAGTATTCTATCCCCCCTTTGAATAACATGTCACCATACGTGCGTACGTACAGCTTACCGTCTCCACGTCGTGGTGTAATTGTTATTCAATATATTATTATTTGGGTGGGTATAATAATGATGTTTAACTCATTAAAATAATAAATATAACATGATAATTATTCTGTATATATTATATACCATCCAATTTTATATTATTTTAATATCAAAAGAATGATATTGTCGCCCGTGCGTACGTATGAACTACCGTCTCCACGAACGCGATGAGATTCATTCTTTATCATATCCACTAAAGTATAATTATCTTTTGATGATTTAAAAATAATTTTTACGCACTTGATATAATTCTGTATATGAATAAGATACAACTTATCCATGAAAAACAAGGCTTACGTAACAAAACATATAAAGGAAAATGAGTAAGTTAACACCCAAAATGATGATAATACTAAGATATTATTAACAAATAAATGTTAAAAGATCATATATGATATCATATTAATGTAAATGATTCTTTTAGAATTCAATAACAATTATTTCACCATTATACCGGAGGTTAACCTACCATCGACCAAGGAAAAATTACAATGTAAGGGGTTTCTTAACTCACTCTTAATTTCGTGAGAATTCCATTGTTTACCACTTAATTATTGCATGTGGTGTATGTGTACTAACCATGGTTGTGGTAATTGTGTAATATAATTTAATTCATGTATATTTACATCATCATTTTATGATCCTTCTTTCATGGGTGTATGTTTCGTATGTTACCAAATTAATAAGGAAATTTGATATTCCAATTTCAATTTATTCAGCTTTACGCAAACATCATTGATTATTTTACTCCGAGATTATGTGTGGAATCACTATTAATTTTCTTATGTCATAATTTACACTCCCCTTTCTTGTGTATATACTTTTGATACAGATAATCACTCCATTGATAATTTCTCAAGTCATCGATATAAATTTGATAAGAGTAATTTTAACTCATTCTCCATTTGTTGAGTTAAACATCCAATTCATTGGTGTTGTTTTTACAAGATTAAGTGTGAATGTACTTTGATTGTTTTACACTAAATATCAAATAATATTTAGTGTTTTTATATTTGTAACACATAATTTTGTCGTTGATTTATCCTTAACCTAAGGATATGGTCTTTATAAGAGAATTCATCTCAATTTACATTCCATTAAGACATCATTGTTGTTATACACCAAATAACTTTTATATGGTGTAAATAATGTAATTTGACATAGTATATAATGAATCCCTTTATTCTCATGATATTACAATGTTGTGATTACCTCAATTATTTGTATTCATGTGTCTCTCTTTTGGTTAGAATCTCTAACTAAAATACCATTTTTAAATGTTTTAAAGACATATTCAACTAAATCTTTCTCATTAATGTCCATGTTTTAAAAATGGTTTTAAGAATTTATTTATATGGACATTAATGTTTTAAAATTAAAACTCCTTTTAAAAAGTTTCAAAGTGGTATGGGACACTTTGATTCAAAAACGTATTTTTAAATGGCTTCTTGACAAATAGTGTGACTTTTAAATGTTTTCAAGGAAAAGGGGGATATTTCTCTCCAATAGTTTTGATAATTATTTTCATCGATGTCAACATCCTTAATTATTCTTGATTGAGGATAATGTGATACAATAAAATCTTCCATATTGTATCAAATGAGTTTTGTGTGACTATGGATGTGCTATTTTTATACCATTCATGGTTTGTGGTTAAAGTATTGACATTTCGTATGCTAGTTTTAATATGAATGTTTATGTTATGTTTAAACCTGTTCATATGAGGAATGCATTGGACTTAATAAGTGACGGGTGGAGCCCGCTATAGCTCCTCGATGCATCGGTAGGTCTCATGAGACAAACTAGTGTCTTGGCACAAGGCCTTGGAAAAATCTTATTTGTAGTCTTGGCACGAGGCCTTGGATATGTGGTTATGATAGATTGGAATTATGCATTCCATCATTATGAAAATGGTTATTGATATTAAATGTGATCATTTGACTAGTAGAATATCCATGTGAGTATGTAAATGGCATTATTTTATTTTATCTTTGCCATTTTATTCTGAAGTAAAAGTTTAAAAGGATTTTGATTTACTTATAAACTGCCTTAAGTGTTTGTGCTTATCTATGAAATATTCTGTTATAATGTTATCCTTACTAAGCATCTGAGCTCACCCCTTTCAATTTTTTATTTTTCCTAGGATTATGAAGAAGTAATTTATGAATGACCTGCAGGGATAGTATGAGAGGATATGAAGACAAGATGTTGTTGTAGTTTTTTTTACCTTATGATGTAATGTAAGACTTATGAATATATCTAGTGTTTCCAAGACTACTAAACTAATCGGTCTTTAGAGACTTAATCCTTTGTGATCATGCCAATGTTTTGTAATAATGCACCGACTCTTAGTATCTAGGGTCGGGGCATTACAATTTGTATCAGAGAAAGTTTAGTACAAACCTTGGAAGCTAGATTTAGATAAACTCTGATTAGAGCACATAGACCTAAGATGGACTTTGAGGATTAGTATAGAAGAACTTCCTAGAATTTTGGTATTGTATAGATTTTGTGAGTTTCCGAGAAATACATCCCTGTCTGGATACGAGCATGTAGAGGCGGCTCTGGCACAGATGTACCAAGGGGTAAAACCCGAAAACACCTCATTGATATAGACTCGAACGGGAACTGGTGCATGACACCGGGCCTTGCTTCACTCTTGGTTACGACACTCCCGGGGGATATGCTTAGGATAATTTAAATTTTATTTACAAACCGATTCAAAGTTTTATATATATAAGATGAGAGTAAATGACATTGGTTAATCCTAATGTGTTTCAAATTGAGAATATGGTGACATGTTAATATCTAAATTATTGTATGACTACTATTACTCACAAAATTCTTTATGGGTTTAGTCAATGGATGGATTCCAAGGAATTCATAGTGACTTTGAGAATGATGTACAAGGTGGGAACAATGGTGGCAATGAGAAACAAAATTGAATGTTGATAGGCGTAAAAGATATCGTCTTTATGCCAAATCAATTTTCCAAAAATATGATCAACAATATATATATTAACCAATTACCGGACTCAACAAAGAAGAGAAAGGTGATGAATGATAAAATCTCCAGTAGTGGAGACCATGGAGAAAGAAATCCTCAATTTCCATCATTCAGGAAATGTGGAAGGAGACACCCAGGAAAGGGTCTCAATGGGACAAAGAAATGATTTACGTGTGGGAAGGAAGGACATAAAGTGAAGAATTGCCGAAGAAAAAAGAAGAGTACTATGGAAGAAGATAAAAATGGTCCCAAGAATCCATTTACAGTCATTTTCTGTAAATGTAGGGGGCCTGACCATTACCCGAGTGAATGTCCTATTCTATAGGATATTTTCTTGGTCAAATAAGAAGCTATGTGGAAATAAATAATTGGATAAATGTTTAAAAATTATGAGTGATCCTTGTTGAAGGGTTTACTTTGGAATAATTTTCTCTTGAATTTGTAACCCTAACGTTTTCCATGTGAGACTGATATTTATGGAAGAATTATCTTTTCCCTTGTGGATATAGTTATAAATAACCATTTAGTTTTATATGATCATTGGGTTTGAGGCAGTTACAAATTATTATAATTTTGGATGAAAATGAAAGGTATGATATAAAATTTGTGGTTAAATTATTTTATGGTTATTTTGAGGAATTTATATAATTTTGTTAATGTTATAAAATATAGTTTTTGATAAAGGACAACACGTAGACCGTGTGACAACCCTTCGCGTCGGACAAAGCTGTGGGAATCGAACCCACAACCAAAGTGCGATTGGGATTTATCGCCTACCACTGGACTACGTGAAGTCCCTGGTTAGTGTGACTATTATTTTTAGCTAAATGATTTTATTGATCAACAATAATTTGATTTGGGATCTTATGTCTTATCAAATGAATACCCTTAGTATAGGAAAATGATTTGGTGATTATGTGATAAATGTTATTTTGGAAGTTGTTCACCTTGGTGTGAACACTATATGCCCAAGGAAAATAGAATAGTATGTGATTTCATTTTAGGAGTAATGGTGGTTTTTTATCTATGTTTTTATTATGGATTTATAGTGATTTGGGTTGTTTATGGAAATGATTAGGTTAATTAATTTTATGTATGTGACTTTAAGAGTAATTAATGAAATTTGGAGATACAATTTAACGTGGAAGACTACATTCTTAATAAGTTTTGGTCTTCAATATTAGTTTTTATTATATTTAAGGATTTTAAGGACAATTGATTATTGAATGCTATTTATTTAACTTTGGGGTATTGTTGGTTTAATTTTGGAAATTAAGATTAGTGTTTATTTCTCTCAAGGAATATCCTTTTGGGGGATCATTAGATCTTGTACTAACCATTTTGGTTTTGATTAATCTCTAAGGACAATGTAAATATATAGTTCATCCTTCATGGATCTTGTGATTCTATAGAAGTTTATTCTAGATCTTCCAGTGTGACCAAGTCTTCTTGAATACTCATCATTAAAAAAAATGACTTAGTGGTGGAAATTTATTAAAGAATGAAACTCTACCTAAAATGTAAGTATATATCTTTATATTCTTAGTCAATATCATAAATGAATGTAACCTAAAACAAAAAAATGTTGTCCGTTTACTTTCCTACTAGGAGACTAATGGTCGTTTGTCCCAACCCAAGTTTGTGGATTTCTTAATGTTAACTTTCTCCTGATCATGATTTTTATCCCACTAAATCAGAACTTGACACATAGTTTATCATCCATATCCATGTTATCCTACCTAGAATCTGAGTATGGGTTATCTTGGTTGACCTTTATACCTCTCTTTCTTTCTTTTAAAGTGATAGTTTTATTGACTCTTTTTCCGATGTGGGACTTTCCATTATATTCCTAAGAACAATTTTAAAAATAGTGAGGACACAATTTATTGATGGAGGGGAAAATGTAACACCCCAAGCTTCCACTATACGTTTCCCTTCGAATAATGCAATGGTGTGCATTGTACGCAACTTCGAGATTCTAACACACCACAACCAATCAAAATAGCCGTTATGAATATTAGTACCTACTTTTTGAAATTTTATAAATTATATCTCTCAAAATGGACTTCATTTTTGGATTCGGAATATCGAATTTATACTAGGGTGAAATTTTGGAACTTTTCGGATAACACTTATATTTTGATGAATAGTGAAAATTACTAAATTTTAATTAAAAACAACTTTTTAAATCAAAATAATTTATAGTGATAAATTATTTTATTGAGTGATTTTAATGTATAATTAGAATATATTTTTACCATTTTATCCAATGGTGTTCATTAGAATTAATTTCACTTTGAAATTGGACCAAAATAACTGTCAATCTTTTGATATATATTGTTTCTTAAAAACACGCTATTTGTTGTGACAGCGGGAATTAATTATAAAATTAATTAATGCAACATATATGTTTTTAATTTGGTAAAATAGACATCATTTTTGAATTCGGGATATCAATTATAGCTTAGGGTGAAATTTTGACATTGTTCTGAAAAACTTCAATTTTTGATGAATAGTGAAACTACTAAGTGGTAGTTAAAAAACTGAATTTTTCATAAAACATAATTTTACCGCATCTGTGAATGGAATTTAAAAAATCCGAGAGACATAGTTAATATCAAGAAGTAAAATGTGGTTCAATGAGATGAAAATAATTTTTGGTGAATAGTAACTTTTTCCTTTTATTTACCACGGTTAAAAGTAAATAGGGTAATTAAGGGTAAAAATTATATTAGTATTAACCTAACACATGTCCTAATTCTATTGGATAAGTGTATCTAGAACAAAAACAACATTAGTAATAAAATATTATCATTTAGGTCCACTTGGATTAGATTAGGACATTTATTATTATTTAATTCAAAGAAGAGATAAAAGAGTTAAAATCAAAGTTTATTTACTAAAACATTTTTAATATAGGGTTATCCATAATATAAATTCGATTTTAAATATTCATTAGAAAGATAATAATATTTAATACATAATAATATTTTATTTATAATTTTTAGACAGAAAATAATTCAATATATTTATGACACAATGATGATGCAGTAATTACCATAATAGTGGAAAATTAGAATAATTGATATTATAAATACCCAAATAAATATAATTTGACACTTTTTATGAATTACACTAATTTTCTAGGATAATATAACATATTATGATTGATTTAATGTACTTTTTTCTAAGTAATCATTCTGTTATGAGTTTCACAAAAATCAACTATTGAATAGTGTCAAAATTGACATAAAAGTGTTTTTAAAACAAATATTATATTATTAATTGATATTAAATTCCTAAAAATCTAAGGTTAGGCCAAGTGACTTATATCATGATAGGTATATCATCAATGTACTACTTGTGGGTCTCTTGGATGTATATAGTTAGTTGATTAACTATATAATATAAAAATACAAAGTGACATGGTAAATGTCAAACTAATTAAATAATAGTTAAAACTAAAAGATAAGGTTAATATAGTGACCCAAACCTGTATAAATTCTATTGTCTGAATGGTTTTCGACCTATCTCCACCTTAAACTTTGAATAATAAACTTTTGAGTCATTAGAAACCGAATATGAATTTATTATAAAATAATATTTCTAGCTTTTCCAAAGGTGCCCCTCACCCAACTTATAAAAGGGAACTCTTACTTCTCATTTCTTCATACCTTAAAAGCATTTTCGTTCGGCGAAACTCTGCCCAAATACTCACCCAACTTTCCTCACTACAACCTAGAGGCCTTAGTTTGATCATAAATCCAACCTAAGGAGCCCTTTTGATCAAATCAAAAGGAAGAACCCGAAGAAGAGGTAATGTTTTCACCACCCATTTTCAAGTTCCTTTCTTCATCCACTTCTTCTTTATTTGTTATTACCATTCTAAAATAATAAATCCAGTATCTTATATATACTTTGATGTTATTATAAATATGTTACAGCCATATTTAGTATTCTATCAACCCTTTGAATAACATGTCACCATACGTGCGTACGTACGGCTTACCGTCTCCACGTCGTGGTGTAATTGTTATTCAATATATTATTATTTGGGTGGGTATAATAATGATGTGTAACTCATGAAAATAATAAATATAACATAATAATGATTCTATATATATGATATAACATCCAATTATATATTATTTTAATATCAAAAGAATGATATTGTCGCTCGTACGTACGTACAGACTACCGTCTCCACGAACATGATGAGATTCATTCTCTATCGTATCCACTAAAGTATAATTATCATTTTATGAATTAAAAATAATTTTTACGGACTTGATATCATTCTAGATATGAATAAGATACAAACTATCCATGACAAACATGGCTTATGTAACAAAACATATAAAAAAATGAGTAAATTAACACCCAAAATGACGATAATACTAAGATATTATTAACAAATCAATATTAAAATATCATATATGATATCATATTAATGTAAATTATTCTTGTATAATTAAATAAAAATTATTTAACCATTATAAAGGAGGTTAACCTACCATCGACCATGGAAAAAGTACAATGTAAGGAGTTTATTAACTCACTCTTAATTTCGTGAGAATTCCATTGTTCACCACTTAATTATTGCATGTGGTGTATGTGTACTGCCCATGGTTGTATTCATTGTGTAATATACTTTAATTCATGTATATTTACATCATCATTTTATGATCCTTCTTTCATGGGAGTATGTTTCTTAAGTTACCAAATTAATAAGGGAATTAGATATTCCAATTTCCATATATTCAGCTTTACGCAAACTTCATTGATTATTTTACTCCAAGATTATGTGTGGAATCACTATTAATTTGCATATGTCATAATTTCCACTCCCCTTTCCTGTGGATAAACTTTTGATACACATAATCACTCCATTGATAATTTCTCAAGTCATCGATATGAATTTGATAAGAGTAATTTTAACTCATTCTCCATTTGTTGAGTTAAACATCCAATTCATTGGTGTTGTTTTTACAAGATTATGTGTGAATGTACTTTGATTGTTTTACACTAAATATCCAATCATATTTAGTGTATTTATATTTGTCACACATATTTATGTCTTTGATTTATCCTTAACCTAAGGATATGGTATTTATAAGATAATTCATCTCAATTTACATTCCATTGAGACTTCTTTGTTATTATACACTAAATCACTTTTATATGGTGTATATAATGTACTTTGACATAGTATATCATGAATCCCGTTATTCTCATGATATTACAATGTTTTGATTACCTCAATTATTTTTATTCATGTGTCTCTCTTTTGGTTGGAATCTCTAACTAAAATACCATTTTTAAATGTTTTAAAGACTTATTCATCTAAATCATTCTCATCAATGTCCATGTTTTAAAAATGGTTTTAAGAGTTTATTTATATGGACATTAAAGTTTTAAAATTAAAACTCCTTTTAAAAAGTTTCAAAGTGGTATGAGACACTTTGATTCAAAAATATATTTTTAAATGGCTTCTTGACAAATAGAGTGACTTTTAAATGTTTTCAAGTAAAAGGGGGATATTTCTCTCAAATAGTTTTGATAATTATTTTCATCTATGTCAACATCCTTAATTATTCTTGATTGAGGATAATGTGATACAATACAATCTTCCATATTGTATGAAATGAGTTATGCTTGAATATGGATGTTCTATTTTTATACCATTCAGGGTTTGGGGTTAAAGTATTGACATTTCTTAGGCTAGTTTTAATACAAATGTTTATGTTATGTTTAAACCTGTTCATATGAGGAATGCATTGGACTTAATAAGTGACGGGTGGAGCCCGCTATAGCTTATCGATGCATCGGTAGGTCTCATGAGACAAACTAGTGTCTTGGCACAAGGCCTTGGAAAAATATTATTTGTAGTCTTGACACAAGGCCTTGGCTATGTGGTTATGATAGTCTGGAATTATGCATTCCATCATTATGAAAGTGGTTATTGATATTTCATGTGATCATTCGATTAGTAGATTATCCATGTGAGTAAGTAAATGGCATTATTATTTTTATCTTTTCCATTTTATTTTGAAGTTCAAGTTTAAAAGGCTTTTGTTTTTGTTATAAACTGCCTTAAGTGTTTATGCTTATCTATGAAAGCTTCTTCTATAATGTTATCCTTACTGAGCATCTGAGCTCACCCCTTTCAATGTTTTATTTTTCCCCGGATTAGGAAGAAGTAATTTATGAATGACCTGCAGGGATTGTATGAGGGGATATAAAGACAAGATGTTGTTGTAGTTTTTTTACCTTATGATGTAATGTAAGACTTATGAATATATCTAGTGTTTCCAAGACTACTAAACTAATCGGTCTTTCGAGACTTGATCCTTTGTGATCATGCCAATGTTATGTAATAATGCACCGACTCTGGGTATCTAGGGTCGGGGCGTTACAATAACACCAATGATACATAGAATGAAGCCACCCAAGATGGATCCCAAATGGAAAGGACCTTACATAATTCACAATGTTTACCCCAATTTTGGATACAACCAAATAACCAAGGAGGGAGAGCATATCACTCCACACACCAATGCTGAATTCCTCAATATGTAACTTTCAGAAGTAATTCAATGTCCCTCATTACATTAAACATTACCGTCTTCACCGAACAATGTTAAACTATGTGATATATCAAGGATGAAGGACATAAAACTACCCAACATTGTATCTCATGATATTATACTACTTTATCATAACACATGATGTTAAAATTCTTAATCTTACTACCTGAAAATAAACTGTGAGGGTAATATATTACAATATAGTCTGAGATTTTTGTCCATAAACATTGATATTACATCATCATTGTCACATGATGTTAAACTGCATGACATCTCAAGAACTATGTACGGCTTGATTCCTCTCCCCACAAGATACATAGGAATGCCCGAACATTTCATCATCAATCCCACCTCCAAACGTCAAAATCTCCCATTGGTTTTAGACCCTTAGCCCTGATTCTTCCCAAAGCATGTGGTGTGGTACATGGTATTGTATCCTCATTTATGTAGGGTCTATCTTGACCACAAAAATATCCCCCTCTATGGAGATCCCCATCAAATATTCATCCTTACCTCATGACATTTAACTGCACAATCATATTAACAATTGAGGAATCCTATTTATTTCATTCTCCATCAACATTCACATCCAAAATGACCCCCGAATGGTACAGATTCTCGGTCTTATTGCTCGCCTACCATTTAGGGCCAAATTCCTGGAGGGTATTGAACAAAACAATGATACATGTACCGTATTGTGAATATGGTAAGCAGTCAATGCTCATTTGTTGTTCCCATTTTATTTTATATGATATATATACTGTGTTTTGAACACATTCAACAACCATTCTCCAATGTAATCATCACACCTATATGTTCCAAATATTGTTTTGAATGATTCATTTTGTCATGTTATCCCATTGAATGTCATTTTTTGTTTAGTAGGGATGTTTTTATAGGTTTTATCAACACTTTCTGATACATTTCCTTAACATTCATTCCCTTATATATTGGGGAGAACTAGATCCCATGCCTTGTTTTCGAAACTGAGAACTGATAAAGTGGGCTTAGGAGCTTGGGTAAGGATATACCCACATAAAGGGTTACATTATCATGGGTTGATCCCTATGACACTAAAATATTATCATCACTATACATAATGCACAACATTAAACTATGTGATCCGTTGGGGCTGACGGACATAAAACTATTCATCACTCATCCCGCAAGAAGATAAACTACAGACTGGCTGGGATATTTTTGTTGTGGGCCAGCCTCTTCCCTCAACCATTCCATACCCCAAGATCAAGTTCTCACTTAGAATTTTGTGGTGTGGTATGAACAGTATTTCCAATTTCTCATTATGATTTATTTTCATTCCACTCACATCCCATTGAGACACCCCTCATTCACCATCATCCCTCCCACAAGACATTAAACTACATGGGTACCGCCATGCATTACACATCCCATCATTTGGGTTCAATTATCCTTCAAATCTAAAAAGTATCCCTGAAATAGCATGGATTCTAGGCCTCAGGGCTCTCCTACCATCACAGGCCAACTGCGCTGAGGATTTTGGATGAAAAGTTGATACAAGTATAATGTTGCGAATATGGTTAGTGGTCGATGCTTATCTTATGTTCCCATTCAAGGTCACAATACAAATAATGTGTTGTGATAATGTTAAACTATTGTCCTCAATCATTGTTTTCATTATGTTATCTCTAAAATGGCAGGTACGATGATTCGCCCTTTCCAGCCATCTATCCCGTGTACATTACATTAAATTGGGAAACTATGAGTCTTGTCTGGGTTCATTTTTTTTCTTTCTCTCAGCCGCTTGAACTGAGTTCTCTATGTATGTTATGAATGGTTTGGCATAGGTGTGATTTTGTCCTCATTCACATCATGTTATTCTCCAGGCCATATGCATCCATCTTTGAGATTCCCCTCATATCTTAGTCCTTAAATAATGATGTTAAACTACACGATGTATTCTAGAACTATGTTTGGATTGATTCTAATCATCACAGGATATGTAGGAATGACCATACATTTTGTGTTTGGGTCCATCCCTTTTTCATATAAACCATCTCTCCCTTCCAGGCACTTGTCCAAGGTCCTTTGGGCGGGGTATGTGGTGTGGCATGGACTTATGTCCTAATTTACATTGGATTTTCAACAACCACGCCATGTACTAATCTCTTGAGAGGTCTCCATCCCCCATTCCACCACTCAACTTCGTGAGTCTCTTGCTCTTGAATTAGGCCCCTTGGCCCTCTTTGGAAATTCACCAATGCTCCTAGGTGCACTCTAGTTAATGACCTTGAGTGTTGGATTCTATATAGACATGTTTTCTCCAATTTTGATGCTTCATGCCCTCTCTATTTGGGATTCTAGCATCTTTCACATTCGAAAGGATCCTCGAACGACATGGATGCTAGTCCATAGGTCTATAAAACCAACTCAACCAATTGTCCTTAAGAATTTTGAATGACAATTAGATACACGTTCTATGTTATGAATGTAGTCAGTCTCATATTCTGAACTCATTGTTCCCATTTCAGGTCACATGATATGGATGTTGTTTGTCAAAAGTGGTAAATATCCATCCTCCATCGTTACTCCATCCCCATTAATCCATTAATATTGGTTGTGTGATTCACATATTTGTCCTCATTATCATGTCTATGTTGAATTTATACACTCTTTTTTGCCTTCCCTTAGTGTGTGTTTGCATTTTAATAGGATGAATCCATAGTTTGGTGTCATTTGAGGCCCTAATCCATTTAACTTTTCCCTTTATTCCATGTGTTGAGAAGATCATATCCACATTTATTTCCCACATCGAGCATGTCTCACATAGGCTTAGTGATTTGGTCAAGGTTTACACCTACTTTAATGTTTCTCATTTCATAGGGTCTAACCTATATGACCTTAAACTATGAGCTCCCAACATCCTTAACACATGATGATAAATAGTGAAGAGCTCTCAGAACAATGTACGACTTCATTGCAATCCACGTGGGATACGTAGAAATATACTTAAATATTTTCTCTAGGTCCAGCTCAGGCACCACTAATAATTTTTTCTGTTTATCATTTTGTCCATGACTACTCTTGGATTGTGTGGTGTGACACATGAGGGATGTTGTCCTTATTCATGTCGGGTTTTCAATGGCTAAAAAATGTTCTACCATTTTAGGAGATAGTCTTTCCATCCTCTCATCCCACATGACATTAATCATCATGGAACATTCATAACTACATAAATCTTGTTTATCATCTACATGGAATACATAGGAGCACCTAGACATTTCATCTTTAGGTCTATCCCCATATCCTCTAATCATTTCTATCCCCACTGCCTAAAGTCTCACTTATGGAATTGTGTGCATTGTGGGGTGGAGCATTTCCTCATTAAAATTATTTATGCTTTATCAAACCTTGCTCATTCCATCTAAAACCTCATTATTTTATTTGAATGCAAGCCATATGACCTTAAACTACGCTTCTTAGTCCCACAATACATCAAATTGTTACGTCTTTGGTGCATTATTTGAAGATACATTGGTTTTTCCTACCTAGATGGCGAAAAACATGACCACATTGTGATGTCCTTGCTTGAGGGTAAATCATGTTTGGTATCATTCATCCACCATGAAATTTTTCAAGGCTAATATATAGATTGATTCATATAGATATTCCCATATTATCCATAATAGGTTTTTTTCTTGACAATAAAAAACAATACATTCACTCTAAACAACAAAACAAGATCCATCAAATTATGCTTCCTTTACAACATGGGCCAGACCTACATGATAGTATTGTCCCTGTAATTGGTACCCTACCATGTCATCTTCCATAATTATATATAACATGACTCCCTTTACAATGGGAAACATAGGAATGCCCGAGCCCTTTTCCTCAGTCCCAACACATCTTCTATTTTTGTACCCTCAACCAAAAGTCTCTCCTAGGATCACATTGTGTGACATTGACTCCAACATTCTTCATTTAAGTCGGGTTTTGGAATAACTACACCATGTGTCTCCATTTCTCCTTTCCATTATGTTCCATGATCTATGACCTTTAAAATATGATACAATATTCCTTATCCCATGACATTAAATTACACCACATTTTTCAAACATACGTGTGGATTTATTCCAATCCTAATGGGGTACGATGGAATGCCAAGACATTTTGGCTCCGGGTCCAGCCCTAGGAATTTCAAAACCTCTCAATTTTACCAGCTCGTTTTTTCTGAATTATATAAAAAGCATGTGGTTTGGTGAGTACCTCTTGGGTTCTCTTTCATGTCAGGTTTTACAAAATCCATTTCATGGGTCTCCCTTGTCTCCTCCCATCCTTGTCCGAGTTCTACAAACATAATCTATGATTTTCTTAGGAGAAATACATGTCATGTTTTCTTCTTTTCCACCCGGCGCACGTTCCATTAACCCAAGTCCCAACATAAACATGGAGTTGTCATCTCCTGGATCCTTTACCTTTGGAAGGGATTCGACTCCGTCTATCTGGAACATCTCATTAGAGTACTCAAATATGTCGTGTACCAGAATCCAATGATTGGAATTTCACATGGACATTCTCTCATTTCAGATCCTTGCATCCTGATCCCTTTATTTGGATTTCCATACTCTTCCATGTCTAAAGGGAAGCCCTGTATGGATTGCTTTCATGCCACATTGGCTCGCCTACTGTCTTGTTCTGACACCCTAGAAGACCTTGAATGAAATTTTGTGATATGTCCTGTGTTTCAAAAGTGGTTAGTAATCAAGCCTCCTTTTTCTATCCCCATGCCATGCAATAATGAATCAGATGCTGTGTTTTGAACACGATAAACATTTATCCTCCATTTTCATGGCACCATCATTGTGATCCAGATATCGGGCAACATGATTCACATCTTTCCACTCTATTATGTTAATATAGAATTCCAACACACATGGATTTACCCCTCCATATCTCTATCAATGTTGTTTACAAAGGTAAAAAATATTTGGACATCATTCAGCAAGCATTACATTTCTCTTGATGTGTGCCTCCCTATACCAAGAAAACCTATCACATTTCCTTGATTCCCATGTCGATTACGACTCACATGATCTTAGTGGTTTTGGAAGGATGTTTAATAGTGTAGTTGGTCATCACATGACTTTCATATTACATGATTTTAAACTATAATATGAGAACTAATTATGTCTTGATTATCACCCACATGGGATTCATAGGAATGGTTGAGCACTTTACGTTCGCTCAAGCCCCAAGTAAGGACACCTCTAGTCTATGATCTAATGAATCCCATTGGAAACATGTGGTGTGGTGTGGACTCATATGGTCATCATTTACATTGAGTTATATACGAAACTGTGAATTTCCATTTTTGGGAAACCATGACATTGATGCATGAATTTAAACTATAATTCTACTTTGAAAAATTTTAGGAACCCATAGATAATTATTAGATGAATCAGATTCCTCTCTAGAGAGGACTCCCCTGTCCAACGTTGGAATATGGCCACATTGTTACTTATAACTATTTTTGGCATTATTCCCATCCTAATGGGGTGCATAAGAACACCCAAACACTTTTTCATTGACCCAGGAAAAATTATTCAATATTCAGTTTCTTGAAATAAATTTTCCACCGATATTACATGACATGATACAGACACTATGACCTCATTTATGTTGGGTTTATCATGACATCACCATGTACTCCCCCATTTTGGATTCCCCCTTTCACTCTCCATCCTACTGTAAGACATTAAATTTCATGTTCATCATCCTCAATGGCCTATCATTAAACTATGGGCCGATATAGGGTCTCGCCAGAGAGATACTATTAAGAAATGAATATGACCCCTGATAAGGACAACACACTCACCTAATGTGTTCCTATCGCTATGGAATAATGTTAAGAGTGTTGGACTCCATTCTAATAACCCATGAACCCATGCTCCATGCTTTTTTTCCCTTTATTTAGATCCTCGTCTCCATTCATGCATGATGGAACCCCCTAATAGTTTTGATGTTTGGCCTATGGATCTCCTACTATCCTGTGATAATGTTCTGAAACACTATGGATGACATTTTGAGATATGAACAATGTTTCAAAACATGGTCAGTGGTTGACCCTCATTTGGTTTCCTTATTTCAGGATGACACAATATGGATATTGTGTTTTGATCACGGTCAATAGTTCTCCTTAATTTCCATGACACCCCTATAGTGTTCAAAATTTTGGGTGTCATGATTTAAAAATTACACCCCTCTATTCGTATTGACTCTAAAGCCCCTGGCATTACCCCACTCGTACACTAGGGAATGCTGGGAAAATGGAAAATTGATGAATCAAATAACTTCATTCTCCAGTCAAGCATCCCTCTTTCATCATAGATATCCATATCTATTGTTCGGACCCCAAATTACCATATCCTAGTTGGAACTCTAATATTCCAAATTAAATAATGTATCAATCATCCAATTTTTCCCACATCAGGCACGACCCATGTGAGATTAGGGATTAATACCTAGATATTTCATGAATGTGATTAAAAAGAACCAAACCAAACTAAATAATTAGACTCATGAATAAAACTAACGTAAATAATTTTTATGTGTTCATGAAAGTTACAATGCCCAAGGATTAACCCCTACCATGATGGGTTGATCACATCAATAGAGTGCCCTAGCTCAAACACTCTTTGGCTGGTAGCATCCAGGATCCGCTACTTCTTGTTCAGGTCCTCCTCATCCCTGATGAAAATGGGGCATAATTAATTAGCCTTGAACAGGGCCCGATACACATTGGCACAAATAATATTTATCTCCTCAGAGGAACGCCTCATCTATATTTCAAATGCTTCTAGGTGGGGATTTAGTAGTGATGTGAGCCCAAATTCTACATCAAGGATTGTATATTACCCATTCTCTTATGCCCTCAATTGTTGGTTGTCAAACTCATCCTTCTAGAGTCTATTGATGTTTTCATACTTCTTCCACTACCATCCCACACAATGGCCATGGTCATGTTCCCTTATCTTCTCTACCACGAATTATATGATGAGAATAATAGGACACTAGGCATAAACTTATCCAGTGAATAGTTCACACAACCATGAATCAATCCTCCCCATAATGTCTATCTATTGTTCTTATGGGGTATCCTAGATGAAGCGGTTTTTCTGAATACATGACTGGAGGTGAAGGACCACGCAATCCCCATCATCAGATGTTGTCTCATCCTATTCCTCAACGTCGGTGGGTTGATATGCGGTGAACACCTCCAGGAACTCATTAGAAGGATATGCATCTTTTGTCTGATCCGCTAGGTCACGACCTGTGTCATCCAATTGATCGTTGTATTTAGATTCCACCTTAGTGATTTCAAGTTCAACCTGGTTAATATTCCCACATATAATAAGGTGCATTTTGGATTGGTCAGTGTGGGAGCCCTCTTCCATGACCACTAATGTTCACCTGGGAAAGGCATCACTTGGGGCCCCTCCCATCCTCGCCAATGCATCCCACACCATTTGAAGAACTGTGAATATGAGAATATGTAGACGTCGGTTGCCCTGATTCAATGGATGGTAGTTACAAATTTGTGAAGAAAACTTACAGAGATAAATTAGTAATTCTATACACTGAGTTTTTTCCACTAGAATTCTGAGGCTCCCCCCCATTTATGGTTAGAAAATCCCAAGTCTCTAGGAGAGACACCCTAGGTGTCGCGGCCCTAATAGGCTTGGTAATTGTATTTTTAATAGTTTATTATCCTGAAGTCACATCCACTAATGCGCAGGATCTGGTTTTATGTATGAGAAACTCTTACACATGTAAAATTTTAGTGGGGATGGACTATGTGACTAGAATAAGGACAATAGGAAAATGGATTGGGGTTTACCTCAAGGGAATCTTCAAACTCTTCCAGCTTCGAGTTTGAAACTTCAATAACCTATTAAGGGATCCATCTACCAGCCTCTTCCCCCTGGAGTACTTTTCCAATTCTTATAATAGGGGTAAGAACCCACTAAATTCAATTCATATTTCATTGGATGGACTGTTCGATCATGAATCACTTTCACCAAATTCATCAACGGATACAGAGCACCCGGAGATCACACGAAGTCCTCCAACTCAGTGATGTACTGCTCCCATCCCACATAAGATACTTCATAGGTGGCCCTGGTGTGACCACTCCCCAAAAAATTCATCCCGATATGGTTGAGATGGTTCCACATCTTGGAAGGATTGAGGAATTATCTATTGACATATCATATGTCCCAATCCTTTCAGAAAACAGTGACCTCATGCATGTCTACATGGAATAGCCACTTGCATGAAGCCTATGTGGGTATCCTATGAAACCCCTTGGGTAGCCTCATTTCTCCTAACATTTCTCCTCTAGGATTGTTAGTCCTTCTACTACCACCTTACCCTCGATCTTTTCATGCCTCACCACTACTTTAGCCCTACCACCACAGGATGATCTTATTGCATTTTTTTCATGACCCTGAGGTTGATGGGGTACCCTGTCACTAGCACAGACGGTCCACTACATTATCATCTCTCCCAGGTAGTCTTCCTGCAAACTCTTGGTATAATTTTTCACTATCCCATAAACAGCAAGGGGAAGAGTAAACTCATTCCACATCTTTCCATTCACCAATGTGATCATGATCCACATCTACCTCATGACACACATATAGTCCCAATGGTGTAATCTCTATTAGACATGCAGGGTGAGACTCTTCATGCACCGAAACTACCATGTGAAGCATTACAGTGTGTACGGATAATTGAGAGGCTTGTGATCAACCCAATCCATAAGGACTCCTTCCTAAAAGACCATGAGGTAGAACTGATTCTCCTTTTTCCCCTTTTCATCATCTGTGATCATACATGTTGGCATTAATATGAACTCATCCACCATCCAGAGTCCATTGGGCACTAGCGGCAGGGTCATCTTGGTCAAGAAACTCCCTACCGTATTCAGGATAGCCTGTCTGAAGTCTAACCATAACTGGGAAATGTGGAACGAGTATTCATATGATGACATATGCGCCATTATCCACCCATACATATGATGGATTTTCCCACACAACTTATGTTGTTTAATACCATCATTGATTTTCCACAATACCCTGTACAACATCGCCAATATCGAAATCTAGAGAATGATCTAATCCCATATCACAAACATGTACTCCATCATAAATGTTCTTGTCTGTACACCCATGTTTGAATTAATTATGGGATGTATCAAGCCAAAAAATAAGTGTTGAGATGAACGTTTCCAACCTAACCACTGGTTACTACTCGTGGTTGACACTGAACACACTTGCCATCCACTAGGTGTCCTACAAAATTCTCTAGTAATAGTAATCATTGATTTTCTAGACCCCCTTAATGAAACTGGGAGGCCTAGAAAGAAACTACCCATATAAAGGGGAATGCAGGAACAACCTTAACAACAACATAAAGTGGACATCCCTCATCAACAGATTGTCGTCTCCTTGAACTAGGTCCACCAATAAATTTTTGTGTGGAAACATATACTCCAGATACTCCCATGTATTCGCGACGGGGAGGAACATGTCATAAATCTCCCCCAATATTGGAACCCCAAAATTTTTGTGAAGGTCCTTGAGGCAGAAACTGACCTCCCCATGATTAATATTAAATGTTTTTGTCCTTGAGAATCACATGATCATCAACTCCAACATAAGTTTCTTCAGATGGTAAATGTGGAATTGGGAGGCCCAGGTCGCCTCATAGAGGCCCACTCCCCATAGATCTACACTAAACCCCTCATAGGAGGTGCAGACCCAGTAGGAAAATTCCCAGTCATCCATGAAATTTCCACCATGGAATATATCCCACTGATCGGTCAACCCCAAATCTGTGTTCCCTATGGCCGCCATAAAAATTGTGTCATACATCGGGGGATATACCTATAGATGAAACACCTTCCCATAAATGTTGATAACATGGTTTCAAATGTATTAGGCATCGGAGGGAGTATGATCCTCCAGGGTATGACAGTCAGCTACCGTGAACCACTTTCTCTGGCATGGAATACTCTTCAACAAATAGGCACCATCATCCGTCCTTTCATCATGAATGAGAACATAATCTCTCATACCAAAGCCATATAAATGAAATATTTTACAAAGGGGTAGTTATTATTTCTACCAGACAATATATCCACATGGATTTGTTGTCTGAATGGATCTTCACACAATCCTCGACACCTAGCTTATCAACCTTATCCACCCGTCGGGGTGCATATGCAAAGACCACCCTAGTAGCTTCTTGGTGAGCCATTATGTCTCGAACATTAGAATTTTTTTTTGACTGCATATCTCTATAGAAGACTTAGATCGTAGAGCCCAGCCATAGATCCCTACCAGATACCTCGCAATTAGAAGCTTCAGAATTCACAATCACCGTGTTAGAAGACTCGATATGCTCCACAGGGCACGAATGACAAAATTCATAAATAGTAGTTGTAGCGCATGTGTTGCTTCAAAAATCTCGAGACAATTACTATAAGTGAAGATATAATTATGTAAAAATGATGGTTCATCCACGCTAATTAATAGGAAACATCCTCTAAGATTAAAAGTGAACCTAGCTAATGTGAGCTTCACGACGTTCCCAACCTGCACAACGCCTCTTCACATCATGAAACTAATTAACCATCATGAATTTTGATTAGCCTAAATATTTTGGTGATCTACCATCAGACATTGACACTCATTTTCTCCTCAGAACCATGTATGATAGGGGAATTTGTTTTCTCCAAAATGAGTGCAATGAAAAAATACACAAAGAGCACACTAATTCCAAAAGGGATCCATCGTGAGGCTCCATCATGAATCCCTTCACCACCTTGACCTATGTAGATCCCCTCAGTGGCACGGTCGGTGAAAATACATGTCCACCTCTATGATATATATATATATATAGAGTAAAGTGGTGGAATTCTCTAATGTTTTGATGAAATTGATAGAAAGATTCATGTCACGGATGGAACTGGATCACCTCTACGATCCTATGGAAATTGAAAAAAGATTCCATGAGGGCAAGGGAGGGAATTAAGTAGGCAACTATCCTGAGTTGGGGATGATGGTAGACTCCGCAGTTATGAAAAACATGAGGCAATCCGCTTTCGATGGAAAAGCACTAGTGGCTCTGCAATGTGCGGTCAAAGCTCCGTGCGACCTGTTACCTATAAAGACTGGGCTTCCCCCTAACACGAAGAATGGACACACCAAACAATCTCCCTCTAATCTGTCAAATCATTTTATCACAAAGAATATATAAAAATGAGATCTTCACGGAACTTCAACATTACAAAATAACTTCTCCATAGCTCCAATACAATACCTCTTCATGCAGTGATGCCCTTCATAGAGTCCGCAGGTCAACATAAAAGAAGGAACTACCCAAGGAACTAATATGTTTGTAATGAACTAATTATTTGAAGGTTAAATTTTTTTCAAATGTGTACACATGCTATGGTATGATCAATATGCTTTGTGAAGTAAATAACATCACAATACCGTGATTTACAATGCACCCATTCTCTGCATATAATTAATTCGTTAAAGCACATTCACTTAGCGAATCAACTTTTATATTCATGTATACCCCATACCTAGGATAAGCAACCCCGATTTCTAAATAATACACCTTTGCAGATTCTCTCTACTAGGTCGAGCACCAGAGCTTCGCAAGGTCCCTTCCTCTATAAACTTTTGCTTTATAATCCCTTATCCCATACAACCCTCTTGTTTTGTATGATGTGATTTCATAGTCCCATGGGTGGTGTTCCATATTGAATTTTTTAGCCTCATGATTCTTTGACAAGACACAGTAATGGATATTACATCTTCACGTATCCACCCAAACGCTTTCCCCTCAATGGAACACACCACAACCCCATCTCCACATGGAATTGTCGATTCCTTCCCTTTCCCATGTATGGGTGGGTATTAATTATTTATGTCCTAGGGGTGAGGAGTTCATCCTCATCTTCTGAACTATTGTACATTAAACTACCAAGAACCATCATCCTCAGTACATTACATTAAATTGTGGCCTCATCCCTTGCAATATACATAGGGTTACCTACCTCAGAAATTATCTTTGACCAATGGTCTCTGTGGGAGTGATATCTTCCTCACATGGAATCTGATCCTCCTCCCATTGAGTGAAATCTATCCATAAGGAAGGGAAACCATATTGGTATACGTCCTTAGCAACTCTTTCAGTAGGTAACATCATTGATGCTCATATCATCCTCTATGTGCATAGGACAGATGAGATATGGGCATAGTGTCCTTCATTACCTTGTCCATATACCTTTGGGATTTACCGCCATTAGACATCCATCTTGGAGTATGACTAAATCTCCATCTTCCTGGGCTTTTAAATTCCCATAAGCCTCACTCTGTTCATAAAAGATACACCTTTCGTGACGTGATCTTCATGTATTTACTGTCTCTTTATTTTTCACACCGAGTGTGACTCACATGGGCATTGATTAAGCATTGTCCAAGTATCCTCCTTGGTACACCTTAGTGCGTAAGCCCCAATCCTTCTTCCAAACTGTTTACAATTCGACCCTTTCCCATTTCTGAGGAAGTTACATATGAAGACTCCCAAAGGTTCATGACAAACACCCATCGATCCCAACTACTTCACGTCATTTCACCTTCATCCCGTATAACACTAAACTGTATACTTCTTTACAAACTATGTGGACTTTTCTCCTTTCCCCTTAATGAGAAAAGAACGTAGGAATCCTCCTTGAGGTTCATGTCCATCACCCATCTATTTTGACTACTCCACGTAGATTCCGCTTTGTCCTAAATAATGTTAAACTGTGTCCCCCTTACAAAATAAATTGACATTGATCCACCCCCCTTTCCAACCAAGGTACGTAAGAAGCCTCCTTGAGGTTCAATCCCGACAACCATTTCTCCCAAACACTTCTTGTAGGCTCACCTTCACCCTACATTATGTTAAACTATATCCCTCCTTGTGAACTATGTAGAAATTGATCCTTACCCATTTCCATGAATGGTACATAAGAAGCATTACTAAGGTTCATGCCCCACACTCATCAGTCCCGACCACTTCACATTGGTTCACTTTTATCCTGAATGAAGTTAATCTTTTTCCCAGCATTTAAACTATCTGGATGTGGATCATTTCCGATTTATGATAAAAGTATGTAGGAAGCCTCCTCGAGGATGAACCCCAACACCTATCGGTCCTTAGCACTTCACGTCGGTTCACCCTTCATCCTGCATGATATTAAACTATATCCCCCCTTCTAAACAATGTGGACTTTGATGATTTCCCCTTTTCGAGGAAGGTATGTAGGAAGCCAACATTCTCTCCCAACAGCCATTAGTCAAGACCACTTAACATTGGTTCACCCTTATCCCTCATGATGTTAAACTATATTCCTTTTTTTGTCTTGAATGACTCTATAATTTTTTCATACACACTATGTGGGTTTTGACTATTGTCTACTATAAATGGTATGTACGAACCCTCTATGATGTTCAACCCTAATATATGGTAATCCATTTTATTCACCATTGTTTTGATCAAACTATCTAGTCTGTCCCTAGGTGTTAGATCAATGTTGACATACTCACCACACATAATCCCCCACCATCAACTTTAGGTTTCTATCCTCCATACACACCCCAATCCTGTGCCTCACCCCAAACTATATCGGTTTGGATCCCTATATCTGTGGAAGGGTATGTAGGAATCCTCCCTTGGGTTCATCTCCTTAAAATGGCAATCCTTAGTGTCCCCTTTACTGGTACCCACATTCTTGGTCTATCCCAGTGTTGTTAGAACAACTCTTAGGCTGCTAACCGTCTGTAAGACCCATCTTGTCATTGGTTCATTGTCCTCTACACACCCTAATTTTATTCCCCCATCCTAAACAATGTGGACATTGAATCCCTACCACGGGGAGATGTAGGAAGTTTCCGAGAGGTTAAATCCCATCACCCATATCCCATCCAGGTCTCTTCCATGATCCATCACGCTTCGGGAAGGACATTCCCAAACCCCGAGCTTCCATTTATTCAGGATCCCATCCATGAATCCATTCTCCTAGGTCAATGCCTTAGGCGTCTTGCCACCCCACTGAACTATGTTGAAATTGATTACTTTCCATATGGATACGCAAGGTAGCCCCTCCAATGCCCAATCCCCATTCTACGATCACTTTCACGATGGTTCCATCCCATTCATCCATTACAATTCACTCATAGCTAAATTATCCATCCTTGTTATTACCCAGGTAGCCACATCCTAAGAAAATCATTGCATCGATTCGGGATGCTAGCTATGAATAAGTCCCTCACAATCCATAACCATCCTACCAAGAGTTCCCCTATAGCGGTGGGATACTATCCATGTGTAATCCCTATCATTTTTCTGAGTCGTTTTCATTTTTGTATAACCCAATTCGTCATCTGTTAGAACTATGTGGGTTCTAATACATATCGCTCCAAATCAGGTATATAAGAAACCTCAATGAGGTTCAATCACAACCAAAGGTAAACCCTGTCATCACCTTTTCTTAGAACCCAATAATCACCAAATCCATCCACATTAGGCGACATGATCCACGATTCCAATGAACCCCTTGGGTTCTCCCTTCTAGGGATGTACCAATCTGGTCCACATATATCAATGTTTTGATCAGTATGGTCTCTATCTATTATATATAAACCCATGGCATACCCTATGTTAAAAATGTGATGCTATGGGAATTCATTAGGACATGCCTATGGCATATAATTCCCTGCACATGTTGTGGGATGTTGTGGGATTCCACGTCATTGAGATTCCCTATTATATGGTATAAAAAACTAGATTAATCTGTGTTTCAGCATACAAACACACTAGTGATATCCAAAGTGACTACTCCACTAATTGAAGGTTTGTTCCCTAAAATGACCCCTTAGAATGTCCTAACAGAGGCAGTGTCATTAATAGGCATCCACAATGATGCATCACTAAGAATGAGATTCAAAAACAATGCCATAATCATTAATGGAGACCTGGATTAGGTGATGAATTCCAAGGGGGAATCCATGGAATGATGGACCAACATTCCATCATCCCATTTTGGTCAAGGAGAAAACATCCCAAAATAAGTGATGGATGTCACCCGCCTTTGGAATGTGGGAATGCTGGGCAACATCATTGAACGTCCTCAATAGATAGAAGCATTCTATAGATAATGTTTTGAAAAGAAATATGTTATAAAGAAAATAATTGTAATTCATATGTAAACTATTATCACATTATTGATTAGTCATTTTTTAACCACATCAACCCATAGATTCTCATAGATTCCCATACCTCAATTCATAAATTGTCTCATACTGGTGCCTAAAGTATTCCCACGTGATATTATATCCCTAATTACATTGTTACCATTATTTAATTAATATATGAATGTCTTATTTTCCATTTACATAGTACATAATAGAATTAACATGTTCCAACTCTTTAATTTCCACCTGAATGACTATGTTACTATTCACACCATATAGATTAGAATGAACATGTCACCTTTCATTAATTCAAGATAAAATTACCATGTTACCATTCATATCTTACACATTATAATTACCACCTTCTCATTCATTAGTTCAGAAAAATGTGAATATGTTACCATTCGTACCACAAACAATATAATGACAAAGTTAGAATTTTTTATATAACAAATTAATTACCACATTACCATAATGAAATGATTGACCATGTTCTTATTAAATAATTCATAGCTAAATCCCCACATTTCCATTCATAATATAATTACATAAACAATTAATTATCGCCATCAATTCCTTAACCAATTAAACAATTAGTCAAATATAATAATTTTCAATAGATAAATTAACAAATTACTAATCACAAAGACCCCCTTATATAATTCCATTAATAATTAAGTATGTAAAACATTTTATTTAACACATCAACTAAATATTCAAAATCCATAACTCAAAATCTCAAAATTAATCTCAAAATTAATTATTAGAGTTACTTATCTAAATTCAAAATAATTAAATATTTAATTAGTTCTATCCATTGAAAGTATCTATATATCATAATTAAATCTAAAAATAATTAAATCTAAATACCTAATTTTTAAAATCCCTAATTCACATATCCCATATTAATTAATTTATGAAATTAATTAATTTAAATTAAGAACATTGTTAATATTTTTTTAATATAAATACTAAAACAGTTTACATGGAAATTAAATAATGGCTATGGTATTTGAATTATAATCCACTTACCTCAATTTTTAGATGAATGACCCCATCATAAATCCCCAAAATTTTAGCATTACAATGAAGTAGAAACTGATCCTGATTTAAAATCCTAAATCAATAAAAATAAATTAGTATCTTACTAACATAGATATAGATATTTAACAGTAGATGTAAATCCAAAAATTTATATCATGATATAATGAAAAATAGGTGAAACTTCCTCCATTAAAGTATGGGAGAGGATAAAAAAATAAATCAGAAACCATATATATTGAATCCATTTACCAGGAGGGGGGATATCTATGATCCGAGCATCAAATCGTGAATAATGAAGGAAAATAAGGCTTGGAATATTTCAATAATGATCCAAAATCATGAAAAAATACCATTGGTAGAATTTGGTTAAATTTGGGATTTAAATGGGGGGTTTGGAATTTTTAAAACTAACTTTTGAGAAAAATTAATCCCCATAGAAGATTTTCGGCATAGGGGCACATGGTTTCCCAAAACTATACACATGAACCATGAACCTCTATTTTAAGTATGGAACTTTATAGCTATAAGACTACATATTTATAAAAAATTTGTACCAACAATGAATGTCCACATTTTCTATTGTTTTAAGGTTTCATGGGATGGGGCTCACTATTTACCATAACCGTATCCTAAGCATGCACACCCTGCTTTCATTTATTTTTCGCATAAGTTCCACCCAAACATACACCAATATAAAAACCAAATGAAATGTATTGAACACATAACAAAATTTTTCATTTAAAAAAGGTTTCATAAACTCCTGAAAATGTTGGGATCATGCATTATATCCCTTTTGAAGCAATTCAAACTTAAGGTAATGTATTTCATCTCAATTTCCACACCATTGAGAAATATTTGGTCATATGAAACTATTTTAATTTATGTAAGCTATATTCTACACATTTTATAAATTTTAAATGAATATATATATATATATATATACATGATGATTAATATTTTAATTACTTTTACGCATTCATGGGATTATAAATTTTATGCTATAAAAAATATAATAATTAATTTTACAGTCTAATTTTTTGGGGATTGCTTATATTTTTACATGAAGTAGAATTTTAATCATTCCACCATAAACATTATATATTTTCATATCATATATATATTTATGGATTTTAAATCATTTATTCTATCATTTACTAATTTTTGATTAAGAATCAATAATATAAATGTTTAAAATAAATGGTGGCCTTATTTATATTTATGATAATGTATATTGTTATCCCATATCTAGGTTTTCCAAAATCATTTTCTAAAATTATTATTATCTACTAAAATAAATTAAAAAAAATTATTTCATATCATAATCTTTAATATATTTAGGATAAATATTTATAATTAATTCAAAACGATGCATTTTTTACTTTCTTTGGTAATAAGACCATTTTTTCATTTTACAATACATGATGTAAACTGATTTTCCTGATGCCATAAATAAATCATGAAATTTCCCTTGTTTTATATGATTTAAATAGGTTTTAATATAAAAATATTGAAGAAACTTTTTTCTAATTAGGTTTACTTCAATTCTCATTATATTTCTAATTGATATTATTTTATTACAAAAACTATATTTCAGATAAGTTGGTGGTCATAATTTGTTACCTATTAATTCTGTGGACATTAACATTTCTATGTAAATTTCACTTTATTGTGATCATTGAATGGTACGACTCTTATAAATAGATATATACATTGTTTCAAGGATAGTATTATTATAGAAAACATATAAAATTTCAATTTATGTTGTTTTACATTGAAAATTATTTGATTCAAAAGGGAAATATTAATATTTTATTTTATTTAATCAAGAAAGACATTTATTTTAAGGGTTTTTATTTTTGAATTATATTGATTTTTAGATATAAATGGAATGAGGTGAACATTCATTGAGGGGTTGGTCATTGTTTTTCATATCCCCCCAAATCATTTATAGTTCACATGAGACTAACTAGTTGACTAGCCTTGTTAAATGCGGTTTTTAGTGTATACCTACTCATTGATTAATGTAATACCCACTAGATCGAGGTATTTAAGTCGATTTGATGACGTATTTCCCTTATGTATGTTTTTGGGAAGTACATTGTCGATTTTGGGTCTGTTAGGATGTGTTTTGAAAATTTATAATAGGATTTTTATTGGGGAATGGTTTGAACATGATCAGGGGAAACCGTGCATCGTATCTAGGAAATCATGCAACATGAGATAGTGGGACTTCACATGGTTTTTGTATAGTTTTTCTATCTTTTCAATGAGTCTATGAAGGGGTGACCTTAGGTATAATATAATTCACATGGTTATCACACAGTTTAGCTAAACATTCTTGATAATAATGAATGATAATAAAAATAGGGGGTTTAAATCAGACTTGGTCGGGATTTGTTGAAAACAATCCATTCCTCCCCCCACTCAAGCCTAACTTGTTATTTTTTTGTTCTCATGGGTTAGAGGTGCTCTCCCACTCCATTTCTAAGTGCATAAAAGGGGTTTTAAGGTGTGTTGAAGGAGATTCTTCCCTAGTAAGTATCAACTCATGGTTATTTCTTGGTTTTCTGTACATCTAGTTCTCCCTCAATCACAGTTTTGTAGATATTCACACATTGCATGTATATCTAGGGTCTTATTTCCTAAAATGAAAAGGGTTGGGATTTTTTATGTTATTAAAAGTCCTCTAATGATGTTTGATGGATTTGTTACCAGAATTCAGTTTATGGTTGTGTAGTGGGTCGATTTAAACCAAACCCTAAGGGATGTGTGTCTTCTCTCTCTACTATATTTTTATAGAACTGGATGTATTGGTTTATATAAATTGGTAATTCAGGAAATTAATTTGTTATTATTTTGTCTAAAGTTTTTTTGAAATTTATTTTTGTGATTATTTGTGGACTTTTGGGGAAAGTAGTTTATTGTGGTGATATGATCTTGTTGTTGGATTTTAAAATGCAAATTTGAAAATCAGTTTCGTGAGTTGATGTATGAAAATTGGGTGTGAAAATAGTTTTATTTATAAAAATATATTGTTTTATTAACATTAATGTGTCATGAATAATTTCATAATGTATTTTTTTGGTTTCTAACTGGTTCTTGGCATCATGTTGTGGCCTTGGTGTGTTATTTTCCAATTGTTGGTTTAGTGTGTGTGCATGCGATTGATAATGATTTAAAGAGGGTGGGACGTCTATCTATAAAAAGGATACAAATAGTGAAATAAAGAGACACAATCAATGGTATGTGGTCTAACAGTACAACTAAATTTTGGAAGTAGTAAATGGTATTGGATGGGATGATCCATATGGATTGTTACACCATGTTGTGTGTGTGAAACTTTATGGTTGTTCTTGGATCATGTTTGTTGTTAGAATATTTGGAATTATTTTTCTAACGTGTTATTGTAAAATATATTATGGATTTATTGTTGGATTTCACTTATGCTGTAGGGGTTTGGATGGATATGTCTTGTTAAGGGTGTGTTTGTCTTGTCAGATATTTTTTCACTATTTAATGTCTTATACAATAGTTTATATTAATGTGCTGATAGTTTTATCCTAGTGGGGTGTATTGGAATGTCATTTGGGGAAAACTTATTTAGTATTTGTAATCACCCACTACTTCAAAACTTTTATTATTTTTCATGTATCATTTTTTTAGACATAGGTATAGGTAATGCATCCCATTTTTGTAGCATATCGTCATGATGCTTGGGAAGTATTGCGGTGCTTCGATCATGAAGCATGGTGTGGATCCATAAAAAGGCCTTTGTCTCTATTGGGTTTTATTATTGTTTCTTACACTTAGAAAAATGATTTTTTAACATTGGGGTGTTTTGTTTGTTAATGGGAATTTTTATGGGTTAGTTGGATGTATCTTGGTAAGGATTTAGCATTGGTACCTTGTTGACATGAATCATGATGTTGTATTTTATTATATGGTAAAATAACTCAACAATTATTATTGAACCCCTCGACATTATTTTATATCCATTAGCACATTGATAACATCGCTTAAATCCAACTAGAATTTCACTGCATTCTCAAGACAATGCAGAGGGGGCGCAAATGTTATATGTGGTATTACCCTGTTCGGGCATTAACATACAAGTACAGTGGGTATTGTTCAGTTCTGAAATTATTTGTTGGTTTAGGTGATAACATTCATTTTTTTTCTATTCCTGAAGATCGGATGGTATCAAGGAGTTGGATTGTCATATCATGAAATTTATATCATAAAAAGACATAGTTAAGGCATTTATTTTGAATGTCATGTTACCGGGGTGTTTGGTACAAATGTGTTTTGGAGACACTAATAGAAATTATACATCTCATTTTAATTGGAGTAGCTAATGTGATTAGCATGGAATTCATGGTTGAAATGACTTCCTAAAGTGATTTCATATTTTATTTGGCATAATGATTTATTTTTTGGTATCAATATATGGAAATTTGAAAAATATAGACATAATTCTAAAATGTTCTAATTTGAAAAGACATTTGCTGTGGTATTTTGTAAATGTTTCATTTTTGAAATCATAGTGTATTTTTAAAAAGTGGTTTATCGTGGGAAATGTGAACTTGTTGAAAGCCTGGTTGTGATAGTAAAAATTTATTTGAATTTGAATTGTAATCCTTTTGTTGCTAAGGGTGTGATACATATGGTTGTTTTTCTATTCATATAAATGGAAACTACTAGGCATCCAATAAATCAACTCGAGGAGGCTATGGAAAATGTGGTATCACCTGAGACCCATGTGAACTAGCACCAGGTACAATGTATATTGTAAGATTTCCATGCTGTTAAATGTGGGAATAAATTAGATAATCCAAAGAATGTGGATCATTTGGTTCAGTACTAAAATAAGAACTCACAAATCATTGGGGGTGATTCGGATCCGAAAGGGGATGAATCATGGTTAAATAGAATTAATATGATATTTATATTCCTAGGAACACAGATAGAGCTGAAAGTAAAGCTAGAAAATTAAATGTTGTATGATCATTCCATTCAGTGGTCAGAGTTGGGGGTTAATGCTTGAATGAAGCATGATATGACATGGGAGGGTTTTGAGGAATTTTTTAATTAAAAATTCTACCCTCATATGTTCATAATTCAAATCACTGTGGATTTTATTAGGATGGAATAAGAAAATGTCTTGATAAGAGAATATGAAGCTATTATGAGTATGTGATTATTCCATTTGGATTGATAAATTCACTTGTGGTGTTCATGGAATTTATGAATATTATATTTTATAAATATATGGAATGTTTCATAGTGGTATTCATTAATGATATATTGGAGTATTCCAGGACAACACTGGAGCATTAAAAACATTTCGAGATAGATTTAGGGATCATGAGAGATCATCAGTTGTATTCCAAATTGTAAAAGTTTGATTTTTGGATTTAAAAGTTTTCATTACATGGTATTTTAATTTATGTAAATGTTGTTTTAGTTGATCTAGAATATGTGTTCTCTCTTATCTCATGGAAATAGCCAATGAATGATTTCTAGATAAGTAGTTTTCAAAGACTAGATAGCAATTATATACATTTTTTTCATGAATTCTGATGATTGGCCTCACCAATGAATGATTTGAAAATGAAGATTCTTTTATTTAAATAGAATGAGTTGTGTGAGAATGATTATGAAGAGAAACTATTTCTCCTTAAACTAGCACCAATCATGGTTTTTCCAGAACTAGGAAAAGGGTACGTGGTGTATTATGATGCATTGAAAATAGGATTGGTTGTGTTCTCAATAAGGAGGATGATTTTGTGGAATATAGCTAAATAATTTTGATGTATCGTGAGAATAATAAACTAAAAGAAGATTTAAAGTTGCTGGTAGTGGTTGATGCCTTGATAATGTGGTGTCATTATCTATATGGTATGAAATTTGTAGGTTTTGTCAATTATAAGAGCATGAAGAATATTTTATCCCAAATATATATTATTTTTTGGAAATGGAGATGGATGGTGTATCTACAAATGATTGGTTTTTTACTTCATGTATGCAACAGGAATGGGAAATTTTGAGGAGGATACATTAAGTTGAAAGGAGTACTCTCAGGTGGTAAAACAAGATTCATATCAGTTATAGATGATGTTGGTTATAGTCGAAGTTTGGTTGGAATGTAATGATTGTGGGTGATAGAGTCATTTTCTTTCTGCTCTAAATATTTCCCTAGTTGGTAGTCTGTGTTAAAGAGGAACATATGACTGATTCTTAGAGTATTATGATGAGGTCAAAAAATGATGGTTGGTAGAACATGGAGTGTTGGGAATTGAATGAGAATTGGGTTTTGTTTTTTTTTTGGATTTTTTTGGATTTACCAGAGTCATGTAATGATGATATTCTCTAGGATTATCATCATTCCAGGTGGGTTTTCCATCATTAAATATAGAAAATTTTAAAACCATTGAAAGTATAGTTATGGTGGGATGGTATGAAAATGTATGTGGCTATGTTTTTTTTCAAGATTCATGACTGGTCAGCATGTCACGAAAGAGAATTTCATGCTGGATGGTATGTTGAAGTAACTAACTATCCCTCTCTAGAAATGGGAATATATAATAATTTATTTTTTTCTAGGTCTCCCAAGAATAGTCTGAAGGAACGTTTCCATATGAAAGATAATGGATTATCTCACATTATTGGCCCTTTTAATCCCTATTTGTGAATCTCATATGGTGGAGGATCATTCCATAATCAATATATTTCATGTGGTAAAGTGGAATGGTGTACACTTTCGACTATAATAGACAGAGATATGAATTTCACACCTCATTTTTGTAAATACTGGCTGTATGATCTTAGGACTCAATTGATGATGATTATGATGTACAATCCTCATACGTATCTAAAATATGAGAGGATAATACAAACATTGGAATTTTTGTTTATGGATTGTGTGATGGATTTTTTTGTCTCATAGGAGGATAACATGTCATTGGTAAAAGTTTAATATAATAACAATTATCATGACTTGATACAAATGATCTATTTGAAGCACAATATGGGAATCCATATCGTTCTTCACTTTTTTTGCTAGAAATGGGTGAGACATAGATAGTGGGACTTAGACTTTACCAAAGACTGTGGGAAACATTAATTTCATCAGGAAGAGAATAGTGACTACAAGGATTTATTTTAAATCATATTTATAACGTCATAGATGATCATTGTTGTTCGAGGTGGGAAATCAAGTGTTCTTGAGAATCTATACAAGGGTTGTAAACTATTGGATTGAAAATCATTTATTATTATCTCCAACATATATTGGTCCTTTTGAGATAATGAGCAGGTTGGAGAGGTGGATTATTGATTGACTTCTCCACCAATGTTTAGGACTTTGCACAATGTTCTTTATGATTCTCAATTGATGAAGTATCATCCAGATCGTGACCATGTGATTTTTTGGTATCATGTTACACTAGATTAAGATTATTCCTTGGTTCATGTTCAAGTGAGGATTGTGGATAGTAAAAGAAAAATATGGGTGGAAAATTAATCTTCCTTGTTGGGATTTTATGAATGCTTGGCCAGATTTAGGAGGATACATGAGAGTATGAGAAAGAGATTTTCCAGCAGTGGCCTGAGATCTTTTAGAAAAGAGATGACTCTCTACTTTATGAGGAGTGAAGGTCTTATGGTCTAAAAACTTTAGTACCCCAATTTTAGTTATGTACCCATTTTGATGTCTTTATTATTATGAAATGTGTTTTTGTAGTGTTTAGTGGAGTTTGGTAGAGATTGGAATGGTTTTGGGAATGTTTTGGAGGATTTTTAAAAGAGCTTGGTTTGTGCATGGTTAAGAGAAACCATGAAACATTAGACAATGAGCCTTCAAATGGTTTTCACATAGTTTTTCTAACAATGAGAGGAGTCCATGTGGGGTTACCCATAGGATTGTATCATGATCATGGTCACTGCATGGATTGATTAGTCATGTGAGCTAATTGTGTAGGGAAAAAATTATGTTTTTAAAATCGGACATGGTTGGGATTTCCCTAAACCCTCAATTTTAACTACTACTGAATCCCCCCTCGATATTTTCTATTCTCAAGGGTTATAGAATCTCTTATAATCATTTTGGAATCAAATAAAAGAGTTTTCAAGGTGTGGTGAATGTGATTCTTCTTGGGTAATTCTCCACTCTTATTTCTTTTACGATCGTCCTTAGATCTAATTCTCTCTATCTTTATGTTTTCCAGATCTAACCATATTTCATTTATATTTTTGTAGTTTTGTTTCATAATATGATATGTATTGGTCTTTTAGAAGTTAAGAAATGTGAACGAAGGGGGATTTGTGGGTTTTTTACATGGATTCGGCGAGCGGTGGGTTGATTTTACAGAAAACCTAAGGAAGGTGTGTTTTCTTCCAACTCCATTTTGAGAGAACTAGAAGCCATGGTTTCCAAAAATTCATTTTTCATGAAATAAATTTGTGATTATGATGTGTGATATTTCTTGGAATGTAATTTTGTTATGAGTTGTTGAATATTGGTTAAAATAGGAAATTTTTTTTACAGGTTCTTGTTATTACAATTTAAAATTGAGATTTTAAAATCTATTTTTTTGGTTGATTTATGAAAATTGTTTGTGAAAATAGTTTTCAATAAAATGGTATAGTTTTATTTATTGTAATGTGACATGGATAATGTCATAAGGGAATTATTGTTTTGTAATTTGTTTTTTCATCTTGTTGTGTCCTTGGTGAGTTATATGCTCATTGTGGGTTAATTTTTTGTTCATGTGATTGACATGGATGTGAGTTGGGTGGGAATTCCCTCCATAAAAAGGGTATGAATATTGGATTGAAATCCACCATCAATGGTAAGTGGTTGGGAAGTACCACTAAATTTGGGAAGTAGTAAATGGTCTTGGATGTGATGTTCAACCTTGATTGCCAACCCAGGTTGTGTGTGTAACATTATGGAAATGTTTTGATCATTATTGTGGCTACGAATGGGGAAATATTTGTAGTAATGTGTTATAGATAAATGGTTTGTGGATTTATTGTTTCATTTACCTTGTGTTTTAGGTGTTTTGCAGGATAAAGATTGGTAAGGTTGTGTTTATATTATTGGAAATTGTTTCACTGCTTTTTTTATAAATATTGTTTAATGTAAATGTGCTAATAGTTTTAACCAAGTGGAATTTCTAGGGAAGATATTTGGGGAAAACATAATATGTATTTTTACTCAACCCCTTCATTAGAGCTTTAGTGCTTTGGTATATATCGTTCTCTATGACCCATGTATGGGTATATCAACTCAATTGAATAGAAGCTCATCGTGATTATTGGTCTCTATTGTTGTGCTTGAAGAATAGAAATTGGTGTGGAACCCTATAAAATGTCATGGTTTCCTTTGGGTCTTTTTGTGGATACATCCTCTTAGTACAATGGTTTTGGGATCTTTTGGGTGTTTTGTTTGTTTATGGAAATTGTTATAGATTAGTTAGTTTTCCATTATTAAGGAATTATCATGTGTTACATGTTGACATGAATCATTTAATTGTATATGATTATTATTACATTGGATAGTTAGTTAATTTAAAGAGTAAAAAATTCTGTAGTTTTCCTTGAATCCATCATAATTATTTTCCAGCCTTTGGCATATTGGGAATTTCACATAAGGCTAAGTAGTATCTCACTACATTCTCATTCAAATGAGGAGGGGTACGAAAATGAAATTAAACTACCTTGGAAGATCTACTTGATGGTTATGATATCTTTATTTTGGATATCATGGCCTCAAAAATTAGATATTACATTCATTAGAAATGTACTTATTTTTATCAAAGAGATTTCTAAATTGATAGTATTCATGGATGATTCTTGTTCTGAAGTAAACGATTATACAGATTGTGTTTTCTGTTATTTACCTTGACATATTTATTTTTCCATATTTTCTCATGATATATACTATTGTATATAATTATTAGTAAGCATCTAAAAGAATCTTTCATTTGTTTTCATTTACATAGGATATGAAGAGAGAAATTAAGAATAATATGAATGATGAGAGCTATTTCACATAATAGTTCATTCTATATTTCTAATGTAATATTTTAAATTTGTAGGTATTTAATTTTTGAAGACCATTAAACTAATGGATCTTGCATGGTCTGATTCATAGTATATTTTGGAAATGTATTTTGGTACACATTTACTTTGGGATAATAGAAATTTAGTTGTTAAACATTATATTTATGGGAATATTAAAGTTATTAAATTTAATTAAATTAAATTCTAAAATTAATATTAATAATAAATAATTTTTTTATCTTTAACCACCATAAATTTTTTTATCATGGAACCTTTCCTATATCTGTTCAATATTTTGGTATAACTAATGAAAATTCATAAATATAATAAATATAAAACAATTAGGAAAAATTAATACACAAATGTAGGGTAAATGAAGTTATTTTATATATTAATTTAAATTCAGAAAAACTAACAGGGTTAGAGAGAAATTAGTAGATCATCCCCATGTAAAAAACAGAAGTGAAAAACATATTAAAAATAAATTTAACATTACCATTATGTACTATATAAAATGAAATAACCAATACTAAGGATCATAAATATTTTTAATAAACATAATTTTTTTTGTGATGATGCAATGTGAAATCGCCAAATGTTTCATGACATAAGGTATGATTTTTTGGATATCAATTTTGTTTCATTAAGATACAGATCGAACTATCAACATTTATAATTTCTGGGTTTATGTATAGGAAATGGATTTCTTTTTCATTTCAATATAATTCTTGAGTTATAGGGTATTAATAATCTACCTACTAAGGTATATTCCATTCAGAATCAATCAAAAATTGTTTTACGTTGTAAGTGTTTTGTTTAACACTATCCCCAATTTTGATATGTATGTTCCATATTTAATCTCTTAGTACTACGATTGGTTTCATACATCATAAGATTTTATAGTGAAAATTACCATCAACTTTGGGATAAATGAATTTTAATTTTAATTTATTATTCATTAATTAATTTATTCTTTACAAATTATATCAATGGGGAGAAAATCTAAGAACATCATTAACAATAGTTTCCCCACCTTTTGAAAAATCATTATTTACTCTAATATTCTTATTTTTTATTTATAAGCTAATTGTGGGTCATTTCATGTGAAAATTATATTAAAAATAATATTATTTTCAAATACTCATTTATAATAAATTTTTTGATGTCGTATTTCAGAAAATTGGTTTTAAAATATAAATAAAAATATCCCAAATCACCAACATTTAATAAGGTTAAGATAGTCTTATATATATTGTATTGTATTTCATCCATATGTCATACATATATATTATACCAATATTACATGTTTGTTATACATTACTATTTTGGGTACAAAAACTGGTTTCTTTTTGCTTTGAAAATTCTGACTTTTAAGTAGACACGACATAATACAATTTTATATTTTGAAATTTTTGAAATTTACAACCACTAAAAAATTATTTTCCCAATTAAAATATATTGATAAAAATTATTATTTTTAGGAAAACTCCTTTTTTAATTTTTTTTATAATAGTAAATAATAATCTATATCTATCTTCAAATGATCATTAAGTAATTTAAAAATATTATCTCTTTAGGTCAATATTTTTTGGCACTTCTCCATATAAATTTTCAAAAAATATAAACATTATTTATCAATGTTCACGATTTGTGTTTATTTATTATAATTTAAACTTTTAAAATTATTAATTTCATTTTTATCTTTAGGATCTTTATGGTATAACCATCATAAAATATTTTTTATAATATTATGGATCCCAATTTTTTGTGTTGAGTTTCATTATGAATATTCTTTATGTCTAATTAAAATTACTTATGTGGAACATATTTACATGAAAATTGTAGATTTAAAATTATTTTATGGTTGGCGATAAAATTATATACCCTTGTAATAGATTTGGAAATGTTTTCATCTCATTAGATACCATGTATGGGGAATGAGTATTTAGACGATGAACATTATGTTATATAACATGATGATCTATAATTAAAGAAAGCTACAATTATTGAGGCAGATAATTATAACAAATAATATAATATAATTGTGAAGGGAGACTGAACCCAATTCACCATGTGAAATTTCCCCAATCATAATTCAAATAGGTATTGATCCCAATCCACCATTAGAGTATACAAAAAATTTTAATGGGAACAATGAACAAACATAATTCCCCATGGTAATCTATCCGCTATGATATTATTGGTTTTTAGTCTTGAATTCTTCGTATGGATAATTTATTTTTACTAACATAAAATTTTAATTCCATGATATTTGTTAAGCAGTTCATTATGCCATTTCTCAATGATTATCTAACATTGTTACATCGTGGTACATGTTTGTTCATTCAATAATGACCTTAGCTATAGTATCCACATTCGGTGGTTTTATTTGAAAATTCATTGTGATACATGTAACCACATAATAATGTAGCAAATATTTCATTTTTATTGCTAAACAATATATATACTTGAGCCATGAATTTTGTTTGAAAACATGAAATATAAAATAGTGTATGTAAAAAAAACATATCACACTTGAACTCAATAAATGATTCCTTATTCATATCATATGGGAAGGAAACAAACGAATGTTCATCATAGATGATCAGTAAGAGTAGAAAATTCCAAAATCTATCACTAATTAATAATGTTTCGATAATAAGGAATAATTATTATGTAAAGGTGAATATCTGAACACATATTAAATTTTAAAAATATGATGACTATAATTATTAGATATAGAATAATCAGTATAAAAAAGTAAATAAATGAAAACACATTAAATGAAAAAGAACACTGAACAGAAAATGAATATATGGATAATATAAATGCCCAAATATCAGGGATACAAATATAAAAAATTATAATGAATTAAATAATAAATATTGGGTATCATGATCTAAAAAATAATGATATATATATCATCATGATCTTTCCCAAGATGTGTTATATATAAGGGATACCCCATATAATCCAAGATTAATGAATCTCCACATGATACCATCGATGCGTGGAGGGACATATAATTACAAACCCAACTATCAATTAATCTAAAATAAATTAATATAATGTCTCGGATTTTCCATTTAGTAGTTGTATTTATTGTATAGATTATTTTGGGGACAAGGATCTCAGATGGAATGCGATTCCAAGGTCTAGTGTTCCCATAATAAATTGATGAAATATTTTAAATATATTAATTATCATGCACATGTTTTTTTACTAAAAATTAGAATAACTATTAAATTGGAGCCAAGATTGGAAATTTGAGGGAACCATAGTCCTCAAAAAGGTATTTTTACCATAGGCATGAACATAAATTACATGGAGTAGTTTGTCCATGAAAATGTTTTCATGAGTGTAAAAAAGAATAATTTTTTTCTAAAATAAAATTTTAATCATTCTATTGACGAAAAGACAATTCCTCTTCAAATGTATCCTTATGTCCTAATTATAGGGTTATCCCCATAAACAGTGAACTTCTATAGGATATCTGTAGAGATATATCTTTAGGAATCCTTTCTGAGGAACATTTATAGGTTGGGGATTGATGATTGATGCATAGAAAATTCGAATGATCTTGATAATGAGTGAAACATAGCTATATTATCCATCCATGACTGATATAAATCAATTAAGGGAATGTTATTTTGATTTGATTTTCCCTATTAATAACTTATATAAATAATGTGAATCAATTAAAGAACATATTGATTCACAGATTGTACATATTTTATGATGAGATTAATTTTTTGTGTATGTTATCAAGATAAGTTATTTGGTTTAATATGTTGATGTATTAATTTATTATCCAATCATAAATGAAAAAATATTTAAAAAACATTAATAGATGTTCATTCGTTGGGATTTAATATTCTTTTGTCCCCGAATTCTACATTTCTCCATGAGTGTTCTTCATTGGCTTGAGCATCAACTATTACCAATCAGTCGATCATTATGCCCTATTTACTTGGCGCAATGATAAGATTTAGTAGATATGATATTGGAATGATAGTATGGAGGTGATGTGATAGATATAGATCAATTTAGATGATTGATGATTCCCTAATTCACATTCTTTGATGTTTTTAGGTCAACAATAATGAACAATGATTTAATACATTTTGTGAGAAGCTCTTATGATAAGACTCATTTTCGATGAGGGAGAGGCTTGGATGAGATTAGATATTTTTTACTAGAGATTAAATCACTGATTCAAGGTTTTGAGGCAATATATCAAATTTGGAGGAAGATTTTGGAATTTCAGAATACCCCAAAGAACATGGCTAGTAATATGGAATTACAATGTCTGTGGGCCAAATTTCTATAAGGAAAGTGTTTGGTTGGAGATAAGGAAAACACATTTAATGACCCCAATCACATGACATGTGATCCTCCATGGTTGACTTAATCTATAAATATAAAGTACATGGATATTAGTTGGAGTACATCGGAATAAAAAAATTCATACTCCCACATACAAATAGATTTTCAAACATGGACCGATACATTAACACGTTGTCAGTACACTGACACATACATGTGTCATAGGAAGGATACAATGTATCTCTACATGCCCCGCACATCCATTTAACACATATTATATGGTGATTACATGTTGTTTGTGGATCTTCCACATAATAGGACATGGGATTAGTATACAAAAAATGTACCTGTTGAGACAAACTATGTACTCCCTTAAAGAGTTCCTGGGGAACATTGTTTATTAGAATTGTCAAGTATAGGTTGGGTGAATTCCCTTGATATATTTCTATAAGGGTACATTGTGTCATTAAATCCACATAAATGTATTGTGAGTCCCACAATAAGTTCAGTCTTAAATAACATTGTGGAGTCCCTTCATGAGAATAGATTGTGATCTTATAACCTCTCGAGTTTGAATTTGTGGAATTAGCATTAAAAACCAAATGAGATTGTGGATATTCCATCTAGGAGTCTGTATTTGTTGGGTTTTTGTAATCGTCTTCATGAAATCCACTCTGGATCTGATTGATCCATATTGGGTTTTTGTTGTCCCGCAACGCTTTGGGGAGTGTACCCTTGTCTGAGTATCATGGTCCCTTTAGACCAGTGAGTATCCTTAGGTAAGGCCAATGACCCAATCCACTTACTCAAGTGTCTCTAATGATAACACTACTCATGGAGTGGGTTATCCCAGAATGATAGATGCATCAAATAGATTCTCGTGGATGATGGTTTGTTATGACCACCTGGTGTCATGGTGTCATCAGCGAGTATGCCAATGTATTAATTCTATTATACCTGATATTTATATCTTGTATTGAGCTAACTGTAAATTCTTATTTGTGTTTATTTTTTTGGTATATCATTCTGAGTATTTTTATATACTCACCCCTACATGGATGTTTTCCGCACATGCCATGTCTTGTCTAGATGACGACCCTTTTTTTGTTGTCCTAGGAGGATAGTGACTTAGTGGAATGTATCTAGTTAATCAATGACTAATGTGTTTACTAGAAGATTAATTTTGACATAGTCTATAACCATGGAGTTGGTTGGACTCTTTACAGTATTTTTTGGTCTTATTTTTTACCCCATTTCTATTTTTAGTACCTCATTGTCAGACTTTGTTGTGGGATCTTAGATATATGCATGTGCTCTTTCAATTGATTTATATTTCAACATTGTTAGGGAATATAGATGTGTACATGTGTGTATGTACATTAGTAAAATGCCAACCATTTGTGGTATAACCCTATGCCACACTAGTCTCAAACCCCTAGTATAATCAGCCGAACATAAACATTACATAATCTATTAAATTATTTCATAATTCACTTATTTACATTCATAAAGATCATTTTAGATTAGAGTTTTAAGAAACTAGTATATAATTCATACATAAGAACCCACAATCCTGAATTGTGGGTATATGTTGGGAAATATCCATCATCCATAATAATTTTATTTTATTAAATTCATTTAATATTTTCAAGATACAATTTTCACAACATTCATCATGGATTCATATTTTTTCTTACAAATCCTTAAAATCTATGAATTTTTTTTTAAAAAAATGGGATTATAAGAAAATTATAAGTATGAGATATTTAATAAAGGAGAGTAACATTTAGTACCTGAATACATATAAACGTATGAAATCATTTTCACAAAGATATAATTCTCACCAAATAAGTATCATGAAGTTACTTTATGAGAAAATTTGGTTTCGATAAAACATAGAAAGAAATAAATAAACCATATAGGTATCTTGGGTCATTATATATTTAATATTGTCTCCCTCATGACTACCTTCTGACATGTAACCATCAGGGATACCTTAAAATTTATCCCCCATGAATACCTTATTGTCTAACCATCACAATTAAACATGAATTAACCATATGGTGGACATCCAACTTAAACATAAACAATGCAATGGTATGAGATATATGTACTACCATTCATCATAAACAGTTGTAATTATCCAAAATCTATTTTTAAAACATGAATGATTTCATAAAAACATTTCCTTTGAATTTTGTGAAATTTATATTTAAAAAAGGATTATTAAAGAATAGTCTGATGGAAATATCATAAAAATGAAGGTATAATTAATATATTAGAAGGAATATGTGTATAAAATGGATTTTCACATAATAAAATTTAGTATAATCGTGATCTAAAACAAAAATAATATTAGGACAACATAATTATTCAAATATAATTTCATCCCAAACTACTAAAATTTGGTGACGAATTCCCTTTCTGTAGGTTATTTTGAGAAAAATTAATCCCCATAGAAGATTTTCTGGGTAGGGGAACATAGTTTCCCAAAACTATACGCATAAACAATTAACTTCTTTTATAAGGAAAAAACATTATAGCTATAAGGATACATATTTAGAATTATTTTTACCAACTATGAATATCCACATTTTCTATTGTTTTATGGTTTCATGGGATGGGGCTCACTATTTACCATAACCGTATCCCAAGAATGCACACTCCGCTTTCATTTATTTTTCGCATAAGTTCCACCCAAACACCCCCAATATAAAAACCAAATGAAATGTATTCAACACATAACAAAATTTTTCCTTTAAAAAAGGTTTCATTAACTTCTGAAAATGTTTAGATCATGCATTATATCCCTTTTGAAGTAATTCAAACATAAGGTAATGTATTTCATCTCAATTTCCACACCATTGAGAAATATTTGGTCTTATGAAACTATTTTAATTTATGTAAGATATTTTCTACACATTTTATTAATTTTAAATGAATATATATATATACATGATGATTAATATTTTTATTAATTTTACACATTCAAGGGATTACAAATTTTATGCTATAAAAAATATAATAATTTATTTTACTGTCTAATTTTTTGGGGATTGCTTATATTTTTACATGAAGTAGAATTTTAATCCTTCCATCATAAACATACTATATTTTCATATCATATATATATTTATGGATTTTGAATCATTTATTCTCTCATTTACTAATTTTTTCTTAAGAATCAATAATAGAAATGTTTAAAATAAATTGTGGTCTTATTTATATTTATGATAGTGTATATTGTTATTCCATCTCTATGTTATCCAAAATAATTTTTTAAAATTATAATTATATACTAAAATAAATTATCAAAAAAAATTATTTCATATCATAAATTTTAATATATTTAGGATAAATATTTATAAATAATTCAAGAAGATGCATTTTTTACTTTCTTTGGTAATAAGACCATTCTTTCATTTTACAATACATGATGTAAACTAATTTTCATGATGCCATAAATAAATCATGAAATTTTCCTTGTTTCATATGATTTAAATATGTTTTAATATAAAAATATTTAAGAAAATTTTATCATAAATGGTTTACTTCAATTATCATTATATTTATAATTTATATTATTTTATTACAAAAACTATATTTCAGATAAGTTGATGGTCATAATTTGTTACCTATTAATTCTGTGGACATTAACATTTCTATGTAAATTTCACTTTATTGTGATCATTGAAATGTATGACTCTTATAAATAGATATATACATTGTTTCAAGGATAGGATTATTATAGAAAACATATAAAATTTCAATTTATGTTGTTTTACATTGAAAATTATTTGATTCATAAGGGAAATATTAATATTTCATTTTATTTAATCAAGAAAGATATTTATTTTAAGGGATTTTATCTTTGAATTATATTGATTTTTAGATATAAATGGAATGAGTTGAAGATTCATTGAGGGGGTGGTCATGGTTATTGATATCCCCCCAAATCATTTATAGGTCACATGAGACTAACTAGTTGACTAGCCTTGTTAAATGCGGTTTTTAGTGTATACCTACTCATTGATTAATGTAATACCCACTAGTTCGAGGTATTTAAGCCGATTTGATGACTTATTTCCCTTATGTATGTTTTTGGGAAGTACATGGACGATTTTGGGTCTGTTAGGAACTGTTTTGAAAATTTCTAATAGGATTTTTATTTGGGAATGGTTTGAGCACGGTCCGGGGAAACCTTGCATCGAATCTAGAAATCGTGTAACATGAGATAGTGGGCCTTCACATGGTTTTTGTATAGTTTTTCTATCTTTTCAGTGATTCTATGAATGGGTGACCTTAGGTATAATAGAATTCAGATGGTTATCACATAGTTTAGCTAAAAATGCTTGATAATAATGAATGATAATAAAAATAGGGGTTTTAAATCATACTTTGCCGGGATTTGTTGAAAACAATCCATTCCTACCCAAACTCAAGCTTAACTTGTTATTTTTTGTTCTCATTTGTTAGAGGTGCTCTCCCACTCCATTTGGAAGTGCATAAAAGGGTTTTTAAGGTGTGTTGAAGGAGATTATTCCCTAGTAGGTATCCACTCATGGTTTTTTCTTGGTTTTCTATACATCTAGTTCTCCCTCAATGACAGTTTTGTAGATATTCACATGTTTCATGTATATCTAGGGTCTTATTTCCTAAAATAAAAAGGGTTGGGATTTTTTATGTTAGTAAATGGCCTCTAATTATGTTTGATGTATTTTTTACCAGAATTCAGTTTACAGTTGTGCAATGGGTCGATTTAAACCAAACCCTAAGGTAGGTGTGTCTTCTCTTTGTACTCTATTTTTATATAACTAGATGTATTGGTTTATATAAATTGGTAATTCATGAAATTAATTTGTTATTATGTTGTCTAAAGTTTTTTTGAAATTTATTTTTGTGATTATTTTTGGACTTTTTGGCAAAGTAGTTTATTGTGGTGATATGATATTGTTGTTGGATTTTAGAATGCAAATTTTAAAATCAGTTTCGTGAGTTGATGTATGAATATTGGGTGTGAAAATAGTTTTATTTATAAAAATGTATTTTTTTATTAATAGTAATGTATCATGAATAATTTCATAATGTATTTTTTTGGTTTTTAACTGGTTCTTGGAATCATGTTGTGGCCTTGGTTTGTTATTTCCCATTGTTGGTTTAGTGTGTGTGCATGTGATTGATAATTATTTAAAGAGAGTGGGAAGTCTATCTATAAAAAGGTTACAGATAGTGAAATAATGAGACACAATCAATGATATGTGGTCTAAAAGTACCACTAAATTTGGGAAGTAGTAAATGGTCTTCGATGGGATGTTCCATCTTGATTGTTACACCGTGTTGTGTGTGTGAAACATAATGGTTAGTTTTGGATCATGTTTGTGGTTAGAAAATTTGGAATTATTTTTCTAATGTGTTATGGTAAAATATATTATGGATTTATTGTTGGATTTCCATTATGTTGTAGGGGTTTGGATGGATATGTCTTGTTAAGGGTGTGTTTGCCTTGTTAGATATTTTTTCAATATTTAATGTTTTATACAATTGTTTATATTAATGTGCTGATAGTTTTATCCTAGTGGGGTGTGTAGGAATGTCATTTGGGGAAAACTTATTGAGTATTTGTAATAACCCACTACCTCAACACGTTGTTTATTTTTCATGTATCATTTTCTCAGACATATGTATAGGTAAATCATCCCATTTTCTAGCAGATCATCATGATGCATGGGCGGTATTGGGGTGCTTCAAGCATGAAGCATCGTGTGGATCCATAAAAAAGGTCATTGTTTCTATTGGGTTTTATTATTGTTTCTTACACATAGAAAAATGTTTTTTGGATTGTTGGTGTGTTTTTTTGTTAATGTGAATTTTTATGGATTAGTTGGATGTATCTTGGTAAGGATTTAGCATTGGTTACTTCTTAACATGTATCATGATGTTGTAGTTTATAATATGGTAAAATAACTCAACAATTATTATTGAACCCCTTGACATTAATTTATATCCATTAGAACATTAATAACATCGCATAAATCCAAATATAATTTCACTGCATTCTCATGACAATGCAGAGGGGGCCCAAACGTTATATGTGGTATTACCGTGTTTGGGTATTAACATACAAGTACAGTGGGTATTGTTCAGTTTTGAAATGATTTCCTGGTTTAGGTGATAACATTCATTTTTGTTCTATTCCTCAATATGGGATGGTATCAAAGAGTAGGATTGTAATATCATGAAATTTATAGCATAAAAGACATAGTTAAGGCATTTATTCTGAATGTCATGTTACCGGGGTGTTTGGAACAAATGAGTTTTGGAGAAACTAATAGAAATTATACATAACATTTTCATTTGTGTATCTAATGTTATTAGCATGGAAGTCATCGTTGAAATGACTTCCTACAATGATTTCATTTTTTATTTGGCATAATGATTTATTTTTCTGTATCAATATATGGAAATTTGAAAAATCTATACATTATTCTCAAATGTTCTAATTTGAAAAGACATTTGTGGTGGTATTTTGGAAATGGTTCAATTTTGAAATCATATTGTATTTCTAAAAAATGGTTTATAATGGGAAATGTGAACTTGTGGAAATCCTGGTTGTGATAGTAAAAATTTAATTGAATTTGAATTGTAATCCTTTTTTTGCTAAGAGAGTGAGACATATGGTTGTTTTTCTATTCATATAAATGGAAACTGGTAGGCAACCAAGAGATTAAATTGAAGAGGCTATGGAAAATGTGGTATCACTTGAGACCCATGTGAACTAGCAGTAGGTACAATGTATATTGTAAGATTTCCAAGTGGTTAAATGTGGGAATAAATTAGATGATCCATAGAATGTGGATCATTTGGTTCAGTACCAAAATAAGAACCCACAAATCATTAGGGGTGATTCGGATCCTAAAGGGGATGAATCATGGTTGAATAGAATTAATATGATTTTCATATTCCTAGGAACACCAGTAGAGATGAAAGTGAAGCTAGAAAATTAAATGTTGTAAGATCATTCCATTCAGTGGTCAAAGTTTTGGGCCAATGCTTAAATGAACCATGATATGACATGGTAGGGTTTTGAGGAATTTTTTAATTAACAATTCTACCCTCATATGTTCATAACTAAAATCACTATGGATTTTATTAGGATGGAATAAGAAAACTTCTTGAAAAGAGAATATGAAGCTATTATGAGTTTGTGATTATTCCATTTGGATTAAGGAATTCAGTAGTGGTGTTCATGGAATTTATGAATATTATATTTTATAAATAACTGGAATGTTTCATAGTGGAATTCATTAATGATATATTGGTGTATTCTAGGAAAACATTGGAGCATTAAAGACATTTGGAGATAGATTTAGGGATCATGAGATATCATCAGTTGTATTCCAAATTGTAAAAGTTTGATTTTTGGATTTAAACGTTTTCTTTACATGGCATTGTTATTTATTTAAAGGTTTTTTTAGTTGATCTAGAAAATGTGTTCTCTCTTATCTCATATAAATAGCCAATGAATGATTTCTAGATATGTAGTTTTCTTGGACTAGATAGATATTATCTACATTTTTATCATGAATTCTGATGATTGGCCTCACCAATGAATGATTTGAAAATGAAGATTCTTTTATTTAAATAGAATGAGTTGTGTGAGAATGATTATACAGAGCATCTATTTCTCCTTAAACTAGCACCAATCATGGTTTTTCCAGAACTAGGAAAAGGGTACGTGATGTATTATGATGCATTGAGATTAGGATTGGTTGTGTTCTCAATAATGAGGATGATTTTGTGGAATATAGCTAAATAAAGTTGATGTATCGTGAGAATAAAAAACTAAAAGAAGATTTAAATATGGTGGTAGTGGTTGATGCCTTGATAATGTGGTGTCATTATCTATATGGTATGAAATTTGTAGGTTTTGTCAATTATAGGAGAATGAAGAATATTTTATCCCAAATATATATGATTTTTTGGAAATGGAGATTGATGGTGTATCTACAGATGATTGATTTTTTACTTCATGTATGCAACAGGAATGGGAAATTTAGTGGAGGATACATTAAGTTGAAAGGAGTACTCTCGGGTGGTAAAACAAGATTCATATCAGTTATAGATGACGTTGGTTATAGCTGAATTTTGGTTGGAATATAATGATTGGGGGTGACATAGTCGTTTTCTTTCTGCTCTCACTATTTCCCTAGTTGGTAGTCTGGGTTAAAGTGGAACATATGACTGATTTTGATAGTATGACAATGAGGTCAAAACATGATGGTTGGTAGAACATTGAGTGTTGGGAATTGAATGAGAATTTGGTTTTGTTTTTTTTGGAATTTTTTGGATATACCAGAGTCATGTAATGATGATATTCTCTAGGATTATCATCATTCCAGGTGGGTTTTCCATCAGTAAATCTAGAAAATTTAAAAAACATTGAAAGTATAGTTATGGTGGGATGGTATGAAAATGAATGTGGCTATGTTTTTTTTCAAGATTCATGACTGGTCATCATGTCATGAAAAATAATTTCACACTGGATGGTAGGTTGAAGTAACTAATTATCCCTCTCTAGAAATGGGAATATATAATAATTGATTTTGTTCTTGGTCTCCCAAGAATAGTCTGAAAGAACGTTTCCATATGAGTGATAATGGATTATCTTACATTGTTGGCCCTTTTAATCCATATTTTTGAATCTCATATGGTGGAAGATCTATACATAATCTATATATTTCATGTGGTAAAGTGGAACGGTGTACACTTTCGATTATAATAGACAGAGATTTGACTTTCACACCTCATTTTTGTAAATACTGGCTGCATGATCTTGGGACTCAATTGATGATGAGTATGATGTACAATCCTCATCCGTATCTAAAATATGAGAGGATAATACAAACATTGGAGTTATTTTATATGGACTGTGTGATGGATTTTGTTGTCTCATAGGAGGAGCACATGTCATTCGTAAAATTTTAATATAATAACAATTATCATGCCTTGATACAAATGATATATTTGAAACACAATATAGGCATCCTTGTCGTTCTTTACTTTTTTTTGCTAGAAATGGGTTATACATAGATGGTGGGACTTAGACTTTACCAAAGACGGTGGGCAAAATTAAGTTGATGTAGAAGAGAATAGTGATTACATGGATTTATTTTAAATCATATTGATAACATCATATATGATTATTGTTGTTAGAGGTGGGAAATCAAGTGTTCTTGAGAATCTCTACAAGGGTTATAAACAATTGGATTGAAAAGTATTTATTATTATCATGAACATATATTTGTCCTTTTGAGATAATGAGAAGGTTGGAGAGGTGGATTATTGACTGACTTCTCCACCAAAGTTTAGGACATTGCATAATGTGCATGATATTTCTCAATTGATGAAGTATCATCTGGATCGTGACCACGTGATTTTTTGGTATCATGTTAAACTAGATCAAGATTCTTCCTTGATTCATGTTCAAGTGAGGATTGTGGATAGTAAAAGAAAAATATGGGTGGAAAATTAATCTACCTTGTTTGGATTTTATGGAAGCCTGTCTAGATTTAGGAGGATACATGGGAGTATGAGAATGATATCTTTCAGCAGTGGCCCGAGATCTTTTAGAAAATAGATGATTCTCTACTTTATGAGGATTGAAGGTCTTATGGTCTGAAAAATTTAGTACCCCATTTTTAGTATGTACCCATTTTTATGTCTTTATTATTATGAAAAGTGTTTTGGTAGTTTTTATTAGAGTTTGGGAGAGATTGGAAGGGTTTTGGGAATGTTTTGGAAGATTCTTAAAAGATCATGGTTTGAGCATGGTTAGGAGAAACCATGAATCATGAGACAATGGGCCTTTAAATGGTTTTCACATTGTTTTTCTAACAATGTTAGGAGTCCATGTGGGGTTCCCTTTTGGATCGAATCATGTTCATGGTTACTACATGGATTGATTAGTCATGGGAGCTAATTGTGTAGGGAAAAAATTGTGTTTTTAAATTTGGACACTGTTGGGATTTCCCTAAATCCTCCATTTTAACTAACACTCAATCCCCCCTAGATATTTTCTATTCTCAAGGGTTATAGAATCTCTTCCTATCATTTTGGAATCAAATCAAAGTGTTTTCAAGGTGTGGTGAATGTGATTCTTTTTGGGTAATCTTCCACTCTTATTTATTTTATAGTCTTTGTTAGACCTAATTCTCCCTATCTTTATGTTTTCCAGATTTGCCCATATTTAATTTATATTTTTGTTTTATTGTTTCATTATATGATATGGATTGGTCTTTTAGAAGTTAAGAAAAGTGAACGAATGAGGTTTTGTGGGTTTTTTACTTGGATTCAGCGAGTGGTGGGTTGATTTTACATAAACCGTAAGGAAGGTGTGTTCTCTTCCAACTCCATTTTGAGAGAACTAGAAGCCATGGTTACAAAAAATTTATTTTTCCTGAAACAAATTTGTGATTATGATATGTGATATTTCATGTAATGTAATTTTGTTATGTGTTGTTGAATATTGGTTAAAATAGGAACTTATTGTTACAGGTTCTTGTTATTACAATTTAAAATTGAGATTTTAAAATCTATTTCGTTTGTTGATTTAAGAAAATTATTTTTGAAAATAGTTTTCAATAAAATGGTATAGTTTTATTTTTTGTAATGTGACATGGATAATGTCATAAGGAATTTTTTTTCTTTGTGATTTTTTTATAATCATGTCATGGCCTTGGTGAGTTATATGCTCATTGTGGGTTAATTTTTTGTTCATGTGATTGAAATGGATGTGAGTTGGGTGGGAATTCTCTCCATAAATATGGTATTAATATTTGATTGAAAGCCACCATCAATGGTAAGTGGGTGGGAAGTACCACTAAATTTGGAAAGTAGTAAATGGTATTGGATGTGATGTTCAATCTTGATTGTTAAACCAGGTTGTGTGTGTAACATTATAGAAATGTTTTGATCATTATTGTGGCTACGAATGGTGAAATGTTTGTAGTAATGTGTTTTATATATAATGGTTTACAGATTTTTTTGTTTCATTTACCTTGGGTTTCAGGGGTTTGTGAGGATAAATATTGGTAAGGTTGTGTTTATCTTATTGGAAATTGTTTCACTGGTTTATTTTTTATAGAAATTGTTTAATGTCAATGTGCTAACAGTTTTATCCAAGTGGATTGTCTAGGGAAGATATTTGGGGAAAACATACTACGTATTTTTACTCAACCCCTTCTTAGGAACTTTAGTGCTTTGGTATATATCGTTCTCAATGACCCATGTATGGGTATATCAGTTCAATTGAATAGAAGATCATTGTGATTATTGGGTTGTATTGTGGTGCTTGGAGAATAGAAATTGGTGTGGAACCCTATAACATGTCATGGATTCCTTTGGGTTTTGTTGTGGATACATCCGCTTAGTAAAATGGTTTTGGGATCTTTTGGGTGTTGTGTTTGTTTATGGAAATTTTTTATAGATTAGTTAGTTTTCCATTATTAAGGAATTATCATGGGGTACATATTGACATGCATCATTTAATTGTATATGATTATTATTACATTGGATAGTTAGTTAATTTAAAGAGTACAACATTCCGTAGTTTTCCTTGAATCCATCATAATTATTTTCCAGCCTTTGGCATCTTGGGAATGTCACCTAAGGCTAAGTAGAATCTCGCTGCATTTTCATGAAAATGAGGAGGGGTGCGAAAATGTAATTAAACTGTCTTGGAAAATGTCCTTGATGGTTATGATATCTTTATTTTGGATATCATGGCCTAAAAAATTTAATATTTCATTCATTATAAATGTACTTATTTTTATCAAAGATATTTCTAAATTGATAGTATTCATGGATGATTATTGTTCTGAAGTAAACGATTATGCAGATTGTGTTTTCCGTTATTTACCTTGATATATTTATTTTTCCATATTATATTATGATATAAACTATTGTATATAATTATTAGTAAGCATCTAAAAGAATCTTTTATTTTTTTTCATTTCAATAGGATATGAAGAGGGAAATTAGGAATAATATGACTGATGAGAGCTATTCGACATAACAGTTCATTCTATATTTCTAATGTAATAATGCAAATTGTTAGTTATTTATTTTTTGAAGACCGTTAAACTAATGGATCTTGCATGGTCTGATTCAAGGTATATTTTGGAAATGTATTTTGGTACACATGTACTTTGGGATAATAGAATTTTCGTTGTTAAACATTATATTTATGGGACTATTAATGTTATTAACTTTAATTAAATTAAATTAAAATCTAATATTAATATTAATAATAAATAAATTTTTTATCTCTAACCATGGTAAATTATTTTATCATGGAGCCTTTATTATATTTGTCCAATATTTTGGGATAACTAATGAAAATTCATAAATATAATAAAATATAAAACAATTAGGAAAAATTAATATACAATTGTAGAGTAAATGAAGATATTTTATATATTAATTTAAATTCATAAAACTAACAGGGTTAGAGAGAAGTTAGTAGATCATCCCCATGTAAAAAACATAAGTGAAAAACATAATAAAAATAAATTTAACACATCCATTATGTACCATATATAATGAAATACCCTATACTAAGGATCATAAATATTTTTAATAAACAAAATTTTGTTTGTGATGATGCAATGTGAAATCCGAAAATGATTCATGACATAACGTATGATTTTTTGGTTATCAATTTTGTTTCATTAAGTTACAGATTGAACTATCAACATTTATATTTTCTGGGTTTATGTATAGGGAATGGATTTCATTTTTATTTCAATATAATTCTTGAGTTATAGGGTATTAATAATCTACCTATTAAGGTATATTCCATTGAGAATCAATCAAAAATTGTTTTACATTATAAGTGTTTTGTTTAACACTATCCCCAATTTTGTTATGTATGTTCCATATTGAATCTCTTAGTACTACGATTTGTTTCATACACCCAAATATTTTATAGTGAAACTTTCCATCAACTTTGGGATAAGTGAATTTTAATTTTAATATAGTTTTCTTTAATGAATTTATTCTTTAAAAATTATATCAATGCGGTGAAAATCTAAGACCATCATTAACAACAGTTTCCCCACCTTTTGAAAAATCATCATTTACTCTAATATTCTTATTTTTTATTTATAAACTAATTGTGGGTCATTTCATGTGAATATTATATTAAAAATAATATTATTTTCAAAAAATCATTTATAATAAAAAAATTTATGTGGTATTTCAACAAATTGGTTTTAAAACATAAATAAAAATATCCCAAATCACCAATATTTAATTAGGGTAAAATAGTCTTATACATATTGTATTGTATTTCATCCATATGTCATATATATTTTTTATACCAATATTACATGTTTGTTATACATTAATATTTTGGGTACAAAAAATGGTTTCTTTTCACTTTGAAAATTCTGACTTTTAAGTAGACACGACATAATAAAATTTTATATTTTGAAATTTATGAAATTTACCACCACCAATAAATTATTTTCACAATGAAAATATATTGAAAAAAAATATTATATTTTAGGAAAACTCCTTTTTTTATTTTTTTTCTAATAGTAAATAATAATCTACATCTATCTTCAAATGATAATTAAGTAATTTAAAAAAATTATCTCTTTAGGTCAATATTTATTGGAACTTATCCATATAAATTTTCAAAAAATATAAACATTAGATATCAATGTTTAAGATTTGTGTTTATTTATTATAATTTACACTTTTAAAATTATTTAATTCATTTTTATCTTTGGGATATTTATGATATAACCATCATAAAATATTTGTGATAATATTATGGATCCCACTTTTTTGTGTTGAGTTTCATTATGAATATTCTTTATGTGTAATTAAAATTACTTATGTGGAACATATTTACATGAAAATTGTAGAATTAAAATTATTTTATGTTTGGGGATAAAATTATATACCCTTGTAATGGATTTGGAAATGTTTTCATCTCATTAGATACCATGTATGGGGAATGAGTATTTAGACCATGAACATTATGTTATATGACATGATGATCTAGAATTAAAGATAGCTACAATTAGTGTGGTAGATAATTATAACAAATAATATAATATAAAAGGGAAGGGAGACTAAACCCAATTCACCATGTGAAATTTCCCCAATCATAATTCAAATAGGGATTGATCCCAATCCACCATTAGAGTATACCTAAAATATTAATGGGAACAATGAACAATCATAATTCACTATGGTAACCTATCCATTATGATATTATTGGTTATGAGTCTTGAATTCTTCGTATGAATAATTTATTTTCACTGACATAAAATTTTAATTCCATGATATTTGTTAAGCAGTTCATTATGCCATTTCTCAATGATTATCTAACATTGATACATCATGGTACATGTTTTTTCATTCTATAATGACCTTATCTATAGTATCAACATTCAGTGGTTTTATTTGAAAAATCATTGTGATACATGTAACCACATAATAATGTAACAAATATTTCATTTGTATTTCCAAACAAGATATATACATGATCCATAACTTTTGTTTGAAAACATTAAATATAAAATAATGTATCTAAAAAAACAAATCACACTTGAACTCAATAAATGATTCCTTATTCATATCCTATGGAAAGGAAACAAATTAATGGTCATCATAGATGATCAGTAAGAGTAGAATATTCCAAAATCTACCATTAATTAATAATGTGTTGAAAATAATGCATAATTATTATGTAAAGGTGAATATCTGAACACATATTAAATTTTAAAAATATAATGACTATTATTATTACATATAGAATAATTAGTATAAAAAGGTAAATAAATGAAAACACATTAAATGAAAAAGAACACTAAACAGAAAATGAATATATGGATAATATAAATGCCCAAATATCAGGGATACAAATAAAAAAATTCATAATGAATTAAATAATAAATATTGGGTATCATGATCTAAAAAATAATGATATATATAGGATCATGATCTTTCCCACGATGGTTTATATATAAGGGAAACCCCATATAATCCTTGCTTAATGAATCTCCACATGATACTATCGATGCGTGGAGGGATATATAATTACAAACCCAACTATCAATTCATATAAAATAAATAAATATAATGTCTCGGATTTTCCATTTAGTAGCTGTAATTATTGTATAGATTATTTTAGGGACAAGGATCTCAGATGGTATACGATTCCAAGGTCTAGTGTTCCCATAATAAATTGATGAAATATTTTAAATATATTAAATATCATGCACATGTTTTTTTACTAAAAATTAGAATAACTATTAAATTGGATCCAATATTGGAAATTTGAGGGAACCATAGTCCTAAAATAAGTATTTTTACCATAGGCATGAATTTAAATTTCATGGAGTATTTTGTCCGTGAAAAAGTTTTCATGAGTGTAAAAAAGAATAATTTTTTTCTAAAATAAAATTTTAATCATTGTATTGACGATAAGAAAATTCCTCATCAAATGTATCCTTCTGTCATAATTATAGGGGTATCCCCAGAAACAGTGATCTTCTATAGGGTATGTATAGAGAGATATCTCTAGGAATCCTTTCTGAGGAACATTTATAGGTTGGGGATTGATGATTGATGCATAGAAAATTTGAATAATCTCGCTAATGAATGAAACATAGCTACATTATCCATCCATAACTAATAGAAATCAATTAATGGAATGTTATTATGATTTAATTTCCCCTATTCATAACTTATATAAATAATGTGAATCAATTAAAGAACATATTGATTCACAGATTGTACATATTTTGTGATGAGATTAATTTTTTGTGTATTTTATCGAGAGATGTTATTTGGTTTAATATGTTGATGTATTCATTTATCATCCAATCATAAATGAAACAAGATTTAAAAACATTAATAGATGTTCGTTCGTTGGGATTTAATATTCTTTTGTCCCCAAATTCTTCATTTCTCCATGAGTGTTCTTCATTGGCTTGAGAATCAACTATTACCAATCGGTCGATCATTATGCACTGTTTACTTGGCGCAATGATAAGATTTCGTAGATCAAATATTGGAAAGATAGGATGGAGGTGATGTGACAGAGATAGATCAATTTAGATGATTGATGATTCCCTAATTCACATTCGTTGATGTTTTTAGGTCAACAATAATTAACAATGGTTTAATCCATTTTGTGGGAAGCTCTTATGATAAGACTCATTTTCGATAATGGAGATGCTTGGATGAGATTGGATTTTTTTTCATGGATAATCAATCACTGATTCAATGTTTTTAGGCAATATATCAAATTTGGAGGAAGAATTTTCAATTTCAGAAAACCCCATAGAACATGTCTAGTAATATGGCATTTCAATGTCTGTGGGGCCCCTTTCTATAAGGAAAGTTTTTGGTTGGAGATAAGGAAAACACATTTAATGACCCCAATCACATGACATGTGATCATCAATGGTTGACTTGATGCGTAAATATAAAGTACATGGATATTAGTTGGAGTACATCAGAATAAAAAAATCATACTCCCACATAGAGACAGATTTTCAAACATGGACCGATACATTAACACGCTGTCAGTACACTGACACATACATGTGTTATAGGAAGGATACAATGTATCTCTACATGCCACGTACATCCATTTAACACCTATTATATTGTGACAACATGTTGTTTGTGGATCTTCCACACAATAGGACCTGGGATTAGTATACACAAAATATACCTATTGAGACAAACTATGTACTCCCTTAAAGAGTTCCTGTGTAACTTTGTTTTATTAGAATTGACAAGTATACTTTGAGTGCATTCCCTTGATACATTTCTATAAGGGTACATTATGTCATTAAATCCACATAAATGTATTGTGAGTCCCAGTATAAGTTTAGTCTTAAATAAAGTTGTGGACTCCCTTCATGAGAATAGATTGTGATCTTATATCCTCTTGAGTTTGAATGTGTGGAAGCATTAAAAACCAAATGAGGTTGTGGATATTCCATCTAGAGTATGTATTTCTTGGGTTTTTTGGAATCGTCTTCATAAAATCCACTATGTATCCGATTGATCCATATTGGTTTTTTGTTGTCCCGCAGCGGTTTTGGGAGTGAACCCTTGTCTGAGTGTCATGGTCCCTTTAGACCAGTGAGTATCCTTGGGTAAGGCCAATGACCCAATCCACTTCCTCAAGTGTCTCTAATGATAACACTAATCATGGGGTGGGTTATCCCTAAATGATAGATGCAAAGAATAGAATCTTGTGGATGATGGTTTGTTATGACCAAATAGTGTCATGTTTTCATTAGTGAGTATGTCTATGTATTAATTCTATTATACATGATATTTATATCTTGAATTGAGCTAACTATACATTCTTATTTGTGTTTTTTATATCATTCTGAGTATTTTTATATACTCACCCCTACATGGACTTTTTCCGCACATGTCATGTCTTGTCTAGATGACAACCATTTTTTTGTTGTCCTAGGAGGACAGTGATTTGGTGGAATATAGCTAGTTAATCAATAACTAATGTGTTTACTAGGAGCATAATTTTGACTTACTCCTCGCCCATGGAGTTGGTTGGACTCTTAAAAATATGTTTTTTTCTTATTTTTTACCCCATTTCTATTTTTAGTACCTCATTGTAAAACTTTCTTGTGGGACTTTAGATATATGCATGTTCTCTTTCAATTGATTTATATTTCAACATTGTTAGGGAATGTAGATGTGTACATGTGTATATGTACATTAGTAAAATCCCTACGATTTGTGGTATAGACCTATGCCACACTGGTCTCAAACCCCTAGTATAATGAGGCGACCATAAACATTCCATAATATATTAAATTCTTTCAGAATTCACTTATTTACATTCATAAAGATCATTTTAGATTAGAGTTTTTGGAAACTAGGATATAATTAATACATAAGAACCCACAATCCTGAATTGTGGGTACAAGTTGGGAAATATCCACTATCCATAATAATTTCATTTTATTAAATTCATTTAATATTTTCAAGATACATTTTCACAACATTCATCATGGCTTCACATTTTCTCTTACAAATCCATAAAATCTATGATTTTTTTTAAAAAAAATGGGATTAGAAGAAAAGTATAAGTATGAGATATTTAATAAACGAGAGTAACATTTAGTACCTAAATACTTATAAATGTATGAAATCATTTTCACAAAGATATATTTCTCAGCAAATAAGTATCATGATGTTACTTAATGAGATCATTAGGTTTGCATAAAACATAGAAAGAAAGAAAAAAACCATATAGGTATCATGGTTCATTATATATTTAATATTGTATCCCTCATGACTACCTTATGACAAGTAACCTTCAGGGATACCTTACAATGTATCCCCAATGAATACCTTATTGTCTAACCATCACAATTAAACATGGATTAACCATAAGGTGGACATCCAACATAAACATACACAATGCAATGGTATGAGATATATGTACTACCATTCATCATAAACAATTGTAATTATCCAAAATATATTTTTAAAACATGAATGATTTCATAAAAACATTTCATTTGAATTTTGTGAAATTTATATTTAATAAAGGATTATTAAAGAATAGTCTGACAGAAATATCATAAAAATGAAGGTATAATTAATATATTGGAAAGAATATGCTTATAAAATGGATTTATACATAATAAAATTTAGTATAATCCTGATCTATAAAACAAATAATATTTGGAAAATGTAATTATTCAAATATAATTTCATCCCAAACTACAAAAATTTCGTTACGAATTACCTTTCCGTAGGTTATTTTTACATCAAATGTTTTAAAACATCTTATATAATGGATTAATGAGTGTTATTATAATATTACAGGACCATATTAATATATTTAATTACATATATGATATTATTATAACATATTTCAACCCATTTATAAATAATATTATTCAATTTTTACTTCTTTAATGAGCATTTATATTATGGTTTCCATGATTGGTTTATTGTGGATTTTCATTTTAGAAGGGAGAAAAATACAAAATATAAATTACATGTTGTTAATGAACATACATAAAATTAAATTTTATTATATATCATTTTTGTTATATGGTATGAGTATGAATCCTAAGAAAAAACATTTCTGATGAACGTTAGTTTATTTTTGTGAATAATGATAATTACAAACTGCTTTTTATTTAATTATTATTATTTATATACATTGGTTATAGAACATAATGCAATGAATTATTTATAGAATAAAATATTATTTATCCATGTTAATTGTTTTATGACTAGACTTGAAGGTAGTAATGTAAAATAAAAACACATCATCCACAATATCTGTAAATATACACATCACAGAAGATGTTTTTAATTTTTAGAATAAAAGGAAAGGAGAAGAAGCATGATGATGATTTTTCTTCCAAAAATATGACAACATCAAACTATATATAAGATAATTAATATTCCATTCCCACTGAATGATGGGAGGTGAAGATAATATACGAAATTAAATCGAATTGTACTGAAAATAAAAGAAAATGAAAGAGGATTTTTACATCGTGAATTCTCTTCATTTAGAAACTCTTTATGGGCCATCGTTTTTTTCTTTATAGTGAGAAAGTCAGATCATGGATGTGGGTAAGAATCTTGGAAATGGAATTGGGATGAAAATATTTATGCATCACAGAATTAAGGTTTGAGCAGAAGAGCTGGTGATGGGTGGTATTTATATTGGAGGAGATGGGAGTTTTTTCAATATTATATTCATTAGTTTATTAAATGGGCTGAAGACTACTGATAGTTTGATATTTATCATCAATTACCTTTAATTAATGTATGTTTTTTCTATTAAATTATGCTTACATCATTCATTTCTTAAGGAAGAGTGTAGTTATCCTATAATGTATATATACCGTAAATTAACGTATTTTACTATTCACGAAAAATTCACCCAAACTATTTATCGACATGTACAATTAAAAAATGGAATCCATTTTTTGATAATAATTTTCTAAATATGAGAAATTTAATTTTTAATTAAAATAAAATTGTATTAAAAAATACCTATTTTTAAATGATAACTAATTTCATAGAACTTTGAGAAACTAATTAATGTCACATAGAATTGTGTTGTTATCATATGAAAAAAAATATTAATTTAGGATTGTATTTTATCGAAAAAATATTATATTAAATCATTAAATTACATATTGAATTGTATTTAAATATTTATGAATTACAAAACAATAATAGTTAATTTATCCTTTATAAAACATTTAATTAATAATTTGATGATATAAATATACCATGATTACTCTTATAACATTTATAATTTTTGTTTATAATATCATAGAAGAGTTTGATATTATATTGGCCAAATTACTATTCCTGATGGGATTTATAATATTCATATTGTCATGTTATTAAACCATTAGAATAAATTACGAAATTTATTCAAATGCCAATTATTTCATTATAAATTTATAACGTGTTTAAATATTTAATTCCAAAATGGAATTAAATTTTTTTACAATTACACGAATTGTTTGATTCCCCAAACATCTAGAAATTTCATCCACTTAATATTTTTTACTTATTAAATAAATATGGTTAGCCTCCACTCATAACATATTTAGACCCCATGATTATTTTTCAACCATGTTATTTATCAACAAAACCATACATATTACCTTATTCTTTAATACATGCCCTCTTTGATCATGAATATTTAAGTGTTTCTCTTTATAATAAAAGTTATCTTCCAATTGATCTACATCTAGGACCAAAAAATGTGAAAAATCTATCACATTCTTTATCCACATTGAAACATGAAAAGATTTGTGTACCTAATATAGAAACTCAGAGGTGATACTATTTAGTAGTTGATGAGTCATGTTTTATCCATGAATTCAATATTTTTAATGAAATGTGTACATAATTTTCCATTCCTACAAAAACACATAACACCGTTCAATGTTGAGATTAAAATAAAATTATGATCACCTACTTCAAAATAGAATTAATTCCTAGTATTGACTAAATAACTTTTTTAAATTATTTAAGCTATCCTCATGTATAGCTATAATATATTCACATTCTCATCCACTTCCTCAGCTAATTATGGTACCTTTAACATCCATTCCCTCACTTTATCCCATCAAGATGAAGTTCGACCCTTCTTTCATATAATTACAAAAAAGATACCCTCTGTATAATCAAATGAAAGTCAATATTATAATAAAACTCAATTAAATATTGATATTGAACCCACAGTCCCTAATGTCCATTAAACAAGCCTAAGACATCTTCAACAATTTCTAATTTATTATTTCAGTTGGCCATCAAATATAGGATGAAAAGTAGTGAGGAAATTTAATTTTATGCCCCAAAACATCTAAATTCATTTCCAAAATATAGATTTAATCATGGGATCAAGGTAAAATACAATTGAAAGAGAAAATCCATGTAAACTTACAATATCTGTGTTGCACAATAGAAATGATAGATCAAAAGGCATAGTATCTTGAATAGAATGGATGTGTGTATGTTTAGTTAGTATCATTAATATCCCAATTCACATTATTACCTAGATAATATTTTTTTTAGTCCCACCATGAAGGGAACAAATATATTTTCCCATTTCAACTATAGGTTTGGAAAATTCCAAACCATGCTGTTTTTTTGGTTTTCGTGCAACATTAACCTATTATCAAATCAAACATTTCACAATATAATTTTTAGTATATATTTTAATCACATATCACCAATAATACTCCTGATATTCCCTATGCATCTTTGTGATTCTAGGATGGACTGAAATTTGAGAACTATAGTCATCGCTTAACAACTCTTTCATCAACTATAAATCTCAAAGAGAAAATAATCCCTTACCAAATACAAAAACACAAACATTATCAACCTTAGAATATGGATATGTAACTTTTTTCCCCAATTATACCATTTTATATAAGTCTTCATCTTCCTTTTGTGATTTCTTAATTTTTTTAACATATATGACTATACTACATACCAAAAAAACAGAGTTATTTCCAAATCGATCATATTCCAATAAAAAAATAAATAAATTATTATTCAAGGGGTCCTATTCCAAATGTATCGTGTCTAATGATGTATGTTATTTTTGACTCTAGTAATCAGACACATTTTTTCCTTTATAGGATGGTTATTAATCATTCAGTAATAATTTTTTATCAGTTTAAGCTATATTTTGTTCCACATTTACAATTACTTCTGAGAAAATATATATATCACAATTTTATGATCATTATGCATTTCACTTTTGGATCTATATAAATGGTTCTTCCAACTTTTCAAAGAGAAAACTATAATTGCTAATTAAAAATCAAGTGTTGGATAATTTAACTCATTAGGATTCAGTTTTCTTTGAGTATAAATAATTACATGATCATTATACATTAAAAAAACATTCAATTAATTTCAATCAAGCATCATTATAGATTGAAATTTCTCCATTTCTGGAAATTATGACCGAAACTGGTGAATTTAACAATATATTTTTTATTTTTTGAAATAAAACCACACATTCTCTGCCAAAGTAAATTTCAACCAATTTAGCGTTAAATTAGTTATACTGATAGATAACTATTAAATTTTTTAAACAAACTGGTGGAAATAACCTTCTCATCCAATAAAACTATGAATCTCTATATTATTTTTTTATTGTCCATCCATAAACCACTTTTTATTTTGAAGGATCAACTTTTATTCCATTCATATTAACAATGTTCCGAAAAAAAATAAATCTTTTACAACCAAAAAACAACATTTTCTAGATTTTTCATATAACTTCTTCTATATAAGAGATTATATGAAAATTTTCAAATATTTTTCATCATCTTAATAACTTTTAGAAAATAAAAAAATATAAAAAATATATAAATAAAAACATATCCAAATATTCATGGAATATTCTATTCGTAAGATCTGTGAATATATTATTGGAATTTTTAAACCCAAAGGTCCTAACCACAAACTCATAAAGCACATATATAGTATGAAAATATATTTTCAGGATGTCATACTCCTTCTACATTTTTTTATGGTACCAAAATCTTATTCAATTCATGGAAATATTCTGATCTCCACGGAGAAGATTAAATGAGTAATCTATATGGGGAAAAAGAAATCATATTCATAAAATTACCATTATTCAAATATATAAAATTGATGAAAAGTATAATAGAACCATATTTATTTTTAGAGAAAAAATAGCGAAACCCAATGGTGAAATGATAGGATGAATAATTCCATTATCAAGGCACTCCTGGAAATGATTATTCAATTCAAGACCTACCTCTTGATCCAATCGATAAGGGGGGTTTTGAAATTAGATTATCATTAAAAATTGATTCAATTATAAATTCAATATACTGATTTGGTATAATACTAGGAAACTCATCAGGAAACATATCATGGTAATCATTTACCCCAGACACATCATTAACATGAAAGGTTCCTTTGTTTTAAATAATGTGAGAAGGATACCTCACCATTTCATATTTTTATTGTTTATAATCTTCCTAATATGTTATAAATAGTATTGGATCTTTATTCTATAGACACTCAATATATTTATATAAAAAAGTTATTTAGATCTATAATAAATCACAACATGATAAACCGAAGTAAAATACATACAATGAATGGAATCAAAATATACAGATGAAAAAATAATATGGAATGTAAGTAATTCCATTCAACATAAGAAACATAATGATTCTTATAAATCCATATTTATGTTATATTTTCACTCGATGTTTTTAACGAATGTTCTGGTCACAATTATTGAGGATTAATTTCCAATTGAAAAGAAAATTTATCAGAAATAAATTTATGTGTTTAACCCATATCAAATAGGACATCATCCAAATCTGAGTAAACATAAAATTTATCTGACAAAACTTCATTAGAAGATAAGACATTTACAAACATAATCACAATGTTTCTCATTTCACCTTTCTTCTTATAATTTTCCTTCCATCCATCTTTTGGATAATTATTTAGGAATCTATATTCATAATGACCTATCTCACAAAATTTGAAACATTTAATTCTTTAATTATCGGAATTAATATTAAAAACATTCTAAACATAATATGAGGCCATATTTATATTCTTTTAACATAAAAAACTGTTCCCATTTTTGAAAAGGAATTATCCAGGGTGCTTTCGACCACACATTTCACAATCTAGAAATTGGTCTTTCTTTCCATCAGTCTTATTCGATTGATTCTATGCAACCACGTTCCATATTGACCTCTTATTCTAGGAGTTTTTAATTTATAAAAGATCATCAGAAAACTCCATTTCTACCCTCGAAACATAATGTAATTGAATCTCATTACACATGTTTTCATGAGAGGCTAATTCCCTATGACAACTTGGCAACAATTCTTTGCAAAAAAGAACGACTTTTTCTATCCATTTCGCAAATATTTTTTTTGTGGAACTGTCCAATCGGGAGAATTTCTCTTCATACACTGCCATAGATTCCTCCTCCTTTTGTTACAATTCAGTGAATACCTTTTCCATTATATGCTGAACAGCCTTTGGAAAATATTATTAAATGTTAATATTTTTATATTCATCACATTCCAAGGAATCAATCTCATCGCTATCCCTAATATTATTAACCATTGGCAACCACTGGTCAGATTCACCATCCAAATATTTTATAGAAAAACTAACCTTATGATTATCATACAAACAACATTAGTTTTATTAAATAATTTTATGTATAAATACATATAATCATACATAATGGAATAAATAACTTGTATAATAGAATATTATTTTACAAGAATACTTTTTTTATTACTATTTATGAAGGAGAAAATGGAAATCGAAAACACATCATCTATGATATAGTTAAATCGACGCATCGCAAATGATGATTTTATTTTTTTAGTATAAATGGGAGAGGAGAAGAAATATGATTCATATTTTTCCATATAAATAATAAAAATATAGTATATATAAGAAACTATATTTTTCATAACACTTAGATAAGGGGATGTGAAGAGATTATATGAAAGTAAAAATGAACATAAAATAAAATAAATGAATATGAAAGAGGATTCTTTGATCTTCAATTCTCGTCCATGAGAAACTCCATAAGGACCTTGGATATGGACCTTGGATGAGGGAAGTGGGCCCTGGAAATGAGGAGGAGGATTTTATTAGAAATGGTTTAAAATTATGTAACCTATAATGATTTTAGGTGTGATAAAATGAGTTGGGGAGGGTTAATATTAATTATTGAAGAGTGGGGTGATTTCTTATTAGAATACTCATCATTTTATTAATTTTTCTCAAAACTATGAATATATTGACAGTTATCGCAATATATAATAAATTATTGAAGTGATGTTCTATATTGTGTTTCTGACATCATTAACGATTTATGAAATATTTTATTGATCGAATAATTTATATATACATGAAATTAACATGTTTTATTATTCACCAAAAATTCATATATTTTAGAAAAATCTTAAAAATTCACCACAACCTTTTTTTTGAAAAATAGAATTTATAAATGTACTCCAATTATTGAAAATAACTTTCTAAATATGAGAAATTTAAATTTAAACATATCGTAATTCATTCAATAAAAAAATATTAAAATAATAATGAATTTTATAACACATTAAAAAATTAATTAATGTTTTAGAAAATTGTATCATAACACTAAGACTTTAGAATAATAACATATTAATCCAAATTATGAATATAAATTTTCTTTTAAATTATAAAATTAATTATCATATTTCAATTATGTATTTATGACTTATTAAAAATACCAATACCTTATTTATCATTTACAAAACATTTTTACTTATTCCATTATTGAAATATACAATTATTACACATATAAGATACATAAATTTTATTTATATTCTCATAGGTAAGGTTATTGTTCTATATTTGAAATTTCACATCCAAATTTCATGTTACTATTCCTAAGGACATGTAACTATTCAATCATTATAAATTTCATAATTTCAATAAATAAGGAATAATTAATTTCAAAATAATAATGATTTATAATATTTAATTCTAGAATAAAAAAAAATTATTCTACAAGTAACTGATTTGTTACACCAAACCTATTGAATGCGGTCTTGAGGAAGTCGTGGGTCAGACCTAAGTGGGTCGGGTCATAGAAAAGTGGTATCAATACAGGTCAATTCATCTTTTGGACCTAAGTTGGTGAGATTGGATTGGGGAAACAATGTTATTTGGTTTGAGTTCATCTTTTAAGCGAGGAACTCTAGTGTCGGTGCGACGAATGATGTATACATACACTAGGTCTTTGATAAAATTAATTTAAACCTGGTTCCTTAGATCACTAGTTATTGGGTAAAATGGTACATTAAATATATAGTAATTTTTGTGATTTTAAAGTCCTTCTTTAGTAAGATCCCTCAATATACTGTTTTGACCATGGTAGATCATGTTTTTAAGGATTCGAACTTGTTGATAGGCAGTAAGGATTCAACCACATGTTCAAAATACTGATCTGATTAGTGAAAGTGAATTTATAAAGGGGCTTGTAAAACAGATATCACCTATAGGTGGATTACTATCTATACTAACACTCGTTGACCAGTAGAAAGATCCATTACTAATAACTGAAGATGCATGCAAGATAAGTGTCATTTATGTTATTCAAATGCAGTGACCACATTGGTTTTCGGATGGGCCTGACCCCCCAAGTGGCGAAGGATTGTCTAGAGTCTTTCAATCTAATTTTCCTCATAGTGTGGAAACCTGAAGACTAGATGGAAGTCCTCGCACAACATTTTTTTGATGGCTTGCCTTGTTAATGGTGTAGCTATCTAACTCAATACCATGATGATACAACTTTTTCCTAGACAAAATACCAATATCACTTCAAAGATGAGTTTTATATGGTCATGTTTATATCAATATGAATTCATGATCTTCTTCATCTATAGTAGGGAGGAATGACCATGGAGTTGTATTCAGTGAGCTATAAATATATTTCACGTTATTCATTTGATATGCTTTGTGAAAAATTTATTAGGGCTCAGAACATTGAGTAGTTCTTGTGTCGGGACATTTTGGCGTCAGTGGTATCTCTCAGAATTAACTGTTAGGATAGGGTAATTGAGTAGTCCATGTTCTCATGAAGTTTTTTGGGAGAGAGGACAATAGTATTGGGATCCATTACTGGTAACCCAATAGATAATACATCGACAACTAGTAGGTGACTATAGTCATATGGATCTATGTTGGTTATACAATTTCGGAGGAGATCCTCAGAGTCAGGGTCTGTCTTGCTGGGATATCATAGTGGCTGAAATCCATAAAGGGATATGAAATGATTCTCTTCCGATTATTGAAGACATATTGCATGAGATTTCCAAAACCACTATACTTCTCATTGGGATAATATCGAGGGGCCTCTAAGACAAAGACAAATGTTGGAGTAGGGTTTTCCGAAGGGATTCATACTTAGAAGAGGGGATGGAAAGGTTGAAGGATTTGGTTAGAGGTTTGTTCTCTTACTACCACCTCCCCTAGGTGGACCATGATAGGCTTAGGGATCTAGTGGGTTATGAATAGTCTATCTTTATATAATGGAGGAATATGACCCTGAGGATGAAAGGATGATACAAGGCATAATCAGTGTCTTTTATGTTAGGACCAATTTGAGTATAAGTTTATATTTTTTTCAATAGTTGTCAATGAAGATCAAAATGAATGAGATCAAGAAGAAATCCAATGAAATGGAGGAATGAAAATTCATATGATCGTTGAACTGATCACAAGTTCAATGAACTTGTTTCAAAGGTAAAACTCTATTTAAATCAATGATGAATGGTGTGGTGTCATCCATATGATGATGATTGAAGAAGAATGAGGATTTGAAAAAGGCCATGCAATTCTTCATTATTACATGATAACCATGTAAGGGAATTCTAGATGAATAGAATCATAATATCATAATGATGTAGAGAATGATTGTTGAAGAATAAGTGAGAGTGTGGAAGGTCTTGGAAATCTGATATGGCCAAGATTTTCACATTGTACATAAATTTTATTTTTTTTACAGATTTTTATTCCCCAAATATCATAATTGGGAGAACTTGTGATGCATGTGTTATGAAGGAAATAGGGAATAAGGATACTATCATTCGTATTCTGGTTTTGATTGAAAATATTATTGCTGCCGAATGATTGGGAAATGATGTACCTTTTCATAATATATTACAAACAAGGTTCAAAACGGCCAAAATTTTTTATTGTAAGTGGAGTTTTATGATATGCACTTCAATATTTGGAAAAGGAATGAGGTCTGTGAAAAATAAGAGCTATGTGTGAATAAAGGGAACGTGTGAAAAAAAATGATGTTTGCAAAATATATGGTTGACTTTTCCAAATAGGAAGTGCCTCCTATCAGAATTAATGAAAATAAAAAAAGGAAAGGGGCACATGAAAAATTGAATATGTTCTCACAATTTGTGAAAAAATTCAAATTTGTACACAAATAATTGGTTGTGCACAATATGTGGGTTTGACACTTTATGTACAAGGGGTGCCTCAGGATCCAAAATCAAGAAATTTAAAAATGAATGAAGTCCGTGAAATAATCCAGGATGTGCGTGAAATTATAAGATGGGAGAAATACCAATGTGATGTTTTATGTGCAAGAGAGGCTTCAGGGTTAGAATTATGAAAAATGGAAAAGTCATGATGTGCACAAAAATTCCAGGAGGTGAGAGAAAATAAATGATGTTGAACATAATATGATGAAGTGAGAGATAGTTTTACACACCGGAAAGGGTTTTTACGCATAGGGTAAAAATCACATACAAATCTGAGGTGACCCATCACATTTGGTTATTCTCAACTCTTAGAAAAAACCCTAGATCTGTATTCTACAAAAATAGAAGCATATAGTGGTGGGAGAAAATAAGATGTGATGCATGAAAAAGAAATTGTGGTATGAAAAAGGGGAATTTATGTGAAAAAAAGAAGAGTTTTGTGAAAAGGATTTTTGTGGCAAAATGTTTTTTTAGGTTCATGGATTAAATTTTATGAGCTAGATAAATAAAAGGATGTATAAAAATTTTTGGGGCCCTACAAACCTTTGATAGGTTCTTAGAACTCTCTAAGAGTCATCACAGAAAAGGAAGTGAAGTGAACCATTCGTTTTTATAGAGATAAGTTGTACCACACATAGACAACATGTTTTCAACACCCTCTTTGTGATTTCCGGAGATAATAAGAAGAATATGTGCAACTAAACTAAGATCATAAATAAAATAATGAAGTATACTGATACACATAGGTGTTGGTATTGTTGATAAAGAAAGAGAATAAGAAGAAGAATAGAGTCTGCCAAATGAATGATAGTGAATTATTTGGGGTTGTACAATTGTGATGAGGCTTTGTTGATAACATATTCATTACATTAACAATAATATAGGATTTTTTTATTCAAGCCAAAAAGAGAAGAAGGATATATACTGCATTTAGTTATTGCACTGAAGAAGAAGATTGAATATAAATGACAATCAATTTAAGACTCTGATGAAAGAAATGTATCATGATAAATAAAATACAAATTCATCCATTGTTATCTGTTTAAGATACCATCATGTGTCTAAACTAAGTGAGACTTCACCCAAGGCAGTGAGTCAGGGACTGACAATGGGAGTGACTCGATTCAAGTAGTGAGCATTCATTGGACATTTAGGGATTGATCATGGGATAGAGTGATTGTTCTCTAACCTATATAATCCACAACTATTGAAGAATAGTGGAATTAGGTATGGATGACAACCTGTCAGTGTATGCTCCTAGGATTATCCCTTAGGGATGATCATAAGAAAAAATATTTTTATTGACCTTCTTCATGTGAATGTTTTAACTACTACATATATCCATCATACATATTTGAAAAAGTTCCTACTAGCATGTGAACTATATCACATAAAGTAAAGAAAATTTTTAAACCCTGATTCACCTCCCCGCCTCTAGGTCATCTAGGGTCCTTTAATAGATATCAGAGTAAAAATGTACATGTATGTTGGATACTCTATAGTAGTTTTCTCAAGTGGAGCAATTATATTTTCATTCATATGTAAACAATGAAGTGCAATTTTTTAATGATTTAGTTACCTATGAGCATATGTTTATATCCATGAATACATTGAAAATTAGGAAAAATAAGGAGAATAAGAAGTTGAAGATGTACATCTTATATAATAAAGATGTAGTATCTAGTTTACCATGTCAATCCAATAATAAAGAAATATCAGGCTTGGAATGTAAAGATCAGGTTGATTAGGTAACCACCAAAAAACAAGGATTTCACAATAAGTGTTGGATTTGATCAAACAATTACCTGACATGAGCTTTCAAGTGATCAAGATAAATTAAAAGCAATATACGTGATATTCATAAAGAAATAGTTATTGTTATTTATAAAATATTTCAATTCATCAAGTCTGAGATCAATTGAATAGAAAGATAATTTAATAATTAGGAAAAAGACATAGTAGATAAAATTTGAGACTATTTAAATCTTTCCATACAGATTTACATCTTTGAAGAGAAATAAGGGGTCAATAAGTCTTTGGAAGAGAAGATACACAAACCTGAAGATGAGCTGATGAAGATCAATGCAGTACGGAATTTATATTTGGAAGAAACATACAAGATATTTATAGAACATGAATATTTGTTACAAAACAATGTTAAGATGCATGAAGATGATGATGAAATATTAAATAAGTATTTTTAAGATAAGTTGACTTTGATTGAAGACCAGAAAATCACCCTCAATATGAAAAGTATAAAAATGGAAGCTCAGTGTGCCAATATTGAGAAGACACATATTGATAATTCAAAAAAGATGCGACAATTTCTACTTGTAGTCAAGCTTAATTGGTAGATTCTAAGGGTGAAGGATCTCAAACACGTGATAAGAAGATTATGAATTCACTCATTCATCTATCACAGTTAGCAGAGAAAGTTCAAGTTCCTTCCATTCCATCTAGTAATCAGGTTTATAAATTATTTTTATAATAAATATATTATGGGAGAAAATTTGAAACATTTATGGATGAGTAAATGCGATGAGATACCTAACACCATAGCTTGGGTGTATAGGAAGGATAATTTTATGATTATTCCCCACAGAGAGAACAACATATCAAGAAGAAGACTCAAGAACCTTATAAAGAAGATAACAAGATGTCAAGGTTTGTTGTTTAATGCTGGGGTTGTAACAGATTTGGGCATTGTGCACTATAGTTTTGTTAATATCCATTAAATAATAAAGCAATGATAAATCCTATCTCAAAGGAGTGAAATCCAAAAAATAAAAATCAACATCCACAGATATTGAAACATCTATACACTACAGATAGATATTTAATGTTTTTAAACATCTGTGATGTGTGCAATAGGACGGGTCACATGAATGGTTCATGTTCATCTAAACATGTTCCCAATGTTGATAGGAAAATGGAATATGTACAAGATAAGAATTGACCTAAAAAATAAGAAGATTCTACATGAACACGAAAAGGTTCAATGTGGTAGGTCAAACAACGCTGGTCACACTGTTCAGTAGTGTTTTGAATTCATTCCAACACAACAAGAAATCCCCAATAAGATGAAATTATCACTAAGAGATTCAATTTCATTAAAATACCTTGATGAAATAAGACTCACACACAAATATATAGATGAAATAGTGAAGTCCGTAAAACCATAGTCATCAATGAAGATCAGTTTTGAATATGTGAAGAATAGATCATCTTGGTTCATAAAATCTGCTCAACCTTGTTGTTCACATTGATGGAGCAAGGGGGATCCACCATAGTCCATTAATTTTTTTGTATCATATTTTTTTATTATATTACTTTGAATTGAAGATGATGAAATCTCTCAGGGAGAGTACCAGAGATTCAATGGTGGGATGTATTCTCATGGGGGGAGACACATGATGATGTTGTCAGAGTTATTATCTCATTAATTATTAACTTTAGTAGGTATTAAATTTACCTTCTATAATTAATGTCTAATGATCATGTCAATGGGAATCGAATTTACTCTCTCAACTTTGGTTACTCAAAATAAAATAATTTTACAACGGTAGAGTAAGAAAGTTTATTAGTGATATAAGAAGAGTGGAAGTACCCTTTTATCACTTATCCTTCCCATTGCATTTGAATGCTTTTGATATGTCTGTTTAAGTGAGTGTAGGAGTTTTTGGTTGATAATATCATATCACATTTATTATCCTCATCCTATAATGAAAGTGTAAATCCATTGAAGACAAGTATATGAGTTCTCATCTCATGTGCTTTCCTGATAAGTAGATAATGGAAATCTCTTTTGTCTAAATAAAATCCTCCTGTTTTCTACACCGACCATTGCTGAAGTAAACATAGATTAAAATGATAGACGAAACATTTATCAAGTGAGAAATGATACCCTCACTAACATGAAATTTTAATTTCTTGTTAATAATTGTGATAAAAATTGAAATGAATGTTAGAAAAGTAATAACGAGATAGAATATTATCATTTTGACATTGACTTATTAATTTCAGGATATTTTGAGGTATTGAAAAAATAATAATAAGGGTGAGATTATTGGGAAATTTTTTTGTAAAAGGTTGTATATTTATTCAATAGTTTTCAATGAAGATCAAAATGACGGAGATCAAGAAGACCTCCACTGAAATGGAGGTATGGAGATTCTAATGATTGTTGAACTGAAGCAAAGATCATTGAACTTGTGTCAAAGGTGAAACATTTTTTTCAATAATTAATAATGGTGAGGTATCATATATATGAGGATTATTGAAGTAGAATTAGGATTTGAAGAATACCATGATATTTTGTCATTATTTCATGATAACCATGCAAGTTATTACTTGAACAATAGAATCATATGATTTTCATGAAATACATTATGATGGATGAATAAAATTAGAGTGTGTGGAAGGGATTGGAATTCTGATATGGCCATTCATTTCACATTGTATCAAAATCTGATGATGCTATTCTGATTTTTATTTCGCAAATATCATAAGTTTAGATAATGTTTGATGCAATTGTTATGAAGAAAAGTGGGAGTAAAGGTGATGTCAGTCATATTCTGGTTTTATTTTAATTATTGTTGCTGCTGAAAGATAGGTAAAAGGATGATAAATTAATAAAATATATTGTGTAAATAGTACAAAAGTTCATACTATTTTGAGTGTAAGAAGATTTTGAAGATCATCACATCAATATTTTCCAAAGGAAATAGGTGTTTGAAAAACAATAGTTGTGTGGAAAAAATGGGAATGTGCAAGGAAAAATGTTGTGTGACAAATTTCCGGTTGAGATTTTCGTGGAAGAAATACCTCAAATCATATATAATGAAACTAATAAAAGGCAAGAGGAAAGTGAAAATTTTGATATATTCTTGCAATGTGCCTAGAATATAAGACTTGTGCCCAAGAAATTTGGTTGAGTGCAAAATGTGGGTTTGATGTTTTATTCGAAAGGGATTTATTGTGAACAGAAAGCAAAAAATCGACAAACATATGAAGTACACGAACTAATCTAGTATGTGTGTTCCATTAGTAGTTGATGAAAATACCAGTTTGATGTTTTAGAAAAAACTAGTGGCTTTAGGCTCAGAATGATGAAAAATGGAAAATTCATGAGGTATAGGAAATATCCAAGATGTGTGGGAAAATAAATGTAGGTGCACATAATATAACGAAGTGAGAGATAGTTGAACTTATAAGAATGATGTCTTACAAAAATGGTAAAAAATGACTATAAATAGGTGGTGACCCCATCTAAATTTTTAATGCTTTACACTTGGGAAAATCCCAATCTCTAACATGTGAAAAAATTGTATTATAGAGTTATGTATGAAAAGAAGATGTGCTGCATGAAAAAAATTGTTTTGCGAGAAAAGGGGATATTGTACGTGAAAAAAGAAGAGTTGTTCCAAATGGTTTTTTGTGCAAACCATTTTTTTAATCACATGGTTTAAATTTTATAAAAAAACACATAGAAGGGTGCGTGAAAATTTTGGGGGTCCTTCAGGCCTTTGACAGGAGCTTTAAACTCTCAAAGTTTTTCATGAAGAAGGATGTGTAATAAAACATTTACTTTTACAAAGAGAAGTAGTACCACACACACACGACTGATATATAACACTTTTTTTGTTTATTGTAAAGAAAATAAGAACAATACATGATACAAAAAATAGATATACATATAATGTAGGAAGTATAGTGTACACATAGGTCTTCATATTGGGAATTAATGAAGAGAATAAGAATAAGAACAGAGTGTTCCCAACTGAAGATTGTGAATTAATTAGGGTGGTACTATTTTGATGATTCATTACTGAGATGATCTTCATTACATGAACAATCACATAGGATATTGTGATTAGAACGATGAATAGAAAAAAAAAATATAGTCCATTAATTTATTTCACTAAAGGAGAATATTGAATACAAAAGGCATCAATTGAGTACTCTGATGCAAGAAATGACACATGAAAAATAGGAGACAAAGACTTCATTGAATATATGTTGAAGAGACATTCACGTCAAAAAACTGAGTGGGACCTCACTTAATGTAGTGAGATATGCAGAGTCAATATGGGTGAGATGAGGGAAGTGGTGAGATATCCCTAAACAATTATCCAGTGAGCCTGGAATAGGGTGACCTTTCCCGAACCTATTTAATCCACAACTAGAGAACTATAGTTGAATTAGGTACATCAGTAAACCTATTGGTGTATTCTCTGTGGATGTTTCCCATAGTGGATAACCCTGTAAAAAAAATTTCTGACCTTCTTCATGTCAACTGTTCAATTACGACACGTATCCATTATATATGTTTAAACATGTTCCAATAAATATCGAAACAAGAACAAATAAATTTGTGGCAAAGTTGAAACCCTGATTCATCCCCCCCAGGGTGGTCTAGGGTCCTTTATTTTCTACCATAGTTATAGTCCTGATGAAATCATGTGTTAATCATTATTTTTTATCCATTAGTATTTTTGAGACCAAGATATTCCGGTTTAACCGTTGACATAACCCTAACACTTGGAGACTCCTACTATAGGAGACTCAATAATCACACATTATTGTAGGTAGTGTGACCTAAAATTTGTAGGTGATTGTTTCATTTTGTATATATTTGTAGTAAGATAGATTCCTTATGAACTCATTCTTGTCATATACTAGATATGTAATGTCCTTGATCAGATTGGTGGTTTTAGGTTAAAGTTGTGGTATGTCTATAGTGATGGAACCTGATTTTCCATTATTAATGAAAAGGAAAGCCATACAACATAGGATAAACGAATATATAGGTGTGTGTAACCGATTAATGATCAATTGGATGTCCTAACCCATATTGTAATGGTTATTATGTGCCCCCAATATCATATAGTGGTGACTGAGTATGAGGATGTCTTTCTGAAAGGTGTTATGGTATCCTCATTACTGATAAATAATTATTTTTATTGACCTTTACCAAAGGAAAACACCAATATCTACACCTATATGTTGGATGTCTCCAATAGAGCATTATAATTTAAGGGTGATATTGGAGGAATTTAAGAGGAAGGGATTTGTGGGGCCTAATGCATCACCCTAGGAAGCCCGAGTTATTTTCCAAGAATATTGGTGGAGCTTGACATTATGTGTGGATTACTATAAACTGAACCATGTTACCCTGAAGATCAAGTATCCATAATCAAGGATCAATGAAATCATTAATCAAATAATAGTGGAGTGATTATTCACTAAGACTCACCCAAGGTCAGGAATCATCATCTCTGAGTACATTATGACGATATACATAAGATGCCCTTCATATTTTGTTATGGTCTCTCTAATTAAATGGGGATGTCGTTTGGTAGGAAGAATTCCCCACCAGTGATTATGGGAATCATGAACTATATATTTGATACTTTCTTATACTACTTCTTGGTAGTCTAATTTGATGACATCCTACTGTTTTTAGGATCTATGGAGGTTCTTATGAGACACATTAAGTAGGTACTAGAAACATTATGATAGCCCAAACATTTCAATAATCTCTCTAAGTGATGGTTATGGAATTAGGAGGACCATTTTATCAGACACGTCATATCATAGGTTGTAGCTTTAGTGGATCTAGTAAAGGGTTATGTAGTTCTTACTTGGTAGACACCTATGAACATTACCGAGATCTGACATTTCCTTGAAATGGATGGGTACTATCATATCATTTTACATGACTTATATAAAGTGGAAAAATACTTGAAATCCATAACCATGAAAGGGAATACTTTTTGTGGATAGAAATGTTCTATTAGTGGTTTCTCGAGCTAAGGAGAGGTTAATGAGAGCTCCCATATCTAGTTTATTTGAAGAAGGTGTCATGTATGTAGTGGTCTGTGATTCATCTGGGATTGAAATTGGTTTTGTTATGATGTATAGTCAAATTTCTATTACATATGGTTCATGCTAGATTCCACCACATGGGTATAACAATAAAACCCATGACCTTGAGTTTCTAGTAGAATTTTTTGCAATGATGATTTGGTGACCCTTCCTAATGGGTTAGCGGTTTATCAGGCACCTTGACCACAAGAGAATCATGTAAATGTTATCTTTTAAGGATCAAAATTTGAGACATGTGAGATGGATATAGATCCTCCAAGACTATGAAATTGAGATTTGTTTACACATGGGATGGGGAACATGGGAGAATATTCTATCAGTATGAGATATTTATCATAGTTACTGAACTAGGCATCAGATTAGTTAGCCTAATTGTAGATATCGGTTGTGGAAGGAGATGAAGAATCATACCTCTAGTTGGTTTATTTCTCCCACACACTATTGCATCATGTCGGGGAGGCACAAAATGCGGATATCAACAGAGTGAACCGATGTGCTCAGATATCCAAAGGGAAGACTCATGAAAACTTTTCTGAAGTTGGGGAGTAGGTCATTCTTTTCATAGGACTCATTATGCTACAAGTTACATTATGGGAGGTGATTTTAACAGATTTTTACAGATCTTGCTTAGATGTTTTTCTAGTTTTTTAAATGATGTAATAGGACCTTCAATGTCAGATTTGGCATCTAGGGATAAATAATTTATTAGAATGTTTGACTCATGTTACTTTACTTGTCAGCAAGTGACAGTTTTGTGACATGCTACAACATGTTTATCATAACTTTTTAAGGTTCCTTAATGGATGTGGGATGGGATATCTATGAACATTGTGATGGGTTTACCACATAAGTATAAGAGATATGACTCCATCTGGGTGATCATTGACAAACTCAGCATGTTTTCCCAATTCCATGCTACTCTAGAACAAAGTTTAGTATATAAATTGAAGTGTCTCTTTGTTCAATAAGTAGTTTGATTCCATTGACTTACCTTAGAAATTGTGTTTAATAATGACACTAACTTTACATCTGTAATGTTGAAGGGAATACATGAGTTGTTTGGGACACATTTACTCTTTTTCAAAATGTTTCACCCTCAAACTAATGTCTTGAGTGTGTATACCAAGAATATTCTAGAGTATATGCTATGAGTTTAGATGTAATAGTTTTAAAATTGTTGAGAGGATCAATTACCGCTATTGGAGTTTCTATTTACCAACTACTACCATTCTGACACTGGTATGGATGTATTCAGGAATTTGTGTGGGTAACCCAATCGGTCACAAATTTACTGAACTAACCTAGTAGAATCAATGCACATGGGCCTAAAGCTGGTGCAAGGTACTATATAGAAGGATAAGATCAAATAGAAGTGGATGAAGACTATATATGGAAATTGCAAGTCATTTTATGATTTTCAATAGAGTACTTTGGAATTCGAGGTGGGAGACCATGTGTTCTCATGGGACTTCAACATGATGTGGATTATTGAGATTTGGTCGAGGTGGTAAACTATCATTGAGGATCATTGGCCATTTCTTGATAATTTATTGTGTTGGAAAAGTGTAATATTGATTAAGCCTACCTCCACAGTTAGACAAGGAACATGGAATCTTCCACATTTCACATCTGAGGAGATATGTTCATAACCCCTCACATGTTATCCACTTGGGAAAGTTTAACATCAAGGAAGGAAATTATTTTATAGAGAACCCAATAGATATCAAGGAACTGATGGAGAGAATACATTATAGATAATCGATTCCATTATTTCTTTTCTAGTGGCAACACAAAAATTATTAGGATACACATAGGAGTGGGAGTCTCAGGTTCTTTCGAAGTACCCATATCTCATTTTTTAGCCCTTGTTTTGGCTTTTCGAGGTCCTAAGGACCCACATAGTGGAGAATGAAGAATCTCAGATAGTCCGTTTATTATTTTTATATGTTATAGGGGTTATTTTTGAGGTCAGGTGATAAGATTACATGTGATTCCATGTATTGGTGTTTTCGAAATGAATATTTGAAATATATTAAATATCTTGAAAAGAACATGTCCAAGGTTATCCTGAAAAAGTGTAACAAAACATAAAATGAGTTCTCAGATAAAATATTTAAGGGAACAATTGAGATAACTATGGATTTTCCCCAACGTGTGAAATAAAATTATTTGTAATGGATCTTTTGAGATAAATTTTTTGTGGGTGTCAAATGAATAAAAAAACATTAATAAAAAAATTAATCTAATTTATTGTGTTGATGAAATTAATTATATTAATTTAAATGTATAAATATGTATTTATCGAAGTTATATAAACATTATCCTATAATTATAGAGTTTTTTTTGTGAGAGAGATCATTGGAGTCCTTTCTGATGATCAATAAAGGATAGAGGATCGACAATAAATGCACATCATGTTTGATGGATATTGTCAAAAAATGTGACATAGAATTGTTCTGTATGTGTGACCGATCAAAATCATGGTAGAAAGTGTGATATTTATATTATTTTCCCCATTTGTAATTGCTTCAATGAAATTAAATCAATTGATGAATGAATTGATTCATGGATTCTGCGTATTGCGAGATTGGATTTATTTTGGGTTAATTTTATTAGCGGAATTTATTTGGTTTAGCTTGTTTATGGATTGATTTACCATTCTAATAGAAATAAACCAAGGTCCACAAGAACATTAATTGCAGTTCATTTTTTTCAATTTATTTTGATTTTCTCACTTAATTATAAATTTCACCATGAGCATAGTTTGATGTCATAATGTATGACTACTCTCAATCAATCAATCATTACAAAACCATAATTCACCCAATTATCTGAAATTATAGATCTTGGATCAATATGGAATGAAGGAGGCGATATAATATTAAGGAATCGATTCAAATGATAGATGAATAAATAATTTTCATTCTTTGGATTTCTTCTTCTTACAAGGAATAAAGGGAATTTAATATTTTTTTCCTGTAGAACTGACGAAGGGATATGATGTTTATTATGAAGAGGCATGGATGATCTCAGATATTGGATTTAAAATTGAATCGATCACCGAATAAAATTTCATAGCTGGTTGATTGAACATAGACGAAAAATATATGATTCTAGAAAATCAAACATAAAACAGCAGTTAATTATTGATTTCATCGATTATGGGGCCCCATGGCTTCAGAGTTAGGGGTTGGCTGGAGTTAAGGTCACCATGGTGTGTCAACCCTATCAAACATCCTGTGACCCTCCACGACTGACTCAGTGTGTGCTTCATAAGTACAAAAACAATAGATGGAGTACAAAGAGATTAACAGACCATTTAATTTCACATGGATACGGCATGACAACATTTACTGGTATACGGGAATTGTTTTGGTACATAGACACAATAAGGTGACATAGGTATTATACATTATGTTTGTAAATTCCATGTATATCCTTCTACTTGCTTTGTATGTGGAGACGATATGTCATGTGAGGAACATCTACAAAGGTTAGACATGGGATAATTGGACACACCGTGTGCCCCTTTTAACACATTTTGTACTCATTTCAAGAGTTTTGGAGGCTCTTTGTTTCCATTGTTTTGCCTAGAATAATTTGAGTTCATTTCCTATGCCTTCTTCCTCAATGTTACACCATTACATTACATCCACATCTATTAATTGTGATAACCTCTAGAGAATAAGTCTCATATTGTGTTGTGGTGTCCCACCCTGAGTATGGAAGATGATCATATATTATACCAAGATATATATTTTGGAATCTACCTGACATCCCTGATTAGGGAATTGATCCTCCATCTAGCATGTAATATCAATTGTAATTCTTGAATCACTGATATATGATCCCCTGTGTATTGGGTAGATCTAGATTTGGTTTGTGGTGTCCAAATATTGTTTAAGGGTTGAACAAATATCAGTGTGTCAAAGTTCCCTTATAAAACATTGCATAATCGGATAGGGACCAATGACCAAGACCACTTTATTGAGTGTATCTAATGGAATCATGGATCATGTAGTTGGTTCTTCAAGAACAAGTGTTTCTTCAAACATAATCATGTGCATGGAAGTTGGTTATGAACACCCAGTAGTGTGGTGTCATTCTTGAGTATATCATGGTTTTTTCTATTATGCATTTATTTTTATATATTTTATTGTGATTACTAAACATTGTGATTCATTTTTAGTGTTTTTAGGATGTCGTATAGAGTATTTTTATAATCACCAATGCACGGTCCTTGCGCTCATGTTTCATGTCTATGTAGACAATGAATCTTCTTGACATTGTCATATGAGGAATGTGAGTATGTAGAGCATAGATGGTGCATGAAAAACCTAGGTGTTTAATAGAATGATACTTTTTAATTTGTCCTCTTCATTATAGAAGGTGGGACTCTTTATAGTTTTAGTTGGGATTGTATTTAAACCATTTTGTATTTTAGTACATTTCTACCATACTCTAATGTGAGATCTTTAATGTATGAATGCATTAATTCAGTTTTTTCACATTTAAGTAATTTTTATGGTTGAATATATGTGTCTGTACATATAATTTAGGAAAATTACCTCCTAGTTTTTGGGTATGCCTACTCAGGGATGGTCCCCTTCATGTAGCCAATTGGTGGGAAAAATTGGGTTTTCATGGTTTAGACATCAGCGGGTCAGGTTGTGAAATTCCAAAAATAAATATTGATCGATTTAACTAATTTACAATAATAATTAATTATAAATATCTATATTGAATAAATAAATTGTATATCAATATTCTCCCATGGTATCAAATAAAAATAAATGTAACATACCATATGAAAAAAATGATATTCTATATAGGAAATATGAATATACATGACACATAATATATAATTTTTGGGGAAATGTATTGTATAATGATCACACACTGGTGAATATTTCAATTGAATGTTAATTATCAAAAACAACAACCAATAAATAAAAATTCAATACGTTCCACATAGAAACAAGTTATAATCTATCAAAAGAATTAATATGGATGATATCATTAAAATATATCTACTAGGGAGTATTTGAAAAATATAAGGTTGTTGTGATTTAAGAATATAAATAGAATACTAATATTTATAAATATATTATTGATGAAAAATTATCTTTTCACTTTGGAATGAACATTTGAAAATTAAATAAGGTTATATAATATTTGAAAATTTTTTTATATAAAAAAAATTATAATTATAATTAAGGATATAAATAAATTCATGGTCTAGACTATGGGTGGTTCTATTCATTCTAAATATGTAAAAAAATATTCCAGTTAAATGTTTATATTAATATCATAGAGTACATTGTTTGGAAAATGAAAAAGTACACAATTTTTTGGTAAAAATAAAATTAAATGTAATAATATTTAATCAATCATAATTATTTTTTAGAAAAATTATTAACAAACATATATCTATAAGAAAAATTAATTTCAACTTTAGAGATAAATAATGAAATATTTAATTAAAAAATGTATCATTCAATTTATGTACAAAAGATATGAGAATTGTACTATTTCATGTAAAATTAATAAATAAAAAAACGAGAGTAAAAAAAAGGTAATTTATTATAAAATTATAAAATGATTTTCATAAATGTATTTTCAAGAGTAAACATTCCCGATTAAAAAGTGGTTGAAACATAAATCCCTTATCACAATGTATACTATTGATTAGTAATCCCAATGAATGGAATGAAATAAATTGAAACATTAAATTACATGAATATAATGAGTATCATGATATAACATATCTATATATAAATTGATAAAATTGATAAATCAATATAGCAGTGTAACATACCATTTATTCTAAATATCATGATACTCATTATATTAATTGATTATTTGAATAAAATATAAATCAACAATAATTTTTTTAAAAAATTAATATAATCATAATTTATTACACACATAATCTTATAATATGAATGTTAATGAAGAATTAAAATAAACCAATGAATATAAATTCAGTTGTAAAATTCATTACCTCGTGGTATTATTCATGTCAAATTTGAATGGTTGAAGTAATTTACATATAAACTTCAAATAAAATGATGTATTAATTATTTATGTTATTACATATACTAGGGAATTTATATAGAAAATATAAAATAAATTATGTTTATAACATTTAAATATTGATCAATGAAGGGAAATTTATAAAAAATCACTGAACATGTGCTTTTTTTTTGATTTAATCATAATTAACATTTTGTATAATGGATTTAATAATGTTAATAATTATTAACAGGACAATATTAGTGTTTATATCACATTATATTATTGTCTTATTACATTTGACAACATATTCACTAAAACCATTTTCTTATAATAATTTTTTCATGTGTTATTTTCATTGTTTTTACTTGAATGTTTTTTATAAAATTTCTCGTAACTGTGTATAGGATATTATTCTATTTTATATAGAAAAACATTAATTTTATAAATATAGTTTTAACATATTTGTTTCATTTTAATTCCATTCTTTAAATTTGGACATGAAAATTGAGTTTCATCGCTTTAGGGAGATGGGAGGCTGTACAAGCACATAAGCAATGAAATAATTCTGGTAATATATAAATGGTTAAGGAAGATGATTTTGAATTAATTTTCAATAATTAATATCACATTATATTTATCATATTTATTAATTATTTCCATAATAATTAATTCACATGTGTGTCAAGGTTGAAAGAATAGTTACTTCTAAATACTATGTGTTTTTCATCCAAACACACGAGCAATATATTTGTTTCTCATTTGATGTTCATGATGATTGATAAATATAATTACATAAATAGAATAAAATATCAATATATGAGATAAAATATTTATATTAAATATTTATTTTCAAATATTTATTGAATTTGAAAAATTATAATTAAACAACTAGAGCTTAGTGAATTCAATTACCTTATCTTAGAAGAACCTCATTTGGATATCATATTTCGGACCGTAGGGTTGGAATTTTGGGTACTCAATAACCTCTAAACTGTATAAAATAATATTTTTGATTTATATTTTTTGGGGATTCAAAGGAAAAAACTCATTATAGTATTCTTGTAGTAAGGGGAGGGAGTTCCCTTTTCTAATTGAGGAGTGGAATTTTTTAAAACACCAATATATATTTAACAATGACAGGTCTCTCTCAACTAAAATGCCTCCAGAATTGAAAAATAACTTATTTTAGTGAATATTTGGTATATAAAATTTCCAATACTTGACAAGAAATATGTTTTAGAAATATTATTCCTTGATCCTCTATATTCATATACATTTACCATTTACGTTTTCTACATTTTTATTTTTTTAATCATATGTAACTAATTCAGGAAGACTAAAATAAATTGATACATCTTATATAATTCGGACCAATTGATTTTTAATTTGAATAAATCTCATTTATCCAATTACAATTCTATGGGTGTTTATAATTAATTTTGACAAAAGCGTGTGTGACGTGAAAAATAATGTTCAATCCTTAATTTTTGAAAATAAATTTGATTAACTTTACAATTATATATAACAAAAAATTAAAATAAAATTAATATATAAAATTAATATTAATTATTAAAAAATATGGATTTTTCTTTGAAATTAAACTCACATAATAAGTACTAATTAATTTAAAAATAAACCCCCAATTCTTGTGGGAAAAAGGGTTTTCATAAAATAAATTTATTAAGAATTACATTATTATTCCATAACTATATGACTATCAATAATCATTATATGAATATAAATTATTATATATTGATATATAATCTATAATTTTTATTTAAATCAATCCATAATAGTTTTTAGTTTAATTAATTATAATTCTAAAAAAAATTCAATAAAATACACTTCCGAAAAATTGTTTTTTATTTGTTAAAAAATTTTACTCATAAATATAATAAAAAATTAAAGTGTAACCAATTACATTAAATATAAATATATAATTCATAATTCATTTTTATATAAAAATTAATACATAATTGGACAGTAGAAACATATAATGTAATAAAAATAAATAAAAGTATTTGAAAAATTGATATTTGAAATTTCCTTTAAAGGAAAACATTTACATTAGAATTAATAGAGTTAAACATGAGATAGTTATTATAATACTTTTAAAAAAATAATTTTTTAAAAAAGTAAAATATATAAAACTGGTTTATATTAATTAAAAATAAAAATCATAAGTTAAAAAATGAAACATATTTTGAGGATATTGTATTTTGAAACATCAAATGACTTTACAAGATATTTTATTGATTATTTACATTGAATTTATCAGTTAATTTTTATTCATTTAACACACACACAAATATATATATCATTAATTTTATTATTTATATTTATACCTCCCAATTCAATGGATAGGTTATAAAAATAATTATTAAATAATACATCTCACGTGTCATTTATCCTCATTGTTTCATGTCATATATGTTATTGAACACAATGTAAATATTTTAAACTCTTAGTTTGAATGTACCACATGATATAAAAGTGTTTAAATTTATTTAAAATATAAATCCACTAAAATATGTAGTTGTTACATTCATGAAACCTACCAAAAATTTCATCCATTCAATTTGAACTTCCACTCATTAATTAAAGAGTATACATTTACTTACAATAATGTGAATGGTCATAATATTTTGTGTTATCATGAGAAATATAAGGAATAGAATACCATAAATATGTAATTAGTTAAATAGTGTTTGATTCATCAGATACAACAATAATTTTATAAACTTTTTGTTTCAAGATTCCATTCCTATAGTTGAGGGATTAATTCAATATTACTATATATAACACCCAAAATATACTTATTTGATAATTTTTTCTTCATAAGCACATTTTTATCATTTTTTATTTTTTAATCTGTTTCCAATTCAACTCTTACACATAAAAATAAATTTCCAATATAAAATTTTTGGTTCCTGAAAAACTAGAGATAAATTTTAATAGATCATAAAATCAATTAATGAATAATAATTTGTTCTTCTAATCTTAAAATAACAAGAAAAGTTGTAATGGTTATCACAAGGTATGAAAATAAAAAAAATGTATTCTCCTTCAAATATGATTACAATAAATTTTACATCAAAATTTCCATAAACGGTATTAAGTATATTATAACATTGATAAATAATTCTATATTCCATCTATCCTTAATATTATCCAAATTTGTGAAATATTTCACTTCAATTATTATTTAACAACTATTAAGATTCATCGCCAATGTTTTAATTTCATTAATCTCCAAACATACATTATATTACGCCTAATGGTTATATATATTTCAAACCAATATAAAAAATATCCCAAAGTATAATTAATTACATCAAAATATAAAATATTTTATCCTATAATATAATTCCCAAAATCAGTATAAAATTTCCTTTTCAAATCGTCTATGTAAACATAACTACCTATTATCCATAACTTCATATAGTCCGATGATAGGAATTACACCTTAATCAAATTTTAATTGCTAGATTATTCCCTGGAACTGATCATTATGCAATGTTTTGTCACCATGAATGCAGTCTTCATTTATTCACAAAAATAATATTATAATTCTTTACTATTCCCCAATTGTGATGACCCATAATTACAACAACATTTAACGGAATATAAGTTTAAAATAAACTAATAGATATAATATAATATTGCAAAAAATGTAATTTAATTCGTTCTTATATAATATTTATATATTTTAAACCGATTTGTAGTATTATAATAATTCTCTCCTAAAATATTCATCTTCATAAGAAAATCCCCTAACATACAACAATAAAAATGGTTTTTAAGATATTGAACTTATAAAAAAGTCTGAAATTATAAACCAATTTCGGTAACGCTAATTTCTGAGTAAATCATACATGAAGACATATATGCATCCAAAAATTAACATAGTACTTATATGTTTCATAAATATTATAACCAAAATATCTATGAAAAAATCATTTCTACAATTTAATACATTAATCCAAATAATTAAATTCTTTAACTCTTTTACTTAATTAGAGGTCATTCATTTGTATAGGAGATGAACTTCAATAGAGGAAATTGACTCAAAAAAATCCCATGTTACACATATTAAAGACATCTAAATATAAATGAATTCTTATGGAGAAATTTCGTTATGTCCTCTAAAATAATCACTTTTAAAAGGAATTTCTTCATGTTATTCCCTAAATTTATAAACATAAAATATCATCCCATTCCATTGACACATTATTCTCTTATTAGTTTTCTACATTTCTAACATGAAGTAAGTTGATTCTTTTTTATCCATATTATCCACCACTCATGCTCATAGAGGACACTGACATTATATTCATTAGTGAGTATGTGAGTTAGTTAAGGTATTTATTGTTAATTATTTATTATGATAATTAATTATTTATAATCATAAAATATTTCATTCAATTTATAATCCCAATTTATTTTTCATAATAACCACATTTTCCATCATATTTAATTATAACAAGATTAATTTAGTGATCAATCATTGTGTCAAACCAAAAATAGAGTGGGAAATATAATATTATTAGTATGATAACAATATAATAATTTATAGGATATAAAAATAATAATAAATATTTTAAATCTTCAAAACCTTATCTACATCAATCAATATAATCGTATACTCAAATCCTTCATAACGGTATATAATTAAAATATGATTTATCTAAAGAATGTCACATAGGATTGTCAAACCAAGTGTATAGTAAGACCCTTTTTCATTCCCTAGTTTATGATCACGTTAAATCCATATGCACCATTTTAATATTTAGTAACCCTTGGTATTATTAGTCATTTCTCATTCCCATAGTTAGTATCAATAGTTGAATGTATTACAATGAAAACTACAAAATATCATCCTCCCGAAAACATTAGGAAATTATCCAATACATATTTTTAATTTCTATGATTCATTTATCCTCACTAATATATGATTTCTTAAATATTGTTTTCACTGATTTTATAAAATTTTACACGAATCATTCAATAAAATCCATGACCCCTATATCCGGAAATTAGTGGGCACTTTATAATGTTGGTTCGAGAAATAATGATCACATCCCAATTGATAGAATAGTTTTGTAAATATGGTAAATGGTAGAAAAAATAGATCCGTGATTTATATATTAAAATAAGAAATAAATCATTTATTATGTAAAAGTTATTCATAATTGAACACATTCAAGGATTTCGTATTCATATCCCAGGGAACGGAAACTGAATAATGGTGATATCAAATGATCGATAAAAGATATATAATTTGGAAACATTCATAAATAAATAATACATAATCAGTAATGAAAAATAAATATGTAATGGTAAATATCTATGAACAATTTATAGTTAATTAATAACATGAATATCATGAATAGAAAAGTCATAATTAACATAGAAAGGTAATTAACTAAACAGACACTCTATTTAATCAATAACCTTGTCAAAAAATACATAAAAGGATAATATCATTGAAAAAATAAATGGATAATAAAAACATAATAATTTTTTAGGGATATTGTAAATGTTTTACATCATGATATCATAAACCAGGATATTAATAGTATCAAATCCTTTTACAATGAGGTTTAAAACTATGGTTAAACAACAATTTATAGATAGTATACCAATTCACCTCATAAAAAAAGCAGATCATTTTAGGGAAATATAATACTTTTACCCACCCCACACTACATGTCTGATTCCTTCATCATTTATCAAATTATTGATTTAGTACAAGAACAATATTCCATATCAATAAATAATTGTACTAAATAATGAATAAATAATATTAATATTTTCTTAGATACATAGATAACATTAATATTAAAACACTATATATAAATATGTTAAATGATTAATGTAGTAAAAAGATAAATACTAAATAAATGAATATTTAGGGGAAAATTTAATATCTATTATTCATGAGAAAGTGATTATCTCAAGGGAATGATATTTTTTCTAGATTCTAATCATGAATGATAATTTTAATACTTTCCCTAGAAAAAATAATAAAAAAACATATAGTGAATGAATAAGGATGGCGTCATTACAAAATATCTTTATTGAAGTGTATGTAAAATTTAGGGATATTCAAATTTATAAATATAAATACCATAAAAATATCTTTAAAATAATATATGAGGAAAAACAAATTTTCAATTTTAAAATCACATTAATTATCAAATATATTTTCCACAATATTATTTTTTACATTTTCATTAAATTTATTTAAAATAATTTGATGGAAATTAAAATAATTGAGTTTTCGTGATGAAAAATGGTTTCATTCCTGTTGAGTACATTAAAACTATCATTTTATAAGAATTTCCAAATATTCCTTTTTTGAAAAAAAAAAGAATATTGCATTAAAAACAAATTATAAAAACTTCATTATGGGAAAAAATTATGTCAAACAGACATATTAAAAATTTTCTTCCTTTATTATTTGGAAATGCAGATTTAGAAAAAAAATTGTTTTTTTACTATAGAGATTATTGATGGAAGATGTAATTATAAACATTATCTATGACTTTTTTGTATCAAAGAGAGGAAACAAAAACTATTATTTGAAAAAATATTGAATAAATAAAGGATAATAATATGATATTTTTCTATTATAACCACATCAAATAATGTCTTTTAATGTAAATTCATGAATAAACAATCCTATTTTAAATAAAATTCAATTATAAATATTTTATTACATTGATAAATTTTGAATCATGAGGCCCATGAGAGGAATAAATTTATCTAAAGAATTAAATACGGTGATTATAATTATACTCTTGATATATACCATATATAGTGTATTATATACACCTTATTAAAATATATTGTTTTATAATAAAAAATATTTCCCAAAGAATACAATAAATTTGAAAATTGAATTCAATGAACATAATGATGATGTGATAATTAATAAATTATTAAATTATTTGAATCAAATTCAAATCCATATAAAACAATTTTCAATCAAAAATTATATAACACATTTTTATTTCAAACATAATCATAAAATATAACATAGAATGAATAATTAATATATCCCAATGAATATAAATTTTGTTATCGATTTCAATACTACATTGTAATTTTCTTGTTAATTACCATGAGTTTAAATTGTTCATTTGAATCACAAAATACAATTACTTATAGAGGATTCATTACAATATAATTAACCAGATTGTTATATATATATAAAAAATAGTTTCATAACATTACAATGTGCGTCAATAAATGGAAATTGGGAAAATATCCATTACCTAACATTTCCTTTTGGTATAATTATAATGAAACTACTATATAAAAGTTTTCAAAATGTTTTTATTTAAAAAAAATCTTATTTATTATTATTATATGACATATGAAACTATTATAAAGTATTACTGTCCATTAATTAACAATAATTTGTTTTTATTCTTGACCAGGTTATTATTGACCTTGTTTTCTCATGCGTGTTTTCTTATAAAAGTAAATGTTATTATATATAGCATATAATTACATCATATACCGAATTTTATAAAATTTATAAATATAATATATACTTATTGAATTAATTTTCTAGAATTATTCTTGAATTATGGTAATTGAAAAGGAGTCACATCGCTTAGTAGATATATTAGAAAACATGAACACATGATTAACGATATCATTCCATTAATGGGTGAATAGGAATAGAATTGAATGGAATGTTATTTTATATAATAAATATGATGTAATTTGTATTATACATATTTATTATTTACATTTATATTAATTCCCATGTGATTCAGTTATCAAAACAAAATATCATCATTTCACGACCCGTTAGTCCGTCGTATACACAAGCGATCTCATGGTTTTCCATTTTACAGAAGAGAATATGGAATGTTATTTTGAATGGAATATAATAAAATCTTCTTATATGGTAGATAAATTGATGATTATATTATAATTATTAAGGCATAATTTAAAGGGGAAAATAAATAAATGAGTATTATGAGCTCAAAGAATAAAATTATATTCACTTATAAAAACCTCCTTTGGATATTTTTTACAGACTGTAGGGTTGGATTTTTGGGATTAACAGAACATTTAAAAATATTATAAACAATTTTTGGGGATTCTTTATATGTTTTTTCAAAAATAAAAACTTTAGTGTTTTGAATAAGTGAGGGGAATGAGTGATGTTTTATTATTGAGGACATGTATAATTTTTTCAGTACCTAAAACAACTCAGTAATGGGAAATGAATTTCCACCAGCAACTCAAAAAATTTATTTTAATGTTGTTGTGTGATGTTAATGTCATGAAGATCATCCAAAAAAAAAATAAACATTTCATAGACATGTTACTCCTTCATCCTATGAGTTTATTTAATATTTCCATTTTACTCCTCACAATGATAACAAAATTTCTGTCGTAGTTAAATAATAGTTTACTCCTTTTGTAAATATATCCTTTTTAGATAATTTGGAAGAAATTATTTTTAATATAAAATCGAAATTATCAAATAAAATCTCAATGTTTGTGTAAAAATAATAATAACACAAGCACATGTAACTTGAAAAACAACGTGTTAACCATAATTGTGGTAAAACCAATTTACTTTCATTACTAATAATTATTATAAAAATATTTATTTTTAAATTATAATATATAATTATATATAATTATTACAAATAATTAATCAATGTTATGAAATTAATTTAAAATAATTTTATACTTTATTTTAAAAATAATCCCATAAATCATTATAGAAAATAATGATTCGAGAAATGAATTTATGAAGATCATAAATTAATTATATGAATAATAATCATTATTATATGGATTTAACTATATATTTTTAGGTATATAATCTATAAATTTTATATAAATATTTCAGTATTTATATTTATTTTTATTAATAAAAATTTATGAACATTATGCATTAAAAATGGTTTTAAAAAAATATGTTTGAAAAATATAAATAAACTTATACCAAAATACGATATAAATATGACTAAAATGTAAATAAGTAGATTAGATATTAATATAGAATTATAATTTTATTTGGAAATAAAATTCAAATAATTTAGGAATACTAAAAATATTGATTTAAAGGAATGAAATATTAGTATTTGAAAAATAGAAATTTCTCAATATTAAAATAAACATTACTATTTTAAAGAAAATTACTAAAATTTTACAATTTAGTAATTTTGATATAAAAATTTAGAAAAGTTTATTATTTTTATAAAATAAAATTTCTAAAAATATTATAAATTAATTAATACATATAAACAAATAATGTACAATAAAAACAATTTTGAAGAAAATGTATTTTGATTTATAAATTGAATTTTCTAAAAACATCAATGATCATTTTCTAAATATGTATCTAAAAATTTGTATTGATTGAGAACAATATATATATGTCATGATTTTGTTAATATTATTGATACCCACTATTTAAATTATTAGGTTGTAACTGTCATATTAAATAATATATAATGTGGGTCATTTATGGTTGGTGTTTCATGTCTTATACATTATCAAGCACAATGTCTTTATTTTAAAATCTCATGGTTCATGTACCAAATGATATAAATTTTATTAAATTCAATTTAATGAATTCTCCTACATTATATCAGGGTGTTACAAAATTTGGATTACTTATTCCTTTATCACAACTAATATAAAACACTTATTGTTCCATGTTGTTTTAAATAGTAATTTTCTACCGTGCTCATGCTTTTTAAAATAGCTATAATCAAACCATTTGCTGAAATGTTGATATATTTTCTATTACTGAACATTTATATAATTTCTTATATTTCCCTTAATTACATTAATAAGAGAAGTATAATTTCAGAGAATGATTAGAAAGTAGTTTATAATATTTTATTTATTTTGAAAATTTCACTTTTTTGTTAAAATAATGATGTAAAATAATAATATTCATTTCTTGGTAAAATATTAGAATACTAAATACCACTATTATATTTTTTGTACTCTCTTAAAATAAAAAATCCCAGCTCCCATAACATAGGGAATATGAATGCACAACACCTAAAATGGATAATATATAATCAACCATAGTATTTACACATTAAATGTAAATATAAACGAAATGGAATACCATGTATCAATTGAAGTATATTCTGAAGAAAGAACTCCCAATTTTATACCTCTTATAGTAAATAGTTTGACATCATAGCCCGATGTTTTAGGAATCATGACATGTTAACGGAATAAACGAAAAAACATTCCCTAAATAGATCCCCCAAATAATTTCACTTCATTAATTATACTACTACTCTTATCCTTGAGATCTATGATTATCTCCTTGACTAAAAGACCAGTAGATCTTTTTATTTGATCGAATAGATTATCTATACTTTGAATCATGATCCTTATGAGAATATTTCTTCATTGAATATATTAATTACTCATGTACAACTTATTTTAGTTAACCATTACTCCACTAATTCACACTAATAATGTCTAATTTAAAATATAATTATAATGGAAGATCATTCAACATTGGTGGACCACAAAATTATCTCTTCTAGAGGAGTAAAATTGATATATCACCCTAAATACTATACATACAACAAATTATAGGAATTCCTTTGAAATAATTCTTCATATTTCTTAAATACCTGAAATCATTCATCATAGAATCAGTTTCCTTCCTTTATCCATAAAATTAACATAGGTTAATTAGTGTAATGTGCTCTTATATCGGGAGCATAAAACATGTTATTGGTGAAAATATTTCATATATATTTAGATCTCTAACTATAAAAATCCAAAATTAATCTCCCTTCGACTCCCTCATCCCCCTATAGCATTGGGGAGAGAATTATAACACATGGAAATGTTAATCAAAATCCACGATTAACATATTCTATATTATTTTGTCATTGATCATCTTATACATATCATGTAATATGTTCTATATAATGAAATGGTCAATGAATCTTGTCAAACTACACAAGAAGGATAATCCTAATGAAATATATTTATATATGAAAACATCTCACCACCATTTTATTAATCCTGAAACCATATAATGTTCATGGATCACCATCCATCCCTAGTGCCCCTATTAATTATGAAAAATTGCCCAAATAAATTACATATTGATCAGAGATACATAGGGACCAACCTCACCAAAAAATAATAATGGTCGATTTTTTAAAATATATTCACTAAGGTATTACATTATCATTGAAACTCATATAGCTTCCCTCCTCATCAAATACACCATTTATAGTATTATCTCTTGAATATGATTTTCCACTACCTACCCCAACACTATAGGAGAATCTGATATGATAATATTTGGGGCATTTTCTCTACCACTGTCCATGCTATCCACATAGATAATTATTGCGATATCTATATAAAATGAGAAAAACAATCCAAAAAACACATTATTATACCACTTAATGATATCATATATTATATAATGTGATAATAGGAATAATTCAATTTTATTCCCCACATTTCTACTTTAGTAACCATATAAATTAATTTATCTCACAGTTCTCATATACCTATTGATTTTATTCTTTTATTAATAACATTTTCTATACTCCATATTGTAAATTTCATTTAACAGTTCATAATTGTTGTGAGATACACATATTTTAATACTAAATTTAATTTTTGAGCATTATTTGAATTAATCTAGTTGAGTCAGTTTAAAATTTTAATTAAAACCCCCGCCCTAAAAACCAAATTTTATGATTCATGTTTTCTAAGGTGTATTATTAAATTTCAAACATATCCATATAATGAATCATTGTCCAATTATGTTATTTGTATGGTTATATAGTTTACACAGTAATTCCCAATGAATGTGTGAAGAAACCGAACCATCCATGAATATTGAATTTATGCTCTCAATGTAGACGTCCAAAATCATTTATTATCCACAAAAAAACGGGGGGAAATAATTTTTCTTGGATAAAATATTAAATTCCCAATCTCCACCAAAACTGGACCAAATGATTCAATAAAGCCCATCACACCATTCTGTTCATCAATTAAAGCACATACACAATGATGAAATTTTCTCCTGATATAGATATCAATTTGGGAAGACTATTTATAGTGTTAAATTCAATATATAAGATTCCTTCATTGTACAAAAAATTTCATTTGTTTTTTTAATCTTCATATTCAAAAAACCACATATTCCAGCCTTCAAAAAAGAGTTGGTTAAAATGGGAAATTTCACATTGTTTAAGAAACAATGACAAAATTATATGAGAATAAATATCCACTACCTTTAAGAGAATAATAAATGTAAATTCGGCTGTTTGGATGGCCAAATTGTCAATCTAAATGGAGGGTAATATTTGGAATGCAAAAAAGTATACTACCATGGGCTATAAATGAATCCCCCTGTTACCCTTACATGGAGTTGGAATTTCTAAGTAAATGAGGATATATTAACCTGCTACAAGACTTGAAAATGTGTGGGAGTATCTTCCAAAATCATGTTTTCCCTTGAGACACCCTTCCTCTGATCTATGTTTTCATGTTCTTTGGTGTTCTTTGTATTTTTAATCATGTATCTTTGTTTTTATTTCAATATAATTTTAATTCATGTTTCACTTATTCATATATTTTAATCATAGAAGATCCATTATTAAATATTAATTCATTTGAAATAGTTTTAATCGTGTTGAAATTCTTTCATATATTTTTCTGTCTTAAATAATCAAATGAGAATTTTATGTTTCATCACAGTTCATGTGTGTGTTGAGAGAAAAACTCTTTTTCTTATCCCATTATTTTCATTCTCTAGAAAATTCTTCAACATAAAAAATATTTAACCAGATTTCTATAAAACTAAATGGATGACTAAATATACCAATGTGGTGTGTAACAATTTGGGGATATTAGGTGATTAAGAGTTTTTTCTCAATGAATATTCTGTAGGTTACCATTGTGTACGTTGATCTTAAAATATCATGGATTAATGAAATGTTTCATTTATGATGTGTATTTCATGGATTATTCGAATACAAAAACACTACTATATAAAAGAATTACTTATTATTAGACACCAAGTTATGATATGTCTTAGATTAATGCACCCACACTTGTCAATTATGATTAATGTCAATTAGTGATATCTGTGTTAATTTAATGAAATATAATGAAAATATCAATGGCATCATAAGATTAAATACCAAATAATGAACTCACCCCAATCATTATAAAATTGTCAAATCAATCGAATATAATCCATAAATCAATATAATTATGCTCTGCAAATAACCCCTCCCCAATTAAAAAGTCAATTCACTAAAAAATTAGCTATAAATAATGTACTGTCACCTAGGATTAATCCTGAGGCGTACTATACACATTAGTAGAGCACCCGACCCTTGAACGGTCGATAGGAAACAAACATTCCCACTTCAAATGGCTCTGTTTCTAGTGATGGTCCATTATGTATTTTTTTTATTTGTGTAAAAAAATATAAAAAATGTAGAAATATATAAATATTCTGATAAAATATAAATAAAAATATTTCTTCTCATAAAAATAATTATGGAAAACCCCATAATGAATCAAACATCCTTCATCATCATTTCCAAATATCTCAAAATTCCCTATATATTCGCAAACAATCCATCAAGTATGTTTTACCTAGAAATCGAGTTAACTCTTTATTGTCTTTAGAGGACTGTTAGGGGCAATAAAATCACTCTCGAACATTATATTATCTAACTAATTGAACATTAAATGGAAAAACCTTGAGAAAAACCCTAAAAATAAATCACTACCCCTTATATGAATTTCAAACACCGTGCTATTCAATATCCAATCATCGAGGCTGACATTGAACTCAAATTAGGTTCGATGAATCTTCTACCTCATTTCCACGGGATAGCCTGTGAGGATCCAAATCATCATCTCAAAGAGTTCCATGTGTTGGTCTATTCAATAAATCCTCGAGGGTTTTATGAAGATCAAATAAAACATTAATAATTTCCATTTTCTTTAGCTGACACTTCTATGTCATGGATCTACTACCTCCCTCTTGGTTCCATAAAATCATGCATTGACATGTGGTATATATTTTTAGAAAGCAATTTCCTTCTTCTCCTACAATTTGTATCTGAAAGCAAATATGTGGTATCTATCATTTCTATAATGAATCACACTATGAGTACCCAAAGAGGTTCAAAAAGAATATTGAAACATTCCCACATCACTTAATCCATGACCACCTATTTATCCAATACTTACAAAAGGTGTTATCAGATATGGATAGAACACTCATTGATACCTCATGTGGTATTTCTACTGTTAAAAAAACTCCTACATCTACATGAGTTTATATAAGCAATATGGCTACAAACATGAAGAAATTATGTCCTCATGAAAATGGTCAAGACAAACTAGTCCATGGGAATCAATCCATACATCTCAACCAGATGACTATGTGGATGAGTGAACTTATAGGACCTAGGAGACAACTATCTATGGCTAAAAGATATCCAAACTCATATTCTACACAATCTATGTTCAATAGACTTATCTAGAATTGTGGAATCTATAGCTGGCCAGATCAACTGACCGACACATGTCCAAAATTTTAAGAGGATCCATATGATTCATCTAGACCAATGGAGCTGAGTGAAATATATGATCAACGAAACACCAACCCTCAAAAACATGGTTATCTCATTAGAAACATCAGCCTGCCCCACTCTCATCCCTTCTCTTCTATCATTAACCAAGGAATGAGGCAAGTAAATCCTATTTCTAATCCCACTTACTTCCACCATAAAAATACCAACCAATTTCAATATATTCAAGGTGGTGGTAATTTACATCAAAATTATCATTTTGTTCCTCAAAATAAATGGATTAATACTACTCTTTCTCCACCATGATTCTACTATACTAATGAACCTTCAAAATTCCCAACCCAAAACAAGCTGGTTCTCAAGAACCAAAATCAATGTTATACCAATATGGAACAAACCAATTCTTCAATGAAATCATGGGAATGTACTATATAGGATTTTTCACCCATCACCCATTCCAGACTTAAAAACACTGAAACTCAAATTGGTCATATTTCCTCCCACCTTAGCTTGCAAAAACCATCTAATTCATCCCAACTCATAGCTCAACCACTAATCAAACCAAAGGGTAATGTAATTATAATTTCACATAGATCGGGAAAGCATGTAATTATTCATCATGATGAATCCCTTATATACCATTAGAATGTTGATCTAGAAAATTAAAAGTCCAAAAATAAAGAAAACCCCCTAAATTCACTCCCTCACCTAATTCTATTCCATTAAAAAAACAATTTTGTTACATCAATACATCTATATGAAAAGGAAGCCCGTTGAACCTGCTCGTGAAATGAATGACATGTTTAGATGTGTTGAATTCCACAATACCCTCTAGTATTCCATCATAAAATATATATAAATTCTGTTTTTCTTAAGGAGTTATTCACCCATAAGAGGAAACTTCGGTCCTTTTAAAATGTTTCAACCCATCATTCCATATGTCACACCCCACTTCATCTTTTGTCTTATTTTTTAATTTTCTTTGACGTTTTAAAATATTTTTGGGGTTCAGGTTGAGTCCCGGATGAAAAAAATTTGAGTTTGTTAAAAAAAATTGCACATATTTGTGTTGACGTCATTGAGCGCCTGGGCGGAGTGCATTTTGGAGACCCGCGCAGCTTCGCCTAGGCAGCGACACTGTCTGTCGGTCTTCAGAAAATTTAAATGAATAAATTTTGTAATTTATTGCGGTAGATAAACTTTTTATGGTTGCTAATAATTTTAATTATTATTATGAAAATGAAATGAGTATTTTTATCATTTTTTTTGTTATAGTTATGATTATTACCATTATTATTAAAGAAATTTCTATTATTAAAAAAAATTATGTTACCATTATTTTATTTTTATTAAAGTTATTATAATAATAATTATTATCATCATGTATATTATTATATTTATTATAGGAATTTTATTATTATTATGTTAAATGGTTAAAAAAAGAATCGGTGTAGGGTTGCGCATCGCAGCCCCCCTCCCCTCTGATTGAAGGTCGTCGACCCCTTCCCCTCCCTGCTGGTCGCGTCCCTCGCTGACCCCATTCCGCCGCCGAGCCATCCCACATGTCCGCTCCTCCATCTGCCTTCCATCTGCATTCCATCCACTTTGAGCAGGCCGCCAAATGCACCCCCTGCTGGCCGACCCGTCTAGCTGCAACCCCTCATACCTACTCCGCCCCACTCTCCTGACGACCAGACCAAGACCTCTTGTTTGTACTATTCCTTCCCACTCGTGCGACCCCCTTCCAGCGACCCGCTGTGCTGTCCGACTATCTCACTGACACATCTCCCTCGCTGACACTCCTCTCTTGCTGCACTAACCTTCTTTCTCCCTCCGGTGTTCACATTCTCTTAGGTTTTGTTTTTTCCCCTTGGCTAGGGTTTGTTCATGTTTTATCCATTGGAAAAAATTGGGGGTCAAATTTGATAATTATGGTTTTCTTTGACCCTCAAATGTGTGATCACGGTGCGAACAAGGTTTCACACTAGTTTTGAGAGATATTTTCATGTTGAGTTCGGTTCATTCACTTATAAGTGTTGTTTTTGGAATTAATTCACCCATTTAATTAATTTAGTATACTCATTGATCAGTTTTCTTGGTTTGAATAGAGTTTTACATGATGTTTAATGTGTTTTGAGGTGTTTAACATCGTGGTTATGTGATACAAGTTTCTTGTTTCTCTGAAAACCCATGATGAGCAGTTGGTAGTGTTTTATAAACTATGTTGTTGGTTTATTAAAAAGATCAAGGGTTGTAGTTGTGTTTCGGTGTGATGTTAATGTGCGTTTAGTTATAAAAGAATTTTTGAGTGAGTTTTTGATATTTTGAGTCATGAAACACATTTTGAAATTGTTTAATAAATTTTCATAGTGGTTTGTTTAATTGTGAAAATGGTTTATTTAATTGAGTAGTTAGTTTATTAATCTGTACGAGTGGCATTAATTGTGTTTGAGATGTGGCGCAATGTATGTTTGGTCATAAAAGAAGGTTTTTTGTGGGTTTAGTGGGTAAAGACATGTTATTTGTTTTTTTTAAATTATTTATGGTTTATTATATTATCTGAATGGTGAAAAGTTGTTTAATAAATGGTGTAAGGGTTATATTAAATCATTTTGGTGGTTTTGAGTTGGTTTTGTCTCTGCAAAACTGTGGTAAAAAACTCAAAATAATTTTATACATTTTTTAAATGATTTATTAAATAATATGGGTGTTGTGAACCCGGTTTTGAAAATGGTTTTAGGCATACTGTGTTTTGAAATCATGTCGAAATGGACTTTGCTCCATTTTTTCTTTTGAATTGATTTAAGTCACTGGTTATGTGTTTTTAATTCTTGTTCAGTGGTTACAGTGTGACGGCATTGAAAACCGCGATACTGCGGTCATCGGATTGCGTGGTTGCACACCTTTGCGAGGAGTGTCATGTCATCTTGTTTCCATTGCGTGTCGAGGTAGGTCCTCCACTGCACTTACCTTTAGATTTAGAATTTATTAATTTCTTGATGTGTTATTAATTTTAATAAATAGGAAATAATATAATATAAATAATTTTTAAATGATTATTTGTAGTAAAAAGAGCTATTTATTTTATACAGAACACTTGAAACATTTTCTTGGCGAGAGGAAACCCAGTACTGAAAGAATGCATGTTTGGCCTTTAATCATAATTCACAAAATTTCATATGAACTTCTAGTTTTAAAGATAAATGATTTCTTTTGAACAAGTGTTTTGGGATGTCTGGAGAAATGAGGTTTTGCTTTAAAATTGGTGATGGCCCGTTTGGCACTTTAATAAAATAAATTATTTTGGAAAACCCATTCAGGGGTGATCATTGGTGTGCGTTGATTGTGTGAGCTATATGTGAATTGTGTGCATCGTGACTGATTGTTTGGTATTGTTGACTGACCCCTCTTTTATTAAATGTGTTGACATGGGAACCTGGCATAGTGAGTGAATATTCTATGAACGATTGTTGCACTAGTTTAGACTACGCACCGGCTATTGGCCCCATAGAAGGGGAATACTGAGTTATTACTACTATGGGGATTGGGCCCCTCGGATAGGCCATGCAGGGATATACCAGGTAGTAGTTTGGGCGTTATGACGTCATCGAGTTAGGGCATGCCTTCAGGATGAGTCAGATGTATAGTATGTTCTGGATTGTTCATGATCTATTAGGTTCGACCCATGTTTCTTTTAGTGTTTATTTGTATGTGGCGAATGAATGACGAGTCTAGTTCGGTTGCTGGCCCCGTGTGCCACTTCTTCCATTTCCCTTAGTGTGTGTTGTGTGTGTTTTTCCATTTGAGCAACAACGAAAATTTGGATTTATAAATTGTTTGCAATAATGTTCTAAAATGCAATTCATCTATTTCTTCAAAATACTAAACATATTCTTAAATTAAAAAGGGAAAAGTACATTTACTTGTTTTAGAAAAGACAGTGTCTGTGGAAACCAATATTTTATATAATTTAGTTAAACCTGGAATTAATGAATTATTTATTTAAGGGTATGTGCATTGGGAATAGAATTAGTCGGCCATACCTTCTGAGTTTTAATACTCACGCATATAGTGTTTTCCTGTTTCTAGTTTCTATTGCAGGTTGACTAGATCTCTATCATTGTGGGCGAAATTTGGTTGTGGACTGGTGAGCGACTCTCGGAGTTATGAATAGTTTTGGTTGTGGTCAGGTTAGTTGTTGTTGTTGGTCGTTCTTTCTTTTCATGTTGTTTATTTACATTGTGTTGTTATTTTTTACCTTCCACTGCTATAATTATTTTCATTGGGAGAATTCATTCTCCAAAGCACTCTGTGATGCCCTAGTGCTTTTCGCCAGTGCAGGAGGACCAGTAATGCCTCTCGGGCCATGTGGTGGGCCGACTCAGGTGACCGGTTCAGGGTAGACCCGGGTTAGTTCGTGACAAAATGGTATCATAGGAGGTCGGCTCCTGAGCGGACCTTGTTTTTTAGAGATCCCGTTGTTATTTGTGGTTGTCATGGTATAAAGAATAGAATTTTTAGGACTCGAGGAATATGGAAGAGAAGGACTTCATGAACCCTTTCTCATTCCAAACCTCAGCTTACTGTGGGATGTTTGGGTTATTGGTGTCTTTTGGTTTTTCATATGGTTTGTTTTGTATTGGGAATTGAAATGATAGCTGGGAAAGTGCCCTCCGTGAGCTCGCATGGGCCTAGCAATTTAGGTGGAGCTGGAGACATTACCCAAGAGTGCTCCTTGTGATAGTGGCATGACTGGCATATGACCGCCAACCATATGTCACAGTCACCCATCATTACAAGTTTCCCCCTAGTGAATCATTTGAGTTTTCCTTCATTCTGAAAAACATTTTGTAAAGATTTATTTTGAAAATTGTGAAAAGTTGAATTTGAATTGGCAATGACCATGTTTTGATTATGTTCTTTGTTTCCTTGTTCCTTATTGTTCATCCCCGCGACAGTTTGATGGATGCCCAAGGTGTAGCTTTGGGTGGTGTGCCCCTAGAGAATCCTCCAGTTGATCAGCCCATAAACTGTGTTCGAGAATTCTGGAAGTTGAACCCTCCTCTCTTTTATGGAAAAGTAGAGCCTCTTGAGGTAGAGGGGTGGTTGCAGAAGATTGAGAAGAAGTTCGGTTTCATTGGGTTGCCTGAGTCGTAAAAGGTGAAGTTGGCTACCTTCATGCTTGAAGGCCGAACTTGGAAATGGTAGAAGTTCGTGTCTCGAAATAAGCCTCAGGAAGATCTGACATGGGAGTTTTTCAAGACATCGTTCATCCAACAACACTTCTCTGAGTTGAAGAAGTAGAGGAACAGGATGGACTTGTGCTGTCTTCAGTAGGGCGTTGAATCAGTAATGAAATTATTTTGATGTTTCATAGACCTAGTTCCGTATGATCAGTGGTTTTTTGCGAATGATCCCGGGAAGGCTCGACAATTTGAGTTTGGACTCCGACCCGAGCAGCGATCAAAAGTGGAAGAGCTCAATCTAACCACCTTAGCAGATGTTGTGCACCAAGCCTTTTTAGAGGATGTTGGGTTAGCAGGAGGACTTGAGGTGGCGAAGCCTCCAGCTTTGGGAAGCAGTGCAGAGGATAGTGATAAGAAGAATGAGAAGCGACCTAATGCTAGTGGTGCTGGAAGAGGAATCAAGAGGCCTTCATACCTTCAGTCATCTTGTTCATAGTGCAATGTCGTGATCTGTCAACAGTGTGGTAGGCAGGGTCACAAGAGGCCGACATGTCTGAGTGCTCCATGACCCTACCACACTTGTGGACGTCTAGGTCACTTGCAGTGATTCTTCTGTGGTGTTTCCAAGAAGCGCGCTGAAGCTAAAGTTGGCTCGTCGTAGGTCACCTCATACAGTCATCCGGAGTAGGGCGATGTTTGGGGATCTGCGTGAGGATTTCTCTTTGTGGTGATTCTTTGGTGTAGTAATCATCTCTTGTAGTGTTTTTCAGAGTTACTTTTCTTTCAATTGAAAGAATGGTTGTGGTTGAAGCTCTTTTAATCTTATATTTTGCTGTAATGTGTTTCGCGAAGTTGTGATTTTTGTGTTATATTTGGGGATTCCTGAATCCTAACTGCGAGGAAGGAGATACTTCAATCATTAGTGCTCCAGCTATAGGCCTCAGAGTGAAGCTGAAGCATAGTCCGAGGAACCCCAGCGGTGAAGAAGGGACTTGGTTTAATCTCAATCCATAGTGTGGCATGGTATGTGTGTTTCTGGGGGTGCGACGTTGTTGATGGGGAGATGAAAATAGTTTTGATTCTCTATCTGTCGGACCCTTCCCTTATTTTCCCCCCTCATGGTGGGGGATTATGGTCCGTGTGGAAATCCATTAAGTTAATTTAAAATCATCAGCTCTTATGCTGGGGAGACCCACAGAGGGTCTCGTAGAGTTACAACGATATTAATTTCGGGTTAGCCTGATCCTTATGGTGGGGAGTCTGTTCGGGCCTCCCCGTGTTAGTATCAGATTTTATTTTCATGTATCATTTGGGGGTAGGTGGTCTCATGTGGAATCACCTAATCTTGAGTTCGTCCTCTCAAGTAAACATTGATATTGGAGTACACTCAACAGTTTTTTTGGTTGAAGATTATAGGGATAAGTCTCTGAGGTGATTTAATTTCATTCATTCCTTGGTTGAATCAAATGGTTTGGATTCTGTTTGGTGATGATTAAGGTGATCATGTTTTAAGGATGAGTTGTGTGTCATGGGTTTTTGGTGGTTGTATGGATCGATCAACTAGAGGCGCTTAAACATTTGGGCGGTGAGTAACACTTAGGGAGTTTTATATTTGGGTCTTGACCTTGTTCTGGCTTTCCGAGGGTGGAAAGCGTTATGGTGGGGATAATTTTCACACCCCTCTTCATCTTTTATCATATTTTATAATTTTATTTGAATTTTTAAAATATTTTTGGGGTTAGGGTTGTGTCATGGACGAAATAAATTTGAGTTTCTTAGAAAAAAATAAAATAAATCGTGTTTTTGTGTTGACGTCGCTGAGTGCCTAGGCGGAGCACATTTTCGAGACCCGCGCGGCTTCACTTAGGCAGCGACATTGTCCGTCGGTCTTCAAAAAATTTAAATGAATATTTTTTTTAATATATTGTGTTAGTTAAAATTTTATGGTTGCTAATAATTTTATTTATTATTATGAAAATGAAATGAGTATTTTTATAATTTTTTTATTGTTATAGTTATTATTATTATCATGATTATTAAAGAAATTTCTATTATTAAAAGAATTTTTGATACCATTATTTTATTTTTATTAAATTTATTATAATTATAATTATTATCATCATCTATATTGTTATTTTATTATAATAATTTTTATTATTATTATGTTAAATGGTTTAAAAAAAGAATTGGTGTAGGGTTGCGCATCGCAGCCCCCCACCCCCCCTCTTATTGAAGGCCGCCGACCCCCCTCCCCTCCCTGCTGGTCACATCCCTTGCTGACCCCATTCCTCCGCTGAGCCATCCTGCATGTCCGCTCCGCCAACTGCCTCCTGTCTGTCTTCCTTCCACTTTGAGCAGGCCGCCGCACGCACCCCCTGATCTCCAACCCGTCCAGCCTTAACCCCTCCTACCCGCACTGCCCCTCTCTCTGGACGACCAGACCAAGACCTCATGTTCGGCCGATTCATTCCTGCTTGTGCGACCCCCTTCCGGCGACCAGCTGTGTTGGCCGACATTCTCACTGACACATCTCCCTCGCCGACACTGCTCTCTTGCAGCACCAAACTTCTTTCCCCTCCGGTATTCAGATTCTCATATTTTTGGTTTTCCCCTTTATTTATTGTTTGTTCATGTTTTATCCATTGAAAAAAATTGGGGGTCCAATTTTATGATTAGGGTTTGCATTGACCCTCAAAGGCGCTATCGCGGTGCGAACAAGGGTTCACACTAGTTTCTTGAGATCCGTCAATGTTGACGTAGGTTTTTTCGCCTATTAGTGTTGTTTGTTGAATTAATTCACCCATTTAATTAATTTAGTATACTCATTGATCAGTTTTCTTGGTGCGAATTGAGTTTCACATGATGTTTAATGTGTTTTGAGGTGTTTAGCATCGTGGTTATGTGATACAAGTGTCTCGTTTCTCCGGAAACCCATGTTGAGCCATTGGTAGTGTTTTATAAACTATTTTGTTGGTTTATTAAAAATCTCAAGTGTTTCATATGTGTTTTGGTGTGATGTTAATGTGCATTTAGTTATAAAATATGTTTTGAGTGAGTTTTTGATATTTTGAGTAATGCAACACATTTTGAAATTGTTTAATAAATTTTCTCAGTGGTTTGTTTAATTGTGAAAATGGTTTATTTAATTGAGTAGTTAGTTTATTAATCTGTGTGAGTGGCGTTAATTGTGATTGATATGTGGTGCAGTGTACGTTTGGTCTTAAAAGAAGGTTATGTGTGGGTTTAGTTGGTAAAGCCATGTTATTTGTTTCAAAAAAAATTATTTATGGTTTATTATATTATCTAAATCATGAAAAGTTGTTTAATAAATGGTGTAAGGATTATATTAAACTTTTTATGTGGTTTTGAGTTTGGTTTGTCTGTGTAAAACCATGGTAAACTACTCAAAATAATTTTATACATTTTTTTAAAATGATTTATCAAATAATATGGGTGCTCTGAATCTGGTTTTGAAAATGTGTTTATGTGCATAGTGTTTTGAAATCATGTCGAAATGGAATTTTCTCCATTTGTTAGTTTGAACTGTTTTATGTCACTAGTTATGTGTTTTTAATTTTTGTGTGGTGGTTGTAGCATGCCGGCGATGAAAACCGTGATACAGCGGTCATCGCCTTTCGTCATTGTGCACCTTTGCGAGGAGTGTCGTGTCATCGTGTTTCCACTACGTGTCTAGGTAGGTCCCCCACTACACATACCTTTAGATTTAGAATTTATTAATTTCATGATGTTTTATTAATTTTAATAAATAGAAAATAAAATAAAATAATTAATTTTTAAATGATTATTTGGTGTAAAAAGAGCTGTTTATTTTATACAGAAAACTTGAAAAATTTTATTAATGAGCGGAAACCCATTATCAAAACATGGATATTTATTAATTTTTGGGTAGAAAAAATCATCAAAGGCATAGACAAAAGCGGGCCCACAACGCCCCACCCAACAATCCTAGGGGGGCCGAAAGTAGTGGAGGCCCAGGGCATCCCCTCGAACCAAGTTGACCCCCTCTGGTTTCATGGAGCTAGTAGTATGGAAGCAAAAGTGAGTTGGACCATGGACATCAATAGGGGCAAGATGGTATGTTACATTATTCCCCTCGTGCCAAGTGTGGGTTACTCTGATGTTATTGGTGATCATACATCAGCATGACCTCATGGTGTAGTGTATAGACCATGGAATGGAACCGGAGCCATGAAAATATTTGTGAAAGATTTGGGAATCAGTTTCGACTTGTGATAGGAAGATCCCTTTTTGGCGACATAAAGAGAGGCACAAAAACAACACAATTGCCTCAGCTTGAAGAGAGGATCCACTCCCTAAGCGCCCCGAGAATTCCATGATAACCGACCCAAACTGGTTCCGAACCACCACTCCTCCATGAATTACCCCCATGCTACAAGACCCATCGGAGTTGAGTTTGAGCCTTATGATTGGCGGAGTCCACCTAACACAGTTACCTCTACTGGCGCTACTACCTAGAGAATTGCTGACATTACATGTTTAAAGATGTCGAAGAGTGGGCGCCTCCATCCATTGGAAAAAATATCTGATCAGGTCCAATAAAAGGAACATTGTACAAAGTACAATTCCCCGGCCATAGGCGATAATCCCTTCATGAAGAGCCTTGTTCCATGCATGCCATATCACCCAGCATCGAGCATGAAGAACCATAGTGCGGGCCGTCTGCTGAGGGCCCCTCTCCACCGCACAATGAATCCTTCTATCTAGAAAAGGCATGTCGACCTTATAGTTATCAGAGAAAGCCTTAAACTCACCAAAATAGATCCATACCGCCCTCTCCCATTCTACTTCAAAGAGTAGGTGGTCTGTGCATTCCTCACGGTTCTCCGAGAAGCAGTGACACCTCGAGGACAAAGGGATGTGACACCTCCTAATGTTTTCATCTGTGCATATGGCTTTGTGCTACATCCTCCAGGTAAGAAAGTTCTGTTTGAATAGAGTTTCCTTGGTCTAGAGGATCACGTTCCAAGCAGAGCTGTGATCGTTAGTGGCCAAGGATCACCGAAAATCCCTCGAATAGAAGGAGCCTGATGCAGAGAGTGTGAAAACACACCTGTCCAGATCAGAGTTGATTTCATTAAGGTTGAAAGTAGCACGCTTATCATCGTCAAGGACTGAATCAATGAAGGTCGGGTGATCACTAGCCTCTATTAAAGTGAGCGTAGTGCCCGGGAACCCCGGGAAGCCAAGGTTGGTCCCAACCCAGTTATGATGCTGGAAGAGGACGTCCCCCCGTCCGACAAGCAATTTGGAATATGTTTCCAATGCCGCCATTCAGGGGTGATCTTTGGTGTGAATTGATTGTGTGTGATGTATGTGATGTTTGTGAATCGTGACTGATTGTTTGGAATTGTTGACTCACCCCTCTTTATTATTTGTGTTATCATGGGAACTTGACATAGTTAGTGAATCTTCTGTGAACGACTGCTACACTAGTTTAGACTACACACTGGCTAGTGGCCCCATAGCAAGGGAATGCTGAGTTATTGCTGCTATGAGGATTGGGACCCTAGGTTAGGCCATGCAGGGCTATACCGGGTAGTAGTATGGGAGTTATGACGTCATCGAGTTAGGGAATTCCTTCAGGATGAGTCAGATGTATAGTATGTTCTAGATTGATCACGATATCCTAGGTTCGACCCATGTTTCTTTTAGTGTTTATTTGTATATGGCGGATGATTGAGAGGTCTAGTTTGGTTGCTGGCCGCATGTGACACTTTTTCCATTTCCCTTAGTTTGTATTGTGTGATGTGTGTGGTCTTCCATTTGACCAACAACTAAAATTTGGATTTAGAAATTGTTTTCAAAAATGTTTTAAAATGCAATGAATAAATTTCTTCCCAACACTAAACTTATTCTTAAATTAAAAAGGAAAATGGACTTTTACTTGTTTTATAAAAGAGAGTGTGTGTGGAAACCAATATTATATATAATTTAGTTCAAACCTGGAATTAATGAATTCATTAATTAAGGGTATGTGCATTGGGAATATAATTAGTCAGGCCTACCTTCTGAGTTTTAATAATCACGCCTATAGTGTTTTTCTATTTTTAGTTTTTGTTGCAGGTTGACTTGAGCTCTATCATTGTGGGCGATATTTGGTTGTGGACTGGTGAGCGACTCTTGGAGTCGTGAGGAGTTTTGGTTGTGGTCATGTTAGTTGCTGTTGTTGGTAATTCTTTCTATTCGTGTTGTTTATTTACATTGTGTTGTTCTTTTTTTCCTTCCGCTGCTTTAATTATTTTCTTTGGCATAAATCATTCTCCCTTGCTCTATGTGATTCCCTGGTACTTTTCGCCATCCTGGGAGGATAAAGAACGCCTCTTGGGTCATGTCATGGGCTGACTCGGGTGACTGGTCCAGGGTTGACCCGGGTTGGTTCGTGACACCATATCCATGATATGAAAAGATCCATGGACATTTACTATTATATGTTATATAGGGAGATTTAACCTTGATTATTCACTCATTGATCTAGAAGAATTAAAATATTTGATGCCAAAATATATATTATGTATCCTTGTTCTAGGTCACATAAGCCCAATGATTATTGTCATTCAGTTGTCCAATCGAAGAACAACTTGTACGGAGGGAATAATTGAGGATGTTCTTGTCCGAGTCAATGATCTAATCTTCCCAAATTTTTTTATATTCTTGACATTGAATGTGAGAGAACTTCTTTACAATATCCATAGATTATAGGAAGGCCTTTCCTTATGAAATATAAAACCAAAATTAATGTCCATGTTGGTATGTTATCCATGGAATTTGGTGACCAACTGGTCAGGTTCAATATTATCTAGTCTATGCAATACCCATAATAGATTCCATCTTTATTCTATATTTATTCTTATAAAAGTATCTACTAGATTGTGTTAAACCCATATCAATCATTGTGTTCATGTTCTAATTATATATAATACTGTTAATTCTACATCCTCATTAACTAATTTACAAATAGAGAAGATGACTTTTCTATGAAAAAATTAAACTCCATCGATCTAAAGGATCTTGAAAACATTCTGAAATCACATATTTTCTCTTCACTCCACTACTCCGACATGGATGATAATGGGGAAATTTAACTTTCATTCTCATTTATTGATTTAGAAAAAATTATCCATCAATCATCATTTCCTATACATGATTTTGAAAATTCTATTATTTTTTGGGTAATCACTGAAACAGTATTTTTATACAGTATTGATGGTAGTGATATTTGTGATAATTTTTCCTTAATTGATAATTTTAACATTGGTGAGGTTGAAATTGTACATTCATTGGAAAAAACGTTAATATAAAGGATGTTGAAACTTTTATCTAGTATTATGAATGTACTGATCCTCATTACTATAGAACAGTATGTGATTAAGTTAATGTGTTAAATATAGTTGGAATATCATACATTGTTTTCATGTCATCTGAAACATACATAAATTCAACATTAGAATTGAATAATCTTCTTGGATTTCCATGCATAGAAAATAAGAACGTTATTGATAACATCATCCATTAAGTGTAATACCAAAGGGAGGATAGTCATATTCTCTACCACCACATTGAATGGAAATAAAAATTGCAATGGAGGGTAGAAATTATCCAATGAACAACATAACCTATCAAAAGAGAACATTCCATGGATGAACACTGGAATGGTAAAAATATTATATCCACCTTCAGAATATGGATATTCCACTAAATATATCTTCCTATAGAAAAATAAATGAAACTCTAATTAAGTGGTAACCCAAGTTATCTTGTTCATTTTATGTAATTTTAATTTCTATTTTTTTCATTGAATAAATAATGGCTTCTTTTACTCGCTTTTTGGTAATGGAAGTTTATTAATTCATCACCAATGAGGACACATGACTAAGGAACCACATCGAATTCAATTGGATTCCAAACATAAATAGTTAAACAACCACAAGATGGAGACAACATACCACAAAATCTAAACTAGGGAACCCATTTCCAAGTAACTTATCCCCCTCTGCATATCATTATCTCTTCCAATATTTCTCTCTTTCTTATTATTTTCCTCTCATAAGTTTTTGTTTTCCACTTTCCTAATTAAAATTTTATTTAAATATTCACTTTCATATTGGTGTGTTTATATAAAAAACTAAGATATTGAAAAAAGGTTAGAAATTACTAATCATCAACATTTGAAATTATACCAATAGTTTTTCAAAGTTGAAAAACATATTTTCATCTCAAAAATATGCAATTTATCCTAACATTGGATAGGTGATCTTTTTTTTAAAACCAAAGAATATGAATGCTCAATGTTTGATTTGGATAATTGTTCTTCCCCATACATGAGGAAAAAAATTATCTTTCATTCCAAGGCTACCTATTGACATCTTTTCAAAATGATTTTTCTTTCACACGTGATTGCAAGTCTTAAGTTTGAGGATCTTCGAGAAAACATTAATACTTTAGTATAAATTAATATTATAGAGGCATTTTATAAACCACATCAGATTTAAAAGATACAAATAACATCCCATTAACTTACATTAAAAATCCATTTGAAATCCCCTTGTATCCACATTATATCCACATTATAGCCACATTATAGTCCCATTAAAATCCTCTTAATAGCCACATTATATGACCAATTTCTTATCCCACTAAACATATAGATGGATTTTCATTACATAATTTATTAAAATTTATGTGTGGGGGGAATTTATTTCATTTTTTGAATAATTTTCTTGATTCTCCGTATGCTTATCATATACCTGAGGGAAAGAATTTATTTAGTGTCGATGATTGTTTTTTATTTTTTTAGATTGGTGAATGGAATTTAATTTTTATAATTATTTTAAATTTTATTGAAAAGTGTTCAATAAATTTATATAAAAAGGGGTTCAGTCTTGGAAAGGTCAAAAATAACACTTCCATAGCATGTGATATTGTTATTACTCATATAGTTTGTGTCGCAAGGAGATGAATCTTGGGGATCGATATGAGTGTGCTACTTGTTTCAATTTCATATTTAAAGATAAATTAATTCAAAATAAAATTAAAGAAGGAACACTTACATTATATATTCTTGTGTCATTGGGATATGTTTTATGTATTGTATATATTCCACCTTTTCATCCCCTTCAAATTTTATCCATGTATTTTGTTTATTTCTTCATAGAATAATTCCCTTGTAAATATGTGTTTTCATTTCCGTCTATGTTCCATTTCAAAAGAAATTGAGTATTTTTTTACCAATGTTGTTGTTTTCCCCCAATTTTCCACTCTTTTGGACATTAAATTCCTACAATCCTATAGCCAGAAAATAAACCTTAAAAATACCTCTTGATTATTGTACGGTTTAATATTTGAAATGGAAGCTGAGAGCTCTTTCAATCTTTATGAATTTCAAATTTCATTTTTGAATGATTCAACCGCCATAAATAAATATTTATCATATATAGATGAGTGGCTTTTTTATATCCACATTTTCCATTAAAAATATTGTCATGAAAAATGAATTGTTTTTGAACATTTATTGTGTCAAATTTTAGTGGAATTCAATACGGTTATGTAAAATGTTCTTAACCTCTATTAATTGGTTAAATTTTTTTTTAATATTTGTTGGCATTTGAGAATGACTTTGAGATGTTTTTTATTAGATACACAGGAGGAGGTGAATATGAATATGTGTGAGGGAGATGATTTAATTACTTATTCATAACTTTTTATATACTCCATTTAGTAAATTTCATTTAAATGATCATAAATAGTGTGACATTCTAATGTTTTAATGTTAAATATCATTTTCGAAAATTATTTTATTTAATCCATTCAGTTAGTTTACAATTTTAATTTTAACTATCACACATCTTATAGAAAATGTATGATTCTTATTTTTAGGGTTTCTTATTCAATTTCAAACATATCATTTTAAAGATGTTTTGGCCAATTATGCCATTTGAATAGTCATATGGTCCACACCAGAAGGCAGAAAGTATTTATGATGAAATAGGACCATCAATGAATATTGAATTGTTTGGATGAATCCAAATGTCCAATATTTTTGAATCTACACTAAACTCAGTGGACAACACAATTTATCTTGGATTAAAATTTCAATTCCCAAATCATCCAAAAGGTGGGCCAAATGATTTTATGAATTCCCACCCAACAAACTATTTTGGAATTAAAACTCGAACACAATTAAAATCCTTTCTCTTTCAGTATACATCAATTCGACCTGATATTTTTCACTATGAATAACAATATATATGAATATGAATTTTTATAACTAATGATTTGGATTTTATGGAATAAAAATATTAGAAAACCCATTCACATTCCCACTATCGAAAAAGTGAATGGAAAAAATGTATAGCTGCACATTGTGTACTAAAACAAACATAAAATTGGTTAAAAAAGTACAATGACTGCCACATTTTTAGCGTTGATATAAAAATTTAATATATAAAACTTTTATAAAGATAATATCATAAGATTCAGCTAATGAATGGCCAAATTGGTGATCCATGTAGATGGGATGATTTGGAATCAAAATTGTCCCCCACCATGTGGTATAAATTCTCCCATTTTCTCAAGCATTGAGATAAAATATCAAATTAAAGGATGACATATTTTCATAACCAACGCCCTACCAAAGGCATATGAGGATCTTATAATCTCATTTTTTCACTAGAGAGACCCTACCTCATTTATTTGTTTTTATGTTCTTTTTTATTCTTCTTATTTTTAATCGTGTAAGTTTAAATTCATTTCAATATAATTTTAAGGTGTTCTTCTTTTGATTCATCACTTTTAATCATCTATTCTATATTCTAAAATATTAAGATTATTAAAATATAATTAATAATGTTGGAGCCCTTTCCTTATGTTTATTAATAATTAAAATAAAAGTGCATTTTTAGTTTACTAACAATTAATGTGTGTGTGTTCAGTAAAAATAATATTTCTCATCCCATTCATTTTTTTCCCATTATAATTCATCACCATAAAAAATATACAACCACATAACTATAAATATAAATGTTTTATTATGTCTACAATTAGAATGAGTAATAATATTTGGATATTTAGTGAATGAGAACTTTTGGTCAATAAATATTCTTTCAGTTAGCATTGTGTATGTTGATCATAAAATTTCATGGATTAATGGCTTGTTTTGTTCAATATACCGAATACATGGATTATTGGAACAAAAAATTCACTATGATAAAATTTCCTAATTATGATTAAACATTTAGTTAATTTATTCCTAAGATTAAATTCTTAAAACATAGGAATTCTGATCAACTTCATATTTTGAAGTGGGTGTCAATTTAATTCAATATAAAGAAAATATCAGGTCTATCATATACATAAAATCAACATTAATGTAATCATCGTTTGTATGTGTGTCTTGATAAATAATATTTTCTTGTACTTTAATTTTTATTATATTATTAAGTCATCACCCAAAACATATAAAACCAGATTAATGCAATCTCAATGGCAGAGTAAATCTACTATGGGGTCGAGACATAATTTGGGGAAATTAAGTAATTTAGAGATTATAATCATTGATAATTCTTTCTATTATCATTACCTATGTTGAACATAACCTATAATGGAATAATTAAATTTTTAGTTTAACATGTGGATTCAATGGATTATTGGAACCACTAATACACTACCACAAACAATTAGTAATTATATTGACACATATTGACCATTCAAGGGTCTGGGGATTTTATAATGTGTATTTATACACTTTGGTTAAATCCTCAATGTTGGTACATTTTAATAGCGTATTGTTTTCTATTTTGTAGTTATTTTTAATGGGGGGCTGATTTTCAGAACATAATTAAATTGAATAATCGATAATGATTCATTTAAAAAATTTATATGGATTGCGGTGAGTTCATTATTTGTGATTTTAGTGATTTGATATCCTTATCCTTTTCTTTAAATTCAATTATGTTAGCACTCAAATCACAAGATGTCTCTGATCGGAATTCCCTAGTGTTAAGTATTTAATCCAAAACTAAATTAACTATGGATTATAATCTACATTAAGACATTTTTAGGGTATATTATTTAGGGTACCAATAATCCCTTAATTCCACATATTAAACAAAACAAGTCCCTAATCCATGCCATTTTATGTTCAACAAACAAAATTTCAACATAATGAATATTCATCAAGAAAAAGGTCTCAATCGCATAATAACCCAAATTATTAGTAACCCCAATGGAAAAATTAGTCATCCATTAAGATTGATAATAATATAGTTATAAATTTTATATGGTGATGAATTATTAAGTGAATGAAAAGAATGGGATATGAAAAGAGTTGTGTTCCAAAAACACACACAAACTGCTTGGAAACATCAAATTCACTTTTGATCGAATGAGAAAGAAAAAAGGGAAGGATTTTTAACATGATTTAAACTATTTTAAGAGAAATAATATTTATTAAAAAATATTTATGATTAATATAAATGAATAATATGAAACAAGATATAAAATTAGTTTTAAATGAAAACAAACATACACAATTATAAATAAGAAGAACACAAAAGAACATGAATATAATGGGAGGAGGAAGGGACTATCTAGTGAAATCATGAGATTTAACTATCCCCCAATCCATTTGAAGGGCCTTGTACATGCCAATATATCCTCATTTACTCTTAAATGACAACTTTATTTAATTATAAGAGGGGGTACATTTATGGCCAAGTTGGTACTATTTTTATTTCAAATATATCCATCCACAGAGACAGCCAATTTGGCCATCTAATTGCAGAATCTCCAGATATTATCTCCATAATGGTTTTAGACATTGATATTTTTATGTATGTTCTGACAATTTGGTGTTCATTTATATTTTTTATCCAATTTTATGACTTTTTTACTAAACAATTTCCATTTTTTAAATTTTATCAATACTATTATGAAGGTTGTAATGTGAATGAATTTTGTATTTTAAAACTTCCATAAAAACAAAATTAGTTTTTTAACAATTTTGGATGCCTATATAATAGATTTCACACTAAAATGATCAGCTAAAATTGATTTCTTTATCAGGATAACATTTCATAAATGTTGTCAAGTTTAAATTCATTGAAATAATGGTTTTCTTAACTTCATATAACCATTTGGAATTTTGTTTGGTAAATATGGGATTTGTAATTTTTATCCAAGATGGTTTGTAATTTCCCTATACTTTTTGTAGAGAATCAATGATTTTGGAATTATGTATTTATCATAGAATGTAAATATTTTTGGATTTTCTAGTTTCTTCATGTAAATCATTGGACTTTTTTGGGGACCATATGACCATTCAAATGGATGAATTGGACAAATCTTCCTTCTACTGATACGATTTAAATTTAATATAAAAAAAATATGAATTATTAACTTGGATAAATAGGTTGAGAGTTATAATTAAAATGAAAACTAACTTGCTTAACGTTATTCAAATAAACCTAAAAAATTATATCTAGTTATATAACATGATTATCTCACACCAATTATTAACTTTTACAAGAATTTTACTAAAGGGGCTATATAAAAAATTGTTAATAAATGAAACACATCAACTCCCTCGCACATAGTAATGTGAATGACCTAATGTTCAACTAATATAGAATCATAATAAAATCATACCAACTCACCATCAAATATTAAAAACAATTTCCCCCAATCATGGGAATTTTAATCCATTTCACTCAACCATATTGAATTCCACTAACAAAATTTATAGAAACAATGGTAAGAAAAAAATCAATTTCCCGGGCCAAATTTGGAAATCGAAAATGTGGACACTCAAAACTCACTTCTATCATGATTGAAAAATATTATTTATTAAGGTTCACTCACTAACTAACCAAAATTAAAAATCATTTAGTTTTAATGATCTCTCAACATTTATTCTCTATCCTAAAATTAACAATAATATAGAGTAATTTTTATTGGGTTTTATATGACTTTTGGATGGAAGGAATTTATTGTCCCAATGAGTAAAAAATATGGGTAAAACACCAATATGGGTAAAACAATTCACAATTTCTTTTGATATGAAATTTGGATGGAAATTGACAAACATTTTTACATGGAGTTCATTGTGTGAAAAAATAAAGAAAAAATATGGATAAAATTTAAAGGGGATGTAACAATGAAATATATACAAGACATGAAAATTCTCCTAATGACACAATAATATATAATGCAAGTGTCCTTTTTTGTTTTCTTTTTGTATTCTTTTTTTGAAAAATGAAATTGAATTAAATCTCACACAAATCTCATAACCCATTTGTGATCTCATCCCAATAGTAATTGTAATAGTATTAACTAGATAAAAGGATTTTCATTTTTAATTATTGAACTTTCCAAGGTTAAACCAATTTTTTTATTTTGTTTTTGTTTTTTTTATTTTTCTTTTTAATTTTTTTAACCCATGTAAATAAAATTTAAAAAATTAAATAAATGAATATACATTCCCCAAATAACCAAAATAGAACCCATACAGAGGGTAGTAATCATATACATACTTATGTTTTATTACATACACAAAGGATAAATATCTAAAATAATTTCAATTTTACATTAACAATTAAATTTCATAAATAAAAATTTGTTAAAGGAAATGTAAATTTTAATTAAAAGAGTAGATAAATTTATAGGAATAAATTGGTAATAAATTTAGATGAATCTATATGATAAATACTTTAACTAGTCATGTAGTACACGTGTACCTACTTTTATGGTTTGTTTTGTATGATTACAATATAAATTTATATGCCAAAATTCATATGAATTCCATGAATTATTTAATTATAAAAACATATATAATAATAAATATAAAAAATCATTACAAATCATGGAAATGGAATGTTAATCATTCATTAGTTGTATGATCCATTAACACATTACCTATTGTTGTTTTGACCAATAGTTAACATAACATTATTTATCAATACTATATCATTTTCAATGCTTTTGTTAAAACGGTTCAATAGAAAAATTTAAAATCATGAAAATCCATCCCATCCCTAGAAACACAATATTTCCCTTATTTTTTGGTTCACCATCTCCCATGAATGATTAGAGCACATTGAAGAAAAAAATACATATGTCATGAAATCATTTCATAAGTTTTCAATAAAATCAAAGGGCTCTGGTAGCACTTTTTAGCAGACCCCGGGTCTAGGATCCCTGATCATTACTTCAACTAAAAATATCGACTGTACCTGAGGAGAACATTCTTATAAAAAATTTAAATTAATGGGAAATTATGTTTTTATGTGGAATATTGGGGATATTATTCTATCATATCATATTATAATAATTGAAAAAATAATTAAAATTACATTAATATAGAATAAATATTGAAATAGTCAACATTGAATGTTATTATAAATATTTAAAACCCATTATATATATAAAAGATGTATATTAAATTACAAACACAAATATATAACAATCAGATCATATACACCAATATCATTAAATAATAAAGGGAAAACTAATGTTCCCTAATAATGTGGTGTAATGTCCCAGCTTGATCCCTTTCTCTCGGGATAAATAATAGTTGAACATTTCGAGAATTAGTTAATGGAAGAACAACCCATTCATATATTATAGTCATAAACTCTCCTTGTGTACTAATAAAGTATTAAACAATGTGTATGTATTACGTAGAATTCTACCCCCAATGACATCTAAAAGACTATCAATTCTATGTACATAGTGAATGATGATGTCTATAAAAAATGAGTTCCAATCATAAATAAGTCAAACTATTATTGATTCTTAATTTCTATAATGTAACTATCAACCAACCATTGTTACATCAGCCTAATAATGTTCTCTATAACCATAGTATTGGATAGTGTCATAAATGAATCCAAGGATGATTTTCCCAAGGAATGTAACACAAATATCCAATTTTCCCAATCTAATTGTTTCTACCCCATGAAATTACATACAGTTAACCATCAATATGAAATCAAGGGGTGGGGGTGTCCCCTAAAGGGATTTAAAAAGATTCATCAATTAATCATTTATGGATTTCTATATAATGAATTTTAACTATATAGTCCTCAATAGTAATTTAAACGGTAATATACTAATTATTTAAAAATTTAATATATATAATATATATACATAAGGAATTAACAATTAAATTCTTCTATTTTAGTTAAAGCTGGTGGAAAAAAAATAAAAAATCCTATTTGATTGTTGATAACTTTTTATTCACTAACGGTTAGCCATGCAATGTAAAAGCTTACATCCTACGAACCATGAGGGAAACGATTTTAATAATCCAAGTTCAATTCCTTGTTAATGAACATAATAGTGGTAGAAAATGTCTCAGTTTGTTCACTAAAAAACACTCATGGAATGTATAGAGGATATATTTCATGGGTAACCACATGAATTCCTATATTATTGACATTTAAATGTACATTTCAAGTATACTCCATTGATTTACCCTCAAACAGAATGAATATGAAAAGTAAAAAAAATACATGTAGTAGGTTGTAACCAAAGGGGTACTCTATACACATAAATAATAAATGAATGCAATAAAAATGACTAATTTATATAAGTATTATCATAATAGAAAAAATGAAATCCATGTATGATGGTAAATGGAAGAAAATACTCCAATAATATAGGGATTAACAAAGGTTCATGCCATTCCCCATGTCAATATATTATTTTTAAATCAACGAATGCTGTATTTTTTCGAAGGATGACTCATTATGATAATGTAAATTAAGAGTTAAATTTTAAATGATATATCATCTAAAATGAGATTTTTTGGAGAAGAAATAAATATTATCTTAGGGTATTGGGAGATCCAATAGAGATGATGTGTTAGTTTCCTTAGTAATCTATCATCAAGATTATGTGCAAAACCGGCCAACCTATGAAATTTATATTTTCATTAGTTGTATATTTTGTTGAAAAGTTTCAATATTCCCTACTAAGATGTTTTTAGGCGAATTCCTTGTTTCCATTAATGTTTTCTCACAAAAGGAAGATCAAACTACCATTTCACATCATATTTATTCCCTATGATCATTGTGTGTTTCGTGGTATTTTTTGTGTCAATTTTAGGTTCTATCCCTTTGAAATTTATACATTTATATACCTGATTCATTATTTTTTTTAATTTTTTATTACTATGGTGTTGATTTTTATCCCATCGGGGAATAATAGAATTTGAATCTATTAATGTCGATATAATTCTAATTACAATGATGAAATCCTAATATGTCATTTGTATTCTTCCAATTTTCATTGAGGTTGAGGTATGTTCCAAACCATATTATATATAGATTCATTTCGTTTAAAATTAAATTAATATTTAATATTAAATGGTGATTATTGTTGTTCATTTTTCAATGAATGTTGTTGAGGGTTCTATTCAAACCTCCCATGGGTGGTTACTCAATGTATCAAATAGAGGTGTGAACCTGATGATCTAATTAGATACTATTTCATGTTAAATTAAATTCCAAATCAATTATAATTTGTAAACTGAAATTGAGTTGATTATAATTTATTAACGCGGGTTATTTAGCATTAGATATATGATTTAAAGGCAATGTAGGATAGTATTAGGCATAGATGGGTTTTGGATATTTTTGTGTATAACTGGTAATATATAAAATGAAATGGATAAATGCACCAAATGAGTTAGGTAGTCATGAATATATTCCCCTGGGTATTTAGGATTTCTAATTTTAGGTTCATTAAATTTATTCTCAATTAGATATGCAATTTAATTTATGTTAATAATGATTCTTATGCTTATTTTATCTAAAAACATTATGTGGTTACTTAATTGAAAACCATTAGATAAATGAATATTTGAACTGATATGTTGGTCTTAGAGAACCGACGTAATTCCTCAGGAGTAGATTTCTGAGGCCTTGGCATTATATTTTCGCAATATTTTATGAATCCCTACTATGTGGGGGGACCCAATTAAAAAAATATGTGACCCATTTAGAGTGGATCTTTCACAATATTCTTGGATAACACAATTAGGTGTGTATATTGATATATAAATACTCATCCCTAGATGGGATTAAGGGTGTCAATTAATTTCATAGAACCATTAGGGTCATAGTGTTTCCACATGGAGAGATACACCCCCTATTAAATGTCCAATACTATAATTAAATACTTCGAGTTGAAAAAGATGGGTTTAGTGAAGGGACTGACCTTGGTAGGACATGAGAACAGATGAGGAAAAATTTTATTCTAATATATAATTTTCAAAGTTTTATTCTCTATGTTTCAAATAAGTTAACTATAAAATAATGATTATATCATGGATCATGATGTCTAATAAACATCGATTATTGATTTGTGACGTAGTTTGAGACATTTGACCCTCATAGGTTTCCTTCTTTAACAGATTTTCCTAAGTGATCGATGTGGGTAACTCATTAATAAGATGAACCTGAATGGTTTTGAGTGTTTTCTTATTTGTGGTTTTAGCTATCAACATAGAACCCAACCCTACATGGGATCCCTTTTAGGATCCAATGATGATGATGTTCATTGTCTTTCAACCAACCCATGATATATGTTTATTTTTTATTTATACAGTATGCCATGTTATTTCATAGATTACCTAGGAATTAGACATTTTGATAGGAAATTATGTGGTCTATTGGGATGAATCAAAATTATAATTTGAGATGGACAATTCCATTGGATGGTCAATATGCTTGGGATCTAGTCTCATGGGATATTGGTGGAAGATTTTAATATTGACTAGAATGTAGTGTATATTTTTCATGTTTATATGGATGTTTATATGTTGTACCTAGGATCAATCATTGTAACTTTGAGATGATATCCATTAATGAATACCTAAATATATTAATATTAATTTTAAATTTGAGACTGTAATGAAACCAATGGAATCATTGGATTCAATTAGAGATACCAGTAAACCATGTAGAGTACTTGGGCCTCCCTAGGAAAAAATATTTGTAATTTGTATTAGGTGAGTATATATATTTTTGAATTATTTTTTTACACAATTAGTGTGATAGTTTTATCCCCTCGATTGATGATTAGTATATCCCCAATGATTGGGTGGACACACCAGTGATGGGTTGGATGAGGAGCCCTGAGTTCATTGATGCCTAAGAGATTGACCATGGGATTTTGGAGGATATTTCATTCAATTTACTCTATCATAATGTAATCTATCACATATGGATGTATAGGATAACATAGGGGCTCCCCCTCAAGAGAATAATATTTTCTCCTATCATTGATAACTCCCCTGTATTACCCTACACTATTTTTTGATGGCATGAGGATGAGGGATTTAGATTTATTCCCTATAATCTTATAATTTCTAGTGGTGGTGTGAGAGATGGATCATCGAAATGTGGACAACGGTCTCCTATGTTGATTACCATCCTTAGAGACTCTGCATAACTTTCCAAAATGTTATGGTTAGTCGATAATGAATATCTGAGGATCAGAAATTTTTATTGGTATTTTTTGAATTTATAAATTTATTCTCATTAGATAATTGTGATAATGTAGATCATTTTTTCCGTATAGTATCTTATATGACACATGGAATTAAATCCAAGGATTCAGTTTTGGTTGACTATTTATTTATTAATTTGATTTATTTTTTATTAATGGATGTTATTAATTTCCCATGTATATATCATATTATATACCTGTTATTGTAGGACCTCATTAGTGGTTCCCTTCTGAGTTATTTTCTAATGCCTTTCTCATCCCACATTTCCAGAAGGGTAAGAAAGTAAATATCACATTATTATTATAAGAATTTGTAATTTTCAATACCACAAAAATGTTTTTCATGGTTGAGAATGGAAAAATGCATAATGGATGGAGATTTTGTGGATGTATAGTTGGAGTCTAAAAATGGTCATCGTGTGATTTATTATTTTAATTATGTTATTTATGTGGATCAACCTATTGGGGTATCACTTGATTTTGAATATATATATTTATCCTAACCATTTAATTTGTGAGATACATTTAATTTTGATAAATCATGTAACATTTATATTTCCTTTATGGACCTAGATATTTTTTGAATGATATTTCTTGATTTATTTTATTTATTTTCACTCTCATATAAGGGGTATACCCTTTCTATAGTACATCCTCAAACTCCTGCTACTATTCATTATCCTTTGTAATATATATAGGTGTATTTGAAGCCATGTAGTGGATTCAACTTTATATTGACTAGTTTGTATTGGGTTTGGGTGTTACCAATCACTTGTAGATTAATATAAAGAAAATAAGAGAGATATAAAATATATAATAATTTATGATCATATTAGAAAAACAGAAATTCACGATATTTAAAGGATTAATGGTTTTCTTAAGAAATTGGACAAACCAAAAATGGTTCCTAAAAATATCCAAATCCAACAAATCACACATTACATAGTTACGATACAAATATTTAAAAACAAGGTTCATACCATGAAAAACAAATCTACTATCTATAAAAAATATTATAAAGTTATATAGATCCCTTCACCAAAATATCAAAACAATTATATTTCCTCTCCCCATATACAGGTTAACCTTATAGTTTTCACTATCCATGATGAAACCATATAATGAAATACTAAAATAAAGATGATATTTATGACTCCAACTCCCTATATTGGTCCCTCGTCATTATAAAATTCAGTATACACATCCATAGATTATTTTCTAGAAAAAAACTATTATATTGTAAAAAATAAAATAAAAATTAATTTACCTCATAATGATATGGTTTTTAATATTCTCGAACCATAAATGTGAAATTTTAATCATTTTATTTGAAATTAAAAATCAATATACTATGTACCATGAAAATGTTTTACCTAAAATTCATCCCACGGACTATCTGTAAAGAAATATCAATCATAAATATCCATTTTCTTTAAATAAGTTAATTTCATAACTCTAAGGTAGATCATTTGGTGGGGAATAATAATATCTAATCATAAACTTCCATTTTTACACACCAATACATTCCCCAAAAAAAATCACCCATTCTGCACAGCACATTTTAATGACCTTCTTATCAAAGTCCAATTATAATTAAATATTACATCCTAAAAATAATTATTCAAAATTAATTTCAACCCACATTCCTAAACATATCTTTCTAATATAAAAAACAAACCTAGTTTTATAACATCTTTTTAAAAGGTGTAATGATTTTCCAAGATTCTATTTCAAATAACATTCTATGAGTCCCCTAAAATGTTGATGATTGATAAATATACACTCCATTAGTTAAACATTGTCTAATAATTTATATATATTGTCTAATATATGGCTATGTTATCTCATTTTTATGTACCATGTATTATAAATTTATTTTTAATAGCAAAATACAATGTTGAATGTCCTCAAATGAATTATATCCCAAATTTAGTTAATTCAATAAAGGCCATGAGATCTAACATACTAATTAAATATAACCTTGAGATTTTTTAACATATTATAATCTTTTTATATATTGTTATCCATGATCTCATAATTATACAACTAAACATACATGATGATAATATGGGAATCTTGGAAACATTTAATCGAAATCTTGCTAGATTGATTATTTTTCAAAAAAATCATCGCTTCTATAAAGATTTTGTTTCTTAATAAACCATGTCATAGAAAATATCCATATATCATGCTGAAATCATAATTCAACATAATTACTCTATTCATACATACATAATTTTTTATATTATTTAACTCATTCTAAAATAAAAAATATTATTGAATAATTATAATAAAATTCATAAAACATCCATTTTAGAAGGATTTCACAGTCCACATTGATCAAAATTTATTGAATCCTTTTCCTATATAAATATGGATATCGTATTTTAAATTCACTTATCTCTAGTAGTACAATTGTGTTCACCTAATATCTAGATCTTCCTTGATCATCGTAAAACACCAATGTTATATATGTAAATTTCAAACATTCTCCTATAAGAATCATTATATCATTAATTTCTATTCATATTTTATATTGTAAATAATAAATCCAATATTTAATTATTTTAATAATCCATATAAAATTCCATTGATAATAATAAATCAATTTATGTAAAAAATTTATCTCACATTACTAGTCATAACTAGTTTGATTTAGTTATTTTTAAAAAGTATAATATCTGAACACCTTGATTTCATGACAATCCCATTATAATTATAAGACCCCAGCCATAAACCTTACTTAATCATGAGTTATTACAAGATTACACATTGAGGATCTTTTCAGGTTTAGAGTTTTAGAGAATTAGATCATGAAACATTCATTACATTCCACATTTAAACAAAGTGGTTACATAAAAGACAATCTTTATTCTTCCCATCAACAGAAACCTATTTAAAATTAAACACAGATTCTTTCTTGACACATCCTTGACACTATCATCACATCATGTACCTTTCCCTTGACCTGTGAAAAACATTTCAAAAACTTTGGATGAGCATAAAAATCTCAGTAAGGGTTATAAAAATATGGAAAGGAAACATGAGTTCATATATACATAAGAATGAAATCATACTTTACCCATAAAACAAAGGCACTTTCATACCTCATCAAACCATGTATAAATCATAGAAATCATAAGACAAAAAGGTAACTTGAGGCATTCATAACATTCTTATGTAGGGTGTAACCCTCTTGGTTACGTTTGGAATACCCATCACAGTATATTCCCTAAATCTCTTCGGAAAAACCTTAACGTTTCACTCCTTCGCGTTACCCAATGCATTGGAGAGCTATATCAGGCTCACCCGCCCTTAGTTTATCATGGAACCACCCATTCTTCATAAAAATGCCCAAGAACCATAACATAATCGTATCACATAAACATGAATAAAGGAAACATAACATTTCCACATTTCAATCACAATATAACATTTTAGGATATTGAAATAATGAATCCATTCAAAAAGAAACCTTTTCCAAAACCATTTAAAACATTTAATAAAGAGATTTTTGAATCAAAGTGTCCCATACCACCTTGAAGCTTTTAAAATTTTAAACCATTAGTATCCATATAAATAAATCCTTAAAACCATTTTGAAAACATGGATATTAATATGAACAAATAATTAAAACATTTAAAATGATATTTTGGTTAAAGGGGTTTTACCAAAATTAGAGACACTTGAATACAATAATCAAGGAATAACAATTAGTCAGAACTTTATAATATCATGAGAATAAAAGGATTCATGATATAATATTCCAAAGGACAGTATATACACCATATAAGAGTGAATTGGTGCATAACAACAATGAACCCTCAATAGAAATGTCAAATGAGATGAAATCGCTTATAAAGAAGGTATCCTTAGATTAAGGACAAATCAATCTCAAAAATATGTGTGACAAATATGAGTACACCCAATATAAGTGGATATTAAGTGTAAAACAATAAAAGGCCATTCACACATATTCAATGGATGACATATTAAATGACTACATGTTGAACCCAAAGAAATCGAAATTGGGTTAAAAAGTTCCCTTGACAGCCTAACGGCATCACATCAAAATGAGTTGATGAGAGATAAAAAGTGTATCTCATCACTTGGACATAAAATTTACATCAATAAGGATATATGAGAACATATCCCAACATAACAATATGTAAATTAAAAGACCCAACAAAAGAAGTCTTTTAAAAAAGAGGAGGGTGAAAGGTTCCCTTACCGACTTGAGTATCTTTCAAAACATACACCCCATGAAAGAAGGACAATAGATCATTGATGTAAATACTCATAAACTAAAGTATATTACACAAAGAGTAGAATAATGGGCAGTAGATACACCACTAAATGGAATTTGTGGAAAATGTAGAATAAATCTCACGGGAATAAAAGTGAGATGAAACATCTCTTACGGAAACTCGGCAGCCTAACGGCGCCACTTAAAACTTCCAAAAAGGATTGATGAGAGGAAATAGGGTCTCTCCTCATATGAACATAATAAGTACAGAGGGAGTAATATAAAATAATATCCCAGTCATAAGAAAGATGAGCTTAAAAGGAATGACATAAAAGAGTGTACTTAAAAAGAAAGAGAGGTGTAGGATCCCTTACCTCGGGTCCGACTTGACTCGATCGTTCTTTAATCTCCTGAATAATAAATTTGAGTTAATTTATAATTCCTTAAGAACACTTTTTCAAGTTCATTATTAATTTTATACAACTTATTAACATGTCACAAACATTATGTAATCATTTAAGTTAATAATATTTGTTTTGCCCCTATTTGGTTCTTAAGTCGAAAGTGGTCTTCTTACAATGACATGTTGTTCGTGTGGCCAAATGTTTATTATATCCAGAATTGTATTCATTATGTAGATATCATATATGTCATATATATCCAGTACATGCATGCATTTATAACATTAAATAATCATTTAGAGGTAAGAAATGAAATGCACCGTTCATGGAGACGGTAAGCCGTACGTACGCATGAACGCTACTTTCATTTCTATTTCGTATTTTATAGAATGGAATAATAATGATATAAAGGTATATTATAATTTCAGTATAATATCATATATAATATCATATTTACATCCTTTATACATCCCACATATGGTATTTAACGAATCAAATCACTTTGAGGGGGCGGTAGTCCGCACTTCCTTAAATGAAGATATCGCGTATACCCATAATGGAAGCCATAAAGGTAAGACAAAAATGAAAAATACAGAAGCATAAGGAAAACATAAACATATTATATATCATATATAAAAATAGTGACATCATAATGGCCACCTTTGAAGGTGTTAAATGAGTATTGAACAATCATCGTTTCGGGAGGCAGAATTTCACCATCCACGGAAACTGTATGTTTTTTAACAATTTGATGTAGTTGTGTGAAAGTGTAGCTCGAATAAATCTTATAACAACATCCTAGTATATTTCATATACTGGTGTTGTTACAAAAAAAATAAATAAAAAGAGTTTAGGGGGTTGGAGAAGCAAAATAAAACAAATGAACATGAGAGAAATAATTACCTTTAAAAGTGTAACTCCTTTTGATTTGAGCCTAAAGGCTTCCTTTGAAAGGATTCTGCCCAACAGGAATCCTCTAGGATAAGGAGAGGTATGGAGAGAGAGTAAATGGGCATGGTTTGGCCGAGCCAAAGGCTTGATGAGTGTGTGAAAAGAGGTAGAGGTGGGGGCCTTTTATAAGAGGAGAGGAGGGGCACTTTTGGAAAGTAAGAAAATATTACTTTATTTGAAAATGTGTTTCGGTTTAAAAAGGTCCCACATTGATATAATTCGTGGATAAGGTGATAAGGCTTTGAAATCCACTCATCCAATAAGTTTTGGACATGTGTAGTTCAGAGATTTCACATTATCTTCCCATTTTATTTAAATCGTCAAATAATGATGTCATCGCTGCATCATTATTATGTCATTAATAATTTAATTTATTTAATGTCTAAAAATTATAAAAAAAATACTATGATGTAGGAAATCGTTTTATCTTTCCAATGAATATTTATAATCAAAAATATGACTTGTATAACCCCACTTAAAATTGTTTTAGTAAAACATATCATGTTTGTGTCAATTTTACTTTTACATTAAATAAAATGTTATTTATGTAATTTCCCAACCAAAGTGGATCCATGGGGTCCCCAAGATGACCCATGGCTTGTCTTTGTCGGCCATGATACAACCAATGAGGGTAAGACATGTGTTAAGCTCATCTCATTTTATTAAAGCATTATTTTTACCTTAAACTACACTAATTACCACTAATCGCGATTAAAAACTTAATAAGTTACTATTCACCAAAAAATTATTTTAATCTCATTGAACCACATTTTACTTCTTAATTACAACCATGTATGTCGGATTTTTGAAAATCAAAACACAATGATGGCAAAATTTCATTTAAACGGAAAATCAGTTTTTATAAGTACCACTTAGTGGTTTCACTATTCATCAAAAATTGAAGTTTTTCAGAAAAATCCCAAAAATTCACCCTAAGCTATATTTGATATTCTGAATTCAAAAATGAAGTCCTTTTTACAAAATTCAAAACATATAAGTCACATTAATTAATTTAATAATTAATTCCCGCTGTCATGACAAATAGCGTGTTTTATGAAACAATAAGTATCAAAAGATTGACACTAGTTTAAGTCTGATTTCAAAGTGAAATTGATTCCAACAACCACTATTGGATTTAATGGTAAAAATATTTTCTAATTTCACTTTAAAACCAATTCAAAATATAATCTAATCATATAAATAAATTAGATTAAAAAGTGGTTTTGAATTAAAATACAACATTTTACACTATTCATTAAAAAATGAACTTTATCAGAAAGATACCAAAAATTTACACAAAGTAAATTTTGATGTCCCGATTCTTAATAAGAGTTTTATTTGGTCCAAAAGAATGTTTAAGAGTGAAAAAAACTATATTTAATGACGGTTCTCCATCAAAAGGTGATAAGTGAACCTTTAGTGAAAACTAGGGCATATACGCCAAAAATTGAATTCTTTCCATATTTTAAGCCTTTATCTTTTATTGTATAAATGTAAAAACATTTATAAACATATATAATCATATTTTAGTTATTTCTATCCATTCCCTCCAATACAACGGCTACATGTTAACTACCATTTAAAATAATATTATTAGAGTGCAATGTAAGATTTCCAAGAAACTCGTTGTTGCGTGTTGGGTACGCCATCGAGCATAGCGTCCCCTTTAAAGTCATATTAATATTTTATTCAAAAATAGGGATAAATATGAAAATGTAATATTCTTTATTTACCTGGGGTGTTACATCCTTCCCCCCTTTTGGGAATTGCGTCCTCGCAATTTTAAAATTGCGCTTGGAAACATCCTTGAAAGTCCCACATCGGAACAAGAGTTGGTAAAACAAACACTTTAAAATAAAGAGAGATAAGTATAAAGGTCACCCGAGTTAACCCATACTAGGATTCCAAGTATGAAAATATGGACATGGAGGAAAAAAAAAGGGTCATGTTCTGATGGAGAGTGATAGAAAACATGTTTAGGTGAAAGTTAACCACGAGAAAATCACAAACATGTGATGGGTTAATCGGTATTCGATTCCCCAGTAGGAAAAGTTAATAGACAACATTTTTGTTTTAAGATACTTTTTATTGAGGTATTTATTCATAAGGAAACATAATCACTTATCATATTGACTTTCAACCTATATTAGATTCCTTACACAAACTCATATTTTCTCCAAAAGATGAGTATTTAGGAAGACTTGTTCACATTAAGAGTACTATAATCAACTTCTAGAGAATCACCTAATCCACAAAATAGAACTATATACTTCCCATGTCCTTAGACATTAACCAAATCCAAAACCAAAAAGGCTAGTACAAGATCAGATAATCCAGAAAAGTATAACCCTTTATAAAAAGAAAATCTATTCTTAATCTCCAAAATTTGTCCAACAAAATCCAAAGTTCAACGAGGACCATCCGATAAACAAATTTGTCCATAAAAATTACTCAAAGTAAACCAATCTAAGATTGAAACCCAAAAATTTTAAGGATTTAGTCACATAGTCTTCCAAGTTAAATCGTAACATTTATCTCCAAACAACATCAGTTGCTCCTAAAGTCCCGTATTGAAAAGTAATTAACCTAATAACATATCCTCCATGATAGGTTAATCATTTTCATAAATAACCGAAAATCATCTTACTCCTAATTCATAAAATCATATAACCAGAAAGAATCATTCAAACTAACCAGGGACTTCACGTAGTCCAGTGGTAGGCGATAAATACCAGTCGCACTTTGGTTGTGGGTTCGATTCCCGCAGCTTTGTCCGATGCGACGGGATGTCACACGGTCTGCGTGTTGTCCTTTTTCCATTACTATATAATTCTTAAAACATTCCCCAAAATGAGATAAAATCTTCAAGAATAATCATAACATATTTTAACCTCAATTTTATCTCATTCCTTTCATTTTCCATCATATCATAGAGTAACCCACAATTACCTAAAAAGTAAGGATCATATAAACCCTAATGGTTACCTTAATAATTATTACCTGAATTTCCACATCGAGTTGGTCATCTCGTACATGATGCATTAGAGAAATCACCAAGGTTGAAGTGGTTGATCATGACTCCTTGATAGTTTGTTTAGAACAACTATGAGATTCCTCATTGAATCCCCCATCTCATCCAGTATCTTAATCAGAGAACCACCACAGTTTCCCTGAAACCCATTGTCACTTTGGTGCCTGCTAGATCCAGCCATTTACTAAAACCAAAAAGGTCAGTGTGAGTATATCAACAAATCAATCATGTACTGATGAGGAAGGTAAACACTAAGATACACTTACTCATTCACTTTATCTAAAACTAGGACTCTTTCTGAAATCCTAACCATTATGGTAATGTCACATATGCTTAAAGAATACCCTAACCTCTAAAGTTATCTAAACCGACCTTTGATACCAACTATAAGGCCCCAGCCTTAAACCGTACTTAATCTTGAGTTATTACAAGATTACACATTGAGGATCTTTTCATGGTTTAGAGTTTTAGAGAATTAGATCATGAAACATTCATTACATTCCACATTTAAACAAAGTGGTTACATAAAAGACAATCTTCATTCTTCCCATCAACAGAAACCTATTTAAAATTAAACACAGATTCTTTCTTGACACATCCTTGACACTATCATCACATCATGTACCTTTCCCTTGACCTGTGAAAAACATTTCAAAAACATGGGATGAGCATAAAAATCTCAGTAAGGGTTATAAAAATATGGAAAGGAAACATGAGTTCATATATACATAAGAATGAAATCATACTTTACCCATAAAACAAAGGCACTTTCATACCACATCAAACCATGAATAAATCATAGAAATCATAAGACAAAAAGGTAACTTGAGGCATTCATAACATTCTTACGTAGGGAGTAACCCTCTTGGTTACGTTTGGAATACCCATCACAGTATATTCCCTAAATCTCTTCGGAGAAACCTTAACGTTTCACTCCTTCGTGTTACCCAATGCATTGGAGAGCTATATCGGGCTCACCCGCCCTTAGTTTATCACGGAACCACCCATTCTTCATAACAATGCCCATGAACCATAACATAATCGTATCACATAAACATGAATAAAGGAAACATAACATTTCCACATTTCAATCACAATATAACATTTTAGGATATTGAAATAATGAATCCATTAAAAAAGAAACCATTTCCAAAACCATTTAAAACATTTAATAAAGAGATTTTTGAATCAAAGTGTCCCATAACACCTTGAAGATTTTAACATTTTAAACCATTAATATCCATATAAATAAATCCATAAAACCATTTTGAAAACATGGATATTAATAAGAACAAATAATTAAAACATTTAAAATGATATTTTGGTTAAAGGGGTTTTACCAAAATTAGAGACACTTGAATACAATAATCGAGGAATAACATTTAGTCAGAACTTTATAATATCATGAGAATAAAAGGATTCATGATATAATATTCCAAAGGACAGTATATACACCATATAAGAGTGAATTGGTGCATAACAACAATGAACCCTCAATAGAAATGTCAAATGAGATGAAATTGCTTATAAAGAAGGTATCCTTAAATTAAGGACAAATCAATCTCAAAAATATGTGTGACAAATAAGAGTACACCCAATATATGTGTATATTAAGTGTAAAACAATAAAAGGCCATTCACACATATTCAATGGATGACATATTAAATGACTACATGTTGAACCCAAAGAAATCGAAATTGGGTTAAAAAGTTCCCTTGACAGCCTAACAGCATCACATCAAAATGAGTTGATGAGAGATAAAAAGTGTATCTCATCACTCGGACATAAAATTTACATCAATAAGGATATATGAGAACATATCCAAACATAACAATATGTAAATTAAAAGACCCAACAAAAGAAGTCTTTTAAAAAAGAGGAGGGTGAAAGGTTCCCTTACCGACTTGGGTATCTTTCAAAACATACACCCCATGAAAGAAGTACAATAGATCATTGATGTAAATACTCATAAACTAAAGTATATTACACAAATAGTAGAATAATGGGCAGTAGATACACCACTCAATGGAATTTGTGGCAAATGTAGCATAAATCTTACGGGAATAAAAGTGAGATGAAACATCTCTTACGGAAACTCGGCAGCCTAACAGCGCCACATAAAACTTCCAAAAAGGATTGATGAGAGGAAATAGGGTCTCTCCTCATATGAACATAATAAGTACAGAGGGAGTAATATAAAATAATATCCCAGTCATAAGAAAGATGAGCTTAAAAGGAATGACATAAAAGAGTGTACTTTAAAAGAAAGAGAGGTGTAGGATCCCTTACCTCGGGTCCGACTTGACTCGATCGTTCTTTAATCTCCTGAATAATAAACTTGAGTTAATTTCTAATTCCTTAAGAACCCTTTTTCAAGTTCATTATTACTTTTATACCACTTATTACCATGTCACAAACATTATGTAATCATTTAAGTTAATAATATTTGTTTTGCCGATATTTGGTTCTTAAGTCGAAAGTGGTCTTCTTACAATGACATGTTGTTCGTGTGGCCAAATGTTTATTATATCCAGAATTGTATTCATTATGTAGATATCATATATGTCATATATATCCAGTACATGCATGAATTTATAACATTACATAATCATTTAGAGGTATGAAATGAAATGCACCGTTCATGGAGACGGTAAGCCGTACGTACGCATGAACGCTACTTTCATTTCTATTTCATATTTTATAGAATGGAATAATAATGATATAAAGATATATTATAATTCCAGTATAATATCATATATAGTATCATATTTCCATCCTTTATACATCCCACATATGGTATTTAACGAATCAAATCACTTTGAGGGGGCGGTAGTCTGCACTTCCTTAAATGAAGATATCGCGTATACCCATAATGGAAGCCATAAAGGTAAGACAAAAATGAAAAATACAGAAGAATAAGGAAAACATAAACATATTATATATCATATATAAAAATAGTGACATCATAATGGCCACCTTTGAAGGTGTTAAATGAGTATTGAACAATCATCGTTTCGGGAGGCAGAATTTTACCATCCACAGAAACCGTATGTTCTTTAACCATTTTATGTAGTTGTGTGAGAGTGTAGCTCGAATAAATCTTATAAAAACATCCTAGTATATTGAATATACTGGTGTTGTTACAAAAAAAATAAATAAAAAGAGTTTAGGGGGTCGGAGAAGCAAAATAAAACAAATGAACTTGAGAGAAATAATTACCTTTAAAAGTGTAACTCCTTTTGATTTGAGCCTAAAGGCTTCCTTTGAAAGGAGTCTTCCCAAAGGGAATCCACTAGCATGAGGATAGGGATGTAGAGAGAGTAAATGGGCAGGTTTTGGCCGAGCCAAAGGCTTGATGAGTGTGTTAAAAGAGGTAGAGGTGGGGGCCTTTTATAAGAGGAGAGGATGGGCACTTTTGGAAAGTAAGGAAATATTACTTTATTTGAAAAAAAATTTCGGTTTCAAAAGGTCCCACATTGATATAATTCGTGGATAAGTTGATAAGTCTTAGAAATCCACTCATCCAATAAGTTTTGGACATGTGTAGTTCATAGATTTCACATTATCTTCCCATTTTATTTAAATCGTCAAATAATGATGTCATCGCTGCATCATTATTATGTCATTAATAATTTAATTTATTTAATGTCTAAAAATTATAAAACAAACACTATGATGTAGGAAATCCTTTTATCTTTCCAATTAATATTTATAATCAAAAATCGGACTTGTATAACCCCACTTAAAAATTGTTTTAGTAAAACATATCATGTTTGTGTCAATTTTACTTTTAGATTAAATAAAATGTTATTTATGTCATTTCCCAACCAAAGTGGATCCATGGGGTCCCCAAGTTTACCCATGGCTTGTATTGGTCGGCCATGATACAAAAAATAAGGGTAAGACATGTGTCAAGCTCATCTCATTTTATTAAAGCATTATTTTTACCTTAAACTACACTAATTTCCACTAATCGCGATTAAAAACTTAATAAGTTACTATTCACCAAAAAATTATTTTAATCTCATTGAACCACATTTTACTTCTTAATGACAACCATGTATGTCGGAATTTTGAAAATCAAAACACAATGATGGAAAAATTTCATTTAAACGGAAAATCAGTTTTTATAAGTACCACTTAGTGGTTTCACTATTCATCAAAAATTGAAGTTTTTCAGAAAAATCCCAAAAATTCACTCTAAGCTATATTTGATATTATGAATTCAAAAATGAAGTCCTTTTTACAAAATTCAAAACATATAAGTCACATTAATTAATTTAATAATTAATTCCCGCAGTCATGACAAATAGCGTGTTTTATGAAACAATAAGTATCAAAAGATTGACACTAGTTTAAGTCTGATTTCAAAGTGAAATTGATTCCAACGACCACTATTGGATTAAATGGTAAAAAAAATTTCTAATTTAACTTTAAAACCAATTCAAAATATAATCTAATGATATAAATAAATTAGATTAAAAAGTGGTTTTGAATTAAAATACAACATTTTACACTATTCATTAAAAAAATGAACTTTATCAGAAAGATACCAAAAATTTACACAAAGTAAATTTTGATGTCCCGATTCTAAATAAGAGTTTTATTTGGTCCAAAAGAATGTTTAAGAGTGAAAAAAACTATATTTAATGACGGTTCTCCATCAAAAGGTGATAAGTGAACCTTTAGTGAAAACTAGGGCATATACGCCAAAAATTGAATTATTTCCGTATTTTAAGCCTTTATCTTTTATTGTATAAATGTAAAAACATTTAAAAAAATATATAATCATATTTTAGTTATTTATATCCATTCCGCCAATACAACGGCTACATGTTAACTACCATTTAAAATAATATTATTAGAGTGCAACGTAAGATTCCCAAGAAACTCGTTGTTGCGTGTTGGGTACGCCATCGAGCATAGCGTCCCCTTTAAAGTCATATTAATATTTTATTCACAAATAGGGATAAATATGAAAATGTAATATTCTTTATTTACCTGGGGTGTTACAATAATGGGCTATATATATGGAAAGAATCAATTCTAGAAGTGATGTATTAGGAAATAAATATTGGTATAATTAGGTTGTGGATCCCATTCAAGTGTGGTATCATATATTATTTTTAGTGTTATTCATTTTCATTCAAATGCTTGTCTAATTATATTTTTTGTTAGGGATATTGGTTTGGTTGATTCTTATTGTTGATGAGCTACAATGAAAAATAATGTGGATGAAGAAGTATAGTGGTGGTGTATAATTTGGTTCATGAGGTCGATGATCAAATGATTTTGATTACATTTTTTGATTTTCTTATAGTTAGTATTTCTAGTAGTTTCTTATGTCCTATTGTTGTCATTTTTTCATCATTTTGTAGTTATTAATAATGTTGGTTTTATAATTATAGCATTGTATTTTTTCACTTTGGTTCCCCATTAATCATATTGTGTTATTTTAATCTTTTAATGTATATCAAGTTTTTTAATTAATAGAACATACCTAGAGGTTCTATATGTATATTATCCTTCTAATTATGGCTGGAATTCTTCCCAACGTTGATGGGTATTTTGTTTTTTTTCATTCCGTTCTAGTGAATATAGGATGCTAATGAGACATAGAAAATAGTTCCTTGATGTTATTCCCCCAATCATTATGTAATGGTTTGTGAAATATTTATGAACATGGATTCATTGACACTTCTCCTTAGTTTCCCTTCTTTTTTATGATATTGATCATGTTATAATTCTTTTTTTAGTTTTCTTAGCATTCAAGACGGCCTGAATTGGCAATGTTGTGGTAGATTTATTTTTATGAGTTTATTGGATTAGATTTTTCGGTTTTTTAGTTGTATTACTATTAAATATATGTATATTTTTATTTCTAAAAAGTAATAATGATATTTTATAAAAGGATTTTATATAGTGGGACATTTCATATTTTATTGAAATAACATATGAAAATAATCGTATATAAATTGGATAAAATATTACCTCTATGATTTATTGATTAAATTAAATAAATAATTATACATTTTTTGTATGATAAATATATTTAATAGAAATAAATTATTATTACACATTATCATTTAGTATATTCCTATAAAATATGATGAATTAGGTACAAAAAATCATACAAATAATGACTAATTGTTATATCTTTTTAAAAACATAACTCAAATATTTACTCATATTGTTTTTCAACTTACATTTACATCAATATAGAGCATGATAATTCATATCTACAATATTCTAGATGTAAATTTATTCATTTTAATGTCAATATTTAATCATAATATATGCCTTTTATGGATAAAATTAAGGATGAAAATTTAATTATGATCAATAATAAACTCATAAATAAGTTTCAATTCATTGTTATGAAATAGAATATTAGAGGGAGTATGAAATAATAGTTTTTATAAGTAATAATAATTATCGAATTTAATTTTTTTGTAACATTTTATTTTCCAAATATATTATAATAAAACAATTTTCAAAAGATATATTAAAACATTAATCTTTTTTTTCAAAAAAAATCCAGAATTTAATTTTAAAATATTAACTAAAAAATAAGTATATTTAATATAAATATATTAAAACATAAGAAATTTATTTATGTTATATTATTTATTATGTTCTTTTATGGTTTGATAATTTTAAAATATTATAGATATATTATTATCATCTCTCGTATAAGACATGAAGAAATTGGCTTACAATCATGGGCCTCATATAAATTTCCTTTGTCACATTAGACGATCAGTATGTAAATGTAGTAAAAACAATTTATAAGATGATGTTTAATTATCCAAACATCGATTGATACATTTATATTTATCTTCATATATACTCAGTTTCCTCTGATAATTTTTTATTTTTAAGTAGTTGTTTATGTTTTTATAAAAATAGATAACATTTTTTGAGGACTTACCCCTTTAGTATAGATGTTTCTTAGTAATTTCTATCATTTCATGGATTAATTTTTATGTATATTATTGAATTTAATGTCAGTGTTTTGTTTTTTATTTCCATTTATTTTAATTATATATATGAAATCATAAATTCTGTAAACTCATTTTAAAATCTTGGTAATAATGTTTCATTACAACACCATTTCCAAACAAAAATAAGTATAAATCATTTAGTATTATCTAAAAAATATATTATTATTTATATATATTATAAATTAATAAAATGGTTTAACAAAATAATATTGTTGGGATGTATAATAATGGATATTCCATGTCAAAAATGGTAGTTATAAAATACAACAAAAAATTTGAAAACATAAATGGGATTTCTATCATACATGTGTCACCCGTTTATCTAAGGGCCACCCTTTTAGTATACCAACTCAAGATGACACCATCTAAAATGTCAATTTCGAAAATACAAATATAAATTCCAATACCCCTGGTTTTTAATATATATTAATATCTTAATAAAATATATTATTATAATGAAACCATCAATGGAATAATTTATAAATTCCATTAAAATGTATTAGGAAAACCAAAAATATAGTGGATAAAAAGAGGTTAGATAAATAAGTAACTACCATCATTAAAATAGATTGATATAAATTAAAGTAAATAGTATGTTATATGTATGAACATAGTAAAATAGTTATATACTATATATATTATATTTCTTTATATAATATTTTAATCTAAAAATAATGTGAGGAATTATAACCATAATCAGTTGTTAGTAATAATAGTATGAGTTTCATGATTCATTCTTCTAAAGAAATGTCTTGAATCCCTCATAATATATTATGTTCATGCTTCCTTGTGATAATAGTTATTTATAATATGAATTATTAATGATTTATTATCCCCCATATCGGATTAATAACATTGAAGTCTATGGAGTTACATCATTTCATTAATCTCCCAGTGAATTTTGGTATAATTTTGTCCCACATGGATATATAATATAAACCAAGCCTTCATACAGATGTATTTGTGAATTCATAAGGTATTGTAATATTCATGGGTGTTTTTTTCTACTATATTAGGCACATATTTCCCATAAAATCATATTTTTTGGACCGGTGTCTCCATGTTGATGTCCAAAACTATCTTTGTAAAAATAATAACTGATCTAATCATCCACTATTCAAAATAACCCACAAATGAAATATATTTATGAAACTAAACATTGTCCCTAATAATTCAATAGTACCCATTAATTTTAAAAAAAATCCATGAATATCTCAATCCGTAGACATAATGATTCCAGGGTGAATATATTCATTATGATTTCTACGAAAATATTTTCTACTCTAGATTTATTATGATTTTCCAATTAAATTTATCAAACTATAGGATAATTGGTGAATGAGTCCTGTAAATCCACCCACATTGTGTAAAATGAATCCATAAGGGACGTAAATTAGGTGTTACCTTCATTATATTATAATTAAATATTTATAGTTCAAAATATTCCTCCTAGTTTTAAATTTGATTCTATATATAATACCCATTAGTAATCACAAAATTGAATTTATATAAGTATTTCATTTAGTGTGTAAGGAATTATTATTCCTAAAAACTATATATAGTTCAATAAAATCTTTAATATTGGCATTGAGAACTTTTAAAATATATTGTAAATTTATTTCCATATCAGAAAAATCTACAAATATAATATAACCATTTATCATAATAAACCATATGTAGTTCATTAGGTATCCAAAAAGTGGAGAATATATTCAATATGATATATAGATTATATAAATAAAAATTCGTGCAGACACATTTTCAAACAAACCCATTATTGAATTAGAGTTTTCATGAGAGTCATGTGATTGTAGAAAGGAAATCATTGTTTTATATTGATCATTACTTCATTTATCAATATACAATTAAATCCACAAACTTTCCACTTCAGTTCATCATAAGGTAACACATGACGATAAAACCCTTGGACCATCATAATTAATTTTTAGTCAATGAAATCCTAAGGAGATAAAATATAACACACATGACCATTAAATGTCAATGGTTTTTTAACAAGAGGAATAAACTATTCATGCAATTTAAAAATAACAAAAAATATAAAATATGTTACAAATAACTTATTTGGTGGAAAAAATATTTTAATTTTTTACGTTCAATTTTTTTTATAATGATTTATATTCTTAGATAGGTGAAATTAAATAGATTAATTAAAACTTTTATGATTATTCTTTTACTAATAAATAATGCACTAACTATTTATTTTTTTCAAAGAAATAGATGATTTTGAAAGATGTATTAATGATACCCTAATGAAAATCTCATTTCATTTCCACCATAAAGATTCTATCTTCATATCCCATCACAAATCATCATGCTTGATGGAGAAAAATCCTTAATAAATATTAATATTTTTATATATTGTTTATTTTTTTATAAAATAGACTTTTTTTATATATTTTTATAATAATAATATTAAGAATAATATATATAATCATTATATAAACTATATATTAATAATATAAAATTTATATCAATGATGATATTATCCCTAATTGGTAAACGTGTTGTTATGATACCAAATACAATGAAGTAGATGGTATTAAATAATATAAGTTAAATTATGATAATATATATGACATATTAGTTCACTCGTAGTGTTGATGCATAAATTCATTTATAAATATATATTTTTGGTATCTGTTATGGATGAAATTTGTATGTATATGTATCCATTAAGGTACAGATCCTATTAATAGTCAATGTGGAAAATGATTAATTGTGAAAATTACTTAATTGTATATTATTCCATTAATTAGTTGATTGAATAGTCATTATGTGTAAGAACCTCAGTTTTATTATGAGGTATGAATTATTAATTTTGATGTTTAAATATATAAATGGGATAATGTATGTACCCAACATGATCATTGGTGTAACTAGGGTTCATAGTTATTATTCATAGTTGAAAAACCATGTTTTGGGTGTTTTTAGCATGGAACGCAGTTTGTGTAATCTATACAGGGGTAGGATGCACGTTTTGAAAAACTGTGCGAGGGGTGAATAGTGAGAATATATAGGTCACATGGTAAGTCCAAAATATGGGTAATGGGATGAATGGAAATGCGACCATATGGTCATTTTTTTAAAGAACTTGATAGAGAGTTTTTGCACGGTTTCCCATTGGTTTGTTGGCCATGCAGCTACCCCATGGCATATAGGAACTTGTGAATGGTTATATCATGTTTAAATAAAAATGTGTGACTAAAATTGATAGCCACTGTATTTTTATTATTTTAATAATTTCAATGAAATCATTTTAATTTATAACATAAAATTAGGATTTGTTTCAACATGAAACAAAGTGAGTGTTCAAGAACTTCCCTCCAGTTTATTTTCTAGGAATTGAGGAATCGCTAATGTCTGATCTTCAATTGAAGAATGGAATGTCCCATTGTATTGGTAATGGAATGAAATTTTTTATTTTTTATTTGTTTTTTAATATTCTAATGTTAATTTTTTCTATATAGGTTGAACCTGATTTCCCCTATTATTTCCTTCTTCGTCCATTCTTCATATTTACCCAAATCTATACTGAATCTGGACTTGTTATTGGATGAGAACTCCACTATAGTTCGATTATAGATTTTTATACATCTTCCATGAAATTTGGTGCTTTGTTACAATGAATTATATTATTCCACCTACAGGAAACTTCGGCATGACCCTGATTTGGAATTTTATAATTTATTTAGATGTAATCGTATTTGTTAGGGATTCCAAAGGGTTCAGTTGTTTATTTGGTAGTCTTTCACATTATGTGGAAATCTAGGGATGTGCATCAATGAAATTCCTTGTATATTCATTTCGAATATCCCATGGTATGATTTGAATTGTTCTATCCAAGAGGAACACTATTAATAAATGGATTTAAATAGATTAATTTAATAGAAGATGCATTGACTCTATAGATTGTAGATGTTTTGTCTGAATAATTTATATGTCACATTAATAGTTTTTATAGGAGTTGTTTTTTCACATTTATTTAATCATTTTTGATATGATATTTTTAAACTGGATAAAGGGATTACATTAAAATTGGAAAAATGAGTGGGTATACTCATTTGGTTATAACATTAACATTTGAATGGTTAAATGGAATGTACAAATTTTAATAACTGAGTGTATAAATTCATTGGATTCATTTATTTGGATTTGGATGTTATGAGTGGGTATACTCATAAGTTAAAAAGACCATTATATGGTAGTGTGAGTGCATATACTAATGTGGTTTGATATGATAAGTGTTATGAGTGGTAAATGTTTGAATAGATTACTTGTAAATGTTATATTGATTTGAGAAATTTTAGTGGACACTATTTATATAGATTCACTATGGGTAATGCTTTTGTAGGACTCCCTGGGAATTTCCGACCATAGGAAATGGATTTCATGGACTTATGAAAGGCATGTATGGTAAGACATGCTCGAAGGACTTCAATGAGTACCTAACTGAGATTCCGTTGAAATTCTTCTAGGATTTGACATGGATACCATGGTCTTCAAAAAAATGTATTTTGGCCTTCATTGTCTGACTCATTGGTACACATCTTGTCTTTGGGAATTGTGAAATGCATGGTTGAATGGATAATTCCTTGATGCTTTTGATCCATCTAGATATACCAGAATCCACGATTTAAATTGTTCTCTAGTAGTATGGAATGGTTGAAAAACATAGTTTCTATTATAGAATCCTTGAATAAGAGCTAACATTTTTTCTATATGAATCCTTGAGACGTTACCCTATATCACTAATGTAGCAGTGGATGTATATTTTTTACTTTAAATTTATTTATTTTTACCTAATTATCAGTAATTTTCACTACATGTTATTTTAAAAACATGGATTTTATATACCTCTAGGTGATAAACCACATCTATGTTATCAAACACTATGTATTGGCCTCCCTTGGGGACCAAATAATATTATATAGTTGGATGTTTTGATAGGGTAAATTACCCAATCATTAGGTTTTAGTTTTTTATTTATAGGAGGGGAGAATGGGACCAAGATTAGGCATGCGATGAAACAAGTGTACTTTTTTTTCATTTATATTATTTGATATTTTTAGTCTATTATACTTCCATGTACATGAGTTGGCTATTTTCTAGAAACATTTATCATATACATCATTATGTGTGTATAAATTATGGATTTGTTTTATATTCATGTCTTGTTTAGTTATCAAATATTTTCATGTTTATTAACTTTCAATATTGGTATGTTTTGGTATTCTATTGTGTATACTCTAGTATTGAAGGAATATTCACTCAACTAACACACCTAGGTCCTCACTGATTATCAAAATCCTGTATATTTGGTGGGGATGTGCTTTAGGCCTTATGAACAAATAGGATTAGGGACTATTGATTTGTTATAAGGTCCAGGATTTTATAAAGTGGCCTCAGAGTGTATTTTTAGTTTTAAAATAATATTTGGTTACACTTTTTAGGGATTGGAACAAAATGGAGATTGGTAATATGTTGTTCCTGAATGTAGCTACCCTCGTATTGGGTAAGGAAAAATATCATAGAATGGAAATGTTATTCTCTTTATTTTTACTATTAAAGTGTATATGATTCACCCTTTGTGTGAGGAAATTGATTCATGATATTACTATGGAAAAAATTATGGGTCCTATCTCTATTTCAACCCATTGAGATGAGGTTTTTCTATAGAGACCCAATGCTTGACGTACATGGAAATTACATTACATTTTTGGAATACATAATACAGAACAAAAACAGACACACAAGGACCATAATAGTTTAGTGTCTTTGAAAACATGGAAGGTAATATTCAAATAATGGTGAAAGAACTTCAACATCTCAAATAAGGATCTTACCCCTTTTGTTTTCATACCTAAAACCATTCCTTAAATCCTAGGGAAAAGAAAACATATAAAAGGTGAGCTTAAATTATTATTAAGGGTAAACATAGAGAACATAAAACAATCCATAAATATTTTAATTAAAAAAATTGAACATAAAATCTAAACATCAAAATCTTGAGAAAAGACACAAATCATCGAATTACATATGGAATATATCATAATGTAACATCAATCATGATAAAATAGCTTGGGAATAAAACATGTAATTGTGGAAAACCATTACGCACATGATATGATTTCCATAGTAGCCAAGGCATTGCTGCCAAGACCATCTTAGTGGACAAAGTCCCTTTCGGAATCGATTTCACTCCTCATTTCAGTCCTGTAACACTGAACCAGATTAAGTTACCATTCCAGCCATGTCTATATTGTGAGATATAAATCATTACCCAATGCATTGGAGGGAGATATATGTCCCACCCATCTCATAATGAAATCATTCTTACTTGTTCCACAACATGAACATAAATCATTCATCATTACCCAAAGTATAAAATGGGTTTCATAAACATCATCCCATCATAACATAATCCATAAAAAATAAATCAATATCATTTCACCATAATAAAAGTTAAACCATGTATATCATAGAGAAATTATACTTGAAACATACACATATGAGATAATTCCATCTTATATGGAAAATGGTTTTGATAAAACACCTGAAATGAATTCTTGAGGAAAATATCATTTTTCGTCAAAATCAGTTTCTTTTCACAAAATGTGATGAAATTTTATAAGAAAAGGATTTTTTTGAAAATATTAATGAAATCTTGTAGAGTAATCTTCATGAAAATAAGGCTTTATAAAACCGTTAAAATCCGTTCATGCCTAATAAGATAAAAAACATTCTTCCAGTAATTTTTTCAGAAAATTCAAAAAGTACCTCGTATGGTTAAAAAAATAAAGATTCCTTACACACCATGTAGTAAAAGTAAAAAATGGGTAAAAAGGAGTTTAAACACACATGAATGAATTTTTAGAAATCAGGGACATGGATGAAATATATAACCCCCGTAAATACTTACGAATAAACAATCTCGGATAAAAAAGAGATTGGAAAAGTTATCCCTTACCGTCTGTATAATTTCATTTATATGTGTCCAAGACTCATGTGTAGTGGGTTTAAACATATTATTTACGTGTAATAGAACCACATTAATATTTATGAAATCATATATGATCCACCTACAACTTTATATTATCTGTTCATTTGACAATTCCATGTTAAAGCAGTGATTTGGGTAAAATCGTTTCATTTATCATCCGTGTTTTGACTTGTAATTATTAATATGATTACTTATATCATGATTACATAATTACATAGTATAAAACATGATTTATATATGATATATATTCAGAATATACATATATATAATATATTTATAAATGGATTGAAATACACCGTTCATGGAGACGGTAGGTCGTACGTACGCATGAACGCTGTTTTTCGTTTCCTTGTTGAATTGAATGTAATTAAGTAGATGACATAAATATATATATACATAAATAAAATAGCATTATTATATGATATATTTCATGATTACTTATTATATATAATTTATTATCATTCTTGAAATTTTTAACATGGAAAATGAATCTCATCGCGTTGTGGAGACGATAATTCCGACGTACACACGAGAGATGATATCATTCCCATATTTATTAAATGGAATTGGAGTGGATGATATAATATCATAGAATCAGTATTATGTTATAATAATCATATATAGTTATTCTTTACACCATTATACCCATCCAAGTAAGGTGGTGGTGGAAAACTGATTACACCACGGTGTGGAGACAGTATTCCGTACGTACGCAGGCATGGTGATTTCATTTTCCATAGGATGGATTGAAGGTGAAATAGGGTTGTTTCATATTTATAATAACATATCAGTATATAATTAATACTTATGTTATTACTTTATAATGAATCAACAAAATAAGAGGAAGTATAAGATGAATGAAATTTGAAAGAGTCGGTAGAAGAGATTACCTCTTCCTAAACGCACCTCCTTTAAACTTCTTCTTAGAGCACTAGAGTTGGTCTTTTGAGAAGACCAGAACCTCTATAGTATTACTATAAAGGATTAGAAGAGGAATTTTCAGGGGTCGGCAAAGCTTCAAGGCTCAAAAGGGTGTGAAGGGAAGAGGGAAGGGGTGCCCATTTTATAAGGGAGGAGAGGGGCACATTGGAAAAACACAAAATATTATTTTATAATAAAGTCATATTCGGTTTATAATAGCTCCAAATTGATTTATTTTGAACATTAAGTGGGTATGGGTCTATGTCCTCTCAAAAAATAGGTTTTAGATAAGTTTATGTTACTATTTATACCTTATCATTTAGATTTAACTCTAAGTTAAATAATTTAACTTTTACCATGTTTTCGTGTTTTCTTACCATATATGGTTAATAAACATACTATAACAAGCCAATAGAATTACATGTGGTTAATTATTAATATATATGTCCTTATCTTAGTCATTTGTCTGAACCATAGAATTTTAAGAATATAATAACAATTAATAATATAATATTTGTTTTAAAAACTATTTTATGTCAATTTTGGCACTACATGGTAATTGTTTTTTGTGAAAATCATAACATAATTACTTCAAAAAAAATTTATTTAATAAATACTAATATGTCATATTAACCTAGATAAATATTGGAATTCATAAAAAAGTCCCAAATTAGATTTATTTGTGTATTTAAAACATCAATTATGTTAATATTTCAATAATAAGGCAATTATTGCATCATCATTTTATCATAAATAAATTTAATTATTTAATTTCTAAAAAGTATAAATAAAATTCCATTATCTAGGAATGATTTTTATCTTTCTAATGAATATTTTTATTCTAATTTATTTCATGTATAACCTTATACTAAAAATGTTTTAGTTATTAAATTTTGATTTTAACTATTTTAACTCTTCTTTAAATAAAATAATAATAAGTGTCCTAATCCAATCCAAGTGAACCTAAAGAGTAATATTTTATTCCTAAGGTTTTTTTGGTAGAATTACACTTATCCAATAGAATTAGGACATGTGTTAGGTTAATAATAAGATCATTTTTAACCTTAATTTCACTATTTACTTTTAACTGTGGTAAATAAAAGTAAAAAGTCACTATTCACCAAAAATTATTCTTATCTTATTGAACCAAATTTTACGCCATTATATTAATTGTGTCTCTTGGATTTTTGAAATTCCACTCAGAGAAGCGGTAAAATTAAGTTTTATGTAAAATTTTAAATTCTCCTAGGAGGTGGGTAAAAGACGGTAAAACGTTCAATAAAATTTTAATATATCAAAAATTATTAGAAAATGAATTAATTGAATTGCATTGAACTTATATAGGTATTATGTATCAATTTTGACCTAAAATAAATTTAAATAAAATAAATAATTATTTCAATAAAAAAGTCGGTTTTTAAATAATAACCATGTGTTTTCACTATTCATCAAAAATTGAATGTTCTCAGAAAAATAAAAAAAAATTCACCATAGGCTGATTTCGACATTCCAAATCCAGAAATGAAGTCCGTTTTAATGATAAAATGTATACAATTTCAAAAAGTGGGTGTTACTATTCATAACATCTAGTTCATAATAATATTATAATAATACCTCGTTTAGTGAAACTTGGTATTGCATTCTACACACACTATCGAAAAAGGTCTTGGTTGCGTGTAATTCAATCCAAGTCAGGGTTGTGTGTAGTGAAAGCTTTGTTTGGTGTTACATATAACATAATCAAAACTTATTTCATTTATAGATTAAACAAAATCTATACTTAATTTTGCATAGAATAATATCCAAAAATGAACTAGAAGTTGTGTGTAACACGAGCCAAGAATAGTGTTGTGTATACCTCAAGATAATACAGTGTTGCGTATAGTGAAAGATAATCTTGGTGTAGCGTACAACAGAATACATGAAAGAAATTAAAAAGAATATATCTTATAAAATCTATGGGTGTTACATTCTACTCCCCTTAAAATGAATTTCGTCCTCGAAATTCGTTGGGGTTATAAATCAATTACTAAATGAAAGTTTCTTTAATTGAAACCCACATTGAAAAAAGGAATACCAAAACATAACTTTAAAAACTAAATTATGAAACATAATGTTTACCCAAATCAACTAATCACCATGTTTTCACATAAGAGAACATAGGTTTAAATATGGATATGGAAGAGAAATCTAAACATCACATTCTGATGGAGAGTGGTAGAGAACATGGCTATGAAAAATCCAACAATCACAAAGCCATAAATTTGGGATGATATAAGGTGCCATCTGATTCATTGGATATAAGGGCACTAGGAAAACATTTTTGGATGTCAAGATCATTTCCCTAATTTTGAGGAATTTCAATTACAAGAAATACTTACTTTATTTTGGTACAATCTCACTGTTGTTCGTTCCTTGAAAAATTTCCACTTCATATCTTAAAGAAATGAAGTTGAATTTGTCTTCTATGATGTGTTCGAAAATAATGCGATAGAATGATAGTTCATTCCATCTATCTCAAACATAAGTCCATATTGTGGTGAGATTTATTGTATATGGTTCCAAAAATTGGCTTATACTTCATCTATCATACTGATTAATAAAATAAAAATATTTTCTGCTAACCAGGGACTTCCTGTAGGCCAGTGGTAGGAGAAAAAGGCTTGTCACACATCGCATGTGGGTTCTATTCCCCCAACCTTGTCTGACTCAACGGGTTTTCTCCCATCCTGTAGGTTTTCCCTTTTCTTAAACTACACTATTATAACATTTTATCAATAATATCAAAAAAAAATTCTATCCTTAAACAATACAAACTTATGTTCAACACAATCCATTCTAATCATTAGTATTTTCCAAAATACGTCTTTCCAAACTCATAGTATAAAGAGAATGATTACTAAGAAGGTCATATAACAAGTATGTGAATACCATCATTTATCTCTCATATATCACAAGATATATCTTGTTGATTTCATTCCAAACATGTGAATACCTTAATCTAGTATTCTCTTGAAAAATTATTACCCATTGAGCTATAGTTAAAACATGAATGATGTCAAAAGTTAACTCTTTCCACATACCAAAATCCAAAAATTCTATATACTCAAACCATGATATAAATTTGTCCTTATATTAGTCATGAGCTCATGAATACTATCAAACATTTCATTTTCTCCTTATCCCTTCATTATGCGCATATCATCTTCTTTCCAAAATTATCTCAATCACTTTCCATGGTTACCGGTACCATAAAATTATTGAAAACCACAATAGACAAATAAATAAATATTCCAATATTCCATGAATCTATATACAACATTACTTTGGAATCCCATTACATAAAGACTTAATCATTCCACCACATCGTTGTCATATTCAGCATTGCCAATAGTTATCACATTTGACTTCCCTTTGTCCTTTTCCTTAAGTGGTTTCCCATGTCAATCATCATTAACCCTTGTATTAGGTAATTGATTAGCATAATGCCCCATTTCCTTGCACATGAAGAATTGAAAAGTTGGTGGAGCGTTCTCTGTAGTCTTTTCTATATTCACATCATTAACTACATTTTTTCCATTACTTCCACACTCAACTTCTCAATGACCTTCATTTCCACACTTAAAACACCATCTAGTACCTTTTAGGAAATCTCCTCCATGCTTCTTTCCCCACATTGACCATAATGAATAATTCATATTCTTTTCACCATTACTCTGAGATTTCTCGTTGAACTCCATCTTTCGTTTTTTTTTCAAAACCATGTGATGGATATGTAAAACCAACTTCCATTTCTACCTTGACAGCACAACTCACAATTTCATCATAGCTACTGAAGTCCCTTATAACTAATTCTCTTCGAAGACTTGGTTTTAAGCCATTGAGGAATCGTTCAACTTTACTTTCATGTTGGATGATAAAGCCAGATGCATACCTTGAAATCCTTGTAAAATTTACTTCGTATATACCAACAGACTCATCATCCTTTTTCTTAAGCTCAAGGAACTCCTTTTACATCTTTGTTCGAAGAATACGCGGGAAATACTTATTGAAAAAAAGTTCTTGAACTCATCCCATTCCATGGAGTCAATTTCATATTGGGGCCTTGTATTCTAAATTAGAGTCCACTATTGATTTGCTTCAACTTCTAAATGGTAAATTGCAAGAAATATTTTTTCTTGTTCCGAATGTCAAATTATGGAAAATATCATTCCAATGGTATTGATACATTGTTCAGCAACATGTGTATCAGAAGACCCACTGAAAGAAGGTGGATGTTGCCTCATGAAAGACTCAATAGAATATTGTTCCCTTCTCTGCTCAATTGGAAGTCTAGAATGATTCATTTCTTGTGTAAGTATTGTAATAATATTTTTCAATCCATATCCCATAGCATTGGTTTGTTCAGGAGGACAATCATTGCATTGTCCATTACATTGATCTACACGGTTCTTTCAGGTTCCAGCCATCGTCTAAAACCCAAAAAGGATAGTGTGAGAGGAAAAAATCATTCTAGGGAAAAAAACATAATAAATTTGGAGTACATTCAATATATAACATCTTAGGGTTAATTCTAAGATTGTTACCTTAATTTTAGGACTATAACCTATACTTATGCGTAACCTTAGGCACATTCCTAGACATACCATAGAAATATCTATATGTATTTCGCAAAAGTTTTCACATCCTAGTTTCCAAAGGTTAACTAAAACTTTCCTCTAATACCAACTCTAGATACCCAAATCTTTACATACATGGACAATACATTAATTTTTCATAATACATAATACATAACAAAAACACACACAAGGACCGTAATAGTTTAGTGTGTTTGGAAACTTGGAACATAATCTTCTAATCTTGGTGAAAGAACTTCAACATCTCCAATAAAGATCTTCCCCTTTTTTTCCTTACATAAAACATTTCATTAAATACTGGGGAAAAGAAAACAAATAAAGGGTGAGCTCAAATTCTCAGTAAGGGTAAACATAGAGATCATAAAACATTCCATAATCATTTTAATGAAAAAAATCTTGATCCTAAAATCTAAACATCAAAATCCTGAGCAAAGAAATAAATCATGGAAGTACGTAAGGAATATATCATAATGGAACATCAATCATGATAAAATAGCATGGGAAGAAAACATATAATTGTGTAAAACCATTAATCACAAGATATGATTTCCATAGTAGGAAAGGAATTGCTTCCAAGACCATCTTTGTGGTCATAGTCCCTTTCTGAATCGAGTTCACTCCTCATTTCAGTCCTGTAACACTGAACCAGATTAACATACCATTCCAGCCATGTCTATCTCATGAGATATAAATCTTTACCCAATGCATTGGATGGAGATATAAGTCCCACCGATATCATAAATAAATCATTCCTAGTTGTGCCAGAACATGAACATAAATCATTCATCATTACCCAATGTATAAAATGGGTATCATAAACATCATCTCATCATAACATAATCCATACAAAAAAATGGATATAATTTCATCATAAGAAAAGTGAAACCATGTAAATAATAGAGAAATTATACTTGAAACATACACATATGAGATAATTCCATCTTATATGGAAAATGGTTTTGATAAAACACTTAAAATGAATTCTTGAAGAAAATATCATTTCTTCTTCAAAATCAATTTCTTTTCACAAAATTTCATGCAATTTTAAAAGAAAATGATTTTTTGAAAATTTCAAGAAATATTTTATAGTAATATTCCTAAAAATAAGGTGTTATAAAACTGTAAAAATTTGTTCATGCCGTATAAATTAAAAAAACATTATTCATGTAATTTTGCCAGAAAAGTCAAAAAGTACCTCAAATGGTGAAATAAAAGAATGATTCATTACACACCATGTAGTAAAAGTCAAAAATGGGTAAAAGGAAATTAAACACACATGAAACCATTTTTAGAAATCAGAGACATGGATGTTAAATATAAACCCAGTAAATAGTTGCGAATAAACAATCTTGGATAAAAACAAGATTGGAATAGTTATCCCTTAAGTTATGTAAAATTTCTTCCGTATGCCTCCAAGACTACTGTGTAGTGGGTTTAAACATATTATTAACTTGTAACATAACCATAATAATATTTATTATAGCATATATTATTCACTTACGACTTTATATTATCCGTTCATTTGTCAATTCCATGTTAAAGCAACATTTTGGGTAAAATCGTTTCATTTATCGTTTGTGGTTTTACTTGTAATTATTAATATGATTGCATAGATAATGATTACATAATTCCGGAATATAAAAAATTATTTATATATAATATATATTCAGAGTATACATATATATAATAGATTGATAAATGGAAAAGAATACAGTGTTCATGGAGAAGGTAGGTCGTATGTACGCATGAACATTGTTATTCATTTCCTTATTGAATTGAATGGAATTAAGTAGATGAAATATATATATATATATAAATCCATTATCATTATTATTTCATATATTTCATGATTACTTATTATATATACTTTATAATCATTTTTGAATTGTTAACATGGAAAATGAATATCATCGCGTCGTGTAGACGGAAATCCGTACGTACGCACGAGCGATGATATCCTTCGCATATTTTTTGAATAGAATTGGAGTGGATGATATAAGATCTTTGAATCATTATGATGTTATACTAATCATATATACTTATTCTTTACACCATTATACCCATCCTAGTAAGGTGGTGGTGGGAAAACTGATTACACCACGGCATGGAGATGGTATTCTGTACGTACACACGCGTGGTGATTTCATTTTCCATAGGATGGATTGAAGGTGAAATAGGGTTTTTTTGTATATATAGTAACATATAAGTATATAAGTAATAATGATGTTATTAATTTATAATTAAAAACTAAAGAAGAGGAAGTAGAAGAATAATGAAACTTGAAAGAGTCAGTAGAAGAGATTACCTCTTCCTCGACGAACCTCCTTTAATCTTCTTCTTAGGGCAATAGAATTGGTATTTTGAGAAGACCAGAACCTCTTTGATATTACTATATAGGTTTTGAAGAGGAATTGGCATGGTTTGGCCGAGATTCAAGGCTCAAAATGGTGTGAAGAGAAGAGGGAAGGGGTGCCCTTTTTATAAGGGAGGAGAGGGGCACCTTTGGAAAAACATAAAATATTATTTTATAATAAAGTCATATTTGGTTAAAATAGCTCCAAATTTATTTATTTAGAAGCTAAAGTGGGGATGGGTCAAAATAATCTCAACCAATAGGTCTTAGACAAGTTTAGCTTAATATTTTAACCTTATCATTTAGATTTAACTCTAAGTTAAATAATATAACTTTTACCGTGTATTCTTGTTTTCTTACACTATATGGTTTATAAACTTACAATAACAAGCCCAAAATACCCCCAAGTGGTTAATTATTAATATATATATCCTTATTTATGTCATTTGGCCGAACCTTAAATTTTTAGGAATATAATATCAATTAATAATATAATATATATTTTTTAAATCAATTTTATGTCAATTTTGACACTATTTGGTAATTTATTTTTGTGAAAATCATAACAACATGATTAGTTCAAAAGAAGTACTTTTAATCAATAATAACATGTCATATTAACCTATAAAATTATTTAAATTCATAAAAAGTCTCAAATTACATTTATTTGGGTATTTATAACATCAATTATTTTAATAATTCATTAATAAGGTAATTACTGCTTCATCATTGTGCCATAAATAAATTAAATTAATTAATGTCTAAAAATGATAATAAAATACCATTATGTATGAATTATTTTTAACTTTATAATGAATATTTATAGTCGAATTTATCTTATGTATAACCCAATACTAAATTTTTTTAGTTATTAAATTTTGATTTTAACTATTTTTACTCTTCTTTAAATAAAATACTAATAAGTGTCCTAATCAAATCCATGTAGACCTAAAGGGTAATATTTTATTCCTAAGTTTTTTTTGGTCGAATTACACTTATATCTTAGAATTAGGACATGTTTTAGGGTAATAATAATATCATTTTTACCCTTAATTACCCTATTTACCTTTAACCGTGGTAAATAAAATTAAAAAGTTACTATTCACCTAAAAATATTTATCTTATTGAACCACATTTTCCCCCTTGATATTAACTGTGTCCATAGGATTTTCAAAATTCCACTCATGAAGTAGTAACATTATGTTTTATGTAAATTTTCAAATTCTCCTTGGAGGTGTGTAAACGACGGTGAAAAGTTCAATAAATTTTTTATATATCTAAAATTATTATAAAATGTCTCAATTGAATTACATTGAACATATATAGGTATTATGTATCAATTTTGACCTAAAATAAATTTAAATAAAATAAATAATCATTTAAATAAAATAGTCAGTTATTAAAAAGTAACGCAGTGTTTTCACTATTCATAAAAAATTGAATGTTTTTCGAAAAATACAAAAAATTCACTCGAGGATAATTGCGATATTACGAATCCAAAAATGAAGTCCATTTTGAAAGTTAAAATTTATAAAATTTCAAAAAGTGGGTATTACTATTCATAACGGCTAGTTCATAATAATATTATAATAATATCTCATTTAGTGAAACATGGTATTGCGTACTACACACGCTATCGATGTAACACCCCAAGCTTCCACTGTACGTTTCCCTTCGAATAATGTAATGGCGTGCATTGTACGCAACTTCGAGATTCTAACACACCACAACCAATCAAACTAGCCGTTATGAATATTAATACCTAATTTTTGAAATTTTATAAATTCTATCTCTCAAAATGGATTTCATTTTTTGATTCAGAATATCGAATTTATCCTAGGGTGAAATTTTGAAACCTTTCGAATAACACTCATATTTTGATGAATAGTGAAAATTACTAAATTTTAATTAAAAACAAAATTTTAAATCAAAATAATTTATAGTGATAAATTATATTATTGAGTGGTTTTAATGTACAATTATAATATATTTTTACCATTTTATCCAATGGTGTTCATTAGAATTAATTTCACTTTGAAATTGGACCTAAATAATTGTCAATCTTTTGATATATATTGTTTCTTAAAAACACGCTATTTGTTGTCACAGCGGGAATTAATTATAAAATTAATTGATGCAACTTATATGTTTGGAATTTTTTAAAATAGACATCATTTTTGAATTTGGGATATCAATTATAGATTACGTTGAAATTGTGGCATTGTTCTGAAAAACATCAATTTTTGATGAATAGTGAATCTACTAAGTGGTAGTTAAAAAACTTAATTTTTCATAAAACTTAATTTTACTGCTTCTGTGAATGGAATTTCGAAAATCCAAGAGACACTGTTAATATAAAGAAGTAAAATGTTGTTCAATGAGATGAAAATAATTTTTGGTGATTAGTAACTTTTTTACTTTTATTTACCACAGTTAAAAGTAAATAGGTTAATTAAGGGTAAAAATGATATTAATATTACCCTAAAACATGTCCTAATTCTATTGGAAAAGCTTATCTAAACCAAAAAAAACCTTAGGAATAAAATATTATCATTTAGTGCCACTTGAATTAGATTAGGACATTTATTATTATTTAATTCAAAGAAGAGTTAAAAGTGTTAAAATCAACGTTTATTTACTAAAACATTTTTAAAATAGGGTTATCCATAAGATAAATTCGATTGTAAATATTCCTTAGAAAGATAATAATATTTCCTACATAATAATATTTTATTTATAATTTTTAGACATTAAATAATTTAATTTATTTATGACACAATGATGATGCAGTAATTACCATAATAGTAAAAAATTAGAATAATTGATATTATAAATACCCAAAAAAATATAATTAGAGAACTTTTATGAATTAAACTAATTTAATAGGATAATATGAGATATTAGGAGTGATTTAATTGACTTTTTTCGAAGTAATCATTCTGTTATGAGTTTCAAAAAAATCAACTATTGAATAGTGTCAAAATTGACATAAAAGAGTTTTTAAAACAAATATTATATTATTAATTGATATTAAATTTCTAAAAATATATGGTTCGGCCAAGAGACTTATATCATGATAGGTATATCATTAATGGACCAATTGGGGGTCTCTTGGATGTATATAGTAATTTTAATAACTATATAATATAAAAATACAAAGTGACATGGTAAATGTCAAACTAATTAACTAAGAGTTAAAACTAAATGATATGGTTAATATAGTGACCCAAACCTACCTAAATTATATTTTCTGAATTTTTTTTGACCTTTCCCACCCTAAAATTTTAATAATCAACTTTGGAGCCATTATAAACCGAATATGAATTTATTATAAAATAATATTACTAGCTTTTCCAAAGGTACCCCTCACCCCTCTTATAAAAGGGCACTCTTCATTTTCATTTCTTCACACCTTAAAAGTCTGTTGGTTCTGTCAAACTCTGCCCAAATACTCTCCCAACTTCCCTCACTACAACCTAGAGGCCTTATTTTGATCAGAAAGCCAACCTATGGAGACCTTTTGATGAAATCAAAAGGAAGAACCCGAAGAAGAGATAATGTTTTCACCACCCCTTTTCAAGTTCCTTTCTTCTTCCACTTCTGCTTTCATTGTTATTACCATTATAAAATAATATATCTAGTATCTTATATATACTGTGATGTTATTATAAATATGGTACAACCATATTCAGTATTCTATCCACCCTTTTAATAACAAGTCACCATACGTGTGTACGTATGGCTTACCGTCTCCACGTCGTGGTGTAATTGTTATTCAATATATTATTATTTGGGTGGGTATAATAATGATGTGTAACTCATGAAAATAAAAAATATAACATGATAATGATTCTGTATATATGATATACCATCCAATTATATATTATTTTAATATCAAAAGAATGATATTGTCGCTCGTGCGTATGTACGGACTACCATCTCCACGAACACAATGAGATTCATTCTCTATCGTACCCACTAAAGTATAATTATCATTTGATGATTTAAAAATAATGTTTATGGACTTGATATCATTTTGGATATTAATAATATACAACCTATCCATGAAAAACATGCCTTAAGTAACAAAACATATAAAGGAAAATGAGTAAGTTAACACCCAAAATGACGATAATACTAAGATATTATTAACAAATCAATGTTAAAAGATCATATATGATATAATATTAAAGTAAATGATTCTTTTATAATTCAATAAAAATTATTTCTCCATTATACAAGAGTTTAACCTACCATCGACCAAGGAAAATGTACAATGTAAGGGGTTTCTTAACTCACTCTTAATTTCGTGAGAATTCCATTGTTCACCACTTAATTATTGCATGTGGTGTATGTGTACTGCCCATGGTTGTATTCATTGTGTAATATACTTTAATTCATTTAAATTTACATCATCATTGTATGATCCTTCTTTCATGGGTGTATGTTTCATCAGTTACCAAATTAATAAGGGAATTTGATATTCCAATTTCCATTTATTCAGCTTTACGCAAACTTTATTGATTATTTTACTCCGAGATTATGTGTGGAATCACTATTAATTTGCTTATGTCATAATTTCCACTCCCCTTTACTGTGGATATAATTTTGATACACATAATCACTCCATTGATAATTTCTCAATTAATCGATATGAATTTGATAAGAGTAATTTTAACTCATTCTCCATTTGTTGAGTTAAACATTCAATTCATTGGTGTTGTATTTACAAGATTATGTGTGAATGTCCTTTGATTGTTTTACACTAAATATCCAATCATATTTAGTGTATTTATATTTTCCACACATAATTATGTCGTTGATTTATCCTTAACCTAAGGATATGGTCTTTATAAGAGAATTCATCTCAATTTTCATTCCATTGAGACTTCTTTGTTGTTATACACCAAATCACTTTTATATGGTGTATATAATGTACTTTGACATAGTATATCATGAATCCCTTTATTATCATGATTTTACAAAGTTTTGATTAACTCAATTATTTGTATTCATGTGACTATATTTTGGTTAGAATCTCTAACTAAAATACCATTTTTAAATGTTTTAAAGACTTATTCATCTAAATCTTTCTCATTAATGTCCATGTTTTAAAAATGGTTTTAAGAATTTATTTATATGGACATTAAAGTTTTAAAATTAAAACTCCTTTTAAAAAGGTTCAAAGTTGTATGGGACACTTTGATTCAAAAATCTATTTTTAAATGGCTTCTTGACAAATAGTGTGACTTTCAAATGTTTTCAAGGAAAAGGGGTATATTTCTCTCAAATAGTTTTGAGAATTATTTTCATCTATGTCAACATCCTTAATTATTCGTGATTGAGGATAATGTGATACAATACAATCTTCCATATTGTATCAAATGAGATATGTTTGACTATGGATGTGCTATTTTTATACCATTCATGGTTTGTGGTTAAAGTTTTGACATTTCGAATGCTAGTTTTAATACGAATGTTTATGTTATGTTTAAAAATGTTCATATGAGGAATGTATTGGACTTAATAAGTGATGGGTGGAGCCTTCTATAGCTCCTCGATGCATCGGTAGGTCTCATAAGACAAACTAGTGTCTTCGCACAAGGCCATGGAAAAATCTTATTTGAAGTCTTGGAACGAGGCCTTGGATATGTGGTTATGATAGTCTGGCATTATGCATTCCATCCTTATGAAAGTGGTCATTGATATTTCATGTGATCATTCGACTAGTAGAATATCCATGTAAGTAAGTAAATGACATTATTTTATTTTAACATTGCCATTTTATTCTGAAGTTCAAGTTTAAAAGGCTTTTGTTTTAGTTATAAACTGCCTTAAGTGTTTATGCTTATCTATGAAAGCTTCTGCTATAATGTTATCCTTACTGAGCATCTGAGCTCACCCCTTTCAATGTTTTATTTTTCCCAGGATTGTGAAGAAGTAATTTATTAATTTCATGCAGGGATATTATGAGGGGATATGATTACAGGATGTTGTTGTAGTGTTTTTTACCTTATGATGTAATGTAAGACTTATGAATATATCTAGTGTTTCCAAGACTACTAAACTAATCGGTCTTTAGAGACTTGATCCTTTGTGATCATAACAATGTTATGTAATAATGCACCGACTCTGGGTATCTAGGTTTGGGGTGTTACAGTTGGTATCAGAGAAAGTTTAGTACAAACCTTGGATGCTAGATTTAGATAAACTCTGATTACAGTATGTAGACCTAAGATGAACTTTGAGGATTAGTATAGAAGAACTTCCTAGAATTTTGGTATTGTAGAGATTTTGTGAGTTTTCCGAGCAATACAACCCTGTCTAGATACGAGCAGGTAGAGGCAGCTCTGGCACAGATGTACCTAGGGGTAAAACCCGAAAACACCGCTTTGAGCTAGAATCGAACGGGAACTGGTGCACAACAACGGGCTTTGCTGCACTCTTTGTTACGACACTCCCGGGGGATATGCTTAGGATAATTTACATTTTCTTTACAAACTGTTTGAAAGTATTATATATATAAGATGAGAGTAAATGACTTTGGTTAATCCTAATCTGTTTTAAATTGAGAATATGGTGACATGTTAATCTCTAAATGATTGTATGACTACTATTACTCATAGAATGCTTTCTGGTTTTAGTCAATGGCTAGATTCCAAGAAAGTCATAGTGAGTTTGTGAATTATGTACAAGGTGGGAACGATGGTGGAAATGAGAAACAAAATGGAATGTTGATAGGCGTAAAAGATATAGTCTTTATGCCAAATCAATTTTTCAAAAATATGATCAACAATATATATATTAACCAATTACCGGACTCAACAAAGAAGAGAAAGGTGATGAATGATAAGAGCTCCAGTAGTGGAGACCATGGAGAATGAAATCCTCAATATCCATCATGCAGGAAATGTGGAAGGAGACACCCCGGAAAGTGTCTTAATGGGACAAAGAAATGCTTTACCTGCGGGAAGGAAGGACATAAAGTGAATAATTTCTGAAGAAAAATGAAGAGTACTATGGAAGAAGATAAAAATGGTCCCAAGAATCCATTTACAGTCATTTTCTGTAAATGTAGGGGACCTGACCATTACCCGAGTGAATGTCATATTCTATAAGATATTTTCGTGGTCAAAGAAGAAGCTATGTGGAAATAAATGGTTGGATAAATGTTTAAAAATTATTACTGATCCTTGTTGAAGGGTTTACTTTAGAATATTTTTCTCTTGTATTTGTAACCCAAACGTTTTCCATGTGAGAATTATATTTATGGAAGAATTATCTTTTCTCTTGTGGATATAGTTATAAATAACCATTTGGGTTTATATGATCATTGGGTTTGAGGAAATTAAAAATTATTATAATTTGGGATGAAAATGAAAGGTATGATATAAAATTTGTGGTTAAATTATGTTATGGTTATTTTGAGGAATTGATCTCATTTTGGTAATGTTATAAAATATTGTTTTTTAAAAAGGACAACACATAGACCGTGTGACAACCTCTCATGTCGGACAAAGCTGTGGGAATCAAACCCACATCCAAAGTGCGATTGAGATTTATCGCCTACCACTGGACTACGTGAAGGCCCTGGTTAGTGTGACTATTATTTTCAGTTAAATAATTTTATTGATCAATAATAATTTAATTTGGGATCTTTTGTCTTATCAAATGAATACCCTTAGTATAGGAAAACGATTTGGTGATTAAGTGATAAATGTTATTTTGGAAGTTGTTCGCTTTGGTGTGATCACTATATGCCCAAGGAAAATAGAATAGTATGGGATCTCATTTGAGGAGTAATGGTGATTTTTTACCTATGATTTTATTATGGATTTATTGTGATTTGGGTTGTTTATGGAAATGATTAGGTTAATTACTTTTAAGTATGCGACTTTAAGAGTAATTAATGACATTTGGAGATACAATTTAACGTGGAAGACTACATTCATAATATGTTTTGGTTTTCAATATTAGTTTTGATTATATTGAAGGATTTTAAGGACAATTGATTATTGAATGGTATTTATTTAACATTGGGGTATTGTTGGTTTAATTTTGGAAATTATGATTAGTGTTTATTTCTCTCAAGGAATATCCTTTTGGGGGATCATTAGATCTTGTACTAACCATTTTGGTTTTGAGTAATCTCTAAAGTCAATGTAAATATATAGTTCATCCTGCATAGATCATGTAATTCTATAGAAGATTATTCTAGATCTTCCAGTGTGACCAAGTCTTCTTGAATACTCATCATTTTAAAAAAAATTATTTAGTGTTGGAAATTTATTAAAGAATGAAACTCTACCTAAAATGTAAGTATATATCTTTATATTCTTAGTCAATATCATAAATGAATGTAACCTAAAACAAAAAAAATGTTGTCCGTTTACTTTCCTACTATGAGACTAATGGTAGTTTGTCCCAACACAAGTTTGTGGTTTTCTTATTGTTAACTTTCTCCTAGTCATGATTTCTATCCCACTCCATCAGAACTTGACACTTAGTTTATCATCCATATCCATGTTATCCTACATGGAATCCGAGTATGGGTTATCTTGGTTGAAATTTATACCTCTCTTTCCTTCTTTTAAAGTGATAGTTTTATTGACTCTTTTTCCGATGTGGGACTTTCCATTATATTCCCAAGCACAATTTTAAAAATTGCGAGGACGCAATTTATTGATGGAGGGGAGAATGTAACACCCCAAGCTTCCACTGTACGTTTCCCTTCGAATAATGCAATGGCGTGCATTGTACGTAACTTCGAGATTCTAACACACCACGACCAATCAAACTAGCCGTTATGAATAGTAATACCTACATTTTGAAATTTTTTAAATTCTATCTCACAAAATGGACATCATTTTTGGATTCAGAATATCAAATTTATCCTAGGGTGAAATTTTAGAACTTTTTGGATAACACTTATATTTTGATGAATAGTGAACATTAAAAAATTTCAAATAAAAACAACTTTTTAAATCAAAATAATTTATAGTGATAAATTATATTATTGAGTGGTTTTAATGTATAATTAGAATATATTTTTACCATTTTATCCAATGGTGTTCATTATAATTAATTTCACTTTGAAATTGGACCTAAACAATTGTCAATCGTTTGATATATATAGTTTCTTAAAAACATGCTATTTGTTGTGACAACGAGAATTAATTATAAAATTAATTAATGAAACTTATATGTTTGGAATTTTGTAAAATAGACATCATTTTTGAATTCGGGATATCAATTATAGCTTACAGTGAAATTTTGGCATTGTTCTGAAAAACTTCAATTTTTTATGAATAGTGAAACTACTAAGTGGTAGTTAAAAAACTGAATTTTTTATAAAACGTAATTTTACGGTTTTTGTGAATGGAATTTCGAAAATCTGAGAGACACGGTAAATATCAAGAAGTAAAATGTGGTTCAATAAGATGAAAATAATTTTTGGTGAATAGTAACTTTTTTACTTTTATTTACCACGGTTAAAAGTAAATAGGGTAATTAAGGGTAAAAATGATATTAGTATTACCCTAACACATGTCCTAATTCTATTGGACAAGTGTATCTCGAACCAAATCAACCTTAGGAATAATATATTATCATTTAGGTCCACTTGGATTAGATTAGAACATTTATTATTATTTAATTCAAAGAAGAGTTAAAAGAGTTAAAATCAATGTTTATTTACTAAAACATTTTTAATATAAGGTTATCCATAAGATAAATTTGATTGTAAATATTCATTAAAACGCTAATAATATTTCCTATATAATAATATTTTATTTATAATTTTTAGACATTATATAATTTAATTTATTTATGACACAACAATGATGCAGTAATTACCATAATAGTGAAAAATTAGAATAATTGATATTATAAATACCCAAATAAAGATCATTTGAGGCTTTTTATGAATTACACTAATTTTATAGGATAATATGACATATTAGTATTGATTTAATTTACTTTCTTGGAAGTAATAATTCTGTTATGAGTTTCACAAAAATAAACTATTGAATAGTGTCAAAATTTACAAAAAAGAGTTTTTAAAACAAATATTATATTATTAATAGATTTTAAATTCCTAAAAATCTAAGGTTCGGACAAGAGACTTATATCATGATAGGTATATCATTAATGGATCACTTGGGGGTCTCTTGGATGTATATAGTATGTTTATTAACTATATAATATAAAGATACAAAGTGACATGGTAAATGTCAAACTAATTAACTAAGAGTTAAAACAAAAAGATAAGGTTAATATAGTGACCCAAACCTATCTAAATTATATTGGCTGAATGGATTGCGACCTCAACCCACCTTAACCTTTTCATGATAAACTTTTGAGCCATTATAAATCGAATATGAATTTATTATAAAATAATATTTCTAGCTTTTCCAAAGGTGCCCCTCACCCCTCTTATAAAAGGGCACTCTTACTTCTCATTTCTTCACACCATCAAAGCCTTTTGGTTCGGCCAAACTCTACCAAAATACTCTCCCAACTTCCCTCACTACAACCTGGAGGCCTTAGTTTGATCCTAAAGCCAACCTAAGGATCCATTTTGATCAAATAGAAAGGAAGAATCCGAAGAAGAGATAATGTTTTCACCACCCCCTTTCAAGTTCCTTTCTTCTTCCACTTCTTCTTTCTTTGTTATTACCATAATAAAATAATAACTCTAGTATCATATATATACTATGATGTTATTATAAATATGATACAACCATATTCATTATTCTATCCACCATTTTAATAACATGTCACCATAGGTGCGTACGTACGGTTTACCGTCTCAACGTCGTGGTGTAATTGTTATTCAATATATTATTATTTGGGTGGGTATAATAATGATGTGTAACTCATGAAAATAATAAATATAACATGATAATTATTATTTATATATGATATACCATCTAATTATATATTATTTTAGTTTCAAAAGAATGATATTGTCGCTCGTGCGTACGTACGGACTATCGTCTCCACGAACGCGATGAGATTCATTCACTATCGTATTCACTAATGTATAATTATCATTTAATGATTTGAAAATAATGTTTATGGACTGGATATAATTTTGGATATGAATAAGATACAACCTATCAATGACAAACATGGCTTACGTAACAAACATATAAAGAAAAATGAGTAAGTTAACACCCAAAATTACGATAATACAAAGATATTATTAACAAATAAATGTTAAAAAAACATATATGATATCATATTAATGTAAATGATTCTTTTATAATTCAATAAAAATTATTTCACCATTATACAGGAGGTTAACCTACTATCTACCAAGTAAAAAGTACAAAGTAAGGGTTTTCTTAACTTGCTCTTAATTTCATGAGAATTCCATTGTTCACCACTTAATTATTGCATGTGGTGTATGTGTACTGACCATGGTTGTATTCATTGTGTAATATAATTTAATTCATGTATATTTATATCATCATTGTATGATCCTTATTTCAAGGGTGTATGTTTCGTAAGTTACCAAATTAATAAGGGAATTTGATATTCCAATTTCCATTTATTCAGCTTTACGCAAACATCATTGATTATTTTACTCCGAGATTATGTGTGGAATCACTATTAATTTTCTTATTTCATAATTTCCACTACTTTTTCCTGTGGATATAATTTTGACACACATAATCACTCCATTGATAATTTCTCAAGTCATCGATATGAATTTGATAAGAGTAATTTTAACTCATTCTCTATTTGTTGAGTTAAACCTCCAATTCATTGGTGTTGTTTTTACAAGATTATGTGTTAATGTCCTTTGATTGTTTTTCACTAAGTATCCAATTATATTTAGTGTATTTATATTTGTCACACATAATTATGTCGTTGATTTATCCTTAACCTAAGGATATGGTCTTTATAAGAGAATTCATCTCAATTTACATTCCATTGAGTCTTCTTTGTTGTTATACACCAAATCACTTTTATATGGTGTATATAATGTACTTTGACATAGTATATCATGAATCCATTTATTCTCATGATATTACAATGTTTTTATTACCTCAATTATTTGTATTCATGTGTCTCTCTTTTGGTTATAATCAATAACTAAAATCCCATTTTTAAATGTTTTAATGACTAATTCATCTAAATCTTTCTCATTAATGTCCATGTTTTTAAAATGGTTTTAAGAATATATTTATATGGACATTAATGTATTAAAATTAAAACTCCTTTTAAAAAGTTTCAATGTTCTATGGGACACTTTGATTCAAAAATATATTTTCGAATGGCTTCTTGACAAATAGTGTGACTTTTAAATGTTTTCAAGGAAAAGTGGGATATTTCTCTCAAATAGTTTTGATAATTATTTTCATCTATGTCAACATCCTTAATTATTCTTGATTGAGGATAATGTGATACAATACAATCTTCCATATTGTTTCAAATGAGTTATGTTTGACTATGGATGTGCTATTTTTATACCATTCATGGTTTGTGGTTAAAGTATTGACATTTCATATGCTAGTTTTAATACAAATGTTTATGTTATGTTTAAACCTGTTCATATGAGGAATGCATTGGACTTAATAAGTGACAGGTGGAGCCCTCTATAGCTCCTCGATGCATCGGTAGGTCTCATGAGACAAACTAGTGTCTTGGAACAAGGGCTTGGCAAATTCTTATTTGTAGTCTTGGCAGGAGGCCTTGGCTATGTGGTTATGATAGTCTGGAATTATGCATTCCATCATTATGAAAGTGGTTATTGATATTGTATGTGATTATTCGACTAGTAGAATATCCATGTGAGTAAGTAAATGGAATTATTTTATTTTATCTTAGCCATTTTATTCTGAAGTTCAAGTTTAAAAGGCTTTTGTTATAGTTATAAACTGCCTTAAGTGCTTATGCTTATCTATGAAAGCTTCAGCTATAATGTTATCTTTACTGAACATCTGAGCTCAACCCATTCAATGTTTTATTTTTCCCAGGATTATGAAGAAGTTATTTATGAATGACCTGTAGGGATAATATGAGGGGATATGAAGACAAGATGTTGTTGTAGTTTTTTTACCTTATGATGTAATGTAAGGCTTATGAATACATCTAGTGTTTCCAAGACTACTAAACTAATTGGTCTTTTGAGACTTGATCCTTTGTGATCATGCCAATGTTATGTAATAATGCACCGACTCTGGGTATCTAGGCTCGGGGCGTTACAATCGAAGAAGGTCTTGATTGCGTGTAATGAAAGCTAAGTCAAGGCTACGTGTAGTGAAATTTCCATTTGGTGTTGCGTATAATATATTAAAAATTTATTTCATTTATTTATTGAACAAAATCTATACTTAATTTTGCGTAGGATCATTTCAAAAAAACGAACATGAAATTGTGTGTAACACGAGCCAACAATAGTGTTTCATATACTGCAAGTTAATACGGTGTTTCGTATAGCGCAAGTTAATCTTGGTGTAGCATACAATAGAAGATATGAAAGAAATTAAAAAGAATATATCTTATAAAATCTCGGGGTGTTACATTTTCCATCTCATGCATCATAAAAGAACATGTTCGAAATCACATGCGATTAATTTTGAAATCCCATTTAGGATGCAATACTTGTAGCATGCTATTGTTATAGATAATATGAAATTTATATCTAATATCATGATATATTTTTTGTAGTGTATATACAATTTATTCCATCATGCAGGTCATAAGGTGTATGGGACATGATATACAATGAGGTAAGTAACCTTTAATATTTAATTATTAAAGTGAATTTGATATTTATTCAATTAATGGGAACCATATTTTTGGATCATTAGGTGTTATTGGCCATCATGGATTCGAATATTGTTGTTCCATTGGTTTAAAATTTTTAATAATTGAATTATGGAAATTGAATGTGAAATGAATGTGAATTTAACTAAAAATTAAATAAATTACATGAAATGATGAACAAAGACTTGACATAGATCATACTTTTGAGTGGGAACGTGGTAGTGTCTCTAGTAGTTTATGGTTACCATTTATTTAAATTCTTATATTTTGGAGTTGTCTAGGGTACATAACTTAGTTTTATGGGGGATTTTACATGTGCTGTATTTTTGAGCTATGATCATTACTCTAAGTCATTTATGAATAAGTTTCTTGGATTTGTAGATGCATCACACCAACATGGACTCCAATAATAGGACAAGAGGGATGTGAAGACCACACTCTAGAGGAGGTGGGTTATGTGATACATGTTGATCCTCATTTTTTTCAAACTATGGCTCTAACAGTTTTTCTGGAAATATGCGTCGAGAAATAGTTTAGAAGGCCACATTCTTAAAGAGTACATAATTTTACGTTATGTCAAGAATGTAAATTTAATCAAAATTTAGGAAATTTTATGTTTTATATTATAGGTAATTTTTCCATATCTCATACATACCAACACCATAAAGTACAAAATCGAAACTTTTAACCGGCATCCATTTCTGAAATCATATAAAAATATTTAATAAAAGATTGTTTCATTTAACATAAAATTTTTCATCACATCCAACAATAATTAATTCTTTTTCTTACACATACTTATAACTTTAAAAAACAATTTATATTCAAATAAATATTAATAAGGGACAAAATGATGGAATCAAAACATTTTTCTATGAATACAATAATCCCATGAAAACAATTTTACAATGTTATACATTCCACTGAAATAAATATGATATTAATCTTACCTAATAAAATCATATGATTCTAGTAAACCACTATAGATTCCATGAATCAAAATGGTAACTTATATAATCCATATAATTATTACATTGTATATTTCATATATTCTTAGGGATTTACCTTCATGGTTATGTTTGTAATACCCACCAAAGAATATTCCAATAAATCACTTAAGAGAAAACCATCATTTTAACTCCATCTCCTTAACCAATGAATTATATAGATATCAATACATCTCTTACCCTTGGTTTATTATGAATCCAACCATTTTAGATACAATTCCCCAGAACCAACACATAATAACAACAAATAAAATGACCCCAAATGAAATATAACATTCCATATTGAAATCACATTTCATTTTTTCAATACCACAGAGTCATAAATGTATAAAAAACTATATTAAAATAAAATGTTAATAATATAATGGAATCATAAAAATTTAAGGTGAAATAAAATCTAGAACATATATTCAAGTCATGTACATTTAAAACATGCCATTGGCTTTTTTAATTATAAAAGATTCACTAACTTTTGATGTGGGTTTTAAAATAAAGTCCCTTACCTTGATTCTATATCATTACATACAATATTCATATTCATTAATAATTTATATTGATTAATTATTTACATTTCTGATAAACTATTTAATTGGTATTATTCCTTTTATATGACATATTATCATGTTATAACAACTAATTGATTATTTATGTCCATAATGGGTACATGTTCGATATTCAGTATTGGAGTTCAAAATGAATTTGAAATGATTTCTATAGTCAAAATGGTCATTATTATATCATATCCATAAGAATATTCTTCATAGAATTATAAGTCTTATAAATTATTTATGGTTTTAAATCAAAAAAATTATTTATGTTTAGGAAAAATGAACTATGTTATAATCATGGAGATGGTAGGCGGTACGTACGCATGAGTAATGGTTCACTTTTTTCATTTATCATATATGAAATTATAGTATTTACTATTTTATATTTATAGGTTTATAATAATATTATAAATATCCCACTAATAGTTCATATATTCATAAATATATTATCCATGTGATATGCTGATGAAAACAAATCTCAATTCTTCTTGGAGGTGATAGTTCAATCATGCGCATAAATGATATTATCATTTTTATGTGAATGTAAAGGTAAGAAAATAATTGATATATAATTATTTCATAATGATAAATATTCCATGAATATAGTATATAAATATTAATATGACCATTATAAATAGTCTTGAGAGACAGTAATAGCAAATGATTTATTTCTGTTTGTTAGATGATAGTCCACATTACACATGAATAAATAAATAATTTCAAATATTAAATAATTGTATATAAATCTAGGTGATTATATTAACATAACAACATATCTAAAAATTTGGATACTTTTGTTAGTATTTAATTATTATTGATGGACATTTGAAGGAATTGGACAAATAAGCAAAAAAAATACAGAAAAACTAATCATTTAATTCAAAAAATATCCTTTAATTAGCTACTTATTACCACTAATTATTGTGTTATGCAAAATATAAGGCCTATAGAATATGGGGAGAGATTATAGGAAGGTAATTTCGATGATCATGGCAGAGAAAATATGTTTTGAGGTGTGGAAATTAGAGAATAATATGTTCCCTTTTATTGAAGAGGGGAGGAGCACTCATGGAAATATTTAAAGTACTAAATTAATATAAATTAATATTAAAAATAAAATGTTACCAAATTGATTTATTTGTAATATATGATTTTTTAAGACATAATAAAACCATCCAATTAAATTTATATAATTAGTTATTATTTTTTAATCGTTATATTTTTCGTCAAAATATATTGTATCCATTTTAACTCATTCCAATATATCTTGTAATTTAACCAATGAGAATAAATATAATTAATAAAACAAGGATAAAGAGTAATAATTAAGTCATAAATTAAATTATAAAACATATAACACCAATTTTTCTATATATTAGATTTATATAAAATATGTGTCCTTTAATAAAAGATTTTATATTTTAAAATATCAGTAGTGTGAAATTTAACACTCTTAAGTGCTTTAATTTTTAAAAACATCTCAAAACATTTATATATTTAATAAAGTCCCATTAACACGTTCTTAATATGCCAATGTTGTAAAAAAATCCATCGATGACATCAATAATTTGAAATTAAATTTATTTTATCATTTTTAATATCAGTTATTTGAAACTTCCATTAACTAAGCAATTACAACATTATAAGTGTATCAACATTTAAATTAATTATTTCCTCCCCTAAAATTCTATATAAATTCCAATTATGTTTGAAAATTCTTTACGATTATTTTTAATATTTATAGATTAATATATCTTTTTTATAGCAACATATAAAATGGATTTTTCTTTTTAAAAACAAGGGTGTGAAAAAAATTTCTTCTACTTGAATATACTATTTTAAATGTGTTACTCATACCCAAGTTGATTCCAAGGGATAAATCATAGAACCAAGGATTTTGTTGTTAAATAAACACTTATCTATTTAAAATAGGACATTTATATTATTAATTTAAATTATTTATAATATTATATTTACCTATAATAACCTGATTTTTATTTTACAATGGAAATAAAAATAATTACTAAGGTTGTTATTGATATTTTTCAAAGATTATGTTCATAGTATTACACAATAATTATAATAATAAAAACAACCGTGTATGTCCTTTTTTAAAAATTCAAAAAAATAAGTGGCTAAAATTAATTAAAAGTATTCCCATTGACAGACTAAGAATTATGATATTTAATGTAAGAATAATAAAAGGTCCACAATGATTTTATATCCAATTTCAATGTGAAATTTATTCCAATGGTAAACATTTTTTTAAAAAAATTATCTAATTTCACTTTAAAAACAAATAGTAGGATTATATATATATATAAATCAATTTGGTGAAAAATTAATACTGAATTAAAATGAATTATTTTTCAAAAATAATAAAATATTAATCTTATCATAAAATAACCTAAAAATCATCCAAAGAAATTTTTTATACTTTGAATTCACATAAAATGTTTATTTTGTAAAATAGATATTATAAAAGTGTAAATCATTTTTTTAATATGGCTTCTCCATCAAATGATAGTACACCACATTTTTTAGTAAATTTTTTTAACCAAAAAATGGGACTTATCTTATATTATATTGAACACATTGACTAATTTATTTTATATGTAAATAATAAATATGAAAATGAATTATTCTATCATTTCATGGGTTTTTATATTTTCCCCCATTTATAATTTGCATCCTTTTATTTTTTTCACTTACTAAATAACTGAGGATACCATTACTTCATAGATTTTTCAGATTCCCATTATACCACATAGACCATATGTTTTTTCCACAATTATATAACCTATTAAATCTACATATTCTGCAACAAATTATCCTACATCATAGGAACCTAGATTTTATAATTTTTTATAAGAAAGATTATTTACCAAGTGAACTACTTCTGGAAAAAAATATTAGATGGATCTAGTATATACTTTCTTAACATAGAAACATGAAAAATAATTGTGTACATAAGATTAACATGAAGGTAATTCCACTCAGAATGAATCCAACTGAACAATCTCTATGATTTCAAATTGTCTAATTAAATGTGTACTTAGCCAGCCCTTATTACCAAAATGCATCCAACTTTTCCATAGAGAAAACCTTAAAGAACAAAATGGTCACCCACCTTAATAGAAAGAATCCTACTCAAATTATTTAAATAACAAACTAGAATTCATTGAGCTGCTATAATCTGTCACTAAATAAACTAAAAATTATATGTTGTTAACTCTATTGTCTCTAGTCCCATTTATTTATTTTTCCAAAAATAATCCATAAAAACTATATTTTGACAACAGATTCCATATAATTCCGATAACATTTCAAATTTTAATCTAAAATGAAAACTATTATAATAAAAATACTCAACCATAGGATGTGGGCGATCCCAACAACCCTGGAAATCCATTAAACATTTTTGTAGCATATCCTACAAGAAATGATTTTTTCCTTCTTTCATCCCATCTGAATGATGATGAAAAGATTTACTGAAATTTATAATTGTATGCAATGTCTTTTGAAGGAATTTACATAATTTAGACACGAACTTGTATTCATGATTAGATACATTAGAGATAGGATCACTGGGTAACCTGACTATTTATTTCAGATACATATGATAAATTTTCTTTAAAGGGATAATGCATCAAATATTATAAAAATCAAGAGATTTAGTCAATCAATCAATAATGGACTAGATCACATTGTTACCTCTAAGAAGTATTATGTAATTCCACATCAATGTCCATTAATATATTTTCCAATTTCTACTTTGGAACTGGAAAATACTGAAAAAACTCTATCAAAACTGGAATTATTATTTAATTTTTTACTATGTCAAACATATCAGGGTGAAGTCTACAATTTCTCAATTCATGTTAACCCACAATTATTACAATCTAAGGTCTCTATAAATAATAGTGAATCCAGTATTAACTAAAAATGGAGAACTATACACAACACATAACAAATCTTTCATCAAATGTGAATCTCAAGGCACACATAATATCTTCCAAAATCACAAAACGCAATCTTTATCAATATTAAATAAAGGAAACATACCCCTCTGAAGAAATTATACCTTCTCTCTCAAATCGCAGTCTTCCTTCTTTGTAGTCTTAATAATTTATGATACCAATGATTTCACTGAAACCTAAATCAAAACAATGAAATTTCCTACTCCAAATACTTCCAAACTGAAATTCACCAAATAATTAACCAGAGATTCATTTTCCAAATATAACATGGCTAATGTAACACTACTTTTTTAGCTCAAATAAACATTGACATTAATTGTATTTTTGGGATGGTAATGAATTCTGAAAAAATATTAATTTTTTAGTTACAAACATAATCATTTTATCATGTTCAATACATTTTATTTCAATATATATTTAAAAATATTGTTAAAATACTTATTCCATGCATTAATCCATAAAATTATTCCAAGATCAATTTAATGCAAAAAAAGAAATTTTGAAAACATCTATTTGGTAATTTAGCTCAATGGTATCCAATTGAAGTGATGCGTAAGAAATTACCGTATCATAATATATTTGGAAACAACCTATCCCTTTTAACGATGTATCTATGTACTTGAAAAATCCACCATTTCTATGTGGATTGGAAAAAACTTGAACATTCAACATTCCCTTACTCAATTCATACTTAAAATCATCACGTTATTTTTTCTAGATAAAAATAACACATTTTTTAGTTAAATTAGTTCAGGAACTAGATAACAATGATTTTTTTAAGAAATCCATTTTTAATAGACTGTTAAACTAGGAAATATAATATTATGTGTGACATTGGTAGGTCATTTACACTCATCAACAACATTTCTTAGAAGGGTAAAAACTTATTCCATAATTTGAAACAATGTTACCAAAGAATGTAATTCACTGAAACCAAAATTCACATGTTTTGTATATCCCATATAGTTATTTTTCATATATGTTTTCCAAAACAACCGTTATATGTTATTCATATTCCTCTTTACTTTTATAGAATAGAAATAAATAATTAATAAACATGATAAAAAACATATTCATAAAGTCATGAAATATTTTATTCGAAAGATACATTAAGACGGAAGGAGCATTAGTTTACACAAAAGGTGTAAGTAAAAGTTCATAATGCTCAAATACTGGCTGAAGCAAAATATCCAGAATTTCATATTCATTTTCTTTCAACTAATGGTCCACCTACATTAGATCGATCTTCTAACACAATTGTGATACCTAGAGCTGACACCACTTCGATTAATGGACCAATATGTAATGAATGAGTTATGAATGATTTCACCTCAATTTTCTTTCTATAGTTTTTATGCTTCCCATCATTTGGGTTCATCTTCAGGAAATTTCTTTTCATACTATCACATGTCCTATCATTTAATACATTTCACAACTAGTATTTTGTATTTTGACTTCTAAATATGATAATATTTTTCATTCTAGTTATAATCATTATTGTATAGACCCAAATTTTTTCAATGGAAATTCCCTTCTTATAATTACTTTAATAAATAACATGAAAACACAACATAATGATCTACTAAGTGATAAGTGACCATTAAACATAAGTTTGTCACTTTTTTGTTTGGAATTTTGAATATCTGACATACTCGGTTGTGTTCAAGATGATTTTAGGAGTCTAATAAAGAAAATATGGTGAATAGTAGCTTACCCTTATGAATATTAACATACCCTTATAAATAGTAATATGCCCCTTATGAATAGTAAATCACCCAACATAATAGTAACCATACCCATGAATAATTAAATAAAATTCATACATCTTAGAAAGTGACAATTTGACCTTAATAAACATTTCAGTAGTTTGTAAGTCATAAATAATTAATTATAATTAATTATTTAATTTAAAAGAAAAATTATTTTCTTAAAATGTGTTCACTAATTATCATATCAATGTCTTATAGTTTTTATATAGTTTTATAAGACCCTATGAAATTTTTGAAAGAACTACAAAATCAATTTTAATTTTATACACTATTTTTTAAGAAAATTATGTTTTTAATTAAATATTAAATTAACAATATTTAGAGAAATGTTATTGAAAAATGGTATTTATTTTATAATTCTACACATCAAAAAATGTTAGGGGTAATTTTTTGGGATTTTTCAGAAGTAATCTAATTTTTGATGAATAGTGAAATACCATAATTGACAAAAATAAGCTAAATAAACTAATTATAGAGTCAGCTGTGATGTTCTAATGATGTAAGACCACTTGTTTCGGGATCACATGATAAAATTAATATTCTTGGTAATTACAGACTCACAATTCCTTGTCTTAGGGAAAATTAATAAACCAATTAATTTTGTATTAAAGAAACCCATTTCCCCTCCCCTATAAAAAACACCCTTCACAACCTCATTTCCTCACACCTCTCAAGCTCCAAGACTTCAGTAAAATCTGCCCTAACATCCTCCCTAGCCCCTCCCCAATGATCAAGAGCTTCTGGTCTCATAAAAAGACCATGACTAGCTACTTTATGGAGGATCTCAAGAGAAATATTGAAGAGGTAATTTCTCTCCCTCTTCTCCATTATTTCCCTTTCAAGTTCATGTTCGTTTCTTGATCTCTCCCCATCTATCTTAATAAAAATGGAATTTTAACTCTAGTATTATACATGTTTTGGAATGTTATGATGCAAATGGTATATTATATCATCCAACCCCTTTTCCCTTTTCCTTTTTTTATTAAAGAGAACATTATTTGTGAGGTGTTAATTTATCAACTTCACGAATGAAAAGTTTTATTCTTCCATTTATACCTTCAATATGTGGTCATGAAACCATTTTCATGGTTTAACCAGAACATGTTTTATGTATTATATCCTATTTAAAGTTCTGGAACTATCTTATGACGATATTTCTAGTGATAAAATAAAACAATTTCATTATGATTGAAAAAAAAGCTAAAATTTACCCAAACAATCATCTTTTAATTCTTATCTAATGATACATCCACATGGATATAATAAAATTAATTACAAGATCCTTCAAACTCCTATAATAACATTTGTAACATGTAATATCCATTCTAGATGTTTACCTATGTTCTACCCAAACATAAATTTAAGAATATAAGTGAACAACTCAAGAAAACCATTAAAAATATTCTCCAAAAATGTTTCGAAACAATATTACTCATCCAAAGGCACATAAAATCACTTAATGGTACATTAATTAACCATATTAATGTACACATGGTTCTGTATTTCTAATTAATTAATATAATGTCATTATACAGGACATTATAGAGAAGGAAGTATTCAGATTTAAGGTAAGGAGAAATCTCGAACCTAATTTTCCTTCTTTAGGTTCTCCCACTTTCACTCCATTTTGATATGGTTACTGAAAAAAATAATTTTTTCATCATTGTCTTTACTTTTTTGGGATATAATGTTTTCCACTATTGTGTGTTTCAAGCAAAATATTTTCCAAAATAACTCTTCATTTAAGAACTCAACTTTTACTTCTCATTCAAGACTGATGGTTCTTGTACCATGTATGTTATTCCCTCTTTCTTTTGGGAACCCAATTTTTTATGAATGTTTTATTATTAGAATAATCAAATTCCATTACATGGGTTAGTTATGTTCATTTTTTTGGTATATGTTCTATGTGGAAAGTATGATGATGATAATGTTATGATGTGATGGGTGCGCCAAGAATTGTATTGCGAAATATGAATGTTTGAATGTGACAGGTGCGCCCGGAAGTATACAGAGCTCCAATTCATTGGGTAAAGTAATGAATCTCATGATTAAATGATAATTTATGTGGAAAATATTCTATCTTTGTTCACCATTATGTGTGGTAGTTAACCATTAAGGCATGATGTTTCATTTTTATGCATTGCCACATTTCAAGTCTTATATTTATGCTTCCTCTCATGATCTTTTTCCCATGTTATGATAATGCTCACCCATGATATATTATTCTTATCTATCCACGTAATGGGATTCTAGATCACCCCTTATGATGTATATCCCGAGGTTTCTACATGTACTAAGGAGAGTACAAGTGTCAATAAGAATCTAGATAATAAGAAATTAAATAAATGTTTAGGCTTGATGTTGTAATTGTGATGTATTGTCCTAGTTTTCCCATGACACTAAAACATTGGATCCACTATGTGTAATACTATTATGTTGTTTATCTTTAAAATTATGCAATACTAATTTATGAAATTGAAGGGTTGAAATAGTTGGTATCAGAGGAAAGGTTTAGTTAATTTGGGCATTAGGACTAGTGAACCCTAGAGAAGACCTCTAATATGAGACTACATAGAAATATGCACAGAAGAGTATAAACATATGGATCCCATATGATATGCTTTTATTATAAATTTTTCAAATGAATAATTTATATATTCATGACTTGTTTACTTATGTTTTGTTCTATCGTTTTCTATTCTAGAAAATGGTGGGAACCAGGAGAAATTAGGCCAACAACCCGTGCGAGGGCCAACGCAACGATTGCCTAAATAACATCCCCAATGATTTGGGAGATAGTGTTCAGAACGTCAGGGTGATGCTTACCCAATTATAGAAGGTTATGATCAATAACCATAATAATGAGGAATTTCCTCTTAAACCAAATAGGGAGCAACTAGCTATCGAATGTTTTATGCAGCAACAACCACCGACGTTTAGTGGATCTTCCGATCCACATGTTGCGAAACAGTGGGAAAACTCCATAGAGATGATCTTTTATGTGCTTCACTGTTCTGAGAAGGAGAAGGTGACCCTAGATGTTTATTTTCGAGATGGAGAATCCAATCAATGGTAGGATTTTATTTAGAACACCAAACTGAGGGAGGAAATTGAAGAGATCGAATGGGAAGACATTTTGATAATGTTTCTTAACAAGTATTCCCCAAGAACTCTTTTCACAATGATAGAGAGAGAATTCATAGAGCTCAAACAAAAATAAGGAGAATCTATCACAACCTATGAAATGAATTTCAAAAGGCATGGAAGGTATTCTTCGGGTTTTGTTATCAACAATGATAGAAAAATTGATAGATACATTAGTGGATTAAAATCACACCTTTGAATGGCTCTTTAAATTCGAGACGTTGGGAGTTATGAAGAATTTGTTCGATGTGCCCTGAATGTGGAGATGGAGTTTGGAGAATAGTTCCATGTCTATGGGGATAAGAAAGAAAATATGGTGTTTTATGCTGGAGGATCTAATGATAAAAGTGGGAAGAAAACTCAACGACCCACGTGCCAAAAATGTGGGATATTGCACCATGGGAACTTCTTCAAAGTGATGGGGAAATTCTTCAGGTGTGGGAACGAAGGACACCATGATCAGGAGTGTTGAAAAGACATGAAAAGGATGGAGAATGTAGCCGATGAAAGTAGAGAACCACTCATGGATCAATGCTACAACTGTTGGGAGATAGGGAACTATGCGAACCATTTCACTAAACCTCGAGTTCTCGAGGGTAATCAGGATCAATAGCCATCAAATCCAATGGAACAAGGGAAGGCTTATGCCATCACTAATACAATGGTGTAGAATGATAATGAAGTCATACAAGGTACACTTCCTATTCACTCAATAATGGAATAAGTCTTATTTTATTCTGGGTCTACACATTCCATTATATCATTCATGTTTTCTAGAACTATAGAATCGATGCCCCAAAACCTTGAAGTGGAGATAACTGTAAAAAACCAAGTGGATCAATCACTAAATCCCAACTGTTTGACTCTTCTCCCATTGGCATATGTGGGAAGATTCTTCCAGCGAATCTTTTAATACTTCCTTTGGTGGAATTCTGTACTATAATGGGAATGGATTGGATCTCGTTATATAGAGAACATGTCAAATGTTGAGAAAAGTAAATATCTTTTCATATTCCAAACCATCCCATACTCCTCTAAAAATGAAAGGAAGATCATAAATATCCTTTGAAAAATACTTCAATGGTGTGGTTGTTGATTCCATATGAAGAAGCATACCTCACCCAAATGGTTGAGTTGAAGGAAAGAGGCAACCTTGAGGAAATTCCCATCGTGAGGGAATACCGTGATGTATTTCATGAAGATTTACCCAGAATTCCGCCATATCATGAGGTTGAGTTCTCAATTTAACTCATACATGGAGCTACTCGAATCTCAAAGTGTGACTATAGGATGGATCCTATCGAACTGGAGGTGTTAAAGAAGGATCTGCAAGAAAATCTGGACAAAGGGTTCATACACCATAATGCATCACCTTGGGGTGCGCTAGTGCTCTTTGTGAAGTAGAAGGATGGAACAATGCGGTTGTGTATCGATTATCAGGTTCTCAACTAAACCACTATAAAGAACAAGTATCCTCTCCCAAGGATTGATGTCTTGTTTAATCAGTTAAGAGGTTCTCAATACTTCTCAAAGGTGGATCTTCATTTTGGAAATCGTCGGGTAACGTTGAAGAAGGAAGATATTCAGAAGACTGCCTTCTGTACATGGTATGGGCACTATATGTTTTTGGTGATTCCCTTAGGACTTTCTAATGCCCATAAAATCTTCATGGATTTGATGAATAGAGTCTTTAGACATTACCTCGAAAAATTGTTGACAATTTTTATTGATGATATTCTCATCCACTCCATGATAAAAGAGGAACATGATGAACATTTAAGACGTATTTTGGAAATACTAAGAAAGGAGAACATGTATGCCACGTTTAGAAAGTGTGACTTTTGGATGAATCAAGTCACATTCTTCGGACATGCGATCACATGTGAGGGAATTTCTGGGGATCCATCAAAGACAAAGGCGATTGAGGAATCGGCCAGGCCCCCAAGTGTCACAGAAATTTTTAGTTTTCATGTATTAGCCTGGTCCTACCAACGTTTAGTGAGAAACATATCACGATTGTCAAGCTCACTAACTAAGTTAACAAGGAAAGGGGAAAAGTGTGTCTGGATAGAAGAATGTGAGGGAATATTCAAAGAGCTAAAGAGAAGTCCGATTAATACACCATTACTCACACTACTGAAAAGTGGAGAACGTTTTGTGATATACAGTGATGCTTCAAAGAAAGTCTTGGGTTGTGTACTCATGAAAATTGATAATGTGATAGCCTATGCCACGCGACAGATGAAGATCGATGAGAAGAACTACCCGACACATGATCTACAACTGGCAGTCGTGAATTTTTCTTTGAAAGTATGATGTCACTACCTTTATGGCGAGAAGTGTGACATATACACCGACCACAAGAGCCTAAAGTATATATTCACACAAAAGGAGCTCATCATAAGTCAAAGGAGATGGTTAGATCTATTCAAGTATTACGATTTCACTATTCACTATCATACTGGAAAGGAGAACAAGGTAGTTGATACTCTAATAAGAAATGAACCTGCTACTCTATCCATGTTGCAAATTGAGAAAGACCTTATATTTATGGATATGCAATGAATGGATTTGGAAATCATAATGGAAGGGGATACATCCTACTTTGACCAAATGATTGTGAAACCATCCATCCAAAATAGGATTAAGGAAGCACAAAGGGATGATGTGGAGATACAAAAGAGTGTGAATGCAGTAAAGGAAGGGAAGATACCAGAGTTTCATATCGACGATGATGGTGTGATTCAGTTTGGAACACGTCTTTGTGTGCCTTCATCACCTGTGATAAAGAAGGAGCAATTGGATAATGACGATAGCTCAATATTCTCTATCCATCATGGGAGTAACCAAATGTACCGTGATCTCTGAGAACACATCTGGTGGGATAACATGAAGAATCAGATTGCGCAATATATATAAAGGTGCTTGGTATGTCATTAAGATAATATTGAGCGACAAAAGTCCAATGGTATGATGCGTCCATTGCCTATACCCATGTGGAAATGGGAAAATGATACTATGGACTTTGTCACAAGTCTCATGAGGATGTCGAAGGGAAATAATGTGATATGGGTTGTGGTTGACCAACTCACCAAGAATTCCCATTTTATCACTATTCGGGATGATCTCTCACTTGAACAACTTGAAATGATATATGTGAAGGAAGTGGTGAGACTGCACACTATTCCATTCACAATTTTTTCTGACCATGATCCAAGGTTCACATCTGAATTCTGGGGGAGCATTCAATATGCTTTGAGTACTAAATTAAATTTCAACACATCCTATCACCCCCAAACTGGTGGCCAGTCTGAATGAACTATTCAGACGCTTGAGGAAATTCTAAGAGCCTACTCTCTAGAATTCAAAGGTGGATGGGATAATCCTCTACCATTGGTTGAGTTCCCATACCACAATAGCTTCCACTCATGTATTCAGATGGATCAATATGATGGTCTTTATGGAAAGCAATGTAGAACTCTAACATGTTGGGATGAAGTTGGAGAATGAAAGCTACTTGGACCCGATATTGTTCAAGAGATGATAGAGAAGGTTCATGTAACCTAGAAACACATCAAAGAAGCTCGTAGTCGGAAAAAGATTTATGCAATCCATCATCGAAGGGACTTGGAGTTCGATGTTGGAGATAAAGTCTTTCTTCAAATATTTCCATGAAAGAGAGTCAAGAGATTCGGGAAGAAAGGGAAGCTAAGCCCACAGTATATTGGCCCCATTGAGATCCTTGACCACATAGGAGCTGTGGACTATAGTATTGCACTTCCAAAAAATATGGCTCAAGCTCATGATATGTTTCTTGTATCACTCCTGAGGAAGTAAATATCGGACCCCTCACATGTACTAAACTCATAGGTGGTACATTTGGAAGGTGATCTCTTTTATGAGGAGAAGACAATAAAAATTTTGGACCAGAGTGATAAGTTTATATGAAATAAGACAACCCATATTTTCAAAGTGTTGTAGACGAACAATATGTTTTTGGAAGCAACTTTGGAACCAAAAGAGGCAATGAATAAGAAACACCCTCACCGGTTTGTGTAAATTGAAATTTGGGGGGTGAAATTTCTTAAGGGGGGAAGAATGTAATGGACCAGAGTTTTTCAATGGAAATTCACTTATTATAATTATGTCAAGAAATGTAACACCCCATGATATCATGGTACATTTCCCTTTAAATAATGCAATATCTTGCAATGTACGCGACTTTGAGATTCTAACACACCACAACCAATCAAACTAGCTGTTATGAATAGTAATACCTACTTTTTGAAATTTTATAAATTTTATATTTCCAAAGGGACGTCATTTTTGGATTCAGTATATCGAAGTTATCTTAGGGTGAATTTTTGGTACTTTTCTGATAACTTTAATATTTTCATGAATATTGAAAATTACTAAATTTTAATTAAAAACAACATTTTTAATCAAAATAATTAATAGTAATAAATTATGAATTTTACTGGTTTTAAAACGTGTTTAGAATTTATTTTTACCATTTAATACATTTTTGGTCATTGTACATAATTTCACATTTAAACCGAACATAAACAAGTGTCAATCTTTTGGTAATTATTATTTTTTAGAAATATGTTTTTGTTTTGACAACAGGAAATAATTTTAAATTAATTTTCAGCCACTTATGTGTTTTAAATTTTGAAAAATGGATTCCATAATTGGAATCAGGATGTCCAAATTGTGTAAATAGGTAACACTTATTTTTAGACATTTTCAATAATTACTTCGGTAAATATTTTATTTACCATGGTTAAAGGGTAAATCCAGTAAATAAGGGTACAAAAATAATATTATAATAATATTTATTTACCCTTAAACGCATCCATACCCTATTGGTTGATACATTTCCAACCATGGGAATATTTTGGTCTATTTTGGGACCCCATGGATCCACTTGTAAGTGATAATGACACTTTATGTTAATTAAGTTAAAGTAATTCAAAAATTACAAAAGCATATATCTTTTAGAATTTTTTTTACATAGGGTTATATATGTCATATTTTAGACTATAAATATAAGTTAGAAATATAAAAGGATTTCTTACATAATGGTATTTTATTTATAAATTTTAGACATTTAATAATTAAATATATTTATGCTACAATACTGATGTTGTATTTTCCTTATCAATGAAAGATTCAAGTAATTGGTATTATAAATGTTTAAATAAATATAATTTAAAATTTTTGATGACAATAACGAATTTTATTGGATAATATGACATTTTATTATTTATTAAATTAATTTTTTTCTAATTAATAAAGTTTTTATGACTTTAAAAAAAATAAATTATTGAATAGTGTCAAAATTGTTATAAATGAGTTTTAAAAAAAATATTATATTATAAATTGATATTATATTCCTAAAAATATATGGTTCAAACAAATGACTTATATAATTATAGTTGTATTATTAATGAACCACTTGGAGGTCTCTTGGATGTTTATAGTAAGTTTATTAACCATATAATATAAAAATACAAAGTGACATGATTAATGACAAACTAATTAACTAAGAGTTAAAACTAAAGGATAAGGTTAATAAAGTGTCCCAAACCTGTCTAAAACATATTGGTTGAGTTTGTTTCGACCTATCCCCACCTTAGACATTAAATAATGCACTTTGGAGCCATTAGAAACCGAATATTAATTTATTATAAAATAATATTTCTAGCTTTTCCTAAGGTGCCCCTCACCCCTCTTATAAAAGGGCACTCCCCCTTCTCTCAAATTCATACCCCCAATTCATTTTGTTTCATCCTAACCCTGCCCAAATAATCTCTCAACTTCCCTCGCTTCATCCTAGAGGCCATCATTTTGTCAAAAATCCAACTTAAGGATCCCTTTTTATCAAATCAATAGGAAGAACCTGAAGAAGAGGTAATGATTTCATGACCCTCTTTCAAGTTCCATTCTTCTTCCAATTCTTCTTTCATGGTTATTTCCATTCTAAAATAATAACTCCAATATCTTATATATACTATGATGTAATTATAGATATGTTACAACCATATTCATTATTCTATCCATCCTTTCGAATGACATGTCACCATACGTGCATACGTACGGCCTACCATCTCCACGTCATGGTGTAATTATTATTCAATATATTATTATTTCGGATGGTTATAATAAAGATGTTTAATTCATGTAAATAATGAATATAACATGATAAAGATTCTGTATATATAATATACCATCCAATTATATATTATTTTAATATCAACAGAATGATATTGTCGCTTGTCCGTACGTACGGATTACCGTCTCCCCGAATGCGTTGAGATCCTTTCTCCATCATATCCATTAAAGACGAAATTTCATTTGATGATTAATAATAATGTTTAGAGACATGATATAATTCTGTATATGAATAAGATACATCCCATCCAAAAAAAATATGGCCTACATAAAAATTTATATAGAGGAAAACAGATCTCTTAACAACCGAAACAACGATAATACTAAGATTTTATTAACAAATCAATGTTAAAAGATCATATATGATTTCATATTAATGTATATGATTCTTTTATAATTAAATAACAATTATTTCACCAATATACAGGAGGTTAAACTACCCTCTAAAAAGGAAAAAGTACAATGTAATGGGTTTCTTTTCTCACTTTTAATTCCGTGAGATTTCCATTGTTCACCCCTTATTTATACCACGTGGTGTGTGTACTACACATGATTTTATTCATTGTGTAATATATATTAATTTATAGATATTTACATCATAATTTTATGATTCTTCATTCATGGGTGTATATACTGTATGTTACCAAATTGATAAGGTAATTTTAAATTTCAATTTCCACTCATTCGGCTTTTCGTATACTTCATTGATTATTTTACTCCAAGATTATGGGTGGAATCACTATTAATTTTCATGTGTCATAATTTCCACTCCACTTTCTGTGGATATATTTTTGATACACATAATCGCTCCAGGGATAAATTCTCAAGTCATCTGTATGAACTTGATAAGAGTAATTTTTACTCAATCTCCATTTGTTGAGTTATACATCCAATTCATTGGTGTTGTTTTTACAAGAATATGTGTGAATATAATTTTATTTTTTTACACTGAATATCCAATCATATTGATTGTATTTATATTTGTCACACATAATTATGTCTTTGATTTATCCCTAACTTAAGGATACGGCCTTTGTGAGAGATTTCATCACAATTTACATTCCATTGAGACTCGTTTGTTGTTATACACCAAATCACTTTTATATGGTGTATATAATTTACTTTGACATAGTATATCATGAATCCCATTATTCTCAAGATATTAAAATGTTTTTATTAACTGAATTGTTTGTATTTAAGTGTCTCTCTTTTGGGTAGGAACTCTAACTAAAATATAAATTTTAAATGTTTTAATGAATTATTATTCCAAATCATTCTCATTAATGTCCATGTTTTAAAAATGGTTTTAAGGATTTATTTATATGAACATTAATGTTTTCTAATCAAAATTCCTTTTATACGTTTCAAAATGGTATGGGACACTTTGATTCAAAAATTCAATTTTAAATGGCTTCTGGACAAATAGTGTGACTTTTAAATGATTTCAAGAAAAGGGAGGATATTTCTCTTAATAGTTTGATTATTATTTTAATATATGTCAATATCCTTCATTATTCTCGATTGAGGTTAATATGATATAATAAAATCTTCCATATTACATCGAATGAGTTATGTATGACGGTGGATATGCTATTTTTATACCATCCATGGTCTGTGGTTAATGTATTGACATTTTGTATGTTAGTTTTAAAACAAATGTATATGTTATGTTTCAATATTTTCATATGAGGATTTCATTAGAATTAGTAAGTGATGGGTGGAGCCTACTATAGCTCCTCGATGCATCAGTAGGTCTCATTAGACAAACCAGTGTCTTGGCACAAGGCCTTGACAAAATCTTATTGGTAGTCTTGGAACGAGGCCTTGACTATGTGGTTATGATATTCTGGAATTATGTATTACATCAGTTTGAAAGTGGTTATTGGTATTTTATGTAATTATTAGACTAGTAGAATATCCATGTGAATAAGTAAATGGCGTTATTTTATATTATTTTTTCCATATTATGCTGAAGTTCATGTTTAGAAGGATTTTGTTTTATTATAGATTTCTTTAAATGTTTATGATTATTTATGAATGTTTCTGCTATATTTTTATCCTTACTGAGAATCTAAGCTCTCCCCTTTCTATGCTATATTTTTTCCAGTATGTGCAGAATTATTTTATGACTTTGCTGCAGGGATAGTCTGAGGTGATATGAGTGTGGTCTATAGAAAAAATGTTGTTGTAGTTTTTCATTTTATGATTTAATGTAAACCTTATAAGTTTATCTAGTAGTTCCAAGGCTATTGAACTAATCAGACTTTTGAGACTTGATCTGTTATGATCATGCCAATGTTATGTAATAAGTCACCGACTCTAGGAAATAAGGGTCAGGGTGTTACAGTTGCTATCAGAGGATGTTTAGTTCAAACATTAGAATCTAGATTTAGATAAACCTTGATTAGAGCACATATCCCTACGACAGACTTTGAGGATTAGTATAGAAGAACTTCTTAGAATTTTGGTGTTGTATATATTTTTTGAGTTTTCCAAGAAATACATTCATGTCTGGATATGAGAAGGTAGAGCCAGCTCTGGCATAGATGTACCTAGGGGAAAAACTAGAAAACACCACTTTGAGATAGACTCAAATAGGAACTGGTGCACGACAATGGGCCTTGATGCACGATATGTTATAACACTCATGGGGGATATGCCTAGGAAAATTTATATTTTCTTTACAAACTGATTTAAAGTGTTATATATGAGATGAGAGTAAATGGCCATGGTAAATCCTAATGTGTTTCAAATTGAGAATATGGTGACATGATATTCCCTAAATGATTTTATGACTATTGTTACTCACACAATGCCTTTTGCTTTTAGTCAATGGCTGGATTCCAAGGAAGTCATAGTGATTTCGAGAATGATGTACAAGGTGGGAATGGTGGTGGCAATGAGAAAAAATTGGAATGTTGATAGCCATAAAAGATAGCTTCTTCATTCCAAATCAATTTTCCAAAAATATGGTCAACAATATATATATTAACCAATTATCGGACTCTACAAATAAGAGAAAGGTGATGAATGATAAGAGATCCAACAATGGAGACTATGGAGAAATGAATCCTAAATTTCCATCATGCAGGAAATGTGGAAGGATACACTATGGAAAGTGTCTCAACAGAACAATGAAATGCTTTACGTGTGGGGAAGAAGGACATGAAGTGAATAATTTCCGAGGAAAACTGAAGAGTACTATGGAAGAAAATAAATATAGTCCCAAGAATCTATGTATAGTCATTTTCCATAAATTTAGGGGACGTGGACATTACCCGAGTGAATGCACTATACTATAGGATATTTTCTTTGTCACAGAAGAAGCTATGTGGAAATAAATGGTTGGAGAAATGTTTAAAGGTATTAGTGATCCTTGTTGATGGGATTACTTTAGAATAATTTTATCTTGTATTTGTCACCCTGTAGTTTTCCATGTGAGAATGCAATTTGAGGATGACCGATATTTTCTCTTGTGGATATAGTTATAAATAACCATTTGGTTTTATATGATCATTGGGTTTGAGGAAATTACAACTTACTATATTTTGGGATTGAAATTCAAGGTATGAGATAAAATTTGTAGTTAAATTATGTTATGGTTATGATTGGGAATTTATCTCATTTTTTTAATGTTATAAAATATAGTTATTGAAAAAGGACAACACACAGACCGTGGGACAACCCGTCACGTAGGACAAAGCTGTAGGAATCGAACCCACAACCAAAGTGTGGTTGGGATCTATCGCCTACCACTAGACTATGTGAAGTAATTGGTTAGTCTGACTAATATTTTTTAGTTAAATGATTTTATTGATCAATAATAAGTTGATATGGTATCTTATGTCTTAACAAATGAATACCCTTAGTATAGGAAAATGATTTAGAGATTAAGTGATAATTATTATTTTGGAATATGTTCGCTTTTTTTGGGAACACTATATGCCCAATGAAAATACAATACTATGGGATTTCATTTGAGGAATAATGAGGGATTTTTATCTCTGTTTTTATTGTTGATTTATAGTGATATATGTAATTTATAGAAATTATTAACCTATAACAGAGAATATATGATTAGGTTAATTACTTTAATGTTTTCGACTTTAAGAGTAGTTGATATCACTTGGAGATACAATTTAACATGGAAGACTAAATAACCCAAATAATTCTATAATTTGGGATTCAATATTAGTTTGGATTATTTTGAATTATATTAAGGACAATTGTTTATTTAATGGTATTTATTTAACTTTGGGGTATTATTGGTTTAAATTTAGAAATTAAGATTAGTATTTATTTCTTTAATGTAATATCCTTTAGGGGATCCCCAGATCTTATACTAATCATTTTGGATTTGTTTAATTTCTATAGACAAGGTAAATATATTTTTTATCCTTTGTGGATCATGTTATTCTATAGAAGTACATTATAGCTCTTCCAGTATGACCACGTCTTCTTGAATACTCATCGTTTAAAAAAAATGAGTTAGTGGTAGAAATTTATCAAAGAATGAAACTCTACATAAAAAGTAAGTATATATATTTATGTTCTTAGTCAATCACATAAATTAATTCCTCATCTTTATGTAATGTAACATAAAATAATTTTTTTTTCTTCATTTACTTTTCCTACTAGGAGACTAATGACTGTTTGTCCCATCACAAGTTTTTGGTTTTATTGTTGTTAAATTTCTCCTGATTATGTTTTATATCCCTCTAAATCTGAACTTGAAATTTATTTTATCATCCATATCCATGTTTTTCTACATGTAATCCTATTATAGGTTATCTCGGGTGACCTTTTTAATTCTCTTTATTTCTTTTAAAGTGATAGTTTTATTGACTCTTTTTCTAGTGTGGGAATTTAAATTATATTCCAAAGCCAAATATAAAAAATGACGAGGATGTAATTAATTTAAGGTGGGGAGAATGTAACACCCAAATCTTCCACGGTATGTTTCCCTTTGAATAATGCAATAGGTTGTTTTATACACGACTTTGAGATTCTAGCACACCACAACAAATCAAACTAGCCGTTATGAATAGTAATACCCACTTTTTTTTAAATTTTATACATTTTATATTTCAAAATGGACTTCATTTTGGGATTTGGAATATATAAATTAGCTTAGATTGAATTTTTGGTACTTTTCTGATAACTTTCATATTTAGATGAATAGTGAAAATTACTAAATTTTAATTAAAAACAAATTTTTAATAGAAATAATTATTCGTGATAAATTATAAATTTTATGGGTTTTAAATTGTATTTAGAATATATTTTTTCCATTTAATACAATTTTGGTCATTGTATGTAATTTCACATTTAAACCGGATATAAACAAGTGTCAATCTTTTAATAGTTATTATTTCTTAAAAACACTCTTTTTGTTTGGACAGCGGGAATTAATTTTAAATTAATCCTTTCCACTTCTGTGATTTCAATTTTAAAAAATTAATTCCATATTTGGAATCAGGATGTCCAAATTATGAAAGCAGTTAACTCTTAATTTTAGACATTTTGAACAATTATTTCGGGAAATATTTTATTTACCATGGTTAAATGGTAAATACGGTAAACAAGTGTAGGTACAATAATAGTATAATAATATTAATTTACCCTAAACGTGACCTAACCCTATTCATTAATACATTTATGACAATTGGAATCTTTAAGTCAATTTTTGGACCCCATGGATCCACTTGTAAGTGATAATGAAACTTTATATTAAATAAGTTAAAGTAAATACAAAAATGACATAAGAATATATCTTTTAGAAAACCAATTTTTACATAAAGTTATATATGTTATATTTTAGATTATAAACATTACATAGAAATATAAAATAATTTCCTACATAGTGTTATTTTATTTATAATTTTTAAATAGTTAATAATTAAATCTATTAATGACACAATAATGATGCAGTATTTTCTTTATTAATGAAAGAATAAAATAATTGATATTATATATGATAAAATAAATATAATATGAAGGGTTTGATGAAATCCAAGAATTTTATTGGTTAATATGACATGTTAGTATTTCTAAAATGAATTTTTTTTGAATTAATAATGTTTTTATGACTTTATCAAAAATTAATTATTGAATAGTGTCAAAATTGACATAAATGAGTTTTTAAAATAAATATTATATTATTAATTGATATTATATTCCTAAAAATCTAAGGTTTGACCAAATGACTTATATAATGATAGGTGTATTATTAATTTACCACTTGGAGGTCTCTTATATGTTTATAGTATGTTTATTAACCATATAATATAAAAATACAAAGTGACATGGTAAATGTCAAACTAATTAACTAAGTGTTAAAACTAAAAGATAGGGTTAATAAAGTGACCCAAACCTATCTAAAACCTATTGGTTGAGTTTTTTGTGACCTATCCCCGCCGTATACTTTAAATAATCTTCTTTGGAGCCATTATAAACCGACTATTAATTTATTATAAAATAATATTTCTAGCTTTTCCTAAGTTGCCTCTCACCACTATTATAAAAGGGCACTCCCCCTTTTCTCAAATTCTTACCCTCCAAGCCTTTTGGTTCTGAAAAACCCTGGCCAAATATTATTTAAACATCCCTAAATTCATCCTAGAGGCCCTAATTTGGTTATAAATCCATCTTAAGGATCCCTTTTGATTAAATAAAAAAAATAACCCGAAGAAGATGTAATGATTTAACCACCCTCTTTCAAGTTCCTTTCTTCTTCCACTTCATCTTTCTCTGTTATTTAAATTATAAAATTGTTATTAGTGTATATTCTATATACTGTGATGTAATTATAAATATTTTACAACCATATTAAGTTTTCTATTCATCCTTTGAATGACATGTCACAGTACGTGCATACGTACGACCTACTGTCTCCACGTTGTGGTGTAATTATTATTCAATATATTTTTATTTTGGAAGGGTATAATAATTGTAACACCCCAAAATATTATGAGATATATTAATTTTAATTCCTTTGATGTCTTATATTATACACTACACCATGATTAGATTGTATTATAAGCATCACCATATTTTCTTGCAGTATACACGACACTATTCTTGGATCGTGTAACACACAATTTCAAGTTCGTTTTGTAGAAGTTATTCTACGCAACCTTAAATATAGATTTTGTTTAATGTATACATGAAATAAGTTTTTATTATGTTATATGAAACACCAAACAGATCATTCACTACACGCTTCCCTATCTTGGCTTGCATTACACGCAATTAAGACTTTCTTCGATAGCTTGGGTAGTACGCAATACTGAGTTTCACTAAACGAGATATTATTATATTATTATTATAAACTAGCCTATAAGAATAGTAATACCCTATTTTTGAAATTTTATAAATTTAATCTTTCAAAATGGACTTCATTTTTGGATTTGGAATATCGAAATTATCCTAGGGTGAATTTTTGGTATTTTTCTGAAAACATGCAATTTTTTTATGAATAGTGAAAACACTAGGTTACTATTTAAAACTGAATTTTAATTTAAATAATTATTTATTTTAATTAAATTTATTTTATTTAAAAAATTGATACATAATACCTATATAAGTTAAATGTAATTCATTGGATTCATTTTATAAAAATTTTATATATATAAAAATTTTATTGAACTCTTCACTGTCTTTTACCCACCTCCTAAAAGAATTTGAAAATTTACATAAAACATAATTTAACCGCTTCTCTGAGTGGAATTTAAAAAATCTGAGAGACACGGTAAATATTAAGGAGTAAAATGTGGTTCAATAAGATAAAAATATTTTTTGGTGAATTGTAACTTTTACTTTTATTTACGACGTTTGAATGTAAAAAAGAGTAATTAAGGGTAAAAATGATATTACTATTACCCTAAAACATGTCCTAATTCTATTGGATAAGTATAATTTGACCAAAAATAACCTTAGGAATATAATATTATCATTTAGGTCCAGTTGGATTAGATTAGGACATTTATTATTATTTTGTTTTAAAAAGAGTTAAAATAGTTAAAATCAAAGTTTAATAACTAAATCATTTTTAATATAGGGATATAAATAATATAAATTCAACTATAAATATTTATTATAAAGATATAAAATTTCCTACATAATGGTATTTTATTTATAAATTTTATAGATTAAATAATTTAATTTATTTATGACATAATGATGATGCAATAATTACCTTATTAATGAAGTATTCACATAATTGATGTTATAAATACCCAAATAAATGTAATTTGAGACTATTAATAAATTACGCAAATTTTTTAGGTTAATATGAAACATTATTATTGATTTAATTAATTTTTTTCCAATTAATCACGCTGTTAAGATTTTTACAAAAACCATTTACCAAATAGTGTCAAAAATGACATAAAATAGTTTTTAAAACAAATATTATATTATTTATTGGTATTTTATTACTAAAAATATTAGTATCATCCAAATGACTTCAATATGGTTATATATATTAATAATGAACCACTTGGGGTTTGTTTGGCTTGTTATTGTATGTTTATTAACCATATAGTGTAAGAAAACCAAAAGACACGGTAAAAGTTAATTTATTTAACTTAGAGTTAAATCTGAATGATAAGGATAAAATAGTAATATAAACTTTTCTAAAACCTATCGGTTTATAGGATTTCGACCCATACCCACATTAGATTTTAAATAAATCAATTTGGAGGTATTATAAACCGAATATGACTTTATTATAAAATAATATTTTATGTTTTTTCAATGGTGCCCCTCTCCTCCCTTATAAAAAGGGCACCCCTTCCCTCTTCTATTCACACCCTTTTTAGCCTTGAAGCTTGGCCAACCCCTGACTATTCGTCTTCTCCACTTCCTTAGAAACACTCTCGAGGTTCTGTTCTTCTCAAAAGACCAACTCTACTTCCTTAAGAGGAAGCTTAAAGGAGGTGCACTGAAGAAGAGGTAATCTCTTCTTCTGATTCTCTCAAGTGTCTTTCTTCTTCTGCTTATTCTAATTTAGTTTTTTCATTATAATGTATTAATATAATTATTACTTATGTACTGATATGTTATTATAAATATGAAAAAACCATATTTCACCTTCAATCCATGCTACGGAAAATGAAATCACCGCGCTTGTGTACGTACGGAATACCGTCTCCACGTCGTGGTGTAATCTGTTTTTGACCACCACCTTAATAGGATGGGTATAATAGTGTAAATAAATAACTATATATGATTATTGTAAAGTGATATTGATTCTTAAATATTATACATACACTTCAATACAATTCCATGATCATTAGAATGATATCATCGCATGTGCGTACGTACGGACTACCATCTCCACGACGCGATGAGATTCATTCTACATGTTAAACATTCATGAATGATTACAAAGTATATATAATCAATAATAATGAAATATATGACATAATAATGATAATAGATTTATTTATATATATATTTATTTTATCTACTTAATTCCATTCAATTCAATAAGGAAATGAAAACATCGTTCTTGCGTACGTACGGCCTACCATCTCCATGAACGATGTATTTTATTCCATTTATCGATCTATCATATATAAATGTATTTGATGAATATATATTATATATAAATCATGTTTATCATTAAATAATTAATTAAATCAGGATATAAGTAATAATATCAAGAACAATAAGTCGAAACACCTACAATAAATGAAATGATTTTACCCAAATCGCTTCTTTTACATCGAATTTACAAAACAACGGGTAATATGAAGTCATTAGTAAACTATATATACAATAATAACAATAAATATGATTCTGAAATATATAAAAGAAATTATTTGAATCATTATACAAGAGTTTTGGATAAATACGAAGCATATCAGACATAAGGTAAGGGATAACTTTTCCAATATTTTTTTATCCGAGATTGTTTATTCGTCAGTATTTATTAGGGTTATATTTTTCATCCAAGTCCATAAAAATGTTGTTAATAAAGAGTTTAATATTATTCCATGTATTTTTAAAGTCATGTTTACCCCTATTTTACTTTTACATTGTGTTATGGAAAGAATCATTCTTTTGTTTACCATATAAGGTACTTTTTAACATTTCCAATAAAAGTACGACGAGAATGTTATTTTTAACTTATACAGCGTGAATGGATATGGTTTCATAACACCTAATTTTAATGAATCTTCCTCTACAATATTTCATGATTATTTTTATCAAAACCCATTTCTTTTAAAATTCCATGGTATTTTGATAAAAGAAAATGATTTTAAAGTAGAAAGGATATTTTCCCCAAGAATTATTTTCACATGTTTTGTCAATACTATTTTCCATCTAAGATGACATTATTTAGTATGATTGTGTTTCAAGTATAATGTCTCTATTATTTACATGCATTGATTCTTTTTATGATGAAATGATATCCATTTGCATTATATCGATTACGTTATGATGGGATGATGTTTATAAAACCCATTTTATTCTTTGGGTTATGCTGAATGATTCATGTTTATTTTGTGGAACAAGTAATAATTATTTCCTTATGAGTAGGGTAGGACCTATATATCCCTCCAATTCATTGGGTAATGATTTATATCTCATTATATAGACATGTCTGTAATGGTAAGTTAATCCAGTTCAATAATATAGGACTGGAACGAGGAGTGAACTCGATTCAGAAAGGGACATTGTCCACTAAGATGGTATTGGAAACAATTCCTTGGCTACTATGGAAATCATATAATGTGCTTAATGGTTTTTCCAAATTAAATGTTTTTATACCATGCTACATTATCATGATTGATGTTCCTTCATGATATATGCCTCAAGTACTTCCATGATTTTTGTCTTTTCTAAAGATTTCGATGTTTAGATTTTATGTTCAATTTTTTTGCATTCAAATGTTTATGGATTGTTTTATGTTCTCTATTTTTACCCTTACTGAGCATTTGAACTCACCATTTATATGTTTTCATTTCTCAAGTATATAAAGAAAGATTTTAGGTAAGAAAACAAAAAGGGGATGATCTTTATGGGAGATGTTGAAGATCTTTCACCACGATTAGAAGATTATGATACGAGTTTACAAAGACACTAAACGATTACGGTCCTTGTGTTATTGTTTTTGTTATTTATTAAGTATTTTGCAAAAGTAATGTAATTTTCATGTACGTCAAGCTTTGGGTATCTATAGTTGGTATTAGAGGAAAGGTTTTGTCAACCTTTGTAACTAGGATGCGAAAACATTAGTGAGAACCTTATAAATATTTCTAACGTATGTCTAGGGATGTCCCAATGGTTATGTATATGTATAGGTTATACTCCTAGAATTATGGTAATGATCTTATAATTAATCCTAAAATGTTAGATATTGAAGGTACTTCCCCTTTATTATATTGTATTCCCTAGCATGATTTTTACCTCCCACACTATTCTTTTTGGGTTTTAGACGATGGCTGGAACCCGATGGAACTATATTGGTCAATGTAATGGACAATGCAAGGATTGTCCTCCTGAACAAACCAGTGTTATAGGAAATTTAGTGTAGAACCTTATTACTATACTTACAGAAGCTGTGAATCATTCTAGACATTCAAATGAGCATAGAAGGGAACAATATTCTACTGAGTCCTTCATGAGGCCACGTACACCTTCTTTCAGTGGGTCTTCTGATCCACTTGTTGCCGAACAATGGATCAATACCATTGAAAAGATATTTTCCATACTTCAATGTTCAGAACTTGAAAAAGTTATTCTAGCTGTTTACCATTTAAAAGGTGAAGCATATCAATGGTGGACTCTAATTATGAATACGAGGCCCCTAGATGAAATTGAATCCACTGAATGGGATGAGTTCATGAACTTGTTTTCTTATGTGTACTTCCCTCGTATTATCTGAATAAAGATGGTAAATGAGTTCCATGAGCTTAAGAAAAAGGATGATGTATCTATTGGAATATACAAGAAGAATTTTACATGGCTTTCAAGGTATGCATCAGGCTTTATCAACCAACATAAAAGTAAATTCGATCGATTCATCAGTGGCTTAAAACCAAGTATTCGAAGGGAATTATCTATAAGAGATATCAGTAGATATGAAGAAATTGTGTGTTGTGCTATCAAGGTAGAACATGAAATTGGTGTAACATATCCATCTCATGGTTTTGACAAGAAATGAAAGATGGAGTTCAATGAAAAACCTCAGAACAATGGTGAAAAGAAAGTGAATGTTTGTTTATGCTCAAAGTGTGGAAAGAAGCATGGTGGATATTGTATTAAAGGGAATATAAAATGTTTTAAGTGTGTAATAGAAGGTCATCATGTAGCTGAGTGTCAATGTAATGGAAAAAGTTTTTCTAATTATGTGAATAAAGAAAATACTACAGAGAATGTACCACCAACACTTCAATGCTTCAAGTGAATGGAAATGAGGCATTATTATAACCAATGCCCTAATCCAATTGTTAATGATGACCGACATCAACAACATCTTAAGGAAAAGGAAAAAGGGAAGTCAAACGTGATCACTGTTGGCAATGTTGAATATGACAACGATGTAGTGGAATGATTATATGTTTTTGTAAAGGGATTCGAAAATAATGTTGTGGAATCTAATTTATAGTACTGTGGAATATTGGAATATCTATGTACTGGTTTATTACAGTTTTCAATAATTATATAGTACTGGTTACCATGAAAATTAATTCAAATATTTTGGAAAGAAGATGATACAATAAGGAGAAAATGAAATTTTTAATAGTATTCATGAGCTCGTGACTGATATAAGTACAAAGTGATATCATGGTTTGAGTATATAGAAATTATTGGATTTTGGTAGGAGGAAAGTGTTATCTTTTGACAGCATTCAAGTTTTCACTGAGGTTCAATGGGTATTTATTTTTCAAGAGAATACATAATTAAGGTATTCACATGTTTGGTGTGTGACCAAAAATATATATCTTATATGGGAGATAAATGATGGTATTCACATTCTTGGTTGATGACATTTCTAGTAATATTTTTATTTATACAATAATATTTGATAGAAGTATTTTCGATAAGCTTAAAGGTTGGAATGGATTAAGTTGGACATCATATAGAAATTTTTAAGGGTAGAACTTTTTTTGATACTATTTCTTGAATGTAATAATAGTTTAGTTTTAGAAAAAGGACACTCATTGGTCGAGCAACAACCCATCGCGTCGGACAAGGTTGTGGGAATCGAACCCACAACTGAAGTGCGATAGGCCTTTATCGCATACCACTGGCCTACAGGACGTACCTGGTTTGTAGAAACTAGTTTTATTATATTAAGCGGTATGATATATGAAGTATAAGTCCATTTTTAGAACCGTATATGATTAATCTCACTATAGATGGACTTATGCATATTTGATAACTTTTTCTAACCTTATGTTTGAGATAGATGGAATGACCAATCATTCTATCTCATGATCTGTTAACACTTCACAGAAGAAAGATTCAACATCATTTCTTTAAGTGATGAAGTGGAAATTGTTTAAGGCACAAACAACAGTGAGATTATACCAAAATCAAGTAAGTATTTCTTTTAATTCAAAAATTATTCAACATTAGGTAAATGATCTTGAAAAACAAACATGTTGTCCTAGTGCTATCATATCTGATGAATCAGATGGTACCTTAGGTCATCACAATTTTATGGATTTGTGACTATTGGATTTTTCATAGCCCTGTTCACTACCACTATCCATCAGAATTTGACGGTTAGATTTCTCTTCCATATCCAAATTTTCACCTCTGATCTCATATGTGGGAACACAAGTGATGAGTTACTTTGGGTATCCGTTTTGCTACTAACGTTCATTTTTAAAAGTATGTTTGAGTATTCCTTTTTACGATGTGGGTTTCTATGAAAGAAAATCTCAAGTAAAAAACCATTTATTACCCCTACGATTTTCGAGGGCGAAATTCCTTTTAAGGTGGGTAAATGTAACACCCCGAGATTTTATGAGATATATTACTTTTAATTTCTATGATGTCTTTGTTTATACACTACACCAAGATTATATAGTACAATACAGAACATAATATTAGCTTGCAGTATACACAACACTATTCTTGGCTCGTGTTACAAACAATTTCAAGTTCGTTTTGTGGAAATTATTCTACGAAAAATTAATTATAGATTTCGTTTAATGTATAAATGAAATAAGTTTTGATTATGTTTAACGCAACACCAAACAGAGATTTAACTACACGCAGCCCTAACTTGGATTTCATTACAAGCAATTCATACATTCTTCGATAGCTTGTGTAGTACACAATACCGAGTTTCACGAAATGAGATAATATTATAATATTATTATGAACTAGCCTTTATGAATAGTAATACCCTATTTTTGAAATTTTATAAGTTTTATATTTCAAAATTAACTTCATTTTTGTATTCGGAAAATCAAAATTATCCTTGGGATATTTTTTGGTTTTTTTCTGAAAACTTGCAATTTTTGATGAATAGTGAAAACACTAGGTTACTATTTAAAAACCGACTTTTTATTTAAATAATTATTTATTTTATTTAAATTTATTTTAGTTAAAAAATTGATACATAATACCTATATAAGTTCAATGTAATTCATTGGAGTCTTTTTATAATAATTTTAGATATATAAAAATATTATTGAACATTTCACCGTCTTTTACCCAGCACCTATGAGAAGTTGAAAATTTTCATGAAACTTAATTTTACCGACTCTGTGAGTGGAATTTCCAAAATCCGAGAGACATTGTTAATATCAAGGAGTAAAATGTGGTTCAATAAGATAAAAATAATTTTTGGCGAATAGTAACTTTTTTCTTTTATTTACCACGGTTAAAAGTAAATAGGGAAATTAAGGGTAAAAATGTTATTAATATTACCCTAACACATGTCCTAATTCAATTGGATAAGTTTAATTCAACCAAAAACAAAATTGGAAATATAATATTATCATTTAGGTTTACTTGGATAAGATTAGGACATTTATTATTATTTTATTTAAAAAAGAGTTAAAATAGTTAAAATCAATGTTTAATAACTAAATCATTTTTAATATAGAGTTCTACAAAAGATAAATTGGACTATAAATATTCATTAGAAAGAAAAAATTATTTCCTACATAATTGTATTTTATTTATAAATTTTAGACATTAGTTAAGTTAATTTATTTATCACAAAATTACGATGCACTAATTACCTTATTAATGAAATATTAACATAATTGATGTTATAAATACCCAAATAAATGTAATTTGAGACTTTTAATAAATTACAATAATTTTTTAGGTTAATATGAAGTATTATTATTGATTTAATTAACTTTTTTCGTACTAATCATGTTGTTATGATTTTAAGATAAATCATTTACCAAATAGTGTCAAAATTGACATAATATAGTTTTCAAAACAAATATTATATTATTAATTTTTATTCTATACCTAAAAATATATAGTTAGGAAAAATGACTTATATAAGGTTAAATATATTAATAATGAACCACTTGGGTTTCGTGTGGCTTGTTATAGTATTTTTATTAACCATATAGTGTAAGAAAACAAAAAGACACGGTAAAAGGTAAATTATTTAACTTAGAGTTAAATTTAAATGATAAGGATAAAATAGTAACCTAAAATTTTCTAAAACATATTTTTGGAGAGTATTTCGACCCATCCTCACCTTAACATCAAAATAAATTAAATTTGGATCTATTAAAAACTAAATATGACTTTATTATAAAAATATATTTTATGTTTTTCCAATGGTGCTCCTCTCTTCCCTTATAAAAAGGGCACCCCTTCCCTCTTCTCTTCACACCATTTTGAGTCATGAAGCTCGGCCAAACCCAGACCATTTCTCTTCTCCACATCACTAGAAATATTATGGAGGTTCCGGTCTTCTCAAAAGACCAACTCTACTTCCCTAATATGAATCTTAAAGGAGGTGTGTTGAAGAAGAGGTAATCTCTTGTTCCGATTCTCTCATGTTTCATTCTTCTTATACTTCTTCTTCTTTATTTGTTTCATTATAAAGTAATAACATCAGTATTACTTATATAAAAATATGTTACTATAAATATGAAACATCCCTATTTCACCTTCTACCCATCCTATGGAGAATGAAATCACCTTACGTGCATACGTACGGAATATCGTCTCCACGCCTTGGTGTAATCTGTGTTCGACCACCACCTTACATGGATGGGTATATTAGTTTAAATAAATAAATATATATGATTATGGTAAATTTATATTGATTCTGAAATAGTATACATACACTTTAATACAATTCCACGATTATGAGAATTATATCATCGCTCGTGCGTACGTACGGACTATCGTCTCCACGACGCGATGAGATTCATTCTCCATGTTAACCATTAATGAATGATTATAAAGTATATATAATGAATAATAATGAAATATATGACATAATAATGATACTTGATTTATATATATATATTTATGTTATCTACTTAATTCCATTCAATTCAATAAGGAAACGAAAATAGCGTTCATGCGTACGTACGGCCTACCATCTCCATGAATGGTGTATATCATTCCATTTATCGATCTATCATATATATGTATATGTTGAATATATATTATATATAAATCATGTTTTACATTCTGGAATTAATTAAATTAGGATATATGTAATAATATCAAGAACAACAAGTCGAAACACATACAATAAATGAAACAGTTTTACCCAAATCACTGCTTTTTCATAGAATTTACAAAAGAACAGATAATATAAAGTCATAAGTAAACTATATACGATATCATAACAATTAATATGATTGTATAATAAGTCAATTACATTATTTAGATCATTATAAAGGAGTTTCGGATACATAAGAATCATATCAGACATAAGGTAAGGGATAACCTTTCCAATATCGTTTTTATCTGAGATTGTTTATTCGTAAGTATTTAGTAGGGTTATATTTTTCATCCATGTCCATAAAAATGTTTTTCATAAAGTGTTTAATATTATTCCATTTATGTTTAAAGTCATGTTTACCCCGCTTTGACTTTTACATTGTGCTATGGAAAGAATTGTTCTTTTGTTTACCATACGTGGAACTTTTTGAATTTTCCGACAAAAGTACGAGGAGAATTTATTTTTAACATATACGTCATGAACGGATTTTTATAGTTTCATAACGCCTCATTGTAATGAAGCTTCCTATACATGATTTCACGATTATTTTCATCAAAACCGTTTTCATTTAAAATTTCATGGAATTTTGATAAAAGAAAAAGATTTTGAAGAAGAAAGGATATTTTCCTCATGAATTCTTTTCAAGTGTTTTGTCAAAACTATTTACCATTTATGATGACATTATTTAGTATGATTATGTTTCAAGTATATTTCTCTATTATTTACATGCTTTGATTGATTTTCTGATTAAATGATATTCATTTTCTTTATATGGATTATGTTATGATGGGATGATGTTTATGAAACCCATTTTATTCTTTGGGTTATGATGAATGATTTATGTTTATTTTGTGACACAAATAATAATGATTTCATTATGAGATGTGTGAGACCTATATCTCCCTCTAATGCATTGGGTAAATATTTATATATCATGAGATATACATGGCTAGAATGGTAAGTTAATATGGTTCAGTAATACAGGACTGGAATGGGGAGTGAACTCGATTCAGAAAGGGACTTTGTCCTCTAAGATTGTCTTGGGAGCAACGCCTTGGCTACTATGGAAATCATATCATGTGCTTAATGGTATTCCACAATTGCATGTTTCTTCCCCTGATATTTTATAATTTTTGATGTTCCTTCATGATATATGCCTCACGTAATTCCATGATTTATGTCTTTTCTCAAGATTTTGATGTTTATATTTTATATTAATTTTTTTTGCATTCCAATGTTTATGGATTGTTTTATGTTCTCTATGTTCACCCGTACTGAGCATTTGAGCTCACCCATTATATGTTATATTTTCCCCATGATATAAGGAAACATTTTAGGTAAGAAAACAAAAAGGGGAAGAACTTTATGGTAGATGTCGATGATCTTTCACCACAATTAGAAGATTATGATCCGAGTTTCCAAAGACACTAAACTATTACAGTCCTTGTGAGTTTGTTTTTGTTATTTATTAAGTATTCCGCAAATGTAATGTAATGTACATGTACGTCAAGCTTTGGGTCTCTACAATAATGATGTTTAATTCTTGTAAATAATAAATATAACATGATAACGATTCTGTTTATATTATATACCATCCAATTATATATTATTTTAATATCGAAAAAATGATATTTTCGATCATGCGTACGTATGGACTACCGTCTCCACGAACACGATGAGATTCATTCCCCATCATATCCAATCAATACTAAATTTAATTTGATGATTAAAAAAATGTTTTGAGACATGATATCATTCTGAATATGAATAAGATACATCCCATCCATAAAAAATATGGCTGACATAACAAACAATATAAAGGAAAACAAATCCGTTAACACCCGAAACGACAATAATACTAAGATATTATTAACAAATCAATGTTAAGAGATCATATATGATATCATATTAATATATATTATTCTTGTATAATTTAATAAAATTTATTTCACCATTATACAAGATGTTAACCTACCCTCCACTAAGGAAAAAGTGCAAAGTAAGGGGTTTCTTTTCTCACTTTTAATTCCCTGAGATTTCCATTGTTCACCACTTATTTATTGCATGTGGTTTCTGTACTACCCATGATTGTATTCATTGTGTAATATACATTAATTTATAGATATGTACATCATTATTGTATGATCCTTCATTAATGGGTGTATGTTTCGTAAGTTACCAAATTGATATGAAAATTTGAAATTTCAATTTCCACTCATTCAGCTTGACACGTACTTCATTGATTGTTTTACTCAAAGATTATTTGTGGAATAACTATTCATTTTCTTATGTCAAAATTTCCACTCCCCTTTCTAGGGATATAATTTTTATACCCATAATCACTCCATTGAAAAATTCTCTTATCATCGGTATGAACTTGATAAGAGTAGTTTTTACTCAATATCCATTTGTTGATTTGAACATCCACTTCATTGGTGTTGTTTTTACAAGAATATGTGTGAATGTACTTTTATTTTTTATACTGAATATCAAATCATATTGAGTGTATTTATAATTTTCACACATAATTATGTCGTTGATTTATTCTTAACATAAGAATACGACCTTTATGAGAGATTTCATCTCAATGGTCATTCCATTGAGACTCTTTTGTTGTTATACACCAAATCATTTTTATATGGTGTATATAATGTACTTTGACATACTATTTCATGAATTCTTTTATTTTCATGATATTAAAATGTTTTTATTACCTCAATTATTTGTATTCATGTGTCACTCTTTTGGTTAAAAAATTTAACTAAAATATCATTCTAAAATGTTATAAATATTTATTATTCTAAATATTTCTCATTAATGACCATGTTTTAAAAATGGATTTAAGGATTTATTTATATGGATATTACTGTTTTCCAATAAAAATTTATTTTTAAAAGATTCAAAGTGGTATGTGACACTTTGATTCAAAAATCTATTTTAAATGGATTATTGAAAAATAGTGTGACTTTTAAATATTTTCAAGAAAAAGGGGGATATTTCTCTCAATAGTTTGATGATTATTTTAATCTATGTCAATATCCTTCATTATTCACAATTGAGGTTAATATGGTATAATACAATCTTCCATATTTAATCGAATGAGTTATGTTTGAATTTGGATGTGATATTTTTATTCCATTCATGGTTTGTGGTTAATGTATTGACATTTCATATGCTAGTTTTAATATAAATGTTTATGTTATGTTTCAGATTTTTCATATGATGAATGAATTGGACTTAGTATGTTACTGGTGGATCCCTCTATAGCTCCTCGATGCATCGGTAGATCTCATGGGACAAACTAGTGTCTTGGTACAAGACTTTGACAAAATCTTATTTGTAGTCTTAGCATGAGGCCTTGACTATGTGGTTATGATAGTCTGAAATTATGCATTCCATCATTATGAAAGTGGTTATTGATATTTCATTTGATTATTCGACTAGTAGAATATCCATGTGAATAAGTAATTGGCATTATTTTATTTTATTTTTTCCATATTATGCTGAAGTTCAAGTTTAAAAGGCTTTTGTTTTACTTAGACATTGCCTTAAATGTTTATGCTTATTAATGAATGTTTCTGCTATATTGTTATCCTTACTGAGCATCTGAGCTCACCCCTTTCTATGTTTTATTTTTCCCAGGATGTGAAGAATTATTTTATGACAAACCTGTAGAGATAGTCTGAGGGGATATAAGTGTGGTCTATGGAAACAATGATGTAGTTGTTTTTCATTTTATGATGTAATGTAAACCTTATAAGTGTATCTAGTACTTACAAGGCTACTAAACTAACTGGTCTTTCGAGACTTGATCTGTTGTGATCTTGTCAATGTTTTGAAATAATGCACCGACTCTAGGTAACTAGGGTTGGGGCGTTACAATAAATAACATGAAAACACAAAATAATGAACTACTAAGTTATAATTGTCCTTTAAACATAAGTTTGTAACTTATGTGTTTGGAATTATTAAAATCTCTTATACATGGTTGTGTTCATGATTTTTTGTGAGTCTAATAAACAAAATTAATTTTTTATTAAGAGTAACCTACCCTTATGAATAGTAATATACCTTTATGGATAGTAATATGACCCATATCAATAGATAATCATCCCACATAAGAGTAAACTTACCCATTACTAATGATATAAAATTTAGACATCTTAGAAAGTGACAATTTGACCTTAATAAAAATTTTGGTATTTTGGATGTCATAAATAAATAATTATTATTAATTAATTAATTTAAAATAAAAATTATTTTCATAAAATGTGTTCATTAATTATCAAATCAATGTCTTATAGTTTTTATATAATTTTATAAGACCCTGCGTAATTTTTGAATGCACTACAAAATTAGTTTTAATTTTAAAAAATGTTTTTTAATTAAATATTAAATTAATAATAATAAGAAAATTATTTATGAAAAATGGAATTTATTTTAGGATTCTACATGTCGAAAAATGGTAGGGGTAAATTTTTGGGATTTTTTTGAAATACTTGAATTTTTGATGAATAGTAAAATACTGTAATTTACAAAAAAATATGCTAAATAAGCTAATTATAGAGTCATGTGTGATGTTCTACTGATGTAAGTCCACATGGTTCGGTATCAAATTATAAAATAACTATTGATGGTCATTTAAGACTCACAATTCCTTTTTTTAGAGGAAATTAATAAACTAATGAATTTTATATTAAGGAAACCTCCCTCCCCTCCACTATAAAAACCACCCTTCACACCCTCATTTAGTCACACCTCTCAATCTTCAGGACTTCTCTAAAATCTGCCAAAACATCCTCCCAAGACCATATCCCACGATAAAGAGAAGCTGGTCACATCAAAATACCAAGCCTATCTTTCTTAAGGAGGATCTCAAGAGGATGATTTAAGAGGTAATTTCTCTCCCTCTTCTCCTTTATTTTTCATTCATGTTCAAGTTCATTTTTCAATCACTCCACATATATCTTAATCCAAATGGTATTTTAACTCTAGTATTATACATGTAATATAATTTTATGATTCAAATGGGATATTATATCATCCATCCCCTTTTTCATGTTCTTTTTATTTTATTAAAGAGAACGTAGTTCGTGAGGTGTAAATTTATCAACTTCAAGAACGACAAGTTTTCTTCGTCCATATCTACCTTCAAGATCCGGTCATGAAACCATTTTTATGGTTGAACCAGAAAATGTTATTTGTATTATCTCATATTTATAGTTATGGAACTAACTTATTAAAATATTTCTAGTGATAAAATAAAACAAGTTCATTATGGTTGAAAAACACTCAAATTAACCCAAAAAATCATCATTTAATTCTTATCTGATGATACATCCACATGGATATAATATGATTCAATATAAGATCATTGAGACACTTTTAATATCATTAATTACATGTAATATCAGTTCTGTATGTTTTCCCATGTTCTACCCGAACTTCAATTTAAGAATATAAGTGAACCTCTCAAGAAAACCATAAAAACAAAAATTCTCGATCAATGATTTATAACTCTCAAAATCATCCAAAGGAACATAAAATCACTTAATGAATCCATAAGGAACTATATTAATTTACACAAGGTTTATTATTTATAATTAATGAATATAACATCATTATACATGACATTATAGAGAACTAAGCATTCAGATACAATGTAATGGGAAATCTCGAACCGAATTTTCGTTCTTCGAGTTCTCCCTCTTTCACTCCATTTTGATATGGTTACTCCAAAAAAATCACTTGTTCATCATTTTATTTCTTTTTTGGGATATACATGTTTTCCAATATTGTTAGTGTCAAACAAAAATTACTTCCAAAAGAAGTCTTCTTTTAATAACTCGCCTTTTACTTCTCATTCAAGGTTGATGGTTCTTGTACCATGTATATTATTCCCTCTTTCTTTTGGGAACCCAATATTTATGAATGTGTTCTTATAGATGAATCCCATTCCTTTACGTGGTTTAGTTAGTTTCTTTTTTTTTGTTATATGTTCTATGTGGAAATAATGAAGATGATAATGTTATGATGTGACGGGTGTGCCCGGAATTATATAGCGTAATACGAATGATTGAATGCGACGGGTGTGCCTGGAAGTATACAATGATCCAATGCATTGGTTAATGTGATGAATCTCATGAGTAAATTATAATTGACTTATAAAAAATTCTAGATTTGTTAAAAATTATGTTTGGTAGATAACCACTAATACATGATGTTTCATTTTTATGCATTTCCACATTTCAAGTCTTATATTTATGCTTCCTCTCAAGATCTTTTTCCCATGTTATGATTATTCTCACCCAAAGCTATATTGTTCTTATCTATCCTCTTACTGGGATTCTAGATCACCTATTTTTATGCATATCCTCCGGTGGATACATGTACTAATGAGAAGAAATGTGCCAATAAGAATCTAGAGAAGAATAAGTTAAATAAATGTTTATGCTTGATATTGTAATTGTGATGTATTCCCCTAGTATTCCGAAGACACTAAACCATTGGATACTCTATGTGTAATAATATTATGTTTTTTATCTTTATAATGATTTAATATAAATGTAAGAAATAGAATGTTTTCTATACTTATCCCTAATTTTCCACAACAGACACAGATAGTAGTAATTTAATGGCATTCCCCAATGTGTTTTCCACAATAATCACAAATTGTGAACATAATTTTCATACCGTCAAAATTATTTGAATTAATTTTCCCCTTCTCCTTATATATTTAACTATTTTTATTTTATATTTAAATGAACAAATGAACATCTGCAAACTCCATTTCCACTGTATCCCCACATCAAAAAAGTATACTATAACATTAAAATTCTTGAGAAAACAATTTCTTTCCTTATTTTTCTTTAATCCCGGTTAAATATTATTATTTTACTATTAACATACTATATGTAATTTGTATTCTTACATTCCAGTTGAGTGAATATTGTTTCATATGCAGCCACTGAATCCTCATCCTTTCAAAATTCCAGGAATCTAGTCTCATCCTAGGTAAAACCACCTTATGAAAATATTTATCAAAAAATATTTTTGTTTTCATCTCGCTCCAAAGAATCAATATCCTCATTCCCCATGATATTATTAATCATCAAACACTAGTAATCATCTTCACCATCAAAATCATAAACATTAATACTAACATTTTCATTTTCTAAACAACCCATGACATAAAAAAAAATTTCTCAGTGTTTAATCAATCTTCAGATACCACTAAGTAAGATGATAAACTAAATGATGGCGGGTGATCCCTCGTGAAAGCATCCACTATTAACATATTCTTGTATAGTTTATCTTAAAAATCTTGTTCATGGATTCCACTACCCTTTATAGAATGTGTCAACTGATCCATCACTAAAACCAATAGATTATTTCTAATTTCTATAATCTCCGTATATTTTTTTGAAGGATTTTCCCCTCCTAAGTTCTTCCTACCATAGCTGACATGTTTCATAGTGGAAAACCATTCTTAAAATATATATCATAGATGAAAAAACATTATAATCTTAAAATTCTATATCATTTCAACTAAATGGTAATTTAACATTATATTATGAATATACTATTAAAATATCCACAACCATAGAGTTATCTAAATCATCAATTTATACCAACTATAAGTCCCTAACCATAATCATTACATAATACTTAGATAACTCATGAATTTAATTTATTCCAGACTGAGGATCTTTTTAGTTATAGATTTTTATATAATTTAGACATATCTCATTTATAATGAATCTATAATGTATTAATTTTACACATCTAGGAAATATATATTTCTTTTATGATATAAAACATTTAATGTAATAAATAGATTATTTTTCTTGAAAAATATATGTAATTTTCATCCTAACTTCCTCCTTTGTGTTTCCCATCCTTACACAGTATGAAAAAAAATTTAAAACCTGATATTAGACCAAATATATCTGTAATGGAAATACAATAAGTAATGAAGATTTTTGTCCCGGAATACATTATTCCCATGAAAACTTTTTCATAATGTTATAATTTCCCCACATAATGCAAAAGATCTTTATCTTATATAATTAAATTATTAAACTCAAATAAAATGTCCTAGAAAGAATAAATCATATAGGTAACATGTGGAATCCATATAATTGTTACATTATTATAATTCATAGTTACATTTGTGAAAAGCATCATAGTTACATTTGGAATACCCACCATGATATATTCCCAAAATCTTTTAAGAGAAACCTACCATTTAACTCCAACATATATCCCAATGTATTGGAGAGATATCACAGGCTCACTAACGATTATTTTAGCATGTAACCACATGAATTTTTAAACTACTCCCAATAATAGTAACATAATCCTAACACAAAAAACAAGCATAAAAGGAAAATAACATTTCCACATTGACATCACCTTACATTTTTTGAAAGTCACGAACTTATAAAAGGAAAAACATTATTTGAAAATAAAATGATAAAATTGTAAAGGATGTATCCAGGCATTAATTTAAAATAAATGATGAAAATCCATTCCTACCATATAATATAATAAAACTTCCACATGGATATTGTTAAAAGAGTTGAAAAAGTAACATGGAAATACGGTTTTAAAATAAAGTCCCTTATCTTGATTGTGACTCATCATATCCAATATTTATCATCCTACGCAATAAAAATTATAGAATTATTTACATTATTGAGAAAATTTTAATGTTTGTTATTATTTTTATATTTATTATTATCATTTAATAACAATTACATAATTATTTATGTTCACATCAGTCACTTTTTTGATATTTGGTACCTGAGTGCAAAATAACATTGAAATGGGGTCTATATTTAAAATGGTAATGATTCCATCATCTTCAGAAGAATATTCATGACATAATAATCACTATTATACATAAAATATACTTTTAAATCAATCCATTTATTTATTGTTCTGAAAAATGAACAATGTTATAATTATTTAGATAGTAGTACATGTGTACGCATAAGGAACATTTCCCATTATTCATTGGCCATTTAAGGAAAAATGTTAAGTGTTATATGATCTTCCAAAATTATAATAATATCTTTAATATCACATTAATAATTTAAATATACTTATATATGTCATCCAATTGATTTGGTGAATAAAAACAAATCACATAACTTTGTAGAGGTTTTAGTCACACCTATCCACGAATAACATTATAATTTTAATGTGAATGTAAAGGAAACAATAAAATTGATATATTATTTTACATTTATAAATATATTATCAAAATAAATATATAATCATTAATTAAACCATTATTACCAGTTGTGAGAGATGGTATTTGATAATAAATTATTTTGGTTTGCGAGGTGGTAGTCCGCCAAACTCATGAATGAATGTTTTATTTCAAATTTGATAGAAGATGATATGGATTTAGGAGATGATATAAAAATAATAACATGTATGTATATTGAGTATATTGGATTTATTTTTTCATCAGGTTTAAATATTATTTCAATTAAGTGGAATATGAAACCAAACAAAAACACTTAAGAATGATAATATTCCTTCAAACGACCTCTGTTGATTAACACCATAACACCCATGTGGATGATGTTATTACAAATTTTATACCAATATAATGATGAGAGTGATTCTAGGAAAGGATTTTGGTAGATATTTTCCAAATCAAGATGGATTAAATTTTTTATGTATAGAGAAGAACGTGTTCCCTTTTATAGGCGAGGGGAGTGACACAAATTGATGTATCCTAAATATTAAATTATATAATTTAATATTAGATTAAAAAAAAGTGAAAATATGTTTAGTTTGAATAAAATATTACTTTTGTTCAAAATAAAATCAACCAAGGTAAAATATAATTTTGTTCAATTTTTAATCCTTATATTTTTGTTTGAAACTATAATTAACCCTTTTAACTCTTACCATGATATCGTGTAATTTAAATTTTGAGGGTAAATGACATGAATGTTTAGGACTCGAGCAAGCTCGGTCCTCAAAATTTATTTATGAAAATATATGTTCGGTGTAGCACACCAAACACACGGTGCAAAAACACCACCAAATCAATACACAGACAAACAAGTAACCCAAAACACCAAAAGTTCAAAAACCCCACACACTAAAAGACCCTAAAACAATAGCCATAAGGACCTGCATCCACTAGAAACCAAAATCTCCGCACACCTGATCTGCATCTCAACATAGCCTCAAACACCGCAAATAATGACTCCTCACTAAAGTCATTATAAATCCTGAGGTCAACAAAAACCCAAGAAAAAACAAGCTCCAAGAAAAACGTGCTCTAGCTGTAAGCAAACCCATGCGCCTCTACAATAGTGGTCCCCTTCCCAACATAAACATCCCTCTGCAGTTCACACTAGCCAAGGATAACTGGTCCTCCACACATTCCAAAGTCACCTCCTACAAAGATACTTTCCATTTTTCTATACCACAGCATGTCCACCAAATAGGACAAAGGTACCTGTCCGCATCCAAACCTCATCCCGAGGCCGAGGTCATCGCCGGTCTTCAAGCCAAAGGTTTCCATACATGAGACCTCCTCCCATCAAATTTGACTACAAGTCTGTCGCCGGCCCGCGTCGACACCACGTTGCAGCAACGCATCGGCCCAACGTTCCCCACGTCCGATCAGAACAAAAACCTCACCGGCTCCACGTCACCAGCCTTCGCCTTGTGCCGTCATCTCGCAATGCAATCCAACAAGAACTTTCATCGGATGATGACCCACAATCCTCGCCAGCTCAAGCCCCACATCCCATATGATCATCACAAACATTTTTAAGGGTAAATATAATTATTAAAACATCCAAAAACCATAAATGTGTCATTTATTACATTATGAGACCTATTCCAACTATTTTACCAATATTATATTTTTATAAATTATATTTCATTTAATAAAAAAATTTATATACGAAAATATCATTAGTTTCAATTTTGACACTATTAATTAATTAACACATTAAAAATATCATAAAAACATTACTGCATTGAAAAAAATCAATTAACACATCCATATCAGGTAAAATTACTCCATAAATTCTTATTATGTCATCAATTATATAAATATAGATTTATAATAACATTTTTAATATCATTAATTTGGTTCTTCCATTAATGAACCAATTACTTAATCATCATTATGAAACCACCTAAGTTATTTTTTTTACAAAAAAATAATAAATAAATTTACATGCTATATTTAATCATTTTAACTTTCTAAATAATATTATAGTCAATGATATCCCATATATAACGCCATATTCAAAACATTTTACCTTTTAAAAACAAGGTGGTGACAAAATTTGTCTTTTATATGAATATAATATTATAAATATCTTAATCACACCCAAGTGCAATTCAAAGGATATAAAATCTACCAAAGGATGTTTTTTGTCGATAAAAATCATTTAATGAAATTATTAATGGTTTTATCATTACTTTTTAATAGTTATAATAATATTTTTACTTTTAATTACATAATTTACCTTTCTCGATTGAAATAAAAATAATTACTAATGTTATATTAATATTTTTAAAATATTGTTTTGAACATATTATATCATAAATATCAATATATTTAAAACCATTTTCCAATTTTTTAATATTCATACCTCAAATGTGGATAAATTTAAAATAAAATCAATCCCATCGACTGATCGAGAAATTGGGTTTAAAAAAACGATCAAATATTCAGAATGATTTATAACATATTTCAATTTTAAATTCATTATGATGACCAATATTTGATTAAATGATAAAAATATAATCTAATTATATATAAAAAATAATTAAAATGATAATCTTATTATATAAAGAAATTATAAAAATAAATTTTTTTAATAAAAATGCTGTATTTTTTTACTATTCTATAAAAAATGTATCATATCAAAAATTTACCAAAATAAATGAATCCAATTTAAAATAGATTGCTCAAAATTCAAATAATATGTTTATTTTAACACATATAGATTTTAAAGTGTCAAAACCAGATTTAAAATGGGCTCTCCCTCAATAGGCTCTAAAATAATTTTTAGAAAAAATATTTTTCATTAAATCTAAAATTAAATTGATCGGAAAAACATTTTAATGTAGTTTTATTTTTATTTATTATGTAATTAATAAATATTAAAATGTCTTATTATATAATTACCTTTTTTACATAGTTTATTTAGGGTTTTATTTTCTACATTTATATTTATTATGGTGCATCACAACCTTCCTTGTCTATGGTTGTAATGATGTTAGTGTCCTAGCTACAACATCCTCTTATGTTTTCAAGGGATTAGGACCTACAAGATGTTCATTTTTTCTAGATATTAAATTTAATTTTTTAAAATATTTAGATTCAAAATGAGGGTAGGGTCATGCTAACCACATATATGCTACATGGAACATTAATGTTTTGGTGAAATGTTTTAAACCAGGCTAACATGTTGTATGATTTTGGTTGTGCATATTTCTGAAACCAATTATACGAGTATATATACTATGTGACTTTATAGGTATAGAGGGACAATGAATATATTCATTTGATGCATCGGGTAATGATAGTTATCCTTTAAATGTCATGATTTATAGATTGGTAGTGTTTTACACCAACGTGCTGTATTGAATAGCTATTAGTAGAAATATACATCGAGGAAGGTCTCCAACATACTACTAGATCATAGCACAAAGAGTTAAAAATTTACCCTATTAATGTAATTTTGAATAATGAATTGAGTACATAACAAAATATGATGGAATATAGGGGTATAGAAAAATTCAATATCACTTCTCAATCCATTAGATCTAGAAATGGTTCAATATCATCCTCCAGATAGTATGGACATTATCATATTGATCTTACATTACCAGCTATCTCTAAAATTTGAAATTGTATTTCACCATTGGGAATTGGGTGCAAAATTTATTTTTAGAAAAAAAACCACAACTAGAAAGTTGGACAATCAGAGTATAAAATACAGTTTCTAGAAGAAATTTTGTGAGCACGAGAAAGATCCATTGTAATCTCTTGGAAGAAACACATATCATTGTTTTATATCATCTATATTATAAATTATCTACCGAGTATATAGATTGTACATTATGAGGATCCATATGGTAGGCTATTCTGATCTCCCTTATTCTTGTTAGAGGTTAGTTATGTAGCTTTACTGGTGCTACATCTCGTATAGGGGGACATCTGATAAGGAATATTTGTTTAGAAAATGGATGGCTACAACACATTCTTGAAATAAATCATTCTCTAATCACCATAGGTGAAATTTAATGTTCATGGATGGGGATCTGGTTTTGTTGCATGTGTCATTGAGTCTAGGACATAATCAAATCCAAAAATTGCATAAGCATTCACCATGATTTGAAAGGTTGTCCAATATTTTGGAGAGATTTAGGTTGTTATCCCCTCTGTTGAATTTACCTCATTAATTCTGAGAAATGCACAATGTCTTCTACATATATCATCTTTAATACTATCATTCGTAATCACCTCATTATTTTCAGCCAGATGACATTTAGCTACAGGATAATACATCCTTTTAGAAGCCTCCAATTTGTTTAGTTGACAGGAGAAAAAATTTCAACCTATGTATGCCACGTCCTCTAGTATAGGTTCTAGGATATAATTGTTGTATACAAAATTAGAGTTTTAATTTGGAGGTAGATTTAAGTGCCTAGTTTTTAGACTTGATCTCTGATGAAACATAATGGCCCTTCAGAGGGTAATTCATGGACAAATTTCTTTAAGGGGGAAGATTATATGAACCCGAGTTTTCAAATGAGGTAAGGATCCCTTATTTTTTGGTCGAAATTCTATAAATTGTAAAATTTGAGAACTAAACATGATCAATCATGTAACGCTGTAGGGTAGATAATTTTCAGAGCACAAAACCCATGATTGGGGTGTTTTAGGTCTAAAACCCCATTTTTATAAAACATTCAGGGAAGGATTCATTGTTTAACAACCCATGAGAATAGTGGACAATCAGTATATGTAGGCCTAATTGTTAGTCCAAATTATTGAAAATGCATCTCATGATCGTGTATCTTGTTCTGCTAATATTTGACTATTTTGATATGGAATTTTTACATGGTTTCCACATATTATGTAAACCATGCAAGGAAACCATGACTGTTCCCCTGGACCTATAGGATTCCATGTGTGGTTGAAACGTTTGTTTGATTAACCATGCACCTAAACCTTGCATACCCTCTATTTTGATGATTTTTATATTTCCATTTCATGTCATATTATTGAAAAACAAAAACACAGTTTTTTTAAGTATAGAAAAGTGAGTGTTTGATAGCATTCCTCTGGTGACTATTCTTGGAAAAAAGGTATCCTACCTATCTGATCTTCAATTCATGTGTAGGATGTCTCTCTAGAGCCATAATGTCAAGTCCTTGAATACTTTTTTCCATTCTAAATTTTTTAGGATATCTATTGTGCTATTAATGTGAAATATAATTTTTCCTTAATATTTTATTGTTCATCCATTCTTTATATTTCTCCTAATTTGAAATTAATTAAGAATCAATATTGGACAAGAAGTCCATTACTGAGCAATGATAGGTGGTCTATACAATTTATCATCAATTGGTGCTTTATTGGGATTCTTTTTGTTATGCCTCCCACTAAAATTATAAGTGAATAGACAATTTTCAACTGCATAATTAATTTATATATAATCAATATTTTTAGGGATTCACTTATGTTCTATGGTGATTCGATGCTATTCATTCCCAATTAATGGACACTAATGGAGTGTGCCTCGTGGAAATATATTTCTTATGAATTTTATACCACCCATGGTTTGAGTTGAGCTTTCTATCCTAGAGTAAGATCATTAATGAACGGAATGAAATGGATTAGCTGAATCAGATATGGGTTTTCTCAATAGATTGTTTATGATTTTGACTAAATAGTTAATATAAATCATTAATAGTTTGTTTAGGAGATTATTTTCCTCCTTTATTAATTCTATGTTGATATTCCATGTTTACATTCGTTAATTTTATTAAAATGAACATGTATAGATGAGTGGTCATATTCTTTAGGTTATAATTTAATGTTTGAATGGTTAAATTGACTGCATGAAATAGGATGCTTGAGTGAATACAATGATCGGTTTAACTAATTTAAAAATTGTTTTTATGAGTGGGTATACTCTTATATTGGTGTAAATGGTAAATGGTAATGTGTGCAGGTATACTCACAAGGTCTAGAATAATAAATGTTATCATTGGGAATTGTATAAATAGATTCATTGAACATATTCCTTGGATCTTGAATGTGTTAGTGGACTCCATGTATAGAGATTATCCTTCGGTATTGATTCCCTGGGATTCCATGGTCTTTTCTAACAATGTTATCTCTCTCTTCTTGGTCTTACATTTTGACAGATGGTATGGCTTTGTGAATTATGACATTCGTTGTTGAGCAACTAGGTAATGGATGCTTCTAACACTTTAGGTTTTAAGAGAAGATTGTGATTGAAATGGTTCTCTAGTGGTATTATAGGGCCATGATACTGACTATTGTACATTCATTATATGAGATAATATGTTTTTAGGATACCTTCAGATACTATCCAATATCACTTGAGTAGTAGTGAATGTGCAATGGGCACATTACAATATTTTATTGAATTCATTAATTACATTCATTTTTTATTTAATAATATATTGGAAAACATGGAATGTATATACCTATGATGGATTTACTACTTGGATATTATCTCACACTATGCTTAGGGCTCCCTTGGGGACATAAATAGATTATATTGATGCATATGTTGTTAGGGGAAAGTACCATAAAAATAGGATTTTAATTATTACATTGGATAAAGGGAGAACATGACAATGTTGAGGCTTGTGAATCTACTTGTATATTACATTGTTCATTTTTATTTTGGGATACATGTTTAAAATTTTAATTTCATTTATATGAGTTGGGTATTTTCAAAATACATTTATAATCATCATCATTTTATTTGACACATCTCTGCATTTTTAATACTCATTTATTGTATAGTTATCAAATTTCATACTATTTATCTGATTCTAATATTGGTATTTTAAACATTATACTATGTATACTCGGGTGTTGAGGTAATAATCTACCCATGAAAACACGAAGACCCTCGCTACTTCTCAGAATCCTCTAGTGTTTGGGGAGAGGTGCATCAGTCATTCTGACCGACCAGGCATGGGGTATTTTCAACTAGATAATGGGGAATGTATGTTATATTATGTTATTTATCCAGTGTTATTAGTTCTGAATTGGGTAACTAAAAGAATGAAACTTTTCTATATCCATTGTAATATGATTGTTAATACTATAATTTTTATAATTGATGAACATTTTTAGATGTACATATGATGATTATATATATGAAGAATGATATTTTGTAAATATAAAGTGGAAATAATTTGTTGAATTAATTAATAGAAACAATACATATAAGATACACTATTTTTATTTTTGTTAGGTATGTATAATAATTAGGGTTCTTCGTAGTCAAATCAAAAGAAAAATCCTGCAATTCTTGTATATCAAAAATTAATTAACTTTTCATAAGTTCAGTTATTGTATATCAATATATTATTAATGATATATAAAACAATGTCTAAAAAACTCTATCCTGTATTTTTTATTTCATATGGAATATTTAAATTTAATAAGGTGTTTCATATTTATTAGTTATAGTGATAATTTTACATATTTATTATATTTCTAAAAAATATATTAAATAACTTGAAAATACATATTTTTATCCTCAGTATTTTTTGAAATAAGTTATATTCGTTATTTATTACCATGTAATAATTTAGATATATCAAAAATTGAAATAATTATATTTTTTGAGAATATTATTTCCACACTAGAATCATAATATTAAGATGTAATAGAAATTATTATTTGATAAATAAAATTAACATATATAAGAAGATTGTTTTCATAAAATACATAAAAATTTTATAATATGGACGAAATAATTATGTAAATATGTTCATAATTGTTTATTTTATGAAAATAAACTAACATGTTGAATATTAATATTCATTTAGAAATATATAATAGTTTAGGAGATCGCTAAAATTTATATGCTAAATCACTGCTAAAAATTGTTGATTATAAATATATATTGAAATAAAAACATTAAATAATAAAATTTTCATACAATGACAATTATTACAATGAAATTTTCCTATAAAATCATACATAACATGAAAATTGGGCACACATAAACTTAAATATTTTACATATAATTAATTTATAATAAATGATCAACTACTATCATCGATATTAAGAAGAAATCACTTATTGATTTGAATGAATAATATTAGAAAATCATGTTTAATATAAATATCTATTGAAAAAAAATAAATGAATAAAATTGATTCATAATAAATTAAAAAACTATAAATAAGGATCTGAATAAGATAATAAATATCCCAACCATGGTTATACAGATTAAATTAATTGTATTCAACTTGTTGTGACTTTAGTAAGGTGGATACGTTCATATATACATTTATTAGATATTGGCTTTCAGATATTTTTTTTCATCATTCATTTTTATAGATAAAATTAATATTATATATTCTAATGTTTTATACTACAAAATATAACTCTTATATGTCTTATCATTATAGTTTTTATAAAATATCTTTCGCTTTAAATATAAGTTATAAAAAATTTAATTTTTTATCCCCATTTTAAAAACTAAAATTAAGACCCATCAGTGTGTGAAATGATAAATTCATGTGAAAAATATTATAATCCACCAAAAATGAACACACTAAACAAAAAAATAGTGAACATTTTATTCGTGTAGTATTACATTAAAAACATATTTTTTAATGTTGGTATCCATCATCCAAATTAAAATCCTATATAAAAAATATAAATGTAACCTATAATATTTTTTAATAACACAATAGTAGACCATGGTTTTACCAATACTGAGGGCCAAATAAGATAACATGATATAATTAACTGAGAATTTATCACTCAACCCCGACAACCACCTTGAATCCTATGTGATCAATAGACATCACCTTATATATCACTAAATCCATCTCGATATTAACCTAAATGTATAACACTTGATGTAGAACTGCCATTTTAACATGAACCATGATGATTAAACACATATGTAGAAAACAACATAGAACACCACATCATTGCAACTAAAGGATAACACATAACACGCAAAAATAGTATTACGTACACCAACATAACCATTATAGTGTTAATAAACATAGGAAATAATATTCATATTTGAATAACCAAAAAAGTAATATCATATAATGAACATCTTCCGGATCACATGCCTGTTTCTAATCATTATTTAATGTTTTACAAGAATAATCTAGAACCAAAATAAAATAATTATACAATTGGTAAAGATATTAAACACCACAATCAATGAGGTGTTATGGAACCAATAATATACCCATGAAGTATAAAAATTATACAAAACATATAATATTCATAATGGAAGGAGACTAAAATATTCAATCACTAACTTCAAAATACATCCCTTGTCTATTATAAATAGAATTATAAATAATCAAAATTCATAAATTTTTTTTTCTCACAAACATTAGGCCTCTAAAATAGTTTTCCCAAAACACCTCAATATCAATGAAGAGGAAATATCAAAATCCATATTTATGATCCTCTATGTACATGATAATAAATATATTACTAAAATATACCATTTTCCCACTAGTTATATCCTCTCTTAAACATTTTCTTAAAACAAATTCCATAGATGATTATTTTATCTATTTTACTCACTATCCACCCATATATTCGATTAATGGGTTCATTTGGAAAGATTAATGAATCAAATGAACCTTAATTAGATATATCCTTGAATAAAAAATTCCAATTTAACACTAAACGCATTGATTAAACATTAAATGGATATGAAGTATATAGAATATGACATTATATTTTATGGGTAAATGAAAGCTACCCATGGAGAATATCACTAAAATTAATAATAAGAAGAGAATAATCAATAATGTTATCCAACTCCAAATAATAACAATAGAAAATGAAACCATACATAGAATAAAATAACATTATACGCAATTATTAATAGGAAAATAAAAATATATTCTATATTATATTATCTACACTCATGTTATTAGATTATGAATGTATTGAGTAATTGTAATGAATGAGCTCATTCATTAAATTAATATCACAAAACTCTTTGTCATATTTCACTACAATATTTTTATCTATTTATAGTTATAATTATCATATGTAATAGAGTTTTCTAATAAATGATATAAAAAAATTTTCATTATAAAATATATTATTTCTTATTAATTCATTAATTATGATGTTTTATTATATGGATAATTCATAATAATGCATTTTTTCATGAAACATACTTTCTTGATCATGATTTTCTATTACTTCTGTATTTAATTATCTGAATAAAATATCTACCATTTACCTTATATATAATATTTATAAATATTAATCTATCATAACATTTTTTATCCATAATTTATACCCTATTATGTTCATAAAAGGACATAACCACTATTAATTTTTTATTCATTAATTTTTCCATTACTCAATGAGATGTTTGATAATTATTATACCTTAAGTTATTCATATATATATTTTTAAAATAAGTTCATTAAAATTAATTTAATCCAATATAATAAATTTAAAAATTCCCCAATTGTTTTTCTAATTTATGATAATCGTAACTCTTTTCATCATGGAATGACTATGTTATATTCATGTATATAAATATATATATTTATATATTCCATGACATGTTCTAGATTAATATATCTTCAAGATTCATGTACATACACACTGAATATAATTTATATTTACATTTATTTTTTAATGTTATGTCCAAGATGATATTGACATCATATGTTATAAATTCATTAAAAATATTTCATACCATTTCCTTGTTTTTTATACATAATTAATTTTACTATATTTGTTTTGAATATATTTATATAAAAATATTTAATTTCGAGTTTGATATTCATTACATATAGCATATGTATTTTAATGTAAATTTATAATAATTTTTAAATTATTACTTTTTTATAGTTTTCATAATTCTATAGATATTACATTATGAATAGTTTTTATATTTTCCTCTTATTCTCATGTTTAAATGCTTTTAATTTAGATGTATTATGAAAATGTAATAAAATATTCTTTGAATTTCATATAATCAAATATATATTTAAATTATGACGTCTATATATATTTCATTATTTTATCCTCTCCTTGTGTGTTCTTAAATAAAAATTTATGAAAACTATAAGTGAATTTCATCATGGGTTTCCAACTATTTCAACTAATTCTCTTCAAGATATTTTTAATTTCTAATGTATTATGTTATGACTTCATATATAATTGTTTAAATATTATTGAAATTATGTTTCACTCATTATAGGGGATTAATTTTTCCATATAATAATTTCTATTTGATTAAACCATTATTGATATCACATTAAATTTTAGTAGAGAAATTATTATGCATGGGTTAATATTGTCATGCCTTATGATTGATGAGTGATGTATATAATTATAATTTTCTTTGTTTTACACATATATGTGTAACCATCATTTTATGTCTATGGTTGACTTAGAATTATATAACCCTCTCATGAATTTGGTAAAACATATATCTCATGAAATACTATATTTAAGACAACAATAGTGATCTTTATACATTATATTTTGATGTCTTGGAGTCGATAGTTGAATTTTTCTTATAATTTATTTGTTTAATGAATGATCCAAATTATTTTTAAATGTTTCGTGACTATTTCAAAATAGTAAAAAGTATCCATTCATAGTAATTCATTCAATATTATACAAAGTCAAATATGTTTCCACAATCTAAGTAGACTAGTATAAATTTCAAAGGTCAAAACAATTTTTTTTAGAATGATTTCAAACACATGGAATCAAATTTTATATTGAATATCAATTTGTAACATATCTCAATTAACACATAAATTTAATATTCAATGATTAATTAGATGAATTTATTTACAAATAATAATAAAAAATAATGTAAAAAATAATTGAAATATAAACAAAATTAAAGATACAAAAATAAATATAATAGAAACCTAATAACTATTAATATACATTTTTCAAATAATTAAAAAAAATTAATTAAAACCACAATCATTTTGACAGGAAGACGATGGATCATTTCTCCCAGAGGATTTTCGGTCTCACATTATCACATGATATATGTTTGTTCTATAAAACATGTATCCATGCATGATAATTAGATACACATTTCATTATTTGTAAGAACTCGTACCTTCTTTTTAGTTATTTTTTTCATTTTCTGGTCGTTTTCGAGAAAAAGAGCATAATATACAAATTTTCTAAGTACATATCATGTACATTGTATGTAAACGCCATGATCTTTGTTGCCGCTCGAGGTCGTGTTCTGGCTGTGTCATGGCCACACACACGGCCATGTCGGGATGACATGGAGGCCACTTTAAGCAGAGTATAGAAAAGACTAGTACACGCCATGTACTCCAAAAGTACACGTCGTGTACTTTGTTTTCATTAATTAGACTGGGGTCATGTCTTTACCCGAAAAACATCTTCTTCCCCAGATTCTTCGACCAAAAGTATGGGTACAAACACAGATCCTTTCCAAGCCACCGATATGTCATCGGTTATCTGAATCGAATACCTTCGGTTGCAATAGAATCGAAGTGGTGAGTTCTTAGTTCTTATTTGGCCACATTTCTTTACTCTTTCTCTTATGTGATTTATTGTAGGTTGAACGTTTTAGATGTTTTTTAATATCTACTCCGTTATAGGTTTATTTGCAGGCTATGGTTCAAGTATATCGACCTCCTAGTATCGAGGTAGGTGGTTTGTTTCCTTATATTGAATGTTTTTGAGTTTTTATGCAAAAGTGTTGGATTCCCAAGTTTTGGGTATCTCGGGTTAGGGTTTTGATCCTGTATTATTATCTGCCCTAGATTTGTTTTGTTCTTGAGGTAATTAGATGAATAATTATTTCTTATTAGCATGTTTGAGGATCACCCCGTGTGTGTTTCCCTTATTTTGGATGTTTATCACCGTTTGGCTTACATTGCCTGTAAGGAAGGCCTTGTGGCATTGACTTCCAGCCTTGATATAATTGATTGTATGTATTGAATACTATTTATATGATTTTATGCATCTTAGCTATTAGCCTAGTAGTTGTTGAACATACTTTGGGTTGCTGTCAATCCATTACGCACGACTAGATTGCTCAGGGCTGTGTGAACCTGGTGAGGTAGACTAAAGAGGGAATTGACGATTAAGGGATTCCTTGCAGAGTCTATTTTATTTGTATCATTTGTAGGACCTACAGGAATTGGACTTTGTTCTTCCTCAGAGTTTCCTTAGTTTAAACACATATTGAGACTAGATGGTGACTTAGACGTAAGACTGTAGGGGAATTGACAGGGAGTTCTTCCCAGAGTGTCTGTGCCATTGTATGATTACATGACTATAGGGGTCATCTAGTAGAGCCACCCAGAGAGTCAGTGTGAATATTTTTTTTGATGGTTGTGACGAGTCCACCAAGACAAAGAACAAGCTTGGGTTTTGTACTGCTTATTGTTTAGGTAGTCTGCTGAGATACCTAATGTGTTACTTTCAATGCCTTGAGAATATAGAGTTTTTTTCTTGATTTCTTGGTAGATAGTTAAATTATTTAATTAAATTTAAAAATAAATATGAATGGAGATTGTAGGACTATTTACTTTAGTGTACATCTATTCTCTGTAGCATTTATTTTCATTAATTTTGGTATATTGCTCACTAACAGTAGGGCAAAGATCATGTAGTTATTTCCTACTAGGATTAGTCTCACACCCTGTTTGGGTCCTACATTTCTGCCCAAATAGGTTATATGGTTCCAGGAGTGGATAGGGATTGTTGCTTTTCTACTTCAGTTATTGGTTAGTGGTTAGAGATGGAGAGCATGAGACCATGCTTAGGCATGTGATGCTACTGCAGTTTCTATCTACATTTAGTACATTGTTCTCTGTTGTATTTCAACATGTTGTTGTGTTATATGCTTTCATTAGATACATGGACCATGATTAATCATTATTATATTATACATTTCTTCTGTTGTTTAGTTTCAGTTATTGTATATTGTTTATGGCTTCCGCTATTGACTGTTATTTCCTTTCCCATGTATACTTTTCCAAACGAGGGAATCTTTTCCCCAATGACTCACCAAGGCCCTTGCTGCTAGTCGGTAGCCTCTAGCATTTGGGGAAATGTGCTTGAGGTCATGTGGTGAACCTGGTACGTGGCACCAGTTGAGTGGCTCTGGATTTGGGTCGTTACAAAGTGGTATTAGAGAAGTTTCTTTTCTTTTATATTAACGTACTATTTAGTGACATTAGACAGGGATAGGATGAAATAGGTAAATGGTAAATAGCAGTTCCTATGAGTTCTAGAACCAGTGTACAGGGAAAAATCTAGATTACCTTGAATATTACAATTTTTGAGTTTTGCAAATGTTACAGTTTAATTGACTTCACCATTGGGTGGTGCACTTGTTTTTGTGTTGTTATTGTTTATATGAATATGGTTCTATTTTTTTGCAACCCGATGAGATGAGGGTATGCCATCTCATGATTCATATAGACACATGATAGAAAATCACATGTCATGCATTTTTCTATGCCATCTAAATTGCATTAGAAATTTCATGCTGTTGTGATAGAATTTGTGATAGACTATGCATGCTATTGTGATAGATACTACGATAGAATACCTGCTATGTTGATAGTGTATCGTTTTTTAGAAGCTTCTTATCATGGATTCCAAACAATGGTCTTAGAGGTGTTATGGGCCCTTGAGGATCTGAATTTCGTGGATCGTGAGTTTGTTACACTTTTTACTTGTTATATGCATTGTCATGATGCCATGTTTTGATTTTCAGGGAGTATGGCCCCCAGGGATCATAATTTTGCACCTTAACGCTTGTTTTTCAATGTTTCCTGGGATCTAGTGCAGTTCTGAGGCTACTATCTAGAAAACCCCAGAATACTCGGAGTGTACTTTATGAATACACATCGTGCAGTTTTTAGCCATGTAGATGACTGTGTGGGAAGAAACGAGGGGTTGTGAAGGTTCATGTTGGAACACGTCGTGTACTAGTTTACACACTGTATAGTATGACATTGGTATCTGACCCTGTCATGAACAACATGGGCATGGGATTTTCTTCAAGAGCATGCAGAGTCCCTTTGGAACATGTCGTGTATAGTTAGTCGTGTAGCTGAATACATGGGTTGGGAAATCCGCAGGGAATCACACCGTGTACAATGTTGACATGCGGTGTAGTAGTGGTCAATGAACTGGTCTGTGTGACTAATAACATGGATAGGAGAAAAATCATAATGGCAAGCCGTGTGGTGGACAAACACGTCGTGTTGTTTCCTGCTGGGACAGTTGGTTGTCCTAGCTGTGTAGGAGTAACCCGGTAGGAAGAAAAATGGTAAGTCCACGCCATGTAGTTTGAGAACACATCATGTATCCAGATGGTTTACACTGCCATGTATGGCTAGGGCACACACCCAGGTGAATGACCTAAGGGAACACACTGTGTAGGGAAAAAACACAGAGTTTAGTCATGTTTTCCTTAACAGGAAAGCCTTATTTTCTCGGTTACTACTTATCCCGAAAGTTTTTCCGTCTTTTTTAAACCTGAATCTGAGGTGTGATTTTGACCTTTCAGAGTTATGGAATCAAGGCGTCCTCCTGTTGCACGTCAGGAACCAGGTAGTGACCGTATGCCTGATACGACAGATCAGGGACTACCAGTAGTTCCACCTATCATTTCATACAAGGCACCTGCAGTGATTCCAGACACTGGTGATGATGCTCAGTTCAGAGAGGGTTTAATGAGATTCATGCAGACCTTTCAGGGAGCTCACCATCCTTCCCCATCTATGGAAGAGATGACGCTGTATTTTCAGCAACAACATCCTCCCACGTTCACAGGGGATGGAGGACAACAGGCTGCAGAGTCATGGCTAGAAGCTATGCTATCTATCTTCGAGCATCTAGAATAGCCTCCAAATAGGAGAGTGAAGATCATGACTTATATGCTGTGAGATTTTTCCAAGAGATGGTGGGATGTGGTTTCGCAGGCAGAGCCCCAACCGGTTATGGCTTGGGACGAGTTTCAACGTACGTTCTACTACTACTTCTACCCGACGACACTGAGGGATAATAGATCTAGAGAGTTCATGATCCTATAGTAGGGTACTTTCACATTTATGGATTATTCCTCTCGCTTCACAGAGTTACAGCGTTTCACTTTCGTTCTGGAAAATGACTAGTTTATTTTAGCAAGGAAGTTTGAGGAAGGCCTTAGACCAGACATCAGATAACAGGTGAACATCTTTTTGTTGACTTCTATTAAGCTGATATTCCACCATGCACTTATCATGGAGAGGAATCTGATGGATACTGGAGTTATAGACTTGTGCGGTTCAGCATCCAGTGTTAATTCTTTTCATGTAGACAACATGAAGCGCCACCGATAGTCTACACAAGGTGACCCAAGGAAGTGAGGTGTTCCTTTTGGAATATGAGACATTTCATATGGAAACCATTTGTTTTTCTATCAGTGTGGAAACAGTGCTAAAAAGATGCCTCATGGCCCGAGAAACTATGTGGAGTGCCGATCTTGTGGCAATATGGGCCATCTGTATCATTTCTGCAAGGTTATTCTTCCAGTGGCTAGTGAAGGAGGATCAGTTTTGACTCCGCGTATAGGAGAAGGATTACTAGTTACACAGCAGACTGGGGGATGGAGTTATTCAGACCATTCGGTCTAGGTTAGAGGCCGTGGATGCAGTGGTCAGGCCCAAGGAGGGTCAGCTCAGGGATCTCAGGCTGCTATACAAGGTCGTGGTGCAGGCCAGACTTTTCTGGTAGAGAAGATTCATCAGAAGCACGATCTTGGACCTTATACAGTTCGAGGTACGATATTAGTAGCCTCAATTTTATCATATGTAATTTTTTTTATAGGATCTTTTCATAGCTTTGTTTCGGTGCATACTTTGGAAATCCGTAGACTTATTGTTTATACTTCTGAGGATATGATGACGCTAGACAATCCCTTGGGAATTAGAACTGCTAGCATGTTACAAGGATTAGACAGCCCCCATGAGGTTGGTGGGTGTCATTTTTCATGGAACCTATATGTTTTGGATATGATAGGCTATGATTTCATTCTCAGGATAAACTGGTTAGTTCCCTTCTAGGCCTTTGTTGATTGCTATCACCATAGGGTGAGTTTCACATCCCCAGAAGGCAGATCATTTCTTCACAAGGGTGAGTGGGATGTTCAGGAAAGCAGAGCTGGACCAGAGAATCATGGGTTGGGAAGTGTTACAGCCCAAATTTCTAGCTTATATCTGGATGACTGTGGGACTTCTCTGACAGATTTTCCTCCAGTGGTTAATCTCTTTCCAGATATCTTTCCTGAAGACTTTTCAGGTTTGCCTCTGGATCTTGTGGTAGAATTTTCTTTTGATCTTTTGTCGGGAGTAGCACCAGTATCCATTTCTCCATATAGGATGGATACAACTGACTTGCAGGAGCTCAAGTAGCAGTTAGATGAGTTGTAGGCAAAGGGTTTCATCTGACCTAGTACTTCTCCATGGGGTTTGCCTGTCCTATTTAGAAATAAGCCAGATAGAATCTTTAGGCTTTGTGTGGATTATCGGATGCTGAACCAGTTTATGGTCAAGAACTGATATCCATTTCCTTGGATAGATGATCTCTTTGATCAGCTTCAAATTTCCAGAGTGTTCTCGAAGATCGACTTGAGATCCGGCTATCATCAGTTTCATGTTAGACCATCTGATATACCTCTTACAGCCTTCCGGAGTAGGTATGGTCTGCATGAGTATTTGGTTATGTCGTTCAGTCTCACAAACGCACCAGCAGTTTTCATGGAACTGATGAATAGAGAATTCCATCCTTACTTGGATTCTTTCATGGTGGTTTTGAGGACGATATCTTGGTGTACTCTCAGACTCGGCATGACCTTTCTACCCATCTTGAGATATTTTTTAGTACACTGAGGGAGCATTTTTTTATAGGCTAAGCTCTCAAAGTGACACTTTTGGATGGATGAGATTCACTTCCTGGGTGATGTAATCTCAGAGACAGGCATATCAGTAGACCCATAGAAGGTGAGAGCAGTAGTCTCCTGGGAGAAGCTGAAGAATGTCTTCGAGGTACGGTGTTTCTTATGGATGGCTGGTTGATACAAGTGGTTTATATAGGACTTATCACGTTTAGTAGTCTTTGAAAGGATTGACTACGAAGGGGGTGAAGTATGTTTGGTCATAAGGCTGTGATTCAGCCTTTCAAGAGCTAAAGGGGAGACTGACTTCAGGGCGATTCTTGTTCTACCGGAGCTGGGAAAAAGTTATACAGTTTTCTGTGATACATCTAGCCTCGGGCATGGATCAGTGCTTATGTAGGAGGATCATGTTATTGCATATTGATATCGGCATTTGAGGCCACATGATAGGAACAATCCAACCCACGACCTAGAGTTGGATGCAGTTGTTCATGCAGTGCATTATTGGATACATTATCTTCTGGGAGTGCATTTTGTGGTATATACTGACCACAAGAGCCTTAAGTATATCTTCACACAACGCGACATGAATCTGAGACAGCGAAGGTGGGTTGAGTAAATACAGTCTTTCGATTTTGAACTTGCTTATACAACTGGGAAGGGAAACGTTGTGGCAGACGCACTGAGCAGGAGGACACAAATACAGGAAGTACATGAGGCTAGTAGCGAGTGGAAGATTATGGCTCTGCTATCCAAAATGAAGTTAGAGGTGCATGATATACAGGGTCAGACATTTCGTTCTTCTATAGTTGTTACCTCTTCCCTTATTAACTGAGTTAGAATGAGGTAGTTATCAGATTCCGAATTCCTAGTCCTGTGGGAGAGCATGTTAGGAGAGGACCCTCTTCTCGGATAGACCATATTCAAGGATGAGATCTTTCATTTCTAGGGAACCATATGGGTGCCAGTAGATATACACGAGGATATGATGCGAGACATTCATTCCTCTATTTGGGAAGTTCATCCTAGCATCACCAAGATGTATCACGATCGTCACCGCCAGTATGGGTGGCCAGGTATGAAGATAGATGTTACTGGTTTTTTCATGAAGTGTTCCACCTATCAGCAGGTGAAGGCGGACCACCAGTGACCAGCAGGGCTTTTAAAGCAGCTACCCATTCCCAAGTGGAAGTGGAATGATGACACGATGGACTTTGTGATAGGGTTACCATGATCAATTCGATGGAATGACGTAGTAGGGGTTGTCATTGACAGGCTCATGAAGGTTTCTCACTTCTTTCTGATGAAGGAGACCATCGTTGTTGATGAGATTGGATTGTTTCACATCTGTGAGAATGTATGCTTGCATGGAGTTCTGAGTAGTATCATTTCAGATAGGGATGCCTGCTTCACGTCACATTTCTGGCAAGGGTTGCAGAGGGATTTGGGTACAAAGTTACTTTTGAGTACAACTCACCATCCCCAAAGAGATGGCCAGTCAGAGCACAAAATTTAGGTGCTAGAGGACATGCGATGAGAATTTGTCCTTGATTTTGGAGGTTCTTGGGAGGGACATATACCTCTAGTGGAGTTTTCATACTATAATAGTTTCCATGCAACTATTCAGAAGCAACATTAAGAGGCTTTGTACGGTTGGCCATACCGATCACTGTTGTGTTGGGTGGAGGCAGGAGAGGCATTTATGTCGGGACCGCATCTAGTTCTAGAGACCACAGAATATGTGGATTTGATTCGAAAAAGGATGGCTATTTCACAGTCTCGATTGAAATATTATGCTGATCAGCAGAGAAGATCTTTGGAGTTCATGGTTGGAGATCAGGTTTTCCTATGTGTTACCCCTAGGCTGGGACACAAGAGGATCTGGAGACAGAGTAAGCTTTCACCGAGATACGTCGGGCCATTTGAGAATCTGTAGAGAGTTGGTCTGGTTGCGTATTGGTTGCAGTTACCTCAGAGGTACTAGGCTATGCATGACTTCTTCCATGTTTCTCAGCTTCGACGCTATTTCTTAGACCTGTCTTGTGTTTTTCAACACAAGGAGGTTGATTTGGAATAGTATGCATTGCTTGAGTAGCATCCTATCAGGATTTTTGATCGTAGTTAAAAGGTACTCTATGGCCGATATGTTCCTCTGGTACGAGTGATATGGAAACACGACCTTGTATAAGATGAGACATGGGAGAGGGAGGCTGATATACAATCACAGTGGCCAGAGTTGTTCGAGGCCTCTTCATCGCCACCTTGGTAGGGAATTTTAGGGATGAATTTCTTTAAGGGGGGATGTTTGTAAGAATTTGGACCTTCTTTTTAGGTATCTTTTGCCCTTACTGGCCATTTTTGGGAAAAATAGGAGAATCTGGAAATTTTTTAAGTACACAGCTTGTACTTTGTTTCCGCTCGAGGCCGTGTGTTGGTCGTGTCATGGTCTCACACACAGCTGTGTCATGGCCATAGACACGACCATATAGGGGTGACTTGGAGGCCACCTTAAGCGGAGTACGGAAAATCATAGTACACGCCATGTGCTCCATAATCACAAAATGTGTACATTATTTTTTTTCATTAAACGGATCGGGGTCACGTCCTAACCCAAAAAAACGTCTTCTTCTCCCGCTTCTTCGACCGAGAGCGAGGGTACGGCTGTAGATATTCTGCAAACCATCGATCCATTAGTGTTTATCCGAATCGAACACCATCGGTTGCAATAGAATCACAGCGGTGAGTTCTTGGTTCTTCTTTCACCACGTTTCCTAATTCATTCTCTTATGAGAGTAATCATAGGTTGAAATTCTTAGATGTGTTTGCAGATCTACTCCATTCTAGGATGATTCATAGGCTTAGGATCATGTATATCAATCTCCTATAATCGCGGTAGGTGGTTTTTTTCCTTACATTTAATGTCATTGATTTTTTGTGAAAAAGTGTCAGATTCCCATGTTTCGTGTAACTCGGGTTAGGGTTTTGATCTTGCATTGTTATCTACCATAGATTACATATGTCTTTTAGGATACAATACAAATAATGATTTCTTGTTAGAATGTTTGAGGATCGCCTCATGGGTGTTTCCCTTGTTTTGGCTATTTATCGTTGTTTGTCATAGGTTGCATGCGAGGCAGGCCTTGTTGCGTTGATTTACTACCTTTATATAATTGATTGATTGTATTTACTACTATTTATATTCTTTGGTGCATCAGGGCTATTACCCCAGTAGTTTTTGAACATACTATGGGATGTTGAAAGTCGATTACGCATGACTAGACTCCTCAGGGCTGTGTGAACCTGGTGCAGTAGACTAAAGAGGGAATTGACGATTAATGGCTTCCCTAGAGAGTCCATTATTTTTTATCGATCATAGGACTTACGATAATTTTACTATTTTATTCCTTAGAGTGTCCTTAGTTTACACACGTATTGAGACCATAAGGGGAATTTGATGTAAGTGCTTCCTTAGAGTGTCTATAGCTATCATTGCAGGACCGCAGTGGAATTGATGGGGATTGCTTCCCAGAGTGTCTTTTCCTTTGCATTATGACGTGACTATAGAGGTCTACTAGTTGAGCCACCAAGAGAGTCAGTTTGTATATTGTTTGGTTGGTTGTGATGAGTCCACCAAGCCAATGGACAAGTTTGGGTGTTGTACTTCATGTTATCTAGGTAGTCTGCTGAGATACCTGATGTGTTACTTGCTATGCCTTGAGAATATAGAGTTGTTTCCTTTATTTCTTGGTTGATAATTAAATGATTGAATTAAATAAATAAATAAATTTTAATGGATATTGTAGGACTATTTTCTTTAGTGTACATCTATTCTTTGCAGCATTTTTATTACATTTTCTATATTTCTCACTGATAGTAGGGCACATATCTTGTGGTGATTGCCTACTGTGATTAGTCTCACACCCTGTTGGGGCCCCGCTTTTTGGCCCAAACTGGTTATATGGTTGCATGTGTGGATAGGGATTTTATCCCTTCTACTTCAGGTACTTGATTACTGGTTAGAGCTAGAGAGCATGGGACTGAGCTTAGGATTGTGATGCTGTTGGAGTTGTTGTTTACTTTTAGTACATTATTCTCAGTTGTATTTCAGAATGTTGTTGTGTTAGCTCCTTTCCTTAGATACATGTACCATGCTACATCATTATTATATTATACATTGCTTCCCCTATTTAGTTTCAGTTATTGTATGTTGTTTACTGCTTCCGCTATTTACTTTTATTTCCTTTCCCTAGTTTACTTTTCCAAATTAGGGCATAGCTTTCCTAATGACTCACCAAGGCCCTCACTGCTATTTGACAGCCTCTGGAATTTGGGAAAATGCGCTTGAGGTCAAGTGACAAAACAGGAATGGGGAACCAGCTAAGTGGCTCCGGATTCGGGTTATTACATTATTCCATATTCTTGAATATAGTTAGTTACTGAAAATTATATATATATATATATATATATGATGGAATATTTGTGCTCCATTATATCCACTTCATATCAAGATATATTTTTAGAAGTATTATTGTTTTTTACACATATTCATCTACTTTGGAATGTCTCATATTTTTCCTCACTATTATGGTATCGATGTATCCACATATTTCCATATCTCATTATAGGTTATTAATTTTGGTGTTATTGTTCTGCTTAGTGTTATAATTATACAAAGAACAATACATGTGTTGTAGAGAGGCAAAGCCTGATGTACATAGACATTACATTACTTTTGCGGAGTACTTAATATATAATGAAAACAGACACACAAAGACCATAATAGTTTAGTGTCTTTGGAAACTCGGAAAAATAATCTTCTAATCATGGTGAAAGATCTTCAACATCTCCCATAAAAATCTTCCCCTTTTTGTTTCCTTACCTAAAATCTTTCTTCTAATCCTAGGGGAAATGAAAAAATATATAGGGTGATCTCAAATTATCAGCAAGGGAAAACATAGCGAACATAAAACAACCCATAAACATTTGGAAGCAAAAAACGTGAACATGAAATATAAACATCAAAATCTTGAGAAAAGACAAAAATCATGGAATTACGTAAGGCATATATAATAATGGAACATCAACCATGATAAATTATAATGGGAATAAGACATTTAATTGTGGAAATCATTCATCACATGTCATTATTTCCATAGCAGCCAAGGCATTGATGCCAATACCATCTTAGTGGACAAAGTCCCTTTCTGAATCGAGTTCACTCCTCGTTTCAGTCCTGTAACACTGAACTGGATTAACATACCATTCCAGTCATGTATATCTAATGAGATATAAATCTTTACCCAATTAATTGGAGGGAGATATAGGTCCCACCCATCTCATAATTAAATCATTTTTACTTGTGCCACAAAATAAACATACATTATTCATAATAATCCAACAAAGAAAATGGGTTTCATAAATATCATACCATCATCACATAATCCATATAAAAGAAATGGATATCATTTCATAATATGAAAAGTGAAACCATGTAAATCATAGAGACGTGATACTTGAAACATACACATATGAAATAATGTCATCTTAGATGAAAAATCGTTTTGATAAAACACTTGAAATGAATTCTTGAGGAAAACATCCTTTCTTCTTCAAAATCATTTTCTTTTCACAAAATGTCATGCAATTAAAAAAAGGAATTTTTTAAAAATAGTAATGGAATATTTTTGAGGAATCTTCATGAAAATAAGGCTTTATTAAACAGTAAAAATCTATTCGTGCCGTATAAGTTAAAAAAACATTTTTCTAATACTTTTTCCGAATAAGTCAAAAAGTACCTCGCAAAAGAAAGATTCCATATATACCATATAATAAAAGTCAAAAATGGGTAAAAATGACATTAAACATACATGAAACCATTTTTAGGAAACATGGATATGGATGAAAACAATAACCCCAGTAAATACTTACGAATAAACAATTTCTGATAAGATCGAGATTGGAAAAGTTATCCCTTACCTTAGGTCTGATATGCTTCGTATGGATCCAGACCTCCGGTATAATGATTTAAATAATATCATTGACTTATTAAATAATCATATTCAATGTTATGATATCATATATGTTTCACTTATGACTTTATATAACACGTTCTTTTGTAAATTCCATTTTAAAGCAGCATTTTGGGTAAAATCATTTCATTTATCGTATGTGTTTCGACTTGTCATTCTTGATATTATTAATTATATCCCGATTTACATTATTCTAGAATTTAAAACATGATTTATATATAATATATATTAATCATATAAAAATATATTATAGATCGATAAAAGTAATGAAATACACCGTTCCTAGAGACGGTAGGCCGTACATACGCATGAACACTGTTTTCTTTTCCTTATTGAATTGAATGAAACTAAATAGATGACATACATATATATATATATACATAAATCCAGTAGCATTATAATTTCATATATTTCATTATTATTCATTATATAAACATTATGATCATTCATTTATGGTTAACATGGAGAATGAATCTCATCACGTCGTGGAGACGGTAGTTTGTACGTAGGCACGAGCGATGATATTGTTCCCATAATTATTTAATAGAATTAGAGTGGATGGTATAATATATTAGAATCCGTATGATGATATAGTAACCATTTATAGTTATTCTTTACAACATTATACTCATCCATGTAAGGTGGAGGTGGAAAAACAAAATACACCATGGCGTGGAGACGATATTCCGTACGTACGCACGCGCGGTGATTTTGTTTTTTGTAGGAAGGATAGAAGGTGAAATATGATTGTTTAATATTTATAATTACATATCAGTATATGAGGTATACTAATTTTATTACATTATAATGAAACATCTAAATAAGTGGGAGTAAATGAAGAGTGGAACTTGAAGAAAACGGTAGAAGGTATTACCTCTTTCTCGAAGTGCCTCCTTTAATCATTCTCGTAGGGCACTAGAGTTGGACTTTTGAGAAGACCTTTACCTCTAGTAAGTTTCTAAGTAAGTGGGGAAGTGAAAATGGGAAGGGTTATCCCAATATTAAAGGCTCACATTGGTGTGAGGAGGAGAGGGAGGAGGTTCCTTTTATAAGGGAGGAAGGGGAAACATTGAAAATATATGAAATATTAGTTTATATTAAATCCCAACCCCACTTAAAAACTTCCAAAATGACTCATATCCGAATATTAGATGATATAGGGTTGTAATATAATCATCAAATAATATTTAGACATGTTAGTAATTTGTTTTAAACATTATATACTTGATTTATCAATATTTATCAATTTAATTTTATTTGTGGTAATAATATTCTAAATATTAAATTATTATAAATAATTACATATGTGTTGTGAAGGTTCCATAATTTTACAATTTATGATATTTTAGACCATATAAATATAAATTTATAAATTTTAAATATTTTTGTGATTTTTAAACAATTTTATAATATGTTATTATTATAAAATAACAATATTGTCAATTTTGACTCTATTCAATTATATGATTTAAAATAAACAATATACAGAAGATATGTTAGAAATATAAGAATTAATAGATTCATAACATGTCATATTTGTCTATAAAATTAGTGGAGCACATTAAATAGTTCATATAATATTTATTTTAATATTTTTAAAACTATTTATTTGATATTTCTCTTAATAAAATAATTTCAACATCACTATTATGTCACCTTTAATGATAATTATATAATCCCTAAAAATACTAAATAAATTCATATGGTGTAGATAATTTTATTATATTTATGGAGACTATTTATGTACGAGGTTTCATGAATTTTATCATTAAACTAAAATTATTATATTTATAAGATTTACGAAAGTGACATGTTGTCACTTTCTTTGGTTTTAATAATAATTAATTATTTTCATGGAAAAAAGTCCATTAAATGAATCTAATCTGACTCTTAGGTGATATGGGTCAACTTTTAGTCATCCAATAGGATTTTTTTCACTTGTGAGGGGAATTTTATAATCTTATATTTTCCTTTAATTACCCGATTTACCTTTAACTATGGTAAATAAAATTTACCGTAGTTACTATTCAAAATACCGAAAAATAAAAAGTAGCCTATTAACATAATTTAGACCCACTGATTCTGAATATGGAATCCATTTTTCAAAATTCAAAACACATAAGTTGCAGAAATTATATTATAATTAATCCTATTGTCGAAAGAAAATAGGTTTTTGTTTAAAACATTGCAAAATATTGAATTGATTTAACCTATGAATTCAAGGTAAAATCAATGACAATGACATAAATTATACTAAATGGTAAAAATATATTCTATTTATACTTTAAAACAATTAAATATTATAATTTAACCATACAAAGTATTACGATGAAAAAAGTTGTTTTTAATTAAAATATTGCGTGTTTTTACTATTCATTAAAATAGGAAAGTTATCAGAAAAATATCAAAACCTTATCAAATGTAAATTTTTATATCCTGATTCAAAAGAAGAAGTTTATTTTGTAAAATTGAACTTATAAAAATGTAATAAAGTAGATTTAATGTGGGTGTGCCATTAAAAGGCGGCAAAACTGTATTTTTTGAAAAATACTTATTTTACCCAAAAAATTTATTTTGTTCACGTACCATGTTCTAGAAAATGTGTAACATGAAATAATAATGTTATAACATTCAAAATATAGTTAATACAATTCATAACAGCTAGTTCATAATAATATTATAACCATATATCATTGTTTAGTGAAACATGATATTGCGTACAACACACGCTATCGAGGAAAGTCGTGATTGCGTGTAATGCAAGCCAAGTCAGGGTTGCGTATTTGGAAAGACTCCTTTGTTGTTGCGTATAAAAAAATCCAACCATATTTCATTTATACATTGAATATATATATACACACTCAATGTTTCGTAGAATAACTACTGTCAAACAAACTTGAAATTGTTTTTAACACGATCCAAGATTAGTGTTGCGTATACTACAAGCTAATATAGTGTTGCATATAGCACAAGATAATCATAGTGTAGAGTATAATAGACGATATGAAATAAATAAAAATTAATATATCTTATAAAATCTTGGGGTGTTACATTCTACCACCCTTAAAATGAATTTTTTCCCTCGAAATTCATCGGGGTTATAAATGGTTTCATACCTGAATGTTTCTTTAGTAGAAACCCACATCGTAAACATGGAATACCAAAACCTATCTTTAAAAACAAAATTATGAAATGTAACGGTTACACAAATTAAATAATCATTGGGTTTCCACATAAGAGAACATAGGTGAAAAAATATGGATATGAATGAGAAATCTAACCATCAAGTTCTGATGGGGAGTGGAAGAGAACATGGCTATGAAAAAGCCATAAATTTGTGAGGATACAAGGTACCATCTGATTTATATGATATAAGAGCACTAGGACAACATTTTTGGTTTTCAATATCATTTTCCTAAATTTGAAAATTTTGAGTTAGAAGAAATACATGTGTGAATTTGGTACAATCTCACTGTTGTTCGTGCTTTGAACAATTTCCACTTCATCTCTCAGAGAAATGAAGTTGAATTTGTTATTCATGAAGTGTTAACAGATCATGTGATAGAATGATGGGTCATTCCATCTATTTCAAACAAAAGGTAAGCAAAAGTTATCAAATATATATAAGTCCATCAATGGTGATGTTAATTATATATGATTCCAAATATGAACTTATACTAAATATATATTACTTCTTAATAATATAAAACTAGTTTCTACTAACCAGGGACTTCTTGTAGGCCAATGGTAGGCAATAAAGGCCAGTCACACTTCGGTTGTGGGTTTGATTCTGACAGCCTTGACCGACGCGATGGGTTTTCGCCCGTCCAGCGGGTTTTCCTTTATCTAAAACTGTATTACTATAACATCCCATCAATAATATCGAAATAAGTTCTATCCTTAAACAATACTTACTTATGTCCGACATAATCCATTACAATCTTTTGGCTTATCTAAAATACATCGGTCCAAGATCATAGTATAAAGAAAACAATTACTAGAATGTTTATCTACCAAGAATGTGAATACAAGTATTTATCTCACATATATCATAAGATATATCATGTTGGTTGCATTCCAAACACATGAATACCTTAGTCATGTATTCTCTTGAAACATAAATTACCTTATAACCTTATTGAAAATATGAATACTGTCAAAATATAACTCTTTCCACATACCAAAATCCCAAAAAATTCTATAAAATCAAACCATAATAGCACTTAGTCCTTATATCAGTCATGAGCTCATGAATACAATCAAACATCTCATTATCTTCTTATCCCTTCATTATGCGCATATCATCTACTTTCCAAAAATATGTGAATAACCATCCATGGTTATCGGAACCATTCATCATATACTTTCAAATACTTTAGGAAAAACAATAGTGTAATAATACTTAGATGATTCTTTATTCCATAGTACCATAAATTATTCATTATAAAAATACAATCATTCCACTAACATCTTAAACCACTGACTGAGCTTCATAATTTCTTTCATCTCATATTTCATTTGTAGTCTCTTCCTCATCATCCACATAAATACTACTCATATTACCCTGATGATTCTCTTCATGAGATTTTCCCTTTGGGCATTGGTTTTCATAATGCCCAAACATTCCACATTTAAAACATATAATCATTGTTGATGTTGTAGCAATACAATTATCCTTATCCATGGTGTTAACTGAACCTTTTCCTTTTCACTTACTGTCTTTGTGTCCTTATTTTCCACACCCAAATCATCTTTCAGTTCCTTTGAAAAAATCTCCCCGATGCCTCATCCCACATGATTACATGAGGGAAATTGAACTTTCTTTCCTCTATGATCATCATAAAAATCCATCTTTCTCTAATTATCTGAGTGAGGAAACATACCATAGTTGAGATTATTGATCATATTATGAGATTTTTGATTAGGCATAATAACTATATTTGGACTTCCAAATCCAATTTCATTTGGTTTCTCATGAAGAATATCATTCCATTGTCCGTTATATCCTCTATTATCGTGAATCTTCATGTTTCCAGCCATTTTCTAAAACCCAAAAATAATAGTGTGAGAGGCACAAATCATGCTAGTAAAAACAAAATAGTAAATGGGGAGTACCCTCAATATCTAACATCTTAGGTTAAATCATATGATCGTTACCGTAGTTCTAGGACTATATCCTATACGTATACTTATCCTTAGAGACATCCCTAGACATACCTTAGAAATATCTCTAGGGATCTCACTAAAATTTTCGTATCCTAGTTTCCAAAGTTTGACTAAACCTTTCCTATGATACCGACTTTAGAGACCCGAAGCCTAAAGTACATGTAAAATAAATTACTTTTGTGGAATACTTAATACATAATGAAAACAGACACACAATGACTGTAATAGTTTAGTGTCTTTGGAAACTCGGAAAAATAATCTTCTAATCGTGGTGAAAGATCTTCAAACATCTCCCATAAATATATTCCCATTTTATGTTTCCTTACATAAAATAATTCTGTTAATCCTTGGGGAAAAGAAAACATAAAAAGGGTGAGTTCAAATTCTCAGTAAATGAAAACATAGAGAACATAAAACAACCCATAAACATTTGAAAGAAAAAAACATGAACATGAAATTTAAACATCAAAATATTGAGCAATGAAATAAATCATGGAAGTACGTAAGGAGCACTTGATAATGGAACATCAACCATGATAAAATATAACGGGAATAAAACATGTAATTGTGGAAACTATTCATCACATGTCATGATTTCCATAGTAGCCAAGTCATTGCTGCCAAGACCATCTTAGTGGACAATGTCCATTTCTGAATCAAGTTCACTCCTCGTTTCAGTCCCGTAACACTCAACCGGATTAACTTACCATTCTTGCAATGTATATATCATGAGATATAAATCATTACCCAATTAATTATAGAGATATATAGGTCCCAACCATCTCATAATTAAATAATTCTTACTTGCGCCACAAAATAAAAACACATTATTCGTAATAACCCAACAAATAAAATGGGTTTCATAAACATCATACCATCATCACATAATCCATATAAAAGAAACAGATATCATTTCATAATAAGAAAATTGAAACCATGTAAATCATAGAGACATGATACATGAAACATACACATATTATATAATTTCATCTTAGATGAAAAATGGTTATGATAAAATACTAAAATGAATTCTTCAGGAAAATATCATTTCTTCGTCAAAATCAATTTCTTTACACAAATTGTCTTGAAATTTTAAAATAAAACGATTTTTTTGAAAATAGTCATTAAATATTTTTGAGGAAGATTCATGAAAATAAGGCTTTATAAAACCGTAAAAATCTGTTCGTGTCGTATAAGTTAAAAAAACATTCTTCTCGTAATTTTGCCGTAAAAGTCAAAAAGTACCTCGTAAAAGAATGATTCCATACATACCATGTAGTAAAAGTAAAAAATGGGTAAAAAGGACATTAAAAATACATGAAATCATTTTTAGGAAACATGGACATGGATGAGAACAATAACCCCTGTAAATGCTTAAGAATAAACAATCTCGGCTAAGAAAGAGATTGGAAAAGGTATCCCTTATCTTAGGTCCGATATGCTTCGTATGGATCTGAACGTTCTTTATAATGATTTAAATAACTTAATTGACTTATTACATAATCATATTCATTGTTATGATATCATATATGTTTCACTTATTACTTTTTATTACCCGTTCTTTTGTAAATTCCATGTTAAAGCAGTGTTTTAGGTAAAATCATTTCATTTATCGTATGTGTTTCGACTTGTCGTTCTTGATATTATTACTTATATCATGATTTACATAATTACATAATGTAAAATATGATTTATATATAATATATATTTATCATATAAATATATATTATAGATCGATAAAAGGAATTAAATACACCGTTCATGGAGACGGTAGGCCGTACGTACGCCTGAACGCTGTTTTCGTTTTCTTAATGAATTGAATGAAACTAAATAGATGACATACATATATATAAAAATAAATCCATTAGATTTATTATTTCATATATTTCATTATTATTCATTATATAAACTTTATGATCATTCATGTATGGTTAACATAGTGAATGAATCTCATCGCGTCGTGGAGACGGTAGTCCGCACGTACGCACGAGCGATGATAGCATTCTCATAATTATTGAATAGAATTGGAGTGGATAGTATAATATATTATAATCAGTATTATGTTACAATAACCATATATAGTTATTCTTTACACCATTATAATCATCCATGTAAGGTGTTGGAGGAAAAATAGATTACACCACGGCGTGGAGACGATATTCCATACGTACGCACGCGCGGTGATTTTGTTTTCTGTAGGATTGATATAAGGTGAAATAGGGTTGTATCATATTCATAATAAAATATCAGTATATGAGGTATACATATGATATTACTTCATAATGAAACAACTTAAGAAGAGGGAGTAGAAGAATAATGGAACTTGAAGAAAATGGTAGAAGGTATTACCTCTTTCTCAAAGTGCCTCCTTTAAACTTTCTCGTAGGGCACTAGAGTTGGTATTTTGAGAAGACCAGTACCTCTAGTAGGTTTCTAAGGAAGTGGGGAAGTTAAATGGGTAGGGTTTGGTAGAGCGTGAAGGCTCAACTCGTTGTGAGGAGGAGAGGGAGGAGGTGACCTTTTATAAGGGACGAAGGGGCACCTTTTGAAATGTAAGAAATATTAGTTTATATTAAATCCCAACCCCACATAAAAACATCCAAAATGACTCATATCCTAATATTAGATTAGATAGGGTTGTTATATCATCAACCAATAAAATTTAGACATGTTAGGAATTTATTTTAAACATTACCAACTTGATTTTTTTCTGTATTTATCAATTTAATTTTATTTGTGGTAATAATATTCTAAATTTTAAATTATTTTAAATAATTACATATTTGTTGTTAATTTTCCATAATTTGACAATTTATGACATTTTCGACCATATAAATTTAAATTTATAATTTTTAAATATTTTTGTGATTTTTAAACAATTTTATAATATGTTATTTTTATAAAATAATAATAGTGTCAATTATGACACTATTAATTTATTTGAATTTAAATAAACAATATATAGAGGATATGTTTGAACTAAAAGATTTAATAGATTAATAAAATTCCTTATTTATCTATAAAATTAGTGGAGCACATTAATTAGTTTATATAATATTTATTTTAATATTTTTAAAACCATTTATTTGATATTTCTCTTAATAAAATAATTTCAACATCACTATTATGTCAGCTTTAATGATAATTATTTAATCCCTAAAAATTCTAAATAAATTCATTTGATGTAGATAATTTTATTATCATATTGGAGACTATCTATATCCGAAGTTTCATGAAGTTTATCACAAAAATAAAGTTATTATACTTATAATATTTAAGAAAGTGACATGTTGTCACATTCATTGGTTTTAATAATAATTAAATTATTTTCAAAAGTACATTAAATGATTCTAATCCGACCCTTAGGTGATATGGGTCGACTTTTAGTCATCCAATATAATTTTGGTAGGTGTTAGGGTAATTTTATAATCTTATATTTACCCTTAATTACCCGATTTACCTTTAACTATAGTAAATAAAATTTACCGTATTTACCATTCATAAGGCCCAAAAATAAAAAGCATCCTATTAAAATAATTTGTACCCACTGATTCCAAATATGGAATCCATTTTTCAAAATTCAAAACACATAAGTTGCCGAAATTAAATTAAAATTAATCATGTTGTTGAAAGAAAATGGGTTTCTGTTTAAAACATTGCAAAAGATTGAATTGATATAACCTGCGAATTCAAGGTAAAATCAATGATAATGACATACATTATATTAAATGGTAAAAATATATTCTATTTATATATTAAAACCATTCAATATTATAATTTAACCATATAAATTATTATGATGAAAAAAGTTGTTTTTAATTAAAATATAGCATTTTTTATTATTCATCAATATATGAATGTTATCAAAAAAAATATCAAAACATTATCCAATGTAAAATTTTATATCCTGATTCAAAATAAGACTTTTATTTTGTCATATTGAACTTACAAACACATCAAAAGATAGATTTAATGTTGGTTCTCCATTAAAAGGCGGCAAAACTGCATTTTTTTAAAAATACTTATTTTACCCGAAAAATTTATTTTGTTCACATACCATGTTCTAGAAAATGTGTAACATGAAATAATAATGTTATAACATTCAATATTTAGTTATAAATATTCATAACGGCTAGTTTATAATAATATTATAACCATATATCATTGTTTAGTGAACCCTGATATTGCGTACAACACACGCTATCAAGGAAAGTGGTGATTGCGTGTCATGTAAGCCAAGTCAGGTTTGTGTGTTGTGCAAGACTCCTTTGTTGTTGCGTATGACAAAATCAAACCATATTTAATTTATAAATTGAATATATATATGTATATATACACTCAATGTTGCGTAGAATAACTACTATCAAACAAACATGAAATTGTTTGTAAGATGATCCAAGATTAGTGTTACGTATACTGCAACCTAATACGGTGTTGCGTACAGTGCAAGAAAATCTTGGTGTAGAGTACAACAGAAGATATGAAATAAATTAAAAAGAATATATCTTATAAAATCTCGGGGTGTTACATGTGTTTTGTATGACAATAGTATTAGTGATTAGGTATGTTGATAATGATTGGAGGAATGGTTTTATATAATGGATAGTAGTGTCTTGAGTTAATGTTTCAGTGGGGAATGATGTATGAATATTTTAATTCATGTTTTGAATTTATTTATATGTTGTTGATATTTTATGAATTTTATAATATTATGCATCATTATAATATATTTTCTAAAATATTTTCTAATTTTATGTCTATTATTACTTGGTTAAGGACAGTTTCTAAGATGAATATGAATTAATTAGGCCCTATATTTGTATTGTGAAGAGATAATGTAAAACTAATAATATATCCAAATTATCATCATTATGTGATTTGGGATTATTAGGTTATCTTTCTCTAAAGTGTGGATTTTTATTGAGATAGGAAGGGAGTAAGAATCCATTGAAAAAGGATCATGGTTGCCAGCGAGCATGTACCCAAGTGGTATAGGCTCCTGCTTGGCATCCAAAAGACCCAGGATCAAATCCGGGCAGGGGTGAATTTCTGGGTTACTATTGCAGTGGTAGGACTGTAGTAGCGACGACACTACAGCAGTGGAGGGACTATAGTAGGGACTGTAGCAACATGGTTAATGTAGAAGTACTATTCACAGAGGGGTCCTTTAGCCCAATAAATGGGCTTTCATGCCTTCTATTTAGGCTAGTTGGACTTCGGCTTTCAGGAAATGTAATGGGTCACCATCTTCCCATTCTAAAGAGGTCTTTGCTTTAAAATAATAAATTGAGGGTTCAGCCCCAAACATTAAAAAAAATTGAAGGAGGATCATGGATGAAATTTTATGTAATATAGACCATGAGAGTGGTGTTCCTTAAATAATTTAGTGACAGAAAAAACACTACTTTTGGTCATGGAAATGGTTTTTGTTACATCCTAATATTTTAATTATTACTTCTCTTTAAATAATTTAAATTCATTAATAGCATTCATTTCCTGTAAACCGTATGATTAAAAATGTCATGACACATTATATAATGACCATTATACCCAAGGCATTAAATTTTAAGGATTTAATAAGAATGAATAATATATGAAATAAATGTATTGGTCCAATCAAATATTAATTTTATGGTAATTCCAAATAAAATAATCACAAAATATTATAAAAATAAAATTATTCATTAAAAATACATTTTCATCAAAAAATTTGTTTTTAAAATTTTAATTAATAATAATTTAAAGAATTTCTAGAAATTGATCTTTAAAAATGAACATAATATATTATTTCATATTTTAGAAATTATATTAATATTTTTTATAAAAACATTTATTTGTAATGAATTGTGAAAATACAAATATTTATTGAGAGCATTATTTTCCGTTAATGTATTTATATTTTAAAATTTATTTTTTGGTTAGTTTTAAATATATAAAAGATCATTTTAATTTAAAATAATAAAATTATGTGGTTTAGATATTATAATATACATGATTTTATTATAAATACATTTAAATTTATTTAATGCAATTTTTTTGAGAAACTATTTCTCGTAGAATTTTATCTATTTTATTCGAAATTAAATTATATAGCATTAGAGTTCTGAATTTTTAAAAATCAATACCAATTTTTTTCATATATTATAATATTATTTAATACGTTACTTTTTTTTGGGAAATATTAAAATTAACCATGATATCGATTTTAACCATGATAATGAGTAAATTTTGTAATTTAGGTTTAAAATAAAATAAAAAAGAATATAAAATGAAAAAATAGGCTCTAATTTTATTGGATGAAAAAAACTCATCCCTTGACACATATGAATATAAATTACGCTGTTTAATGGTAATAAGTGAATGAAAATGAATTATATAATATTTAAAACAGCAAATGTCACAATATCCCACTTTCTATGACATAAAAATCCCTTCTGCGTCCACATGGGAGAAAAGTTATGTTATGAATTAATATTAATGTACTTTTATAACATAATAATCAAAATTTAATTATATTAATTTCTTTTTTACTTTTTGGGCCATAAAGATGATATTGTGATATTTATAATGTTAGATTTAACAAATATTTAATGTTTTCACATTCATGTTTTAAATAATACGTCATTTTTCATATTGTATTACCCAAAATATATATATAAATAAATATTATATAAAAATTATAGTTGATTTATATTTATCATGTTATTTAATTTTTACTTTTCACTAAACAAATAGGTACAATAAATAATTACCCCACACAAATGTAGTATTTATTTTGATAAAAGGAATATCAAATAAATGTTAATAATAAATATTAAAATAAATATAATTTCTTATATTTAATGTGATAAAAGAATTTTTTATATGTACATGATAACTTATATATATAATAAAATATATTTTTAGAATTTACCTTCTCATCTTGATATGTTTAAAGGTTAAAAAATTAATAATTTCAAAATCAACAGTAATGATATTTTATCAAAATAATATTTTATTATGTTATCAAAAATAATAAAAAATTATTTACAAATAAATTTAAATTATATACTTATATAAAATGTTATAAAATTTTCATTTATTGTATAATTGACATCACTTATGTAAATAAAATATTCTAATATTGAAGATGTTTTCAGTTGATAAAATATAGATAGGTTAGCAAAGATTTATTAAAAATGATAATGTTTAAAATTATACCAAAAAAATTCTAAAGTATATTATTTGATGATATAAAAACCATACCTCATTATATATTAGAATAAATGTTTTTTTATGTATTTTTATTGATATTATGTTAATTAAAAATTAATATTTTTTGAAATTCCAAAAGTACCCCTAACCTCTATTATAAAAGTACATATCCTCTCTCAATGAATCACTTCCCATTGATACTTCAATCCTTACCAACCCATAACAATTTCTCTTATATTATTTTGTATCTAAATTCTATAGGTTATTATCTTCTCATTTTATCACATTTAGTGTCCCAAAAGGATATATAAATGAGGTTTTCTAAATAAGAGGTAATTATCTTTTCTATGGTTTTCAAGAATATTACTTCTTATAATTCATATTCATGTTTTCATTCCATTATTAATAAATAAATCATGAATAAAACAAAATATGATATTTAATTATTATTATAAAACATCCATATTCTTACTTTTATCCATCCAAAAAAATTGAATCATTATGCATGTGTGCATATAGCTTATTCTCTTTACACCATGGTTTAATAGAATTTTCATTACCACATTAATTAGATTAAAAAAAGTTGTAAATAATATTTATATCTATATATGATAATTATTACATTGTATAAACTCAATAAATTACTATACCATCCTCTTTCTTACCATTTCTCGATTATAGGAGTGATATCATTACTCGGGCGTATATATAGACTTCTGTCTTTATGACGCGATGAAATTAATTTTCCATGTTCAACATTTTTTCATGATTATATAAATTTATATTTTTTCATATATATTATTTATTTTACCTCTATATAGTTATATAAATTTTGTATCCTTAAAATATTAACAATAATTAGGACTTATATGAAAAAACATGTAAATGAAAATGAAGTATTTATCATCAAAGAGAAGGGTAATAATGAAATATTATTGAAAAAATGGGGATAAGATTATATAACATGGTCAAATATAATATAATATGGTTCAGGTTTTGGTAAATATTATTCTATAAACAATTATACAAGATTTTTGGGCACATACAAAAAAAATCATAGCAAAGGTAAGTGTTCATTTGATAGTATGTTTTTTATTTGATATTTTTTATATTTTACTATCTGCATTTTAATATTTGTCTTCAATAGACATGATTCATAACAAAATTCAAAATTGTTTTTACAATTATTGAAATTGTTGTTAATTTAATTTCTACCCATATGTGATTTTTTACTAAACGGTATGAAATAAATCTTCTTGTTTTTCCAAATGGGGTACTTTGTGGCTTTTCCAACCAAAGTATGAAAGGAATGTTTTTTTTTCTAGGACATAAAATTATTTTTACACTTTAGTGATACATTAATTCACTGATTCATCCCTTAAGTTATTACATTTTTATTCCCAAATAAAATTTTCAAAATTACATGGTGATTTACGAAGAGAATGTTTATTCGATGATTATAGGACATTTTCCTCAAGAACTATTTTCAACTATTTTCTAAATATAATTTTCCATATATGATAATATTCATTGACGTTAGTAAAGATTTACTAGGAATATTATTTATTTTATACTATCCAGATTCATTTTATGTTTGTTTTACCATTATAAAGCAATGTTATTTAGGAATCCCAATTAATTTATGTGGGTTATGTTGTGATAGGATTATTATTATGAAACCAAAATTATTCTATGGATTTTGATATAATTAATTAATTATGTTATTATGGAACAAAAATTTATGGTTTTTATTTTTTGATGGGTGGGATTTGTATATCCCTCCAATGAATTTGGTAATGATTTATATCTCTTAATATAGACAGTACTGGAAATTTTATTGAACACGGTTCAATAATATAGTGTTGGAACGGTGACTGTAACCAGTCCAGTAAAGGACTTTGGCCACTATGATGGTCTTGGAAAAGAGACATAACCAATATTGAAATTATTTTCTATTATAATGTGTATTCCAAAATTCCATGTCCTTTGATATTCTCTCATGGAATATGTTCTCTTATTCAATATGAACTTATATGATTCATTCGATGAAAAGATATCATTTTATTTGATATGAATGAGGTAAATTTGGAATGTAAATTTGATGTTCTTATGGAATTATTCTTATGTTATCTTCCTCAATTAAACTTATTAAGGATCTGATACACCCATTTATTATGTTACATTTCCCTTGTATATGAATAACATTATAAAGTAAGATGTTTCAAAATGTGTTCTAGTTATGAAGGATTAATTAGGAGACAATATAGATGATCTATGAATCAGTTTTTCACGTTTCCATGTTTCAAAATACACTAAAACAATATTGTTTCGTTAAGGTATTTAAATGTTATAAAAAGAAAATTATTCTATATAGATGAAATGTCAATATATGAAAAGTATGATATGTTATAGATGTGTCCGATAAGTTGTAGTTCACCTCTAGAAACTAGGATGAGAAAACAATTGTATTAACCCTAACGATAAGTACAAGTGTAAGGAATATTCATAGTGTTTTTTTAATGATAATGAATAACCTAGGATAAAACCTAAGGTGTCCTAATTTGAAATTTTATAAGTAAATTTCTCTTGATTTTGTGGTTTTCTTACTATAATTAGTTGTCCTTGTAGTACAATTTTATGTTTTAGTCAATGAATGGAACCTGAAGGAACGGTTTTAGTACATAGTGTGATGATAAATGTATTGATTATCCTCTAGATTAATTGAATGTTCTGTTGGATGTAATTCATATTATTTTCTCTATAATCATACTAATTTTTCAATCTATGAATCATTTAGGACATCCAAATGTGGAAGGGAGGGAACAACCTTCTGTTGAGTCTCTAATGAGGTAGCAATCTTCTCTTGTTAGTGGTTTTTCTAATCAACTAGTGGATGAAAAATGTATATTTACCACTAGAAATAAATATTCATTTATCCAATATTCATAACATGAAAATTTTATTTCTACATTTTATCCTTTGGACAGTGAAGCAGATTAATGTTAGAACCTCATCAAGAATACAAGTAAACGAGATAAAATTGAATCCATGGAATGTGACAAGTTCGAGAGAATATTTTTTATATGTAGTTACCTCATATTCATCAAATAATGATAGAAAAGGAGTCGCATGAGATTATGAAAAAGTATGATGAATCTATTGGTACCCTTGAAGAAAAGGTTACAAGGAATTCATAGTACATAATATGAATTATCATCCAACATGAAAGTAAGGTTGATTTATTCTTTAGTGTCTTAAAACAATTAATATGAAAGGAAGAAGCTAGAAGGGACTTTAGAATCTATGAAGAAATTTAATCATGTGATATCATGGTTGATATGGATATCAGAGTCACTAAAAAATCTTATGGGTTTTATAAAAAGTGAAAACATTAATTCAATGTATAGTATAATACAATTGTTAAAAGAAAATGGTATTTCTATTATGTAAAATTGGGGAATGGAACCTAAAAGATAATTTCCATATAGAACTAATAAATTATTTTATTTTTGGGAAAAAGGTCATATGAAAATAGAAAGATGATGTGATGAAAATAGTATAGCAATTGTGGGGAATAGAAAAAATGCTACATATAATTCACCTCCCACAATTTAATGCTACATGTGTGAGGAAAATAAGAATTATGATAACCACATCCCAAATTGGGGGGATATCAATGATGGAAAATGTTAGTAACCTCTTATGCATAATGAAAACATCCAATTTCACGATATCACTATTGGTGATGTAGAGAATGACAATGAAGTAGGGAAGCTTCCCATACCATCAACTCTAAAATAGTTAATTTTTTAATTCATTTAGAATCATCCTACCCTATTATTTATAAATAATTTTTGAAGGGTAGTTTTGTGTTACATCAACAATCAGATGTTGAATTAGATGTGAAAATAATTAATTGAAAAAAGGTCACATGCAGGTTTACAATTCTTCTATGGTTGAAGTTTGTGGGAAAGTGCTTCCTGTAAATCATGTGATACTTTATTTGATTTTGATGTTATTCATGGAATGGATTGTCTATCACATTGTGGATTTGATATCAACATCCAAAAAATGGATGTCTCATTTTATATTCCAACTGAATATATGACAATCACTCGATCGAAGGATGATTATTAATTCTAAAGGAAATTATATCTATATTTTCGATTTTAATTTCTATTAATGTAGGTTATCTATCTCAAAAGGTTTTGGACAAGGTCAACATCAAGGATAAACCTTTTTTTGATATTTTTTTGCACTTTATGATTGAATTTATAGTTATTATAACAATTTGTGAAGTTGATATTTCAAAAGAACTCATACATGGTGATATTTTATTTCAAAGTCTCCTTATATAATAGACCCAATTGAGTTGTAATAATTTAAGAAGTAAATTTATGATAATATGGATAAGGGATTAATATTCCCTATTTAATCACATTTGGGTGAATCCTTTCTGTTATTTTTGAATAAATATGGATCAATGGTTCTCTACAATGAATATTTTTAACATAACAAGATCACTATCAAGGAAATATATCATCTCCCCTATATTGATAACTTATTTGATCAACAACCCTGAGATTTATACCTTTCAATGTTTGATATTATTTTTCTATATCATCAATTGATTTTATCAAGGAGGATATACCCAATGCGACCTTCTATACAGGGTATGAACACTTAATTTATAACGATTCCTTTTGGTCTTTAGAATGTCCCTTCTATCATTAATGTTTTAATGAACAATCCCTTTAGACACTATCATGATCAGTTTTTGGTAGTAATTATATATGGTATTATTATAAATTAAACGAACATGATGGATAATTATGTTAACATGAATATTTTACTAAATTTAACACCCTGATATTTTAAAAATCATTTCCCTTTAAATATATGTAATCTTTCAACAGCTTTCATTTCATAGAATATTTAGTTTAAACAAACCATGAGACACTATTAGTATATAAATGTCAATTATAAAAATGTATAAAAATGGATGCAAATATTTTTGATTATTTAACTTATAATTATCTAATTTAATATGAATTCATTATATTTCAAAAAAATTATATTTAATAAAAGTGAAAATACTAGTTCTTATTGAAAAATTTATTTTCTCTTAGAAGGTAAAATTTTGTCGTATTTATAAAATAATTTTCTATTTTAATGGGTTATCATTAAAAAATCCAAACATTTTAACAGTTTTAATTTAAATTTAATTATTCAATTACTGGGATTTTAATTTTAAAATATAGATATCAAATTTATATTTATAAGATCCATATTTAGTATTCCCCTTTTATTTTTGGCGAATGCAAATAGTGACTATGATAAATTATATTACCATGATAATGAGTAAATTAGGCAATTTAGGTTAGAAATAAAGTTATAATTTTTTTGAAATGACCCTATCAAAAGTAAAAAAATTATTGGATGAATGAAATTCGTCCATTAACACAGAGTTATTCAACTCAATTAACATAATGGATTTTTTCGGTAAAATGATTTATTCAACATTTTAATCAAGGAAAGAAACAATGTGTCACTTTCCACGACTACAACCTCCTTATGTGTCTACACTGGAAAAAAATTAGTTATAAATGAATCTAAACAAAATATTTTATATAAATAAAAATATTATTATGAAATTAATATATTTTTGATGTTTTGGGAGAATTGTTTGATATTATGATACTTAAAAAAATTTCCTTATTTGAATATTCAAAAGGTTACAAACATGATTCATTAAGTATATTATTTTTAATATAGGGTTATGTAATAGTTAATTTCAACTATAAATATTAATGTTAAATTTCGATTATTTATAATCATAATTGAATTTAAATTTAAATTTTTAGTATTGAAATAATTATATTAAATTATTAAACAAATATCATGTTGAATTTATTTTGATAATGTATGTATCAAACTAATGTTATTAAAAATAATAAAATAAAGATAATTTAGAAATATGAATATATAAAATTAATTTTACATATTACCTTTAACTCTTAGGGATATAATAATGTAGTTAGATATAATTTTACATTTTATTTTAATATTATAAATAAATCACAGAAATAAATTGTTAAAACTCGTCATCGTTCATAATTTATCAAAATTATGTTTCCAAAATTTAATTAAGAATCATAATTTTTTTAAAAAAATATAAAATAATTAATAAATAATCTATAATATTCTAAATTATTCATTTATGGTATAATTTTTATATAATAATGAAATATTTGTCCCTTATAGTATTTTAATATTTTTGAGATTATTTAAACTAAATAGAATAACTATGTGTTATTTAAAATGACGAGGATTAATTTTACAAAAAAAAACTAGTCAATTTTTTTGATGATGAGATTATAATATTTTATCATTTAATTTCTAAACTAGTACATTTTTATGGTTTTGAATGGGATTTTATATTATTATAAAGTATCATTTTTGGAGATTCCAAAATTCCCCTCACCTTAAATGTAAATTGGAAAATCCTCGGTCATTTCTTTACTTACATTAAGCCATAAATCATGGCTATTACCTTCCTATATCAATTATAAAATTTACTTTTCACATTATAGTGGTTATTTTATTCTCCAAATACCTTATCTTTTGATTTATATTGATATCTAGTGGGAGCTCGTCGAAGAACATGTAATCTCCACTATCGATTCATTCAAAATTATTTACTCTTATACTTTATATTCATGAATTTTTTCCATTATAAAGTAATATTTCATGTATTAAATATATAATAATATGTTATTATAAATATTGTAATAACTTATTCCACCTTATATCCATCTTACAAAAAATAAAATCACTACATGTGCTTACACACTACTTATAGTCTCCAAGGATTGCAGTAATATGTTTTTATCGAACAGCTTACATGGATGTGTATACATATGTAAATAATAAATATATTTTATTATAATTAAATGATTTTTATTCTTTAATAAAGTTTATTGCATCCATTTCAGCACCATTTCATAATTATTGGAATGATATCGTCCCTCATGTGTATGCATGGTCTACTATCTCCACGATGTGATGTGACTCATTCTACATGATATCGAATAATGAATGATTATATAAAAATATAAATTGAATAAATATGATATATATTATATTAAAATAATTTTTGAAATGATATAACTATAACCTAATACGGAGTACTGTAACTTACTCGATAATACATGCATAATAATATGAAGGAATTTATACCCAAATGATGACTAATAATGAAATATTTAAAAAAAGGATGATAACACGATCTTCTATGATATCATAACAATGAATATGATTAAATAATATGTCAATGACATTATATAAATCATTCTATATTAATATCATATATATACAATGGATTTTATAACTAAGGTAAGGGAAAAATTTGCAATATCACTATTATCTGAGATTGATTAAACGTAAGTATTTACAAGGTTATATTTATCCTCAATGTCTATGATTCCAAAATATGTCTACCCAAATACTATTCATATAAAATTTCAAATAATTAAATTCATTTTTATATATTTTTGAATATTAATAAAATATATTCCAAATATTTTTCATCATTTTTTATGAGTTACACTTTGACTTATTCAACAAAAGTATGAGAAGAAGGTATTTTTAATATATGTAGAATGAATTTTTTTTCATTTTAATATATCGGTATTTATCTAAATATTCCATAATAAAATTTCATCATTATTTTTGATGAAAATATTTTCTTTTAATATTTAATGGAACTTTATAGAAAGAAAATGTTTTTGAAGAAGATAGGATATTTTCATAACCAATTAATTTCAAGTGTCTAATGAAAATTATTTTCCATCGTAGATGCAATTATTTAATAGTAATATGTATCATGAATATTAACCCTATTATTCCTATGGTTTTATTATGTTTATTTTGTAATTATATTTGTAATTTCTATTTGTCTAACATATATTATGATATGATGGAATGATATTTAGGAAACCCATTTTATAACATGGGAAATTCAATGTTGAATGATTTTCATTTTTGTGGAACATGTAAGAATGATATCATTATGAGATGGGGGTGTAAATATCCCTATGATGCAATGGGTAAATATATATATCTCATTTGATATAAAGGGATATAAAGGGACATGATCTCAGATCTATAAAATAGGGATAGAATGGAGATTAAACTTGGTTCAGTATTAAAGGGATAGAACGATGAGTTAACATGATTCTATAAAGGAAATTTTTAGCTATGATAGTATTAGAAATGATCATTGACTAATATGAACAAATTTTATATCCTTATGTGTATTCCACCAAGTCCATGTCTTGTTTTATGAATTTTTTTAATATCTTCATTGATCCTTTATAAACATTTATTATTTATCCCATGATATAATATCATGATATTTATTATAAAGGATAACATTTTTAAAATTTTATATTCTTTTGTATTATGATTATGATATGATTAGTATCTAACAAGGTTATCCTTACTGTGAATCTAGGATCACACTTTCTTATATTTATTTTCCTCATATTATTAACTATGGTATTATGTATGACAAGTAATAAATGGATCTAGTTATGAAGTAATAGGTGGGAGACAATTTAAATGTCTTATGAACAAATTATATATGTTTCCCATTTTTTAAGACACTAATCCTATATGGTCCTATCATTGATTTTTTTTAATGAATATAAATCAACATTGAAGTAATATATATGTTTGAAATTTATGGGTCATTATACTAATGGTATGTAGAAAAGAAAACAATTATTCAAAATTTACTATTTTTTGAATTTGGATTCATAAATTATCATTTTTTTCACACATAATCACAATACCGGGTATATCTATAGATCACCTGTTTACGTATTACCCTATACTAGAGAATGATTTTTTATATTTAGTGAAGCCTAAAATAAAGGGTTATTATTTTTTGTCATGAAAATTTATATTGTGATTGATTATGTATTGTGAAAATATAAAATAGATTTAAAAAATTATCAAACTCATGATTTGGTTTTATCTCTGGTAATTTTTTCATTATCAGAATGGTTGCATTATCATTTTGGGTAATGATGTGACATATATACAGATCATAAATTTATAAAGTATATATTCACTAAAAAGGATCCATATATGCACCAAAAAATATGATTGGAGTTAATTAATGATTATAAATACACAATGGATTACCACCATGTGAAGGCCAACAAGATAGAATATGCATTGAATTGAGTAGACCATGCTATATTATATATGATTAGGATAATGAATGTCATATATTTAAGGATTTTCAAAGGATGGATCTAGATATAATATGGTACATGGTTATAGATTTTCTAGATCAATTGAATCTTCAACCACTAATTCATGTTCATATTAAGGGGGAATATAAGGAAGATATAGATCTACAAAAGATATTTCGAAATATTTAGGAGTTCATATTTGATTTTGATGGAATTATATGGTTCCAGAACCATGTATGTTGCCCTACTATACGAGATGTAAATAAATAGGTATTGGAATATGCTCATCGATCATAATTATCTATTAATATTTGAAGCACCAAGATGTATAAATACTAAAAAGATTATTTAAGTTATACTGAATTGAAGATAGATATTTCATATTACGATTCTTGGTTCTTGGTTATTTAGAATTTTAAGGCTGAAATACATATGTATATTTGATGTTATAATAATTATCCACACCAGAATGAAACTGAGAAAAAAATGGATTTTTTCATTGTAATTCCCAAAACATATAAAAAACATAATGCTATATATGTATTTTTCGATCACCTTACGATGTTGGAACAATTAATTTCAACCAGAAAAGATTTCTCCCTTCAATTTCTCGTAATAATATATATTACCAAATTTGTGAGATTGCATGTAATAAAACATTATATTACATCTGATCTGGATCATATGATTACCTCAATGTTTTTAAGAAGCTTTTAACCTGATCTAGATATATAGTTATGTTTTAGACTGGTATCATCCTCAAAAATATAGTCAGCATACAATGAAAATCCAGACTCTATAATACATATTGATTGTTTTCTCTATGTATATAAATTGTAGTTGGTATCAACACATACCATTGGTAGAATTTTCTTAAAATAATATCTTTCAATACAGTATTTAGTTGGATCATAATGAAGTCTAATTTTTTTATAAGTGAATAACTCAAACATGCTTGAATGAAATTGTGGTTTTAATAATATTTCATCCTATACTAGATGAGGAAATGATAGAGAGGTTTATATTTATTCAATTTCACATAATAGCATCTCATAGTTAAACAATAATTAGTGATGAAAATCAATGATAATACCTATATTTTGAATTGGGTGATATATTTTTATATAAATATTTCCTTGATGAGAGTAATGAAATTTTCAAAGAAGGGAAATATCATCCCTTGGTATATTCATCTTTTTGAAATTATTGATCATGGTGGGATGGTAGCTTATATATTATCACTTCCACTAAATCTATCTTGTATTCATAATTTATTGCATGTATCTCCCTCAACATAGTATATACATGATCCTTTAGATGTACTGAACTCAAAATTCATACTTCTTGAGAATGAACATTATTATAAAGAAAACCAAAAATACATTTTTAATCGTAGAGAAAAAGTTCAATGAAACATGACCAAACATATGGATAAATTTATATGGGGGAACCACCATGCTGAGGATGCTCTAATGGAACATGATGATGTGTTGAGGTAGTGGTATTGTAGTTATTTTTTAACATGTGGTGAATTTTAGGGGAGAAATTAATTTTATTGAGTGTATATTGTGACACACAAATATTTAAATAAATATTTCACTTTGAATATTTTTTATTACTCAATCTCTTTTGTTGCTTGTAACTGCTAGTTTAAATAATATGTGAGACACTATAAAATTACCATTATAGTGTACCAGTGAATTTGGTGGGAGTAAATATGAATTAATAATTTATGAAATAAAAATTAAGGTCTATCTCAATATGAATGTATTCCTACGTTATTAGAATATAACAATACAATATTAGTAAAATCAGTTTATTCGTTAAAAATACATTTTTTTTCAAACAATAATTTTTCATTATTTATGAATATTGATTATTAAAATTTATAGAAAGGATATATTACAAAATTTATTTATATTTTCAAATTAAAAATCCAATTTAAAAATAAATATATTTTTTTTCAAATTTTTTTAAAGAATATTGGAAATAATGATTTTTATTGAAAATTGTATTTTTATTTAAATTACTTACATGGTAAACATAATTTTTGGATTACATTGAATTTTAATTAATTAATTAAAATTTAAAATAATATAATTATTGTTTTGTAAAATTATTATGTACATATATTTATAAAAAACAATTTATGTTTTAAAATGTTGTTTTTCTGTTAAACTATTTTTCATCATATTTTAAACTTTTCTAAAAAAATGAACTCTCAAAATTATGTTTTTTTAATTTTGAATAATAGATACCAAATTTATATTTATAAGGTATAAAATTATTGAATATGTACCTATTTATTTTTTTCCAATATTAATAAGATCCTTGGTAAATTTTATTAGCACGTCAAAGGGTAAATTGTGTCATTTAGAATAACAATAAAATGACATTGACTATAAAAAGACCCTAACACATTACCATATATTATTGGATGAAAATAATTATATCCTGAAGACATAAGGATTGAAATTATTTTTGTAATGGACACATCAACTTGAAAAATGATTTTATAATACATAAATAAAATAATGTAACAAATTTTCACTTTCGATGTACTAAATATCCCTTATGTGTGTACATGGTGAAAAAGGTATGTTATGAAAAAAATTGTTTATAATTTTAACTTACTAAACATATTTTCTTGATATAAACTTATTTTTGACTTTTTTGTCCAGTTTTATGATTTATGACATTTATAAAATTTCATTTAATAAATATTAAAATGTTCCAAGTTAGTGTTTTAGGTACTACATCATTTTTAATATTGGATGAACCAAAAAATATATTTGACATTAAATATTATTATAAAATATATAATAATTAAATTATTCTTGGTACTTTATTTTTAATTTTTAGTGAACTAATTAGTATATTAAATAATTACCCAACACTGATGTAGTAATAATTTTAGTAAAGGAAATATCAAATTAATGTTATTAAAAAATATTCATCCAAATAAAATTTGATTTCATTAATTTGTTCAACTAATTTTATAAATTATCTTGACATATTAAGGATATAATCTAATATAAATTCAATATTACCATTTAATTTTTATATTTTTCAATATTCAAAAATTAATAGTGTGAAAAATGATAGTAATGATATATTATCCATATAATTTTTAGTTAAATTAATTAATAATCATAAAACATGTTTATAAATACAAAACAGTTAAACTATTAACTAAAATATTATAATGTGTTCATTTAATGTCTAATTGACGTCACATAAGTAGAAACTATAGCCAATTAATACTGACTAGTTATTAACATAAATAAAATCAAAATTGGTCATCAAATGGTTTATCAAAAGGATTAGGTTCAAAATAATACCAAAATGTGTATAAAATCTATTGGATGTTGAGATTAAATAAATTATAAACTATGGTATTTATATCTATGTACATTTGGATGTATCTGGTTTGTTATTTCATTTATTATTAATTAAAATATATCAAAATTCCAAAGGTTCCCCTAAACAAAATTATGGAAGATCACCAGTTCACTTAATCATATCCCATTGAGCCTCATTGGTAGACATTGCATTGAAAATATGTTTCATAAAATTCCCTATACTCATTCTTGAGGTTATTTTCTACTCAAATAAACAACCACAGTGTCCTTGTGAGGATATCTAATTGAAATTCATCAAAGAAAACTTATTCAACTTTACTGATTCGTTTAATAGTATTTTTTCTTCAACTTCCACTTTATTACTAGTAACCATTATAATGTAATAACACATGAAAAAAATATATTATTTATTATATTATTTTGAAACAACCATATTCTTCCTTTTATGTGTCCCATGAAAACACTCGCTCAACATACATATGTATAGATTACCTTATCCACACCATGGTGTAATCTGTTATTTACTACCACTTTATTTGGATGGGTATTATATTGAAAATAATATTTTTTATATAATAATTAGAAATAATATAAATTATATACATTAATATAGAATTATTTTCCTTACCATATAACCATTATGTTAATGATTCCATTGCTCGTGTGTACGTACGACCTACCATATCAATTACATGATGAGATTCATCTTCCATGTTTATAATTCATTCATGATTATATATATGTATAAAATTAATGGATAAAATTAAGCATTTAACACCCTAGGCAAGGAAAATGAGAAAATAATAAAAAACTTTTAATACAATTGTATATGAGAATCATATATAACATCATATGGTTGTGGTATATATAAATAAGTATATTTAAACCATTATACCAGAGATTCATATATATATATATATAAGGGAAATATATTATATGGTATTGTTTATTTAAAAGATATCATAATTGTTTGTGATTTTTTATACTTAAATATATATTTTAGAATATCTATCATCCATGTTAATGATCCTTTAAAATATTTTAAAAAATATTTCTGTTATTTTTGTAAAATTTTTAAATGTCATTATTTCCCATTAGTGAATTTTTACTAAACAGTTTGAAAGGAATATTCTTTTCAATTTTCAAATTAGGTACTTTGTAATTTTTGTAGAAAATTTATCAATGAAATGTTGTCTTAATTTATATATCATGAATTAATATTTATTCTTTTATGAGGCCTTAGTGGCTTGATGGAATCCTTAGAATCATAAAATTGTATTATCAAATGAATTTTACTCTGTTAAAATTTCTAGTTATTTTATGAAAAAAAAGTTTTCAAATATGGAAGAATATTTTAGTCAACATTTATTTTCATGTGATCTCTCAAATTTATATTCCATCTATGTTAACATTCATTGATTTTACTTATGATTTACATGGGACATTTTTTTAGAAATAATACCCATATTCATTATATTATTCTTTGGTGTATATTATGTTGTCACAAATCCCCATCACCTAGATAAGGGAGCATACGACCGATTTGCCAAACCCTCCCTTCCTCAAGTTGAAGGAGATATAATGACCCTCAAGACCTGCCTTCAATCAGCCCCAGAGTGGAGACTAGCACCAAGGGTATAGAATCACACATAAAACAGAAGCCATTACCGTTTTTCATTTAATAGGATCAGGAGATAGGAAAGTAAGTCCCAAACAACACCAAAACTGGAGGTAAAAGTAAAGCCAAAATAACTATTCCCATATGCATGTTCCAAAAGTATGTGCTACAATGTACAAGAAAACTCCAAAGGAAAGTACCCAAGAAAAGAAAAATAGAAATAGAAACTATCCAAATGTCTGGACTAGAATGTTCCAACACGATCCCCAATGTCCTCCTGGAAACCTGAAAGCAGTTTTATATACTTAGTGAGAGTATACAGGTATACTCGGTAGAGAAAACCAAAAGATCTCTTGCACAAGTGGGGCGACATGCTAATGCCCCGTGAGAAAATGAGATATCCAAAGCACTTAGCAAGGAAACTATCAACCCAAACCTCACCAAGGCCCACTACCCCTAATAATGCATGTCACATAAGATAATAGTAATTACACATCGATGGTGGGTACCCCACCCCACATTCCCACAGGATATTGAAGACATCCTACACATGAGACCTTCATCGCCATTCTCCTCACTGTCCAACTACCATTCCCTACCCGCACATACTTGGGATACTAGAACTACACATCACACCTGCAAACACTTGGGTCACAACAACATGGAACCACACCCCCAAACACCTAGTCCAGAACAATCACTACATTGATCGAAGACACCTGGGTCTGAGGAACTACTGCCACACCTAAAGACACATGGGCCTCATCCCAAAGAATCTTGGGAAACAACCTGCCCGCACACACTTGGGCCAAACACCACAACTACCCTGCCCAAAGAATCGTGGGCTATAATGGGCGTCAAGCCGTCACAGCCTGCCCGAAGAGTCATGGCATACTCAGGAAAGGGAGCAGAAAAGAAGCTAATAACTATCTACTCATAGGAGTTTTTGGAAAAACACCCACCCCCATGAAATAGGGGTGTTCGAAACGGAGTGGAAAAATTTTGTGGGGCATGAAAAATAAGAATAAAATCTAAAATAAACATATAGGTATAAATAATACTTACCAACCTAGGGGTTCCAAAACCAGCCTAAGCACAAACACCATCATGACTATTCATTAATAATAAATTCCACATCCATAACTATGTCACAACTCATCCTCTAAAACTATTCCCCATTTACCTCATTTTGGTTTTCATGTTAAGGATATTCCATTTAATTAATCCTTCGCTAGAGGGAAACTAATTGGAATAAAAACAAGTCAAGGAAGGAAAGACAACCATGGTGAAATGCACACATTCACACCTGGTACTATCGTAATGTCACAACAATAAAGGGGATCTATGAGACCCCTCAATGTACTGGAACCAAACCAAGCCCCAACAAACAGGTTCAAGTCCACAAGACAAAAACAGATCAACAAGAGATCTCATCCACATTCACATCACCCCACATGCATCAACAGTATCAACCACACGTATTTACAGAATAGTGCTAAGGAATTTCTAGATTTTTTCACACCATTCATTATGTTCCAATATGTTTTTTGGTAAACCGAGGTTGTCGCACAATGATTCTTATTTATTGGGAAACCATTCTATCAACCAACTTTACATGATTAATCTATTTCCATGATATATCCATTCAGTCATAGAAAATATCCAGAAAATAGATGCTAATTAGTGTGCATATAAGGACTACTAACGACCGTTGATTTATAGTGGAAATAAACCAAATAATTCACAACATGTAGGAAAAGGTAAAAGAGCATAGAAGCATCAAAAACACACCCCATCATTCTTTAAAAACCATTTACTATCTTTGTTAATGATTTGGTTTCACCCATCCCCAATTAAAACACTAGAATACCATCCCTTCATGATACATAGTAAAGAGAGACGAAAGAAGAACCCTAACTGGATGATCTACAATCAATGTTTTTATCCACACACCAAGAACGGGGATGCGTGACTTGTAGGGGAAGAACTCCAGGGGCACCAAGAGTTGGTAGGAAAATCACTAACATAGGAATACCACTAGCCTCATGGAAATGAGACTCCAAACGCACAGATAAAAGGAAAAACGGCCATCCAAGGAGGATAAATAAATCTCATGCGATAAAAGGGTGAGGTCCTAGAGTAACGGGATATGAATCCATGAACTCCTTTGGAGGATGTTCGTGGTTTCCCCACACAGTTGGATGGTTACACTTGATGGAAATAATTGTTCATTAATAATTTCTATTGAAGATGTGTCCATAATGGCTATGAGTCAAAGGGTTTCCCCTTAAATAGAGGAAACCAGGTAACATGGTGGAATTAGAAGGTACGGTAAAAGGTTGTGACACCATGGAAAGGCCACACATTATTGAAAGTCAATGGTCGCCCCAATCTTAGCGATTGTGGATATCATTTACGGGATTTAAAAAGGCTTAAAATGTGTATTAAACACTTTTACATAAAAACATATGTAGTGGGCACGGAATTGGAAAAGCTAGGAAACCGGAATCAGTTGAGATATTGTTTTGGTGAGTCACCATAATGGTATCTCTGTCATGGTGCCACTAGTCTGAAGAGTCACCATGAATGGTGCCACCTATTCGATGTGCGACCGTCATGATGCCACCGTCACAGTGCCACTGTCACGGTGCCATCGTCTCGGTGGTGTTGTGACCTGTGCCACTGTCATGGTGCCACCATCAAGGTGATACCATGATAAGTTCCACCATCATGTTGCTTCTATAATCGGTTGCACTATCATGGTGTGATCGTGACTACTGCCACCATCACAGTGCGACGGTGACCAGTGCCACTTCGGGTGGAACTGAGTTTTTGTCAAAGTAATGGGCCGATAAGATCTAGGACATTACATCAGATACCTCTCAAACAAATTCTCATCCCTATGAATCCATGGATAAAACTGATAAAATGATAGGGGTCCAAACAACCATCCCGTAAGACACCTATCAAAGACAAACTACCGAGAGTTGTTTGACAGCTGGAGCAACTTAGATAGATAGGAACACTTCTTCCCAATCTATCTCTTGAACAATCATGAATACACTACTAATCCTCTCCCCCAAATAACCACACCACATATAATGGTCATACTGTCTAGTCATATGGACTAATGAGTCACTTCCTCCATGTCATGATACTATATGCTTTGAGTGTCACAGACTCGCTCACACGAGTTCGACCACATCCACTTTAATGTGTCCTGATTAGGGATGAGGTCCACCCATCCCCACAATCATGACACTTTACTCACAATAAGAGAGAAATGAAAATAACACATTTCATGGATAACAAGGTCTGCATTATATCAAAATAAAGTATGAAATAAACAAATAAAGAATCAAAACAGCTCTGGGTACTAGATGCACATCTATGCCTCCCATTCCCCGGTTCAATCCTCGAGGCCACCATCTCTCCAAAAAACACAAATGAGGGGAATAGTTCATTCATGAAGCACCTTCTCTTCATGATCCTATATCCTCACTGGTTTCTCTAAAAAAGTCACGTCGTCCCCAATTTCTATCTCCTCCTAGTCAAGGATGTCTAAGTCATCGTGTAGATACCGACAGAGTTGAGACACAAGGAAGATGACTTTCACCCTCTATAGTGGTGGTGGTATCACTAGGTGATAAGCCACTCCACACACTCTTCACAACACCTCAAAGATGCCAAAGAAAATGGTAGAAAGCTTACTTATCCCGCTGAACCATCATTGCCCACACTGAGGGGAGACCATCCAGAACACGTGTTCCCCTACCTTAAACTCCAAGGGTCTCCTCCATTGATCGAAATATGACTTCTACCAGTCCTGAGCCTCATTCATCTATTCTCTGATAAGTTGAACCTTCTCTATGGTTTTTTGAACCACCTCTGGGCTAAGAACACCAGCGTCCCCGAACACTACCCAGCACAAGGGTGAGCGACACGACCTCTCATACAAGACTTTGAATGGGTTCATGCTAATGGTAGAGTGATAGCTATAATTATATGAAAAATCAAAACGATGCAAGTGTCGTTTCCATGATACCCCAAAGTTCAATACACATGACCGTAGAATATCCTACAATGTCTGAATGGTGCACTTTGTTTGAACATATGTCTGGGGGTGGAAAGTAGTGTTGAGGCATAGCTAGGTTCCAAAAGCATGTTTCAATCATTTCCAGACCCGTGAGGTAAATTAGGTATCCCGATAGGAGACTGTGGAACTCAAAACTCCATGAAACCGCACCACCTCATCCACATACCTCTGTGCTAAGGAATCCAATATACTAAACTCTTTAATTGTGAGTATGTGAGTAGATGTTTTCATTCGGTCCACCACTACCCAGATAGCATCACAGACTCCCTAGTCCCTGGGAATTCCCATGACGGAATCCATCAAGATGTCGTCCCACTTCCACTCGGGTACAAATAAAGGTTGTAACAAACTGCCTGGGATGAGGTGTTCATCCTTCACTTGCTGACACATGAGGAGTTTTTTCACAAACTCTAATACTTCCTATTTCTCCCTGAGCCACCAAAACAGACCCCGCAAGAAATGGTACATTTTGGAATCTCCTGGGTGTACCACCAGGGGTGTGTTATGGAACTCACCAAGATCTCTCTCGCACATCCCCAATGGGATGACCAAATTCCCATGAAACAACATCTGATTCTTCCCATCTTCCGACCAACCTTCTTGGGCATCACCTTCGATGACATGATCGCTCATCAATTTAGCCTCTAAGTCCCCCCACTGAGACTCCTCCACCTTCTAAAATAGAGAGGACTGAACTGTCATCTTGAATAGGAATCTTATGCTATCCTCCAACCTTGAATCTAGGTGTAGGGAACCCAATTATTTCATCGCCTTCCATGAATATGCTGATTCTCAAACCACATCATTCTGCAACTTCCTATTCATGTCATCATCCTCCGGGTTCCCCTTTCTAGGGGTGTAAAAATCTCGAAGTCATAGTCCTTTTGAAACTCCAACCACCTTTGTTGTTTTATGTTTAGGTCCCGTTGGGAGAAGATATATCTCAAGATTTTGTGATTTGTGGAAACCATGAAGAGTTCCCCAAATAGGTAATGTCGAAAAAAAAATTAGTGAAACCAAGACTACATTAAGATTCAGATTGTGGGTGGCATACTTACTCTCATGGGGACGTAACATCTATGACCCATAAGAGATCACCCCTTACCGTTGCATTAGCATGCATCCCATTCCTTAGCCTGAAGTATCACAAAACACCTCAGCCAACACTTCTTCCTCAAGAAAACAATATATTATGGCACTAACCAGCCTCCCCTTCATATAACTGAAGGCTTCTTGGAACTATCCACTCCACACGAAGGCCTAGTACTTCTTGGATATGGATATCAAAGGTGTTGCAACTCATGTAATGTTTGGCGTAAACCTCTGGTAGTAACCTATAAGACCCATGAAACTGCAAACCTCCACCACATTATTGGGTGCCTATAAAGAAACAATCACCTTAACCATTGACGGGTCCACTGCTACCCCATTTTTAGAAACCATGTGTCTATGGAAATGAACCTCTCGTGTCCATAACATAAACTGGGAAAATTTCCCGTAGAGATGGTGCTGTCGGAGGACCTATAAAACCGTCCTTTGATTCTTTGCGTGATCCTCCTATGATCTTGAGTAGATCAAGATGTCATCAACAAAGTTGAATATGAATCGGTCCAGATATTCCCTGCAAATGGATTTCATGATCCCCATGAACAAGGATGGTGCATTTGTAATTCCGAAAGACATGACTACGAACTCAAAGTTCCCATAGCTTAACATGAAAGATGTCTTTGGAATATCATTGTATTTCACCCTTAAGTGGTGATACCCAAACATAGATCAATCATAGAGAACCAACCTACTCTCATTAGCTGGTCAAAGGGATCGTCAATCATCGGGAGAGGGTAAAAGTTCTTGAATGTTACTTGATTCATTCTCTAGTAGTCTACGCACAGCTTGAGACCACAGTCTGTCATCTTCATGAACAAGACCGAAGAGGCCCATGGTGATGCGCTAGGTCGAACAAAAACCTTCTTCAACATATCATAAATATGATTCTGTAACTCCTGAATCTTAGAAGGCTCCATACGATAGGGATCCATCAAAATTGGATAGGCACTAGGTTGCAAGTCTATCCTGAACTCAACATCACGTCGATGGAGTAGAGTCACCACCTTCTCAGGGAAGAAGTCTATGAACATACTGACAATCCATGGGACATACACTATCTCTGTATCTACTGACTCCATTAATAGTTCAGCTAGTAAGGAATGGAAGGGATCCACTCTTCAGAAACCCTCCGGGAAACTCCGCTCACTGACAAAGGTTACACGTTTCCCACCCACATCGGAAAAAAAATCCTTCTTCAGAAGTAGTCGATAACAGCACACACATAGAACAACCAATAGATGCATAGGATGACACCATACGGCTGGATTAGTAGTAAATGAAGGTCCCCACTATCATTCTACACCCCTGAAAAACATGAGACAAGATGGTCTGACCCCCAACTGGCGTACACAAAACCAAGGGAATGAGAATTATCTCTACATCTAGAAATAGAGCATGGGATAGACTAGGTGAAAAAATGGAGGGAAAATCTTATTAATCAAATAAGCCACATGAAAGAGCTACAAAAAAGTCGATCTTACCTCGAATGACTTCTTGCCCTGCTAGAACTGCTGCCTCTGAGGCAAGCAACTATCTATGCCCATCTCCTCTTCCCCTCAGCTATCAGCCGCCTCCACAACCATTCCATGGAAGATGTCCCTGAAGAGAGCCTAGAGGTTTGCCTTCTCCTATTACATATGCTCTCTGAGAAGCGGGGGATTTTTGTCCCGAATGTTGCTGCTGAAAGGGATTGGCTGGAAACTGTTGCTGCTAAGGTAGGCGCTGAACCTGCCCACCCCCACTGTATTGCAATCGGTCTGGAAAATAATTTTGAGGATTTCCATGATGTCCACAAATTAAGCATCTTGGTCTTGGGCCCATTAAGAAGGGGAAATGACCCGGAGATCGAATCTAGAACTGCAGAGGCCTACTCCGCACGGGTTGAAACATAGAAGGTCCTGATGCTGGAGGCCTGCTGCTGAAGGCCATCCCCTTTGAGGAGCCTAATCAGCACCCTTCTAGTGGCAGACCTCCCACCTTGTGCATTATCTCCACCACATTTTCCTTCTTATGAACCTTCAATTATGTCATTAAACTAATGGGATTAACAACATTCTGAAGAGATGGTCAGAGTGCCTCCTCTAAATGTCTCACCTAAGAATCCTCATCTGGAAAGAGGTCCAGAGCAAAGTGAAGGTGATATTTTAACATGATCCCCAACTCCCTTACATACATTCTACTATTATGAAGGGAGATTAGGTCCTACCACATCTCCACCTTCATCGTAAAAGAGATGAATTCTGCCCAGAACTCTTTCTCGAATTCAGTCCATAAAACCTCATCCACCCCCTTCTGCCCAAGATAGAGCGTCCACCACTGACACGCTGCTACCCGCTTCTAGCTCACAACAAGAGGAAACCAGTACTCAATCGTAGCCCAGATCAATCTAAAAGAAATCACCATCTCCTTGAGCCAGCTCTCTATCTCCATGTCTAATATGGTACCCTCATACTTCCTAAGGGTCTGACCCTGAACGGTGAAAACTTTCCTTTGCCATTTTTCATGCTCTTCTTCTCTATCAGCCCTATGGTGATCAGACAAAATAGTGTCTTGGGACTCTATCTCCCTTAATACTCATGTTCATCAACGATGTTCCATAGCTGCAAGGTAAATAAGGAATTCCTAAGCCCAAGAAGTGTAGAAAATTTCTTAAAACCTTTACTTAAACGTATTATTTATTTATTCGAATTCCCAGAACACCGATAAAATATAAGAATACAAGTCATTATGATCCATGTACCTTCCCTAGGGTCTCTACTCTACAATCATTGTAGCCCCACTTGGTCGTTCGGTAGGTCCCGATTCCTTGCATTAGACCACGAGGGGCCTAAAATCTTGTTTCCTAGCTGGTCCTCTATTGTATATTTCACGAACCTAGATTTCCAAACATTGATTCCCTAACATCCCATGCAATCTTCACTTTTCCAAACCCCATGCTCCATCCAATCTCTCAACTTTATTCCTCTAATACAATTCTGTCTTCACTTTCCTTCCCCATGATGAGGTAGGGGTCAATAGATTTTCCAAACCCTCTATTCCTCATGTTGAAGGAGAGATAATGACCCTCGAGACCCGCCTCTAATAGGCCCTAGAGTAGTGACTAGCACCAAGAGTATAAAATCACTTGTAACAAGGAATGAATTAAACTTTTTCATTTAAAAGGATTGGGAAATAAGATAGTAAATCCCAAAAAACACCAAAAATGTAAGTAAAAGTAATGCCAAAACATACCATTCCCATATGCATGTTCTAAAAGTAATTCCTGGAAAGTAAAAGAAAACTCCAAAGGATAGTACACAGGAAAAGAAAAACAACAACAACAACTATCCCAATGTCCGAACTAGTATTGTCCAACATGATCCCCAGTATCCTCATAGAAACCTAAAAACAATTTTATAAACGTTGTGAAAGAATACAGGTATACTCAATAGAGAAAACCAAAAGCACGTGTGCACAAGTAGGGAAGCATGCTATTGCCCCGTGAGAAAAGGAGATAACCAAAGCACCTAGCCAGGAAAAAATCCACCCAAACCTCACCAAGTCACAATCCCAAATATAAATAAACTCATGAAAGATAATAGTCTTAGAACATCGATGTTGGGTACCCCAAACCACTTTCCCACTGGTTAATGATGATATCCTACACGTCAGGCCTTCCCCGCTGTTCTCACTATAGTCCCACTGCCATACACCGCCCACAAACAACTAGGATTCCACAACTACAAATTCCACCCACAAACACCTGGGACACAACCACACACAACCACACCGACAAACACATGGTCCAGAACAAAGAATCTGATGTCGAAGACACCTTGGCCCGATCAACTACTGCGACGCCCGAAGACACCTGTGCCTCCTCCAAAAGACACTTGGGAAACAACCTGCCCGCACACACCGGGGAAAACCACCAAAACTACCCTAATCAAAGAATCTTGGGCTATAATGGACCTCAGGATATAACATCCTGCCTAAAGAGTATTGGGAGTCTTGGGAAAGAGAGAAAAAAAGGAGATAATAACCAGCCACTCATATGAGTGTTGGAAAAAACACCCTCCCCCAATAAATGGGAGTGTTTGAAACGAAGAGCTCAACTTGGGTGGGGCACAAATAATAAAAATAAATGTTAAAATATACATCTAGGAAAAAAATAACTCTTCCCAAACAAGGGTATCCAAAACTACACTAAGCACAAACACCCTTGTGACTATTCATTCATTAAAAACGCCATAGCCAAAACCAAGTAACTAGTCACCCCCGAAACACTATTCCCCATTTAACTCAGTCTTGTTTCCATATAAATGGGATTCCATTTAAATAATACTTTACTAACGGGTAAATAAAATGCATACCAACAATTCAAGGAAGGAATGATATCCATGCACCAATTTAAACATTCACACCTAGTTCTCTTGTAATGTCACAAAAACAAAAGGGATCTGTGAGACCCCTCAATGTACTAGAACCAAACGAAGACCCAAACCACAGGCACATATCCACATGGCAACAAAATAAAAACATGATATACCTTCCCCATCCACATCACCCCATAGGCATCAAAAAAATCAACCACACGTATTTCTAGAACAGAGCAAAGAAATTTCATGATTTTTCCACACCATTCATTAAGTTCCTGTCTACTGTTCAGTTAAATGGGGTGATCGCACAAGGATTCTTATTTATTGGACAACCATTTTATTAACCAACTTTACGTGATTTATCAGTTTCCATGCAACAACTATTAAATCACACAAAATATCCAAAAAGTATAATTTAATTAGTGCATAAGTAAATGCCACCAACAACCATGATTTTCAGTGGTTATAATACAATTAATTCAAAATATATATGAAAAGTTAAAGGAGTGAAACATCAACATCAACAGACCCCATCATTCATTAAAACCCATTTATTATCTTTGTTAAAGATTTGGTTTCACCCATTCTCATGGAAACACTAGAAGACCTACCCGCATGATACACAGTAATGATAGACGAAGGAAGAACCCTTCCCAGATGATCTACGATGAACATTTTTCTCCATGCACTAAGAATTGGGGATGCATGACTTGCAAGGGAAGAACTCCAGGGGATCCTAGAGTGGGAAAGAAAAGCTATAGCATAGGAAAACCACTAACCTTGGGGAATGGGGAGTCCAATCGCATCAGGAAATGGAAAAGAGACGAACCAAGAATAAGAATAAAAAATTCTTGTGTGATAAAAGGTTGAGGGTATGGAGTTATGGGATATGAATACTTGAACTACTTTAAAGGATGTTCAGGGTTTCCCCACAAGGTTTGACGGTTACACATGAAGGAATTAATTGTTATTTAATAATTCCCATTAGAGAGGTGGCCATAATGGTTATGATTTAAAGGGTTCCCCCCTTAAACAAAGGAAAATGGGTAACATGGTGGAATTAAAACTGTATGGGAAAAGGGACTGACACTGAGGAAAAGAAACATATTTTGGAAATTCAATGTTCTCCAAACTCTTAGGTATTTTAGATATTAGTTGTTGTACTTAGAAGGGAATAAAAAAGGGTATTCAACTCTTTTACATTAAAAGATACGTAGCGGTGGAGGAACAAAAAATAGTCATAAACTGGAAAAGGGTGAGACACCATTTTGGTGAGGCATAGTAATAGTGTCTCTATCACAGGGCCACCCTCTAGGTGCCGTCATTTTGGTGAGACACCATGAACGGTGCCACTATTTTGGTGTGCGAAAATCATGGTGCCACTGTCATGGTGCTGCCGTGACCGGTGCCACTGTCCTTGTGCCACCATCACACCGTCGTAGTGACCGGTGCCACATTTGGTGGAACCGAGTTTTTTGGAAAAGTAATGGATAGGGAGGGTCCGGGCCATTACATATGTAATGATAAATTTTAAACCCATTTATCTTTCATGGGTTATGTTATGATGGAATGATGTTTTGAAAGAATGTTTTATTGCATTTGTAATGATATAATGAATATAATATGTTTTTTGGACACACATACGTATGGTTTTCATTATGTGATGGGTGGGGACAATATCACCCAAAAATTTATTGGGTAAATATTTATATCTCAATAGATATATAGGACATGAATGGGGACTGATCTCAGTTCAGTAACACATGGTTGGAATGGGAGTTAAATCAGATCAGGAAAGGAGTTTTTCCACTATGATGGCCTTGGAAATTCCCCTTCAGTAATATGGAAATGATTTTCTCTGATTATGTGTATTAAAAATTCAATATCTTATGTTATTCAATCAAGTAATGTTTTCATTTATTTTAAATTATATATTCAATGATTTATTGTGTGACCTGATTTCAGAATCATTTATATCTTAGATATATTATTGAAATGTTATTTTCATGTTCGTATGCCCTTATTCATATTTTATCTCACATGATTACAATTACAATGTATCTTAGCTCTATTATTTATTTTTTTCATTTTAAAATTATATTTAGAATGTAATTAATAATTATTTATTCAGAAAGGGTTTTAATTGTGAATGGACATGTGGGAGATGATTTAGATAGTTTATGAATAAGTTGTTCATGATTCCATTGTTATAATGACACTAAAACAATACCTTTATGTCCTGGGTTTTTATTATATTTAATAAATAATATTAGATTTATATATAATATTTATATATAAAAATTATGGACTACTATAGATTTTAGATAATGAGACATTTCTTATTTAGGAGAAATTATTTAATTTATTTGTCTTTAAGAATCTATATAGGTTTCAGTATGTTTTAGTTAGTCAAAAGGTATATAATATTGGTGGAGGTGTTCATTATATGTGGGAAACCACTAGTGGTTTTTTCTACATTAAATTCTTCTTGAATGACTCCCCAATTTGAGTTCTAGTATAAGGATGTGTATCACCATATAATTAGTGATCCGTTATATATATATATATATATTACTATGGTCCGATTATTTTTTTGAATTATCTTAATTTTTTCATTTTGATGTTTATAAAATAATGATACACTAGGAGTATCATATAACTTGAAACATGATTGGTTTTAGTGACATATATTATTTAATATGATGACTGGAAGGAGCATCAATTAGTGATATTGTGTTTTTTGTAACTCGGTTGATTTGACCTGCATAGGTTATGCTATTAGAAAAGAATAATGGTAACCAGATAGCAATTTACTCTTACCTTTTCGGGGATGATAGTTAAGATAAATTTTCATTTATTTCCCAATGTTCTTTTTCTATGGGGTTCAATTGGATTTTTTGTATTAGTTTTGGCCTTTATGTGTTTTTTATTATTGACTTTGTGGAATAGACATTTATTTTAGGTTTTTCTAGGAATTTCAGACTACATAAAAATCCTTATTTTTGAAGGGTACAATTACCTAACATGTTTTATTTTATAATATATAAAATTTATATTTTATAATAATTGTCATCTCCCTATCAACCATTTCGTAATCTAGTCTTAAACATTATTAAAACTTCAAATATTGAAAATAGAACATTACTAAAGAGGGGTATCCATTTGTTTTACCTAAAAATTATATCATAAAGAATAAATACACTAATCTATATGTTTAGGCTGTGACTAATAATCCAATTATGAATCCAAAAAAAATTTCCATATAATTATATTAATTCGAAAAACCATAAATATATGAATGGAAATAAAAAAATTAAATTACTATATTAAGCAAGTGGTGCATGAAAAAGTTAAACAATTATATTGAATGTTTTAAATAAGAGATTTTAAAATAGGAAATTATAGTAAGGATAAATAATATCAAATTTTAAATTATCAATCATCATGGCAGACCTACATAGGTCATATCACACTAACATGTTGATGAAATCCTGGTGAAATCGAATACATATAAATTTTTTCTCATTATTAGGAGGGAAAATTCATTAAATAATTTTATACATGTTGATTAAAGTCCATGAAACTTGATTCTGAGAAAATATAACACCCATTTATAAAATTCATAAATTGTAACCCAGGAATTCCAATTCATTTTTTTAAAAAATTTATCAATAATATACCAAAAACATAAACATATATATAATGTTACCACCCAGAAACCCTTTATTGATGACTACTATACTCACATAGCACAATTTTATTCCATATAATATAATTAAACACTTATTTAACCTTGAACAATGGTTATAATGACAATGTATATATAAAAATTATAAAATTATCCCCAAATTCAATCAATCATTATTTTTTGGGCATGGATTTTAAATCCTAAATTTTTCATTTTTTAAGACATTAATAATTTATATAAACAATTTGTATTTTATTAGTTTCATAATAAAATAAAATTTATCATTTAATAATCCCGTTGAGTTTGAAAAATATACATGAAATAAGACCAATATTTTTGAAATTGAGAGTCTATCAATATTATATATAACATTCAATATAAATCTAAACACAATTTTTTAAAACCGATTATAGATAGAATATATTATTTATATTAAAATGAATTAAATTCAGAATAATCATATATCCAATGATATTTTTAATCTAATGGATGTGTATGTAATCTAGTTAATTAAACCAATATAATTGACACACATTCTCATAACAAGTGTAGAATAGTGTTAATGTGGGACATCAAAGAAGATTTACATGAAAATCAGTTAGTTTATTCAATATCTAACAACTAATTATATAAAAATAATTAGATAAGGAATAATAAAATATACTAAATGGACTAATTATATAGAATATATAAAATATAATAGAATATATTCATCAACATTAAATAATAATCAGTGATCATTTATAAATATTCGTTGAACTAATAATAGTGGAAGAACGAATAAAGAACATAATAGAGAATCCTATAAAAAGACCATCACACACTTTATCAAATTTATAATTGAAAACCATTTAGAGTTTTGTATAAAAAATTTCACATTTCAAAATTAATAAATAATATTATCATTATAGGTAAATATATTATAACATTTCTTGGACTATAGAAATAGAACATGATGAAAATTATCAAATTTCACGGACAGCTTGTATGGTCCCAAATGTATTAAAATTTATATGTCTATTGATATAATTATAGAATTTCAAAATTGTAATATTAAAATAATAAATCATAAATGATAAAGATAAATAATAAAAACAATACTCGTTATTTACTATATAGGTTTCATAAATATCTATGAATGAAACTATAGTCCTATAAAATTAGAGATGTGATTTTATTATTATTAAAAGGATAGTTCATTCATTCCTCTTTATTGTTTAATGTTCCCATGTATCACTATTATACTTTGTTTGAGGTTGTACAAAAAAAAACTATATATATAGAATTTCATATTAGTACATTATTTTTAACTACAATTAGAATATATAACCCCAAAAATTCATTATCCATTAAAAATTATATTCTTTTTAGTCAATATTATATATATGATGGGGATGAGATGTATTTATATATTTTCTACGAAATATGTAAATTATCAATTTCAATTATCGTTGTAAAGGTTTACGGTATTACACATTAAATATCTATTATTTATCATTGAATGAGACAAACTATATTTATATAGGTATAAATTCATTATTTAATCCATGATGAAAAAATTGAAAGTGGAACTCTAAGAAAACACTATCATTTTTTTACAAAACATACTATTCAATGATTTTGAGTCAAATAAATTTCATAGTCAAAGTTATACATTATCACTATTTTCCCTATAATATAATATTCTTTAATTCATATACAATTCTCTCCCCCAACAATATTTATTCTATAACATTAGAATATAATAATGGGGATGAGAAAAAAACAAAAAAGAATAAAATAAATAAATTTTATTAAATTCTTAATAAATATAATTTAAAGGGAATATAATCATTTATATATGGTTCTCTCATGGATCAAAAAAATAACATTGTAGATAATAATATCATGAAGAATAAAATTATTTCATTCCTTCAAGATAATTATCTAATATGTGATATACCATATTAGGTAGCAAATGGGTTTCCAAATACTGTCGAAGTCTTCTTCCATTCCATGATGTTAAATAAGGGTCTTAACCAAAGGAACTAGAAAAATCAACCATATGTAATATTGTACATTATTATGTGTAAATTAGTCTAAAATCATCGAAACCAAACACTCATTAATAATAATAAAATGAGAATATTTTGATATTGGAACTATTCCCATCCTATTTCATTACATCCATAAGTAGATATAGGTAATAAAATTATAATATAATTCAAAAATCCATCATACTGAAAATTAGGAGAATAAAGAGGATAAAAAATATAATTTGGCATTGATTCCCAATCTTATGTTACTAATCCAGGAGGGAATGCGGCACACAATGAAGTATTTCACAATAGTTACCAAAAATGATTTTTATATGAAGGGTTAATTTTTAATTTACAAATGTCAAAGGTTTGTGAAAGGATTTGTTACATAGTGTGATATTAATATACGTGTACTATTATTTTAGTAGTATTTGATTCACTATCAATATTAATATAAAATATAATTAATTTAATTATTATTGTGAAGAATGATGATTTAATTATATTTATGTTTATGTTATTTTTTTGTGTTAATGTTTTCAAACAACAAATTAAATTTAATAACACAATGCATTTATATTATAGATTATTCTTTCTATGACCATTCTCCTCCAATTTATTTATTTACTTGAAATTTTTTAAATTAAATGCAATTTTATAGATTAATAAATGCATTATAAGATTATTTATTTATAAAAAAAGGGACAATTTTTTTGTTATTTTGGATAGTTATCTCTAGTTTTATTTTAATGATCATTATGAATCATACCCATGTATAATATATGCATTTTAGAGTGATTTTTAATATTAGTATATAAGAGTTCTATGAAAATTTATATTTGATATATAAAGCTTATGTATTGTCTATAACTTGTAGAATCAAAAAACTTGAAGTCCATTTATCAGTGCATCCATGTAGTATGGAATTAATGGGTTATCTATTTACTATAAAGAAAACATTATTCAAAAACTAAAGCATGAGTGAAACCGTATACAAAATATTTTCTTACTTATCATGATCATGGCCTAAACCCTGTTATCCATTTTGTACCAATCACATTATGACCTTCAGGTCTCTGTACAAGATCCCATGTCTAATTCTTGTCAATCTAATCTAACTTTTCATTCATGGCTTTCACCCATGATTCATCGTTTGCAGCTGCTTCAAAGGGGGATGGCTCTACAATTGACAGAAATGCAAATTCCATGTTATTCCTCATCCTCCTTGTTTGAGTGGGTGCACTCATGTCCCCAATTATGTTAGATGGATAAATCTTAGCTCTTAGATTTCTCCTATGTTGTTTATTTGCATTCAATTCAGCCATAGTTTCTTCTTCAGATTCTGCTTCTGAGTCAAAATCATGTTGTGACTGCTGAGTGTTTTTTACAGCTTCGTCTATTTCTGTATTTGTATTGTCTCCACATCCATTTTCTTCCTCACTTTCTATCACATCAGCATGAGGTGTCCTTGAAGCATTTTTGGTTTTATCATAAATTATCTTATCATCACTAATTTCCATAATCCTTCCTAATCACTTGTTGAAACACTTGTAGGCTTTTCTGTTCATTGAGTATCCAAGGAAAATTCCTTCATCTGCATTGTCACCATACTTCCCTTGATTTCCTTCTTTGTTACTGATGGATCATTTATTTCCAAAAACACGAAAGTATTTCAAAGAGGGCTTCCTTCCATGCCACAATTCTTATGGTGTCTTCATCTCACCCACATAAAGTCCTGTTTGATTTTGAATATACAATGCTGCTTGAATAACTTCATTCCAGTAGTTTCGTGGGATACGACTCTCAATCATCATAGTTCATTCCACATTATTCACCTAAGTATTCCAACCTTCGACAACTCCATTTTGTAGTGGAGTTCTCACAGAATCTACCTCATGTTGTATCCCATGCTTTTCTAGGTAATTTTAAAATTCAATGGATGTGTATTCCCCTCCATTGTTAGATCGCATCACTTTGATTGTTCGTCTAGAATCATTCTCTACGATTCGCCGATATTTTGTCATGCAGTCAAGCTCTTGTCGTTTCATATGAATGACCATGACACAATCTATTCAACTATAATCATCTTCGAAAATGAAAAATTACCTTTCTCCAGGAGTTTCGACAACATTTATCAGCCCGCATACATCTGTATAACGTAGATATAGGATATGAGATTCCCTTTTCTTCTTTGGCCTATATGAACTGCATACTAGCTTTCCATGAATGAAAGCATCACAAGATTTTTCACGCGCAAACTTCAGGTTGGGAATGTCCATGACAATCCGTAATTTTGATATTCTCTGCATGTCTTGTTGATTGATGTGTCCCAGTCTCCGATGCCACAAATTTTTTTCTTCTTCAACTATCATGTAACAAACATTTTCATTACTATCAACCTCATACAAGTTGCCTTCGGTTATGCATCCTTTCATAAGTGAATTTCTTGTCTTTCCTTTGATAGTGAAACCTTTCAGATTAAAAGTAACTATAAGTCCTTAGTCACAATGTTGACTCACACTGGGTAAATTATGACGTAGGCCATCTACATAAAAGACTTCAGTCTTCTGTAGCTCTCAATTAGCTAATTCAGTACATCCACAGCCTTTGATTTTATGAGCTCCATCATTGCCAAAGCGTACTATGCGTTCTTCCTTCCTTTTGATATCCTTTAACAGACAAGAATTAACTGTCATATGAGATGAGCATCCGCTATCCAGAATCCAGGTACTGTTTCTTTTTGTTGCTTTGAGGTCCACCTCTGCAATGTTGGATTTCTCAATTTTATTCCATTGTTTCCATGATACATTTTTTTATGGATATAGCAATGATGGCCTTTCATTTATCTGTTCCATGTACCTAGGTTATTCGTAGTCTAAAACTTCATTGAGAGTAGAAAACCCGTTTAAGAGAGCAACACAGTCTGGTAGGTGAAAATTGACACTTCTTTGAGGGTTGTATGATTATCTCCTATAGAATCTATGCCTGCAATACAAGCCTTATGTCCAAATTTAGAACAATGAAAACAGTATCCATTGAACATATTTCTTTTATAAGATGGAGGATATGAAGTTAGTCTCCTTTGTGGGCATCCCATATCATCCCCATTCATATAGCTCCTTTCCTCTTTGCAATATGACATGGTATGTCCCAGAATGCCATAGAACTAACACTTTATGAGAGGAAATGTGTTCTCCCAGGAATTTCTCCTCATGCCTTCTTCCATGGGAGAATAGATGGGATTCCTATCATTTTGAAAGTTTGAGGAAAATTTTCAGTTCTTCTTTTATATTGGATTAAGAGAATCTTTTTCAGCACTTTAGGCAATGTTTCAACATTTTCAACATTCATCTTGTCTTTCTTTTTTCTCTCCTCACTTCCGGCAGTTGAAGTCTCAGCTTCACATGCAATTCCACTCTTTCCCATGAAATTGGGTCTTTAATCAGTCAAGATTTTTCCAACCCCATCTGAACCACACTTGGCTCATGCTAGTAATTCTGTATTTGAGAATCTCCCAAAATGAGTTTTCTTCTTACCGTCATTTGTGGTTGATTGAAATTCAATTTTACTCCAAAGAGTAACAACTTCTTCATCAAGTCCATCAACATTCTTGGACTTCTCTTCCAGTCTGGATGAAAGTTCATTTATAACCATTTCCTTCTCTTTAATTATTAGCTTTAGATCCACTACATCATCATTTATTTCAAGTATTTTAGATTGTACTTTCGCAAATTCTTCCAATCATTCAATTTCAACTTCATGATGATAAACATATTCAGTTAATTCCTCTACAATTGATTTCCACTTATTGCAACTCATACATTTCATCTTAAGATTGCTAACAACATCGTTAAGGTGAAACTTGGGATTTCCACTAGTATTTAACTGATTGTTTCCACCATTATTTTCTGATTTTTCAATAGTGGCCATCATGTAAGCATGGTTTCTAGTTTTAAACTATGGTTCTTATTCTTCAAAGAATTCATTATCATCATCTTCCTCTTCATATAAAAAACAATTATTCTGAAATTTCTTTCAAGATTTGAAGTCTCATTTCTTGAAAAACCTTTTCTGAGGCTTCTCAATGTTTTCATCATCGCTATCATCATCATCAATCTATCTTAAGTACTAAGAAGAAATGTGCCCGACTTTTCCGCAATGAAAGCATGCAAGAGGTAACTTCCCTTTAAATTTACCTTTTACCTTCTAGAACATCGTGGAAATGAGAGAAAGAATTTATTTTTCCTCATCGTCTTCAACACTACTATATTTTGATATTTTCTATTTCTCCATGGATTTGAAAACCATTTCCTTGCTTAATAATTTAGTAGTATCATCTGGTTTGACTGTAATTTCATATGGCACTAGGATGCTCAATAGATCATCCTAAGAATGTTTGGAAAGATCTATTTCTTCAAGGGCTGAGACCTTTGCATTGTACAAGGGTGGAAGCCTTCTTAGTATTTTCTTCACAATGTCAATGTCCTTGATTTCTTCTCCTAGGCCCCGAATTGCTCCAACCACTTCATTAATTCGATTGAAGAAGGAGTCTACATTCTCATGAGGAAGCATCTTCAAATAATCGAACCTATTTTTCATCACATATAGTTTCGACTCCTTTACTTTGTTATATCCTTCATAAATATTTTCAATTTTATCCCACATAGACTTTTCTGAGGTGCAACTCATCACTTTTAGATAGATCTGATCAGAAAGGGCATCGGTGAGGGAATTCTGTGCTTTAGCATCTGCATCAAGAATTTTCTTATCTGAATCAGTCATAGCCAGTCCTGTTGGATCAGAAACATTTATACCTTGCATAGTGGAAAATAGAACTTCCATTCCAAGGGATCTTAGATGTGATCTCATTCTGTTCATCCAAATCTAAAAATTAATTCCATCAATGAGAGGGACTCCCTTATCCCTGGATGAATGTTCTATGACAGAAAATGACAGATCTAACAACAACAACCTTTACCCTCTTATACCACTTACAGGACCCCGAGACACCCTGAGAGGGGTGGGGTGAATCTGGGATTCAATAGTTTATTTTAAATCCAAGGATATTGATCCCACATTGGTCGGAACTAGTTAAACCTGTGTGATGAAAATGACCAACAATGAAACATTCACATGCAAATAGATGACACATCAATTTTTACTTGGCTCACCACTATGAGATACGTCCAAGGAGCATACGCCATCAAGTCTCTGGTCATAACAAATTCCACTATTCTTCACTAGATGTGGATTAGAAATGATCGGGCATAGTCACTCTATCCCATGCTCACTACCTTTACAAAATATCCGGGGTAGGTCACTGAATCCCTCGGGTCACTCCCGTTGACTCCCCCTGTCTCACTAACTTTGGTGACGTCCCACTCAGTTTATAGATGTGATGGCCTCATCATTGTTTCAAAATAACTCATTCTCTATTGAATTTAGATGCTCTGTTGAAGTCCAACACTCACCCATAGACGAATCTCACTTTGCACGAGGGTACCCGACAATCTTCCATCTTCCACGTAGCTCAAAAATAATGTCGGCCTACATTCCTGCCTTCCATTCAAGTCACTTGCATGACAAAAATTCGGTGTGAAGGTGTCACTACACCACATTGCCGACCCCTCCACTTTCAACTCCAAACTTGTGTGAATCACCTTCTTTAACTCCCAAACCACCTTGGACATGCATCCAACAACTGGCGCACATCCTCTACTTTCACGATCAAACAACCACTTGCGCGACTTCAATACATGTGTGATGGTAGCTCAAAAAATATCTAAGTCTTGAACTTCATTGTGAATGAGGAGGGGTGGTCCTCTATTTACAGGAAAATTGGACACCCTACATAATATCACACATCCCTCCTCAGAGCGCGCAAGTTCTGGCACACAACTCCAACGGCCAATCCTCTACCGCGCTACTCAAGAGAGAATGTTTGAATTGGGTACTCGTCAATGAATTCCTACCCATCATATCACCGACACTAGATTCTCATTGTGTCACATGCATGAATTTATTACATTCTCCCCCATTTTCATTAAACTAAAAGACTGGTAATTGTGCATTGTTGAGCTCAAACCATACTCACCCTGGAAAGTATCTCCCCCACAAACCTTCATCACATCTAAAAACTAATTAAAAACAGTTAACATAACTAGGGAGTGGGGAATTCTGTAACCTCCTTATGCACAAGGAGGTGGATGAACTCCAAGGTTCAACCGATGCTTCACAAATATAGCCGTTGACAGTGGCTTGGTCAGGATATCAGCCACTTACTCATCAGTTCCCACATGATCCAATCTAATCATTCCTTGTTCAACATTCTCTTTGATAAATTGATACCTAATTTCAATAAGTTTTGTACGAGGATGCCAAACCAGATTATTCTTAAGATTAATTGCACTCTTGTTATCATAGTAAATCACCATGGGTTGCTTCACCTCATCACCAATATCTGTTAATTTTTGTGTCATCCAAAGTAGTTGAGTTCTTTCCTTTGTGGAAGAGATAATCTCAGCTTCAGCAGTACGAAGAGAAGTACTTTCTTGTTTCTTTCTCTACTAGCCAACATATTTATTCCCAATATAGAATACTCCACCACAAGTGGAATTTCTGTCCAAAACATCGCCAGCCCAGTCGGCATCAAAAACTACTGATAATTGACTATTTAGTCATGCACCAAAGTATAAGGCAAAATTGTGAGTACCTTGTATATACCTCATGACACTTTTTTCTGCTGCCATATGTTCCTCCTTTTGATTACACTGATAGAGGGTTGCAAGACATGTGGAAAAGACAATATATGGTAATGTCGTTTTCAGGTAAAGTGGGCTCCCAATGATAATCTGGTACATGGTGGGATCTACAGAGGTCCCATCATCACGCTTTCCATGTTTAGTTCCAACTACAATTGGAGTTGACATTGGTTTGGAGTCTTGCTTATTAAACATCTTCAGCAGTTCTCTTGCATACTTTTCCTAAGAAATGAATGTGTAATCCTTCTTTTGAATCACCTACGCCCCCATAAAATATGTTAGCTCCCCAATCAAAGATATTTCAAATTCTGATTTCATGTGATTGGAAAATTCATCCACTGATTTCTGCCTGCTTCCATAAAATATAATGTAATAAACATAAACTAGAACCATGAATTGATATTTTGGAGAATTATTCACATATAGATTGTGGTCTACTCATCCTCTTTTTAATTCTACATTTTTGAGATACGATTGCAGATAGGAATACCATGCTCATGGTGGCTTCTTCAAACCATATAGAGCATTCTTCTGTTTGAATACATTTTTTTCATTAGTACCAAGAAAAAAAACCACTGGTTGTTCGATATTCACTCCTTCTTCTAGTACACCATTCAAGAATACTATCTTGACATCAATTTGATAGACTTTATATCCTCTTTGGTGTGCCATAGAAATTAAATTCCTAATTGACATCAGTCTTGACACTGGAGGAAAGGTTTCTTCAACATCAATGCCATCAATCTGGGAGTATTCTATACATACCAGTCATGCATTATTTATAATAACACTTCCATTATCATCAAACATGTTCTGGATGATCCATTTTTTACCAATCACATTGTGAACTTCGGGTCTCTGGACAAGATACTATGTCTTATTCTTGTGAATATGATCTAACTCTTCATTCATGGATTTCACCCATGATTCATCCTTTACAGCTTCTTCAAATGAAGATGGCTCCACAATTGACAGAAATGCAGATTGCATGTTATTCCTCATCCTCCTTATTTGAGTGGGTGCACTCATGTCCCCAATTATGTTATATGGATCAATATCAGCTCTTCGATTTCTCCAATGAGGTTCAGTTGCATTCACCCTAGCCAATGTTTCTTCTTCAAATTCTTCTTCTAAGTCAACATCATTACGTGACTGCTGAGTGTGTTGTACAACTTCCTCTATTTCTGTTTTTTTATTTTCTCCATGTCCATTTTCTTCCTAACTTCTTATCACATCAGCATATGGTGTCGTTGAAGAATTTGTGGTTTTCTCATCAATTATCTTATCATCACTACTTTCCACAATCCTTCCTAATCTCTTGTTGAAACACTTGTAGGCTTTGCTGTTCATTGAGTATCCAAGGAAAATTCTTTCATCATCATTGTAACCATACTTCCCTTCATTTCCTTATTTGTTTCTTATGAAACATTTACTTCCAAAAACACAAAATTATGTCAAGGAGGGCTTCCATCCATGCAATAATTCTTATGTTATCTTCATCTCACCCATATAAAGTCATGTTCGATTTTGAATATACACCTGAACTTGAATATTTTCTTTCCAGTAGTGTCGTGGGATACGACTCTCGATCAACATAGTTCATTCCACATTATTCACCTATCGATTCCTACGTTCAACAACTCCATTTTGTTGTGGAGTTCTCATAGCAAATACCTCAAGTTGTATCCCATGATTTTCCAGGTAATTTTCAAATTTAATAGACATTTATTCCCCTCCATTATCAGATCAAAACACTTTGATTTTTTGTCCAGTATAATTCTCGACAATTCACCGATATTTTTTCCTGCAGTCAAACACTTCTCGTTTCCTCTGAACGACCTTAACACATTCCATTCAACTATAATCATCTTTGAAATGGAAAAAGTACCTTTCTCCATGAGTTATGGCAACATTTATCGGCCCACATACATCTATATGAATTAGATCAAGGAGATGAGATTCCCTTTTCTTCTTTGGCTGATATGAACTGTGTACCAGCATTCCACGAATTCAAGCATCACAAGAATTTTCACGCTCACACATCAGGTTGGGAATGTCCATGACAATCCTCAATTTTGATATTTTCTCCATGAATTTTTGATTGATGTGTCCAAGTCTTCGATGCCACAAATTTTTTTCTTCTTCAACAGTCATGTAACAAACATTTTCATTACTATCAACCTGATACAAGTTTCCTTAGGTTATGCATCCTTTCATAAGATAATTGCATGTCTTTCCCTTGATAGTGTATCCTTTCTGATTTAAAGTAACTATAATTCCATATTCATATTGTTGACTCACATTGAGTTAATTATGACGTAGCCATCTATGTAAAGGACTTCTGTCTTCTTTAGCTCTCCATTAGATAATTCAGTACATCCACTACCTTGGATTTTCAGAGCTCCAACATTACCAAAGAGTACTATGGCATCAACCTTCCTTTTGATATCCGTTAATAGGCCATCATTAGCTGTCATATGAGATGAGAATTCGCTATCCAAAATCCAGGTACTGTTTCTTTTTGTAGCTTTGAGGGCCACCTCTACAAGGTTGTATTTCTCAATTTTCTTCATTTATTTCCATGAGACATTGGATTTAGTATATATCACTGATGGCCTTTCAATTATCTCTTCCATGTTCCCAGGTTCTTCACTGTCGAAATCATCATTGAGATGAGAAAACCTGTTTGAAAGAGAAACACTGCTTGGCGGGTGAATATTGACACTTCTTTGAGGGTTGTATGAATTTCCCCTATCAAATCTCTGCCTGCAATACATAGCCTTATGGCCAAAGTTAGAACAATGTAAACTGTATCCATTTAAACTATTTCTTCTATAAGATAGAGGATACGAAGTTAGTAGCCTTTGTTGGCATCCCAGATCATCCCCATTCATGTATCTGCTTGCATATTCTCAATATGACATGGTATGGCCTAGATTGCCACAAAACTGACACTTTATGAGAGGAAATGTATTCTCCTACGAATTTCTCCTCATAACTTCTTCCTTGGGAGAAAAATTGGGCCAACTGTCATTTTGAAAGATTGAGGAAAATTTTCACTTCATCTTTTAGATTGGATTGAGAGTTTCTTTTTCAGCACATAAATAAATGTTTCAACATGTTCAACTTTTATCTTATCTTTCTTTTGTCACTCTTAACATATGGTAGTTGGTGTCTCATCTTCACAGCTAATTCCACTCTTTCCCATGAAAGAGGGTCTTTGATCACTCTAGATTTTTCCAACCCCATCTGAACCACACTTGGCTCTTTCCAGTAATTCTACATTTTAGAATCTTCAAAAATTAGTTTTCTTCTGACCATCATTTGTGGTTGATTGATATTCAATTTTACTCCTAAGAGTAACAACTTCTTCTTCAATTCCCTCAACAGTCTTGGACTTCTCTTCCAGTATGGATAAAAGGTCATTTATGACCTTTTCCTACTCCTCAATTCTTAGCTTCAGATCCACTACATCATCAGTGCTTTCACGGATTTTAGAATGTACATTCTCAAATTATTCCAGTCAATCAATTTCATCTTCAAGCTGATCAACATATACAGTTGATTCCTTTACAATTTATTTTCACTTATTTAAACTCTTACATTTCATCTTAAGATTGCTAATAGCATCCTTAAGTTGCAACTCGAGATTGCCACTAGTTTTTATCTAACTGTTTCCATCATTATCATTTGATTTTTTCAACAGTAGCCATCATGGAAACATGGTTTCATGTTTTAATCTCTGGTTCTTCTTCTTCACATAATTCATTATCATCATATTCCTCTTCACAGACGAAACACTTCTTCAGACCATTCTTTCTATATTTTAAGTCTCCTTTCTGGAAAAACCTTTTTTGAGGCTTCTCTATGTTTTCATCATCGCTATCGTAATCATCGATCATTCTAAAGCACTGAGAAGCAATGTGCCTGACTTTTCCATAACGAAATCTTGAAAGAGGTAACTTCCCTTTAAATTTCCCTTTTCCCCTCTGGAACTTCTTGGAAATTAGAGAAAGAATTTCTTTTTCCTCATCGTCTTCACCACTACTATATTTTGAAGTTTTCAATTTCTATATGGATTTGAACACCATTTCCTTGCTTACTCATGTGGTAGCATCTTCTGGTTTGACTCTCATTTCATATGCCACAAGGTTTCTCAACAGATCATCAAAAGAATATTTGGAAGGATCTCTTTCCTCATGGGCTACCACCATTGCATTTTACAGGAGTGGATGCCTTCATAGTATTTTCTTCACAATGTCAATGTCCTTGATTTCTTCTCCTAGGCCCTGAAATGCTCCAACCACTTCAGTAATTCGATAGAACAAGGAGTCTGTATTGTCATCAGGATGCATCTTGAAATCATTGAACCTATTGTTCAGAACTTGTAGTTTCACATCCTTTACATTGTTATATCCTCCATAAATATTTTCAATTTTATCCCACATGGACTTTTCTGAGGTGAATCTCATCACTTTCAGATAAATCTGGTCAGAAAGGGCAGTGGTGAGAGCATTCTGTGCTTTAGCATCTGCATAAAGAATTTTCCTATTTGCAACAGTCATTGACAGTCCTGTTGGATCAGAAACATTTATACCATTCACTGGGGAAAATAGAACATCTATTCAAATGGATCTTAGATGAGATCTCATTCTGTTCTTCCAAATCTGAAAATTACTTCCATCAAATATTGGGACTCCCCGAACACTCGCTAAAGTTTCTCTGACGACAAAGGACAGATATAACAACAATAACCTTTACCCTCTGATACCACTTGTAGGACCCCGGGACACCCTGAGAGGGGAGGGGTGAATCATGGTGTCATCATTTTCCTTTAAAACCAATGATCTTGTTACCACATTGGCTAGAACTAGTTAAACCTTTGTGATGAAAAGGATCAGCAATGATACATTCACATGCAAAGAGATGACACGTCAATTTTTACTTGGTTCACCACTAAGGGCTACGTCCAAAGAGCATACACTAACAAGTTACCATTCATACCAAATTCCACTGTTCTTTACTAGATGTGGATTACAAAAGTTCGGGAATAGTTACTCTATCCCAGGCTAACTGCCTTTAAAAAAGATCAGGGGTTTCTCACCGCATCCCTCGGGTCACTCCTGTTGACCCCCGCTGGCTCACTGAATTTGGTGAAGTCCCACTCAGTTTATAGACGTGAATGCCTCATCATCATTGAAAAATAATTCTTCCTTTGTTGTTTGTAGATTCTCTATGGAATTCCAAAACTCACCCGTAGACGAATGTCACTTTTAAATAGGGTACCGGGCAATCATCCAACTTTCACGCAGCTCAAAAACACTATCACCCTTCATTCCTACCTGGACCGCAAGTCACTTGCACGACACAAATTCGGTGCAAATGTGTCACCAAACCACGTTCACGACACCTCCTATCTCAACTCCATACTTGTGTGACTCACTGTCATTAACTCCCAAACCACCTTGGACATGAATCCAACAACTGGCATGCAACCTCTACTTTCACGACCAAACAACCACTTGCGTGACTTCAACACTTGCACAATGGGATCTCAAAAAATCTCTAAGTATTGAACTATGTTTCAAATGAGGAGGGGTGGTACTCTATTTATAGGAAAAGTGGACACCCTGTGTGGTGGCGTGCAACCATCCTCACGGTGCGCAAGTTCCGTGCGCAACTCCAACCACCCAAGCCTCTGCGAAGATACTCACTTGCGCGACCAAACCAATACTTTCCCGACCCTATTTCCATTGCCATATTTTGAAGTTCTGATCATGAAAAACATATGGCGTGCAAGTTTCCAAGCCTCCATGTAATAGGCGCGCAGGTCACTTGCACGACCAAACATAAAACTTGGGCGCCCTTCTACCATTTCCACCTTCAATACTGTTATCTTCTTGACCTATAAGAGTACTTTTATGGCACACTTTCTTAACATCCTCCGAAGACTGACAACAACCAAAACCATACATCAATTCATGCATTGATGACCATGGTTCCAACAATCTCTCTCTTTGGGTTTGTTGGAAATCAGAACATAAATTCAATAGATCACCATACACATGCAGAAAAAATATGCAAGAATCAACTCATCCAACAGTCTATGTCTACATGAGAAATTCTCAGTGTAGAAAACAAGAGAGAAATCGTGACCATCTTTCCAACATTAAATAGATGACCAAGGTTCCAACAATCCATGTATCCTTAAATTCCATTTTTATAAAACTGAAGATGTGGGTAATGGATCAACTCATTATTGGTATGTTATTTTCTCCCCATTTGGTTACCACTATCCCTATTATCTCTTTCCCAATTAAGTGAGATATTTTTCTTCATTGGATATTGTTTAGATCTATGTACAAATAGAAAATTTACCATAGGATTTTGGAATTGGTATTTCTCTTAGATCATCACCTTCATAATTTCAATGATTTTACAACAATTTGGTTATTTTGGTTTTGTGGATATTGATAAGAACCCTTGTGATAAGTGGTATAGTTTTCAATTCCCATAGTAGATATTTTATTGTGGTTTGTATAAATATTCCATTTCATTTTCTATATTTGGAAAACATATTTTTATTGAATAAATAAATTAGTAGATTGGGATTAGGTAATTGATAATTTAATTGGATTATGGAATTGATTGAATAATGGGAGTATAAAATTAAGGGAATCACATGGGGTGTTCTGATATGATTTAAAAGGTGATTTAAATATTTTAAATTGTTGAAAAATAAATTTATGAAATAAATTTATTCATGATTTTTTGAATTTGTTTCTAATTGGGTTTGGAATGTGGAACCATGAGTTCTAATATTTGAGAGAGAGTTGTGGGAAAGGGATTACTTCTCTAAATACTCATGGGGTGATATAATGTAACTCTATCCCCCAATATATATATATATATATTTTATGTGATCACTGAGTTTTAGGATGATATGGTGACTTCAAATACACACAATGTTCATTAATTATACTCTATGAACCCATTTTATGATTTTATACTAAAAATAAAATTATTAATGATACCCCATGATTGAATGAAATTTTGTATCCCCTTATTGGATGGTTAAGACTCAATCATGGGATGAAGCTGTTATTATTGGTTCAGGTGTCATACTGAACACATAGATTTATGTTGTAAATAAAAGAGTAAAGTATAATGAAGCCATATACTTTATCATTTATAGGTTATTATGAATATTACTACATGAACTCTTATATACAATATATTGTTTTATATGGAATTTTTTGTGTCCTAATGAGTCATACTCAAACCCTACTCTGGTTGCCAGATTAATACCCAAATAGAAATTATGTTTGTAAGTGAGATATGATATTGGGAGTCATTGGGAGTTGGATGTGTGTGTTTATTAATGGGTTTTCATTTGACACTTGATAGATTTATGAAATGAAATATCTAATTTTTGGTTTTATGGCCTTTTATCCACATTTTCATATTATCATGTGATGCTTGTGTGATATATTATCAGATTGTTTTGATTATTGTTTATTAAAATGTAGATATTTATTAATAATTATTCTATTATTTTACATTTTAAAAAAGTGTATATTTTCCCCCTGATATATATTATATCCATTATTCTAGATGGTTTCCTATGCTGTATGAGGAGGTGTGCCTGAGGTCACATAAACAACTGTCTTAGGGAACAAAAATGTGGCACACCGGCTGAGAATTTACATAGTAGTATGATAGTAGTTTTCTTTTATTTTAAATTTTTTAATATTTGAGAATGTTAGGTAAGATATTACTTTGAATTTTAAAATCCTCATGAGCTTGTTTTTTGGAGTACATTATCCATGTATATTGGAAAATCCATGTACCCATGGTGAGATTAATCTTCATGAGGTTATTAGTTACAATTTAGATTCAGAAAGCCTAGATTATTGGAATTATTTTTGCATATTATAATTATTTAGATCTTCATTCTTGGTATCATAATGAATTAGAGTTTTGTATTAATGAATCACATCAAGAACTCATAAATTGATGTGACCTGTTTCATTTAAGGCATGCATTGAATACTGTGATTTGGCTGAACTGTTAAATTGAAATGATTTTCCTTTTTTATGTAAATTATTATAGAAATATTTTTAATAATAAAATGTAAAAAATGATAATTATAATTAATATGATAATTAAAATAGATAAAATGTGTTTTTAATGAGAAATAATGAAATTAAAATTCGTTCATCCTATGTTTTCCATGAATCGGCTTAGCGATAGTTCGGGGTAGTGAATGTTCCTCGGTGATGACCATGTGTCAGGGTATAAAAGATGAATTTTTATGTATTATTTCTAATATATATTGTTAAAATATTTTAATTAAGTGTAATGAGTCCTAAGATATGTGTTAAAAATTGTAATGATATGCCTCTATAGAAAATCTCTTTTATAGAAAGATAGGAGTGCATGGATGAAAATGATCCTCCAGTAGTGGAATCTGAGGCTCTGAAAAATTGGGGGGAACAATTTTTTGATCACTTCCATGAAAAAATTAATATACTCATTTAGTTTATTAAATGAGACCTAGGGAATTATGTGAAAATATGTTCAACTAGGCATGATATTTTCAGTTCCAGCACCATACGACCTTCACAGGAGTGGGTGGACCTAAAGTAGTTCAGTTCTGTATTAAGTATACCCAGATAATCCTTGACCATTTATAAACTAATGATGAGAATATAACCATGATGTGTGATTATAAGTTATGTGGTCCAGAGAACAATTGGAGGTACAGTTAGATTCAATACGAGTATCTATAGACCACAATATAGTTGGACTTTGAGGATAAATTTTTGGAACGATTCTACACAAAAATGTTCATCAAGAAAAGAGTAATTGAGTCTATGTAGTTAACTCAATATACTATTTATATGATGAACTATGAATTCTGCATAACTAATTCAAAAATCATTATCCTAGTGTTGGCATGAGATTAGGATACTATGGTGAATGGTTTTCTATATGGGATAAAATTCCTAATTAAGTACCATTTTATCATATTTAGGCCGAATAAGTTTCCTTTGGTGGTGAATGAGGATATCATTAATTAAGGGAAACTAAAGGCAGTTTCTTGTGTAAGTAACATTGTTTATTCTAAATTCTACAAGGTAGGAATTTCCATTGTATGATTTTCCCCTATGAAAATTTCAAATGGTTAGTTTGAAAACATAGTGGCTATGGAGATTGATCAGTTACTCAGAGTTGAAACCTTGTATACTAGCACTAGTGTGGTAGGTCATGTCACATTTATAGCCTATTTACATGAACACTAGTGTTGTGTCAAGACAATGGATGGACGTGTAACTTAAACATGTATTGAATAAAATCTTGACTGATGAGTAATGAGGGAGGAGCCATACCGAGTCAGTGCACTAGAGGAGGGTCTTGTAACCCTTATCAGTTAAGAAGTTTGTTTTATTTTGGATCTGGTAGATGAGGAAGTTTACCTAGTATATCTAAGAATGAGTTCTCATATAAGTATTGTTTTACTACATTGTGGACTCAGATTGGGACACAATGAATAGCGGTAGGAAAATTGCATGATGTTCTGCCTGCACATATAGACAATGATTCATAGCCATCGATATTAAGAGGTAAAATTCATGTAGCTATTAGGCTTGATAGTGAATTATTTTATACATGCTATTCTCATAAGTTTATATCTACACAACCTATTAATATATTAATTTTAATTTTGGAGTTTGTGGGTGGTGTTATAAAGATCAAAACATCGTTAACTTTACAGTAAAGGTAAATTGTTTATTTTAGGTATTTTCACTCAAGTCCATTTAGCATCATTTCTATCGGGATATCTACAATCATGATAAATTTGGTTTTGAATTGATTTCTGGTAAGGATTGGATGATATAATATCAATACCATCTCAGATATTACCTAAAAAGGGTAACTTTTTGACTCATAAGTGTTAAAAATATGTATGTCATAAAGAGCCGGGTATCTAGGAAGGCCATGAAGGACTAGTATGTTAGAAATATGGGGAACGCATCACTGATGTTGCAAGATGTTTCATATAAGAAAAAGGGTGTGAAAACTTGGGCCTTTCCACCTATAGTATAACATTTCCATGAATATTTTTTTTGATGAATTATCTGCACTGCCACATCATAGATATGTTGAGTTTAAAATTTAAATCACGCCTCTAGCCAAACCTGTTTTTATTCCCAATTTTATTATTGAAAACATAGTATGTACATATCATAATACTCATCCAAGAGATTTGATGAATAAAAGATTTATCCATCCATGTACAAAACCTATGGGTTGTATTGTATTGTTTTATAAGAAGGATTATGTGATATATTTTTTTAATTGATGATTACTAAAAGCTGAACCAGATAAAAGTGATGTATCAATATCCTCTTCCATTTATCAATGATTTCATCAACTATTTTATTGGATTATGTGATTCCCGCAATACTGAATTGAAAAAAAGTTATCATCAGTTGATAGGTAGAACTAATAATGTCTCAAGGACTACCCATAGAAGTAGCTATAACTTATTGGAGTTCATTGTGATATTGTTTTATATAACGAACACTCTTGTGGTGTTTATGGCCTTGAAAAACTGAATCATCCCGTTATACTAGGATCATCATGTGGTATTTTTTTTATTATAACACTGTATAGTCCACGAATAATGATGGTCATGTCCATCATCTTGACAATTTTAATGAGTTTATTGAGATATCATCTTCTATATGTCAAGCTCTCATTGTGTTAATTCTAGATCATATGGTACACATTATATGTAAAATAATATCATTACAAGGTGTGTTAGTGTGCCTAGAGAATGTCTAGATAGTGGTTTCAATGAAGGATCCCAAGACTTTCTTTTAACATTATTAGATTTTTGGGTTTTTGTAGGTTATTATAATAGGTTCATCAAAGAATTTTTCGACTTGGGAGCATCAATTTCTAGAATGAAAAAATTGATCTGGTTTGGACGGTTTGGAGAATGTGATACAAATTTCTAGGATTTAAAGAAGATATTTAATGTGATGATTAATTTGATATTACATCATATTTATGAGGTGTAAAGTATGATTTTTATCTATATGGGATATGAAATGGATAAGTGTTGACATAGGGGGGTCGAGTTATGGTGTATTACTACCGGAAGATGAGGCCATGTGAATCGAATTATCCTATGGATGATCTCAAGATTGGTGAGGTGGTTCCTAACTTCATGTGTTGGTGGAATTACATATGGGTTGAAAAAATAGACAATTTATATTGATCAAAATTGATAATTTTACATCATTTCAGAATAATATTTGAATCACTAGTAGAAGAGATGGGTTGATTATACGAAAGAATTTTGACATTGTGAAAAAATATATACCCTGAAAATGAATATACCATTGATTATTATTTTAGAAGGAATAAAAAAATCATATAGTTTAGTACATAATTTCTAGGAGGAAAATTATGCTACTGTTGGCTGAGAATCATATTGAAGTTCATGAGGTCAAGAAAAAGATAACCCCATATATTAGTAATATTGTAATCAAAACATTTAAATGAGCGTCGGGAGAGGAATTATGAGGATCCAGAATGTTTATCCTTGAGGGTAAACCATTGAACATTGGGTTTCACCATCATATTGTACTATATAATAGGATGAGGTCATATATATTGGGAATAATGATTTTTTCCTATTAGTATATGATAATAAATGGTGCGTGAGTTTCTTGACTCAATGTGGGGTGTGTATCCTATTTTGAAAAAAAATTGACCTGTCCAAAATTGACAGAAATGTTTAATGGGTATGAAAAGGGATATTATAGGGTTCATGACATGATGTCACACTTATCAGAAGGTGAATACGGATCATCAAAAACGTAGTGGTTTACTATTTTCGTTGCCCATTATTTAATGGAATTAAGATGATCTTACCATTTATTTTGGGATTGTTCTTCTAGGGATGCCTCATAAGAATGAAAATCTATTTCTGTATGTGGACCAATTTATGAAATTATTCCATTTAAAACATATCAATGATACATTCATATATGATTTTTCAGGGGACATGAATGTTAAAAATGGTATGTTTTCAAAGGGAACATTAGAGTATAGTTTTGTATCATGATTCATGCTTTACATCATGCTCTGGAAAGGATTACTGCAGGAATTGTGTTCCAAAGTATATTTTAGTACTATGTTCTACCCACACACAATTTTGTAGTCGATACATACTATTTTTCTTCTAGAGGACATGATTTGGGTGTGAATCCTATTATTTTAGTGGGTCTTGGATGAAGCACATGGAACTAATTGAGTAATCATATGTCAAAATTTATAAGGAAACTGTTCATATGAAATGATATGGGGAACAATATGGTAGGCTATGAACAACACCTATATTCTTGATGGAAGTAGGTGAGTCTAAGAAGTGGTTATATTGTTTAGTTAATGGGACATCAAATCATATCTATATGATTTCAAAATCTATTGATATGAAATATTATAGTTAGAATTTGCATGACGATTATTATTGGGGACCCATTGAGTTTACTATTTGTGAACTTTTATTTATTTAGGTGTCACCTAGATTGGGTCGTGACATGATTTTGAGTTAGTTAAAGATGGAACCCATGTTTTCTAGAAGTTTTGATATTATGGAGAGAATCAATAATCTATAATTCTTTTTGGATTTCCCATAGATACATCATTCTATTCATGAATTTTTTCATGTCTCCCAATATTGGATGTATCACAAAAACACTCTTCATTTGATTGATTTTGATAATGTTGAGATTTATGTCGATGAGGACTTTTAGGGGCATCTAATTCATGTAATAGATCATAGTAAAAAAGTGTTTTTGGGAAGGATTCTGTCGATTGTCTAATTTTTGTGGAATCATAATAACATTATGAAATAAAAATGGTAGATTAAATCAAATATGAGGGCTTAGTGGATAAAACATTTTACCTGAAGTCCATACAGTTGTTTAGGAGTACAACTCAAGGGCGTGCTATAAAATGGTGTAATATTATAAGATCCTGACCATTACTGAGTTTCCTCCTTCACATTTATAGCAACGCTTTTACCATTTTTTTGGTTGTATAGTTGATGGGTTTTTATTATGGTGCGTTTTGGTGAAATTAGAGAAATTTGGATGCTTGTGGGGAAGTGCATGGATGGAACATAGTTTGGGATATTTTGGGGCATGCCCTCGAAAATTTTACAGCATATTTTGGAGGGATAAAAGCTATATCGTTATTATCACATGGTTTTTACAGACAATGATATCTCCCTCCCCAACCTATGAACCCTAAAACAATGATTATTTCCATTTTTTGATAATGGGTTTTAAATCGATTTCCACGTAGCAGAAACCCTGTGAATCCAATGTAATGACTCAAATTTTATAAATGTAATTTTACTATTTAAAATTACATCCTAAAACAAGTGAATCAAATTTATAACCCAATAAAAACATTATTCTATTAAATTAATAAGTTTATAAGTTGTATTTACAGAATGTTAGGATTTTATACTAACAGAAGAATAACATGCTAGTCTGAATAGTAAAATGAAAATTGGAAACTGTAATATGGTAGTTAGAATAATAATCTCAAAAATCAATTTATAAATAAATAATTATAATTTTATAAATGAAAATATGATATAATTATATAATTTTATGATTATATTAATTTTTTAAATACGAGTGATTAATTGTTGGTTTTTATGAAACATAGATGATCAGTTACAATTTTCTTATTAATAAAATGATTTTAAAGAAAAATTATTTTCATAAAATAGATTACCAAATATGTATTAAATTTTATTATAAATATAATATAATTCTATTAAGCATTAAATATTTTTTCAAATGTTCAGAAAATAAAATATAATATGAAAATTTGCAATTATAAAATAAATTATGATTTTACATTTTCAAATATTTTGAACAATATTTGAAAAAATGGATTCTATTTTTCAAATCTACACATAATTATGTAAAGGGTATATTTTCTATATATTTATAAAATAGTTTAATTTCTTGTGAAAAGTGACATACAATAATATATGATATATCTAAATACATGAATTTTTTTATTAATGGATGATGTATGAAAGATGTAAGAACCCATAGGTTCGAAATCTAATTTACTATATACATTTTTTAGTTGTATAAATAAACACTATTTATTGTTGTTAGAAAACATAATAAACTATGGAATATAACAACACAAAATACCCCCCCACCCATAATTAATTCGACCACTCAACACACCTTCTCCTCACACCTTCTATTCCTATTAAATTAACAAAACATTACCGAAATCCATTACTACAACTCTTCCCCATTTTTATGTGATTTATTTATGAACAGAAGACCAAACACAAGTTTATTAAGGAGGTTCTCATTGGGTCAATATACAAGACGTATAATCCTCAATCATTCTCTTTTAATTTCATTTCTTTTCAACCCTCTCTGTGCATACACTATTCAATGTTTATTGATAAATTCATTAGTATATATATAACTGAATTTTATTGTTTTATGTCATATACGCACTCAAATATATTCTCTTATCGTTTTATTATAAAAATTGTACTGCGTGATATGTCCATTCACCACCATCGTGGAGGATGAGATTTCATTCTCCATTACCATCATAGATTTTTGTCGTAAAACTATTATTATAAATAAACAATTTTTTAATATGTTTATTTTAACTTTTTTAATAGTTCAAAACTAATTTATATACATAATATGAAATAAAATAATAATCGTTCATGATGGTCAGAAAACATCCAAAATAATATAATCACTTATCATTAATGTTTTATCAAATGAATAATCCTCATAATAGAAATCTAAATGATATATGAGACCATCTTAACGTGAGAATTCTTATTAATAACATATTATTTAACTTCTAAAGAATTAATCCAATTTAAAAATAAATTAAATAATTATACACATGTGAACTGATTTTGAATCCATGAAAATAAACAATCTCATAATGAAAAAACTGAATAGTAAATCATAAAAATGGATGTAAATAAACTAAATAAAAATATACATGTATAAGAGGCTCTCAAATTTTTAAATAAAATTTACAATTTTATTATCCATGATATTATGTGCATTTTGATAATTAATTTGGACATATAGTAAGGGGATTCTCATACCCAACTCCCATTCATTGGGTTATTCCTCATAAATTCTAATTTAATGTGTCGATATTCCATTATTGTTCATTAAAGACAATTTAATTTTTTTCCAAAACAAAATTCCTAAAAATACATGTTTTGTATTGTTTTTATGACATATATAATGGTGTTTCATAAATAACTCTTCATTCCAAAACACATCTAGACTCATATTGTGATTTTTTATAGAATGTTGATTCTTATAACAAATTATTTTTACATATAGTATTTTATGAAACCATTTTTATTCATAGAAGTTATTATTTTTTAAACATTATTAATCCCATTACAATCCATGTCTTATTTCATAACTATGATTATTATATTTCCCTTATAGAATTCCTTATTATGTATATTTTATTATGGGATGGGAGGACCTAAAATTATATAGGCCTAAAATTCATTATGTAATTCTATGTATCTCATGAGATAGTGTGTAATATGTTTGTACCTGATTCTATCATTATTCACAATGATTATAAACTATAAAAATATGTTATTACTTAACATGATGTTATTTTTCTGTATAAAAATGTGTGGTATTTGACCACTATGACACGATGAATCATTTTTACGAATATCCACATGCAATAAATTAATCCAATGTTTCCCTCAACATTTTTATGATAACCATATTATTATATTATGATGATGATTATTATGCTCACTAATGTTATATTGTTTCATGTTATGCCCTCATCCTCTTTCTGGGATTTTAACTCACCCCATTCATTGGTGTATATATTCAAGTGACTACATGTTATAATGAAAATTTCATATTTATAAGGATATTGAAAATTATTTTAAATAAATGATGTTGTGATATTATGAACATGTTATATATGTGCCTAATTCCCCCAAACACTAAACCATTAATACCTTATTGTAACACTATTATTATTGTTTGTTATCAAAAATATTTAATATACATGTATAAAAGGAAGTATATCTATAGTTTGAATAAGAGCATGGTTTATATAATAATTGAATTAGGATTAGAGTATTTTTGTGAAAAAACCTTGAATAAGAGTAAGTATATGTTAACATCCATTAAGATTTATTTAAGAACTAAGCTAAAAATATTGATCCCATGTTAGATTTTATTAAATTGAATTATAAAAAAGATTAAATTTTTTATCCATATTTTTTTTATTTATATTTTGTTCAAAAATTTAATATTTTAGAAAATTATTGGAACCACGAATGACTTGGCCCACAACCTATGTGAGGGATAATTTTATGAATTCTAAAATAAATTCCCTAATGTTATGGGTGTTGGAGGTCCATAAATCATGGTAATAATTACCCAGTTGTATCATGATATGAACATTAACTAGAACCATGATTCATGTCTGCCTTCACCCAATTTTGGGAGTATAGACATTGAGTCCTTCATGAAGAAATGACTACTAAAATTTATTTAATATTATATTCCAATTAATTCAAAATAGTGGTTTAAATCAATGTATAAGATATTTTATGTTATTCAATATTTTGAGATTGAGAAGGTGACTCTAGCCATAAACTATTTAGATAAAGAAGCTGATCAATGGTAAGAATTGATAAAGAACGCCAATATGAAGGATAAAATATAAGAGATGAACAACAAAGACATTAAGTCGCCATTTTCTTTCATTAATTTTCCTCAATCACATCATAAAAAGTTGGAGGTTAAATTTATAGAGTTATAGAAAATGCAAAGTGAATTTCTCATAGATTAAGAAGAAAAAATCACATGTCCGGTAAGATAATAGGAAGAATTTTTACCTACAATGATACAAAAATAGTTATATTATTTAGTTTCTTAATACCACAACATCAATAAGCTTTATCTATCCATGAATTTTTTTGTTATGAAGAAGTTGTTAGATGTTATCAGAAAATTCATATGAAATTTATAGAATGGTCCAATGGATATGGAGATAAGCAATAAATTAGAAGGTTTCGAGATTGAGGATGTAATGAAAAATGTGTAAAGATATATCTACCACACAGATGTAAAAACGTGGTAATAATCATCATGAGGATTACTTATAAGGAGTTTGGAAATGCGTCAATTGTGGGAGAGAAGGCCCAAAAGCCCATGAATGTCAAAGGGACACATTGAAGCTGACCAACAAGATACATGAAAGGAGGGAACCTACTAATTGTCCACATATGATTCAACGATTCAAAATTAGGGAAAAAGTATCTATTCCATATTGTTCACTAATCCATGGGTCCTTGATGGTAATCATCATCTGGATTCAAAAAATACAAAGGAGAAAGATTAATTGTATTCCTTCAACATTATAGAAGTGGAGTAAGAAAATAAATTATTACAAGGTAGACATCATATTAATTAATTAATTTTAATTTTTTATATTTAATTATAGTTTTAAACATTCCATTACATTGTAAGTGTTTTATAAAAAAAATTATATTGATAAAAATACATTCAGTAGAGCTATCAGTAAAACGACATAGTATTGTGATAATTGCATCCAAATATTTGGAATCTTCCCCAATTGTACTTAGTGGGTAGAATCCTCTAGTAAATCTAATAATATTTTAATTTTTGTATTCGAAAATATAGTAGGAATGTATTAGGACATGTCACATATATAACACATCTACTAGTGGGAAAATGATATATCATTCAAATTATGAAACATCCTATGATCCTTTACAAATGAATGGAAGTCCCTATATCAACTGTGGGGAAAACCCTTAATGGTTTGGATGTGGATTCCATGTGAAAAAGAATACATATCATGAATGGTTGAGTTAATAAATGGTCTCAACCGAGACATAATTCCCATTGTGATGGAATATATTATTGTATTTTCTAATGAGTTACATGGACTTCCCTTGGAATATGATGTATAAAAGTCAATATAAAATATGCATGGATGCACAATTATCTCAAAATTACCTTAAATGATGGCCCTAATATCACAATTGGAGTTAAACAAGTAGATCCAAGAGAATTTAGAAAAAGGGTTCATAATCCATAGTACATATCCAAGGGGTGCACCCGTGTACATTCTTACGAAAAAGATTGGATAAATGTAGTTGTATATTAATTATCAGGTGATAAATAAAATCACTATAATGAACAATTATCATCATCCATGGATCCATGAATTTTTTAACTAACTATAAGGATATCAGGAATTCAAAAAGGTGAACCCTAATTCTAGATATAATCAATTGAAGGATAATAAGGAAGATATTTAGAAGACATATTTCTTTACAACCTATTAGCATTTTGAGTTCTTCTGATTCCCTTCATGCATACCAATGCATCTAAAATCATCATAGATTTGATGAATAGAGTCTTTATAGACCAAAATGTATTTATTTGGTAGTGTATATGGATTATATTATCATATAATACAAGATAAAGGAGGAACATGTAGAACATATATGGATTATGACGGTAATAATAAGGTTAGTTATAATTGATTCCGATTTTTTCATGTCTGAAATTATTATTTGTTTGGTCACTTTCATGGGGAATGCCATCATAGATAAGGGACCTTGTGCGGACCTTTCAAAATCAATAGAAAATTTAGAAATGGATCAGACCCTATATTTTCATATAAATTCATATTTTCATTATGATAGAAGTGTACAAAAAATGTTTTTTAATAAATTGGTCCTGATTTTCTATCTCATTAACTAATTTAACAAGGAAATTGTTAATGGTTGTCTGGATGTAAGAATGTGACGAATACTTCATGGAGATTAGTGATAGGTCAATCACAATAGTTGTACACATATTACTATTATGTGGAAATGGGTTTTTACATATAGGTATGCCTTATAGAATGTAATTGGTTGTGTAGTCTGCAATAATGATAATTTGGGTGTCTATGCCTTATGAAAATTGATGATCAGGGGAAAAATCATCCCAAAATGTGATATATAGTGTTAAGTTTTCATCATTAGATTGAAAATCTTGCAAGACTACCTATATGGTGAGACGTGTGATAGATATAATAATCAAAAGAGTCTAACTTACATTTTCTCATATAACTAAATCAATATGAACCAATGAAATTTGATATTTCTAATAAAGGGCTTTGAATTAACTATTCATTAGCATCTAGAAGTACCAAGATGTACCATGTTCTTTGAGAGAACATTTGGTGGGTCAACGTGAATATGGATATTATGGATTATATCTAACAATTTTTACTGTGTCAAAATGTTAATAGATAATGATATAAGTAAAAAGTGATGATGCGACTGTTTATTATACCCAAGTGGAAAAGGGTGAATAAAACTATATAAAATTTCCACTATTATATAGTAAACATCAAAAGGAAACAATGATATATGGGTATTCTTGGATCTAATATCCTAGAATACCCACATCATTTCAAATTGAGAAGATTTCAGTACTGAAAAAAACGCTTTGATATATGTCATGGAAGTTCTGAGGCAACATGGGGTTCCACATTTTATAAAATATGATCACGACACAATATTGAAATACAAATTTTGGGGAAGTATTTTACATCATTTGAGTACTAAATTTAATTTTAGGATGACCTATCACCCATACCTAATGGTTAATCAAAATGGACTATTCAGACGCTTAAGGAAATTCTATGATCATACTCAATGGATTTCAAAGGAGGATGGAATTACCATATTCTATTAGTTATGTTCTCACAGAAAAAGATATATTCCACTAAATTATTCAAACGTATCCACATAATTCTCTATATTATAAGTTATTTAAAACCCATATGTTTTGGGTTAATGCTGTAAAATGAAGCCTATATGGAAAAAATATTCTGAAAGATATTGTCGAGAAGGTTCAATCCACCCAATAACAAATAAAATATGCTCACAGTTGAAAAAAATATATTATGAAATTTATTTAAGGGATATGGAGTTTGAGGTTCATTACCGTGTTTTCATTTGATTATTAAAATGAATTAGAGTAATCCTGTTTGGATGGAATTAGAAGCTTAACCCAAGGTACATAACCCCTTGGTGATTCTTGATTATATAGGAGAACAATACTATTGACTTGAACATACATCAACCATGTCTCAATTTCATGATATATTCTATATATCCATCTGTAAGAAGTATTTACCAGACCTCTCACATGTACTGTACTTAGTGGTCGTAACGTTCAAAAATGATCACCCTTGTGTGATTTAGCTAGTACTAAATTACAACTGGAGATACATGTTTTTTATTTTATATGAAAACACAATTGGAAAATTTTTATAGATGAACCATATGTATAAAGATGATACATGATATCTAGAGGAATCAATGAAAGAGAAATAACCACACCAATTTTTACCATTATAGATAAAATGAAATTTTGAAGATGAAAATTCCAAATGGTTAAGAATATAATGACCAATTATTTTATCAATGAAATTTATCTTCTTATAATTACATCAAAAAAAATGAATCACATTGACAACATAATTAATCCATTATTCCCACAAACAGAGAATCAAATATATGATATATATTGAAATTATTGAACAATATACCAATTCTAATGTAACTAGACCGTTGGAATAATCATATGACCATTAGGAATAGTAATCAAAACGATAGAATAGTCACCACACCTATGAATGTATAAATAAAATTTATGTAATTTATAAATAAGAATATTATATAAATATATATTGGTAAAATTAAATAATTTTATAATGATAAATAATGTTTTGGTATTTTTGTAAAATCAAAATGCGAATTATTAATTTTATAATAAAAAATAGAGAAAATAGAATATGTACATTATAAATTTCTTCAAAAATAATTTTCTATTTGACATTAATTATGAGATAATTTTGGGATACCATATTTCATTTTTTAAATGTTCATTACAACATTTATATTATTTATATATGTAATTTTTTTTAATAAATGATGATTTTATTTTAAAATTATTTTTTTCATATATATACAATTATTTTTCTAAAATTGAGTCCATTATTAAAACATACTAATCAAAAAATGGTTACGGAATATTGTATGTATTTTTGTAAAATTGATGATTATTTTGAAAAGAGAAGTACATTAATTTATGATATATTATTAATGCAATAATACAGGAGAAATAGATAATGTATGGATGATTTCATCACCCATTGGATCATAATGTCCTCTAATATATTGATTATTTAGTTATATGATTCAACACTATTTGTATTCATGAGCCAAATAATAAAATAAAGAATAGAATAAAAAAAAATACCACTCTCCCCCTACAAATACCACCTATCATAACCCCTTTTACAAATACGTTATAATGCAAATATATTTTGTAAATTCTACACAATTAACTTCCCATGACTCTTCCGCACATGGATGAGCTACTAGCTTCCATAAAAGAAAAAACACAAATTCGAGAAGGATGTTCTTAAGGATATTACATTTTAGAGGGAAAACTCATTATCTTTCTCTTTTAATTTCACTTATTTTATAATCTTCTCCTAACATATCATATCCAAAGATAAATAATAACCCTAGTATAATATATATAATACAATTTCATTTTATTAATTTAATATACATCATAAAATATATTCTCTTATTGTTTTATTCAAAAAATAAATATATCCCCCATGATATGTTGGTTCACTGCCTTTGAGGACGATGTGTTTTTGTTTTCCATTACTACCTATGTAGATGGTCTGAAAACTATTATAATAGTTCAAATTCATTCCTAATATGTATATTATATATTTTATAATTGTCTATAACTATTATATATATATAATATAAAACTAATAAAAACTATTCTGTGATGGTCGAAAAAATATCAAAATATACTAAATATTTTTCATTAATACTTAATAAAGAAAATCATCCAAATATCATAACAGAATATGATATATGACAATATTAAAAATTCTATAAGATTATTAATAAAATATAATTTCCTGTCCATATAATTATTCCCATTTGACCGGAGCTTCCATATTTTCAAAAAATTAATCTTCCAATTTATCCAAGAAAATAGGCACTTTTAGAATGATGAAAGTAAACACATTAACTCATCAAAATAGAAATAAATTAATGTAAAAATAATTATAAATTTAATACACATATAATAGATTCTAAAATACGTTATAAATGGATATAATCTGATTATTCATTATATTATTTTAAACCTGAGAATCCATTCAGGCATACAGTAAGGGGATTATCAATCCAAACAATCTTTATTGGATTTATTACTCGTTCAAGCAAAATTTCACAATTTTTTTCCTTTAATGTTCCTTAAAAATAAATTAATTCATTTTAATATTTATTTTTAGATATATACATGATTCAATAAAAATTATTCAAAATTTATATGTTTTTTTTCCAAAAAACACTCTTCTATAAAAAAGTCATTTTACTCCATTAGGGTTGTTTCATCTTTTCCCATGAATGATGATTCATAAAAAAAAAGTTTTCCACTAATCCATTAGGGAACCCCATTTTTACTCAAGAAATCATGATTGAATAAATACATATGAATCATATTTAATTCAATGTTTTATGTCATAACTATTATTGTTTTATGTCCACTGTGGCGTGCTAGATTATGTAAATGTTTTGATGTGGCTGGTGGGACCATAATAATACAGACCACCGATGTATTGTTAAATCTGATGTATCTCAGTAGATAATTTTCTATATATTCATAAATAAATCTATAATGCATAAAAATGATGATGTTATGAATGTTCACATATGTAATATGTGAATATGATGTTCACATTTAACACAACAATGTGTTGTAATGGACAAATAAGGCATGATATATAATTTTCATACATTTCACACACAATTCCATAATACAATTTTTACCTCATGATGTTGTTGACGAGGCAATGATTATGTTATGATGATTACAATTATTATCAACCATGTTATATCAATTCATGTACTTTATTCATCATCTTAATGGGCTTTTAGATAACCCATTTCATTGATGTATATCATCAGGGGACCACATGTACTAAGGGTAACATGATATTTTGAATGATAAAAAAGAATATTTTAAATACATTATTATGTGTTTTTATTTAAAATTTATTTATATGTCCAATTTTCCCAAGAGACTGATGCTTTGAAACAATATTTTTACTAAATTTAGTTTTTATAATAAAATTGATGTAACAGTCATGTGAGAAAACATTCAGGGTTGTTATACCATATGTTGATGTACACTGTTAAGGAAACCTATTTTGGAGACTATGTGCCTCATCCCATAAACCCATGTTAGTGGGGATTTAACATAATAAGTGTTTTATTAAAATTCATACAACCGAATAGTTTTCCCCAAAACATCCTAGATCTACCTAAAATTAATTCCTTCGATTTCGGATGCTACTAAGAGAATTCCAAGGATCCTGAAGAACCATTATTGGAGAATCGAATATTTAGTTGAATTATTTCCTCATTATAGAGAAGTGATTTATTCTTTGTTTTTGATCCATTATCTCTAGTCAATAATTGTTTATGGTTAGGGATGGTTTTTCAACCTTTGGTGATGATTAGATCACATTTTTAACTTATATTTTACCTATGGATTTTGATATTAGTAATATGTCCATGATCTCCCATGTTGTTGTTATCTTGATCATTCCATGTAATTTTGGGGATTTTGTAATGAAGAACATTCTCCAACAAAATTATGGTAGGTTGAATAATTTTTAATTCCAAGAGATTAAATTTTATTTAGTTGTATTTAACTATTCAATTTCAATTTACTTTTTAGTAGAGCCCATTTTTTCTTGAATTAATTTTTTGTTTTTAATGGGAATATAAAATTGAAGGAATAATGAGATTAATGAATTTATTGATTATTCTGATTATTAAATTATGGGTAACCCATGGTGTCTCTATATATTTTTAAAATTATTCATTATATATTATGTCTAGTTGAAAAAATAATATATTAATTTTTTTGGAAAAGGGTGATATTTGGATTATGAATGTGGAACCATGATATGTTATATATGTGAATGAGATATGGGACAAGGACTGCTACTCAAAATTCCAGGGTGATATACGTACACTTTATGCGCCCAATATATATATATATGTGTGTGTGTGTGTGTGTGTGTGAATATATTTAATGTGGTCACTATGAGTTGGGTTAGGGTCTACTAGTCCAAATACTGAAGGGGTTCCAGACAACTACTCTAATACTCTGCTATACGATTGTCAGTTGGATTTATGTTATGAATAAAAAACCATGATTAGATGAAATGTGATATCCATTTGGAGTATGGTCGAGACTCCATCCTGGGATGAAGTTTGTTTTATTAGTTCGGTTGTCCTCATGAACCAACTGATTTAAATTTTTAATTAAAGAATAATTTAATGTGAAATTATTAACATTATAATTTTTACATTATTATTTATATATATTCATGCACTATTATAGATAACATATTATTGTAGACACCATTGGTGATGGCCTACTGACTTGTTCTCACATCCTACTTGATCTTTATGATCTATACCCAAACATGATTCATGTTTATAGGAAAATATAAATGAAAGAGTTTTATGTTAGATGTTTGAGTTGAGATTCAAGATTGTTATTGAATTAGGGAACTAGACATGATTTCTATACCCTTTGGGAGTTTCAACAAATCCATTAGTTTTGGGGTTGTTCTTGAAACGTTACACATATATGGCATGAAATAACTACAGTTTTGATTTATGGTCATTTATCCTTATTTTCATATTATTAAGTTATTTTTTTAATATTGATCATGCTATTGTTCATGTTTTTTGATAAATTTTGTAAATTCTTGTTTATTATTCTATTGTGGTGTTTTGAAAAGGAATGTATAGTCTCCCCATGATATATATCAGTTTCTTGATACTCATCATCATCCTCTAACAATCTAGGAGGCATTCCTGGAATTATATAGCAAACCATCCCATTGCACTAACTTGTGGTGCATGACTCATGAAATAATATTTTTCATGGATTTCTATTATACATTATATGTATGTGGGATATGAGGCTTAACACATGTTACTAGTGAAACCTAAATCAATTGATGGATATGCGGACGACATTTTGTTATATTTATTAACCTCAAATAGATGGTTATTTTGAGTGAACCATTCAATAATTAAAGGTTACAATGAGAACATAATTAATGAATTTACAAGGATTATTAGATCAACCACATCCCTTTTGGTCTTACATATGACAATAGGTTCTGTTCTAGCATTGAAATATAACCTAAGAGAGGTTATGTATGGGACGAGGTGTCAAAATCCAACATGAATGGATGATAATAGAAATAGGAAGTAGATGGGACCCTATATTTTCCAATAGGTGATAAAAAATGTTAAAAAAAATTCTTATGAAATCATCATAAATCTGATATAAATTATATGAAAAATATAATTAAACTGATCTATTGTTTGATTTTATAGGTAACGTGTTCCTTTGAATATAATTAAGGTTGAATTTCATGAGGTTTGGGAGAATGTTTACTCTTCCTCAATGATACATCCTTCCCTATGAGATCCTTGATCAAATCATATTTATTTATTATCTAATAGAACTCACACCTAACATTTTTCATTTGAATGTTGTGTTTTATATAATACTCTATAGAAAGTACCAAATATACCCTTCAAATGCACTTAAACTAATGGATGAACCCTTCTGTAATGATCCTTCAAATACAGAGTATCTAATAATGATCAATGATCATAAATAAAATGTTCTATAAAATAGGAAAAACCACATGGTTAAAAAATTGTTGAATAATGAAATTCTTGTGGATGTAACTTTGGATCATGAAGTTGTGATGAAATATATATACCCTCATTTATTTTTATGTGTGAAATAACATATAAAGGATAAAATTTCTTAGGGAGTAATAAAGTAATGAATAGTACATTTATAAATGAAATTTCCTTATTATAAATGAATAAATTCGACATAAAGCAATTTATTTACAGAAAAGACATGCGGTAATTTTGTTAAATTAGATTGTTATAGACTGCCAATATTAAATGATCCTTACGCATCAGAAAATTGAAAATATTTACTTTTTACAGTGGCTATTAATAATAGTATATATTAAGGGAAATGATGAAGTCCAATTGCCTTATATGAAATAATTGATGGCCTCCACTAATAGGATCACATCCTTTTAAACCCATAAGTTGATGCTTTTTAGGGAGATAGTATAAATTGGTTTTACATTGATCATTCCTAAAATAAAATTAAAAAACTAAAGAACGAGAAAACCCTTTAAAGAGAGCAGTCTAATCTTATCAAGATCATTACCCAAACCATGTTCTTTGAATGACCAGGTCAATGTGTCACTTTTGAATTCCTTACACTAAGGGAATACATTTATGTATTAAGGGGTTTTATATATAGACCGTAGTAGTATGATGTTTTGTAGTTTTATAAAATAATGATTATAATTATCCTTTTTTTATTACTAGTTTATATGATATTGAATAATTAATTTCAAAAACATTTATTTTGATATAACGAGTCACAAATTATATATTTTGTAAATATGCAGTTTCTATAAATACACTACTTTTGACGGCATCAATATTTTTTATATTCAATGATATTTCAGTAAAATATTATTATTAATTAATATTAATTTAAATATAAATTATTATATATTTTTAATAATTCATGTATGTTTTCTATAAGGCCCAAAAACTATTATCATCGGGAAAATCACTATTTTTCAATGAATGGTTATTCTTAAAAAATAATAATAAATTTTTATAAATATGGTATTATTTATTAAAAACAATTTTTTTTTGAAATTGGTATGTCAATATTATACATTGCTAAATGTTTGAAAATTTTCAGAAATTTTTTAATTTTTTAATAAAATAAAATACAGTATAAATATAAAATATGTATTATTTAGCTATATATGTAAAAATTCAATGTAATAAATCTTATAATGAGAATCTAGAAAAATATTGGTTCCGCATTAGAGGAATTTTTTTAATAAATAACATTAATTTTTGAAACTCATATTGAATCCCATAAAACATATATTTTATTTTGTTTTGTTTTTTAAATTAATTCATTATAGATATGATTGACTTCCAGATTACCATTGAATGTATTTTCTTGAGTGTGCCTATAGGTCATATAAAATAGTGAAATCAATTACTCATTGTTGTAAAACATGGTCAAAACCATGTGATTTCATTCTATTTTGTTGTTTATATCATATAATGTGAAAAATATATGATTATAAATTAATAATTAATTCCCATATCTTTCAATATAAATACACACCCATACTCTTTATATAGATTAATAAAAAATATTGATCATTAATTTACCCATTCTATCCATCTCTACAGGATAGAAAATGTGCTCCCCTGATCTCACAAAGAACCCCCCAAGATTTTATAATCACCCTCTCAATGTAAGGGGTTCCTCTCCATATGTCTTCATTCAAGATACTTTTCCAAATTAAGTTTTTTTTTTAATTTTTTTGCAAGAGTATTTTTAAAATAAATAATAATAAATTCTTTATAGTTCTATGAAATTTTTGAACACCTTCCACTAATATTAAAAACATCCCAAAATCATTTTATACCACAGTTTTTCTATAGTAATTTTCCTACAATTTTCTGTAGAAAATAATTTTGTATAAAATATGCATCCCCATATAAACACAATGTTACTCATCGAGATGTACCTATCCTTAATGATTCGGGAAATCCATAAATCTATCTCTATCTCCATAATATTTGGATTAAAGGATGTTCAATATTTCATAATATTTTATCATTGACATGTCACAATTATGCATGTACATGATTGGAATGTTACTAGTGGTACCTGTTATCTATTCCTCCAATAAACTGGGTAATTTATTTATCATAGAATATACCATATATGATGAAATAATGGTAATCCTAATAAAACTATGTTATAATATAATGGTTGTTATCCATGACATATGTTTATATTATCATGGGTTATGTTTATGTCACATTCCTAGGATACCATTATGTCACCATCTAGTTTCATTCTTCTATGTACTTTTATTTAAGATTCTCAAACCACTTATATTAACATGGTATGACTCTTGACTCACATGTACTAATTTTAAATATTTATTTCATTGACTATTCCATTACCGGGATTCAAAAATCATCCTTTTCTAATGAAATTAATTATTTTATCACCTGTTATTTTAGAAGAGAAATAAAATTATACGGTCATGTTGTGGATTTATTTAATAATTTTTTCATACACATGATTCATGTTATTTTTTATGAACATAATTTACAAAAGATTATAGAACCCATAATCTTATGGGATTGTATTATGTGTACCCTTAAGTGATAAATAATGAATTAAGATGCAAAAAAAGATGGGATTTCATAATGGTGGATGTAAAAATTATTTTTAATTGAAGATTAATTCTTATGATTACAACTGTTACATAATTGGGTATTCACATTTGATATTATATTACCTAATGTAAATATGTAATTAATAGTTAGATAATGAATGATAGCATTTTTTAAATACCTCATGATAATATTTATTTGTAATTTACATTATTAGTTTTTATGTGTGTATACATAAATGTTTCCTATTCCATAATTGAAACCCTAAAATGTTACATTTATTTATAATATATTGAATATAAAAAAATATTACGAACTAAATTGGGAGTAGGGACTTTTTGAACCATAAAATAGCCTATTGGGATGTGACCATGGTTAGCCACTATGATTTTTAGAGGACAATAATTCTGATTTCCAAATCAAGCAACATGTCTGTGTTAATAAAAAATATATATTTTATGGAGTATATGATAAATTTTTTCTCAATTATAATTATTATATATATAAACTAATTTTATACATTATAGGAAAATATAAAATACAAAATGAAAAAATATTAATAATATTTTTCAATGATTTATTTAAAGTAGATTGATATTATTGAACTGTTTCATCATAGTTGAAAAGAGAAGATGATTTAATTATAGAAGAATATTCTGAACTGTGTGAAAATAGAGAATACATATAAAACATATATTAAAGAATATAATATATAGATGATTTTATCTATGATTATTTGAATTATAAAGTGAAAAAACCTAATAGTAATACAATACAACTGGTATAAAATATTCCCCCACCTATATTTTCTTATGAAAACTATGGAGGGTGGGAAAGAGTCACCTAATGAAATACGGTTACATGGTTATACATAACCATGGAATAATGAGATTTCAAAATAATACATGAATTCTAAATTAATATGAGGGGGTCAATAAAACTATTATGAATCGACTAATAATATGTTCCAGGGTATCTTGAAACATGGTATCCACACCATTTAAATATAACAGTTAGAACCACTAAAACACTCTAAATACTTCGAGGATGAAAACACCTAATTGGTTAAATTTGAATATATATTTTAGCATCCTAGATACCACACTATATCAATGAAAATCAAACTCCAATAATTATTTTATACTGTAAAAATAAATGATTTAAAATCATCTTAGAGATTTAATATTTTATTTAAACTAATATCACTGCATATTATTTAAAAAATGTTATTCATTAACTCAAACCTTTATAATTTAAAAAAAAATAAACCAATAAATTAGTATAGTTGGGGGATGAAATAAATTATTACAGATCACAAAATTAGAAACAATAGGATATCACTATAATGATCTAAAAATTAAGGGGTTAAGACTATATAGATTATGTTGGATTTATATAAAGAAAAACTACTTATGATGTAGTTTATGAGGGACCCAAAATATTTATATTTAGAATATATCAATTTAATTCAATTATAATTGTTATGTTAATTTATAAATAAAAAATACGTTGATCTAAATTAGTTTGACAATGTCATTGAGGTTTAGAATATGGGTTTATAAGAATTATTACAAATGGTGATAGGTATTTTATTTAGACATCCAAAATAATTGATGTTCATTATAAATTTATTGGGGTGGAATTATTAAACACCTTACATGCAGATCGCAATAGGAAATGTAAAGGAATTAGTTATCAATGGAGGAAGTGTTGGGGGTTCAGAGAAAATAATCTAACCATCCAAGGGTAAATGGATAGAAACTTCATATTCCCACCAGGTTTCAATGAAATCTATGGCACTCATGAGACACAAACTAAGAATTATCACTTTCATTCGATTCCTTTTTATTTTTTGTTTATATAAATAAATTTTATAATTATTTTAATTCTCACATCTGGTTTTCTATTAATAGAATATAACAGATCAATTAAATGATCTTTTCTTCATTAAACTGGGATATATTAATTCAACTATTACTAATTTATACTCCATCCTAATTAGTAAATATTCAAAAAATATTATATTTTGTGAATATTAAATTTTTTCGTTACTATTTAATTGAGGGATAGCTATAATATCATATTTAGGTTTTTATATCTTCATTCCATGTTTTTATTTTTGGAATTTTATTGGGCTTATAATATTGAGCTACTATTAAATCAATGGTATAATTATTGTTATATTTAAATATTACACAAAACTATATTATTTAAATTTAAAAAATGTACAAATGATTTAGGAAATAAAATTTTATATCATGATTTTAAATCTCAGCATTTAGAGAAATTTGATAAAATTTGACGTGCAGTAGCCACTTTTATAATTTATAATGTTTAAATTTAACCAGGCCAAAGATCTTTCAAATCATTTCTGAATAAATATTTCTAATACCCATTTTCGTGAAATTATTTTTAAATTATATAAAATATTGGAAATATTTTTTTTCTTATTCTATTATACTTTATTTCATTCATAGTTTATAAATAATCATTGGGGACTCATTCTCCAAATCGTAATTTCTAAATTGAGCATTACTTTTATGACTTCATATATAAATGTTATTCATAATAATCCAAATGAATTAATGTAAATCATTTTTAGGATGGAATATTATATGAAACAAATACCAATCTAAATACTCTAGATTAATATTTTAAGGATATTGTTGGACTCATGTGTGGGGATGAAACATTACTCAATATAAAAAATATTAAATAGATGTTTTTTTTTCAAAATAAATATTTTTTTCTATTATTTGGATATGATATAAATGATAGTATTCTGTAAGTATTTATATATTTTTTAAATTCTATTCCATGATTTCAACACTACATAAAGATAAAAATTAAACTCTATTTTCATCAAAACATGATTTTGAAGATAATTTGATATATGGTTTTTGGCTAATATCATTGTTAAATTGAGGGAGGAGTGATTAATGTTACACATTTATGATAAACATTACAAGATGTAGGCTTCCAAAAAAATAAATAATATTTTGTAGGACATTATTATATAATGATAGAGTGTGAGGAACCATTATTGTGATTAAATTTTCTCAACAATTTTACATTATTTAGTAGACAACCGTTCAAATTTTACCTAAATAGTTCATGATTTCAAAAAAAATAATCCCATTAGGCATTTTAAAGCCTAGGAAATTTCTTCATGGTTATAAAAATTTTATGTAGGGACTGTAGGATGTGATAAAACATATAGAAATCCAACTATTTCTTATGATTGACTGTTAGTTCTAATAAAAACATTAACTGCAGTATGAGTTGAGTTTCTAATAAAATTTATATTAAGAAAAATATTTGAAGTATAAATCCCAAAAATTGGTAAAATTAACCAATTATAAAATAGTGGATTATATAATTTCTTTAGTTTATAATATTCTCAAAGTCTCTATAACTCAATAGTTAAAATAGTTTTGAAAATAAATTATCATTTGAAAAAAATATAATCACATCAATAAATATATATAATATGATTTTTTATGTTTTATAATAGAGTACTTTTTTAGTTTTTTGGATAATTAAAACTATATTGAATCCAAAAAAATAGAACAAAACAAATAAATCTATAACAAAAGAACATTGTAATTTTAATAAGATATTTGGTCTCGAAATGATAATTAATCTTGTCCAATTAGAAATGAACGACTAATAATCAATTTATTATAAAATATAATAATCCACTATATGGATCAAATATTACAAAAAAACCTCAAAAGGATATATAGAAAGAAATTTTCTTCCACTATTATTCTTGGGACAAAAATAACATTTCCAAGATAAAAAGGAACAAGATCACCATTTTTCATGTGAATAAAAATTAAATGATTTGAGATAGTATCATGTACTCTATATTTTTTTATAAGACTATGTTTTACAAGTATATTGAGTAAAAATATATTTCAAATGTATGAATATATTTAATGATAAATATATTGGTCATAAGAAAATTTTGTGATGGTAAATCATATTTTTTAAGTGTTCAATAGACATTATATTTTTTATTAGATTATTCTTTAATGGGTTTCATATAATGTGTATGAAAACATGGGATTGTTAAATTCTTGAAACATATTCATTTCCCATTCTGTAAAAGAAAATTTTCTTCAAATCACATGTTTATAAATATTTCTATTTTTTCTATTCTGTGAGATTAAATGTATATATCTCCAGATGTTTCGCACTCTCAATAGCCTTTTCACATGAGGAAGGTACATCTGAATATATAGCATTCTGTGTCCAATTATCCATTATGGGATAACAAATTAATAATCAAGATCCTTATATATATAAAATGATCACAAAAATATTGTCTTCTTCTTTAATATTTTCATTCAATTTTTAAGAATAATCATTCTTAAATAAAAAATGGATCTTTCTATAATTAAATACATAAACAAGACATTGATGAATTTATTTTGAAATTAATTCTTGGATTAAATGGTAGATTTCTAGTGGTATGTTTCTCTTAAGGATGATTGTTCCAGTTGTAGTTTTTTCTTTAATGGGAACTCTTGAAAATAATAGTTTCATCTAGAGGTTGAATCTACTAGTGGTATATCCATCTATTTTTAGGTAATTTTTTTGGATGAACAATGTGGTGGTAGTAGTTATCATTAATATCTCAACTATACTAGAATTCAGATAGAGGTACAAATGTTATTATCATGCTAACAGTGTTGGTAGCTCCACTCAATGGTAGCAAAACATGATGGTAGCTAATTTCGGTTAAATTGTTGATCTAATGTAATAATTCAATGTTAACATATTATAACTAATGGTAAATCATTGAATATACTAATATACTCTATAAACTAATGGAAGACCAATAATTTTACCCTCATTAATGACTTTCATGAAAATAGTTCTCTATTGTAACAAATTGAGTGTATTTAAAAGGAAATAGACATTAATTATGATCATTGAAATTAGAAGGTGATAAAAAATATCCACCTTTTTGAATATCATAAATCACCACATTTATAACCATATTAAAATAATTAATTGAAGAATAATTGATAGTATGGAAAACTGTTCAGGTCTATATGTTAGGTATTGAGTTATCCATTTAAGACATATAAGTATTCTTATGTGGTATACTATATAATTTCTCATATTATGTAATTCAATTCAATATTCCCCCTTCTCGGATAATCAAATAATTAAATAGAATATAAAAATAAATATATTCCATAAAAATTATTGAAAAGTGTAATTTCATTATATATATTAATAGACAAATGAATTAAATGTCATAAAAATAGGAAAATTCCTAATAAATGATAATCAGAATATGATACATCTTTTATATCATAACGTGACAAAGGATCCACTGATCCATTCCCTTTTTTGGAAACTAGAGGTGTATGATATAGAAATACATTGAAAGATTCCACTATTCAAAGCCTCCTCAGAACCTCAATATTAGTATCACCACACTGAATATCTACGATAAATGTAGTCTTTAAATTGGTAGAAATGGGAGAGGAAATGGATCTAATGAGATTAATGAAATCCTAAAGAAATGTTGAAGCTATCCTTTCTATATTTTTTGTGTCAAAAGGGTTAAATTAACCATATAAATTGTCTTATGAAAATTCAACCCATCTATATATCCTAACGAAAACATATTTCTCTTCAATGAAAATCATTACTATAGGGGAAGAGGCCATCATCTGAGTCTCTGTCAATTTATTGGCCTTTTTTACAAGAGACATCATAAGGTTTTTATCTAAGAAAATTAATTTCGGTCTTGCTTCAAATAAATCCTTCATAGATAGTATTTAAATATTTCATTAATAGTTACACAATCACTGATTTCCTCATTTACAAATTCTATTGTCAACATATAAATATTCCAACCATTTATTTTGATACAACAAATCTCATAATGGTGAGAATTGAAAATAAATCCATTATAGAAGGAATCTCATCTCAGACTATAGAATTCAGCATATCAATATCTACTAATGTTGGATAAGGTGGTGGAGGTGGATCTATAAAATAATACTCTACTAGTTTAAAGAAACTCTATAGCCTATCCAAAATAGATGTATATATACATGTATATTTAATACTATATTATTCCATAGTACCCTCTTTGGAATGAATTTTCTCCACTGGCCTCTTGTCTTCAATCCCAATCTATTTATATCCAAGAACATCATATGCTCTATATGTGAAACAACCATGGTGGCTATCATCCTGGTGCACTGTTCACTGAGATTGGTCTCCAAAACAAAGGATGACCAATAAATCCCACAAAGATCAGATAAAAATTCCATCTTGTTAGAATTATGACAATATCTATTATAAGAACTAGATGTATGTGGAGCATAATGTGGTGTTAGAGGAGGATACATCTTATATGTTGGTATTGCAACATCATCATGTCTTATCACTATAACAAGTATATCAATCTAAATGGCTCTAATTAACCTTCAATATCAATAATCTTATTTATTGATCCCTAATTATACCTATGTTAATCTAAAATGGAAGTTAATCATGTATTATTTGACTCTCCTAATCAACATCATCAACATCATCATCATTTAAATCTATAAAATACACAAAATGGTGAGGAGGTCATGTGGATTTTCCCCCCTTATCATGTTATCTATAATTATCTATAATAGAGTTATCTGCCCCAAATAACATACTAATTTCTAAGAAATAGGATATTTTATATTTCTATAATCCTTCCATGGAAAATTATATAGAGAACTACCTTTCCACCATCCACCAATCTGTTTACTGGGCCTAGTAATAACATGGAAAGGGTGATAAATCTGATACTCATCACTTCCATCATCATTATACATAATGTCATCATAAGTAAATACCACCATATAATCTATCTTAGAAGAATATTTTCCACTATATTATAATTGGATACCTCTATCTCTTATTACTCATCATATTCCCACAAAACAATCTCTAGTAGGAAGGAATATTGGCAGACTAGTAGCACCAAAAATAATAGCTGGGCTATTTGAATAATCTGGGTAACTAACCCATTCAACTAAAATAGGAATAAATCCTTCTTATTCCGATCTATAATATTACCATTCTTCATCTTGTTTTTCAACATCCTAATCAGAATAATTAACCCCAACATCATCTCGATCAAATCAAGAATAAACTATTTTCCTTGGAATGGTAGGGTCTTTTGTTGGGTTCCCATTATCATAGATATTTTCATTATTATCCCCCCAATATTGAGACATGTTTTTAAATTAACCATTATTCATTTGAAATTTACATGTATTGGAAAGAAAATATTCCACTTGTTTAATTTATCTTCCCCTATATGCACTAAACCTCTTTGTTCGTACATTGAATGTATTGATTTGGGATAGGCTAAAGAGGTTACCCTTGAAGAAATCTTTATCAATTACATCATATAGATCATTAAATACTTATAATTATTTTTCCTATCCTATTTTCATATGAAAAGAAAATTCCAATGGATACCTAATAATACTAATTTCTACCTTCATCGGAAAAATTAGGGTCTTCATAAACATGAATAAAAAACCCACATTCACCAAAAAGATCAACAATTTTAGGTCTTCATAGATTAGAATTAATATTTAATTCCATTATGTAATCCTTAGATAAAATTATATTATGGTTGATAGGGACAGAGTCTTTATTGTATTCATTGAAATTTTTCTGTGGAGAAACCAATCACCTTGTCCACTCCTTCGAAGAATAGATTAATTACATTCCCTTAATCACAATCGTTATAAAATATTTTATCTCACCAAACAATTATACTAAAATTAGAAAACATTATTCAATAAAACATAGATAGAATGAGAAATCATCACACAAGAACTATTTATCCTATCCCAAGTCTAGGATTGTTGTCCACATAAAAGACATGGTCATAACTAGTCATGTGTTGTCTATATCATTTTTTGTAATGACTGAATGGTGAAAGATACGATGGTTCGTTGATTCTATAGAAAACCCACTATGTTTACATTTAGAAGTCAAAAAGTGAGATGAATTTGGTTCTAAAATGACATGCAAGGAAAATGATTATCATGCATTGATTTTTAATTGATTATATCTTTTAGGTATTTGGAATCAAAAATTAATTATAATTTGAATAATAAAAATAAAATATACATTATAAAGTTTTTAATAATAGATTACAGAAAAGGTAGGTATATGAATAGTAGATCTTAAAGGTAGGTTTATTAATGTACATTCAAATGGTACCATGTGATGGGTTCATATAATGGTACGAACTGAGATATGTATTAAAACAGTATAATTTTAATTGCAGTAAAAAAAATTCGATCACCATGGTTGAATGACAATTGGTCGATCCATATGGTCGATAATCCTGGTCAATACTAATTTTTATTTGAATATTAAATCATAAACGGTAGTACCAATGGTCAATCACCAAAAGGTATTCCAATTGTAACACACAAAAATTATAAAATAATAAAAATGTATCAAATAGAGAGTGTGACATGAAAATCCATTCTTGAAATCACATAAATTGTATTTCATTGAATTTATTCTCTTTAATATCTTATAGAACACTGAACCATGAGTCTAAATGAAGTTTCAAATAGTAATCCATTATAACCAAGCCATTAAATTTTTAGGTATGAATAGTTATTTTGCTTTAAATTTATATGGATTATAAATGATTAAAATAAATTAAAGGGATACATATGGATTTGGAATAAAATAAAAATCATTTTTTAGTAAAATATATACATTCAAAATAATGAATTGAAAATATAGTTTCCTCACTCATTATGAACATATGATAAAATTATTTTTTTATTATAGAATATTTATTTAATAAATTGAACATTATTATCAATATCTTAAAATTAAAATTATCATTGGGTGTTTTCTGTATGTTTTTAGTAAATATATTATTTTTCGATGAATATAGAAAAATACTGACATTTAATTTAAAAAATATTCATTTAAATTATTACCAAATATTGATTATTTTATAAATTTTTTAAATATATAGTAATTCATTTATATTATAATGAAAATAGTTTAGTTCATTTGATTCAATATCATATTGAATTTCGATATTAAAACCTTCCAGACATATGATAATTTTATTCTTGAGAACTCACTTCTTCATCTCCTCGGTGGGTTTTGTTTTAAACATAATGATTCCATCAATTGGAATTTAATTTATTAAAATGGATTCATTATTTTTATTTTTAATATTTATTTTTTTCAGATGAGTTCAAATTATTTTTTTACTCTAATGAACTATGAAAACAATAAAATTTAATTTCATGTGATATGGTAAATATTGGTTTTCAAGGGGGGTTATTCTAGACAAACAATGTTAAAAATAATATTAAAACTAATATAAAATATATTTTATATAATAATTTTAAATATATAATGTATTTTTATCTATAAACATCAATTTTAAACCCTTTTCTCTTATGAGGAATGTTGTTAATCATTTTTATTTTCAAAAATTACAAGTGTGCCACAAACCTTAGTTATAAAAGGGAACCCACTATCCAATATTATTCACACCTTCAAATCATTCAGGATATGAAAATAATTCTATATATGGATTTACAACATCCATACCCTCATAATTGAATCTATGGCCTGTTTTTAGATTCCTTTTAGTAAAATATTTGGAATAATTCTAATGTGGCATTATGATAGGAGGAAACTGTCCAAACAACCTATTTTTCTTTTATTTATTATTACACATCCTTATATATATTTTTCAATTTATGATTATATGATAAAAAAATAATATAAAATACACTAAAATTTTATTATATATATTATATGACAAATATCTATATCCAATTTCATCAAATGGGAAATGATAATGCAACTCCCGTGGACAGTAGACTACCACCTCACAAACTGATGTAACACGTTTTACTTCAAAACCTATAAATAATTTGTATGGTTAAGGATATAAATAATATATATTATATTTATATAAAAATTATACCATTTTATTTATTATATAATATATTCCATTTTTACTTTTTATTCTATATGGAATGTTATATCATCGCTCATGTGTACGGGGGACTACCATATCATAATGCGATGTAATCAATTCTTCACTAATGATTTACATGAAAGGAAATAAGAATAAATTTCTTGAATATATTTAATATATATGATGGAGTTAATATTTGAATTAAATATTTTTTATTATGATAATATAATATTAATTATCATTCATACATTTTCACACACTGATGGATGATAACGTCATTCGTGTATGTGTGGACTAGTGTCCTTCTGATGCCATGTGGCTCTCTTTTCATCACCACACCCAATTGTGGAAAAGTATTTGTAAATTTAAATAAATAATGTGTAATTTATAATTTTACAGTCATTAAATATATATAAATGTTACTTACCTCCCTTTTATAATGATCACTAAAAAATGGAAATGTTACTCTTGTGTACGTACAACATACTGTCACCATTATCACAACATACTTCATTTATAAAATACATGTATCATGGTTTTAATTTAATGTTTATTATATATATAAATTTTCTAATTATTTAATAATTATTTTCCACTATATTCTGAAATACTGAACTCTTTGACCACTAGATTACCAACCGAAATCATTTTGGACACATAAGTCAAATAATATTGAAACACCTGCTGTAAACAAAATTTATTATGTAATTGTATATAAAATGGTTATAAGAGAAATTAAATGAATAATAAAAATTAAATTTTTTTAAATGAATATAAATAATCTACATTGTTTTATTATTCTTGAAGATAAATAATTTACATGGCGAGTTGGACTGAAGGTAATAAACATTGTCTCAATTTCATTTTATTGAAGACAATTGTAATGTGATACACCAAATTTCATTTATATTGTGTATATGAAATCAGAGTGACAATTAGTATCATAATTACATATAAATTAATTGTATTTGGTGATTCAATTTGAATAATTTCATCCAAATTTATTTTTATGTATAATTTACGATGTGGTAAAAAATGTCGTAACTCAATTTAATTTCATTAGGTTATATTACATCTTCATTGTATTTGAAATTCTATGATTTCATGTTTAATTACATTCTAATATATTATATTTTATTTAAAATTTATTTATGTTGATTTACTTGTGATATAAATAATTTATTTATTGATTATTCCTCACTTCATGGCTAATAACATTAAAAGGGTTTATTTTCTAACCTCATTTTAATGGGGATTTTTGTCACATTAATTCCAATTGAAGGAAGTTATTTTATTATTTTATAATAAACCCATTTTATTTTAGTCTCTTTTAGTTATTTATGAAAATTTCTAAGTAATAATACCATTTTACCACTCTATTGTATTTATAATTATTGGGAAATTGTTTTCATGGAAATTTGATATTATTTATCATTTTTGTTGGAGAAAAATTTTTAGTAAATTGAATGTTACCTTTTAAAGTGTACTAATTTTTTTTTTCAAAAAAAAATTACTCAAAATTTATCTATACTATGAAATAATCCCATGGTTTACATTTAATAAAATATCAAAACAATATTCAAAATATTTTACAAACAATTCCCATTTTTCATTTATCAAAAAAGTGAAAGGAATATTTGGTTAAATGTGTACAGTATATACATAATTTCCTTCCATTAAGAATAATCACTCTTATAATGTTTCTATTACAAGTATAAAAGTACATTTTCAATAAAAATATTTATGATTTTTTAACTTTTAATTGTACAATAAATTTTAATGTAAAAATATTGTTTTCCTCAAAATGTTTTATAGTGACATTTCTATTGGATTTATATTCAAAAATGACATCATACAACTATTTTAAATATGACATAATAGGTTTATGTTGTATTAATATAATCATTATTATTTATTTGGCTGGTTTATAATCATTTTCTATAAATAAATAATTGAATGTTTCTTTATTGATTCTTTCTTTTGTGGTCATTTACGTTCCATTGAATCAATCCTTCTCATATGAACATTATACAAATAATTTTTCTTTAAGATTAATATTATTTTTATCATAGATATGATTATATTGTAGAATATATACAATTTTTTAAATGATGTTTCACTTATATATCCATAATTATGTATCATGGATATTATTATTTTATAAATCGTATAAAATGTTCATATATGGTGTCTATTTTTAAGGTCATTTGACTAATTTGTAAATATTTATAAATCATTATTCTTTACTCAATATAGATAATTAATGGCAAGGAACATTGTGATTAATTAATTGGATTATTCAGTTTATGAAGAAGGACTTGGAGAAGCATCATTGGTGGGGCTTAGAATTATATATCCCCTCAATGTATCAGCAGTCTCATGATGGGAATATGTAAACAAGAATTAAATGAGTTTCATTATTTTGATTAATATATAATATGATTTTTTTCATATTAGAGGTATCATGTGCCTATAAACCCGAGATTTTATAATTATTCAGTTTAATCACCAAGAAATCATTTATTATAATCCTTTATAATTTTTAAATAATATTAACTGTAGATGAATTTCATAACCCATTTATTTATTAAATGGAATGTTTTTAGTTATTTTTCAAGTAATATTTATTATTAATTATCTAATTATGATAATTATTTAATTTATTAAATTTTATCTGATTTATATTATGTATATTTCCATAATTATTGTTCCATTTCTAATCATGATAGATAAATTATATAAATGGAGCTTGTGTTTATTTAATTAACTTATCATTATAATTGTACTTATTTACACATTATAAGTTCCACTATACTTAACTATCATTGTTCATTTAAAATAAACCTTATTTGTTTTCTTTTACAAGAGTCTATGATGTGTATTTATTATTAATATGAATGGATATGTTGGAGGGAATTTTCTGATTTTCAAAAAATAACTTGTTAGAATTTATGAATAAAAATATAATATAGTAATAATGTGTTTATCATGTTCACTAAGACAACTGAATCTTTTGGTCCTCTTAAATGTTATTCCTTGTATCATATAAGAATTTAATAAAGTTGACATTGTCTTCAAGATACTGGGTTCAGGGTTATTACATTTGGGTTGAGTGGAATATTATTAGAAAATTTTGGAAATAAATTTTGGGAAGGTTATATTATATATAAATACCCTATAATAAAAATTTTGGATACATATATAATAATACCTAATTCTTTGTTAAGATAGAGATGATAGAGGTTTTCATAAAATAAAACCCTTTCTAGATACGAATTGTGGACACAATTTCCGAAATAGATATACCCAGTGGTTATAACTCTGAAAATAGTGAATTTGGATTAACTCATTCATCGTATAGTTCATGAAAATGGCCCTTACTATGCACCTGGTTTGGAACATCAAAATGGTTGATTAAGATAAATTACATTTTCATTACAATAAATTATATGGATGTTGAATAGATGATGGTGTTTAATAAACTATGATAAAAACCTTTCATAGATTGGAATGAATCGAACAAGATTTATAAATTATATAAATAATTATATGGTTTCCCATTAAGATTATTGTTTCCTACAGTAAGATTTTATGTTTTAGTCCATGGATGGAACCCAAAACTATCATCTCAACATTGAACATGAATGAAAATTCTGTGAATATGAGAAGCCTAATATAATTAAAAGAGGAGTAAAATATACCATGTAAATTGCTAATCATTTATTCTAAAATATAATTAATGAAATATAACATAAATAACACTTGGAATAACCAAATATAGATGGAAGTGGTTATTTATGAGCCAACATTGTCGGAAAATAGAGGGAAAAGCATCAATTGATATTATGTGGGAATTCTTGAATGTTATTGATATGAATGCGTCTAAATTTAATGGGATAATTTTTTTGTAATGGAATGGAAGGGAATAAGGAAATGATTTACTATAAAATAATGAAGAGTATGATTTTAAGAGATAAATCCCAAAATGTGGCTTTATTTATAGTTCATGGGGTTAAATGTGGATAACCAAAGAATTATCTAATTTGGTACCCATTTTAATGGAAATCCCTGAGACCCAAGAAAGAACTATGTTTACATAAATCTGATGAATTTTTTATGTATTACGATGATAGATTTATAATGTTGTATTTTATCCAATCTTAATGTTTTTAAAAGAATCTTGAATCCTCAATAGATTTTTTAAAATTTCTAAATCATATATATGTTCTTTAACATATGAGTTATAGATTACTATATGGGTTATGATTCTAGGGATTATATAATGTTAATAGTCTTAAATACCCCTTTTTAGGTTTTATGTGATGGGATTTTACAATGATTTCTGTTATTTATCGAATAAATTTATGGAAATTAAACATATAGGTTTATTACATGAATGATTAATTTTAGGAATAATTTCCTTACATTTGGATAGAATATTAATTCTATTGGAAACATTTAAGGTATATTTTATCATTCATGATTTAGTAATTATGGGCCACTAAATTTTTTTAATTTTATTGTAATTTTATAAAAAAAGATTTTGAAAAATAAAAACTCATTTTATTTTCTCAAGACCATAGGGATTGAACCCAAAAAAATGATGATAAGGGTATAATGCCAACCACTGGTTTGTGTGATTTTAGTGTTAATATTTCATTGCTTTTTGACTAAATATTTCATTTATAAATATTAATGCTGAACTACTGGTGTTACTTATTGGGTTTATAAATTTATATAATATATTGTAAAACGTATCATAACCATATTGTTTTTTGAGAAAGTGTTTGATAAAGATAGAAATTATTGTCACTATTTTTAGTATCGAACAATCTATTAGATTTGAATTTTAATGTTTCAAAAATAAAAAATTATTTTTTATGTTATTTTCTTAGAGTAATCATTGAATATTAAATTTATCAAATAAAAAACAATTGATGGAATTGTGTTAATGAAATAGAAACATATAATGTAAATATGCTTCCTTATATTTATAGATTGTAATATAATTCAAAAACATTAGTAAAATGATCTAACTACAACAGTTTTTTCCGATTACATTAAAATAGAAGGAATTAGATATATTTTTAAATACATAGATATTTATGGTTTCGAGGTCCTTAACCTTCCAATGATCACTCATAATATTTAACATTAACCTCTATCATTCTCAATAATGATTTATGATTTTACTCCATGTCAATAACATCACATTCCAACAATGTTATCCTAATTAGAAACCTAGATATCTATTATTTCATATGAACACTCTAATTTCCATTATATATTTTTAAGACGATTTTTTATTTTAAAAATAATGTTGGGTTTCAATAATGGAAATTTCAAATACCAGACCCCTAATTTCAATTCATAAGATAAAACTGTGAGGAATGAATTTTTACAAGGTGTGATTAATCTAATTCATTGAAATTTAAAAAGAAAAAATTTAATTAAATAGATTCTGTGACAAAAAAAATGTTAAAAACCCCCTGACATATATTTACCTAAATTTATTCATCTCTATAGTTTGTGGAACACACTAACCTTAGTCTAAATGAATCATAATATAGTATCATATTATCAATTATCAATCAAATTGGAGTGTATAGTTAGTAATAAATAAATTGGCAATAATATATGAATTATAAATGTATAAAATATATTAAATATATTTCTATAGAGTGTAAATGAAATAAGAATAATTTTACATAAAGGTGAATGTTTTTTGAAAAACAATTTTTTAAAAGAAAATGGTTTTGAACTTATTTCACACTTATAATACATGTAATATTTTAATTTTATTTAAAAAAGATTTTATAAAATTAACTTCATTTTTTTAAATGTAATATAATAATTATATCAAGGCTATTGGTTTTTAATTTTTCTATAATGTTTCATTTTTGGATGAATGGTGAATATTACTAATTTTTATTTGAAAATAAAACATTCATTTAAATTACTAACTAATATAAAGTATACTTTTAATTGTTTTTAATAAAAAATTAGTTAAATTTTACTTTTATATTAGAAATTCTGGTAATATAAATCTATTTCTTGATGATATTTTTATATTAAACTATCCTTATATAGGATAATTTTCTTCTTCAAAACCCATTTTTTCATCATAAATGTGGGTTTTTTAAAATTTAATTTATATAATTATATGAAATGAATTAACTAAAAGATATTCCACAATATTAATCCTAAACATTTGTATTTTCTAATATGGTAAACTTATTTTTTACCATAATCAATAATGAAATATTTAAAAATTAATTAACATGGTTTAGGTAAAATTTCGTTTTGATGGTGGATGTTATACAAAATAGATAAGGGTGATGGTAACCTAAAAAAAATTCAAAAAACAATATTATGTATCAAGTAATAGATATTAATTACCAAATATCAATAATAACCTAACTTTCATCCTTTTGAAAAGTGAAATAATAGCGTATACCATTTTCTTTTCAAAAATTAAAAGTGTGTCAGTTTCCTCACTTATAAAAGGTCTCCCACTCATAAATCTTCGCATAAATTAAATAATATTTGTTTTGGAAAATTTCTATTAAAATTACATTAAAAATCTATCAACTTATCTTATCAGCCTTTTTTCTATAATCCATTCTAGGAACACAATAGGTATAATACTAGGTAGGTGGACTGAGAAGTGGTAAAATTCCTAAATATTATTTTTAGTTTAAATTATTCTTCCAAATATTTCCAATAATATCTATTTAGTATTAGATAACAACAGAATTTTCTCTTATATAATTATATTTTATTATGTAATGTAAGTTACCTATATATATCACATATCCCATAAAATGGAAAATGATTACATCACTCATGTGTGGTGAGGAATACTGCCTTGAAAATTGATTTAAAGAATTTCCCATCAAAACAAAATATGATTAGATATTTTAATATATATAAATTATATATGATATGTATAACATAAATGTTTCAATATAGTCATTATATTATATATTCTATTCTATTCTATTACATATGGGAAAAGATATAGTTCCAAATGTGTATAGTGGACTACCTCCTCACGAAGCAATGTGATTAATTTTTCCTAATCACTTCACATAGAATTTAATTAGGATAAATTTAATTATAAATTTAAAATATAGTAAATAATAATTATATTAATCACATATTTATAATTATTAAAATTTAATATATCAATTTTTTTCTTAAATTTATATTCATAGAAAGATGATAATCTCATTCGTGTATATGTGAAATACAACCTTCACGAAGTAATGTGACTAAATATTCATTACCATAACCCAAGGATGATATATATAGTATAATTTGGTGATATAATGAGGTATATATTATATAATTATCATTCTGTAATGATAAATTAATAATTAACTCTATTCCATAATTTTTATTTAAAAATGGAAATGTTACCCAGGAACACATACAACCTACCATCTCTATGATCATAACATACTTCATTATCATTTATAAAATTATAATGATATTAAAATAATAAATTATTTATAAATGTGATAGTTATTTCATGATTTTTTCATTTGGAATTTGAAATAATGGAATCTCATTCTAATATTCAACCAAATGAATTCATTATTTACATATAAGTCAGATATCCATTAATCACCAGATATAAATATAATTGAATATGTTATTTTGTTTAACATTGATATAAATGAAATAATAGAAATAATAATGTTTAAAAATATTGATAGTCATTTATATAATTATAACTAATGTGTTATTCTGGAATATAAATAATGTACAAAATGATTTAGACTTAAAGTAAGGGACATTGTCTCAATTTCTCATCATTAAATAAAACTATAATTTGATCTAGATTATTAATATTGTATGGTGTGTTTGATTTAAATATATATTCTAATATTGTGAATAATTAATAATTCTTTGTATTTTGTGTTTTAATTTTATTTCATTCACCCATTCTTATTTTTTCATAAAATTTATAATGTGTGTAAGAATATCATAATTTAATTTGTTTTAAATAGTTTAAATTACTTCTTAATTTCAATGGAAATTATTCTATTGTGTTTTTAAAATATTTAATATCATATATTTTATTTTTAATTATTTATATTTATTTACATTTGATAAAAAAATTATATTTTGTTGATTAATCCCCACATCAGAGTTATGAACTTTTTTAGGGTTTATTATCCATCACATTTTAATAAGGAGTGATTATACATTAATTTACATTATTGAAAATTAATTAATTATTTTCTAATAAAACCCTTTTATTTTCATCTCAACTCATTATCGATGATCTTTTGAAAATAATATACCCATTTTATACTTTGTTTCTTAACATGATCGAGAATGTGTTTTTAAGAAAAATTGGCATAATTTTTCTCTTCAGTTGAAAATAAATTTTCATCTTCATCCAGGATTAATATATATTTAATTATAATAATATTTTAAATTCAATAAATTTATATATTCATTTAATTTTTACGGATTTTATATTTTTAAAATTTTTCTAAAGGAATCATCATATTGTTTTCAAAACAATTCGAATTACAATTCACTGAAAATGTGAAAGTAATTATTATTTTAAGGTAGATGACATGTCGAAAATTTACAACTATCCTAACCCCATAGGGTTTTATGGAATAAAATATATTTTATAAAGGTTATCATCAGAGAAAATTGTTTTCAAAAATGTCATGTGAACTTTTTATTTTAAAATGATTTTCAATGTAAAGGACTATTTTTCTTAAGTATGTCTCTAAATATTTTTTCATATTTATAATCAACAAAGGCATCATCAATTTATAATAAATATTATCCACAAGCGATATTATGTATTGATATGAAAATATTTTTCTATTTGGATGGTATATTATCTTTCTTAACAATTAATTCATTAACATTCTCTTTGTCTGTTCTAATTTTTTGTAGTCATTAACAATCATTTAATAAAAGAAAAATCATATAAAGATTTTAAAAATAATTTTCCATAAATATACATATTCACTGTATCATTGATAGGATAATTTCATAAACCAAATATGTTTTTATTTATTTTTTTTTCTCTTAAATATCCATATTCTTTTTATCATAGGGATAAGTTTTTCCCAACCCTTATAATATTTTTACATATAATATTTACATTGTAATTTACGTGATTTAGAAGGAAATATTGATAAATATTCATTCTGTTCTCAATTAGGGTATTTCAGGATAAGGAACATTATTTTTGAGTTTAATATATTATTCAATATATGATAATTTTAATGGGCATGCATGGATGGATGGGCGCCAGAATTTTGTATCCCCTTCACACACCTGTAGTCTGATGAGTCAAATATATAATGTAGAATTAAATTCATTTCCACATATATGTTAATCTATCTTGTGAAAAATCATTAAAATAAATGTATTATGTCCATGTGAACTTGATATACAATAATTATTGATTTCAATTATTGATAAATTTATTATTATCAATTATATTTTTGAAAATATATTATCTCTAGAAGTATTTCATTATCTGTTTTTTAATTATAGGGAAGGAGTTATTAGTAATTTACCTTACTAATTGATTATTCCTTATCTCATTATTATATTTATGTTTTTTGTTTAATTTATGGTTTTTTATTTATTTATCATTAAATATTTATTACTCCTTGTCTAATAATGATATTTAAATTATTTAAATGTCAAGTTTATTCAGTTATTTTCCTTGGAATATTATATATTCTTATTTATTCACAATATATTCTATTTTATGCATCCCCAACATAGAATTTCATTCTAGTATTATTTTTTCTTTTAATATGAATCCATGAATTATAATATGATTCATATGAAGGTATATTCTAGGGAGAAATGTTATTCAAAAAATGATGTAATATTTTTATTCACATATAATATGATAATATTATTTGTATTTAGATTAACGAGTCTAATAAAATATTCTGTCCATTTGGATATGTTCCCTTTTATCTTTCTCCAATATAATATAGTAGAAATATGCTATCAGATTATAGGGTCAGATCATTACACAAATTTTAGATCACCAATAGTAATATCAATGGTGGATCAAAATATTCGTTGCAAAAGGGGATGAAATGCTAGAACTTTATTGTATTTGAACTTCACTAGAACTGAATTCAATCAACTAATAATATTATAATAAAGAAATATCATACCATGTTCTTTTTTGTAATTTCTCAATATCTCAAAATTAAAATTATTTTTAAATACTACATCATGATGTTGTTTACTACCTATGACCTCAAGAGAAATATCAGCATTTTCAAAATAGACTCCCAAAATATGTTGTTATCCATCAATATTTTTAGTTATCTCATAAGAAACAAGGATCTTAGAAATTTTAATATCCTTTATATTATCAATATTAATAGTTACATATCAAAATTTTTCTCCATAGGCATGTAATGTGTGTTTCATACATCGAATCAGTGAGAAACAATGGCATGGAGCTATGTACTAATATTTATAAGTGGATAATGAAATGAAGTTCAATTTCACTATACAAAAATAAATTTTGGACATTACTACAAGGTTACATGTTTCAATGGTCATTTATATATAACATTAAATTTTCAAATTTATAATATAAATAAATCCTTGTATTAAATTATTTTCCACTACAATAGGACATTTCTAAATTTTTAATACCATTATAGTATTTGAATATTATTCTGATACTGAATAAATTTTAATCTTTTTTGTTTTCTAGAAATCCTATTAATCTACCAACAATAAGAATTATATTTAGATCGTTATGAATTAAATATAATAGTCATCATGTCATAGTTCTATAAATTGTTTGATCATCTGGTTTTCTAGTTTCATCAAGATCAGATTTATTTTTTTTACTCATTTTATAATCGATTCCTTGAGTTTTATCTATTATAATAATTTTAAAAATATTGTTAGTTCACTATGTAAGATTTAAAATAATTATATAATAATGTTGATAAACAAAAAATAAAATATTTAATTTATGTCTACCCATCGAACTCATTTCTTATTATCTTTTCCTAATTTTTTAAAATACAATAGAAAATAATTTCTTGATGATCAAAAAATAATGTCATCAACATATATAAATAAACATAAAACTCATTTTTAATTACTTCAACAAATATATTATTGATATCTATTCATTAATTAAATTTATTTGATATTTATAAAGGGTTGATCCTATCATATGAAACTCAAAGAACTCATTTTAAAATATTTCATTATTTTTTAGTTATGAACGTGATTTGAAATGTGTGGGTTTTGAAGTCCATATGATTCATCAAAAACATATTAAACTACATAACAATTTTAGAGTGAAATAATGAAATACATTTGATATTTTTGGAAATTGAAATGTAATACAATGTAATTAAATATTAAAATGGATTCTAGTATAGATACTATAGAAATAGTGTTCCCATATTCAATACATTCTTCTTGACTATATCCTTTTCAATGAAGTAAATATTTATTTCTATATATTTTTATTGGATCATTAACCATGGTTCTAGACAACAATTTAGTAGAAATATTTAGTCATTCCATGGGATTTCAAATTTTTCCAATAAATAATTTATTTTAATATCATTTTAACTCTTATTATATATCTATTATCTAGAATTCATCAGTAATTTCATCATTGATATTATTTGGTTTAATATGTGACAACATGGAATTGTTCTCTAGATGGCTTCTATGAGAAGCTATGGTATGAGTTCCTTTATCTTGAAAACATACTATTATTTCTAAGGGATGATATTTATGAGTCCTAATAAATCTAGAAATTTATGTTTTTAACATCTCCCTTTTGCCTATAGGTTTTGGTTTAGGGTGTTCATCAGAACTCCATTATTTATTTAATGGGGTCTAGTAGAGTAGATGGAGGGATTGGAATTATAATTATCCTTATTCCATAAATGGGTATTTTTTCATGTTGATCTATATCATTAAATATTATATTAAAAGACTATTCAACCATATTTTTTTTTTAAAATAACCTGTATGATTTAATATCTATTGATCATTCAGGGAATATCTTTTTAACACATTTAGATGATATTTACAAAAACTTTTCTTTCTATTGAATATAAATAATTCAAAACTATAAAATTTAATGTAATTAACCATTTTATTGCAATTATTATATAATATTTATAGTGTATTCATGAAAATTATTCAAATATAAATATTATTTATTATATATAATTAAGTGGTCAAAACTTCTAACAAGAAATAAATTAGTAAATCAAACTCATTGAGTGTGGTTCGGGAAATTTCATTATGGGTTATATTTGTTCAACCCACCACTCCATTTGTAGTGTACTAGGTGATGAAACGTAATGAATATTTCCATGTTGTGATAATGTTGATTCAAAATCATAATGAGCAAACTCATAGTAATAATCACTTCTTAATGACTCAATTATAAATCCACTCTGATTTTTAATAAATCATGAATATTTGGAAAAACTGGAAAGTTCTTCACATTTATGGTAATTGAAATAAACTTATTTAAAAAGTTAGTAATCATATACTATAACATAGATATAATGATTTCATTCTAATCTAGAATCTCTAGAGTTTCCAAAAATCCATATAATCAAATTCAAATGGTTAAAAATTTGGAAAATAAATCTTTGAATTGAATGAAATATTATGTTTTTATAGAGGTTACAATCTTTTTCTATTGGGAATTCTAGTTTGTGGTGATCATTAGAAAAAATTTCCTTGTCGTATTTCTAAGAGAGTAAATATTACAATGACCTAGTCTCTTTTTATAATGACATGATTTGTAGCAGTTGAATTGGCCAAAAGGCCTTCATTTTTTTATTTTGATAATCCACCATTCATTGTGTGAGGAGGAACCATTAGAAGTAATGAAGGCTTAGAGGCAATTACATGACCCATAGGTCTTAGAGGGAATCACCCAGACAAGACAACATGGAACTGCTCCTCCCCATCATATGTCATAATATCAGCACTCCACCTTCATAGGGCTGGTCGGCTAGTTTTCCTATGCAAAGTTGCACAGGCCTGTACCGATGGAAAATCCAGACCCTCTAATTCTTCCAATTCCAGTTGGCTCTACTCTAGTTAATTCTCCTACATTGAATCCTAATCTTATTCCTTGATCCTTGTAGTCAAACTGGTACAACATGATTCATAGTGAATAGAAATTAGAAATCAAAATATTATGATTTGAAAAAGTATTTTAATCTATAATAAAATCAATATAATCTTTCATATAAAATTTTATTTTAATCCATCATAAAAAAAATATAAATGAAAACTATATTAGATTTATCCATTGGTCTCAGTCCTATAATTTTTTCCTTTATTATTTTCACCAAGACTTTTATGTCCATGTTCCACTTTGATTAGTTTCATGAAACTTGAGTTCTCCAACCATAATTTTTCAATGAATCCACTATACAGATAACGTTTTTTATTATTGGATAATTTAAAGTAGGGTTCCTAAAAAAAGGCTTTCAACCAAAGATGATTTCAATAACCATATCTTCATTAGTCTAGATATGTTTGTAATAAGTGATATAGAATCCACAATTTCATTACTGGATTCCTATAATAATACCTTTTCATTTAATTAATATTATCTAAATTATGTATAATTGAGTTTGAAAGTGGTATAAATTACATATTAGAATATTTTTTGTTTATACAGTCAAATTCCATCTTGTGTTTATTTTCCCAAGAATTTTTCATTTGAAATTGATCAAATAGGTTTTGGTGAAACTGGGGGAAAATATTAAATGAAATAGAACGAGAAAAAGAATTTATCCACATTTTGTAAAACTACATGTTTATTCATTCCCAAGTGTCTCTGTTCTTATATTTTTCCCACAAAGTGAGTGTCTATGATTCTATATCCACACATGTTCCACACTCTTTGTCTCTCATTCAGATGAGAAAATTTATTTTTATTATATAACACTCTAGGTCTAATTTTATATTGAAAGATAATGTTAGAATAGTCAGGATCTTCATACTGATCTTTATATATTGAAAAGAATAACATTTTATTTATGATAAATGCAGTGTTGATTAATAATTATCATTCATACATCCACATGGTTCTATATGGAATTGAATTCTTAAACTACCCATTAGAAGCCTAGTTTCAAAATTTATTTTGGATAGTTACTATTGATCACAAATGGATTCATTCTATAATGGTATATTGTTCATGTAAGAGCTAATTTTAATTGTATAAGTATATTTTCCATGATAGTATCTTTTCAGAATGAAATCTTTATCTAGATATATCACCGATTTGTGGTTGATTAATATGATGGTATATTAGTCATTCTTGAGTACCATGTGATAATAATAGTTCATGAAAGTAGATCTATTATAGTATTGGTAGTATAATTTATTACATAATGTAGCTTTTACCAAACATTTTTAGTATCTCTACTCGATTATAACACAACCGTATGGTTAATCAATGTGGTTATTTGTATTAACTAGGATAAATCTCTATTGGCATCACAACCTTTTTAAATGTATATAATTTTAAATTGCATTAGAGTTTCTAAAATAATGTTAGATCATTACATAACAAATTTTCATAGTTCATCCCGAAAATATATTACTATCATAAAACATAAAATATACTAGAAACAGAAGAATCATGAAATGTGATTATTCAAATAAGGAGGTTATCAACAAAGATAAAAAATAAAATTCAAAATTCATTATGTTAAGAGAGGTACGCATCTTGGGTCCCAATAAAAAATGATCCATGGAAATAACATGACAATGAATATATTATTTCTAATTTAGAAATGTTTGGATTGAAATATATTTAATATTCTTGAGAATTTTTTTGGATGATAAAATTACCAACTACTGTCTATTACATCATTAGTAATATTTATTCACTAAAGGGAAACATAATTTCATGAAGCTTAATTTTTTTATAAATTATTGGTTTTAATACATTAATAAATTAAAATCTGAATTTATATTAATTTAATAAAAAATTTTATTTAATATATAATTTTCAAATGCTAAGAATATAATAGTATTTCATAATTTATTAAAAAATGACTAAAATATGGTTATTGATTATTTTACCTATATTTATAATTTTCTGAATTAATATGATATGTGATTGGTTGTGGTTATTATTTTAATTCACTGTTATTTTAAACAGTCATCAATATTAGGGAATTATTTCATTATTTGCATCATGGAAATCTATATGGGGATTATTTTCCCTCGACGTATGCATCATGCATGCCCAAAACCTATATTTGAAACAATTATACTTCCATGTATAACCATCATCCAACATATTTCCCCCATGTAATAGTGATTCCTGTCATAAAAAAATTCACCCTAAGAAGAAAATAATAACTATATAATCTATTCTAAACATCATGCCATTTGGTTTTGTTATAAACCACATATTGACCCCATTGAGTGAATGCTGATCCGATAAAAAACATAGTGAATATACCATATGGTTACATTCCTCTAATAAATTAATTTGATCAACATAAATGATCCTTTCATTTTAACCTCATGTTTGATCTATGTCTTTTTGGATTTTAATTTAAATTGAAATAGATGTAGGTTTTTAGATAGTAACCTTCTTTTCAAACTAACCCTTTTGGAAACCATGTCTGCATGAATATGAAAAAAATAAGATGATTCACATAATCCATTATGCAAGTATTTTTCAACCCAAATTAAATTAATTAATATTAAATAATATAGAAGTTTATTTTTTCCCAATATGGGAATTAAATCCATAGATAAGAATTAATTATTCCAAAATTCAATAGAATAAATATCTTGGATATTTTATTAAATCCAATGTGGAATGAATGTTTGAAACTATGGGGAAGATAAATTTATCCCTATTAATAATAGTGGCCATAAAAAAGTTAATGGGATCAATAAATTCATAAATAAATTAGTATTTTATTTGATGTTGTTATTTTTCTATTTCATTATGTTTTCTCACTATAACTTTGAATTGATGTTCCCTTATGTATTTTCTATTTCTCCCTCATTTTCGCCTATGATCATCATTATGATTTCATAATGTCCGGATATTTAGTAAATAATATGAGGACACTCTCAATATAATAATTGATAATTTGAACATAATTTTTCAAAATTTAATTTATCAAATTTATTATTTTCCTAGAGTTTTGTTGAGGGTAATATAAGTGTATATTACCCTTTAATTTTCAACATTTATTTTTTATGCTATCTATTATTCTTTCTGTAACAACTTACTCTAAATATATTATTTGTATAAGTAGTTAAATTGACGTGTTTTCTATTTATTCATTACTCTGATAAATAATGTTAGTCTCATTCAATTAATTGCACAGATTAATTAAAAGTGAGTTTGATAATTAAATAATTAATGTTCTCCTAGGTTATATATCTCGATATAATCTTATATATTTATAAGTGTATTCATTTTATATTAATAAGAATATTTAACATTATTTTTTAATTTCCCAAAAAACGACTTTAAATTAGTTTTTTGGAAGGTATTAATAAAATTTTTATATTGTGTATTAGGAGTGGTGGGAATTTTGACAAAAAATTGTCCTCATTTAAGAAAACTATAAACAACACATATTTTTACTAGGAAATATATATACCTTTTCCACATAAAATAATAGGTGTGAATTAGTGGAAGTAGAAGATATTTTTTAATATAATATAATATTATTTTTGGAAGATAAATAGTATATTTTTTATTTTCAAATAATTTCAACTTATTCAAATATCACAAAAAAACAAGTGACAATGTTTGATAATGTTTATATAGAAATGATAAATTCATTGATTCATTTAATAATTTTTAGGATTAAATTGAGGTGATATTTTTATTAATTTACCACACATCTGATGCAATGTTTGAGGTGGAAAAATAATGGTGCTTCATGAAATATTTCCCATTTTTGGAAGAAACCAATGTCAAAAAAGATATAAAATATATCATAGGAGTAGAGGAGATTATAGAGGTGGTGTTTTAAATGAATATTTATACTTTTTTTGATCCATAAAGCTTCACTGCAACCTTTTACATGGATATCTGGGACATTAGAAAGGATCTGGTCTCAAATGATATTGATGATTTCTATTAGGGAAGTTCACTTCCAAAAGAATATTTTTCTTCCCTAGTGTTCCTTATTTCAAAATTACAACATAATAAATACATTGGAAAATATAATTTTTAATAACATTGGAACATATCTTAAAAGATTCAATCCGGTCAATAGAATAGATTATTAAAATGTATTATTATATGGCTTGTCTCAGAAGGATAATTAGGTTTCATCAAATGAAAGAGCATACAAAGTGAGGTTTAGATTTAAAATCATATGGATGAAGACATAAATAGGAAGACCCATATTTCCAATAATATCCTAAAGATTATCATGGAAATACCAATTAAAAACTAGAATATGGATTCACTAATGGAGTTATGTAGAAATATGGTAAAAATGTATCTGTTTTTGACATACTCTTTAAATTTTTCTAATATAATTGGATTCTTATCTCTTCCATGGCGAATGGTTTCATATTATTCTTGTTTTTAAGTAGAAATAGTTTAGTTGATATTTTTTTCCAAAAAAATTATTTTATCTCAACATGATTTTACTAGGAACTTAAAAAAAATTGGGATGAGGGGGTTATTCAACAATATAACAAAAAGTATGGTAATAGAATTATTTCCCACAATATGTTCATTAATCAAATTATAGTATTTTCAATGGTGAGGATATGGTCTGTTTATTGGAAGAATAAAATCATGAAGTTATATGAAAAAATGTGGTAAATAAATTAACCAAGGGAAGAGTGATGTGTAAAATTTAGAAAAATGATACAGTCAATATATTATAATCATCTAAAACTATCTAGGAATGTTACATTTTCATCTTCTGATGGATTATATGTGGTCTCCAATATCAAATGGAATCATTTAAAAGGTCATGTTTGATGTCATTATTAACCATATTTCACCGTGAATTTCCAACTACATAGCCAATTTTATTCACTTGGAGGGTGGATCACATTTTTCAATGTGGTGTTAACATCTATTCCTAGTAATTTATTATCTTTTATTAATGATATAAAAATAACTCATAAATATATTGAATGAAATGCGTCTTCTTTTAATTGGTATTCTAACTAGAATGGATGATTAAAAATGTAATATAGAAAAAAATTGGCCAAACCTACTGTAGAAAAGGGTTTTATCTTGTGTAATGTGAAATATTCCAAGCATCGAATAAATGATAAGAATTCATAAGAAATCATTATAGAAACATATCTCCATGTTAAATTCATTATGGGTATACGTGAAGATGGTACGTTGTAGTGGGGATACACTTCATGAATATTATTAGGACTAGGTGGAAATACAGTTGACCATATAGTGGTTTTGGGTGGACTATATAACTTGGTGGTGCTTAAGGTGAGATTAATTATAGAAAAGCGAATTTTTATGGAATTCCCTTCTTCATTCCGAGTTCCCAGTGCCATGTATTTATATTAGGGAGGCTAATTATTTATTTTTTATCATCATTGTAACCCATTATCATCAACAATGATGTGTTTTTGACAAAATAATCATGTCTGATGAAACTAACAGATGTGTGTTCTCTTGGAATAATTCTGGGTACATTAGTAATTTATATTCCTGTGAGGAAACACATATAATTGATGGTTATGATGACTACGCGGTAATTCTATGGTGAAAACATATTTTGTCAACTATGAAATTTTAGTGTTTTATTTTAGAAACTAATCCCTTCTTATAAATTCTTGTGTGTAGAAGAATGGAATCCAACTGGTTTCTTACTGATAATGTTTCATTTATAAAATGATCAAAAAAACTGTATAAAAATTATTATGTGGATATTGGGATGTTGATTTATGGAATTATCTCTCATTATACACAATAATTTATGGATGTGTTGATTCAATATCAAGCTTCTTGCATTATTTACTCCAAGTAGATGAGAAGAATTGAGTTAATGTAAAGTCTCATATCATGGTCTTTTTAGAATCTTGTAGGAAGTTTTGTGAGGCTAGAAATTTATATAGGTAATGATGTCTCAATACTATCTATTTTATGATTGTTTGGGTCAATGATTTTATAGAAAATATTATTTTCCTAATTCCATATGGGATTTTATCTACTTCGCATTAGATATTCATTCCTCAGGTGGTCTCCTATATGCAAAGCATGGAATGAGTATTGTAGGGTTTTGGGTCTGTTTGAAGCCTTCCCCCATTAGAATTAATCTAAATAATGATTAATCACGAACATTTGGTATTATGATGCTAGGATGAAGAGTATGTTGTTACAGAGGCTTAGTTTGTTTTTCCTATATCACATTATTCAACATGTGTAACTCCATGTGTATAAAAGGACATATGACTAGTGGTCTCATGATGTGTAATATATTTAGAAGAAACCTAACAAAGATGGAATACAATTCTAATGAGTTGGTGGGGATTATATAAGTATTTTTTAGTGCTTCATGGGATTTTTTCTACCACATCCCGAAGTGTATGATTATTCTGGATCGGGGTATAGTGGTCATACATAATTTGAGGAATGTAATTTTGTTGAAAATTCATTAGTTTCCATAGTGTAATCGATTGAGAGTCTTCATCTATATTTCTATACTATTTCACCATCATATTTTTGTAAGCTCATTGTTAAAGTTGAATCAATAAATATTGTCCATTTCATGCCACTATGATTTTTATCTGTGCTTTTGGTATCTATCTATTCTTTTTTATAATACAAATATTATTTTACATAAAATCTAGATTATATGATTATGAATTATGGTACCAATGTGGGTTAAACAATGAATAATAATGAATATAATACTTTTGTTATGTAAAAAGATATATTCATTTTTTTAAAATATAGTTCTTTGTATTATATATGGATATGGTGTATCTAATATGGGATAATATATTATTCTTCTAATATACTATGAAAATGTAAAGGAATGTGTTTGATGAAAATGTATATAGATACATAAAATGTATCCAATAATTAAATTATTTCATAATAGGAAAATAATTGTGTATTTCTATCCATTTTACTATAGGGGGATAGTGGTGTTACCAGTTATCATGGTTTTTATTTATTAAAACAATTAGTTTTCAAATGTCATTGATATATTAAATACCCCTCATGAAAGAATGTTATATATATATATTTTTATTTAATGATTTCAGTATTAATTTATGATGTGATTAGTTCTATCTATTGTATTTATTCACACATTGATGCCACTTTATTAAAAAAGTCACCCTATACTATCAAGAGTGCATACTAATGATATGATCAAAGACCAATTGTAAGACATTAATTTTAGTCATTTAAATTCATATGGATTATACTATAAATAATTTTTGTTATAGTATTTCAAAAAAAAACAAAATTTAGGACATTAAATCTCACTAAATACAATTTCAGGCATTCAACGTCACAAAATATGTTATGTTCTATTATGTTTTTAAATCATATAGATGTAGTTGTCAATCAGATGTCTGTTCAGTACCACATATCAAGTCTCTCATTATCCTTATAATAATTCTATACTCCATCAGGTCGATAGAGATGTTCCATTATTGCAACATCATTTATCACCCAATATTAATTTACCCTTATAATGTATAAAAAATCATTGAGAATAAATTCATGAACCATACACACATGAATACAAAATAAAAAATTCTGAAGTGATCCAACAAAAAGAACTGAAACCATATACATATATCTATAAATAAAGATACATAATAGTTAAATAAACGAAATAAATGATATAATGGTTAATTGATCAATGTTTTTATAATATCTATATCACTCTAATGATTTGAATTTCCCTTCAATAAACATCATCTTCTATTAGGATATCTCCAAAATTGGTAATATATGTTTTACTTCCTCATGTATACATATAACATATTAGGATATATATCCCTAATTATTAACACCTTCCACCTCTTAATTAGCTTATTAATTATATTTTTTAACATTATTACGATGAATCCTAGATTTTTCCATAGGCATTCTTGTTAGCCATTTGTATGTGAGATGGTCTCCAGAATTCACATTTAACATTTAAATACCTCTATAATTTCTATAGTTTATTGTTGTTGATTCTATAGTGATGTTGTATATGATGGGTTTCCAAAATAATTATTTTAGTTTTTATTTACAAATATTACGATGATGGGTATAAAAATATCATGACTAGATATTTTATAAGTTTGGAAATGATTATAATGTTAGGTAAAATCCTATGATAACATTGTGTGGTGGTTAAATTCTTTGTTAGGGTAGGATTATCCATTAGTGAATACCATATTTTTTTAGGTTTTTTTGTTACAATAGCAGCACTATATGATCAATATTTTTAGAACATGAAAATACAATATTACATATCATTGCAATACTTGTTAAATTTAGTAGGGATTGAAAATTTCAATGAATTTTGATCCTTATTTGGTGTCAGAATTTATTTTACAATGGCTTTGTAGTTCTATATTTATCTGACTTACTTGTCAAGTATTTCTATGAGATTAAATAATATCCTAAGTATATTGTTATACTCAACCATAATATAGTGTTGGTGATGAATGGTAATGTAAACTATTACCACAACTTCCAATTAAACATGAAAACCCTCTCCAATTATATTTTTTTGAATACATTGGCTCTATTGCTATATATCATGTAAATACCCATGAAACATTGGCTCCCCATCAAAATATTATGCGTTAATTTTTAAATTTATTCTTCAAATTACTTCCCTAATTCTTTTTCCTCACCCAATAGCCAATACTGTTTAATATAAAAATTAAATGTAAACCATGATAAAAAAAGAACACATCATCAAATATAATGCATTAAATGTAATAATTTTTTGTATTGTTGGTTGAATTTTCTAAATACTTCTTCAATATAATATAAATATATCTACTCTACTAGAATTAAACCAACATAAAATAAAATAATACTAAAAAATAATATGATAATTTTATAATTTATTTAAATCACCCCCCCCCCAAACAAGGGTGATTGCTTTCCATCATTTAATGCCTCTCAGTAAGTTTTATCTACACATATTTAAATTTATATTAAATTAAGGTACTCATACATTGAAATTTAAACTGGAAATAACTAGCTACATATTTTTTTAATATAAAATAAATTAAAACCCCTATCATGTTTCTTAATTCGTTCCCCAATAAAGACATGTCTATTTTAAATAGGAAAACAATTTTAAAAAATATATGTCCATTCATTATTTCTGTTTAGTATTAGAATCATTATTTATCTCCTTTAATAAAAAGGTACATGCATTTTTTAAATCTATATATCCATTTTATATGCATGGAATTGATTTATGGGAATGGATACCAAATTATTGAACTAACCTTATATAACATGCACCCTATATGAATAATTTTAATAGATTAGGAATTGAATAATGATTATGTAGACATGTGTATTATTTCATTGGACTCTTGCTATTGGATGTCCATTTTTCTCTAACTCATCCAATTTTAATATAACTATTAGTTAGAGGTGAACATTTCACTTTTTCTAGTTTCATATAAAACATTACACTATAATTTATGATAGATTATGGGTTTCATTTTTTTCATTTAATTATTATCCCATATATGGGTTCAACTAATATGTTAGAACATGTCTGATGTTTTATTCTAAAATAACAAAACTATCATCACTATATTATACATGTACATTGATGATATCAAAATGTTTCTAGAATGTTTTTATCTACTAAATCATTCTAGACAGAATTAAATGTTTGGTGATTATTAAAAAAACCCACATATATAAAAACTATCACGCTCAACCCTATAGAGCATATAAAATATAATAAATTTCCTTGAAAATTAAAAGGGAACATATAAGATTATCATTGAAATTTAATGTTTGATAGTGAATGTATAAAAATACACCCCATACATTTTATTCTATATATTTCATGTGATTTATTTTTCCATTTATAGTTGTTTTATATTTTTTAAAACCATCTTAAAAAATCATCCAATCAATTAGTGGGGTGAAATGTTGATTTTTAAATTTTTTAAAAATACAAAAAATACTAAATATCCCAATTGATAATCATTTTACTCTTAACTAGAACATGATTTTTTAGACCCTCCACAAACTCCACTAGAAACTATCATTATGTTGATGAGGGTATGGGTGTCCATAATAATAACCACCAACCATATGTTGTTCTTTTCTACCACATGATGAAAATATTAACTTTTTACCATGGAAAATTTTGTCAATAAAATAAAACAAAATTTCTACAAAATTTACTTACAACTACTTATTTATAGAAACGTTAAAATATTCACCCCTCTCATTCCTCAAATATTAAAATTTTTATATTTACAAACTGGGTAGTAATGATGGGTATGAATTATCTTATCATTTCTAACATTCTCAACATCTTATTGGAAAATTTATTATTTATTATATTTATTCAAATCATTGGACATAATTTAACAATTATTCCTTATGATAGATCAATCACCTTTAAAAAATATATGTACAATATTGTTTTATATGATGATAATGTTTCCATTCGTATCATTCTAGTATAGAATGTCAGTTTCTAGAAAATAAAATATTTTAATCTAATAGATTTTTGTAAAATTTAGATAGTGAAAAATTATAAATTTAAGTTTTTTAAAAATAAATTATATTAGAGAATGTGACTTAAACAATTATTAGTGTAATTATGAAATGGTTTAGAATCAATTTTATTATAGTAATTTTCTAATAATAATGAGTTTTTGTTCAAAAAAATATAGTGACACCACAACATATCATAAAAATTGGGTCCCAAAGATCATAATGAACAATTTTTTTGATTCATACTCACTCTAATATATGTGTGATGTGTAATTAATATGTGAATCCATAGACTGGTGAGTTATTTATTCATTGGTAAAAAAGTGTTTGTACTTATGATCTTGGTGGAACACAGTATAGTAAAGAAGTGATTTATGTTTTATATCCATATATGTAATGATTAATGGAAATTTAAGTAAATGTTGTCATATGTTTAAATTACTAGTGATTTTTAATCTAAAATTTTTTCTCATTTTTCAGGATATAAATCCCATTAAAACACATTATTATACCTATTGATCATTTGAATGATTTGTGAAAATTATTTGGTGTCACAACCCGTCCCTCAGGGCCCGTGTCGTGACTACCCCAAGCTCGCCATCTATGGGCCAGGGGATGGCGACCAGAACTGATATGTGTATCCAAAAAATTGGAAGGAATTTCATTTAATCCTGAAAAAATTCAGAGAGTAGAAGGAAACAAGAGGAAATAACTCAATCTAAAATGCAAAAAATTTAATTTTGAAGTAAACTGATGTAGTAAAGAGTTCTAAAAGTAAAGGGGGCCCGAATACACGCCCAATTGGAAAAGGAATAAGTTCAACTGAAAAGTGAAAGGAAGCTCTTGGATTGTCCACTATGGATCCCACCTAAAGGGTATGTACAGCCCATGATCAGTAGTACTTGTGTCACATCACACCCAAATGATCTAGCTACAACCACCGTCTAGCCCTAGCTCCCTCAGCATTGATCAACGTTGTATGTCGTCTGCACTAAACATAACCTCGTGTGGGCGAATAACATTAATGAGTGAGTATAATGATACACAGTAGGGAACCGAATACCCCCATATGTCTCATAGAATTCCACAAAGGAAAAACCACAATGAATGAATCTTATGTACACAGCACAATTTATTTTCCTATAGGTATCACATTAGGTCAAGGTTTTATGGGTTATCAAATCATTGAACTCCTCGGATACTGGAGAAATCCTCCTCTATCGAGTAGAGTGGGCCTGCCGGGTCACACAGAGCTACTCCCCACTAACCTTGGACTGTTGTGGTACTCATCCCTGATAGGTACTGTGGGAATGATGGGTCACACAAATACGCTTCCCACTATAGGCATTCTAGGTCACACAGAGTTGCTACCCACTGGGCCATTTTCAGGCTATATTCAAGTCCCATCCAACCACAGGGTTTGTGCATAGGTACTCTTCAACTTCTAGAGAATACTTCCTCTATCGAGTACAGGTGGCCTGCCAGGTCACATAGATCCTGTTCCCAATAACCTTGAAATTCATAGGTACTCCTCCCCATCGTGTACCGTGGTTTTGTCGGGTCACACAGAGCCACCCTCCCCCACCGTGGCCAGCTGAGATACTCCAGCCTAATCATGTTCCATGACTGTTCCCAATAGTGGCCTATTGAATTAATCCTCCCCATAATGTATTGTGGCTGTCATGTCACTCCAAGTCAAAAATGTCAGTAGTCATCAGGTCTCAGCCAGTCATAGTGTTTCGTACGTCATGTTCTTGGGAGAACCACTCCCCAAGCCATCAGTCATTTCATAACTAGCATGCAGTCACAAAACAAGTAACCCTATGACCAGTCATTTCATAATGGTTCCAACACAACAGACGACGCGTCAATCGAACGACCATTTTGTGAGTTATTGGCATTTCAGTGTCGAGGACCCAGTTGAATTTGGGTGCAATCAAATACCTCCATACACAGAGTTTATCTAAAATTCAAATGGAGTATGTAAAAAGCACCTTCTCTCTCCAAGGATCCCAATGCAATAGATGGTTTGTCAAACAGACATATAGTTCTCTAGATAAGGCCCTTTTAGTGATACAAGGTGGTATTGGGTCTGGGTCCTGTCCACCTAAGTTAGACCACCCTGACCCGGTTCGGCATGGACCACCCCAGGTCGACTCAGATAGATGCGGCCCGAATTGGTTCTGATCCGAATCTGGTCAACCAGGCCTACTGGGCCCGGCCCGACCCTGCTGGGATGCAGGTTAGGCTGCTAGGCCACGGGTCAGCCCACTGAGTGTCGGGTTGATCCGCTGGACCGACTCGTTGGTGCCACCCGCCAGGTGGCACGAGCTGTCATCGATACCTGAACACAACACGTCTGGGTAGGGCTAATGTGGCATGAATCCCCGTCCATGAGTCAACCCATGTGGGTTGACCCCAATGCGATGCCACGTGGTGCTGCATGTTCTCCGTGTTGTGGCATTACCGGAGGGCTCCCTACTGGAGTGCACCCCATCCCCTGGTCGTCAGTTGATTCAGCATCCCGTTACCCCACCACGATAAATACGGGTAGTGGCCCAACTACCGCGTTGTCGTGCCGCTGGGGGCATGCCACACCTCTGCTCCTCCGGCTGTGTCGTAGCCCTTCAGTGTATCAGACGACCTCTCCTATGGTCGATGCGTCTTATGTGTCGTGACCCTCTTTGGTTCATCGGCGGCGCGCCACATATCCCCCGTGGCTGGAGGGTTCTGGCCGCTCTGACGACCCCCATGGCTTCGGGCCGCATCATCCTCTTGTGGCATTCATTGGTGCGCTATCAACCATGTATATGGTCAGTGTCGTCTCGCTGTCAGTCTTCCATGGAGGCATAAGGTAGTAATAAATATCGATTAGAATTCCAGATGGGTTTGTTAGGCCCACACCCACCGCGTTAGCTCCTAACCCTAGGGGGGTTGAGGTTTTAATTACAATTTAATTAATCAAAAACATAAACCACAAAAGCTTCCCCACAATAACCTAATGCAAAGATAATGAATCTCAGGTCAAACCATTAGTCGATTGACCCCCGATATTCGTGTAATTTCAAGGATAAGGAAGAGGGAATCAACGAAAAAACAACAAAATAACCCCTACATCGAACCGTCGTGGAAATGAACTCACTTGATGGTGGGTTGGAATTCTTCTTTCCCGCAACCATTTCCTAGTTACACCACTCATATGCCACCTTCTAGTTCATGGATCAGTGTCATCTCTCACCACTCGCTGGGTTGGTTCCATCATCTAAGGGTTCATCATCGTGGTGCTCCTTTAGCAATTTGTTTCTTGGCGATGTTATGCCGGTACCGCCCCCCCAAGATCCATATATATAAGAGAGGGGGATGGGTAGGAAATGATGTGGGAAACTAATGGAGGATCATAAATTAGGAACCTTCTTAATTCCCCAATGAAGTCGTTACATAGGGTTTCCATGTCAAGCCATTTATTGGCTTGACACATCAGTGGCCCCACACACATCATTTCCATTGGAGGATATGAATTAAAATATTATAAAAAAATTTATTTTATTTCAATTTTTCAAAATTTCACTAAACATAATATTTTCATAAATCCTAATACTGTCAATGTAAATCCTCTCTTAATAGAATACCGGTGGCATAGATTCAACGATGCCCTCATATTTTCAATCTGAGCAATGGTTCAAAAATTATAAAATTCTGCTGGCATGTTTTCTGAACGTACCCGACAAAAGTTCATAAAATTATTAACAATATCCCCCGACCTGCACCGATCGAGTTCATGCTCATCCTAAGGGAAAAATTCCCCAATGACCACAACATTACTCTTGGATTTTTAATCCAGGTTACCATTTAGAAGTTATTGATATTACATGAAAAATTATTTTCACTTAATAATTTTACTTACAACCAAAAACTGGCATTCACTAGTGGCTCGCGCCTGCGAATGTTAGTATATGACTAAAGAAATATTACCCTAACGAGTTTATTGGTGGTCTAAAATTTTTAATCCGAGTTACCATTTGTGAGTTATAATAATTTGAAAAATAAAATCGTTTTATTTAATTATTTTATTTACAGTTATGCCATTTTCAGGTTTTCTCATAGGAGGCATGTGCTAACTGAACTTATGTCATGACTATGGTGAACATGCCATCCTAAACACAATGGTTTCCTAGGATTTATGATCTGAGTAACCATTTATGAGTTATTCCACTATTTTAGGAAAACTTCTTATTCACGCTAATTAATGCTTAACAAAACGTCAAGGGATTATTTCGAGCACTCCGGGCCTCAAAATTGAGCATAGTCAGATTTCATGGTCTTGAAATAATATCATATTATTAAAAAAAATTATAAAGAATTTCAAGGACATTACATTCTTTGCAACAAACAGATTTATGTACCAGAAAGACACAATATAGACTATTGAAACAAATGGGGGTACTGAGCATGGATCTGAGCTTCCCACTCCCTTGTGCACTTATAAAGGTTCCCATGATACCAGAAAACACTCACTAGAGGTATCAACCACCCACGAAGGACTTGATCTTGTCAATCTTCAATATCTACTGGAACCTCTATAGACGTCACCCAATCATCTATGTCAGGCTTGCCATGGTCGATGACGTGAGATGGGTCATGCACCTATCTCCTCAGCTGGTATACGTGGAAGATGTCACACACCTTCTCCAACTAGGGAAAAGTTCCAAGTGGTATGAAATGCCGCCTATCCTCTGAAGTATCAGAAAATTACTGATAAACCATGGTGATAACTTTCTACCTAGGCCATGTCTCTATAGTCCCCATTGAGGAGAGAGTCACAAGGATACGTGGTCCCCTTCCTAGAACTCCATAGCCTCCACCTCCAGTCATCATAGGACTTCGGTATGCTCAGAGAAGACCTCATCCACCCCTGGACGATCTTCACCTTCCTTGTAGTAGATTTTACGAACTCTGGACCATAAGTGCTGACTAATCATGGACTATCCAGCATAGAGGTGATATGCATGGTCGACCGTACAAGTCCTTGAATGGTCACAAACAATGGTTGAGTGATAATTGGCGTTGTATGAAAACTCCACCAATGGCATGTGATCCTCCCAACTACGGCCAAAATCTAGGACACATGCACAAAGCATGCCCTCTAGTGTATAGATGGTCTACTCAGTCTGACCATCCATATGAGGATGAAAGGTGGTGCTCAAATGTAGCTGGGTCCCAAAAGCCTCCTGAAATATCTTCCACAAATGAGATGTGAAATTTTTCTCATGGAAAGAGACAAACATGGATGGAATCCCATTAGTCGCACAATTTCTTATATGTAGAGGCATCCCAAGCCCTCTATGGGTCCCTTCTTTCAGAAGGGCATAATGTGGGACGACATTGTGAGTCGGTCAATGATCACCCAAATGGAATCATGTCCCCTGGACATATGTGGAAGCCCTGTCACATAGTCCATGGAGATCCCATCCCACATAAATTCTGGCACCTCTAGTGGATGTGCTAAGCCTATTGAAAACTGATACTCATCCTTCACTTGCTGACTAGTGAGGCACCGCAAACCAAACTCATCCACTGCCATCCCAGGGCACCAGTGCTGACGTCAGAGGTCTTGGTACATCTTTTCCACACCAGGATATACTGCTAGAGTGGACATATTGAACCAACTAAAAACCTCCTCCTATAGCACCACCATTACCATGGTACGTCCTCAGAGGAGGATGACGTGCTCCCCACCTTCAGAAAATCCTTCAGGAGACCGTCCTGAGGATATCTTAGCACGTAGGGCCTCATAGTCAATGTCCACAAAATACCTCTCCCTGAATCGCTGAATGAGTGGGGGAGTGACTGCCATAGACTAGAGTTAAGCCGATACATCTTTATCCACGAAGGATATCTGTAGTGCGACTAGCTTCTCTAATGCCTTACTCATCAGAAGTAGACCAGACCTCTTCCTTAATGTGTCTTCTACCATAGTCCCCTTCCCAGGAATATATACTATCTCAATTTCATAGTCTGGGAGGAACTCTAGGCATCGTCCTTGTCTCAAGATCAATTCCTTCTCTGAGAAGATATACATGAGACTCTTGTTACGAGAGTGAATAGTAATCTTTTCACCCGTCAAGTAATGGCGCCACATTATCAGGGTGAAGACCGCTGCTGCTAACTCTAGTTCATGGGTAGCATTGTTCTACTCGTTAGTTTCTATCCTGGATCTTGAAAATTCTACACACACTTCTTCATACATAATAAGGCCTCACCCTTCTCTGTCAAAGCTTCTAAGGGGGCCCCTACACTGGAAATTCTGGTTCACAACTCTGACAGTACCCGTCCAATGCCGAAGTCCATCTCCCATCGGGGAAGTAATCCTGGAAACATATTTTCAAATGATGTCCACACACCCTTCCTCTCTTGTTGGGAAATGAAATCTCCACAATCATGCTGCCACAAAGGTAAGGTTGGCTAACTCAAGAGTGATCGGTTTCCCCCTCCTATGCCTGAGCCAATCATGTGCTACCTGGGTTTCCTTTTTCGCTGACCATGGAAAACCACATTTTAACGTTATAGATAAACCACCTATTTTTGCCTAATATAGTCAATCTGAGTATGAAATGTGGATGTCTTGTCATACCGAAAAATAACATCGTAAGGCCTCGACGCACTCACCAGGAGTTTCCAACCGAAACTCTGGCCTCAAGGGTCAGATCACGATGTCTTAATAAGTGTGATTATCAAGTCTCCTACCAAATGTTTCTCTATATGTGAGGGTTATTTCAAATGTTTAACAGGAAAATCTAGGTCTTGAAAAATATTCATCGAAATAAGGAATGATTGGTACCTATATCAATTAATAAAGAAGTTAACAATATACATAGAATGTACCTCAAATCAATCCTGGAACCATTTTCCTACTTTCCTACAACTAACATTCACTGGTTTTATCAACTAATCCAAAGAACATTCAACCATATAGTTTCTCCCTAGCACCCTAACATAGGTAATAATGGATAGAGGAATAGTTTTTTCTTGGATGACCTTAAACACACCTCGCTCAGATGTCCGAGCCCCAAAGAACTGACTATATCGTATTCATCGAGTACCAGGAATGACGGGTATGCCTCGATGAATACTCCGCTACCCACATGTCATCCTTCTGAAGCTGTAGATGCCCTTGGAAACTCTCAGCCACCCCTTGAAGGTAGTCTATATCCACCTGTGAGTTGAGCTCTCCTCAGAACCTAAGGGGTATCTGATGTTGAAACACATATAATGCACCTAGCCTACATGTATCCTGTACCGGTACTGTCGGTTGTAACTACTGACTAAAGAGAAGTTATAGAGGTGGCACACTACCCGAAGGTACCATCTCGGCAATAATCTAAGTACCAAAGAATCATTACCGTCCAGAAAATCCTCATGGTCACATGCTTGAAATGACTAGAAAATATGATCATCATCTGCTCTGCCAATGTCTTAACTAGGTGGAAAACTATAGCCATAGCCTCCAGCCAGTCCGCAGTCACCTGTGGGACCGTCTCTCCTCGGGACATCAGAGGCCTCTACTGTTGATACTCATGCAACTCGCCCAGCCAGCATGCACCCTCTACTGGTGGTGGTGGGGGAAATAACTTTCTAATTGGTAGTGGTGCTGCTAGTACACCACCCAAAGGTGCTAACGCCATAAGAGGGACATGTACCGAGGCCTCATTCCTCGGTGGGCCATCATCGTGTTCCTTATAAGTAATCCGAGATGGCCGTATACGCGACAAAATCCTTATAATGAACAGGTGCTCCACTATCACTAAGTTATACCTGGTGATATGACTCCAAATAAATCAAAATAAAAACCATTCAAAAACACTGACAATGTGGGATTTTATGCACTGAATCGGAAATTAGAATTCTGGGTCCTGGGGAAACGATACATCAGCCGCCGCACGAACACTGGATTATCCAAACAAAAAACCACACTCATGACACATAACACTATTGCCACACATAAAAGATCCAAGTAATAGTTCTTCAATAGAACCAAAATCATTTGATACCACAATATCATGACCCATACCCTAGGGGACATGCTATGATAATCCCAAGCCCACCTTCCATAGGTCATGGGCTAGAGACTACCACCAAAAGGAATATCCCCAAAATTGAAAGGAATTGCCTTTAAACATGAACAAAATCACAGAGTAGAATGCAACAAGAAGAAACCACATAGAATAGAATGCAACAAAAGAAAATTTATTATAAAATGTTGTACCAAAAGAGTGTTGAATGTAATGGGGCCATATTACAAGCCCAACTATAAAAAGTACATGTACAACTGAAATGTGAAAGGATACTCCTTGATCGTCCACCATGGATCCTACCTGAAGGGTAGGTATAGCTCACGATTAGTAGTCCCTGTTTCATATCACACCAAAAATTTCCAACTCCAACCACCATCCAACCATATCTCCCTCAGCCTCGATCAATGTTGTACGTTGTCTACACCAGACTCCACAATGTGTGACCGATGCTCATACAGGGGTGAGTATAATGATACCCAGTAGGGACTATGATACCCTCATATGTCTCCTAGAGTTCTACAATGAAAAAACCACAAATCATGAAGAATATGTAAACAACACAAGTCAGATCACAGTAGGTATCACATTATGTCAAGGGTAGAAGTGTTATGGCATCACTAAACTCCTCGGTTTCTAGATAACTCCTCCTCTATCGAGTACAGTGGGCATGACGGGTCAAACAGATCCACTTCCCACTAACCTATGACTATTTTGGTACTCATCCATGATGGGTACCAAGGGCATGTCTGGTCACAAAGAGGAGCTTCCCACCATGGGCATGGTGGGTCACACATAGTCGCTTCCCTCTCGGGTATTGTATAGCAGTCTTCATGTCTCAGCCAACCCCAGGGTTTGTGCATAGTTTGCTTGGGAGAACCACTTCTTAATCAACATGTAGCATCCTGATATCCATGGAAGTATCCACAAGGTATATTATAGGGTAGTAACTATAGAATCGTCATTCACAAACCTAGAACACTTAAACTACTAGAGAACCTCTCTAATATCGAGTCCAGAGGGTTTTCTGGGTCACAAAGAGATGCTTCCCACTAACACTAAACTACTGATGTACTCCTACCCATTGAGTTCCATTGGTCTTCCAGGTCACACAGAGCCACCCTACCCCACCATGGCCTACTGAGGTACTCTTCCCCAACGTGTACCATGGCTGTCGAGTCACTCCGAGTAGACAAAGTCAGCAGTCTTAAAGTATTAGCCAGTTATGGGGTTCCGTACGTCGTGCCCTTGGGAGAACCAATCCCCAATCAATAAATCATATTTTAACCAACACACAGTCTCACAAGAAGTAACCCTATGATCTGTCATGTCATAATGGTTTGAATTCAATAAGCAACATATCAATCAGATGCCTCGTCTGTGCGTTATTAGAATTTCTGTACCGAAGGACCAGTTGGATTCGGGTGCGATCCATCTCAGCAGTAATCCAAGTTTCTCCAAAACATGCGTTGAGTTATTCAAAAGGAACATCTCCCTCCAAGGATCCCAATTCTACAAACGGATCATAAAAAGGATGTCAGGGTATCAAGATAAGACCTATTTAGTGTCCCTGGGTGGTATTGGGTCTGGGTCTGTTCCACCTCAGTCGGACCAGTCCCACCCGGTTCAGCATGGGATGACCCGGGTTGACCCGGCCTAACTCAGGTCCGACCCGAATCGGGTCTAACTAACCTGATAGACACGACCCTATCCAGTTGGGCCACGGGTTCTCCCACTGAGTGGAGGTGCCACCCGCCTAGCGGCGGATCCGGGTAGGGCTGACGTGGCGCGAAGCCACATCTGTGGGTGAACCTGTAGGGGTTGACCCCAACAAGGAACAATGTGGCACCGTGGGTTCGTTGTGAAGCACCCTACAGGACGTGGCTTTTATGGTCGGTGCACCATTGGTGAGAAGCCTCTCTAGCGGTTTTCGGTTGATCCAGTGTCCCCTGCTCCCACCGCGGCCAATGCGGGTCGTGGCTAACACGGGTCGCGACCTTGCTACAACATGGGCACGCCGTAGGGGTCGCACCCCACCTCCACTCTTTTGGATTCGTTTCAGCAATCCGACGTGAATACCAACATTTCCTTTGGTCACTAAGGAGGATGAGCCAAAATCCTCATTATTCATCGGTAGCACGCAGTGCCTCCCCCACGGCAGGCTGGTGCGGGCCTCTTGGACAACCACCACAGCTTTTTTTCACGGCCTCCTCTTGCTACGTTTGCTAATAGGCTATCCATTACATAGTTGGTTGGTTTCGTCGCTATGTCAGTCATCCGTAGAGCCACAAGGATGTAACAAATACAACGTAGGGTTCGAGTCAGGTTCGTTAGACCCGCGCCCTCCATGTTAGCTCGTAACACATGGGGAGTTAAGGTTTTAATATTAATTGAGTTTATAAAAAAGATAAATTCCACAATGTTCCATGAAATAACCTCAGACAAAGACGAATGAATCATGGGTCAACCCATTTGTTGGTTGACACACATTATTCGTGTAATTTCAAGGATGGGGAAGAGAGAATAAAAAAATCATAAAGAAATAACCCCTAGCACGAACCATTCGAGAAACAGCCGAACATGAAGTTTTGTTGGCATCCATTATTCCAACAACCGGTTCCCTATGACGCCACACATATGTCACCTTTCGGTTCATGGTTTGGTGTCATCTTTCACCACCCACTTGGTTGACTCCTTTTTCTAAGGGTTTAGTGTCACGATGCTCCTTCCAAAACTCATTTCTTGGCAACGTTGTTTCGGTACCTCCCCCCAGGATCCATATATATAGTTGAGGGGGAGGGTAAGTAACAACATGGTGAATTAATGGGTGATAATAAATTAGGATCCTTCTTAATTCCACAATGATGTAGTTAATTTGGGTTGGATGGTCATTCCATTTATTGGTTTGACACACTGCTAGCCCCACAAACCTCTTGTCTGTTGGAGGATACGAACGAATATAAAATAATATATTTAATTTAATTTAATTTTGTTTAAATGTCAAAAAATATAACTTTTTCTCCATACCTACTATGGTCAAATTAAATACTCCCTTAAGCGATTCTTAGTGATGCGGAATCAATGGTGCCCTCATATTTTTAATATGAGCAATGGTTCAAAAGATAGAAAATGCAACTTTGGTGTTTACTGAACATACCTAAAAAAAAGTTCATAAAATTATTGACAGTCACCCTCAACCTGTGGCTTTTGAGGTTATAATCTGCCTAATGGAAAAAAGCCACATCGAACCCAATGATACTCTGAGATTTATAATCCAAGTTAACGTTTATAATTTATGGATTTTACAATAAAATAATTGTCATTTAATTATTTACTTTCATCAAAAAATAACATTCACTAGTGGATCATCCCAGCCAATGTTAGTATCTTTCTAAAGAATGAATACCCTCAAAAGTTCAGCTATGGTCTCATATTTTTAATCCAAGTTTATATTTCAATGTTATAAGTATTTCAAATATAGAATATTTTTATTTAATTATTTTATTTATAGTTATTACATTTTCGATTTTTCTCATAGGAGGCCTGCGCCGACTAATGTTAAGTCATTCCATTGGTAAATCTGACATCCAAAACGCAATGATGACCTCGTATTTCAGATCCAAGCCATGGTATAAGAGTTATTTCAAAATTTTAGGAAAACTTATTACAAGGGATAATTAAAGCTTAACAATACACTGACAGATCTTGTCAGGCACTCCAAGCTTTAGAATCACGTGACGACAGATTTCACATTCTCGAAATAATTCCATATAATTTAAAAAAATATACAGAATTTCTAGGACATTACACTTGGGACCTAAGAATAATCTAAAATTTAAATTCCTTTGGATTTCTAGGTAATGTAGATGTTCTATAGGGATTTAAAACCAATAGTTAATCATTTAAATTAAGTCTCCCTCTTGGTTAAATGTGTCTTCCCAAATTCTAATGCTTCTATATTATCTATTTGGGTTATTAATTAGACAGGTGTATTGATCAAAAACATTTGTGTACAGGGTAAAATCCTTACTCTTAATATTTCTACCATGATTTTTCTAATACTTCTTTCCTGGAGAGATCTTCCACTATCTGCATATCAATCATCCCTCCACATACATTAACCTAATGAATAATTATAATATATAATAACTATAAATGGAATAAAATAAGATAAAATTTTCCAAAATAAACAATCTATGATTGATTAAATAAAAATTTCTCACTCTATATATATACCTATAAATAAAGAAATATATAAAATGTTCAGATAAGTGGGATTTATTTTTTGAAGAGAATGGGTATGTGAATTCATTGTCACTATGATGGTCCACTTGATTTCATGCGCACTATGATAATGTTAACTTCCTCTAAGATATATATCCATTTGGTGAACTGTAGAACAATTCCTCCTCTATACATTTCCTTCTAAATTATATAACAATTATATAGTGTTAGCCTCTTCTTGTTCTTCCCCATAATTCTAATTTCCAACGTACAATGTGGAATCTATACATGGAATAATGGAGGACTGGATGACTACTTCGTTGGATGTTTTATTCTTTCTACTTTACATATTTGTTTTATCTCTAACACACATTATCTCTAAATAACGACTCTCTTAGATATGTGAACACAAGAATTTCACACTTCTGTATTTACCAATTTGTTTTGTTAGTTTAGTATTTGGATTCCTAAATTCCACTCAAAGTGTGCATGTTATCCACTTGAATATGAAATTTAATTTATGTCACCTTCCTCATATCATCCATATAATAAATTTTCTATTCATGAAATTGTGAATTTACAATGAAATATTTTATCATTGTAGATGAAAATGAGAAATATATATTTTTAGGAATTTATAATACCTTTAGTGGAATAATTAACAACAAAATTTGATTCTATGTAGGTGTCTATATCATAATGTATAGTTTAGTAATCTAATAGTGTGACATTGAGAATAGAAATAGTTTTCGGAAATAAAGAAAAATTATACACTAAATAGATTTTTGGTTTATTTAATATGTTATGATGGAACCAATGATGCTTTCTTAAATATCATGTCAACAATTTAAAAAATATGGATTATCGTAATGCTCTTTATAGAGACGTGATAACAAAGAGGGCCCTTTTTGTTAAGGATGTGTAGGAATTCTTATTTATTTCTTCGGTATCTTCACAGTTATAGATTTTTTTTCAATCACATGCCTAATTTTTTTACATGATTATGTTGTGATAATTCCCAAAAGATTTATTCATAGTCACATGAGAGGTGTGGTGAATAATATATGGATTATATTTTACATAATTCAAATTATTCTTATAATATTTTTACCAATATTACCTTTGAACCATTATCATTAGTTAAAAAAATAATGTATATATATGTCTCTATATAATCATATATATGAATTGTGAAATTTAATATATATCAAATTCAAATAAAAAATGTTTTTTAAGTATCTACTCGCTAGGTAACCTATTCCGGACAATGATTGGCATGTTATAATAATTTATATTCTATAATTTTCTCGCCATCATTTAACAATAATTATGGGTGGCTATATTCTTATAAACTAACACTATATTATAATGTTATGTGTTCATGATTTTACATGACTAAAATAATTCCAATCTCATGCCTTATTTTTATTCCATCCTTTTAGTTCACCACATGTCCTACTATCTAATGATGGTATCAAATTTATTCAAGGTTATGAATATATCCCATAATATGATAATATAATTAATAACATAATTTCTAAAACATCTATTATATATTACGAAATATTACCATGAAAAATAGTTTCATCTAGATGGCCTTGTTTTTATATCCTCAACCAAATATATTAACTAGCTTCCTTAACTCATTGTTTAATTATCATGAATAAAACTAGATGATCAAAAATGTGTTATTCACATAAAAATTCCAATAAAATAATCTTAATTGGTAATAAAAAATTCAAAATGTATTATCTTAGTAACATATTTTAACATCCAAATATTTTAAAAAGAAACATTATGTTCGATATCTTATATGATAAGACACTTGAAGATCATAAAAATAATTAAATATTGTCACATAGCATGAGAGTTATCAAACAGTTGTTACAATAGAGGGTATGAACATGAGTAACCAAATTATGAATATATTATTTAGGATTTTAAATATAATTAATTCAATGGTGACCAATTAATATTAATAAATATAATACCCTTTTATGAATAAATGGAATCTTTTTCAAATAAAATATATAAATATATAAAAAAAATTATATATATAAATAAAAAAATTATTATTTTATGACTCTATTAATTAAAATTAAAATATATTGTATATAATTTATTAAATTCATTATATGTGTTTTTTGTTGAATATATAAGAACGAACCCAATTATACTCATAAAAGATATATTTTTGTAAAAATGATGGTATTACTGCCTTTTCATTGTGTATTTTTTCTAAATCTAGATTATTACACTTTTATAAAATACATTTGAAAAATAAACCTATTATTTGAAATTAGAATATAAATATTTCATTTGGTAGTAATTTTTGGTATTTTTCAAATATTTTAAATATTTTTTAAATACTGGAAAATACAGATTTGTAATTAAAAATATGTTTTTCTATTTAATAACTAATACAATTATATTATATAAATTATTGATTTCAAAAAATAATTTCATTATTTTATATTAATTAATCCAATTTAGATCATTGGAAACAAATTCACATTGAAATTGGAAATATAAACATTGTGATCTTTTGAAATCATTTACAATAAAAAACACTTTGTATCATCCGGTCTATAGAATTAATATATAAAACCTATATGTTTTGAATTTTGAAAATTTTATTCCATATTTGGAATCGTAATTTCTATTTTTTGTAAATTGGTAAATTTTTTTATTCAATATTAATAAATACTTTTTTAATTTTTTATTACCACAACTAAACATAAATTAGGTCATTAATAGGTAAAAATAATATTATGAATACTAAAAAATCACCTAAAAACTATTCAAACTTTCATTGTATATTTATTTTTTAAAAAGACATCATTAGTCCTATTTTATGACTTTTTTGGATCCATATGGATGACTATAATCCCGTTATATTATTTTATATTAAAAAAAGTATGATTTCATACTTGTCTTCAAATAACTATAAAATTTTTAATACATGATTATTTAGAAGAAATATCAACTATAAATAGCATTGAGAAATAAAAATTTTTATATTCAAAATGTAAATTTATTATTAATTTGTATTAGTGAAATATTTACTTTAAATAATTACACTATGATGTTTTAGTAGTTCTTTAATTAATGGAATTATATAATAAATGACATTAAAAATATTAAATTATATATAATTTTAATAATAAATTTCACACATGAATTTAAAATAACAATTCAACAACATATTGATACTATATATTAAATGGTAAAAATTTATTTTTCATAGTTTTATATTTTTATAACGTCAATTTAAAATAGCATCCAATGTTTCATTAATGATATTTTAAAATAAATAATATTTTATTAAATGATATAAATATCTTAAAAAGATAAAATTAATCCAATTTATTATAATACATTTAATAATTAAATAAATAATCCATATATGTTTGTTTTATATTTTATAGTAAATATATTAACTCATAGATAGTCAAAACACAAGTTATCATTGTATGAGTTGAAGACATTAAATAAGGGTTAAAGATAAAATGTTATGATAACAAAAAATTGAAAACATATCTAATTTTCATTGGATAAATTTAACATAGTAAATAATCATAATAAATTCTAAATAAAACATTTTTGATCCAATTGGGATTTAAAATTTATTTATAATAATTCAATATATTGAAAAATTCAAAGAGTTCCCATCCCTTCTCATATAAAATGGAACCTCTTCTATACTATGACACAAGCTTAATAAACTATATGGCTTTGAAATAACTACCCAATAAATTTTCTACAACCCCTATCTAGGGTATGTATTTCTTATTTTAGTCTCGAATCCATCCTCATTGGTCTTAATGTGTTAAGGAATGATGGATTTTAAAATTAGACATGTTGTTTTTTTGTTGTTTTTGTTATATTTTTTCTTCTACTTCCTTATATTATTATTAAACCATGTTAAAATAATAAATATAATATCCCAAATTTACATATAAGTTATTTTAAATTTTTAATGACTTATATCAATCTACACTTCCAAAAAATGTGAAAATAATTAACCATTTTTTGTGTCTGGTGGAGTACCACAATGAGAACTGACATATTTTGTTTTCCATCACTATTTATCGTAACTAGTTGTAATAATGGAATTTATGTTTATATATTATATTAATGAAATATTTATCAATATTAAATGATAATATATCATTTATATTATTACATTTCCATGAACACAAAAATGACAACAACATTCATGTTTACGTGTATGTTATCACCTTCAAGATGTGATATGATTCATTTTTAACCACCACATCACATTAATGATATAAATATGTATATTTAATTAGTTCTATGATATTAATGATATTATTATAACTGATTAAATATAATATAATACTTACCTTTTTCCCTTATTGATCATTGATATATGGAAATCTTATTCCAGCATACGTATGACCTATCATCTCATGATCGTAACATTGGGTCAATTTTCATAACCATCATCCAAGATTGTTTTTAAAAAAATAACTGATATCAAAATATGATGACTATTTCATAAATATTTTTATGTAGATAAATTAAATATTAAAACATTTAATCTAGATATCCTACCATTTTTATTTTTGTCTCAAGTACCTAGTATCGTCAAAACACCAGGAGTGATCATAAATCATTATTTAATTGTCATTCGATAATAATAATTGTATTAATTGAAATTTTAAAAAATAAATGGGATATCAATAAATTAAATAATTAACATTGTATTATAAGTCATGATTTTAGAGGACCTATTTGAAAAATTAGACTACTACTAGAATAATTCAACTCAATATACTTTCATTTAAGTCATATTTGGTTGTTATACACCCACATTATTTTATTTTCTATATAGATAGCCACACTGAATTATCATATAATTAAAAAAATTATTATCATGTTATTTAATTTTGTGATATATTTTATTCTTTCACAGGACTTTTGATTTAAATTTTCAAATTGTAAAGGGACACTTTGAATTTTATAATATTTAATTTCAAAATATTTTGTTCTTTGTAAATATTTTTTATATTAATTTTTAAAATTCATTTATATAGATACAATATGATTATAAAATAAATTATATGTCTATTTTTAATTTCATTAAAAAAATCAAAATGAATTCTATTACATTTTCTATGGAGAACATTTCGATAAATGAAAAAATGAAATTTTTATTTTAACATACACAAAAACAATTACATTTCAAATTATTTGACTGTTAGTTAATTTATATCATAAATTAAAAGAATACATATTTTATTAAATGATAAACTCACTTCCCTAATTTATTGAATTTTTTGTATTGAAATTGGGTACTTTTAAGGGTATTTTATATGAATTGTTTTCATATATATTTAGAATTGTTTTTCAATGTGCTTTACAATAAAGTTGTTTTATTAATGATATGTAGTAGGAAGGTTCCGACATAGCCCTTTTATTGCAAAACAAATATAGTACAAAAAAGAAATGAATGGGGTCATAAAAGAATATTCCCCCATACCAAGAGATTCCAAAGTAGATAAAATATCATAATCAAAAAAATAAGAATCATAATAATCACCATTCCATTTAGAATCCGATTCTAAGGGACCATGAGACCCTGTAACCAGTGATGGTTTTAGATAGTAATATTCTTTCCTACGTCTCACCTTTTTGGGAGGAACAAGTTGAAAACTATCAACATCCACAACATGATTTTTCACTTTGGACAGTACCTGACTATAAGATTATTAATTAATAAATCATCATGGATATCGTCTCAACTTCCATGGATGCCTTGGGTATCCCTAAATTTATTAATTTCGTCTCGATTACGCGGATGATTCCCTCCAACAATCTAATGATGTTTCCCCTCTTCAAAAGTAACACCTCGTATAAGGACATACTTATCTGTTTGATCCCTACTATTTCCCCCGACACATGATTCTCTAGTGGAAATCCCTTATTCGAATGTGATGAATCAACTATAGCATGTATATCTCCTTTGATAAAAGCCGGTTGTCTATCACCAAGCAGTTCCACATTCTTTTGTTTTATCTTCTCTTTCTTCCAACAAGAGGCTTCACGATTCCCTTTTAATGTACAAAAATAGAAAACCACATTCCTATGATATTTATTTTTCGCATGAAAAATAATCTTACACTCCGAAAAAAATTGAGGAAGTCATTCATATTCCACTTTAAATGAAATTTCATCATCAAGTACTGACAAAACAATATTATGGATCATGAAAGAGATCATGTCAACCTACACCATTATCCTAGCATAATGACCAAATTTGGAAGTCTCAATTTTCTTATCCATTTTGATGTGAATTCTCACATTAGATGAAATATCAAATAAAATTTTAGGATGACATAAAATTCCATTAAGGCCAATTATTTTGACCCAGACTTGAGATCTTGTATTTTAAATGTTAATGGCATTAAAATTAAAATCACACTATTCAAAACATTTCATACTTGGATTCAAGGTGATTGATCATAAACCCCACACTCTTTGCTTTAGATCCTATTATGGGACAATAATGTTAAAAAATCCCTGACCAAGGAGAATGCATCGTCTACCAGAAATGCCCCAAACATAATTCATATTCCAAACTAAATCATCAACTTTCCCAGACATTCTTCCAAACAGAAGAAAAATCCTAACAATTATGTAGTGTCCTCAAATGTTTAATATGTTAAGAATATCATCTCAGATAATAGTCACATGAGCAGTATATAATTTTTAGTTCATTCACTCTAGAAAAGCATCCTGTATATATACAAAACACCATAAGTTCAGAGTGTCTGATTAAGATTTAATAGTCCTCTATTTCCAAATTCTTCAACCCCTGAAGTAAATCAAATGGTTGTATCACCTCTACTCCTAATTTACCTAAAGCAGCAATGATCAGATCTAAATTCTCTACATCCATAGTGGGTGTTCCATTTATTCCAAAAATTAACACTTCCCACTACAGAAGTATTCATTGTCGATGCATCCACCACCTTTCTGGAGCCTATTGTGCTAGGAACAACTGTTGTATTAGAACTAGTCGAACCATCCCCCACCACTATAAATAGACAATCCACATTGACCGCATCAGTCCCCATACATATAGAATGCTTCACACCAACCACATTGTTCATCGTCGCTCCGCAATAAAAAAAAGATCTTATCCCATCAACCAAAATTATTGACACATCTGTGCTTGTGCCGACAGCATCGCTCACCACAATCATTACAATGCCAGTCACCTCCATAGATATAAACTGGTAGCTATCGAATCAAATACATGGGAAGAGAACATCTGCCACTGGAATATCAGATGCCATTCGAACCACTAATCTTTTGCAATGTTAGGAGTGAGAATTCCCAAACCACCATCAACTCTTTTACTAAAGAAATGGTACATGAAAATTACAAGAAACTAGAGTACCCGATATAAATTATACATGGTCTCACCAATATAGAACTAGGTAAGTTAGTTAAGGCATAACGTGGGGTGGGTTAGATAGTGAAGGGGGATTCCATTTACAACTTGACATGAAGTGGCATAGATATCACCGAGTAAGCCCATTATAGCTTCATGTGGGGTGGTCTAGATATCATCGAGTTGGATTATAATTTATTAATTGAAGGTCATTTATATTATTTTTACAATTCAATGGGTTTTAAAGGTTTTTTAAAGGACTTTTTTATGTGATACTTTACGTAACCGAAAAGAGTGTTAATTACTCTCTATGGTATTTAATAAATTTATTGGAGAAAATGTGATTTTGTTTTTCATATGATATTTCTTTATATCATATCCTTAATAAAAACTGAAATAATGGAATAAATTATAATGGTTTTTATTCTTTTACTGAACTAGTGGTTTCCATTATTTTGTATCCCTTATTTAAGTTATTTTTGATCCCATGTTTTTGAAATGTCATTCATATTATTTATGTGGAAATTTCGAAAGGAACAATTTCAAAGGGATATTTGTGAATATTTTTCATAAAGGAAAATCCAATTTAATTAATGGATGTTAAATATTGTTAAAATACACATATTTAGTATAAGTTTCAACTATTAATGTATGTGTTTACTTTTTATGATTTTTTCCTAATTCGTCAAAAACCTAAAGAGAAATGTTCTTATAAATGGAATTTTAGATCAAAAAAATTATGATATGTTCTGTTTATGGATAGTTCCTTATAATTTGTGTCAAATAATGTTTTAGAAAATTAAGGATGTTCAAATGTTTTGTTTAGAGTTATGGATAACATAATGGTTTTATAATTTGATGGTTGATCATATGTTGACTTTCTTAAAATCCCCTTTTATAATTAATGTTATAAAATCATATGGTGACTAAAAATATATTTGGAGATATTCATTATTTAGGTAAATGTGGGAAAAATACATTTTTAGATGAAAAATAAATGGTATGAGATAACATTTGAGGTTAAAACATATTAGGTTTTTTTATGGATGTAAACATATTTTTGGTAGTTTCTTATGATTAATATTGTTTTAGGAACATGAAAACCCACAAAGGTTGCGACAATTCCTCATGTTTGGAAAGGCCGAGATAATTGAACCTATAACTAAAGGGTGGAAAGGGTGCATCTAATAATATTTGATGATGTGAATTCATAGTTACTTTTACTTTTTAATTTTAATTAAATGATCTGTTGGATAATGAATATGATGATTATTAGATCAATTGTTTTATCAAATTGGTAATTTAGGGAATAGAAATTGAATTTTTGACTAAATGTTTGATGTTATTTTGGAAGATTTTTACTATTTTGGGAATCCTATATAATTAATCTAAATATACTAATATATGTTTTTATTTTAGTCATAAATTGTGAATAATATTTTGTTTGCATATATGATTTTATTATTGATTTATGGTGATCCATGTTATTTTTTAAAACAGTTATCATATGTTAATATTTAATAGGGAAATTACTTTTTATTATTAGGCATCATGAGTAATTGGTGTTATTTGGATATAATTTATAAAATTAATTTGTAAGACTATGTTATCAAATCCTTATAGATTTTTGGTTTCAATAATATATTGGATAATTTTTAGGAATTTTAAGGTCATGTTTTTACCAAATGGTATATGTTTAACTTTATTACCGTTGAATGTTTGAGAATAAGGTAATTTAACATCATATAAATGTCTATAATTTTTTTACAATTATCTTATATTACTTAACAATGTTGGATTTAGTTAATTTCTAAAGACATTTGAAATAGATAGTTAAAAATTTGTGTATTTTTTGATATGTATAAGATGAATATAATTCTTTTGAAAAAAAAATCATTTTAGATACTCCTTATTTGGACAAAAAGACGTTTTTTGGGGTAAATTTGTTAAATTTTGATTCTATACTTGTAAAGAGTGTATATTTCCTAATGTTATTACATTAACTAGTAAATAATTCTTCAACTCTATGAAAAGGATCTTACAAAAATGTATTAGCTTTTGGTTTCTTAATATGAATTCAATGACCATTTAACACATTACTAATTTATGTTATTATGATTTTTAACGTTATCATTTTCATGTTTTCAATCACTATCCTTAATAAATTTATGTTTTGTTTTCTATTTCATGTCCATGTGTTCCTATATGAAACCGTTGTTTTTATTTTCTCAAATGAACTACATAAAACCCTTTCCTTATTTTTTAGTGGATGTTTTATTAATCATTATTATAAAGTGGGTATTTAAAAAAAGGGATTTTGAATAGTCAATACCTTGTTACCAAGCCAGAGTTACTATTTAGATGTTGAATTTTTTTATTGCGGTGGGGAATGTATCCTCCCGATATTTTAATCGGAAAGACTATGTTTGATTGCATACATGATAGATCATATCGTGCTTAAACATACAAATAAATATTATTATTTAACATGGATGTTATAGAACATCAATTAGAATGGATGGTATAAATTTGATTAATGATATTATGAAAAATTGATTTGAAAATTTATAAAAAATTAATTATTTTGTGGAGAATTAATTATTAATGAAAAAAAATTAAAAAAAGGAACTGATTTCCAGAAGGCTTATTTAAATATTAACAACTATTGTTTACTAATAATTAAACAAATCACTATTCCTAGGTTACATTAATGTAATTTATTATATATTATATCCATTTTTTTCAAAATTTAAAAAATGTGTTCTTGAGACATTATATAAGAAAAAAACTCCATTTTACTCAAAGAAGATGTAATTTTCTATAAATGCAGTTTGTCCACTTTTTGATAATGTAATTTTAAAAAAATTATATAAAAATTATATATTATATTTGACAAAATAACCTTTTTTAATTATGTAATATATGAATTTACTTTGGTTTATTTTCTATTATTTTTCTTACATGTTTCATGATTTGGTTAATATTGAAAAATGTTAATTTTTAATTGAGAAATTTTTTTATATAAATAATTTATATTGTTAAATATTATATTTTTCTATTTTAAAATTAAAATTGTTCAATATTATAAAATTTAATCTAATTTATTTCAATGGAATCCATTTCACCTTGAAATTGGATATGAAAAAATTATTATCTTTTGTCCATTTTTACTTTAAAAAACAATTGGTTTTTCCCGTCAGTGGGTTTAATTTTAAATTACTTTTAGTAAATTATATGTTTTGATTACATGTAAATTAGGTCCATATTTTTAATATTTCGGGTCAAATTTATTAAATAAATATCTTTTTTTGATACTATGAATTATATCTTTTGTAAATTTTTATTACTTAAGTTCTGGGTAAATTAGGAAATTAAAGGTAACTATATTATTATAAATATTATAAAATGTCACTAATCCATATCATATTATTACTGTTGGAGTTATTTTCGAGAAAAATATACATGGCTTGTTTTTATGAAATCTAGGAGAAACATAGATCACTTTAATATCTTTATATTATATAATTTTAATGAAATGTCAATGATGTCACAGTTCTATTTTAATAATATTAACATTTTTAATATTATCTTATCTAGAATAAATATTGAATATACAAATTATAAGAAAATATAAATGTTTAATATTATCCTGGGCCATTTATTTTTAATTTTTTTGAAATAAATAGTTTCCTGAAATGATAACACATGGATGGTGGAGTAATTGTCTTATTAATTTCAATATTAAATGAATGATATTAAAAATATGAAAATCAATATAATTTGGAATAATTAAAATCATAAATTAGTTTTTTAGTTTACTTGTATAGTTTTGTGATGTGTTTAAATAATTTCTTAGAATTTATAATTTTTTTAATATTTCAAAAAATTCCCAAAATGGATAGTTTCAATATTATCATTAATGGTATTTTAATATAAGTAATATTTTACTAAATGATATAGAATTATTTAAAAAAAATCAATCCAAATGTTTAGTATAAGGATTAAAATCTCATAAATGATCCATTCATGGTTCGTTTTTTTATATTGAAAACAATTAAATCATAGGTTTTAAAAAACGTGTTATCATTGTAACATTTATATAGGATAAATAAGGGATAATGTTAAAAGAAAAAAAAAATAGTAAACACTTATATAATTCTAACTATATGAATAAATTTCGACCCATGGAATCATATAACATAAATAAATCATTTTCATCTATTTAGAATATCAATTTATTTTATATTAATTTATTATTTGTAAAAATTCCAAGATTGCCCCACCCATCTCTTACAAATGGAATCCTATTATTCTCTCTTTCTTACAGAACAAATAATTGTTTCATAATATATATACAACGTAGCACTCTATAAAACAACTACACATTATTTAGATATTATTTTTTATCACCATCATTTGTTGTCACATGGTATATAGAAATAAATAAATTTCAATGAGAAAGTATCTTTTTTATTAATAGTTTCTTTTTTATTTCTTCTTCCACTAATTTAGGATATTCATAAATAATGATAAATTAATAAATCCAATGACCCCATTATAGTAATATTTAATTATTTTTGTTTCATGACAAATATCCATTTCAACCTCCATCAAATGGGAATGAAATTAATCATTCTTGTGTACGATAGACTACCACCTCACCAAGGTATGTTTATTTTCCATCACCGTATCTTAAAAATTTTTATAACGAAGGAATTAATATTATTATATGATAATAATTTAATATTAATCAATTTAAATTAATAATGTATAAATTATTTTCTTACATTTCCAATCACATATACATGATAACATCATTAGTGTGTACATGTTAATGGTCTTCTACATGAAGCAATCTGATTCATTTTTCATAACCACAACACATGGATGATATATATAAGAATATTTAATTCTTTAATGTTATATTAATGATATTATTATAATTAATTAAATGAATAATAATACATATCTTTTTCTATAATGATCATAGAAAAATGTAAACGTTACCTGTGCTTACGTATTGCATACTGTCTCTCTGATCATATCATTGGTTCATTTTTCTCATAACCATATTCCATGATTGGTTTTAAAATAATAATTGATATATAAATATTATAATTTTTCCTTATTATTATTATATATATTATTTTATAATTTCCACTTGGACTGCTAATGTCCTACCAAATTAATTTTGACTGAAGTAACGAATACTATCAAAACATCTAACAATAATTAAATAATTAAGTAATGGATATAAAATAATAAATGTAGTATAATAGGAATGATAAACATGAAATTTGATATAAATAAAATAAATAATTACAATTTTATATTATTTAGAATATTGAAGGATATACGTGATAAATCTGATTCATCGTAAGGGACTATGTCTCAGTCTATATTCATTGAGGCATATTTTGATGTTATACAACTACCTTATACTATGAGGTGTATATGCATCCCATTTGAATTATAATATTTTTAAATTTTATACTCTGCTGCTATTAAATTTTTTAAAATGTTATTATTTCATCAGGCTTATAATTTAAATTTTCAAAATGCAATTGGACACATTTAATGTTTAGTTATTTCATTTAAAAATATTTATCTCCAGGAAAATAATGTTGATATTTTTTTAAAATATTTATTTATATGGATATACTAATATTTTAATAATGTTATATATATATTTAAAATTTCAGTCAATGGTTTTCAAAAGGAATCAATTTATGTGTTTTATATGATTCATTTTGACTTATGAAAAACGGAATGTTTTATTCATAACATACACGAGGACAATCAATATTCCAAAAACATGAATATTATTTACATTCAAGCTTCTTGTGAAATCATACATATTTTTGTAAATGAATAACCCTCTTCCATTGTTTTCATGCAATTTGGTATAGAGAATGTTTAACTAAAAATACTATTTTTATCTAATTTTTTTCATATGCGATTAAAAGAGTATTTCAAAGGGTTTTATTATGAATATTCTTTATTAATGATATTTTATGAAAAATTAATCGAAAACATGTGTTTTTGATATAACTTATATGTGGGATAGCCCAAATATCATTGGGGAATCATGTTATATATGAACATGGGGTGGACTATATAGAATTGGGTAATCCCAATACAACATAAAATGGGGTGGCCTTGATTGTTCTTGGTAAGCATATAATACCTTGATTGAATATCAAACATATGAGTTTTTCAATTGGATTTGTTTTGGAATGGATATTAAAGGGATTATGTTTATGCTTATCTATGTAATCTGATGGAGTTTGAATTCATTGTTATGGATTTTCATGATTTTATTTAAAATAAATTATCATGTGAAAATGTTTTATTACATATTATTGGAGTAATTTTAAGAATAAGGTAACTGTTATATGAGTTTTCATGGTTTTCTAAATTATTAGTTTCTTTTATTTTTTATATCCCATACTAATACTTTTTTCACATCCTATGTTATTAAATATTCTTTTGTAGGGTTTAAGGGGGAATACTGAGAAGAATGAGATAAAGTGGAAAATTTTTAATATTTGTCTTAAATAGAAATCATATTTTATTCTATGAATATTTATATTGTGGGGAAAATGGATAAACAGTATATTTGTCCACTTGTAAAATATGGATTTATTTTGTAACAGTTTAGCCTAATTCTCTAAAACTCTGAATTGAAAAGTACATCAAATATTAATTCTAGTTAAAGAACACTATGATATGAACTGTTTAAGGAAAAGTCCTTACACACATTAGACATCCTCATTTATCAATGAACCAGTAAATCAGATATTAGATTTATTCAATACATTCACTTATTCAATACATTTATTTAATATAATTTTCTTCATTTTAACAAATTCCACTTCTCATAATTGGATCACGGGTTCTCTTCATTTGGATTTTGACAGGTCTCTCCATTTCTCATGTGAACCTATATTATTTCATCAAGTTAATACGGATAGTTTTTTTTAATTTAAAAAAAACATCCTTAGATTTAGAAATGTGATACCCCACTCCCATTTTTTCTCAAATTCGTATAATAGGGTTTATCCCACAATCATGGTATATTCATTTTTCAATAAATAATTTTCCAATAAATTAATATGATAAATATTAATTTAGTTTATATATTATATAAATGATCCAAATAAAACATTTTTGAAATGAAAATCATGGTTCACATTCTAACACACAATCACCTCTACAACAACCATAATAATATATATATAATTCTATTTTAAATATGTAAAAACAACATTATTTGGTATTGAACATTCAAATTCTATATGAAATATTCAAAAAATTTACTATAGAATAAAAAAAGAGTCTATTATACATAGATAACAGATTTATAGCCATATATTTCATTTTTAGTAGGGACCATAATGAAATTTTGATATTTATTTCCATTAAAAATATTATAATCATAATAATATGTAATTATTATATTTAGTTAATCCAAAATTTCCTATTTTTATTACTTATAAATTCATGAAATTTTCATGCAATATTTTTACAAATTTTATCGAAGTGAATATCCTATTATCATTCTGTTTGAATGAATCAAATATAAATTTGTGATATTAAAAACACTTGAGAAAATATAAGGTATAAACTAAATTATATTCCAAATTGATGCCAATTTTTTTTATGTTTTATAATTTGAATAATCTTAGATTATTAAAATAGGGATATCATACTTTTAATCTCTTATAATATTATTCAAATGAATGATTATATAATTAATGTGAATGGATTGATGACATTTTGATAACGAAAGCGTGAAATAAAAATAATTTGATCTGAATTTCATATTTAGAAGATAAATTTTGGACCTTCAATCATCCACTATTTTTATAATATATATTTCTGAGAGGTATGTCTAAGAGAGTAGTTTAGATTATTGGTATGCAACATTAAATAATATATATATAGATTAATCAATTGTAACATCAATGGATAACAATCATCTTGAAATTTTTCAAACATATATGAATAATTTAATCCAATGGATCATATGAAGGCCCATAATGACTCATTCATTTAGTTAAATATCACGAGTCATCCCCTATGGCCTATATAGTGACTCCCCAAGGCATACCTTCGAATGGCTAGGGGTTGGAAACTAGCGCCGAAGGCATCCACTTGCAAGTGGGATGCATTTTATTGAGTAACTATACACATGCACAAACAACCATGTCCCAGGAAAACTATAAAAGATAACATGATTTCTAATAAATATCCATTTAGTGTAAAATTACAACTAAATATAAATGGGCCAGAATAAAAACCCCACAAAACAAAACTACAACTATAATAGGTACGAGATCGACGATAAGCCATCCAATGAAAACCCCACATGATGGGTATGTATAGAGTAGCATCAGGAAGATATAGAAGCATGTAATACCTACCTAATCTTCTTAGTCACCACTTGGTCTAGGGCCACCATGTCCTAATCCAAGTCATCATCCATCTACACTAGACACAATACATGCAGGCGAAGCTCGTATTTGGGTGAGTAACAAAATACTTTTTTGGGACCCCGAACCAACATATAATGGCCACAAAGCAATCCAAAATCAAACCACAAAGCATGATACCAAAGCAAGATATCTAACATGGGTATAATTTAATATAAGGAAGGGAAGACTATTAGTCATAACACTGAACACATTTGACTGTTGATGTACACATCACAAATGAGTACGATGGGCCTATTGGGTCATATAGAGCCACATGTATGTGATCCACAAGGGGTCTCTTTTACAAGATCCACACAGGGTCAGTAGGTGTGGATTCACACAGGTTTTCGTGGAGCTTATCCATATAGGTTCATTAAGATCATATCCACTCATTTTCATCAGGGAAAATACACATATGGTTGCTATGAGATGATCTACATAGGGTCATTAAGAGATTATCCACAAAGGTTCTATATTCTTTGGGTTATATCTAGCTACATGAATCCCATACAAATCACTCTTGATTCTGGGATATTTTAATTCTCATGCCAATCGTTATATTTCAAAATTGATGAATATACCCTTCGATCATACTAAAATTACTGCCTCAATACGAGGGTTCCAACAGTGAAAAAGGCTTGTCAATCATACACTCATTTTGAATCTCATAGTCGTTTTGTTTTGAAATAGGGCAGTTAGGTCTAGTCTAGCTTGGTAGGAATAACCCAACTAAACCCTGATCTGGTCGGGCCCATGTCTGACCCGTTGGGGATGCACGGACTGTGGTGTGTGGGTCCAGCCCACCCCATGCCCGAATGTGTGGTGCATTTGTGTGTGCCACCTCATGGCCGGCATAACATGCCACCCATTACACCCCCACCCAAGCTGTCATAGACTGTGTTCCATGTGACGTAGTGTCCTGAAGTTGAGGGCCACATCCACCATCCCCAACCGCCCACATGGAGGTCAGTGGCTCCTACCACACCACCACAGCAACTCAGGACAGAACCCTCCTTCCAGCACATCATCCTAGTGTGTGACCACCTACCCTCTGTCGTCGCGGGCACTGGCTATTTTCGCAATCCACTTGGTATAATTCAATTTTCTATTATTCACGCCTATTACACCTAAGGGATATGGGGGATTCCATATTCTCTGTGATGGCCTCCAATCCAACTTGCCTCAATTTCAAAGAAAAAGCAATGAAGAATTCCAAATACACGCTTGTCAGAGGGGCTCTGTCCTTGTTTGTGTCAGCTCAAACACTCAACATTTTTAGTTTAGAAACATTAGATAAATGATTTATGTTCTATCACAATTTGACCAAAATGAAACTCCACGAAATGAGTACCCTCCCACAAGATGAATCGTTCAATGGATCAACCTGTTAATGGGTTTATCCTTGTTGAGTTATTATATAGAATAATGAGATACAATAATACAAATGCATAAACCATTACCAAAATAACACATTCATTTTCACTGCACTGTTTGAAGGGTGGATGAAGAACGCGTCTTTCGTTCATCACTCCATGATTTTTTTTTGGTACTCATTGTCATATGTCATCATCATCCACTAAAGCTTTAAAGAAGAAGCAAGATTGTGCCAAAAACCTTACTATTTTTCTCATTAATGTATGTAAAGAATGTGAAACAAATTTTTTTACGTTCTATTACAAAGTGATTATTTTGTCTCATTTCTGAAACAACATTTTCGGTTACATTCTGTTAAAATTCGTGTTTCTGAAATATATTAAATATTCATAAAAACAAAATTAAAATTTTTATTTTATTTATAGCTTTTTATTTGAAAATTAAAATAAATAATTTTCTCCCACCACTCATTCCAGTCATGGTCAGGTCAATTCCAGCTATATCCTACCATTCTAAGCTCAATGGTGCCCTTAGATGTTTGATCTGATCAATGGTTGAAAAGATATAAAAACCCAACCACGCGTTTATTTAAATGAAATAAAAAAGTTCGGAATTATTTATCGGGCTCACCAACCCTAAGAATCAAGTACCTCCAGAGTGTCTGTTCAGAAAATAATTCTATATAATTAAAAATTTACACAAAATATCTATGACATTACATTCTCCCCACCTTTGGGGTTTACTTCCCCCAAATCCAAAATTAAGGATAAAAAATGGGAGGTAATGAACATGTATATGACCCTCCTGCTCCCGTGTGATCTCCGGAAGATTCTTATGCTACCACTTTATATACACCGGTGGAATCAACGACCCATGAATGACCTACTCTTTTCAAATCTCTATCCCTATCAGGAACACTTAAAACATATCCCCATCATCAACGTCCATCTCACCATAGTCGATGAAGTGGGAGGGATCATTCATGTACCTCATCAGATGTAAATCATGAAAATAATAATTCACACATTCCATCTATGGTGGAAGAGCTAGGTGGTATGCCACCTCCCCAACTATTTTCAAAATCTGAAATGGCCATATTAACGTCATATATAAATTTCTTCCCTAGCCAAATATCTGCAACGACTATCTGGGTGAGACCAAATGGAGCACATGGACACTCTCCTCGAACTCCAAGGGTCTCCCTTTCCTATCAATAAAAGATTTATATCTACTTTGTACAGTTCACATTTGTTCCTGGATAATCTTCAGCTTCTCAGTTGTAGCCTAAACCATATATGGACCCATGAGTGGTGACTCTCCAAGCACTGCCTATCATAGATGTGATCTAGAAGTCCTCTCCTAAAAAGACTCAAATTTATCCATACCAATGATGGATTGATGGATATTATTGTACAAAAAATCCACAAGTGGAATTTTATCCTCCCTAATATGACCAAAATCAAGAATGCCAGAATATAGCATGTCCTACAAGGACCTTATTATTTTCTCCTTTTGACCATCAGTATATTGGTGAATGGATGTACTCAAGCAAACATGAGTCCCAAACACCTACTACAATCCCTTCCATAGTTGGTATGTGAAGCGAACATTGTGTCCTGAGAGGATCCCCAAAGGAACCCTATGAGGCCTCAATATCTCTTGAAAATAGTGGCATCATAATCCCTCTACCGATCCCTTCTCTTAAATGTGTATGAAATGAGCTTCCATGGTGAGTCAGTCAATGATCACACATATAGAATAGCGGACCTTGTACATGCATGGTAATCCAATAATGATGTCCATTGATATACTATCCAACTTCCACTATGGTACCTCAGGTGGTTCTACCTTGCCTACTAGAACTTGGTGAACAACCTTCACTCTCTGACATGTGAGGCACTGTGAAATGAACTCAACCACCACTTTCTTCATCCCTCACCATGAGTACTGATGTTGGAGATCCAGGTACATCTTCTTCACTATAAGATATATCACCAAGGGGTACAAAACTGCTTAAAAATATCCTTCTTCAATTCCTCTAGTACTAATGTGCACCCTCTAAAAAGAATGGAGTGCTCCCCATCCATAAAAAATAAATCAGGAGCCTATCTTGAGGATAAAAGGGCATGTTGGATGTCCCTATCAATATACACATGTTTGACTCCCTAAAATGCTATAAGAGTGGGGGAGTAATGATCATCGACTAAAGGTAAGCTTCTCAATCATTATCCGTGAATTATATATTCATTGTGGCTTCAACTCGGTCACCTCATTCAATAGCTATAAATAGGATCTATTGCTGAGCACATCTGCCACCACGATCCCATTCCCATGAGTATAGGCTATCTTGATGTCATAGTCCAGTAAAAAGTCCATCCATCATTTCTATCTCATGTTTAGGTCAATGTGGGAGAATATATCTCTAAGACTCATGTGTTTATAGTAGATGATAAAATACTCCCCCATAACGTAGAGCCACATAATCTTCAAATAAAAGTCTAATGCTTCAAACTTGAGGTCATGGGTCATGTAGTTCCACTCAAGCTACCTCAATTTTCATAAACTGTAGGAAATCACTGCCCTCTATTGAATTAGAACACAACATAGTATTATCGCTAATACGGTGTAGAAAACTACATACCCAATTCAGGTATATGGTAGTCTAAATTTCAGGATTGTCTTTAGTCTTAGCCTCGACTCCTGGAAACACTATTGGATATCTGTATGGAGGAATCCCAAAATAGATTAAGATGCACCACTGTCAATAGATTATTCATGGTGAGATAGCTCTAAATCAATAATAATGTGAGGAACCACTCAATTCATCTATGATTCATGAAACCCGTTTTTTTATGTATATAGCTAAAAAGAAGAGTTCAATGTCCTAGTGTATGGATATGTCGACCACTGCACCAACACAAGCCTGCCCTGAATCTGATGTTGTTCTCAAAAAAATTAACATTTCATCCAAAAAAACAAACCAACAGAATCACGATCATTGAGGTATAACATTCAACCTATGATACCACTTTTTCATGATCCATCCCCCGAGGCTGGTGTTGTGACTCCCCCAAGACCACATTTCAATGTCTAGGGGTAGGCAACTAGCGCCGAAGGTGGCAACCTACAAGTGGGGGGAATTTTCTAGAGTACCTTTACAAATGCACACACAACCACATCCAATGAAACTAGAAAAGATAATATGCATGATACATAATAAATACTGAGTGTAAAAGTAAAACTAAATGTAATATGTCCATCATACAAACCCAAAAAAATGTAAACTAATAAATGAGTAGGCATGAGATCAATGGAAAGATGTATGCTGAAAACCCCCACCCAATTGGTACATATACAGTAGCTACCAGATTTTTTAGAAGCATGTTTGGCCTGCCTGATCTCATTGGGAACCAACTAGCCCTAGGCCATTGAGTGCTCTTTAAATTTTTCGATCATCTGCCCCAAACACGACAGGTGCAGGCGAAGCCCATGTAGTGTAAAGTATCAAAATACATAGTAGGGACCCAAAAAAAGTAATGGCCAATATGAAATCGACAAGAAAACAAAAAATCATGACAAAAAATAATAATTCTCACACATCTATAATATAATGTATGGAATGAAAGAAAATCTATCATAACACTGAACACCTTGGACTATTGATGTACAAATCCTAGATGAGTACCGTGGGTCTTCTGGGTCACACAATTCCACTTGTAACTAATACAAAAATGGTTTCTTGGAGGTGATCCACAATTTTTTCATGGAGATTATACAAAAAAGATAGCTAGGAGTAGATCCATATAGCAGTGCTAGGATTTCTACCACAACGGGTTGCAAGGAGTTGATCCACACTGGGTTGCTAGGAGATGATCCTCAGAGAGTCTCTATGAGATGATCCAAATAAGGCATCTAGGAGCTAATCCACAGAAGGTATCTCATATATGATCCACATAGGGTTTCTTGGAAATGATACACTAATGGTCTCTAGGAGATGATCCATATAGGGTCGCTAGTCTTTCGGTCTCATCCATCCACGTGATTCCAACATGAAACGCACATGATTCTATGAGAATCTACGCATCAAGACAATCATCATATTTCAACTTCCATGAAGGTATTTTATGATAATACCAAGGGAACAACCTTGTTGAGAGGGTTTCAATGCCACAAACAGGTCGTCAATCAGATGCTAGGTTTGAATGTTATAGTTGTTTTTTTTGCAAATGGTTCAGTTGGGTCTGTCTCTAGTCTGACCTACCCGGATCCGGGCCGTTTGGGGTCCGACACGGTCTGCTGGGGTAGCTAGGCCCTGTCCAAACACATGGTTTTTTTGGGTGTGCCACCATGTAGCTGGCATAGCCGACCATTAGTTACCTCCGAGAAGGTGGTAGGAGAACGCATGCCACATGAATCTGTTGCCGCCGGTGTCAGCACAGAGGTCGTTGGTTCCTGTTTCACCATTGCGACCTTGAGGGAGAAATGCTCCTTCCAAAACACCATCATGGCATGCTTCCCCAACCCATATCATCCGCAATGGGCCTCCATTGGTGGTTGTCGGTTCCTACTTTCACGGACCACCAAGTCTACTCTAGTGGGTTTTTCATCATCCCACTTACGCCATCAACCTTCGTGGGATTCAATCATCCAAATGATGGCCTCAAATCATCATTACCACAATTTCAAATATGAAACCATAAATAATTCAAAAAAATGAAAAAGGTAGAGGGGATTCGTCCTTGTTTGTCTAAGCACATTCCCTCTACATTACAATTTTAGAAACATGAGATAAAATATTGAAGTTATATCACAATTTAACCCTGATGCAATCTCGAGAAAAGTGGACCCTCCTGCAAGTACAAGTGACCTATAGTTCAACATGTTCAATGGTTTATCTACATTTTATGTTTAGAAATATTAAAGGTATATAGTAATTAAATAACTTTAATCCTTTACCTGAGAAACACATTTTTTTCCAACGTTCCATTCGATGGGTGGATGAGAACGTGTCCGCAATGTTTCACTCCACGATTTTTTGTTTGGAACTCGATGGTGTTCATCAGTGTCACCCACCATATCTTCAGAGAAGAACCAAGTTTGTACCAAAAATCCTTCATTTTTAGACCATTATAGGATGAGATGTGAATCCTCATTTCATTTACATTCTGTTACAATGTTGTTACACTGTTTCATTTATGAAACATCATTTTTGGTTTCATTTTGTTATATGCCATCTCGTTGTAGTTGTTTTAGAATTCATTAAAATGACATAAAATAGGTTTATATTATTTTTAACTTTTTGTTTAAGAATTCTAAATAATAACATTTTCCCTCGACCCATGCCCCTCATGGTTAGTTCCATTCTAGGTGAACCCTGCCATTCTGAGTTCAACGTTACCCTTATATTTTTGTTCTGGGTATCAATTTATGATTTAGAAAATAACTTCTCACATGATTATTTAAATGAACTAAAAAAATGTTCAGAATTCTATTCTGGACACCCTAGGCCTCGGAATCAGTTTCTTTTAGTGTTTTTGTTCTTGAAATATTTCCATATAATTTAAAAAAACTACAATGTATTTCTGGGACATTACATTCTTCCAACCATAGGGAATTGTGAACCCAAAATCCAAAACATCGAATAATGAAGAAAATAGGTCTACTAGCATGAATCTGAGCCTGTCTCTCCAAATTTATCTCTTTGAGATTTTTTTTGCCACAGAACTCACACCATATGAATCTACAACACCCGAAATACCTACTCCTGTCGATTCTCTATCCATATCGGGAAGTCCTCAAACATCACCACATCATCAATATCCATATCTACCAAATAGATTAAGTGAGATGGATCATGAAAATACCTCCTCAGTTGTGACATGTATAAAAAATAATTCACCCAGTGCATCTATGGGGGAAGAGATATGCGGTATGCCACCTCACCAAATTTGGTCAAAATATGAAAAGGTATGATGAAACTATGAGATAACATTCCACCCCTCCCAAATCATCACAATCCACATAAAAGTGAGAACATACAGAACATATGGTCCCCCTCCATGATCTCCAAGGGACTCTATCACCAATCAGCAGATGATTTATTCCTTCAATGTGATGTTCTCATCTGTTAATCATTGTTCTGAACTATCTCAGTTGTATCACATTCCATCTCTGTACCCATGAGTGCGGACTCTCTAGGTTCATTCCAAAAAATAGGTGATCTTTACGGCCACCCATACAATTCCTCAAACATTTACATGATAATGGTGTAGTGGAAACTTTTATTTTATCCAAACTCCACTAGTGGTATGTGGTCATCCCAAATATGATCAAAATATAGAACGCAACCATGGATCATGTCCTATATGGTTTGTATGGTCTTCTCCTTCTAACCATATTTTCATGAGTGAATGGTTGTCTTCATGAAATTTGAGCCCCGAATACCTCTTGAAATCCCTTCCATAACTGGTATGTGATGTGAGCATCACTGTCTGAAACAATCATCAGAGGCACTAACTGAGGCCTCGCTATCTCCTAGAAATATAGTTATCTTATGCCCTCAATCGATCCATACTACCAAATGGGTTGGAAATAAGATGACTTGGTGAGTTGGCCAATGATCACATAGATAGAATTGCATCCCTTAGACATGCATGGTAATCCCATCACGAAGTCCATCGAGATACCATAGCACATCGTCTAAGGTACCTTAAATGGTTTTGCCTAGCCATTGGGAACTTATTTCTAAACCACCACATAAATATATGTTCTTTTAACACAATTGGTACTACTGTTCAACTTCTAAAATGGATGACAACCACCCCACCTATTGAAATCCAATGAAGATCTTACCTTGATGATAACTAAGATCTTCAGGCCTCGCAGTCCAAATCCACAATTTATGCCTTCATAACTCGCCATAATAGTGGGTGAGTAACAGTCATAAACTGAAGGTAAGATTATCCATCACCATCCAAGAAGGATAACTGCGTCGCTGATAGATTCTTCGTTGGCTCACTAACCAGATGTAAACCAGATCTCCTGCTGAGTGTGTTCCCCACCACATTTCGCTTCTCATGATTATGGACTATCTTGAATCCAAAGTCTTGTAGGAACATTATCCATCACCATTGTCTCATGTTCATGTCCTTATGTGAGAAGATATAAGTGTGACTCGTGTACTCAATGTAGAAAATATACGGTTCCCCCATCATGTAGTGAATCCACATATTCAGAGAAAATACAATTACCTTTATCGACATGTCATGGGTTGAGTGGTTTTACTCATGCTGCATCAAATACATTAAACCATAGATGATCACAGATATATCCTACATTAGGATGCATCTGAGTCAGGTCCTAGATGTGTCTCCAGAAACTACATACCCAACTCCCTCCTCTTGTAGTGTCATAATGGGGGAACTATTCGCTCCCTATCTACAACTCCTATAAACACTAATGGTTATCTATGTGGAAGAATCCAGAAACAGATCATGATGGACAACATTTAATAGATTATACCTTGTGACATGACTCTAATTCATTAATAAGACAAGAAAAAACTCTATTCCTATATGATACGTCAACTTTTGTTTCTATGATAAGAGCCTAAAAGAAGAATTAAAGGTCCTATTGTGTGGATATGTTAGCTACTACACCAACACTGATGTCCCCAAATCTAATGTTGATCTTAAAAAATTTCGCATTACTACGAAAAAATAAACCAATAGACTCCCAGTATTTGAGGTAGAACCAACCACCTCAGATACCACTTCATCACATCACATCCCCTAGGGCCCATGTCGTGACTCCCCTAAGCCTTCCTTGCAAAGCCCAGTGGTTATCGATTAGTTCTGAAGGTGTCAACCTTTATGTGGGAGGCATTTACTCGAGTACATGTACATGACACACACAACCACATCCCATGAAAACATGAAAGGGTAAGACGCTTGCTACAAAAGAACCACTAAAGGTAAAAGTAAAATTGAATGTAAATGATGCAGAATACATATAAAAAAAGACAACCGGAACAAGAATAGATACAAGGTCAATGGAAAGTCATACTATGAAAACACTACATATTGAGTAAGTATATATAGAAGTAATAAATTGTATAATCATGTCTGACCTACCTTATCTCCCTAGGAACCACCAGGTCAAGGGCCACCAAGTCCTCCTCTAAGTCATCGAGGGTCGACACCAAATACATCATGTGCGGGAAAAGATCGTGCTGGGGTGGGTAAAAAAATAATCAGTCGAGACCCCAAACCAACAATGAAATACCTCAATGCAATCTAGAAAAATACCAAGATGCATGATCATGAAGTAAGACAGATCACACAAGTATAGTCAAATGTTTGGAAAGTGATGTTGTTAGTCCTAACACTAAACAACAAAGACTGTTCAGGTACACATCCTAGATGAGTATCGTGGGTGTTTTGGGTCACACAAAGCCACATTTAGTTGATCCACATAGGGTTTCTTGGAGCATATCAACAAAGAGTCTCTCTGAACTGATCCACATAGGCTCTCTAGGGGTAGATCCACATAGTGATTCTAGGAGTAGATCAACATAGGTTCACTGGGTGCGGCTTCACACAAGGACACTTAGAGGTGATCCACACATGGTCTCTTGGATATTATTCATATAGAGTCTCTAGGAGCTGATCCACACATGGTAACAAAGAGATGATCTGTACAATGACTCTAGTCTTCGGGTCTCATCTGGCTGCAGGATTACCTTACAAAGTGCACTTGATTAGAGGGGAATATAATCCTCTATCCAAACACTGTATTTCAACTTAAAATAATTTCTTCATACAACACTCCAAAAGAACAGACTCATTACAAGGGTTCTGACGCATGCAAACAGCTCTTCAATTGGAAGCCTTATTTGAATGTTATAGCAGTTTTTCCTAAAAGGAGCCGGATGTGTATGGGTTCTGTCCGACCAGGTTGGACCGGCCTGAAATCGAACTGGCCTAGGTCCAACCCAGCCCGACCCACTAGGGAACCCCGCAACCTACCCAAATGCATGGTGTGTCTGGGTGTTCCACCTCATGACCGGAACAGTTATCCATTCCATCCATGACACTCCTTCGAGTTTGCCGTCATGGTGTACAAGTGACTACATCCACATACCACTGAGTCTGCTCCTATAGTTTTTCTTCATGCTGCCTGTGCCTACAGCCTCTATGGGATGCCATATTCTCTATTATGGCCTCAAATCCTCATAGTCACCATTTTGACAATGAGTCCATGGAGAATGCCAAAAAATGAACATGGTGGAGGGGGCCAATCCTTGTTCGTCTCAGCCTAAACCATATGCATTAGAGGTTTAGAAACCCAATATAAATTTTTAATATTCTATCACAATCTATCCCCAATAAAACCGTTTGAAAAATGTTCCCTCCGAAAAGTACACGTGATCCATAGATCAACCTGTTCATGTGATGATCTGTATTCGTTATTTAGAATGAAGAACAAGGCACTGTAATTGAAAAAAATAAACACCTACATGAGTAACATGTTCTTCATCGATGATCCATTTGAAGGGTCGAAGAAGAATTCACCCACCCTTCGTCATTCCATGATCAGTTATTTGTAAGACTTCATAGTTCGTCTTCATCACTCAGCAGATATTCAGAGCAGAATTTGGTTTGTTCCAAAAATCCTCCATTGATTTCTTGACTAATAATGGATGAAACGTGATACAATGATTTAGCTATGTTCTGTTATGAAGAAATTACAATGATTTGTTTATGAAATAACCTTTTTTGTTTCATTGTTTTATGCTTAAAATTACTACAACAGTTTCAAAATTCATTAAAGTAAAATAAAACATGATTATTTTATTTTTTATTTTTCCTTTAAAATGTCTAAAAAACGCCTTTTTCCCTAGACCCGCGCCGGTCATGGTTAAGTCCATTCTAGTTGAATCCTTCTATGCTTAATTCCCCATTGCCCTAATATTTTTGATCCTATCATTGTTATACATGGTAGAATATCACGCTCACATATTTATTTAAATGAACTATAAAACATCAAAATTATATTTTGGTCCCATCGGGCTTCGGAATCAGGTGCATTTAGGTCATCTGGTCTACAACTAATTCCATATAATTTAAAAACAATTACCCAAAATTATTAATACATTACATTAATTTACACATATGATTCTATGAATGTCGCAACATTTCATCCTATACCATTGCCGTATAAAGGAGAAAATCATACATTGATTATATAGCATTAATATATATATTTAAAATTGACTCATATGTATTTGTGAAATGAACAATACAATATATTAATTTCCAAAAAATCACACAAAAAATATGGCATATTTCATATACTAATAGTTTGTGAATTACAAATTTTATCATATTTAGCTAATTTCAACAAAACTCCAAATTATATACATCATTAAAATCATAATTAATTCATCTCAAATCCATTTAAAACACAATTAATCTACTTCAAATCATATTTAATGACATTAAAATTTTCAAAAAAAAATTCCAATTAACATTGATGAAATCTCAATGTACCTTATATAAGATAATCTAAACACTGTTTCTTCTCATAAACCATTCGGATTTTTTGAATTTTATAAACAATTATAAAATATCTATCCATCAAATAATTTATATTTATTCATTATGTTAATTATATTTTATAATTAATCATCCATGAATGCTCTATTATCACTACAACATAAACAAAATTCTGCAATACCATCTTATTAATTTCTGTTGTAAATATTATTGATAAGAATTATCACAATTGATAACACTTGTCTTATACATGAAAACTAGCTCATCAATTATCTATTTAAAATAGATTATATTATAAATATATTCATATAGGAATTCTAAGAAATACCCATAAACATCCCTCCATTTTAATTAATTTTATGATACATCCACTTTATATTGAATGCAATGTATAATTCATTTATATTCCAAACATTGAGTGGAAAACATCATCAACATACTACATTAGTTGGATTTATAATTAATGAATCAATGATAAAATATTAAAATAATTTCTCATAGAAAAAAAATATAATCCCCAACTATGTTTAACTAAAATTTAATCATATTCTAACAGTAAAATCATTATTGCCCTATAAATTTATATTTTGTGGCAAAATATGTTCAAAAAGTACATATTCCTCTCTCCCTTGTTGAAAATTAATGGAAATGAGTCAGGCAGTCTACCAATTTTAATAACATAAATATAATAGTAGTTATTTCATGTAAAAAATCACCCCCCCTAATCATATAATTTTAAAAAACCACTCCTTTCCTATTTTCAATTTCTCCCACATTTGATAGGTTCAATCAATTCTGCATGAGAGAAGGGTGGAACTACAGTTTTTATATCATTGTAACATTAACTAATCATTTTGGGGTAAACATGGGATAACTGGGTATAGAAAGAAGGATATATTTATAAATAAAATCTAACCATATTTGTCTCATAATATGATACCAATTATGATCTGCAAGTCATAATAAATGTTTCAAATACATTTCATGAAATATTTTGATCCTACACCAAAAAAACCCTGAAATTATTTCATATGAATGTTAATTATACACCATAATTTATTTATAACTAACTCTCATTTGATTATCAAAATTAAAATATCCTGAATTATATGGGAAAACTGATCATCATACCTCTACATTCTATTTTTTAGCAGTTTTCTAAAATTATTAAATTTTAAATAAATATTAAAATTTAAATAACATAGACTTCTATACTCATTGATGGGTTTTCGTTAAATTTCATCAAAATATATAGTAATTTTAATAATATATGTTATATTTGAATGATTTATACCTCATGAATATTATATGTTTCCATGTTGCATAACATTCTTAATATTATAAGAAAGAAATTATCAAAAAATCCTTCATATTTTATCCCGTCCATACCCTAGTACAGAATTATAAAAATATAGATATAGGAATATGTTGATATTTCAATAAGTGTTTAAAATATATCTGAGTTTTAACATTTGTTCAACATAATTGAAATATTTTTTTTGCAGATATATGTTTTTAAAAACTCTTTATGATTTCTTTAGAAACTTTTTTCAAATTCTATAACATTTTTTTCTATATGGATTTAATTTCCCGTTGAGTTTTTCTATCATTTCTAAAAACAAGCCGCATATTTGGCATCTGAATAAATTTTAGTAATTTTGGATTTATTCATCTTATTATTCATTCCGAATTCTATATTATGATGTGAAGAATTGATTTTTCACATGAATATAATTATTTTTTGGTATAAAATTATTCTATAATGAAATAATCTTACTTGTATAAGGTAATTTATATTTTATTTTAGTTTTTCAATGCTATCATTTTTTTTCAAACTCATGTAATTTACTTGTTACTCCTACTAAGAAACTCTAAAACAACTTATGAATTACTAATATTTTTAAATATCTCATGTTCTTATTATAGAGTGTCTACTATCAAACAAATTATTTTATTTATTTATAATATTAACTATGTCATTGGTTGAATATTTCATCATTTATAATTAATATTCATGTCTATGTTGAAATTTACCAAGATGTGGCCTCCCAAATGATCATATGTTCAGTATGTTGACATCTCATACCTTTTTGCACTCATCCTCTTATATTGAGTCCTTATCTTCAAATAAACATAAGAGTTTCTTTAGTTTGGTAAATGGTATAATTGTTAAAAATAATGATAAATAATGTTTTAATCATCCAAAAAATTATCAAAACATTCATATCTATTTTTTAACGGGATTTTAATTCCCTCTATAAATAGAACATCATAACATCATATTCCTTCATGAAAATTGGTTGACTTCCCCTAAAGACAAGCGTTCTATATATTTAATATATTAATATTTGATTCTTGTATTCTTCTTCCATTTTTTTCACCTCCAAATTCATCAATAGGGGTTAATTAAATTCAAATATTTTTCAATGAGATACAGACTATCAAGATTTAGATCCATTATATTATTATATAGTTTCGAAACATATATGAGTTTAAATTGGTGATAAGTTTTTATTTATAATATTTAAATTCACCATTAAATTAGTTGTTTTATATTTAACATTTTTAATCTCATATATTATTCCAAATATTAATATAAGTTTTAAAATTCAATTTAAAATTTTATCAAGGAAAATATATTTAACAAGAAAAGGGGTTACCATCATCGTTGATATTCTAGTTAATGGATCTTCATAAGTTTCTCAAATATTATTTTTACTAATACAAGTCTTCTAAGAAGATACTCAAATTTTTTAAAATTATTTGGAAGAAATATTTTTTCAGAAAATTATGAAGATCCTATTTTAGTTATTTCCGTATTTTAGAATATTACATCATACTAAAAAAGATTACATTAACTATATTAATCTGTTATTTTTAAAAAAAATTATCATTTTTAATAATATATTAATATTATCAACATCAATTTCTCCTCTATTTTAGCTTACTCTATTAGATAACAATTATTATACTTTATTTTCCTTATTTTAACTTCCTGTTAAACATCCTTGATATTCACAGAGATTTTAGTTTTCCCAATTCATGGAATGCTGCATTATAAACATTCCCAAACTCAAGAATCGTTAAAAATTTAATGTAATTCCTATAAAATTGATGAGATAAACTAATTTTAATGTTGGATAGTTTATTCATTATTTTTAACAATTTTTTAAGGAAGTATCATTGGATTTAATTTTATATAATGATATTTTATAGAACCATCTTCTATATATACCTATAACATTTCATGCTATATTACATTGATATATTCAACAATGTTTTTGAAAAAAATTGTAATAAATATATAGTAATAATACATGCCTTGGAAATAGAAATAACCATGTGATCAATTTAATACATCTTCATCAAATCTGTAGAACGATTTATCAAATGAAAATTTTATAGTAGACTTGAAAGTATACATACCATTCTAATTACCATTTAGTAGTGGTATTTCCTCTTTCTCTTTCTATTATTTTATATAATTTATTATATCTCTAACTTTATTCTTTTTCTACATAATGGTAGAGACTTCCATTTAAGAAATTTCTAAGAATAAAACATGATTCTCTATCTAGAATATGCCACTAAATATTTTCAATATTTATAATTAAAAAATTAAGAAAATAAAAATATAAATTTAATCATAAGAGAAAAATTATTTGATATTAATTTATATTTTAAATATTATACATTCAAATACACAAGGTATAGTTTATTTAGGGGAATATAAATAGTCACAAAAATCCATATATATGAATAATATTTCAATCTATTTTTCATTGAAACATTTTATCAACTAAATAAAATAGTGGAAAATTTCCAACTAACATATCACACACCCCACATTGAATTTATAACATAAGGAAGATCATCATTAAGAAATTTTACATAGTTCAACCACTCAACTGAATCCAAATACATCGTGTGATTAGTTTTCCCATGTGAAATGTTTTTTCTAATTTTTGTTTATTAATTTAGTGTATGTTATTTTTAGTGATTAAAATGTATACTCTCTGTATATTATACATGTGAATTTTCACCATAGTATATAAGTGATCAATTTCCACCCTCAGGGATGCTCAATAATATATAAATAATATTTAGAAAATGTCTTCCACACTAATTTTAGATAAAAAATGTTCATTGAAGTCCTTGTATATAATAATTAGATCAAAATATTACTCCGAACATTAAATTATATTGATATTATATATTTAGGATTAATGATATATAATGTTATATATTCTAGGATTTAATACCTCTAGACCATAATTATAATATATTATAGGATTATCTTTCACAATCTCCCCATATCATTAATTCCGGTAGAATAATTATTACACATCATTCATTTCAACCGTCCTTGAATTGTACTTATTCTTATTTATCCCTCCATATACAATATAAAGAATCAAATTAACATTATTTTCTTATTTTTCATCATTTTCATAGTAGATATAATCTAAAATTCTATTTGAAATTACTCTCCATGATACTCTTATTAAATCCCAACTTTTATAACATTATTAGCATTGGGTTATGTCCTTATATTCGTTGATAACTCTAGGATCCTATTCTTCAAGTGCTAAAAAAATTATAATTATATCTCATCCATGTATCCTACTATATCTATAGTACAATAATAGTTATTTAAAATATTTAATTTAAAAAAATATCCTAAGAATCAAAGTGTTGATCTAATAGTTACATTTTTTTCAAAATAGTATTCATGTCACTATTTTCCAAGATCATAGAATATTCCTATATAAATAAACCATTGTCTACAGTAAAACTACCCAATTTACTTTATTTTATATGGACACAATTTGCATCCATAAAAATTACCTTTAAGATATCCAATGTGATAAATATTACAATAAAAAAAGGCATTCAAAAAATTATAATATATAACTATATCAAAATATTTTAAAAAAATTACACATAAAAAATATGATATGTTATAGATCATTGATTCATATCATGATTGAATCAAAGAAATCATGTGTTGTCTAAAAAATGACGCTGTTAAACAAAAATACTATATTTATAACCATATAATACATTGTTAGTGTGATTCAAAAATGTATTTTTAATATTATTATGAAATTTGGAGGAACTATTTGATTTAATTTCAAAATTAAGTTAATAATAAATTTCGGATTTTTAGGCGTTATAAATTTCTAAGATCTCTATTAATATTTGATATTAATTTTATTATAACGATGGTATACTATATAATTCTTTTATATTTAATGTAAAATAACTTTATTTTTATTAAAACACATTCAGATATCAAAAGAAAATAACGAATTATATTTATCATTGATTAATATTAATTATTTCGAAATATTTTTATTTTTAGTATCATGCTTAATAAAATATTACCATCGTCGATCCCATAAGCCAGTATTTCATCATCCATCATCATATTTAAATAATTGGTTTAATTTTTTATGGTGAAAGTGAAAAAAAATTCCATGAATGAATAACATATAAACCGTATAATATACTTTTTTTATATTTAATTTATATTATTGATTCATAGTTTATGATATTTAGTATTTTTGTAATATCAAAAAGGGAGACATCATACGATCCTTCATATGAATTTTACACAGAATTAAATGTATAATACAAATAATAAACTCAATAAGCAATAATAATTCATAAAAATATTTATATCCCTATACTATATACAATTTATTGAGTCCACTGACTATTATAAAAGTTTTTAGGGACATACCAAAATCCCTAGACATAGATATATTAAGAACTAAATTATAATATATGAGTTAATGACTAATATAAATAATCTACATCACATAAATGTAAATATAAAAATGTATTCTCCATAGTTATAAATTGAAAAACAATATTTTTTTTCCTTTCCTCGTGAATCAATCATATGATGTGGCATATAACCCATATATAGTGTCTATGAAATAATCCAGTTTCATTGATTTATCAAATTTAAATATTGACTCTATATTTATGAAATCTATTAAATAACATTTAAAATAATCTAAAATAAAACATAGAAATGTAAAATTGCATTGAAAATATTTTAAAGGATAATATAAATTATCATAATAATTATACACTACAGTATATCATTATTAATATGTATTTCTAAATACTAAATCTTCATCTATTACTCTTATAAGCCATAACACACCTTCAAATTTTTTAATTCAATTCCACAAAATGAAACACTAATGAATGTTTTTTACCCACTATATTCATCAACTACCATGAATTTTCATCCAACAATTGTATTTTTATAGTTCTACATGTTCAAATATCTCCATAATCTATCTTATTCACAGTATAAGAAAATAATTTAGTTGTTTAAATTTTCAATTATTTTCTCATATAATTTATGATGAGGAGTACCTCAACAATGGAAAAATAGTAATGTTTACCACTTAGGATTTGTTCATATTGATATTCCATTGAAACATAATAATCTTATATCATTTAAAATTTTATTATTGACACTTTTCGTGGATATTAAATTAACGATAAAACTAATTTTTTAAACATTAATAGGGAAGGATATTCAGTCAAAAACATTGGGATTATTCTTTATTCGTCACCATAAAAACTTACATATGAGGAATTTTCATTATAAGAAACGATAATCAATAAAGATACTAACAACAAATAAAAACAAAATTAAACTTGAAATTTCATATTAGATCATTTTCATAGTGTCATAATAGAGCATATGATAACATTATTCATACAATTTAATGGTATGGGATTGTTTATCTTCCACTATAATATAATATCCTACCCTTATTCTTCCATTGACAGTATATTCACTAGCTAATTGCCTTATGTGGCCCCAATAGATACTATGGGTTCTCATTAACATTATCATCTACACCTTTTGTAAAATTGAATAAAATTTAATGATAAGATTATTTATTCCTCATCAAAATGTTATAATATATTATTTTACATTGATAATAAATTAAATAGAAATAAAAAATACTTTCTTTTATAAAATATGATATTTTTAATTTAATTCAACACAATCAGATGAGTTGTAAGATTATGTTCATTATTTCATTAAATTTTAAAAAATATAACAAATATATAAAATTGAATGAAAAAAATATTTATAAAAAAAATTAATTGAAATCTTATTATAATAAATCTTATTTTTGAAATTTCAGGATTATATCACACTTAAAATCGAATTAGTTTGGTCAACACTTATTAGCATAAATGTATAGAAATTTTAAAATAAAATTTTCATTCATAGCATCTAAAATAATATTGTTAGTCTATATTAAATATGTTATTATTACAATAAAATAATTTCTTAATGGTACTTTTTAAACATGTTCTTTACAAATTATTAACAAAAATGGTGGATATTTAATATAGGAATTTTTTAAATATTTTTTGTTTTTATTGACTGACTAAAAATTAATTTTTTATTAAAGAAACAATTTTATGGAAAAAAGTTAGAAACTAATGTTCAGACAATAAAATAAATAGAAGAACCATTAAAGAAAATCTTAATCCAATTAGATTTTATCTCCATGCTTAGATTCCAAGAGATAGTACTAACCTGAGTATCGGGATCATCCTTTAGAAGATCTTCGAAATGATCTGCCAGTTTGTCCCAAACCTGAATGTACTCTTCTAGGTTGAGTTTCCCATAATTAAATCCCCTAATCAATATCAGATCCTGTTTGTAAATCCAGTTACTCTGCTCTTCAATGGTACCCACCCTTAAAGATCATCCCATCATTATATTAGCTTCTTTGTCAGTAACATTAATTTTTGAACTGTTTTCACCATTTCTTCTCCCGAGTGCATAAGCCGCTCTAGAGAAGGATTATTCACTGAACTGAACTCTTGTGGTTGGCTAGTATCAACCATGGAAGGGGGAATAGGATCAAAAATCATTGAATAGTCTTTCTACTTCTTCGCAGATCAAGATTCACTTGGTGGTGGTAAATAAGACTTGTTTTCTCTCTCTCTCTGAATACCCCTCTATCTCTTACTTCACCTTGGGCTTACCGAATCATCCTGGAATTCTGCACCAATATCACCTGATATTATCTCCACTTCCCCATCACTAGAATCTATCCCAGATGCAATCTTCTTCAGTGAGGGCCTGGCCTGATCAGTTTTGGCCTCATGTTCTGGATTTTCTAGTGATAGACCTTAAAATCTATTGTCCCAAGAAATTGCAGCCATCTCCCTACGTGGAAAACCTCCTAGATCCCAATACATCATCTAACCACTAGGAGAGTCACCCCCCCCCCCTTATTGCCTTAGATTCCGAACCCCTTGCATTAGTTTAAATACTTGCACGCACAACCTCGGCATATAAAGCGATCCTAGAATACCTGGTTCCTTCCACTTCAACCATTTGACAATCCACAACATTAATACCACTACCGGGCAGCACTTCCTCCACAACATCCCCCTATGTAGGTGGAGCGTATAGCGTTCCACCCAGATCCTCCCTCAAGCATCTGAATACATCCTTCACCAATGGATTCACTTCCCGAGGACCACTGTTCCCGTCCATGGAAGGATTAACCTTAGAGTTCACTCCTACCGCCTTCCTAGGCACCAGACTACCAGCATTGACAGAAGAACCCACCTTTGGTCTTGCTTGACCCGAAGGGCCTGTAATATCACTAATATGAATACCCATATCTTTGTTCAGTTGATTGAAAATATTAGAAACCAAAATGTTACCCTCCAGGGAAGCACTAAGACCAGCAGGGTCTGGGTCTGTAATAGAACCTGTATCCAGATGACACATTCCTATCGAACCTTTAACCGGTCCTTGATCCTTGACACTGAATTCCAAGGCCACCAAACTCTAATGATCAACCACCTTGAATATCATCCTACATTGAACCGTAGCACGTCCAATTCTATTTCAGTTAGAATAAAAATCAAACCAAGCCTCAAAATCCATGAATTGTTTCCATCAGAATTCCTCCCCCACACAAATCCATATATACTCAGTTGGAATCTTAGACACATCCACTTCAACACAAATTCACAGAGAAAAAGGGTGGAAAACAACTCGGATCCGGATGTCCGAGCACAGATATCTACCTATCATGTTCCCTAACATGCGCAAGATTGCAGTGTTTTGAAAGGGTAAGGGATGTTCAGGGAAGCTTACCCAAACTTCCATTGTTGATGCGTCACACTTCATGTGAAAATCGAAGGTCCACCCGAAAGGATAAAAATGAAGTTTGTTTCAGTTATGGGGCGCGCTAGACCAAGACCTAATTAAATCTTCCTCTGAGGAAAACCGAATCATCAGATTTTGGCTGTCTAGCAGGCCAACCGTGGCACGATCTTACAAACCCCAAGTGCCAAAATTACATCTATCGAATGCATCCACGGACAACCTACATTGCCTAAAGCAAGAAAATAAAGATATATTATGAAGGTATGAAGCCTCGGTAAACTCTAGAGAATAAAACTACAACTGGGGGAATCCGCCATATACATCTGGGACCTCAGGGCACAAAGAGATTTGCAGAAAAGAGGGAAGAGAATCTGGGTTGGAGAGAAGAGAAAAAAATTTGAGATGCAATTCCTTCCTAGGATGGTGGAGGTTCCTCCCCCACTAGTGGGGGAGGGACCAGCGCAAACGCCATCGCCATCACAGGTTGAGAACTGGCATTGCCGAAACCCTTCCGAGCTCCCTCCAAGTTCGTGTTTTCACTTGTATTTTTATTGAAAAAATGAATTTATTTTATGGAATTTGGTGGTATTATATTTTGTTTAGAATTAAAGGACATGATTACACATAGAAAAAACAGTATTTGTTTTATTATGAATATGGTCGAATGAATTTTTTATCCCCATTCGAATGGGGAAAATTTGATATCCTTCAGACATGAATATATAGATTTACACATCTATTTGATTTTATTATATTCATTCAAAAAACTATGTGCCTCTATATAAGTGGTAATTGAATACAAATAATTATTTACTATTAATATTTTAATATTTCACTAAATTTACATGAATATATTTTTCATAGGAAAAATAAATATGGGAGAATTGATGATTAATTGTATTTTCATTAATAAAAAAAATTAAATTACAGATTGATATAAATTAAAATATAAATTCTAGTAGATTATATGTATTAAATTGTAAAATATTAAATGTAAAATATGCATATCTAAAATAATTTTTTGTTAACCATATACCCCATGAAAAAATGGTTGTAGAACAATGATGAATTAAATCATGGTTAATATCGAATAAATGATGTAGGTGGAATATAGAACATCATGTAACTTTTAAATATTAGCTGTTGGGAAATAGGTAGTTATAAATGAATCTTTTAAATGTAATCTTAATTAAAAAATGAAATATTATGAAATTTAATATAATAATAATCACAGATTGATGAACATAACAGGTTTTTGAATCCATTATTTCATCCTTGTGAATGGTGTTGAGAATGTGAGAATTTAAAAAAATTCCTAGAATATATCATGCATACCCTAAAATGGAATAATTTTTTTTTCAATTATTCAAATAGAAAATATTATTTATTTTATATAAGTTAAAAGATAAAATAATAGAAATTTTGTAATTAATAACATTTTAATATATATATATATATTGATGGATATTTTTTGTTTATATGAATACGTTAATGAAAATAATGTTCAGTTCATCTAATGTTGACAAAGAAGTAAGAGGTCCAAAATAGTGTTTTAGATTTGGAAAATGATGTTCAACCAAGTAAAACATTGAAAAAACCATACAATACATTATTGATTTATCATGTTAAACTAATAGATGAATGTAAATTACTAAATCATCATGATTTGGTGGAATATATTAATGATGAAGATATCCATAATTAGAAGAAAAATAATTTGGTGTTTCATGAATGCAAAAAAACATTAATTTATTTTAAGTATATGTGTATCAGAACCGTTTCAGTGGGAAATGTTGAATTATTTATTAATAAGAAATTATTATTTTATTAAATGATTTGTTAAGGTTCAATGGATTGAACGAATTATAAAATCATTATTCATAATTATTTAATGAATGAATACAATAATATATTAGTTTAGCCTTATTAAAGACCATATAAGTGAAAAAAAGTGTATGTTATATAAATAATCATCAGTAGATAACATGATGAGGAACTTAATGATGGATAAGTCCTTAATTTAATAAGGGATATAATTTTATAGACATATTATCACCGAAAAATATATTCATATCTTATTTTGTGTTTAAATGAACATAATTTTTGTAAAGCAAGAGTGTAAAATAAAAATTATATCATGTAATATATAGAGGTATCTCTCATTATAAAAATATATAGTGAAAAAGATGTCTTTTATATAAATAATGAAGGTCCATTCAAGAAGTTTTAATTAAATAAATAGTTTCGTAATATGAAATTTTTAGAGAGATGATGTATTTCATAGGTCAAAAAAACTCATAAGTGTATGATCATATTATTATTTTCTATGTGATTTATATGTTAGAAACATTGAAGAAAATATGGAATAGATAAATTAATTAATGGTTTTATATATATAAATTAATGTGGGAACTAATAATTGAGAATAATAATAATGTAGAGTGGTATTTAAATTATTGATTAATCAATTTATAGAATGATTTTATTATTTTATTGCTTCAATATTTGACATAGAATATGATAACAAGTTATCTTCTTATTATCAATGACTTCCATATGGTTCTAAATTTATTGATGTGAATAAAAATATAAAATATGTTAAATAGACTCTTAATTTAATAAAATATATTTCAAAAAATATAAATATATACTTTTTAGATATACTATGACATATTAATATAATTTAGTGTTTGATTATAAGTTTACATAATATTCAGTTTTATTTTAGGAAGATAATATTATATTTTCAAAAAATGAAATGAGGTGTTCTATTACACTAAGAACATTACAAGTGATATATCGTGATACTATCATATGTGTTTTTAGTTAATTGATATTTTAATAGAGATTTTTGAGTGAAAAAAAATTGATGAAGGTATATTTGAGTTTAAATATTATGACTGATGCTATTTTTAATACAATTTAGCTGAAAATGACATGGTTCACATAAAGATGGACCACATATTAGGCATTAAGAAAAAATGATTTTGAAACGGTTGAAATATATGGGGTTAATGATTACGGTGTATGGGAAGTACACATCATAACTACATGGAATCTAAATTACATCTTTTTTATGTGCATTTGATCAATGTGAGTGGAAAACCCCACATTATCATATGATTTCAAATCATTAAATTTCATTTAATTAGAAATGAAAAATATGACTTACCATGGAGGAAGAATAATTTGTTAAAAAATATATACGGAATGTTACGACATTATTTTCTACACATGAGGAGGAGAATATTGTTAGGGAAGAATCCAAATTTTAATGGAGAGATGATCTGATCATTTTTATATTGTTATGAAATTAAATTTATGTATTTTTTTTAATTATTTTCATGAAGTTGTTATGGTTGAATATGATTATCTTTATTAATTAAATGAATAATATATTAATTTGATGAATAATTCATTCATTATTTTGAACATTTAAAATAACGTCTTAACCATTTTATATTTTCTAACACACTACCGAATAATGAAAATACAACACATTTGAGAAGAATAATTATGAGTAAATATTACAACTAAACCAAGGAAAATGTTTATATAATCACTTTTATTTTCAATAATATTATTTTTATTCTTTAAATACCGTGAAAAAAAATTCATAGTTAGGAACCATAATGTTAAAAACATTCATAGGAATTATTTTCATTTTTATTTTAGGATTGACCTTATTTTTCATTTAAACACCCCCATGTTTTAGTTTTAATAAAACAAACATTTCACCTTTTGGTTATTGTAATTTTATATGTATAGAGAAGAATTATATGTGAACGAGAATAGAAATAACTAATATTACAACATGTTTACTAATTTAAATTTATTACCTTCATTCTAGGGATAATGAAAATAATGGTTCTCAACATAGGGAATATTTGTAGTTGCATTAAGTCTTTCGAGCCATAATTATGTTATATATAGAATCACAATCACATTCTCTATAATAATTATAATTGAAATTGGTGACACTAGTAGGATTATTTGTGGGGGGGATACATGGTATACAAATTTATATTTTTCTATTTATTATTCAAATTCATAACTATGGTATATATTAATAATATTTTTATAATTTTGTATTCATCATGAAGATAAATTTTAATGTTTTGGACTAAATTTTTTTAATTTTTAATTATTAAACCAATTATGTGTAATTGATAAAATATTTTGATGATGTGATTTCTATTATTGGTTATGATTCATATAAATTTAAATTTTTTATATTAGTTTTTTTGTTCATTCCTTAAAATCATAGCCTAATTTGATACTTCATATTCCTCGGATGGTATTAAGACTTGTAGGTGAATTAATATTTATAATCTATTTCATGAGAGAACTCATGATGATCAAAACAAGTAGAAATATCTTATTTAACCATATCAAATCATATAGATCTTAAAATAAATTAAAATTATAATATTATTCATTTAACTAATATTTAGACCATATGATCTTAACAAAAACGCAATATTTGTAATTGTTTGAATTTTTCAAAGACCATGGAATACATGGTTAGGAAGCATAATTTTAATACTAGCTTTTTTTTACCAACATAATTTGGTATAATAATATAATTATTAACTTATCCTTTACAAAGGGGTATTTAGTTTTTATGGTACTAATGGTATCGAGAACCATTGATTTGTTATGGGAGTGGAATATATTGATCACATGAGTAGGAGGATTCAAAAAATTCCCTTAATTTCTACATTGTAGTTTATTTAATTATAATGGAAAACAAAAAAAAAATTAAATGATATGAAAAAAGAATTATATAAAAAGAAGGAATAAAATTTCAAAGTATTGATCAAAATCATTACCTATTTTTCATGTATTTCTAAAACCCATGATAAAAATGTCATGTAAGAGGACGAGTTATCCATTAATGGATGTTAAAGGAGAAAATTATGTCATTTATCATTATATTCAATATAATTCATTATGGTTAATGATTTTGGTCTACTTTTTAGTATTATTAGTTTATTGTCTGATATCATTACCCAAATACCTTTTCATTATAATCCATACAAGCTATATAAGATTACCTCATTCATTTTAAATATGATTTTATTGTGCATATAAATGAGATTGATTATAACACCAATTTAATGATCTTTACTAACTATCAATATATATTTTTAATATAGAATACAATAAGTGGACATGATATTAATTAATTTGATTACATTGATGATGAAATGTAATTCATTTTATGGTGAAATATAAATTAAAGATTCATTATCAAACATTATTACATGAATTTTGTGGCTTTTATATCTTGAATTATACCATTATGTTTTCTATAATGATAATTGAATTTTTTTTTGTTAAGATATGGTTATTTTGTATTGAGACACTATGTATGTTTTGTAAATAAGAAAACATTCATGTGCATCGGTGTTTAATGATTATAAATTATAAATTACATTTCCCCAAAGTTGTAGCATCTATATTGATCAACGAATACATTGTATTTGTGAAGAACACCGTTTTCCTTACAGTGATAGGAATAAAGCAATATTTGGTGTATTTTAATATTATTTATTGAAGAAGGAACCAAATTACACAGAATCTGTTATATCCCACATTTGTTAATGATAAGTGGAATTTTAGTGGATAATCAATGGACATGGAGACAGTGGAAATAATGTAACGATTTAACTATATAGACATATAGGTAATAATTTCGAATACTAGTAAAAGAATTTAGGATAAAGATCATTAATGTGGTTGTCTATATCCATATTTACATTTATTGAGGAGAAAGATCATTAAGACTCATCATATTTTAAGGTGGTTTACTTCTCATACCATAGTAATAGAATTTTTTTGAGCTATGCTGGATCTTCTTCTATAACAATCCTTTCCATAAATTTTAGAATTGTGAAATTATAAAAGGGGGATATCATGAATAATTATCTTACATACATCATTATCTCCATGGTGTATTCTATTTTTTAAGTTAAAATCATTAATCCTCACAATAAATCATTTTGTAAATACGAATATTTTAGTGCGTGATTTTATATTTTTTTAGATAGTCTATTATTAGGGTATTATATCAAAACTAACTTCTTTTATATTTAGTATTCTCATGGAATAAGAAGTATTAAAATGAGTGTGTATATAAATAAAAGGTTTTTCTTCATAGTTATATATGGTTATTCAATAATAAATGACAATAAATATGAGTACAGTATGTACCTTCCTATCATGTAATAATTGAATTGTATTTTTCAGTGAAATACTTTTGCACTGAATTATATGTCAATGTTGATGAAATTTCCCATCATTAATAGGAATAATAAAATGGTAAATATTATTTAAAAATGAAAATTATTCATAAAGGTGAATCAACCACCACATTGACTGGGGAATAAAAACTAATTGGATGTCAACCCCAATAATTTTCTCAATTATGACCTAATTTTATTTATTTTCATTATGTAATCAATGGATTTTTACAATGGATGATTAATCCAAAATCATGTATGTTTCCAATTATTTCGCAATAACTCTTTATTAGGTGTAAGATATATTCTCTCTTTTTTGATATTCAGCTCACCCATGACTAATTAATACTAAATTATGATTGGATAGACTCACTAAGGAGGGAGGAATTGATGTAATCTGGTGCATTAATCATGTTTTACATTATTATTCCAATATAATAAAACAATATAATTTTGTAATTCTTTAATCTTATTCAATATCATATACCTCATAGAACTATAATGAGTGGTGTAAATTTTTTGATGAACAATAATGTGGTTGTTGATAATGAGAGAGTAAGTGCCAGAAATATATGAATTTTATTAATATTTTTTTTATTTGATACATCCATAAAAAAATTACTTAAAAATCTACATATAAAATGAATTGTATTACTTCATAAAGACTATAGGAATTATGTTTTCTTATGGTAAGATATCATTACCTTATTATTTTAATGGTTAAGGAAGTGTATGATATAATAATTATATATAATTATTATCTTTTTATATGTATCAATTATATTCATTAAATTTATCAATTTTAATCTTAATTTAATAAGTAACTAAAAAATGATTCATATCGCTTTGTGTGGCTATAGTCTAGTATACAAGTGTGTGATTTTATCATATTCCATAGGAATAGAACAAAATAAGTTATGTTTAATATTAAAATAGCATGAGTATAATTATATCATAATTATTATAATATATATATACATCTTATCCATTCTTATATCCACACATGAGGAGTTCGGATGGAAAAATAGTTGCATCATTTTGTGAGGCGGTGGTACGCCATTCACATGCTTAACAATTATGTTTCCCAATTGATGAATGTAGATATGGTAAAATATTGTGAAATATATATAATAAAATCCCATTATATGGTAGATATTGGTTTTATTATTTTTAAGTGTGAAGATATAATTTAATAATGTAAAATAATAATGGAAAAAAGATATTAGTGAAGTCAATTACATTCTTTTAGAGGAACTGTAATTGCATTTTTAAGGACCCTATAGTTGGTGTTTATTACAATAGAAGATCTAGAATATTTATCATGATTTTTGGGGATGGAATATTTTAGGTATTTAGGTAAAATATCTTGATATTAGTGAATAAGTGACGGGAGTGAGGTCATATTTATAGTTGAGAAGGAGAGTATTTTTGTAAATACCCAAAACTAATCTATATTGGGAAGTGAATATCACCCCACATGGATTCAAAATTACTAATTTAATGGTTTTATTGATGATATGGTCGATCCACACCTCCACCAGACAAAAAAACACAGCTTTTAAACATTTTTCCACAGCTTCTTAGATTACCTATTTTTACAATTTTATTTTTTCATTACAATAACTACACTTTTACAACTTTTTAATTTATCATTTAATATTAAAAAAATCACCTTTTAATTTAATTTATACCAACAAATACAAAATAAGAAATTGAACTTATAAAATAAAAATACAATTTTTTAAAAAAAATCGCATAAGAACATGTAACATGAATATCATTGTTTTATCTCTACCAGTGATATCATAGCTTTTTACTATTTATCTGTGAATTTTTTACTATGAATGAAAAATTGGTGCGTGAATGAAATATAGATTATATTTTTATAAAATTAAAAAAATCATCTTACATGAAATTATTTTAGAAAATTATTTATGTCATAAAATCTAAAAACATATTATAAAATAACATTAATCACATATTTTTATTATTTCTTTTAGTTGAATATTAAAATATCTAGACTGTAAAAATAAGAAAATAATATACTAAAACCAATATAACATGATATATTTATGAGAATGAAATATTTAACACCACAAATCGTTCAATTTATTTAACTTTTAATATTTTTGGCATCATTTATTTAATTTCCAAACTAATTATATAATTAACATGTTAGAATTGACTAATAATTTTAGTTAATTATATGAACACTAAAAATAATAATTAAATTAGGCATATTAAATCAATTTTGTTACACTAAATAATTCTATTCATATTCATTCATATATTTCATTTTCCCAACAAAAATTATTAATTGAAATTTATTAGCAAGAGGGTTATATTTTGACATTCTCTTTACATAAATATTATTATGTTGAATTAATGAATAATTTAACAAAAAAAAATAATAAAATATATCCTATGGTAATAAGTATAAAAATATGTTCATAAAATAAGAAATGGCTATTTTTAGGTTATATTATCTTTTTTTTGTTATACCACATAACAGACTCGGTTTAACTGTAATTGTGGTCAGTAATATTTAATGATTTTACTATACATTTAAGTAAAAAATTATTGGTAACTTATTAAAAATAATAAATTATTGTAAATTTAAATATAGAATCTATTTTTCCAAATCAAATTCACATAGGTGTAATAATTTAATATATAATTAAAATATAGATGCGATAAAAGGTAAATTTTCAAAATTGATAATTATTAGAAGTACATAGTGTTTAAATATCAAAATGAAGCATGAAATTAATTAAAATGATTTATAATAGTTAAATTGTAATATATCTTAACAATTTTTACTTTGATAAAAACAAAAAACAAAATATAGCATTGTAAATAAATTTAATTAACAGGTAATTTTCAATTATAATGGTATTTTTTACTATTCATTAAAAAGAAATCTTTTTCCTAAATTTTCAATCCACCAATGTTAATTTTCATATATATAATAAAAATAATTTTTTAAAAATTAAATTTTAAAATATGATAAAAATTAATTTTAAAATATTTTTGAAAGGGGATTGTATAAATCATTTTAGGAAAATAATATATTTTAAAATTAATTTCATTTTCTCCCAATTGGATAGTATTTTATTTTTAATAATTATATAATAATTTAATTGAACTTTATATATATTTAAACCATATAATAATAATAAATTATTTATTACTATTAAAACAACAAAATTAATGACTATGTAAGAATTGTTATGTTCAAATAATGATATTTTAATATTGTGTCAAATTTTGTATAAACAATATATTTCCTCCGTTGAAAGAAAAAAATATGGAATTTATTTAAAAATAAATACATGGTAATGGATCTATGTCTTACATTATCATATAATCTTGGTGTTTCATTTCATAAAAGATATCAAATTTTATTTCCCACTTATAAAATAACCCAGTTTTACATTCTACCCTTTGAAATATATTTTCTATTTATAATTTCATATTGGTAATGGTAGTCATGGTTTTGTAATTTGATAACACCCTTCTAGAAACCCAGATGTATGAACTTTTATTATAAAACATCCTTTTCATAAGATTATTAGAGGATTTTTTGGGCCTTAGATAATAAAACATAATAGGTTTCAAAATAAAATATCATTTGTGGGATGTGAATATATAGGCATAAAAGAAAATAATAATGTCCAAGGATTATTAAATGGTGATATAGATCATTGATCACAACAAATTTTTTGCTATTGAAATATTAATGAAAAAAATAAATAAATATGAAATTAGTTTTGGACAATTTGAATCATTAAAAATAAAGGCACATTGATAAATTTTTTAAAGATATTTTTCACGATATGAGGTATTCATATACAATATTGACTAAGAACATTAGAAAATATATGTATATGATATCATAATATTTCATTGGTAAAATTTCATCCTTTAGTTTTTCTCCAATCAATACCCACTTCATTTCATATTCTACTAAATGAATACTAAAATATTCAATTCTTCTTATTGAACCACATTTAATATAACCATTCATTGATAAGCCAATCCTCCTGTCACTAAATGATTTTCAATATAAATCTCCTTAAAAAAAGTTATAAAATAACACACAATGATCAATATTATCTATTCAACATATATATTTACCTTAATACTCATCGAAAATCATTTAAAAAAACTAAAAATCCAAAAAATTAAAAGGGATGTAACTAAAAGAATCTTATAACCCTGGAAGAAATATTGTGGAAGTCAATGTAATTCTATGAATTAGTTAATATAACTATCACCACAATACCTTAATTAAAACATGTATTCCTATTAAAATAAAATCTCAGACTATTGAATGTATTCCATAAATCTATACATGAAATATATTCTAGCATTGTTGACATAAACCATCAATCACATAACCAATTTCAGATTCCCCAATACTATCAAAAAACAACGCATTATTATTACATAATCACTATCATCTTCATTGTTATCCCCCGTTATTCGTGTGTTTTACAAGAGTTTAAACATGCCAATGAATTAGTTTTACTGGTCATCAGTACCGCTCGATATATGATCTCAAATGTTTTAGGAAATTATAATAAAATAAAATCATTATACATTTCAAGATTCTAATAAACATAATTTCATTATTAAAATAAGACTATAATATATATCTTAAATATGAAACCAATAACATCAGTCACTCCACTTTGTCTGTGGTAATAATATAATCTTTACTTTGATCTTTTATATTTTTCTAATGTAAATTCCCTTGATTCATGGGGAATTTTTTTGTGTATTTTTCCTTCGCCTAAAAATTGAAACAATGAACATAAAAGTTTACTTCAGTTAAAAATTATATCAAAATCATAGTTTACATTCTATCCAAACATATAGAAAATTATTATTCCATTTATGTATGTACGCGAGTGTTTATTTATATAGTTATCTTATTGGAAATTATCCTTATTTTTCATGTTCAATTTACTCATCTTTTGTGAGGCCGTCGTATTCCTCTTTATCATCCCTTTGAATACATAAGAAATTTGTAATTATTATATGTCTTAATAGAACATGAAACAATGTCCTTTTATGATGAATATGTGGGGGGGGGGGGGCTAAATCCCATGTAATGAATGGAATAATCTTATCAGGGAAATGATCATTAGTACTCATTAGATAGTGTGAAATGATATTGTTTTCATTCATTTCAATATGTTACATCTATAAATAATGGAATTCAATAGATTAGATCTCTATACAATGAATCATATCATAAAATCCCCAAACAGCTAATACGCATAACATATATAGAAATATCTATGCATGGTCATTATCATAATCATTAACAAGGTTTATTTGGTAAATTTGGAAAAACATAAAAATATATTGAAATACTTCACAATGTTTTGTAATTAAAATGTAAATTAACAAAAGCATATTCCCTATGAGTTTCAAAAACATGTGTTGTATGAACTATTTTTTGTATCATATAAAACATGAGTCTACCATGAAGCCTCTTTGTTAGGGTCATTACTTATAGGTACATCTTATCATGAATAATGTCCACTTTTTATATCCTTTTTGAGATATGTTTTTTGATAAAAAAAATATCAAGATTAAAAATAATTGGATTGTTATCTAATACTTATATTTATTTTATTTAATATGGTTATGTTACATAATTTATGTTTTCATTAATCTAATTCTCATGGTTTATACTAATGGTCCAATAATACCAACTATAAAAATATGTGCTTAAAAGACTAATTTTAATTGTTACTAAACGAAATTTTCATAATATAAAAGCCTGGCATCTAGAAGGACAAAAGATTTTTTTAGTTTTGGTAACCAAAATACATAATTTAAGACCTCATTAAATTAAAATCATCAAAAACACAATGTTGTTTTTGATAATTCCATTTTTAATCATGTTATTTCCCTACATATTTATCATTAAAAACATCATATTATCTCAAGGAAAATAAAACGTAAGAAAGAAGTGATCTAAGATTATTATTAAGAGTAAGAATAATGTTATTGTTTTTCATTAATAAATATGAGTAATAAATATGGAAGATTAAATAACTATAATAAATGTCTTTCACGTAATAAAATTAGCATAATATGGCGGAAATGATGATGATAAAATAAATTCATATAAAAAACAATTAGGAATATTTTTCCTAGAATATTTAATGTAATTCAAAAATCAAAAAGAAATAACTGATTTAATAATGAGTTAATTCATAATTTTGGACATTTCAAACATATTTTCATGCCCCATCAAAATATAATTTTAATATGTGGGTAGAAACCCATTTAACATGCCCATCTCACTTGTCTCATAATATCTGTTGATGAATTGAGGGGTTATTGATACCGAGTCCATACCAATAATTTAATAATACCAAAAAATTTATAATATTAAATGGGAGAAACATAATTAATATAATCATTAAAATTATAAACCAAACATTAAAAATTGATATACCTTCCCTAATGAAATAAACAAAATAAAAACACATCATGAGTATTATGGTGAATGGTAATGAAAAATGAACTTCCTAAATAAGACCGATCGAAAGATATCTTCATAAGGAATAATTTGGATATCAAAACAACATGTCTCTAGTGTATCATAAGTAAAATAAATGATTCATGTCATTGCATAGTATATTATAAATAAAAATATCATTTAGGATTATTATTTTCACTTCAAAAACATTTTCTAGATATTTTTTTTTAAAATATATAAAAATATTTTTATTTGAAAAGAACATTTTAAAACATATAAAATAATATTTAAATTATTTTTTGGTTATCAATTTGTAATATATCATTCATTGTGTACACATAAAAATAATGATTTCATTAATATTTATAGAAAAAGAAAAATATTACATGTTTTGAAAAAGAGATGTGGGTTCAATTAAAAAATTACAAAAAGTCATAACTTGTAAGAAAATATGTAATTAATCTATTGTGAAATCGAAAAATGAATAATTTTTTTATAAAACATGGATTTTGAGGAAAAATAATTTCTGATGGTAGAGTAATATAAATCCATATTATCATTAATACATTTTCTCAATCATTTTATGAACCAATGAGTAGAAAATGGTTATTTTAATAGAAAAATTTCATTGATAATAATATAATAAAAATATATATTTATTAATGATATAAATATAAAATCATTCCGTTATGGGATACATAAACTAAATTAATCCTGAATAATGATGAGATTGTAAAATATAAAATTTCAAATTTAGTATCTTCAAAATAATAAGCACCATAAAATAAATAATAACCACATGAATATTTCAATACCAGGGGGATAAATAGATTCATGATATAGGATACCAAATGGTTAGTGAACACACCATGATAAAGAATAAGTGGTGAATATGGTGTATGTCTCAAAAAATTTACATTGAGATGAAAAAATCAAACCATATGCACGACTCCATTCGTATATGTCCAAACATCTTATATAATAAAACTATAATTATTATAAATACATATAAATATAATAATTTTATATAAAATACCATATAATTTACTTTTATAACAATTTATCACCCAATATTTAATAATATTTGACAATTTTCATTGTTTATTGTGTTTATTTAATTGCTTCCCATAGGTGTTTTTAATGGAAGATCATGTTTATGAATATAGTATATAATTCAATCATCACCAAAATTATCATAATTATGTATATATTTTTTCATAATATTAGATACATCATTATAACCATTATTTTTAATTTCATATAGAAGACACATCGCATCGCTTCAAGGAGATTGTAGGCACTATGTATCATTGAGAATGTTATCATTCCAGCAATATGTGAAAGTGTAAGGAATTGTTTGGTAAATTAATATTCCAGAATGTATATTGTTTCATATATGCCAAAAATATTCACAAAATATATCCATATTTCATTACACGTAAATGGTAACGTGGAAATGATTCACACAACTTCATGAGGTGGTAGTCTACCAAAAATACTAGTAATGTTATTGTATTCAAAACTGAATGGATCAAAAGAAGATATGTGAGATTCTATTAGTTGATTAGTACAATAATATCTTAAATATTATATATAAACCTTAAATACATCAATATATTCATCGATGATATTTTTTAATGGAAAATAAATCAAATTTGTTCACCAGGCAGTAGTCCTCCTTCAAACGATTGATGATTTCATTACCTATTTGTAGAAAAGTGATATTTTTTATATGACCAATACTATTCAATAATGGAGAGGAAATCTCACCCAATGGGGCTAATAAAATAATTAAATAGTTAATTGATTATATGGTCATTAAACACATCCAACCCAAAAAATACATGTATTAAACATTTGGTTCCTTAACGTCTAATATTCATTACTTTTACCATTTCAGATTATCACTATTGTAAAAAGTCAATTTATCCAATGCAATTTATGCTGAAATAAAAAAATAATGTTATCCATAATAGATAATTTTTAGGAAATAATTATAAATATGAAATCAATTTTATCAAAAAATATCTTATGTTTGTTTGAAATTAATTTTAACACAAGCACATACAATGTGAAAAAACACCACATTAAACATAACTACTGTAACAATTTTTATACTCCTTTAATGTGAATATTATTACTGTAAAAGACAAAATGGGTCCATGCATGGATGAAAATTTATATTTTTTAAAAATTTATAATCACATGGATAAGATATTATATTTATTAATTATATAGCAATTATTAAAATTTCAATTATTATAAAATAACATATTTTTCAAATTTGAAAATATATATTTTTTATTTTAATTTTTAAAATGCCATTAAAATGATATAATTATAATATTTTATGTCATCACATCTAAAAAACTATATATTTTTCTAAATAACATAATTTAACACAAATAAATAATTCATTTTTTAAAACTTTTAAAACATTTATTATTATTATGTTCTATTTGATAAATATTTACTGTGTTCACATTGATTGATAAATTAAATTTATTATTTGAATAGTGAAAATTTAAAAAATTCATAATTAATAAATTTAAATATGTTAAAAATTACCCTAAATATTAGTTCCCATGTTTCCTTTTCCCATTTGTGAACACATCATTTCCATTTAAAAGAATGAGGGGGAATTGTTTTTGTGTTTTTATTATATAAAATATTATAGTGTTCTGTATCCTTAAAATTTGTCACAAAATTTTTTTAAAATAATTAATAAGGTGACTGTCGTTGAAGTATTTCAAAATAATTTGAATTTTAAATGTTTTTACATTATTTAATCCTTTTTTTAGTTCAACCCCACAGTAAACTTGTTTTAAACCTAAACATTATAATTAAATTTTTATTGTTTTCACTATTAATTTTTTAAACAATTATATTTGGAATATTAGATAATCTAAATTATCATGAATAAAAAAAATAAGTCTATTTATACAAATTTAAATAATAAAATTTTCAAAAATTAATTTATAATTAAAAACGAAATATGATGATGGGTTTTTTTCTAATGATAAAATTAGACTATGTATATAATGCTTTAACATCAACATTTAATATATATTTGATTAAAAAGATATAATTTATTTAAATATTTCAGGATTTTTTACATTAAAATGAAATTAAAATATAGTATATATTTTTAAATGATTTAAATTAAAATATTGTTTCTAATAAAAATTAATATTTTTTGTATTTTTCAATATAATTACTATTATATAAAATAATAAAAAATTATCCCAAAGAAAAATTTGATTTGTAGATATAAAATATAATAATTAGTTTTTCAAATTAGTATCCAGGATTTTAAAAAAATTAATATTAAATAATGTCATCAACACATGACATCACCACTATACAGGTAAAAAATTTTTTTTGGATATAATTAATTTCATCTCAAAAAGTTCTTATTATATTTCCAACCTATTGGTAAATATTGAATTTATTTTATACATGTTTTTAAATTTTAATATTAATTATTCATATATTTATATTGACACCCTCCAACATAATGGCTACTTTATAATGTTCATTATTATATAATTATAAATTAAAATAGTGTTGTGTTTTTTTTAATCCTGGTGCCGCATGCATTGCAATCTACCCAATATGTAGAATTTATTTTAAATTATATGTATCATTAATTCTATAGTTTTTAAACTCTAATTTATTAATGTCATTTTTTATCACATACTCAATCAAATTTGATGCTACTTTTTAAAATTCATGTGGAGTTATAGATAAAAAGAACATGACATCAAATTATTGGAAAACACTGATAAATTATATGTTGTCACTCACATAAATTATAGAAGGTAACCACAATCCTCTCCATCTTACACATAAAAGTTCTATATTTTGGACCAATGACTTACCAAATGCATCGCTAACATCCTTCCCTATGATCTATCTTTATTGGTTTGATTATAAAACCATTTAGAAAAGCCATTTTGAGAAAACCTAAGGAGGTTATATAGAGAACATGTATAGTTTTTTACTAAGTGTTTCTATGTTATAAATTATACCACCAAAAAAAAATTTAACCATGATGATGTAATAAGATTTGAATATTTCATATATAATGATGATATAATTTTAATTCTTTAACCTACAACCAAATACTCTTCCATAAAATGTGAAACAAAACTATTGATCATTCATACGGTGGACAACCACCTTGCAAACTGTTGTAATTAATTTTCCATCATCGTCTCTTGCTGAAGTATATAATTTGGGAATTGAACCTTCTATATGTTATATATGAAAGAGTTATAATTATTTAACTATAATATAATATATGAATTCTAATAGTCCAATTTATTTGAAAAATATAGTCTCGCTCATGTGTATGTGTGGACTATCGTGTCCCCATTGTAATGCTAAATGTTTTTTTGTTTTATTTTTACATGGATTGTAATAAAGAAGCATTTAAGGAAAAAATAGGAAATTCATGATATATAAATTATTATTGAATATTTATTTATAATTTTTATCTATTTAGTTCTTTAAATCAGGAATAAAGAAACAATGTTCATGTGTATGAATGGTCTATCGTATCCATGGACATTGCATTGAAGTATTCAATATCAAAATTTATGAATGTTTATAAATACATATATAATGAATATATATGATATTTATATAATTATTAAAATTATTTATATCCTTTAATTGAAATAAAAAAATATGTACCAAAATATAGTTCACCATCCAAAAAAATTACATAATATTGACTTAAATGAATAATTTTACTTTATTTCACATTCTGGATAATTTCATGTTCTGATCGTTGGAGAATTTGGCCATAACTATAACATAAAATCCCATATAAATACATCAAGGACACTTCAAATATTATCCATTTCATTCATAACATGAAAACATTGAAAAAGGCATGGATTTTTATCATGTTTAATCATCAAAACATTTCTATGATTCCAGCCATTAATCTATTCTCACATAAAACATGTGAATAACATTTTAAAACATACGATGAACTGAAAAAGATCTAGAAAGTTATGTAAAAATAATTAAAACCATTATTTTAGTAAAACTATTATTACCCGTTTAAAATTCTTTGACTGAATGAAACAATAATATTTCACATGAATAACAGTCTAAAATTTTTTCTTAAAGATAAACATTAAAACCAATAAAAAAATAATTTTAACTCCCATAGGTGACTCAGTGAATCATATACATAAAACCCATTAAAAATTATTTTTCATTGAATAAACAATTGACATAGTTCCAATATTATTATTACCAAATGAATTGGAGATCTATAATTTGTATCATCCATCATATAAGCAATATCAGGCTCACCTATGAGCTATAATGGCGATCAACCAATCATACAAGGTATCATAAGCCCACTCTTGAGTTATAATGGTATAAAAAGATTTTTATAAGCTGTTTGAGGCTCACCTTTGAATTATAATTTGGCTAAACCATTTGTATATGTTGTATTTGGACCACCCATGAGCTATAATAGTGATTAAACCTTATAATATGATGTTTTGGGCTCACCCGTCTCATATAATGGTCAGTACCATTTCCAGAATAAAACATGTACGTCAAATGTCCCTTTTTAAAGACACTTATTTTCCCCTAGAAACATTTTCAAATAAATTTAATGTTTTCATTTATGAAATAATTAACATAAACAAAGATTCCCAAAAAAAGGAATAGTGCATTTCATTTTATCATGTAATGCCTCAATGAATAGTGATTGAGATGAAGTACATTACATTGAGTTTGATTCATCATGTATAATATTTATATTCCCAAATAATAAACATAGGTTAATTTCAACTTGATTGAAAACCTTTTTCAAGTTTATTATTCCTTTTATATAACTTATTATTATGCAATGATAATTACATAATTAATTAACTTTATATCGGATATTATGTCAATATTCCCTCTTTATGTCAAAAACAAACATGGTATGATATAAAATATCCATGTTGTCAAATTTCCGTCATATCTAGATTAATATTCATTCATTAAGAATAAAATTTATACATTCGTTATAATATTATATAATAGTATTAATTGTGGTGAATGAAAAATGAACAATGTTATAATCATAGAGATGGAAGGTTATACGAACAATGAGTAACGTTTTCCATTTTACATTGATCATTATTGAAATAAGGTAGTTTTTATTTTATCATTACAAAATGGTCATAATATTATGAACATCATAAAAATAATTTATATATTCTTATATATATTATAGAAGTTATGTGGCAAAAAAAATGACTCACATCGCTTCGTGGATTTGATATATTACACGTAACCACGGGAGGAAATTATCATTTTTATGTTCATTGAAGATAAGAAAATAATTGATATATTAATATTTTAAATTAATAAATATCTAAATAATATCATATATAAACATTTATTCCATCATTATAAGCAGTCCTGATTGATTGTAATGAAAAAAATAACTATATCTGTTTACGATGTGGTAGTTTTACGTACACATGAATGAAATATTCATTTCCGATTTGATGCAATTGGAGATGTATTTTGACGATGATAATAACATAATAAAATCTCAATATATTTGAGACACTCGAGTTATTATTTCATTATGTATGAAGATTATTTAATTTAATTGGAAGAAGAGATAAAAATAAACACATAAAGGGAAAGACACGAGTTGAAGTTGATCCCCATTGATGAATGTCGTAACACCTCTAAGAATGGTGTTCTGCCCAAAATACGACATCGTGAATTTGTAGAGGGATTATAGGAAGAGTTTTTGGAAATAATGGATGATAACAGTGGTTCATGAAGGGTGATAATTATATAATAGTCGGTATATTTTCTTTGGAGAATGTAGGGGCACACATGGAAACTCTTAAATTAATAAATTAATATAAATTCAGTTTCAGATCCAAATGGGACAAAACTCATTTATTTAGAATATAATATGATTTCAGGTTTACTAAAGATCATATAATTAAAAGTAAAAATGTTATGAATAATTTTTAATCATTATCATTTTGGTATAACATTATTTTACCTTTTTTAATATTTCCAAGATATAATTTTATTTACACATTGTGGTTTAATGTAATTACACTAACTTGTAAAATGACCAAACGAAGTGTCATTTTTGAAATATAATAAATTATAATAAACATTTAGATAAAATATTATAAATTTTCAAATTTCATAACATTTAATAAATGATTTTATATTTTATGTTATGAATTAGTCAATTTTGACAATATTCATAGTAGACTATTTTTAAAAAATCACAACAACTTGATTCCAATGAAAAAAATAAATAAAATAAATAAAACAAATAAAATTTATCTATAAAATTATTGTATTGAATAAAATATAAGAAATATAATTATTTTAATATTATTAATATCATTTATTTGATTCTTTGTTTAATTAATCTATTATTGGATCATCATTGTGTAAGAATTTAAAATAATTATTTAATTATTTAAATCATACATAATATAATTAATTTACCATGATATAGGTAATATTTTGACCTTTCATATTACTATTTATATTCAATGATATATCTTACCTAACAAGATAATAAAATTGTTTTAGTGTGAAGAGACATGTTGAAAAGATTTCTCCCTTACATTAAATTACAAGTTATAAATGTCATAATCACATCCAATTGGCTTCCAAAGGCCACCATTTCATTCCATGTATTATTTTGTTCATCCATTACTAATAAAATAAAATTAGTACAAGTGTTAGGGTTGTTTTATAATATTATAATATTATCTTTACCCTTATTCTATATATTTACCCATTAAATATTTTAATAAAAATAATTACGGAGGTTCATATTAATCATGTCTAAAAATAAAAGAGACCTTTTTACATAATTACGACCTCTGATTCAAAATATGGAATCCATTATTACAAATTCAAATTTTAGAAAATGTTTAAATTAATGAAAAAATTAATCCGGTTGACAGAATAAGAAAACATGGTTTTAAGAAAAACCTATCAAAATATTAATATATGTTTATATCAAATTTATATGTAAAATTATATACAATAAAGAAAATTTTATTAAATGATAAAACAATAAAACTAATATTATTCATAAAAAATTAATAAGATAACCTAACTATGTAAATAAATTTCATGAAAAGGTTGTTTTGAATTAAAATTTTTTATATTTCATTATTCATTAAAATATGAATTTTATCATAAAATTCAAAAAATTCAAACAAAGTAAATATTTCTGACCCTCATCCAAAGAAGAAGATAATTTTTTCATATATATTATATATAAATGAAAAAACTATATTTAAAAATGGATTTTCATCGAAAGGATTAAAAGTTTCATTTTTTGAAAAACACTCTTTTTATCCATAAAATTGTTTTTGTTCATATATATTGTATATAAAACACATAATATGAATTTCAAACATTATATTTTACATATATTTTATTAATATAATCCACAAAGCCTGATTTTATTATTTATAGAACATAATTCTTCACATATAAATTATTTTACATGGAAACATATCCTTTATATTCAATTACTCATTAAATTTCAAACAATTGAATCAATATATATACAAGAGTAAACCATATTTTTTTAATTAAGTTAACACTATTAATTCCATAAATTATAGTTATTATGTTATAACTACCATATTAAATAATAATATTAAAAGTTATTATCATTATGTATTACTTAGTCTTGTATGTTATGTAAGATGTCAGATAAACCCATTATTGTGTATCAAGATTAATTTTGGAAATATAATACCCCTTAAAAAATTACTTTTTAATTTATAAATATTAATAAACCTGTAAATTATTTATTCCTTAGTTACTTGGGTTGTTACATCCTTCCCCTTTTTGAGAATTTCATCCTTGTAATTTTAAATTTGGGCTAGGTAATTACGATTTCACTTTTACAAATTACTTCAATAAAACCCCACATCATAAAAAGGGTCAATAAAACCAATACTTTAACATAAATAATGTGATGATAAAAGGTCACTTGACATATACAATACAATAATTCCATTTTATAAAACATGGGTATGGAAAATATTACTTTCAATTAATTTATGATGTAGAGTGATATAAAACCTTGTTCGATAAAAGTAAATAATCACAATGCAATAAATTCATGATGATATAAGGGATTATTTGATTCATCAGAAATGAAGGTAGTAGGGTAAAATTTGAGTTTTCAATATCTTTTACACAGTGTTTTATAATTCATTTACATCAATGACTATGAACATAAGTTAATATAATTACATGATATATTTCAATTTTATAAGCACAATTTCTTCCTCTTAATATTCCTAGAATTATGATATACATCCCTCAGAAAATTATAAGTCATCGATGATCACACAAACCATATAGTTTTTCAAAATCATAAAAATGAGGTAAAAATTTAAAGGTATACTCCACATTAAAAAAATACTTACATAAACATAACCCCAAAAAACATATTTCGTAATGGTCTTTAATAACTTATTATCATGTTTCTTAAAATCACAGTAGGGGTGTATAAAACATAAAACATATGGTTATTATTTGGAAAATATGGGGATATTATGAGATTCCATAACTTCACAAGATGTCCCAACATCATCTATAGTAGTAGAAAATGATTCTACCCATCCATTTTATTTCATATCATACTAATTTCAAGCATGTGTCACTAAATTCAGACACTTATTTTCATTATGTTCGAACTCATTATTGTTAAATCATCTTACTATAGACTGGCTATCTGTAATATCATTGTTGAAGAGTTCAGGACCCTTTTCCCCATAGTCATGTACCTTTTGACCAAACTTACCACACTCTAACACTTTCTAGATCCAAACATACATTTCCCAAAAACAATTCCCTACTCGAAACATTTTTTATGATTTCTATAATGACCCATACTTTATATACATTGATATTACTTCCTAATAGAATAATATTCATATAATAAAGACATTAAAAGACCGTATAGGTATATTGTTTCTAAAAAATCGGTTACATAAACAATCGATTCAAAGAACTTGTTGTCACCCTCTTATTTATTTATAACTACACTTACTTTTGACATATCTTACATAATAACCTCAATAATTACCTCATAAAAAGAATCACATGAAATACTGATATCAGATGCTCAATAAGGGTAAACAAGGTAGATATCAATCATAGAAAAATCACAATACAAAAAAACATATCATTTAAAATCATTTCTATAATATGAAAGATCAACATATCATGAAATGCTATAATTCATGAATATTCATAAGAATCGATGAATATAACACAAAAAGTCATAACACAAGACATGATGTATTTTATACACATAATCATATAAAATAAATTCATGTTGGTCAAATCTGTTTGGAAATAATAGTATTGCAGACAAATTTCATTACATAACTAAGTTCACCAATTGTACCAACCCCGTGTTACTTAACTGATATCATTTCATGTTCCATCCATGTCTATCTCATTCAGATATAAATAATTACCCAATACATTGGAGGAATTTTTATTTCCCACCTATCTCATAATGAATCATTCTTATGTGTTCCACAATAACTGAAATCATTCATCATAGCAAAATGCAATGAATGAAATGGGTTTCTTAAACATCAATCTATCATTAAAGAATCCATTTGAAAGAAATGGATTTTGTAAATATATTTACATAATTTACACAATCATACAATAGGATCAATGATGGTATTTTACTTTATGCATAAGATTAATGACTAATTTCATCTAAGATGGTATGTAATTTTAATATAAAACATAAAATTAATTCTTGGAGAAATTATCATTTCGTCATCAAAAATGTTTTCTACTCTCAAAATACAATTAAATTCTCAAAGAAAATAAAATATTTGATAAAAAAAGAAATTGTATAGATGAATCTTCATTTAAATATTGTGTTATGAAACTGTAAAAACCAGTTCAAGCCGTACAAGTAAAAGAAACATTCTCCTTGTATTTTTTCTAGAAAAGTCAAAAGTACCTCATATCGAATAATTAAAAAATATTCCTTTGATACTGTTTACCAGAATTAAAAAATAATTAAAATTGACTATGATAATGATAAAATAATATTAAATATTTAGGAATCATGAATTATGATGATAAATATACCCCATTAAATATATACATATAAACAATCTCAGAAAATAATGAGAATGTGAAATTATCCATTTTATTAGGTATGATATCCTTCATATGTATCCAAACCTCCTATATTATTATTTAAATAATGTTTATGACTTATAACAGATTCATAATCATTTTTATGATATCATATATGATCATATTATATTCTATTATTTAGTAACATTTTATTGTTACTCGTTATTCAGATATTTACAATATTGTGTTCTTATGTATGTTTTGTCGAATAAGATCTAGTTATACTTATTAGTTCATAGTTATATTTTAAATAAATTTATTAAAATAATATATATCATATTTATTCTTTCTATACATTTGTAAAATAATTCTTTAATTAAGATCATGTAGAATTAATCACAATGCATCATGGAGAAGGTGGTCGTACGTTCGCACGAGAAAGGATATAATTCCAATTATTATGGAATGATATAGAAGTTATTGGTGTATAATATTTCAGAATCAATAAAATATTATAATAACAATTCATATTATTTATTTACTTTACTATACCCATTCATGTCAGGTAGTGAAAAAATAGACTACACCCCGACGTGGATATGGTATGTCGTACATAAACATGGGTGGTGAATTTGTTTTTCATAGGATAGATATAATGTTTTATATTGATTTTTAATAATTATAATAACATCATATTATATATTTTAGACTATTGTTATTACGTTATAATGAAAAACTCATGAAAAAGAAAATAAAAAGTGAAATAATTTTTAAAAAATCAGTAGAGGATATTACCTCTTCTTATAAAGGCTTCCTCTAAATCTCCCATAATTGAAATAGACATTGTATTGGAATAATACCAAAACCACAAAAATGAAAATAGATAAGTTTATAAGAGAGAAGGGTCCTGTATGACTATGTTTGAAGGCTCAAATTAATCTGAATAAGTGAGGGATGAGATTCCCCTTTATAATTTTGGTTAGGGGTCTTTTTGGGATGTCCTTAAATAATAATTTAATAGAAAATAAAACCCCAAAAAAACCTCCAAAAGGTCCCAAATTATAAGAATTAATTAGATATGAATGTAATGTCATTAAAAATAAAATTTTTTGACGTTTTTATGTCAATTTAAACATTATCATTTTAATTAACACTTAGTTATACTATCTAATTTATAAGTTGGGTAACAAAATTTTAATATTAAAAGGGTCCAATATTTAATTAACACTATTAAATTAATTTATTTTTAAAAATATTAATACAATAGTTAAATTTGAAAAAACGATTTTATTATATAACTAAGAGGTAAATTTATACTATAAAATTGTTTATAAATATTAATTATCACAATTATATTTATTTTTATATTTTTAAAGACTTTTATTTTGTATCTATATTAATAAAATAATCACTACATTTATCTAATAAGATATGATTCAGTGGTTGGGTCCTTTTATGGTTATTTATATTGTAATAAAAACTGATTAATTGATTTCTAATAAATTAATTAATTTTTACATCATCAAAGTATATGTTTTTAAGTTAACAATTTATATTATAAAAATTAAATCTATGATACCACGATATATAAAAACATTCTAGATTTATAATGAGTATTTATAATTATAATTATCCTCTATATAGCCTTATATAAAAATGATTTAGTTATTAATATTTAAGTGAGACTTATGTAGTTTTTCATTATATAAAACAAATTAAATCATCTATTCTCATCCATGTGTCTTACAATGTAAACCATTTCATCCCAAGGATGAATTTCGTTGAACAAAACTCATGTAATGATTTTAATGATTTTTTTAACGTAATTTCATAATAATATTATTACCTATATTTTCGTGGTTTACCTATTTTTGTTATTAAAATAATTACTCGAGTTATTATTTATAATTCCAAAATATAAAATAATGTTATTTAAAATATTTGAACCATCTGATTCCAAATATATAATCCATTTTTCAAAATTAAAAACACATAAGACTTGGTAATTACCTTTAAAATATTCTCATTATTGAAAAGATAGAACATGTTTTTTAAAGATAAAACATTGAAAAATATTGAAATGTATTTACATCTAAATTAAAAGTAAAATTAATTTTAATGACATAAATTATATTTCATGATAAAAATATATTATATTTATATATTAAAACCATTATATATTATAATTTATGTAGTTAATTTTTTTAATGAATTTTTTTTATTTAAATTTATTGTAATTTCAAAATTAATCAAAATTTAAAAGTAATAAAAAAATATTAAAAATTCACCCAAAGTAAATTTTATGCCCCACTTCCAAATAACACATTTTTTTCATAAGAAAATTATTGATGTGTCAATATCATAATTTTAAAAGTGTTCATCCTTAAAAGGTTGTAAAATTAATAATATAGTTTTTTTACATCAAATAAGCTTAATTCATACCCTATGACAAAAATATCTGTTGTATGAGAATAAAAAATATTTTTGTAAGTATATAACATATATATTTCATTAATTTCATTTACTAATAGCAATTCACTCAATTTATTAAAAATTAAAACTAAAAAATTGATTTATATTTTTCATAAATAATTTGTAGGGAATGAGTTCAACTTAAATTTTTTTATGTTAGTTATATTTATTCCAGCTAACCTAAGAGCTATGTCGAAATGGAAATTTTATACTAAGGTAATCTCATGGTTTTTTAACTGATTATTTGGTGTAATTAAATCTAGTGAAGAATTAAAATTATTTAATTAATATATTTCATGAAAACCTGAGACTGTTACATTCTACCCCCTTAACCTGAATTTATCTCTCAAGATACATTATTTGGATTCATACAGATGATTATATCTCTCCATAATCATATCTTCAAGTTCACATGTTTCATCCTAGAATTTGTGGTTCCACCATAAAACATTTAACAAGCGATTGGTCTTGTTTCTTATATCATCATTCCTATGATCTAGAATCTCTAGTGGTTTTTATTCATAAGCGATATATTTCTCTAATGGTACAACTTATGAGATTAGTATATGTCAATGATTAGGTATGTACTTTCTGAGGGGAGATACAGGGAACACATCATGAAATTGAGTGAGATTTGTTAAAAGTTCCTATTGGAAAACTGTCTTCCCTACATGATCCATAATTTCAAAAGTATCGATACACTGAGGGCTTAGTATTAACTTTTTTTCCAAATCTCAACACACTCTTCTAGGGAGATATTCCTAGAAACACGTTGCCACACAGTTCCAAATATAGGAAATATCTTTAGATTTCAGGATATCTTTTTTTGGACTCTGAGATGGTATTATCTATTGTTGAATAGTCCATAAATTTTCTACCATTTCATCAACATGATCAGGTCCTAATATATTTCATTCCGTAACTTAATCCTGTTAAGTTGGATTTCTACACATTTTTTTCATAGTGGGCTTCATAGGGAGCCATATGGATACATGAGTGAAAGATACTGTAGTAGGAATATTCCACCAATGGTAGGTTTTGATCTGAATCGCCTTGTAAATCCATAGAAAATACTTTGAACATGATTTCAAGAGTTTGAATTGTCATCTCAAACTAACCATCTGTCTGAGTATGATATGATGTGTTGAAACATAGCTTTGTATCTCGTTTCTATTGAAGATATTTCCATAACTTCTATATAACCCACATATCTTGATAAAATATAATTTCAAGTGGTAAACCATTCTATCATACAAATTCAATTACATATATCTTGGAAAAATGATCAATATGGAAATCCTCTTATATAGAAATGAAGTGTTCGTACTTTTTAAGGAGATCAGATATAAGACAAATAGAAATATGTCTTTTATATGTTTTGGGATGTATGATGACAAATTCCGTTGTGATTTTTTCTATTTTTCATTCTGGTACGGGTAATGGTAGTAACATCACCTTAGACTTATGTCGTTCAACCTTAACATGGTGAAAAACAAAGCACCGGGAGACATATAAAAATATCTATATCCATTCCATCCCACCAGAAATAATCATTCAGGTCCTTGTATATCATTGTGCATCTTGGGTGAATATAGAATTGAAGAACTGTGAGCCTCATCAAATATCACTCTCTTTAATTATTGTGTGGTAGTAATAAAAACCTAATTCATGAACCTTAGTATTCCATTATAATCATGGTTGATTTCAGAAACAGTTATCACCATCTTTTGTATCTCTGTATATTACTTTTTTGTTCCTCCATAATCTACACTTGTAGATATAATTAAACATTCGCTGGATAAAGATAAAATTTCTCTCCTTCCTTTAAAATTCAAAGATACATGTTTTTAAAATCCATAAATATAGTATCTTTTGTGATCATCATCTGGGAATGGATAACATGGAACTTTCCACTCAAAGAATCATCCTCCTTGTATGCTTTCCCTATCTGGTAATGTATTGAGCAGTCATAATCCTTAATCCAATCCACCAATATTTGTCTATGAATATTCATCTCCTTTTGTGATTAAATTTAATATAATCTTTTATAATGATTATATATATTACACCATTAACAAGAATGAAAATGCCTCCATATATTTAGTATAATGATTACCACATCTAACTCTAAATCATGATTTGGGTAATTTTTCTCAAACTTATTCATTTGTTACAAGGCTTAAGCGATCACCATGTCATTTTTCCTAAGAACACATCAATGCCCTTATTTTTATGTGTCACTATAGTTCACAATCCTTTCTCCACTAATTCATAGGGTGAGAACATGTGAAATGTATAACCTTATTTTAAGATATTTTAAATTCTTATCACATTCCTTCATCCACCTCAACAAAACACATTTTCAAGACCACTTGATTAGTGGATTACATAATATTGAAAAATCATTCGCAAGATGTCGTTAATAACTATCTAAACCATCAAAACATCAGATATAATTTACTATTTTCATTATCGGACACTTTTAAATTACATCTATTTTCTCTCAATCCATATATATCCCCTCTATTGAGTTTGTGTGACCCAAAAATGAAGATTTTTTAATCCAAAATTCACACATGGTAATTTTTTCATAATTCATCTCCATTCATGTAACATTCAATACAATTCTTAAGTGATCTTCATATTTATCCATCCTCTTCAAATAGAAATGAATACCTTCTATAAACACTACCACACACACATAATGATATTCAATAAATATTATATTCATTAAAACCATAATGACTGCATGGTAAGGAAGAAGTCAAAATTACATTATTAGAATTTTATAATGTCCCAAACATTCATAGAATTCCACCTTTACTATATCCTCCCTCATGATCCTTAGTTTATGATATCTAGGACGAAGATAATTATTGTAAAATGATTAGGAAAAGCATAGCTGTTAGGATTCGTTACCAATGATGGGAAGATGATATTTTTTCATTATAGTGTCCTTGTTATGTTATTCATATTTAATGCAATGTCTCGTCGATGAAAATCTCTTCATAAAAATAGAATAAGTGAACCCGAAGATGAAACACTAGGGTGTATTAATCCCATTCCATGATTTTAATGGAGTTTATTCTTTGAGACCCACACATCAAATGTGTCCATTAAATAAGGTGTCATAAAATAGTAATACTACCCATTATGATTTCTATTGAAAACTCAACGTAACGAATAGCTGGAACACTATGTAATTTTCCTAGAAAGATATCATAAAATTTCATAAAATAGGTTTATTATTAATTATATGATTCCCCAAGACATTTGGGATATGTTTTGTTAATTTATAGGGATCAGGACCCATAATTTGGATGAAATCTCTATTACTAGGTCATATTCATCCTTTCATCAACAAAAGATCATTGATTGATCCTAAATATGATATAAGACTACCCTTAGTTGGAAATTTATATGAGATCCATATAGAGGAATCCAATCATTTACAATAATCAGAATAAATTATACTACAGGATGAATCACAATATTTTTTGGAAGCACATTCCTACAAATTTCAACCGAAGAAGAATTATAAACTTTTTGATGTCATTGTCCTTACATTAGGAGTTGACAAAGATAACTCAACATCTAATTGTTGAGGAAATACGATGATACCATTAGAAAAATCATTAGAAATATAAGAGTGGTAGGATCCATAATCATATAAAATATTATCTAAATTAGAGTCTATGGTATGTGTACATTAAACCACTTCGTTACCGTACTCCACTTCACCGATATTGATGAAATGTTATTTTCTTTTTTCTTTATCCATGAGAGTTTTTGAATTTTGATCATCATCAATAAACCTTGGGTAGGGAATTGATTTGCATAATGACCCATTTTTATTAACCTATAACATTGATGTATAAGAGGTGCATTCTATTATGGTTTTTATCTATTTTCATCATTAGATATTTTTTCCATCACATTGGAATTCAACAATACGATGACCTTCATTTCCACACCTAGAAAATTTTCTAGTACCTTCAAGACAATTTACTCTATGTTTCTTTCAACACATTAAGAATAAGATAAAAATCATCCTCTTTTAATTATGTTTTTTATATTTTTCCCAAAATTTAATTTTTTTTCATGTCATACCTATTGGGATGATGGTTTACTCTAATCTACTTCTCAACATTGAGAGAACATCGAACAATTTATTCATACATATTGAAGTCCCTTATGGATAATTCCCTTTGAGGAGATGGTTTTATGACACAAAAAATTGATCAACGTTACTATTAGTTTGGATAATAATTTAATAACAACACCTTTCATGTCATGTAACTATTTCATCGTAGGTAACAATGGATTCGTCTACCATTTTCTCATGTTTAGTGATCTCCTTCTGCATCTTTATTCGATGAATATGATGAATATACTTATTGAAAAAAACGTTCATAAAATATTCCCATTCCATGGATTCAATTTCATATCTATGCCTCATATTTTTTATTAGGATCCAGTATATAGAAAATTTAACTTCTAAATGATAGACTACTAATGTGACTTTATCGTGTTTTAAAAATTTGAGAATTGAAAATATATTTTTATTAGTACTGATCCATTGTTCAGACCCTGATGGATTAGAAGACCCACTGAATGAAGGTGGATGATGCCTTAGGAAGGATTCAACAAAATGTTGTTCCCTACATTTATTGTTTAGAAGTCTTTTATGATTTATAGCTGGGAAATGTTTTGTGAGCATAGCTACACGAATTTTCATTCCAGTTGCAGTAATATTTGTTTTCTTGGGAGGAAACATATTTCATTTCCCATCGCATTTTGCATTAACGCAGTTCTTTCAGTTTTTATACATTTTTACAAAAAAATGAATACTATGAGAAATAGTAATTGTAATAGTAAAACCGCATTATCAAGAACAAAATTTCAATTTAGTACAGTTTAGGTTTTATCAGAGGATATTCATTATCACATATAAAACAATAGGATTGTATAAAATACATTTACATATCCTTTGGGTTCTTACTAATGTTTTATCATCCTATTTTATGATGCTTAAGTATACCATCCCTAAAATACAAAAAATAATGACACTAGATTTACATAATATGATATTACTTCAAAATTATAAACATTCATATAATAATTCCTTGATAGGATCTTATTGATATTGCATGTTTAGAAACATTGAAACATAACCTTATGGTTTATAAAACATCTAAATTATCTCCAACATATTTTTTTCAAAACTAAATTCCATTTTAACACATCTTACATAATACCCTTCATTATGACCTAGGAAAATAAACATATGAAAGGGTGAGCTCAGATGCTCAGTAAGGGTAAACAAGGGAAAATCAATCATATAACAATCATCAGACATAAGAACATACTATTTTAAAATCTTATCAGGCATATGGAAGATCGTGATATCATGCAATGTGATAAATCATGAAATTTCATCAGAATCAAGGTTCAAATTAAAAAAAGTAAAAACATTAGACATGAAGTTATTTTGTATAAAAATAATAATCGAAAATTATTTCATATTTTTTCTAGCTCATTAGTAATACCATGACAACAGACAAGGTCTATTACTTAACTGAGTTCACTCCCCATTCGACCCTTGTATTACTATACCATGACCATTAAACATTCTAGAAATTCCTATGTAATGAGATATAAATCATTAACCAATGCATTGGAGGGAGATATAATTACCTACCATTTCATGATGAAATGATTCTTATGTGTCCCATAAAAACATAAATCATTCATCATATCATAACCCAAGGAATAAAATGACCTTCTTAAACATCAATCAATCATAACATAATCCATTTAAAAAATGGATTTCATAAATATAATTACATTATAAAAATGATTAAACCATATGATCAACAGGGATATTATACATGAAACATAACTTTATTGATGAAAATCATTTTAAATAGAAAAAAATTCTGATATAATATTTAATATTAATTCTTGAGGAAAATATCATTTCTTTTTCAAAAATGTTTTCATATCATAAAATTTCATTAAATTTTAATATAAATGAATTTATTAGATTATAAACATCGAACTAGGTAGAGGAATCTTCATAGAAATAAGGTGTCACGAAAACTAAAAAAATCCATTCATGGTGTATTTGTTATGAATCATTATCCCCATTCATTTTTTTAGATAAGTCAAAAAGATACTCCTATTGAATAACGAAAAAAATTTACATTCATATAGTTTATTGGAACTCACTAATGGGTAAAATTGAATTTAAAAAATTTCATAATAATATTACATATTTAGGAATCATTGATGTGTATGATAAATATACCTTCATAAATACCTACATATAAATAATATCAGATAATAATGAGGTTTTGAAATTATCCCTTTCCATAGATCTAACGTCCTTCATGTGTATCCAAACCACTTATATAATGATTAAAATAATTTTATTGTCTTATTACAGAATTATATAAACTTTTTCATATCATATATTATAATATTATCATCTTTTTCTTATTATCATTTCATTTTTATACGTTATTCAATAATAACTGTTATATGTTATTATACATGTTCTATCAAAAAAGTTCTTATTCACATTCTTAGTTCATATTTATATTAATAATAATTTATATTAACATGATATATACCATAATTATTAACTCAGAACATTTTTATAATCATTATTTAATTAAAATCATGTAGACTAAATTGTATAGAATCGTGCTGGAGTAGGTTGTACATACTCACGAGAGACGATATAATTCCCATAATTGAGGAATGGCATTGAATTTAATTATGTATAATATTTTATAATAAATATGATGTTATCATAATAATATATAGTTATTATTTCCATCATTATACCCATCCATGTATTGTGGTGGTTACAAATAGATTACACAACAACATGTAGATGGTATATAGTACGTACACATGCATTGTGATTTCGTTTTCTATATGACTGATATAAAGTTTAATATGTTTGTTTCATAATTATAATAACGTCATAGTATATAATTGATAATTAATTTATTACATGTTGATGAAATTATTAATTTAGTGGAATTCTATGAAGGATGAAATTTTAATGAATCTGTAGGGGAGATTACATCCTCTTATATGTGATTCATCTAGATACCCATTTAGATCATTATAGCTAGGCTTGGAAATAGAATAGAACTTATAGAATGTAACAAGGGATGTTAATAATGGAAAAGGTTATGGGCTGACCAAGCATGAAGGATCAAATTGAATGGAATTTGAGGGAGGAGGTTCCCTTTTATAATTATAGTGAGGGGAATTCTTGGGAACTCTAATAATATTACATTAATATAAAATCAAACTCCAAAAAAATGTGAAAAATGAACAAATTATAAGATGAGTTGATATGGGGATGAAATCCCATCAACCAATAAATTTTTTTCAATGTTTTTATGTCAATTTAAATCATATATTTTTATTTAACACTTAGTTGTTCGATTTATTTTCAAACTATGGTAAAAAATATTTCAATATTAAAAGTGTTCATTATTTTCTTATTTAATTGTAATTATACCATAAAAATTTCTTACAACATTTTTACCATATAATATTTATTCTATAATTTATTTAATAATATATTTTTATAAATAAACTAAAAAACATTATTTTTATAATAAATTGGTAGATTCTATTTTGACATTATTCAATTCATTGATTTTTAAAAACATTAACATAATAGTAAAATTTGAAAAAACATTTTTATTATATTATTCAGAGGTAAATATAATCTATAAAAATAATTACAAATGTTAATTAGCCAAAATTATATTTATTTTATTATTTTCAATAACATTTATTTGTTTTATCTATTAATAAAAATAATTATGACATCATTTTATTGTATTTATTAAATATTCTTTTTTGGAATAAAAATTAACATTAAAATATAAGGATGAAAATAAATCCACCAAATTTCAAAAGATTATTATTATTCTTATTTATCTCCTAAAAAATCCAAATTTTAAAAGGATATACTTATTTAATTATGAATGTCAAACTTTAACATCAATTTATTTAAATTTACCGAAGTGTCACAATCTCTTCTACATGGCTCCAAATGGATGCTAACTCGAACCATGGATGGTTATGGATGAGTTATACTCGAATAGTATGTTTGTGTTAGTTTTTTGGGTCCTTTTATTATTATTATGATTTTAATAAAAATTATTTTATTAATTTATCATTAATTAATTATTTTTTTACATCATCAAAGTATAAGTCTTTAATGTGATTTTTTATCTAATTAAAAAATAAAATAAAAAACTATGATAAATGAAAAAAATTTATATTTAAATTTAGAATTTATAATCAAATTTTCATTTTGTATAATCTTATATAAAACTGGTTTAGTTATAAACATTTGAGTGATACATATTTATTTTTTCCTTAATTAAAATAAATTGAATGTCTTTATCTCATCCTAATGGTATCCATAGGAAAAACATTTAGAATGAAGGATGAATTAGGTCAATTAAAACTCATCCAATGATATTATGAAAAGAGTTAGGGAAATATTTTAACCATATTCTTACCCTTAATTACTCAGTTTACACTTTTATTGTATTACCAAAAATTATCAAGGTTATTGTTCACAGTGCCCAAATATAAAATCAATCTAATTAAATTATTTGGTAATACTTTTTTTAAATATGAAATAAATTTTTAAAAATTCAAAACACATAATTTTAAGAAATGAATTGAAATTTATTTCCATTTTCAGAAAATTTGATAGAGTTTGTAAACGTTAAAACATTGCAAAAGTCTGAAATGTTTTTATATATGAATTACATGTAATGTTAATGATAGTTATATAAATATTATTGAACGACAAAAATATATTCAATTATACTTTAAAACCATTAAAAATTATAATTTATCAATACTAATTTTTTTGATTAAAAATAATTATTTCAATGAAAATGTACTATTATTTTACTATTCATCAAAATTTGATAGTTATCATAAAAATATAAAAAATTTATCCAATTTAAATTCTTATATCCTACATCCACAGAACTTTTTTGTTTTCATTGGAAAATTACTAATGTTTCATAATCAAAATTCAAAAAGTCTTGACCATTAAATTGTAGTAAAATAAAAATATAGGTTTTTTTACATTAAATATTTTTTATTCAAACCCTATGACAAAAATATCTATGTGATGAAAATAAAAACAGTTTTTTACGTATATAATGTAACTAATTAATTAATTTTATTTATTAAAATAAAAACATTAAATTTATTAAAAATACTACTATAATCATGATTTATATTTTTCTTAAATAATTGGTAGCAAATGAGTTCACCATAAATTTTCATAAACTAGTTATATTTATTCCATCTAACCAAATTCTTAGGAGAAAATGAAAATTTCATTATTAGGGAATCTTGATGTTTTTTTAAACTCGAAATATCATGTAATGTAACCTACTAAAGAATTTATATAATTTAATGAAAATTTTTTGTCAAAAACATTAGGGTGTTACACTTATATCCATAAATAGTAATTTTGTTCATCTAAATTTATTAGAACCTTGAATGTTTCTTACTCTTATAATATCATTGACTATAAATGATGAAAACTCGATTTAAGAATTCTCATCAAAACAAAAAACTATATCTTGACATTTAATTTGATGAGAGGCCATTGCACATAATATCCTTGGTTTCAGTCCTGAGTAAAATATCTTATTTTTACTATCAATATCATAGATATAATTTCTAAAATACATGACCAATTTTGTGAATTTATCTTCATAGGCATCAATAGAATCATCATTATTTTACTTTAATTCCATAAATTATTTCTACCCCTAATATGAAAACCCATAGGGATATGTTTATCATGGATAATATCCTTTAATTCTTCCCATTATGGCATTAAAATCATTTTTCTATATACTATTATTAACAAATGACAAAAATCAATCATATTCACCATCAAAATAGTCAATGGAAAGATTTACCTTTTGTCATTCTGAACATCCCCCATCATCAAATATATTCTCCAAGGTTTTGATCCATCCTATAATAATAACATAGTGATATGAGGTAATGAATGACGGGGGATTTTTCTCATAAAATGTTCCATTACTGACATATTTCTATATGGTTGATCTAGATGATATCATTCATAGATATTGCCACAATTTATTACTTGTTTCAATTGATCCAACACATTATAAAACTATACTGTTTTGATAGTGACCACCTCGTGATGTCGATATGAACGGCTGTATTTCTCCCGATGCCTTCTTGTAGAGTCCCTATCATGTCGTACATGGACATTATATTTCATTTTTGGAATAATTATTACATGACACAAACAGATTCCAAAATATCTTATTAATTTAGTGTCTCTAGAAACTCAGAACACAATTTTCTAACATGGTGAATGATATTCAATATCTGTCAAAAAGATCATACCCATTTGTTTTCATACAAAAAACCATTCTTTATATGATTAGTAAAAGTAAATATAAAAAGGGTGTGCTCAAATTATCATAATGATTAATCATGGAGAACATAAAAAACAATATACATTTGAATATAAAAACATGATTATAAAGTCTAAACCTCAAAATCTTGAGTCATGAACTAAATCATGGAAGTTCATATGGATTAGATCGTAAATGAAAAACAATCATGATGGAATATAATAAGAATAGAACATGTAATTGTGGAAAAATAATAAGCACATAATATGATTTCCATAGTATCAAAAGCATTCCTTCCAATATCATTATAGTCAATAATGTCCATTACTGAACCTAGTTTACAGGTCTCTCCATCAATGAATTACAAAACTAGAATTCTTTGTCATTATAGTCATGTCTATCTCATGAAAAATAAATATGTACCAAATAAATTGGAGGGATATATAGGTACCACCCATCTCATGATGAAATCATTCTTACATGTGAAACAAATATTAAACCATGCATCATACTATAACCTAAGAAATAAAATGGTTTTATTAAATATAATTCCTACAAAAAAAATCCTTATAAAATAAATGGATTTATTAAAAATAACCCACAATTAATAAATTTAATAACATGGATATAAAATTAACCCTATATAATCATAGATGGGAAATAATGTTGATAAAACACTTGAAAATAATTAATAAGGAAAATATCATTTCTTCTTCAAAATCTTTTACTTTTATGAAAATTCCTAGAAAAAAGGAAATAAAATAGCTAAAAAGACACTTGAAAAAGTGTAGAAAAATCTTCATAATAATAATATATTATGAATATGTAAAATTTCATTCATACCGTATATGTTATGAAAACATTTTTCTCATACTTTTGCTGTAAAAGTCAAAATGTATATTGAATGGTAAACCTAAGAAAGATTTCTTCCAGACTCTTAATTTAATTTCAAAATGGATAAAAATGGATTTCAACTTACATAGAATAATATTTACAATTTAGTTATAATATTTTAATAAAACATGGAAATGGATATTAAATATACGCCCAGTAAATACTTAGGTATACATAAACTCGGATAAAAATGTGATTTGCAAATTTGTCCTTTACCATAGGTTTCATATGCATTGTATGTATCTGAACCACTTGTAAAATTAGTTAAATAATGTTAATAATTTATTCCAGAGTCATAGTCATTTTTATGATAAAAGGTATGATCAAATTTTCCCAATTTTATTAGTAACATTTAATTATTACTCGTTATTCGGGTATTAACTATATTATGTTCCTATACATGTGTTGTTAGATAAGTTCTTATTACGCTTTTTGTGATAAAGTTATATCATTTGAATCATCATATTAATATAATATATATCATATTTATTCATTTAATTTATTTATATAATCATGGTTTAATGATGATTATGTAGAACAAATCACATCGCATCATTGAGATATTAAGTCATACGTACGCACAAGAGGCACTATCATTCCCCTTAATTTTGAATGGTATTGAAGTGTATAATATCAATTAATTAGTATAAATTTATAATAATCGTATATTGTTATTATTTACCCCATTATACCCATCAATGTATGGTGGTGGGGAAAATACATAGTACACCATAGCATGGAGACGGTAAGTGGTACATACGCACGCATGATGATTTCATTTTTTTGGGATGGATAAAAGGAGAAATAGGGTAATTTCATATTTATAATAGCATATTATTCTATTAGAGAAACTGATGTTATTATATTATAATGAAACTACTTAAGAATAGAATGTAGAATATTAGTGAAATTCTAATGAATCGATAGAAGATATTACCTTTTCCTCGACATTCATCCTTTAAATTTCATCATAGGGCACTATAGTTAGTCTTTTAAGAAGACCAGAACCTCTTGAATATAACTACGCAAGTCGAGAATGGAAATGGTCATGGTTTGGCCGATCTATAATTAAAAAAATTGAGTTAATAGGAGAGGGAGGAGGTACCCATTTATAATTGAGGTTAGGGTGACTTTTGGAAACCTCAAAAATATTAATTTATAATAAAATCAAACCTCACAAAAAATCTCCCAAAATTTCCAAATTTTAAATATTATATATGATAGGGTTGTAATCCCATTAACCAATAAATTTTAGACATGTTTTTATGTCAATATTAGCATTATCATTTTAATTAACACTTAGTTATTATATTTAATTTTAAATGTGGTAATATCATTCTAAATGTTTAATGGTGAACAATATTTACTTATATAGTGTTAGTTGACCAAACATACGTATGTAATGACATTTTAGATATTATAATTATATCTTTTTTATTTTTAGGTATTTTTATGATTTTTAGAAAATTTAATAAAATTTTATTTTTATAAATTTTTAATAGTGTCAATTTTGATGATAATCATTTAGTAGACATTAAATTAGACCACCAAAAAAGAAAAATTAGAACCAAAATATTTATTACACTACTAACATGTTATAGTCACCAATAAAGTTTTTGAGAGACTTTAATTAGTTTAAATGATATTTTTTTTATATTTTTTGAACCATTTATTTTATATTTCTGTTAATAAAATTGTTTTATATTACTATTGTGTCATCATTAAGGATATTTAATTAATCTATAAAAAATATCAATAAATTCACATAATTTAGATAATTTAATTATATTTCTACTGAGACTTTTATTTCTAATTTTTAAAAGTGTATCACTAAATTAAAATTATTACAATTATAAGATATTAGAGAGTGACATGTTGTCACTTTCTTTAGTTTTCATAATAATTACATCATTTTCATGTACAAAAGTACATCAAATGAATCTATTCTGACCCTTAGGTGATATGGGACCAGATTTATTCATCCAATATAATTTCGGTAGGTGTTAAGGTAAATTTATAAAATTATTTTTACCCATATTTTCCATATTTACTTTTAACTATGGTAATAAAAATTATTACCAAATATACTATTCATAATGCCCTAAAAAGATGATTCCAATTAACATCATTTGGACCTACTGATTCCAAATATGGAATCCATTTTTGAAAATTATAAACACAAAAGATACAATAATTAATTTAAAATTAGTCCTCTTTTTGAAAAAAAACATGTTTTTGATTAACAGTTAAAACATTGAAAAATATTGAAATGATTTGACAAATGAATTCAATGTAAAATTAATGAAAATAAATTAAATTTTCATAAAATATAAAAATATATTCTTTATTTATTTTAAAACCATTCAATTATTTATTTTAACCGTATAAATTATTTTGATGAGAAATTATGATTTCAATTGAAATTTATGGTATTTTCCTTATTCATCAAATTATAAATGTTATCAGAAAACCATTAAACATTAATAAAAACTAAAATTTTATATCCTCCTTCTAATGAAGAAGTATATTTTGTCAAATATAACTTATTAATGAGTCAAAATTTATATTTAAAAATGGTGCACCTTCAAAAGGTCGTAAAACTACATTTTTTTGAAAAATACTTCTTTTATCCGAAAAATAAATTTGTTCTTATGTCATGTTATAAAAAATCCGTAAGATGAATTTTAATTATATGAAATTAAAAATCTGGTTTATAATTTTCATAATTTTTAGTTCACATCCCATAAAAATATTCTAATAATGTATCATTGTTTAGAGAAACTGGGTATTGCGTACAATACATGGTATCGAGGAAAGTCTCTCTTGCATGTTTCAAAAGACAAGAATAGTGTTGTGTAAACTGGAAGAAAATATGGTGTTGTATATAACACAAGGAATCATTGAAAATAAAAATATTTTATCTTATGAAATCACAGGTTCTAACATACTAACCCCTTAAAAAGAATTTTTCCTAAAAATTCGTTGGGGTTAAAAATAATTTACTACATAAATGTCTCTTTCATGTAAACCCGCATCGTAAAAATAAATACTAAAAATTAATTTTAAAATGGAATGTTTGAAACATAAAAATTACATAATGAAACTCATCACAAGGTTTATGCATAGGTGAACAGAGGTGCAAAGTGAAAACATGGATATAAAATAGAAATCTAACAATCATGTTATGATTGACAGTGATATAGAATTAAGATTATAGAAAATTAACTTCAAAATAACCATAAATCTCGGAAGATTTAAGGGACCATATGATTCATCAAATTAGAAGTTACATGGATAACAATTTTGGTTTTGAAGATCTTTTTTTAAAGATGATGAATTTATACATGAGGAAAAATACTTACATGACTTCAGTATAATCTCACTATTTGTTATTCCTTGAAAACCTTCCACTTAATATCTTATTTAATGTAATTACATTGAATTTTTCATACAAATTTTTTATCATATCCTATGATATAATGATAGGTTATTCAATCTTTCATAAAAAATCTGTTGGAATAGGTTATCAAATATGCATATATCCACCTAAAGTCAGATAAACCATTAATCTAAAAAACAACAAACAGAATATAACTTATTATATCGAACAATGGATAACATTACAATACTTCAAAAAACACAATATATCAAACATTATAAATAGGTGATCTAAATCGACATAACATTTGTCTTCCATATCTCATATGGCAGTTCGTGGTTGTCGTTGTCCAAACATGTGATTACCTCAATCATGTATTCTCTTGAAACATGGTAATTACATGAATTTCCATAAAACATTTGTTAAAACATAAAATATATCAAAATTAACTCATTACATATACAAAAATTTCTATAAACTCAAACCATGTTATAACATTGTCTTTATATCAGTCCTGAGCTCATTAATACTCTCAAACATCTCAATATCTACTTATCACTACATTATGCACATATCATAGGATTTCCAAAAATATTTCAATAACTTTCCCTGGTTACCTATACAATATAATTATGGAAAACCATAATGGACCAATACATAGATATTCCATTATTCTAGAATACTATAAATGATATTCTACAACACTTTTTTGGAATCCCATTAAATAAACACAAAATCCTTCCTCCCCTTCGTTGTCATACTCAACATCACCAATAGTGATCATATGTGACTTCCAATTATCTATTGAAACATTAGGTTGTTAATGTCGATCATCATTAACCCTTGGATTAGGTAATTGGTTAACATAGTAAACTATTTCCTTGCACTTGTATCATTGAAGTGTTAGTGGTGAATTCACTTTAGTATTTTCTCCATTCACATCATCAGTAACCATTTTACCATTACATCAGCACTCAACTACTTAATTACTATCTTTTCCAAACCTCAAAAATTTTCTAGTACCTTAATGTCAATCTCAATTATTCTACTTTTGAATCATTGAGCATAAAGAAACATTTATCTTCTTTTTACTATTGTTTTGTGATTTTCCATTGAACACCAACTTCTTTTTCTTGTCAAAACCATGAGATGGATATGTAATACCAAATTATAGTTCTACCTTGATATCAGAACATACAATATCATCAAATATAGTGATATCTCTAATAGTCTATTCCCTTGAAAGACTTGGTTTTAATCCACTGAAGAATCGATCAACTTAACTTTCTAGTTGGATGATAAAGCCTGAATCAAACCTTGAAATTCTTGTAATATTTTCCTCATATGTATCAATAGATTCATCTTACATTTTCATAATCTAAATGATCTACTTCTCAATTATTTTTTGATGAATGCAAGGGATGTAATTATTGAAAAAATATGTTTTTGAACTCGTCCCATTCCATAGATTCAATTTCATCATGAGAACACATATTCCTTATTAGAATCAACCACATGTATGCTTAACCTTCTCAATAACAAACATCCAAAATGAATTTGTCTTGTTTCAAAAAGAGAAGTATGTAAACTATATTGAAAATAGTATTGATCCATTGTTTAGTACCAATTGGATCATAAGACCCCCTGAATGAAGTAAGACATTTCCTCATGGAGGACTCAATAGAATGTTTTTCCCCTCTCAGAACATTTGGAAGTCCAGAATGATTGATTAGTCTTGTAAGTATAGATATAATAATTTTCATTCCATCTCATATAACATTAGGGTTTTCATTAGGAGAATCATTACATTACCCAACAAATTGATCATTAACACAGTTCCTTCAGGTTCCATCCATTTTCTAAAAACCCAAAAGAAATCTGTGAGAGAAAAAATCATATTATTAAAACAATATAATAAAGGGTGATTACATTTAATCACTAACATATTATGTTTAAAATTAGGTTATTTATTATCCTTACCATAATTCTAGGACCATATCCTATTATTATACTTAACCTTTGGGACATCAGTAGACTTACATTAGAAATATCTATAGGTATCTCAAAAATGATTTTTCATCCTAGTTTCCAATAGAAAACTAAACCATTACTCTGATAAAAATTTTAGATAACCAAGCTTGATGTACATTGACAATTTATTTCTTTTTCGGAATAAATAATTCAGGACACAAAATGATTCCCAATGACCGTATTAGTTTTGTGTCATTGAAATCTTCGAATAAAATCTTCGAACTTGGTGAAAGATCTTCCACATATCCCGTAATGATCATCCTCTTTTTATTTCCTACCTAAAGCCATTCATTATATCAAGGATAAATAAACATAAAATTAGTGAGCTCAAATTTTCAATAAGGATAATAATTGCGAACATAAAACATACCATATTCATTTGAATATAAAAAGATAAAGGTAATATTTAAATATAAAAATATTGAGTCATTAACTAAATCATGGATGTTATTATAGAATTGATCATAAAGAAACAATAACCATTATGGAATAAAATTGAAATAAACCATGCCATTGTAGTACACTAATATGTACATAATATTATTTACATAGTTGTCAGGCATTGCTTCCAAGACCATAATAGTAGACGAATTCCATTACTGAACCAAGTTTACCTATCATTCAAGCCATGCATTACTGAATCAGATTTACTAGAAATTCTAGTCATTTATATATCATGATATATAAATTGTTAAATAATGAATTTGAGTTAGATATAGGTCCCACCCATCTAATAATTAAATCATCCTTACATGTGCCAAAAAAACCATTCAGCATACCATAACCTAATAAATGAAATATTATTCTTAAATATCATCCATTCATAAAAAATCAATAGAAAATAATTGTATTTCATAAAATAATTCCATAATTAATCAATGTCATAATAGGTATTTAAACATAACCCTATGTCCCCTTATATGTTAAATAATTTTGATAAAGAACTTGAACTTAATTTCAGGGTAAAATATCCTTTCATCTTAAAAACATTTTATTTTGTCAAAATGATGAGAAAAAATAAATAAATAATGACAAAAATAAACATGAAAAAATGTAGAGAAATATTTATGGAAATAAGGTATTATGAAGATGTATAAATTCTATCATGCCGTATAAGTTAAAAAAATTTATTTTTCTCGTACTTTTTCTATAATAATTAAAATGATCCTCGTACGGTAAACGTAAGAATAATTCCATCCAAACCATTTAGTAAAATTAAAAATGGGTAAAATTGACCATAAAAATACATATGAGAACAGTAAAAATTTAATAATAATATTCTTAGAAAACATGGAAATTGATATTAAATATACACCTAGTAAATAATTACGTATACACAATCTCGGATAAAAACACCATTGCAAAATTGATCCCTTACCTCAGGTCTGATATGATTTTTATGTATCCAAAAAACCTATATAATGATTTAAATAATTATACTAATTTATTCCAGAATCATAATAATTTCTATTATAACATTTATAATCATATTTTCATCCTTTACTTAGTAATATTTCATTATTACTCATTATTCAGGTATTAACAGCTTTATGTTCTTATGCTTATTTTGTCAGATAAGTTCTTATTATTATTTTTATGTATAGTTATAAAATTTTAAGAATGGTATTATTATAATATATATCATATTTATTCATTCAATTCATTTATATAATCATGTTTTAATGATGATTATGTAGAATGAATCACATTACATCGTGGAGACGGTAAACTGTACGTACACAAGAGATATGATATCATTCCCATAATTTTTTAATGGTATTGAAGTGTATTTTTTCTCATAATTAAGATAATTTTATATTAATAATATATAGTTATTATTTCCACAATTATAACCATCCATTTAAAGTTGTCGTCAAAAATAGATTACACCACGATGTGGTGAGGGTATCCATATGTACGCACGCACAATGATTTTGTTTTTTTAATGATGGAAATAAGGTCAAATATGGTTATTTCATATTTATGATAACATATCAGTATATGAGTGATATTTATTTTTTTACTTTATATTGGAACAAAAAAAGAATAAGCTGTAGAAGAAGAAATAAATTTGAAAAAATTGGAAGAATAGATTAATCCTTCTTTAAATGCCTCCGTTAAATTTTCTATTAGGGCAGTAGATATGGTATTTTGAAAAGTATAGAACCTCAAGAATGTAAATAGTTATGTTTATAAGAGAAATGGAGAGGTTTTTTCTGATCTTGAAGGCTCAAAATGGATTTAATAGGATAGGGAGGAGGTTCCCTTTATAATTGAGGTGAGGGGCACTTTTGGAAACCTCTAAAATATTAATATATAATAAAATCAAAACTCACCTAAAATCCTCCAAAATATCCCAATTTTTATGATTTTATGGGATAGAGTAGTAATCCCATTACCCAACAAATTTAAGGCGGGTTTATTTGTCAATTTATTCATTATCATTTTAATTAACACATAATTATTTTATTTAATTTTAATTGTGGTAATAATATTATATAACATTAATGGATATAAATATTTACTAATGTAGTATTAATTAACCTTAAATATATATTTTATAACATTTTAGATTTTATAATTATCACTTTTTAATTTTTTAATTTGTTATGATTTTTATGTAATTTAATATTTTGTTATTTTGATAAAATATCAATAGTGTCAATTTTGACACTATTCTTTTATTTGACTTCAAATAAAATCCCCACAAAATATAAATTCGAACCAATATATTTAATACATTGTTATAATGACAAAATCACCTAGAAAATATGTGGTGAAATTTATTTATTTTATATGATATTTATATTAATATTTTTAAAACCATTTATTTGATATTTATATTAATAAGATAGTGTTTACATCACTATTGTGTCAACGTTAATTATTTTTAATTAATCACTAAATATTCAAATTAAATTCACATGATGTATATAATTTTTTTATATTTCTAGTGACTATTTATATTCTAGGTTTTATTATCTTTATCATGAAATAATAATTATTTCACTTATATGATATAAGAGAGTGAAAAGTTGTCACTTTCTTTGGTTATAAAAATAATTACATCATTTCCAAGAAAAAATTCAATTAAAGGAATCCATTCCAACCCATAGGATATATGGTTCGACATTTATTCATCCAATAGAATTTTTTAGTTGTTACTGTAATTTTTTAATATTATTTTTACCATAATTTTCCTTATTTACCTTTAAATATGGTAATAAAAATAATTACAAATGTTACTATTCATAATGGAAAAAATTAAAAGTATCACATTAACATAATTTCTAACTACTGATTCCAAATATTGAATCCATTTTTTAAAATTAATAACACAAAAAATGCGTTAATTAATTTCAAATTAATGTCGTTGTTGAAAAAAAAAACGGTTCTTTGTTTAAAAGTTAAAACATTGTAAAAGATTTATATGTTTTAAATATGAATTCATTGTAAAATTAATGAAAATGAATTACAATTTATTAGAATATAAAAATATATTCCCTTTATAATTTTAAACCATTCAATTATATATTTTATGCATCAAAATTATTTTGATGAAAAATGTTGTTTTTAATTAAAATTTAGTGTTTGATCACTATTCATCAAATTATAAATGTTATTAGAAAAATTTCAAAAATTCATTCAAAGTAAAATATTATATCCCAAATCAAATGAAAAATTTTATTTTTGTCAAATTTAACATATAAATGTGTCAAAATTAGATTTAAAATTCATGTTCCATCAAAAGGGGTTAAAACTGTATTTTTTTATAAATACGTCATTTATATGGAAATTTATTATGTTTTATATCATGTTCTAGAAAAAATATGATGTATTTTAATTTTATAAAATTAATAATTCCATTAATATTATTTATAAAGGGTCATTTATATCCCATAATAATATTTTAATAATATCTCACTGTTTATTGAAACTCGGTATTGCGTACACTGCAACTTAAAGAGGAAGGTCCCTCTTACATGTATCACATGTCAAGAATTGTGTTGTGTATACTGAAAGATAGAGAAATGTTGATTTTAAATAAATACATCAATGAAAATAAAAATAACCCATCATATAAAATCTTAGGGTTTCAAGCATTCCATTACATCTTTCATATTTCCTGGATGACAACCCATTCTGAACAAAAATAGTTTAGACAAACAAACAAGGTAATCTAAAGATGCTACATTATTTAAACAAAATAATAATGTAAAATCTTATATGGTAAATAAATTAACACCATACTAACCTATAAAGTTTTATAAACTATCCTCTGATTACATATATAGGTCTATGGCCATAAACATTACAAAATATTGAATTAATTCAATCATTTTGTATTATTTCACATTTGTTATCATTTCATGATTAAATATTTAGAGAATTATGTAATAACTACTACATAAAAACACCATATAAATGTTATATGGACACATAAAATAATTTATATTTCCTTCATAACACACAAAAAAACACTTTAAAAAGAAACATTGTTTCATTTCATGTTAAATCATTATAAATTTGCCTTCATTCCATCCATGACTATATTATACCATAAATTCTACGAAAACCTTTCAAGCCAATTGATAATTACCAATAGCTCAATAAGGGAAATAAAAAAATAAATAAATCCATTAGAAACACGGTAACCTACTTGATGTTCTTTTAATGAATGAAATAAAACATTTTCAGAAGAATAACACTCATTTTTGTTCTCAATGAAAACAATTTCTACTAGTGGAAAGTAATTATTTTTATTATTATTGACTTAGAGAATCATATACATAAAATACAGTAAAAATATTAAATTTTAATAACCAAATGGTCTACATCCAATATTATTATTACCCAATGAATTAGAGACATATAATGGGGAGCACCCTTCATATAAACTATATCGCACTCAAGTGTGAGCTATTATGGGGCTCGTCCCTTCATATAATCTATAATGAGATCACTTTTGAGTTATAATGGTGCTCAACCGATTGTTTATGTTGAGAAGGGTTCACTCATGAGTTATTATGGGGCTCAACCCTTTATATAAGTAGTTTCTGGATCACTTAAGAGATATAAAATTTCCCAACTCTTTATATAAGTTGTTTGGGGTCAAAAATTTCAAATAATTCTCATGTAACATTTTATGAATAAAACATGTTCCTCACATACCCATTGGAAAACATTTCCAATCCCATGATATAATTTTCATATAAAAATAAAATTTTCATTTAAGAAATAATTTTCAAGATCATGTTTCCAAAAAAAGGGAATATTGAATTAAATTTCCTTTTAAAATAAATTCATCCTTATAGAGGAATCCAAATGAAAAATAATAGTTATGATGATGGAGAATTCAATGTTGATGTATCCATGAATGAATACATTATTTTTATCATTTTGTCATAACATTATGTATAAAACATGTAAAAATAATATTTTTCTAAAAAACATTGAATTAAATTCTAAATAAATAAAAAATAACCATTAATTTTTGACCATATAATAATCATGTATATTATTTTAATTAATAAAAGATTTTATAACTTGATTCTTTAATGTGCATGTTTTCCCATACCACATTGAACATTTAAATCGTAATCTACTTGAATTAATACATATAATAAACATTAAATAACAATATTATAGATTAAATATGAATATTATTTGATTAAATTTTTATATATACACCTTATAAAAAAATAATGGTTCATATTATCAAAACAAGAATCTATAAAAAAAGATTGAGACGACATATATTAATTTATAAATACATTTTATATTTTTTACTATTACTTTTATATCAATTATTATAATGTTATGATAATTAAATAATTATTTAAGTTCATGTCAGATGTTATGTCAATATTTAGTACAGGAGTCGAAAACGAACCTAGTATTTTGTCAATAGTCCATGTTTTCATAAGTCTATTATCTCTATAATAATATTTTCAAGATAATTCTCACATATATGCATCCATTTTTGTTTTAAATCAAACCAGTAAGTATGGTAAGTAAAAAATGAACAACGTTGTAATCATGGAGATGATCGGTCGTATGTATGCATGTAAAACGATTTCCATTTTTCATTTTTCAATATGAAAATAAGATAATTATTATTTTATGTTTCCAAAATTCTTATAATATTTTTACCATCATAATAATAAGTTTAACATATTTATATAAATATATCAAATATGGGATGTGGTGATAAAAATGATTCACATCGCTTCGTGGAGGTGATAGTTGACACGTATGCACAAACGATATTGTCATTTTTATGTGCATGAAAGTTAAAAACATAATTGAAATATTATTATTTTAAAATGATAAATATGTAATTAATATAATATATAAACAATTATTCTATCATTATAACCACTCTTAATTGATGGTAATGAAAAACGAATCGTAATAGCGTGTGTGGAGGCAGTCAATCATACATACGAACGAAAAGTTCATTTCCCATTTGATGAAATTGGAGATAGATTTATGTGTTGATACATACATAAAAAAATATGGTTATATTTAGTTCAATGGTGTTATTATTTTATCATGGATGAATGGGATTTAGTGGATGTGGAAGAAGAAATATAATAGAAACTCCTAAAAAATTATACCCCTTCTTCTATTAATCACATTTGAAGAATTCTTTTACACATATAATAAGTGTGTTACTCCTAAAATAATGCCTCAAGAATGTGGGAATGGATTTTAGGAAGTTGTTTTGGTAGATCACATCTAATCCAAATGGTTTTTGAAGTGTCATTACAAGAGAAAAGTGGGTAATTTTTTAAATATAAGGGGAGGGGCACCCATGGAAGATCATAAATTATTACATTTATATAAATTTAATTTCCATTAAAAATGATCCCATGCACATTTATTTAATTTATAAGATTATTTTGGGTCAAAGCAACATCATCCAATTAATATTAGAGAAGTTTTGAATATTTTTTAATCCTTATCTTTTTTGTTTAACATTTATTTTATCATTTTTAATATTGATGTAATAGCATATTATTTACACATTGCGGGTTAATGTAATTAACTTAACACGTCAAATGACTAAAATAAGATTCATTAATGATATATAAGGACATATTCTTACTATTTTTTAAAATATTATAATTTATATATTCTCATTAATATTAATAAACTATTTGATATTTTTATTTTTGAATTATATTAATTTTTATACCATTCAAACTTTAATTATTTAGAAATTCATAAAAACAGTATTCCATTAAAAAAAATACCATTATTAAATTCTAAGATGTCATTGTATTCCATAATATTATTTTATGGAATAAAATAATTTAAATTTTATTTATTTTAATATTACAAACCTAATTTATGTGATTCTTCATTTAATAAATCTATTATTATGTTTTCATTGTGTCATAAATAAATTTAATTCTTTAAATGGTATAAAATATAAAAAAATTAAAAAGATTTATATAATCCTATTATATTTATAATGACTATTTTTTGTTAATATTATCTATTATATAACAACATATTAAAATTGTATTGGAAGGATGAGACATGTTTATAACATATTTTCCTTTAAATTAATTTTTATAAATACAATAATCACACCTAGGTGGCTTCCAAAGGAACAAATTCTGGTATAAGTATTGCATTGGTCTGAAAAAACTCAACCAATAATATTAGGGCATGTTTTAGTGTATTTTTATGTTATTATTCTATTACTTTTACCATAATTTACCTGATTTACACTTTAAGTGTGGTAAATAAAAATAATTACTAAAGTTACTATTTATAATGTCTAAATACTAAAGGTAATTATTTAAATAATTTATACCTTCATATTCAAAATATGGAATTCAATTTTTCAAATTCAAAATACAGATTTGGGAGAAATTAATTAATAAAATTAATCTCTTCGATGAAATAAGAAAATGTGTTTTAAGTAAAACCCAACAAATTATTGGAATGTGTTTATATCTTATTTAAATGTAAAAATAAATAAAATGATAAAATATGATTAAATTATTAAAAAATCCAATTATTATTCAAAACATATAAAAATGATAACCTAACTATATCAATAAATTAGAAGAAAAGGCAGTTTTGAATCTAAATTCATTATTTTTCAGTATTCATTGAATTGTCTGTATTATCAGAAAATACCAAAAATCAACCAATGTATATTTTGAATATGTAAAACCAAAGAAGAAGTTTATTTTTCAAATATAACATATATGAATGAAAAGAATATATTTAAAAAGGTTTCTCCATCAAAAGGCGAAAAAATTGCATTTTTAGAAAAACAATTACTCATTTTATTTGTAAAATTGTCTTTGTTCTTATGTAATGTAACGAAAATACATAATACCAAGTTTAAACATTATATGGAATAAATATTTTAATAATATTACCCAGGAAGAGTTACTAATTTATTTAATTTACAATGTTATTCAAATTTATATAGTTTTACATAAAAGCATATCCTTCATATTCAATTTCTAATTAAATTTCTATCTAATTAATCATTATATGAACTTGTGTATACCATTTTATCATAATTAATTTAACACTATTATTTCCATAAACTAAAATGGTTTGGAAATATGTACCATATTTTAAGGATCCTAATCTTCTATAGATTCTTCTCGGGCATATTTTCAAGTACTTCTTTTCGTTTTTAACTTCTTTTGTGTGGAGGAATGTTTTGGGGTGAATTTGGGTGGGGTTTTTTGAATGTATAAGGATATGCTGATGTTTTTGGTTTGTGAAAGGTTTCAAAAACCATACGCTTAAACCCAAGTAATCTTTTGACCCTTGAATGATAGGTATGAAAGGTTATTGCATGTTTCCCTAACTATGTTCCCCTTCTAGGGAAAACCATGTGCATGGTTTTATTTCTTGCCTAAATTATTTTAAAAATTAACCTAACCCATAAAAAAACCCCCATTTAGACCTAGGATTGGTATTTAAATATTTTGGATGATCCCAATGCTTTATGAAGGGGTTCTATGGACATTCGACCTCTGTTCTTCAAGATTCAATGCCTGAATCAAGGATCCCCCCTTATCCCAATAAATATATTTCTCCATGAAGCTTATCCTGATAATTCCTTATTCTTATCATGATCATTATGTTGATTTTATCATCTATTTATTCATATATATATATGTGGTGATATCTATATCTAAGATAGTATATCAATATCTATATTGATTCTATCATGATATTTTTATATCTTTATTTTGGGATTTTGATCTGGAATCACAAATCTAAATTGTTCTGCTGCATGGATTTTGTGGATTTCGATTGGGAAAACATCCATCAATTAATCGATTTGCGTGGTCCAAATATATTTCAAATTTTTTTCTCATTTCATATGTGTATGAATTTTTTGGTAATTTCTAGCATCACTTCGTAATTTATTTTCATGATTTGGGTTAATTAGATTGACCAATTGATTTATCAAAGATTTGTTGAAATTCGTGATTAATTAAATAATTAATAATGAGACTAATGTTTTGCTCTATTAGATAATTAATTTTGGGAAATTTTCTATATGTTTTAAAAGTTTTAGTCTAGACAATTAAACAGGATATTAATTATTAGATATTGAAATGGGTAGGTTGAGATAAATAATTATAGATTAATTACATGCCTTCGATAATTTAATCTAGACAAGTATTTGTTGGAGTAATTGTGGATAGTTGGGTTTTGAATTAGATAATTAAATATGGAAAATTAATTATATAATATGAATTTTTATAATCATTAATTAATTTATGAGTCAATTATTGGTTTGGTACACAAAGTTAATTGTTACGTTGAATAATTGAATTGACGTGGTCAATAATTTTTTAATTAGAAATGGGATTGGTGTGCATAATTAAATTGTAAATTATTTATGTTATAAAAAATGGGAACACGGTCATTATAAATTGAGTGGTAAAAATGGTAAAATGTTCATTAAACATATGCACATGAAAATGGGATCATTGTCACTCAATTGTTATGTATACATGGTAAATTGTAGTTATACTTATGAGTAATCATAATGGGAATGTGGTCACTCTATTTTGGAGTAATCACAGTAACATGGGAATCATATGTACATTTTTTATATTAGTAACTTTGGAAATGTGGCTTGTAAATGTTTCAATACCTAATGTAGATAACAGAACATCATGTTATGGCCTTACACAAGAATATTCAAACTCTGACATGAGTTGAATAGGGTATGGAGATATCATAGCACCTAAAATCCTTAGAGCACTATCCATAAGCAGGTTTTAATATATGATATTACCTAGGGAACACTGTGAGATACAGTATGAGATGAATTTAGTAATGAGGTATAGGTATCCATAAGAACCCTAGAGTTTAAGTAGATAGATAAGAATAAATGAAAATTTGATATAATTTTTATTATTTCAATATACTTATTTCATTATATAAATGTATGAACTATGTTTTGATTGATGTATTTTAGACATTGTTGGTGTTGGACTATTGTGTTGTATTCACACCTTATTTAGGCTTCTATATTATTACCTGAATAGATTATATTTTTACTGTATTGGATAAGGGAAAAGAAAATAGGGTTGGTGGCTGATTGGGGATTGGTCATATAGGGGGGAACCATACATGGTTCAGAACCAGCTTGGGGAGTTGATGTGTCTTTATTTTCAATTTCATATTAGATACATAAAAATTATATTGGCATAGCATGTTTTCCATTTCAGTTGAGTTTTTATATGCCATTTGGTTATCATATGACATGATTATTGTTATGTTAATATTTATTTTGGTATATTGTTATTTACTTCTCCTAGGGTTTTACTAAGATAAAAGGGGGTATAGTTTCCCAATGAATGACATATCAGACCGTCGTTGCTAGTCAACATATTCTAGAATATGGGGTGGCGCAATTGTAGTCATGTAGTGAACTGTCTTGAGGCACTACTACACTGTACTTGGGTTGGGACATTATAAAATAAAATAATAATTTTATAATTTATTAATTTTCATATAACTCAGTCATTCATGTGAGATATTTTTTTGGAAAAACCCATTATTTCTTGTCGCATATTCTATTGGACATAATTTCCCAATTAAAGAAACAATACAATTAATTTTATAAATATTAATAAATATGAAAAATTGTTTTTGTTTAATTATATGGGTTGTTACAAAAAAGGAACTACCTAAATCAAACCTGAAAAACAATGTATTTATTACCTAAAAAAGTAATTTTGGCAAAATAATTATTAACAAGAGGCTGACAGAAGGTAATAAATTAACAACATACATGATTATATACATGATTATATTTCTATAAAATATTCACAATAAGACTATATTTATTATATATATTTCCTAAAGTGTATGGTGAAATATGATACATGAGGTAAAGGTTATTCATTTTACTATTATTTCTTTGGGACAAATTCCATATTCATAATTTTTTTCTCGAAATTTATATATTATAGATGAATATATTTTATGATTATGATTATTATTTAAATGATATTATAATTATATCCATATTTTTTTTTTATTTTTTCCATGGGGTTTATGATACAAATGATAGTAATGTGGTATGGGTTTTTTGTTACAATCCAATTTTTAATCACGTTTGTTTATGATTATGTTTCTTGTAATGAAATACTAAAATGTTTCTCTAAAGAAACTCAAAAATTTATTTTAACATGATGTTATTTCATGGGATTAAATTTTTTTCTTTCATATTCCTATCATTTCAAAATTAATAAATTGACATAATTTTTGTAAAAAAAATTATTTTTTCCCTATCTTCAACCCTAAAAACATTTCTCAACCATAATCATGTTTTCAAAAAAATATAAATATTTTTTTAATATTAATCTATGAATGGTGAATTCATTATTTCGTATTTTTTAATTTTTAACATAAACATTTAAAATGAATCTTCTTTATGCTACTAAAAATGAGGTGCTTCATACATTTTACCTATAATTTGGAATGAATATTCCATTTGACATGTATCGTATATAAATTTTTTACCACTATCATGGCCACTTGATTATTTATGGATTCCCTGAAATTTTTTCTATGTAATTTTTTATCAAGACCCATCCTCGAGCCCCAGCCTTGACTACCCCAAGCCCGCCATCAATAGGCCATGGGCTGGAGACTAGCACCAAAAATTTAAATCTTGATAAATGGGATGGCATTGGCTTTATATAAGTAAAGAAACCCAACATAGTACACAAGCTGAAGTAAACACTCAGTAAATTGAGTACAAAAGTAAGTGTTGAAAAGTAAATGGGTCAGAATACAAACCCATCTGAAAGTATAGTACAACTGAAAAATAATTACAGTAGCAATAATGTAAATCAGGAACCACCGAGTCGTCCTCCGGCTATCCCACCTGAAGCGTGGGCACTGATGGTCTCCTCAGCTCTTCAGGTCCGGTCGTCCGCTTCGTGTACGTCCCGCCTGATAGTCCACCTCCGGGAACCATCTCACTCTACAAGCCTCAACCACGATCAGTGTTGTCTGTCATATGAAACCAACACAAAATAGTGCGGGCATGGCCAGTGCAGGGGTGAGTTTACGATACTCAATAGGGACCCCGAGACCCCTGGAGTTCTCCCGGAATCCACAAAGTATAAACCACAAAGGAAGGATACAAACAGAAAGTGTCAACCAACTCCACTTAGGTATATGCCCATACATATACCTAAGTCATCATTTCCAGTTTGGCTCCAACTCATGAGCCCATGTACCACCCAGTCTACACTGGAAAACACAACCCAATCCACATTGGAAAGCACAACCCAATCCACACAGGAAAGCACAACTCAATCCACATAGGGAATCCTGACAATCACATCATAGATAATTATTGGAAGTCAAGACTTAGCTCACACATGTATACTACTCACGAAGAGGGTTGTGGATAATTGATGTAACCTTTGAATCATCTCACCTGCCGAACCCACGTAGGATCAAAGTACAGAGGTCATCGCTGCCAAACCCACGTAAGATCCTAGTACAGTAACCCTCGCTACAGAACCCACATTGGATCCAAGTACAGTAGTCCTCACTTCCGATCCCACGTAGGATCTAGGAACAGTCATCCTCGCTGTAGAACCCACTTAGGATCCAAGTACAGTCATCATCATCGTCGCAGTCACAACCAGCTCTAGGGTCCCCGCACACAGCACACTCGATTCCTGGAGGGTCCGCTCCACGATCCAAGAGGGTAAATACATCAACTATCAATAATTCCAGAGTTTATGGATCAAAAAGTTATGTCTCGTCAATAGGAACTCAACGTCACAGACTGCGTATCAATCGGACGCCCAGTATGAGAGATATTGGTTTTTCCGTTAATGGGGCCCAGATGGTTTTTAAGCTTAAAAAACCCGACCATACTCCAGAAGTGTCCAAACTTCAAGTGGATTATGCCAAAAGAACCCTCTCACTAAGAGGAAAAAAACGTGATTGACAGCACGTCATTCGAAGTTCTGGTCGTTATGTTATAAGCATTTCTGCTCCTACGGCCCGGTTGGATTCAGGTTTGAACCAACTCGGTAGTACCCAAACATTGCTAAAACCTCAAGAGAAATATATCAAAACGACTGACTCAATCCATGGATCCCAACACAACTTACGGTGCGTTGATTGGAGGTTTATAGCCCATGATATGGGCGTTTGAACAAACTTGACCGAAAATAGGGGGTTTGGGCTCGGTCCGACCCGGCCCAATACCCCCTGGGTTGGCCCGAACTGGTTCGACCCGACCTAGGTCCGGGTCCGGCACCATTGGGTGTAGCCTGACCCGGCTAGAGGGGCCCGGCCAGGCCGGCTGCGGCTCGGCTCGCGGGCAAGCGGGATGTGAAGGGGGCGCGGCCCCCATTGTTTTAGAAACGACGGCCCCCCCTTGTGGGATCTGCCCTAGGCAGGTCCATGGGGTTATGCCCCAAGGTTTCTTCGGAAACTGCTGGCCATAACGGCTGGCCGGTTGTTTCACCACAGGACCCGCGGGGTCCCACCTCCCAGAACGCCAGCGGCTGGCCGAGCCCAGCCGCCCCTTCTGAAGACCGCCGTGGCCTTAGGCCACGGATCCTGTCTCACCGGCACGGAGCAGCGGTGCCGCGCCTCACCGCCGCAACTTTCTCCTGGTTGCAGCCTCCATCGTCCTCACAGGCATGGCACGACGGCGTCGCACACCTTCGCAGAGGCCCGCTTCGGTCGCGGTCCTTTTCGTTCCCACGAGGTGCAACAACACTGCTCCCCTTTCGCCACAATGTTCAACAAAGATTAACAATATAAAGGGAGGAGTAATCAGCCATGTTTTTTCTATCTGATCTCCTACCATTATGTTGATAACAAGTGGCTATGGTATATGGGATGCTCAATGATAAAACAAGAAAAATTTTAATTCATTAAAATTGAACATAACCCCTACCATGTTAAATGATGTCATTTGCCGGTGATGTGGAAGATGGCATCGTGGGTTGAGGTTTCTAAGATGGCAGTGGCGTGCATCCAAGGAAGGGACGACATCTCACACTAGCTGCAGAGAAGAAGACGGAATGACACATCGTCTCTCCTTGTGGTGACTACATTCTTCGTCCAGGGGTGTCATTTTTCGTCGAAGGATGAAGTTATTCCAAGAGATAATTGAGCTCTCTTCCAGGGTCTTCACACAACAAGCTAACCCCAAAATAAAATAAGTCTCACCTTATTTTATTAATTCAAGGCATGCATTCAAAAATTACAATTCAAATTCCAAAACACTTAATTAATTTAACAAGGCTTGTCTAATTAATTATGTGTTAAGATTAAAATCTTTTAAGAGGGATAGAGGGGAGTTACTCAAATAAAGGGGGATTTTGGGAGTTAGGGAATGTGAAGAGTTAGGGGTCATGTTGGCCCCACTTCACCTTTATCCTCTCTAGGGTAGTTAGTAACTAGTGGGTCCCACCCCAACTCCCACACCTAGGATATAACCACTTAGAATAAAGAATAAAAATTATTCTAAAATTTTTATTCAATTATTTTTTAAACCACAAAATTAAAATCCTTCTCCCGTGAAAACACATCTATGGTAAAAGTCCTCTTATGAAATTACTGGAGCTGTGGTTCCATCAGTTCCCTTAGATTCCAATTCCAAGCATCGTTTCAAAAGATAGAAAAACCCACTCATTCATTCACTGAACGTACCCGAGGTATGTTTTGAAAATTGTTTTCGGGCACACCGGGCCTCGGAATCTGGTGATGTCAAATACTATGTAATAGTAAAATCCCAAATAATTTATGAAAAAATTTTCCCTGAAATTTACGGGTCTTTACATTACTCTCACCTCAGGGATTTACGTCCCCGTAAAGCTACATCGAAAACCAGGGAAACAAAAGAGGGTATGTTGCACGCATCTGAGCCTCCCGCTCCTATGTGCTCTCTGGGAGGTTCCCATTCTGCCACCTGATGTGAACTATAGAAATCGACCATCCATGTAGGACTCGCTCCTGTCTATCCCCGATCTCCCCCAGGACCTCCGCAAAAGTCTCCCCTTCATCGATGTCCAACTCCCCGTGATCAATGATACGTGTCAGGTCATGCACGTATCTCCTCAGCTGAGATACATGAAATACATCATGCACCTTGTACAACTGAGGTAGAAGAGCCAGGCGATAAGACACCTCTCCTATCCTGCTGAGAACCAGGAATGGTGCAATGAAGTACAGAGATAACTTGTCGCCCCAGCCAAATCTCCATAGTCCACATCGAGGTGAGAACCAAAATTAAACGTGGTCGCCATCCTCGAACTCTAGTGGTCTTCACCTCGTGTAAGCATAAGACTTCTGTCAGCTCTAAGAAGTCCTCATACAATCCTGGATAATCTATACCTTCTATGTCGTGGCCTAAACCATCTCTTGTTCTACAAGTGCTGACTCCCCAGGGTCTGTTCAGCACAAAGGTGATCTGCAAGGTCAGTCGTACAATGCCTCATATGATTCCATCACAATGGTGGAGTGGTAACTGTTGTTTTACGCAAACTGCACCAAAGGTAGGTGATCCTCCCAGCTGCGACCAAATTCGAGGACATATGCACGGAGCCTATCCTCAAGAGTCTGAATGGTCCTCTCCGTCTGACTATCCATCTAAGGGTAAATGGAGTTCCTTAGGTTTAGTTGTGTCCAAAATGCCTCTTGCAACCCCTTCCAAAGCTGGGAAGTTATGCGAGCAACTCAATCGGAGACGATAGATGATGGAATACCATGAAGTTGTATGATCTCTTGAATGTATAGGCATCCCAAGTTCTCCACTGAGCCATGCTCTCTGATAGGTAGGAAGTGGGATGACTTGGTGAGTCAGTCCATGATCACCAAGATGGAGTCATGTCCTCTAGAAGTACGTGGAAATACCGACACGAAATTCATAGATATCTCATTCCACTTCCACTCCGGGACCTCTAAGGGCTTTACTAAGACTGCTGGTACCTGGTGCTCTTCCTTCACCTACTGGCAGGTGAGGCAACGTGAAATGAACTCTACCAAAACCTTCTTCATTCCCGGCCACCAGTGCTATCGTCTGAGAGCCTTGTACATCTTCGCTACACCTGGATGTACCACCAATGGGGAAGTGTCAAACTCTCTCAACACCTAATAATGTAATGCAACTCGTACCATGGTACGTACCCTGAAAAAAATGGCATGCTCTCCTCTTAAAGAAAATCCATCAGGTGCCTGTCCTGTGGATATCTGTGCACGTCGCGCCTCTCAGTCAACGTCCCCACGTTGTGCCTCTCTGGCCCACTGATGTAGTGGACGAGTGACTGTGAGTGACTGAAGAAAAGCTGCTCCATCTCTATCCATGAAGGATATTTGTAATGTGGCTAGCTGCTCCGTCGCTTATCCAAGTAGTTGGATGCCCGACCTCCTGTGGAGAGCATCAGCTACTACGTTCCCCTTCCCATTAGTATATACTATCTCAAAGTCATAGTACTGAAGGAACTCGAGCCATCGCCGTTGTCTCAGGTTCAGGTCCTTCTGCGAGAAGATGCACCTGAGACTCTAGTGGTCAGAGTAGATGGAAAAGTGCTCGCCCATCAGATAGTGCCACCACATCCTCAAGGAGAAGACAAATGCTGCTAACTCCAGGTCATGGGTTGCATAGTTTTGCTCATGCTGCCTCAAATTTCGTGATCCATAGGAAATCACTGCCCGCCCCTACATCAGGACACACCCATGTACGGTCCCTGGTGCATCCCAATAAACTACGCACCCTAATCCCTCCTCTGGTATCCTCAAGATGGGCGCACTGGTCAATCTCTTTCTCAGCTCCTAGAAGCTCTACTGACATTTATCCAACCACACGGAGGGTTTCCCCTTATTCTTCTATGCTGAATGTTGTGCTGCAACTCTGGATAAGTTTAGCAAAAATATCTGATAGGTCGCATCTAGATCTAGGAAACTCTGCACCTCTGTCACGCTCATGGGTGGTTCCCAAGCCAGTACTGCCTCGAACATCGTAGGATCCACCGAAACTCCCACCTCAGAGATGACATGTCCCATGAAGTGGACCTCTTGAATCCATAACTGAAACTCCGAGATCTTATCATAACGATGGTGCTCTCAGAGTGTATCCAGTACAACCCGCAAGTGGTAGGCGTTCTCCTCCTCAGTAGTCAAGTATATCAATATGTCGTCGATGAAGACTATGACAAATCGATCGAGGAATGGTTGGAAGATCCTATTCGTGAGAGTCATGAACATTGAATGAGAGTTGGTTACGCTAAAAGGTATAACCAAGAATTCATATTGGCCATACTGACACTTGAAGTCCGTCTTCTGCACATCCTCATCTTGAAATCCGAGCTGATGATAGCCAGACCCGGGGTCTATCTTCGAGAGACATCTTGTTCCCTTGATCTGATCAAAGGGGTCATCAATCTTCGAAAGTGGAAACTTTTTCTTTAAATTCACTTGATTCAGGAGACGGTAGTCGACACATAGTCGTGAGATCCCATCTGCCTTCTTGGTAAATAAAATCCAAGAATCCCAGGGTGAGACACTGGGTCGGATGAATCCCTTTCCCAGCAAGTCCTCTAGATTTACCTGTAGCTCTTGAATCTCAACGGGAGCCATCCAATATGCTGGAGTAGATATCAGGGTTGTCCCTGGGTACAGGTCAATATAGAAGTCTACCTCTCTGCAAGGAGGTAGTCCTGGAACATCGTTAGGAAAAACGTCTACACACTAATCCACCACAACAGGAAATCTCAGACTTCTCACATCAACTGCTCCTAGGAGGAGACTAGCCAACTGATGAGTGATCAGTTGTCCTCTCCTCTACGTTAGTCCATCCCGTGCTGCAAAGGCTTCCTTCTTACCGGTAAAGGTGAACCTACTACCATCGGTGTGGAAACATAACACCTTTCCCCTAATACAGTCAATCTGAGCATGGACCGTAGATAACAAATCCATTCCCAATATGACGTCGTAAGGCCTCGACCCCACTGCAAGATGATCCCATCCGAAGCTCTCGCCTCCTATAGTAAGCTCAAATTACTGGCACCAGTGCGTAATCATCATGTCTGCTCCCATAGGAGTCTCTAGCCATAAGGATCGAGCCAACGGCTCCGTCGGAATCTCTGAGCTCCAAACAGGGGCCGCAGAAATGAAAGAATGACTCACTTCTGTGTCTATAAGAACTGCAGCAAGGGTGGGTTAGACACAGATAGTACATCGAATCATCTCAGGTGCACAGTGGTTGTAGGCCTCCACTGCCTGAAGCTGAGCCTGCCTCTGTCTGCCAGCTCCATATGGTCAGGGTGGACCTCCTAGTGGTGGTGGCGGTAGAGCCCCGAAGCGTCGTCCACCACCTGCTTCTCAGCCAGCTCCTCTACCTCGTCCTCTTGTTCCCTGCGGACTGCCACATTCGAACCTCTACCTCTGCCGGTGTGGTCCCTCAACCGTCTGCTGCTCCTCTTCTTGGTGGGTCAGGCAGTCATGAGCCATGTGGCCATGCCCGCCCCATGCATAGCACTATCTACCTCTCGTACAACTGGCTCTACTATGTGTGACCCACACCTCCGAACCAGTATCCTAAGGTCGCCCACCTGATGGTCTCGACCGCTTGGACCTCTGTGGCATCTATCTACTGCCGGATGCAGAAGACTCTGCTACATGTCACCCTACGGTAGGCCTCGCTGCTGGCGTAGTCTCAGCAAGGAATCTATTTACAAGAAGGGCTATCTCCAGTACTACTATCTGCATCTAAATGATGAGGGAGATCATCGTAGCCCTGATCTCATGCCTCAGTCCCTGCTCATAGGTCCGGGCCCGGAAGAATGTGTTCCATACCATGTCCGTGGAGTAGAGTGAGAGATTAGTAAATCTCTCCGAGTACTGGGCTACTATCAAGCTGCCCTGCCGTAGCTATAGTAGCTCATGAATGTGCACCACATGTAGGGTGTCTGGAACAAACTCCGAGCGAGATATGATCTTGAAGTCCGACTAAAGTAATGATTCCTCGTCGTGCACCTGGAGCATCAGGCTCAACCATCTACCTACTGCTATGTGCAGGAGACTTGCCGCAAGGATCACCATGAGGTGAGCTAGTGCCCCTACTAATCTGAAGACTTGAAAAACATCTTTTAGCTAATCATCGGCTTCCGGAGGGTCCATCTCCCCGAGGAACCTGGGCGGTCTATGACACTGAAACTCGTGCAGTTCACTAAGGTGACGTTCACTCTCAGTAGTTGGGGATTTTGGCAACGATGGATTAACGGATAGAGGTACCGCCAGTTCCTCTACTGTAATGGGGACCTACACCGAGGCCTCATCACTAAGTGGAATGTCATCTCGCACAAAGCTCAAGACCCTAGCTGGTTTCCATTGTGGGGCCATCCTAAAAAGAAACAGGTACGCCACAGTTAATACAGTATACCTGGTGAGTTGAGACATTGTAATCACAAATAAAACTTTTGTAACACACGTGATATCAATGTTTTCATGCATTGAGTTGGAAATTAAGAAGTCAGTGTCCTGGTGTATGGATACATCGTCCACCGCACCAATACTGGACTCCCTGGACTGATAACCACACTCAATACTCTATTCATTATTGCTTCACATAGATTAAATTTTCAGAGTCCTGAGTTCTGCGGTAGAACGGACTCCTCTGATACAAATTTGTCACGACCTGTCCTCAGGGCCTGTGCCTTGACTACCCCAAACCCGCCTTACATAATCCAGGCGCTAGCGACTAGTACCAATGGTGTAAATCCCAATAAATGGGAAGGAATTTCCTTTATATTAGCAAAGAAACACAATAAAGTACGCAAGCTGAAGTAAACCCTAAGTAAACTGAGTACAAAATAAACTGTTGAAATGTAAATGGGTCAAAATAAAAACCCATCTGAAAGTACAGTACAACTGAAAAGAAAGTACAGTAGTAGTAAAGTAAATCAGCCACCACTGAGTCGTCCTCTGGTTATCCCACCTGAAGGGTGGGTACTTATGGTCTCCTCAACTCCTCAGGTCCGGTAGTCCGGGACATGTACATCGCTCCTGATTGTCCACCTCCGGGTACCGTCTCACTCTACATGCCTCAACAACGATCACTGTTGTTTGTGTCCTGCAACCAACACAACATAGTGCGGGCATGGCCTGTGCAGGGGTGATTATCCGATACTCAGTAGGGACCCCGAGACCCCTGAAGGTCTCCCTGATTACACAAAGTATAAACCAAAAAGGAAGGATACAAGCACGAAGTATCATCCAAATCTACTTAGGTGTATGCCCATTCAAGTACCTAAGTCATCATTTCCAGTTCGGCTCCAACACACGAGCACAAGTACAACTCAGTCCAAACTAGAAAAAACAACCCAATCCACACGGGGAAGCACAACCCAATCCACACAGGAAATCACAACCCAATACTCATAGAAAAGAATGACAATCATATCGTAGATAATGATTGGATGTCAAGACTCAACTCACACAGGTATACTAATCATGATGTGGGGGTGGATATGATATATGTAGCCTCTGAATCATCTCCCCTACCGAACCCACTTAGGATTTAAGTACAGAAGTCGTCACTGCCTAACCCACGTATGATCCTAGTACAATAACTATCACTGACGAACCCACGAAGGATCAAAGTACAGTAGTCCTCACTTCCGAACCCAGGTAGGATTGATGTACAGTCTTCCTCGCTGCCGAACACACATAGGATCCAAGTACAGTCATCATCGTCGTCGCAACCGTTGCCAGCTCTAGGGTTATCGCACACAACACGCTCGATTTTGGGAGGGTCCGCTCCACAAATCCAAGAGGGTCGATACATCAACTATCATGTAGTAAAGAGTGGATGTATCAAAAAGTTCCGTCTCATCAATAGGAACTCAATGTGGTAGATGGAGCGTCAATCGGACACCCGTTCTGAGAGATAATTGCTTTTCCGTTCCAGGGGCCCAGTTGGTTTTTAATCTAAAACCAACCCGACCATACTCCACCTGGGTCCAATCCTCAATTGGATTACGCCAAAAGAACTGTCTCACTAGGAGGATAAACACGTGATTGATGGGAATTCATTCAGATGTTTGGTCATTATGTTATAAGTGTTTCCACTCCAAGGGTCTGGTTGGTTTCGGGTTCAAACCAACCTGGCCATACCCAAACTTCGTCGGAACCTCTAGTGTAATATACCGAAATGACCGCCTCGATCCAAAGATCCCAATGAAACTGATGGTGCATCGATAAGAGGTCTGTAGCCCATGATATGGGCGTCTAAACGGACCTGACAGAAAATAGGTTGTTTGGGCATGGTCTGGCCCCGCCCAATAATCCCTAGGTCGGGCCGAAATGGATCGACCCGACCCGGGTCGGGGTTTGGCCCGATTCAGAGCGGCCCGACCCTACAGGTGCGTCCCGGTTGTGCTGGTGTGGCCCAACACGTGGCTAGGGCGGCCCGGCCTACCAGGGCGAGGCCTGCAGCCTGGCTCGGAAGCCAGCCGCGGCTCAGCTCGCGGCCGGGCGGGGTACGAAGGGGACGCGGACACCATTGTTTCAGAAACGGTGCCCCCCTGGTGGGGTCCGCCATAGACAGGTCTTGGGGGTTACATCCCCCAGTTTCTTCTGAAACTACTGGCCGGTTGAGTCGACATGGGACCCACATGTGTCCTGCCTCCTGGAACGCAGGCGGCAGGCCGAGCGCGGCCGCCGATGCTGACAACCACCTCGACCTTATGCCACGACTCATGTCCGATCAGTGCGACAATGTCGCGCCCCTCCGATGCGGCCCACTCCGGGCCGCCCCCTCTTTCGACCTCACCATCATGGCGTGACGGCGCCGGGCACCTTCGCCGCGACTCGCTTCAGCAGCGGTTATTTTCATTCCCACGTAGTGCAATGGCACCGCGCCGCCTTCACCACAATGTTCAACAAAGATTAACAAGATAAGGTGAGGAGTAATAGGCCGTATTTGTGCGGTCTGATCTCCTCCCGTTACGTCGATAACAAGCTGCCAAGGTATATGTGATGCTCAACGATAAAACATGCACAATTTTAATTCATTAAAATTGAACATAACCCCTACCGTGATAAACGATGTCGTTTTCCGGTGATGCGGAAGATGGCGTCGTGGGGTGAGGTTTTGAAGACGGTGGTCGCGTTTATCTAAGGAAGGGATGACATCTCACACTAGTTGTGGAGAGAATAAGGAATGGAACATCGTCTCTCCTTGTGGTGACGGCGTTCTTCGTCAAAGGGTGTCGTTCTTCGCGGAAGGATGAAGTTCTTCCAAGACAGAATAGAGATCTCTTCCAAATTCTTCACACTACATGCTAACCCCAAAATAAAATAAGTCTCACCTTATTTTATTAATTCAAGCCATGCATTCAGAATTTAACAATTCAAATTTCAAAACACTTAATTAATTGAACATTACTTTCCTAATAAATTATGTGTTAAGTTGGCAAGATTTTAAGAGGGAGAGAGGGGAGTTACTCAAATAAAGGGGGAGTTGGGGAGTTAGGGAATGTGAAGAGTTGGGGCTCGTGTGGGCCCCACCTTACCTTTATCCTCTCAAGGGTAGTTAGTAACGAGTGGGTCCCATCCCAACTCCTAGACCTAGGATATAACCACTTAGAATAAAGAATAAAAATTGCTATACAATTTGTATTCAATTCTTATTTGAACCACAAAATTAATCTCATTCTCCCGTGAAAACGAATCTAAGGTAAAAGTCCTCTTAAGAAATTACTGGCACTATGGTTCCCTCGGTGCCCTTGGATTTCAATTCTACGAACCGGTTCAAAATATAGAAAAACCCGATTGTTTGTTCACTGAACGTACCCGAGCTAAACTATGGAAATTGATTCCAGGAACACCGGGCCTCGGGATCAGGTGCCGTCAGTAAATACGTACTCTTAAAATCCCAAAGAATTTAAGAAAAATATTCCCTATAAATTTACAGGTATTTACATTTTTAATGAAAAATTTTTATTTAATATTATTTATATTATTATATTTTTAATGATTTATTGGAAATTGAAATGATTATTTTTGACAATAAATGTTCCATTATATTTTTAAAATAATTTTTACTCTAATAAGATTTCTATTAGGTTAATTATACTTATTTGGGATATGATCCAATGATACAATATTTATCATTTTTATGGATTTTTTATTGTTATTATAATAATATTATTAGGAATCTTTGTCCTTATCGATTGGATATACAATGATTAATTGGTTATATGATAATGATTTCCATTAAATTTCAATGGGTTGTTCTATAAAAAATTATTCCTTTTAATTTGTTTAGAAATTTTTTATATTTTGTGATCTTGTTAATGACATATGTATGAAGATAATTGTTTTAATTGATGGAACATAATTGTAGATCCCTCCAATACCAATTATTAATATGGATAAAAAATGATTTAAATATGTTAAGTGTGAACCTAATTTCATGTTCACAATTTCATTAATGGTCCTAAGTTCCATGTCCATAATTTCATGTGTGGAACTACCCATAATATCCATAAAATTAAGGATTTGATTATCCTTCTTGTCTATAAGTTTTTGAATGCACATATCATTCATATCCATATGATTCTCTGATGATCTAGATTTGATAACCATAAGTCTATGTGTGGAACTATCTTTCAGGCCCATAAGATTATGTGAAGAACTAGTTTTCATGCAAATATGTTTATGAAATGTCATGATTTTATATACTCAAACAAATGTGGGAACCTATATTAATTTTCATAATTTCAAAATTCTATAATATTTTTTAAACATAAATATTTTTAATTTTTCACTCATGGATCATATTTATTTATTTTTAATATGAGTCACGTCTTATAAATAAGGATGTATTATTATATGAAATTGGATTATAACCTATATCATATAGGTTGTAGTGTTCAAATCTTAATCTCTTGTCCTCATGACCAGATTCTCATGATATGGCTATGTAATTGTTACTATAACATTTTTACCCTTATTGAGAATCTTACCTCACCATTTCTTCTTTTTCATTTCCTCGGGTTATGATGAATCAGTTATTTGGTTATGTATATGAACAGTACTATGTGGGAATGACATGATGGGTTTTGCTGAAGTCTATTTATTAAATAATAATATTTTTTATCTCGTCACTGAAGACACTAAACATTTAAGGTCCTAATGAAGTTTTTTCTAAAATTAAGTAAATAACCATCTATTTATGATTAATATATACATATGAAAAGTATAGTATACTATATTGGTAATAAAATTATGTGTTTGGTTAATCATTAGAGATTATGTTCATAAGACTTTGTTGGAAACCCCTGGGATATGGATAACAATATTACGGAATCCTTATATTTTTGAAGGAATATATTTGTTGTTTTATATATAATTAATCCCAATATCGATATAGAATGTGGATGTGATTTTGTTACAGTTTTACTTGGGTGTAATAACTTAGAAAATATACATTGGAATTGTACATGATTATTTCCAAATTCAAGACAAGAGGCATTATAGGACACTAGGTTTGACACTCCAGCGTCATTTTATTGATATTTACATACTACTTTGGAACCTTCGTGGAATATTTGAGTAGATTATGATAATTAATTACCTTGTTTGAATCTATAGTGTCAAACAATTAAATGAATGTTTAATGATTTATACATCTAATACATGGTTTTTAAGGATTATGTGGTTTTACATTATGATTGTCGATTCATATTCTATTCATTTTGGGTTTTTTAAATGGATGGAATCTAAAGTAATTTTATTGGTATCGAATTATATAGTCAATAAAATGATCATCCTAATGAGAAACCATGTTAAATGTGATAGGTAATGAATATCCTTCTGATTTTTCTTAATCATCAATCTCATAATATTATTAATTTCCCATACTTTTGTGAGTTACATGACACACATAATAAGGTAAATATATAATTTCATTAAGGCCATCGAGGGATTATGATTCAACATAAAAAATGTCTAGAATGTCAGAAGAGACACTCAAGAAAATTACTTAAAGGAATATGATGATGTGTTGAGTGTGGAAAATATATTCACAAAAAATTCATTTTTGGGAAAATAATTCATCTGTTAAATAAAATGGATGAAAATAATGGTCTCCCTATAGTATCATAGATGGTAGAATGTTTATATATGGAATATATTGGAATTATTCAAATAAATTTCATATTGGGGTTGATCGGGAATAAAATCTACATGGTTTTATGAGTAATAGATTTACTATTTATTATGAAATGACTACACATGCATGATAAAATGTTTGGGATGTTATAAAATTAATGATTATGTAAAAATTATGTAACACAATTAAATTGAAGTTGATGAAAATTATGTATGATTCAGTTTTCATATTGTATAATATAGTTATTAAAAAAAATATTATGCAAACTATTTATTATATTTAAATGAATTTTAACGATCAAAGTGATTATATATTTGTATTTGATAAATCTGTTGTATAAGTGTGATATAAATTATATATTGGATATAATAATATAGAACCAAATTATAATTGGTCCAAATAATACATCAGTTTTTTTGAATTCTTATGTAAAACAGAATTGATGACATTTAAAATTATTTATAGGTATAGTTATATTTTAACAAAAATACAGGATGGGGGAAATATAAACCTTAATATTTTCTTTATATTCAGGTAATAATGTTATATAGGGTGAATAGATTATTTAAATTGATGAAGTAAATCAAATAGTATTGGAATCAAGGAATGTTTTTAGTGAGATGGAATTTATGATGGAGTTTTCTAAATTTTTGAATTCCTAAAATATATTTTATAAAAATTGATTTTATTTGTAGAAAAATGATGTAGTTCATTTTAGAAGAATTTAACTTTTCATTAAGGTTTTATCTGGTGATAATGGTATCAAATATTTGTTATGTGATATTAACATTTTCTAAAAAAAATTGGGAAAATATTATTAATGTTTTTTAAAATATAACAAGATTTAGTCTATATTTTTGAATTTGGAATTGTGTCAAATATATTTTAAAATGTTTTTAATGATAAATAGTTATAGGATAGATTATGTTTATCATTGGGTATTAATTTTGTAGATTAATATATTAATATATTATATTAAATAACTTCTTCCAGATAATTGGGATTTTGTTAATATTATGATATAGAAATAATGAATTGCCACTATTTTATAGATCATATAATCCTTTATATCTTAGTTTTAAACCTATATTTTTTTTAAAAAAATATCATGTATATTCCTTTCTTATAGTTTGAAATGATGATTAAATTGATTGAATCACAACCAAAGGATGAAATTGTTCATATGAATTGAAATTATATTATGTATATATTCTTGCATTCACTATTCTAGTAGTCAAATAATTTCCCAAATTTAGGAAATGATTTTTACATAAAAATTTTATACATTTAACTAAATTTATAATCAATCAATATTATTTTCACTCATTATAGATTTATGAAAATGTGGTCATTAGAATTCATATTTCAATGTTTTGTACCAGTGTCTATTAGTCCGTGATAATTATTTCTATCCTCCATATTAATGTTTACACTTAAAAATATTTTTTTCTTACATAGAAACCTTTTTATATTTTATTTAATATGACTTTAGGGTTCAATTTTTCAATTATCATGAAGGATTTTTATTAACCCTTTATATGTAATTGGATTTAATCAAGGGTATTTTCATATTGAGTATCATTCATTAGTGAGATAAATCTCAAATTGAGAGGAAACAATTTATTAATAGAGAAGATTGTATTACACTAAAATTATATAACATATTCATCCTTCAATGAATTGAACTTATTAATTATATTCTGTTACATGAATAATGTATTTTTGAAAAGAAACATAGTATGATATTAATATTATTATTTAAACATTGTTTTAATAACCTAGCTATTAAACATACATGTATGAATATGAATAAATAATTAAATTAATTTTTTACAATTTTAGAAAAGCATTTGAAAAAGTGATAATATTTTTTGACATAGAAATATAAAAATTATATTTACTGTCAATTTATAAAAAAAATTTGAATAATATTTTGATAAAGTGGGAATGTTATTAATTTCTTAACCATTCCTTTTCCATTAATGAATTTATATGGTTCAGTTTTTATATTAAATTTTTTTAAATGAATGATTTTTTAAATTATATTACAATTAATCTAATTTAGGTCCTTTGAAAATATTTTATTTTCACATTTCATATAAAAATATTCTATACCTATGAAAATAGCTTTATTTTGATGTTATTCTTTTAACGCATTTGCAGGATTAATTTAAAATTCAATTTTCCACTTCTATAATTGGTGGTGGGAAAGCTAATAATATAATTTTTTAAATGACATAAAACATGTGTAATTAATATTTAATGACAATATGTAAACATTATTCCGTAATTTTTTTATACTGATCTATTTTTCATCCATTTGGCCATCTATGTGCCATAGTATTATATGATGAAATTAAAATATCACAAATGTTCTACTGAACATATGTATAAAAGGGAACCCCTTATACTCTCCTATTAATAATTATAAATAATGTTTACTAAAAAAATAAATTACCAAATAAATTTATACTTTCTAAACAACACCCAAGTTTCCTTGATATAATTAGAATATAATATTAGGTAGATTTTTGTTGATAATATGAAGTTGTTGACTAAAGAATATTTGTCCTTCTGAACTAAGAAATTCAATTTTAATTATTCTTCCACCACCATAAAAATTTATAAAAAACATGAATATAAAAAAATATTTTTATATTATACATAATTATGTTATTATGTCAATGGAATAACCTACAACTTCCTATTATTCCATCATACAAGAAATGAAATTGTCAGTCATGTGTACAAATGACTACCATCTTGTAGACCATTGTATTTTGGTTTATATAACTACCTCACCCAGATAGATATAACTATGGATTAGAAATATATAAATTATATTAATTATGTAATTATAGTTTGTAACGTATAATATCAGACATGTTTTCTTATCTTCTAATTTTTTGGAAAACAACAACATCCAACCAGTGTTCGTGTAGACTAAAACATCCAGTAAGCGATGTGGTATGTTTTTAATTATATTTTTTCCTATATGATACTAAGTATATAATTAATGAATATATATTTTATTTATGAAAAAATTATTATTTAATATTTATTATTATTTATCATTATTTCTTTCAATACATCATAAAATGGAAAAAAAATTATGTGTACGTTTGACATACAACCACCAATAATAATGTAATTCATTTTTTAATATCTAATTTTATGGATGAAAATATATATGTATATAATGAAATTATATGATATATATATCATTAATGAAATTATAATATTAATTTAAAAATAATCATATGACAAGAACTAAAATTACAGAAACAAAACGTACATGAAAAATAAAGCATTTATTTGTCGAAATTGTGATTTTAAAAAAGATTAGTTTATAAATTCATTAAAAAGGTCATAAGTAAATAATATATGGTCTTATATATATTTTTATGGTTCTGTAAATTATTTATAATAAAGATATATTTTTTATACAATAGTTTTGAATGTCTATTAATAAATTCAATACTTAATGAATTGTATTTTCATCTCACATTTATTTCTATGGGGCACATTCCATATTCCACCTAGTTTATTTTCGGTAGTGTATATATTTCAAATGAATTTATTTTATTATTATTATGTTGATAATAATGGGATTTTAATATCCATATATGGATAAATTTTTCACGAACCTCAAGAAACCAATGATACAATTGTGGTAAGTGTTTTATATTAAAATCCGATTATTTAATGGGATTTTTTTTATTAAAATAGTGATGATGAAATACGATGATATGTATATTAAGAAAAAAAATAAATTTCATTATCCTCTTGATATTTCTAGTGATTTCCTAATTTACATTTCATTTTCCTCTCTTAGAACAACAGATATTAAAATAATGTTTTTATTAAAAATTGGGATGTTTTTCCATTTTGATGAAAATGGATTATACAATATTTCCATGTATTCAAAAATAATATTGTTTTGAATATTATTATATGATATTAGAAATTGTTTTCTTAATTTTTACTATTTTTTGAAATTCTCTAAATGAGATATTTTTTTCACTTTTGGAAATGATTAATTAATTATTTATTATAGAAAATATTTATGGAATATTTATTTTATCATGTATAACATGAATACTATTACCCTATATTATGAAATTAATATAACAAAAATCGTAATTTTTATGTTTCTTAGGTTATAATAAAATAAATTTTGCGATTATTTTTTAGGGAAATATTTAAATTTCTAATTATTCATTTAAAATTTAAAAGGGTATTATCTTTTATAAATATTGAAGGTTATGTTTTAAAATAATTTTCTATCTTATATTAAATCAATATATTTTACTTATTGTTTTCTAGAAAAATATAAAATTTTAGCACCCTTTTCATTTATTTTTATTGTTTAATATTATGATGAAAATTTCTTTAGGAAACTATTTCATTTTACAAGAGTAATGTTATAGTTAATTGATAAAATGGTTTTGAGACCCAATTATTTTAAATGTTTTATATTGTTAGACCTATTTACTTTTGATATTTTTTGAGATGATTAGTATTTTATGAAATTTTGGCACACATATTTTTGCATTTAATTATTCCATTTTTTGGTCTTGAAGTTTTATACCCCTCTAATGAAGTGGGTAAATACGGATAAATATTAATAAAAACAAGTTATGTGTGACCCTAATTTTATACTCATAATATAATTCATAGTCTTGGGTTTCATGTCCAAAATTTTATTACTCGAGCATGAATTAATTTATACATGCTTTTCCAGGGATATGGAATTTAATTCAATGACATTATGTATGGAACATTCCTTCACGCCCATATGATTAAGTGTAGATATAAAATTCATGTCTATAAGTCTGCGTGGATGTAGATTTCATATAAATATTATTAATATTTGGAATTGTTTTCATGTATATATGTTTTTGTGATGTCTAATTTTTAAGTCATAAATTAATGAAAAAACCAATTTATATTTATTAATGTTAAAATGATACAAGAAATTTTTCCCAACTTTTTTATGTCTATATTATAATCTCATATCTCATATTCATTGATTTTAATTATGTTTCATTTCATATAAAGATCAATTGTTAATGAAATATCTCAGGATTAGGATCTACGTTATGTAGGGTGTGATTATCCGATGTTAAACTCATGTTCTCTTACTATTTAGCTAATTTCATTTCTAAACTATCACTGACATCACCTTTGGTTTTCATTAATATACAGATAAGAATGGTCATTAATTAATTTCCTATCTATAAGATATAATGATGTTTTTATGGATTTTATTTCAATGATTATTACAATGTGATAAGTTATTTATTAGAGATGTTGATGATTATTCATGAAATAATTAGATTATATATCTATTCTCCAACGAAATAATTATTCATGATCCACATGAACTTTTTTTTAAATTAAATTAATTTTTTACAAGAAATATTTAACATCTTTATATTAATTGTAGAGGTCACTATAATTATACACAATAAATTTAATTTTTTTTGGAACATGTGGTTTTAAATTTAGGTATGTAATCTTATAATATTTTTAATATTAGATAGATTCATTGAAAAAAAATTGTAATTAGTCATTAATGTAATAATTTTTTTCACATATTTAAATTAATATAATATCATTCACTAATTCACTAACATCACAGTGAAATCCAGAGAAACATAAGATAATTTTTCATCATAGTGCCAATATACATATCAAAACCTATGAAATTTTTATTAGAATTTCATATCATTATTCATCTCGGTTGTTCATGAGTAAATAAACAAAATTGAATTATGAATATTTGATTGAAAATACCTCTCTATAGAAAAATGAACAAGTTATTGTTTATGGAAATAAATAACTCATTCATTTTAAAGAGAATATACATTTGTTTTGTACAGAAAATATAGGATTCCACTACTCCCCAAAAATTTAAAACCTTACACCTTCTCATATATAATTTGATCAATCAGGTAGTATGAGACATGGAAAAAAGTAACAAATCATTAAAATATTGACATATTTCACAGCAATATGAAATTAATAGAATGGTGTGATCAACTAATATTTTTCATTTTAATTTTTCACTTCTTGAACAACAAATTTCACAGTTTTACAATCGATTAATATATTAATCATACATGAAGATTATTTAAAATAAAAGTTGAATTTTTGATGGTACACTGTAAATATTCCCATCCAATGTTTCAGATAGAGTATATATGATTTTTTTTCAATAATCGGGTCTATATACTATATATATATACCCCCTAAATAATAGTTACATGCACCATTTAAATGTACATATCACAACATCATCCCAATGTCACTATTTTGAGAAAATTATTCATTTTTTATTAATTAGTGAGATCAATATACATCATCGTAATAATAAAAATAAAATAAAACTGAAACAAATTCATGTGGTGCTACAATACGTAAAGTAACCTTTACATATCTTAATAAAAATCATTCATTTAGAATTACATTTCTTATGTTATAGTGCATAAAAATATTTATTACATTCATAAATCAATTAAAACATAAACAATAGAAACACAAATGAGTTCATCTATATAAATAATATTAAAAAACTAACAAATATAATATAATTCAATTCCAAAACAAATAATCCCTTAATTTAAAAAGAAAATCAGTTATCTAAAGTCAATTCCACCACATTATTCATTTAATCCATTGATATAAATGTCATAGTTATATTTTTTTCATTTTAATACTATGGATATTCAGTTGGAACTTTTATTTCAATCTATAGAATTAATATTCACTAAATTTTCTTAAGATAACTATGAGATCATTTTTTGGGTTCTAATCGAAGAGAAAAAATGCAGTTATTTCTTTAGAAATATACAAATTATTGGAATGGCTGTGTATTATATATTTTATCAAATATATATTTAATAATGGATAATTTTTTTAAGAAACATTAATTTTTAATTGTTTATAATTTTCAATTATTCATCATATTGTTGTATTAAAAATATCATACTCATTCATTAGTTAATTTTGATTTATATTTAAATGATTTATATTAGAATCCCAACATGATCCTTAAGGGTGATAAATATGTTGATATATTCTTAGAAAAGTCTGTTATGGGTGGATGATAATGTTATATATTATATGAAGTTTATAAAATTCCAAATGAATAACTTTTTTTAAAAGGATATTCACAGCTACCCATCTTGACACATTTGAAAATGAAACCCTTTATTAGAAGAACATATATATGTTAATTTAAATATTATTTTTTAATGGGGTCATTACAATAATAGTTTAATGAAATGGGACTCATCCCTAGAAAAATGGTAATGGGTAACTCTAACTCCATATCAGTTAGACATATAAAAAATTGAATGTATTTGAATTTATAAATGTGATCAAGGATCCGACTGACACTAGAAGACAAAACTTTTCCAATTAGGAGAGAGTAACACTACCGTATAGTGATGAAAGTTGATATAGTACATTAATGAAATCATACATTCCTTCACATTCATAATGTGAGATAAATTTATATCTAAGATAATAAAGATACACAGAACATCAATGTCATAGATCACTATAAAGTTGTATGGATAATTTAACACTAATTACTTCTTCCTTCCAAAAAAATAGCGATCAAAGGAATATTAGGAATAATATAGGAATAAAATAGAAATTAATAAATTAATTTTGTAAATATTAAACTTTTTCGTTATATATATCAAATAATGTTAAACCCTTTTTTGTAAATATTAAATTTTTTAGTAATATGTATCAAATAATGGTAAACCCTTTGTGGTGAAATGGGAACAATATATTGAACTATATATAATGTCTCTAATGATTCTATTAAACCGTAGCCATGACATATAAACAATCAGCTTTAGTTCTAAAAATTGACTGACAATATGGATTTGTAACATCATGGATTTATTTTATTTATCCATCATCTTGATATTGATTTTCTCTTACTTTATATGTATCATAATATATTAGAGAATGACCTGATAGAGTAGTGCCAACATTCATTCTTGTAGAAAGGCATATGAAAATTTTTGGTAGATGGCCTAAACATATTAATAGATTAATAGATGATAGTGAAACCTAGAAAGTAGGATTTAGAGTCAATGAATAATTATATTTAATAAACATAATATGTCTCTTTTTAATAGACATTGAGTTAATGTGGTTTTCTAGTCATTGATCATTTTAACTATATCCCCTTCTAGGTCACTCATATTTTTAATTATGGAAGATGATGTTCTCTAATAATTTCTAGTAACACAAAAAGGAATTGATATATCAATAATCATAGTTGTATCTATATCACTCATCACCACATTATAACTCACTTCAAAATAAAATGATTTGAAATTTAATAGATCTTTCAACTTGATATTATGTAAAAATTCCATTTAAAACTAGAAAGGCTATATCGTGTAATCATAGACATTATCATTGATATACAACGTAAAAATAATGTAATATTTATCACACTATATATTATTGTGGTTACCTTGTTTTAAATTTAGTAATTTTCTGGGCTCATACACAATTTTTTCGTATAGAATTGTTAGTTAACACCTCATTTAAAATAGTCTAACTGTGGACCACATGATGTTTTTCGTTAACCAAAAATTCCAACCAATTCTATATTAATCCTTTGAATCATTTATTTCTTATGTGATATGTGTAATGTAATGTTTTATTTAATTTTCTCTAAGAATTCCTTAATTTCCAATGTATTTTGGAAATTATTTAAGTAAGGTGGGCATATAAAAATCAATGTATAGTCATGATCCATAGATTTATTTAGATCTCATGCTACTTCTTTGTCAACATACTAAATTTAATGACTAATTCATTGCATAATATTATGTAAAAGAAGAGTGTTTACCGTTAAAAATTTGTCTATATCACTATATCAATGATTCTACAACACTCTTCATAGGTTATGATTACATTTTTAATTTAGAAATATTATAATATTTCGTATCATTGTCTAATAATTAAAAATATATAATATCAATTATATATAAAATAAATTTTCTCTATCCCTGAGTTGAATTCCAATTCTTTATTTAAGAAATTTATAATAGTATTATAAATTTATTGTTAGTATAATAATACGAATCCAATAAATATAGGATTAAAAAATACATCACTAAATATATAGTATCCTAGGACTATAAATTTGGTGTAAAATACATGTTGAATTCGTTTTAGTGATATAGGAAATAACAATTCATAGTTTACAATCATTGAATTTCAATTATGAAATATGTAAATTCATCCATTTTGACTAAAAATAAAAAATATATAATTCATCAAAATTATAATTATAAACGATAATTTTAAAAAATTTAATTCAAAAATCATAAAATATATATTTTAAAAAACAGAAAATTAAAATTCACTTGTAATGACCCCTACTCTAGTAACCCATATATGGCATCATCATTAGTAAATATGTATAGAATTGAAGAAATTAAACCCCAAATGATTAACTTATTTAGTATTAATAGTAAACTTTATTAAAACTGAATATTTGATTATATTTTAAAAAATACAACATAATATTTTGAAAATTAACATTACTCCCTTTGGCATATCCTTTTTGAATTAATTATATTACATATTATTGACTCTTAATAAAGTAAACATAATAAGGGTGATATGAAATTGATATTAAGGGTAATTTAAGGAGGATGAAATCATGAATAAAAAACTATAATATATTTGTAAAGGTAAATAAAAAAATAAAAAATCCATGTTATTAATAAATTGGGATGGAAGTAAATCGTAAGAAAATATCAATGTGAAAATTTGAAAGATAATATTCAATTATGAAATGTTACCAACTAAAAACAAATGATATTTAAACAATATATGACTATCATAAATATATAATGGAAAATAAAAATATAAAGGTAAATAAATGAAAAAACATTCCCTTAAATCAAAAAAATAGAATGAAAATCAATTTGAGATAATATATTCCAGAAAATATCATGGATAATATTAGCTTTATTCATGATGATGTAAATGATTAATTTATTAATTCCATGATCTCAAGAAACAAGATACCTCTACCATCACGACCATTCACAAGATGGTATAAATAATAGGTAAAAGTGACTTCATTTTTAGATTAATTGGACTTCTAAATATACTTGTGATATATCAAGGGATATATAATTTTATGCCCCCATAATTGTAGGTGAAAATAATTCCACATATACTAAATAATCAATTTATTTCAGAAATAAATATTCCTTAACAACATATATTCATATTATGTAAAGGATAATGATTTATCAATATTTTTCTAATGATTTAACTATTACAAATACAATAATTATTCATAAAATATAATTTTATATATCATCCCTATGGTGTGGAGATAAAATTATGGTCACATTTTATTTTAATAGTGGAATCCCACGAATAAATAAATTATTTTATCATATTTAACTATGTTAGAAGGTATGAAAGAATTGTATCGTTTCATAATGACAAAAATTCAAATTAATTCCTAATTATTTCATTTATATTATAACTTTTTATTAAATTTTAATTTCATAATTTTCATGTAAATCATTATTGAATGATGCATCACGTTGCATTCAAAGGTGGTAGTCCTTAGAACACATGATTGTAATTAACATAAAACTTGTGAAATAGAAAATATAAATATATTTTTAATATAATTACTCCATAAGAAAAATTAGGTTATTAATATCATATATAACATTTATATACAACATTATAACCAACTGTGAGAAGATGTAATAGAAAATTGAATGAATCAGTTTGAGAGGTGGTAGATAGCATTCCATATGAATAATGATTTAATAATTTATTTAATGGAATTTGTGTTATCTATAGTTAATTTACATAATATAAATACATTTTATTATATGTACAAAGATAATTTTAATATATCATCATGGTTTTATAAGAGTTTATTAAGGAATATAATTACATAAAAAAATTCTTTGAAGAAGGTGACTTATTTTTTCGGTATCCAACTTTGGAATGCTCTAGTGGCCTTCCTTGGTGTGATTTCTACAAAATTATTGATTCTAGGATGAGCGAAGAGGATTTTTTATGTAATTTTTGTGAAGCATTGTCTAATATAAAAATCTGAAATGTTGTAAAGAAGATAAAAATGGGTGTAACCATTTATAATTTATCTGACTTGAAGAGTTATAATTTTTTAAAATAAACATTCATACTAATGTGTTTTTCATTACCTACGATTCAATATTTTGACATTGCAAAAAATTGAGGATAATAGGTCAAAATATTGTGTGTTACCTTATCTCCACTATAGTTAATTTTCATTCGAAAAATTTAAACATAATCACTGTAATCTAGGATTTATTATTTGAAAATTATTTTGTTGAAAACCCATGTTTTAGAATATAATTAATAAAAAATAAAATTAATTGTAGATTATGAGATGTAAGAATTTCATATGGAATAAAAATAACTATTTTTACTTATTGGATAACATTGGAGTAATTTTATGATATGCACATAGATGAAAAGTGTAAATAATTATAGAGTGTGATAATGGTAATTGATCACGGGAAAGTGAGTGATAAATAGATTGTTATAAACATAAAATCCATAAATCTATGATAATTTAAAATATCATATGATTAATAATATATGGTAGTAATAATATAAAATATTTTCATGATACTTTTCTGAAATATGTGGAATGATTTTACTCTCTATGAATATTAGAGAATATAGTTACATGATATGTATCTATTTCATTATAACAACTAAATCCTTTGGTTTTACTTACATAATTTCATATTCATCCATTACTCCAACTAAAAAATATTGAAAATTAATTTTTTTTATTCATGAATCACTAAAATTCACTTTTAATAGATCATAAGATCCATAAATGGGATAAAATTATTTCTTTCTATATGTTAATATTTTACAAATATAATAATGTAAGAACAAATTATCACATATTAAATAATAATTCATATTCCTCTCATTTCATACCATTGGTTAATAATTAAAATTTTTTTTCAAATAATTTATCAAAATACCATGACATATTAATGTGGACATTCCATAGGCTAGTGGTAGTCCATAAATCCTTATTGTCTTACTCGCATGGGTTCAAGCCCTGCAGCCTGGTCGGATCTGAAGGGTTGTCACAATACCTGTAGGTTTTTCATTTTATAAACTATTTTAATATAATTTCTAGAATTCTCATGAAAATGTGGTTTAATTATTCAAAATTAAAATAATTATTAAATTAAATTTTGACGATGGTTTTTATCACGACATGTTTTCACAATTTCTACAAATATAATTTTTCTATAATGAAATTGGCTTTAGTGAACATGATAACCATAATTGTCACATCTATGACTTAGTTTTAAGTTGTTTTTCATTTAATTCTAACTCTTGATTTCTGTTTTTGGGTTTCCCATTTAGTATTGGAGTAAAGTGTGTGTTCTGATGATTTGGGAAAAATAGTGAGCCCATTTCATATTTTAAAAAATAAATTTTAATTTTTATAAGTCCTTCATTTTTCAAAATTTTACACCCATTATACTACTCATTTGGAATCCCATAGTATATTAAAACCCCCCATATTAATTTTTACCCCAAATGAATCAATAATAAATATGGATTTGGGTTTTTATTAAGGTATTGGGCTGGCCTATAACCCCATTTCTTACATTAATTTTTTATGAATTCCAATATCTCATTAATTTTTTAATATTTTATTGTGATTCCTCCTCTCACTCTAATCCAAAAACCAAAGTCTCACCCCCATTACCGATTTTGACATTTTGGATATCATCTCTCTCGTAGATTTTGGTGATGATTTAGTCTTTCTTAAATCATCCTGATTTGAAGAGGTTCAATTTTGCTTTCATAACTCATTCAATTTTCACTATGTTTCCACAATTTCTATTGCCATGTGATCTACATTGACTTATAATATACTATCAACCTGTTTATTCTACATCAATATTCAACTATTGGTGGATTTGAGCCGATGTATAATTTAACTCTCACGTATGTGGGTTTACATCCTTTTTCCTCCCATTTTCACAGCGTTTCTCCTATATTTTCTTTAGGTTTTTAGTGTCTAGTATGAATAGAATATAACCATTGGTTTTATATTGTTTTTCATTGTATAAAAATCTGATTTTAGGTCTCTTTTATCTCCAATGTGGTGCAAAGGTGGTGAGTTTAACTTTCACCCAACTATTTGAGATCTTTGACACTTGTGGTAGGTGATTACTTGTGTAAGAATTATTTGATGAGTGAGTTTTGCATGATATACTTTTTTAGCAGGATTTTATTCCATTTTGTATGGTGAAAAAATATTATTTTTTAGTATATGTTATGCGGTTTGTTATAATGTGGAATTCTGGGAGGAAATGAATGTTTTCTATGTCTATTCCATGTTGTGTTTATTGTTGTTGTTATATGATTCATTAAATAGTTTTATTAAGTGAATTTATGGCTTTAAATTCTATTTTGATGTGATTTTTTTATGATTTTGGTCTTCAAATAGTGTTTTTTGAAGGATTTTATGTGCCAAACATGTTTACAGCCCTTGAAATTATTTTGTGAAGGTTTTAAATGGTTTCTTGATTTATGTAAGTGGTGAAACAATGTTTCTAAACTATTTTGGTAGGAGTGTACTTTTTAAATGGGATATTCTAATGTGAATGTTCTGTTTTTTGATGTGTACTTTCTTTTAAAGGTTCTATAAAATCTTTTAAGGTATTTTTGAAGTATGAATGAGAAGTGGAATGTGTTGTGGGTTGTTTCGTTGTGTGTATGATATAAAAAATCAATTTGAATGAAAAAAGGATCATGGGACAAGTGTGGGGGATTTTGTGTGTGTGTGTGACATAGAAGTTTTATTTTCATGTGAAAATTGTATTTCATGGCTTGTGGAACATGATTTATAGCAAGAGGAAATCCCATGTATCTAGGTGTGTGGATGTGTATGAGTATTCTAGTGATCCCATGGGGTTTGACCCATGTTTCACGTTGATTTTTTGTCGATGAAAAGACCAGATAAACTATGATGATGGTGATGTTAGGGGACCACTAGGTTAGGGGTATGATCCCTACTGGTGGCTCATCTGCACGAGAACAGATATTTGAAAGGTTACTTTCACTGATTATGAGGTACCTGGAACCCACATCAATCTATGGCCTATGGTTTTTTCCCAATTCTATTGGTCGATAGATAATTTATACTTACCAAAAACATACGATATGTTTGGCTGGAGAAATTTTGCGACATATTCATTCTATTTAAAAGAGTTGATTCTCTTAAAGTAGCCCACATGAAATCAATTTTTATTTAAAGATTAATCTCTTAGAAATTATTATTATTATTTATTTTTAACCAAACTTGTGATATTTTATACTTATAGTGGTTATCATATCAAATTTTTTTGGAGACATTATACTGGGTTTTGCGCCCACCATACTTACACCCTTGTATGTAAGTTGGATTGGCTACTTATTTGTAGGTTTGGGTAATGTTATAGTTCCAGAGGATTGATTTTCTATTAGTCCTTGGAAAAGTGACATGGAGATGGATTTAATGTGGTGGTCCTTACCATGTGGAGGTTCTTCGACTATCCTTTTGTACCTTATTTCATTGTTATAGTCATTGAGTTTTGTTCAATATTATGTTATTAAATTATGATTTTTTGTAAAATATGTTTTTGTTTAAAAAGATCCATATTTGGTTTATTGGAATCGTTGGTTGTTTTATGTTTATTAACATAGGTAAATCATTCCCAAATATTTTTTTCTAAGGAACATTTACCTTCCTATGGGGATCTGTAAAGCTCATTAGTCATTGACATGGACCAAGTATGGTGCTAGTTTTTATGGCGACCAGATTCGGTTCGTGACAAAATGGTATCAGAGTAGGTTCCCTCTCATGGTTCATATTATTTGACGATGTTTTGGGATAGTTTAGTGATCGTTTTATTTTGACATGACATTCTGATTACGAGTAGTTTTCTTGGCCATCACACCTCATGATGAGATTCATGTCTCTGGGGGATGTCTTGTTTTCTCTCTTTTCTTTTTTTCTCGAGGTTCGTTGATGATTGGGAAAATGAAAAGGTAGTCATGATAATGGTCTTAGAGTGCTCGTAGGGCCTGGAAATCTATATTGAGCTGGGGATATTTCCCTAGGACACTCTCTGTGATGGTGAAGTGATTGGAGTATGGCCACCAACCATATTTCCAGGTCACCCACCGAATCTAGTTTTCTCTCGCATTGTCATGCTATGATTTATTTAAATCAGGAAATGAATTTTTATAATTTTTTTAAAAGGGCAAATTATGTTTTTACACCTCTTTTAAAAGTATGAATTTTTTCAAAGTTCATTTTAAAAATCTACTTCAAATAGAATTTACAATATTATTAAAATATTATTTTGAATGGAATAAAGTGTTATTGAATTTTTGTGGGTAGTTAGAAGTATATTTTGATTTTGTAACTTGTGGGAATTCAAACAGATTGATGAATAATTGGAATTTTCTTTTGAATTGGAATATATGAATTTTCAATGCAATGAGGGTTAATGAAATTGAATTTTCATAATACGAGGAGTTTGTTGAAATGGGTTGAGATGTTTTGAAATTAATGTTTATTAATTGAAAGGGTTTTCTTATTTGAATGAATAGTCATTTCAAAAAAGTTTTGTATGATGTAAACTGGGTTTTGATTTCATGGTTTGTGGTCATATAAAAATTTAAGTATTGGTTGACTATTTTTCTTTTGAAAAGTGGAAATAATTTTTTTAATCCTTTGGTATTTCTGTTGGAGACCACATACATAAAGTTATATTGAATCATGGATGGATAATGGAATGAATGGGTGATTGAAAATTTGGATACGATGAGGGAGATCAATGTGGAATGAAAATAGTCATGTGTGAGGAAAAATTGATAGAATTTGGGGATAGGCTAACCACAGACCCATTTATTTTCAATGAATAGATTTACTTTAAAGGAAAACATGATATATTGATGACTAGTTTGGGTGGTGTCTCTTATTTGTTTTTTGAAATGTTATTTTTGGATTGTTTGAGTCCAATAACCCCTCTTGTGGAGTAGTGTTTTGGGTTTGTGTTTGGTCAGAATATTGGGTTGAAGGGATTGTTATTGGTCTCTTTATGGGAAATGTTCCTTGAAGCCTTTACAGTGGTTCCCCTAATGTGTTTAGTTCTAGTTTGTTGCAAATTTTGTCCAATGGACTGTATTGGATGGGTCATTGGGATCTCTCATTGGATTAGGTACCACCAATTAATATTTATTTCATGACTAAAGTGTGTCCAAGATTGTTTCTCCATTGGAAATTCGTTTAGTTGATCAACACAATGGATTTATCTTTTATTTTTGGATATTGAGTATACCCCCTTACCCTTTTCATGTTTTTTGGATCCCCTTGTATCATGAGAGCAGTCTTGGAAGGATGATGGGGACCTTAGATTCAATAGTAACACGAGTCACCTATGGTTAAGGAGTTTTGGGTGTGTCATTGTATGATATTGTCTAAGAGGTCCCTTTGTTCTGCTGTCAGTCTTGTCAATGTAAGAGTTCATATAAGGGCATTAGTGTGGAAAATCTAATTGAGTGAGGTTGTTATGGCCCCTTGAAAAAGTCTTCCATTATTTGGGACTCGATATAAGTTACTTATCAATGTTTTTTATCTGTTAGTTCCAATGTTCATGTTCAGATATGCCTTGTGATGTTGTGTTCTCATTTGATTGTAAAGGAGAAGGTTGTGCAATCATCTATGAGTCTCTATTTTGTTGGAAGTGTTCCTTCCTTTCGAAAATCTCAACCTACTATGTTTAAAGGAAGATATTATCATATGACCCTTCATCCATATGGTTTTCATGAGAATAAACAAGGGGTTATATGTGTGAATATTCAAATCCTTTGATTCAGAAAAATGTCAGGTTCTGGTAATGTGAGTTCTGGAGTGTGTTATGTCTTTGTAAACCAATCTCGTAATGCAGTGTAGTTGTTTGTAGCACTATAAGAAGAAGTTACATTAGAGGGTTTCTAAATCCTTAATGTGAGTTCAAAGATGATTTAATCATAAGAGCTCCAACCATAGGACCCAGAGTGAAGTTGGCACGTAGTCATGGGAAATCCTAAGGTCCATCAAACCCTAGTAAAATCTTATCCTCAGTATGAAAGATAATAATTGTATAACCCTATGGTTTCGTCATCTTATTCCAGGTGTTCCCATTCTGTGGTAGAGGTGGGAGGACATTGTTTCACTATTATATCCTTAATTCATGTTATTCACTTGGGTTTCCATTGTATTTTTAGAGAATATAATGACATTTTTTTCCAGGAATATTGAAGGAAATGGTTTTCACACGGTTACTAGTAACCATACACCCACCTAGGAAATCATGTGATAAAAGACAATAGCCATGGCATGGTCTCCATATATCCATGCTCCTCAGCCCATGTAACCTTCAGGAGCTTTCCCTTTGGATAGAATGATCTTCATGGTTTGTCCACAGTTTCCCAGACTGTGTGGACTAACTATGGGGTCAAGCTAACTCATTAAATTTTGGTGTCTTTTCATACCGTCTCATTCTAGTTGGTTATGATTTTTTGTTCTTGTAGTGGGGGGACACACTATGAGTGTCATGTAAGTGATTTTGTAAAATACATCTGAAAGTATACTCTTTATGTCGAGAGTCTTTTCACGCCTCCCCCATTTAGTGTACCGATTGAATCTCAGAAAAAAATGAGTTTCCCCTTAAGGTGGGGAGTCTATTTTTGTCCCCCCATATCAGAAACATGGTTTTGAAACTATTTTTATAATGGATATATTTAATATCTTTTAGAGTTATTTAACCTCAAAATTACGCATTGGATAATAATTTGGATTTTAGTACGCCCAATGGTTTTGTTGGAGTAAGACTCTGGTGACCTCCTTCATTTTTTTGTTCATTCAAGTTATGATTTATTAGTCTTGTTCGGATACTGTTTGAGGTCCTTCATTTTGTGATATAGTTTGAATATTATTTATCATTTTAGGAATTGTTGTATTTTTTGTTTTGTGATATTATTTTTTCCATTATTGATCAATTGGAGGTGTTCTGGTCTTTTGTGGGTGGTGGAAACTTGGCAATGGAGTCCATTTTTTTCTTTTAGGTTAGGTTTAGTTTTTTTTACCCTTGTTATGGATTTATGATGGTGGAATTATTTGGGGGGGATATTTTTCATATCCATGACTTCTTTTAAAGGTATTTTTCATTTAATTACTATTCGAGATTTGTCTGTGGAGGTTTCCCAAGTTGTTTTGGAGGAATGGTTGTGTTTTCATGATTAGGTCCGAACTGTGAGCCAATTTCATGATTTAAAAAAAATATAACTCCTTCATTTTTTAACATTTTACACACATTCCAAATACCATTTTTCATTCCCTAGTATATTTAATACCCCTTATCAATTTTGACCCCAAATGAATCCATAATAATGATGGATTAAAGATCTTATTAAGGTATTGGGCCAACACGTAAACCCATTTCCTATGTAATTTTTTTTAAAACTTTCAATATCACATTAATTTTTTTTCTTTTTTAGGTGATTTCTCCTCCCTATAAAATCCAAGAATATAAGACTCAACCCCATTATCTAGTTTTTATCTTTGGAGTTCAGCGCCCTCACATATTAAGGAAATCATTCTTATTCTTTCTCTAATCGTCATGATTTTAAGGGGAAAATTGTTTCATTCATAACTCCTTTAATTTTCACTATTTTCCACCATTTCAGTCCCCAAATGACCTCCTATGACTTATTAAATCCTCCCTACCAGTTTTATAAGAACAAATATTCATCTATTTGTGGATTTGGGCTGATTTCATCAAGATCCCTCATGTTTGTGGGTTTCCTTCCATCCTCCTCCAATTTTATTTTGGATTCTCCCATCTTTTATAGATGTTCCTAATGTCCAGCTAGTATGGATTCGAACCTAGGGTTTTATATTGGGTTTTATGGACTGAAATTCTGGTTTTAGATCTATTTTAACTCCATTGTGGTGAGTAGGTGGTGCGGATAAACATTTTCACAATGATTTGTGGTTTTTGACACTTGTGGTAGGTGATTTCATATGTATGAATTATTTGATGAGATGGGTTTTCTTGATTTATAAACTTTACATGATTCTAACCAATTGTATTTGGTTAGGAATTTATATTTGGTAGAATTTATTGAGCAGTTGGTTTTTAAGTGGCATTTTTGTTCAAAAAATAATTTATTTGGTTTATATTCCATGTTTTATTCAATGGGGTTTTTTATGATTCATGTAATCATTCTTTAAGTGATTTTATGGCTTCTAATTATTTTTGGATGAGATTTTGGTATGATTTTGTTCTTAAATAAGGGTTTTTATAAAGATTTAATGTAAAAAACATGGTTACAACACTTGGAATTATTTTGTTAAGGTTTTAAATGGTTTCTTGATTTATGTAAGAGGTTCAACTATGTTTCCAAACTATTTTCATAGGTGTCTACATTTGAAATGTTCTATTTTAATGTGAATGGGCTATTTTGTTATTTTTACCATCTTGTAATGATTTTATAAAATTGTTTAATATATTTTTTAAGGTGTGAAAGAGATGTGAAATGTGTTGTCGGATGTTTTGGTTTGAGTATGATTTCCAAAATGAATATGAATGAAAAAGGGGATCATGTGACATGTGTGTGGGGTTTTTGTTTTGTATGTGTTACTTGGAAGTGGTATTGTTATGTGAAAATTTTATTTCATGTCGTTTGGAACTTGTTTCAATAAATTTTGAAAACCCCATTTATCTAGGTAGGTAGACGTGGACTAGTATACTTGTGATCCGACGGGGTTTGGCCCCCGTTTTACATAAAAAGTTTTATGATAAAAACACTATCTAAACTATGATGATGATGTTGTTGGGGGACCACTAGGTTATGGGTATGATCACTTCTAGTGGATTGTGTTCACGGGAAAGGATATTTGTATTGTTACATTCAATGAGTACGAGGTACCTAGGACACATAACGAGATAGTGTCTATGGTGTTTTCACATTGAAAGTGATCATTAGATATTTTATACATACAATTGGCATACAATATGTTTGGCTGGAGAAATTTTGTATTTTTTTATTCTATTTAAATGTGTCGATTTTTATCCCTCTTGGATGTAATATTTATTTAATGTTGTGTACTTTAGAAATTCTTACTAGAATTTATTGTTTACAAAACATGGACTATTTTTGTCTTCAAATTATTATCACATGGAATATTTTTGTGGTTTTATCCTAATCGGATTTTTACCACACCCTACATTCCACCTTGGGTTTATGACTTGTCACAGACATGTTATGGTATCCGTTTTGATGGTGACCGGATTTGGTTCATGAAAATAATGGTTATAAATTATTTTATAATTTTTTTTATAAAATTTCAATCCATTATAACTCAAATAAATTTTCTAGTAAAACATAGGATTTCCATAATTGTATCCCATATTATTTATCATCTTGAAAGACAGTATCACATAAAAATTATTTTTTTTAATCATTTAAAATATGATCAATCATAAAATCATACACTCGTGATGGAATCCGTAACTCATATCTTAATGAATACTAATATCCTAAAAAATTTAACAAAATCAATATATGAATTTTATTAATATAAAAAATACATTTGTTAAAATACCTCAACAACTCAAATATTGAATGAAAATACATAAATACACCATCATTTTTAATTATATGTAGCTACTTCCTTATTCTATGGGTAAAATATTTCAAAAGTGAAATGATTCATGAAATTCCGAGGTTCCCCAGATTTAAAATAATAAACCATAAATGTAACCATAGGACGATATTTTTTTTGCTTATATCATAATCAAATTTTTATTTATAATTATTTGATTTATTCAATTATTTTCAAATAAAAATAATTTTTCAATTTTTTTAGATTAAATGTTTTTAATATAATACAATATATGTTTATCCAAGTTCATTTCTTTCAATCATTTTCTCAAATCCATCATAATGTTTGTTAATGAAAACATGAATTATCAAATGATTTCCCACAGATTTTTTAAAACCAGTGTGACAATAAGGCTTAAAATCATGCACTAGATATAGATTACGACAAGTACAATTCACCATTTTAGATATCATACCCTAATATACCTGTATTTTAGATCCACATCGACTTTTATTATCCAAAGGGGGATGTATTTGGAGAAAAAAATATTATAGTTACCTTAGTAAAAAATTTATATGCTCATCAATACCAATCCAAAATGTATATTATATTGTTATGTTCATTAATATATGTTTGCATTAATATAGTTTCCTTGAAATCTACATAGATTCCTCTAATACCAAAATTAACATCCTAGAACTTAGTAACCATATGATATCATTTTCAGTATTATAGTTTAATAAAATACAAAGAATCAAATAATGAAGGGGAAAATATTTTATAGTCTTGGTAATATGGATACATTATTGAGTCATTCATTACATATGAAAACACAGATTTTAAAATATTTATTTTTATAATAACATTATTCCCTCTTGAATATCATTTCATATCAAATGCATTACAATTCTAGGATTCATTTGAAATGAAAAAAATAACGGTGTTTACAAATTTCTATAAAGGGTTATGTATTTAATATTAAATCACATATTTATAAGAAAAATCAATATTAAAAGGTAAATAATGGAACACACATGCCATATAATCAATAAAATAAGATCAATGTGAATCTCGGGATACTATAAATCCAAAAATATCATAGATAATAATTAATATAGAATAGTAAATAGAAAACAACACATTCCCTTCAATCTGTAAAATGAGAATGAAATTAATACAAATATTTTATCAATGTGAAAATCTAATCAATAATATCAAATTAATTATTAATAAACTAAATAGCAAATTATTTGATTCTATGATCTCATGTATTGCACTATCTCTAACAGAAATAAATTTTATACAATGGTTTAAACTATTTATAGAAAAATATTCAATGAAATATTACTTATTCACCTCATGAGACTATTAATGAAACTATGAAATAAATAATGTTAGGCTCAATGATCTCTATGGGTCTAAATAATTCCACATATACAGAATAGTGGAATTAATTAAATAAAAAATATTCCTTAACATCAATAATGTGTACTTATTAATGGATACAACACTATAAATATATCTCCATTTAGTCAAATAAGATTCAAATTAAATCATAAAATACATAAATGAGGTATAGTTTAATAAAAAAATATAAAGGATAAATATTATGGACAGTTGGGGTAAATATAATTTCTAATTATCATTAGATTGTGAACATTTCAAAGGGATCTAAGGACTATATAAATGAAAAAAGGTAGTCAATTTCAATGCTATTCCAGCTCAAAATAATCATAAAACATCCAGATGGATAATAATGATAGTATTAATAAAAAAACATTTGGGTAAGAATAAATTTTGGTTTTAATTGATGAATAGAACTTCATGTAATAGTTATTTGATTAAATTCTTGAATAAAATTTCATCATTATTGTTAAAATCTATCTTATTCGTAAAATTTTGGAAATATATATTCATTGATGTTTTAAACAATGAATTTTTATAATAGAATGTAAAAAATTTTGATTAATAAATTATAAAAATATAAAAAAAATCTTCAATTAAATTAAATTATTTATAGCATGTAGTTTTTTACAAGTCATATAAGTAAAATGAAAAATCATTTTTTACAGTAAAAATCATAGAAACGATCCTTATTTGGAAATAGGTAAGAATATTCCATTTAAAAAAATTTAAAAAAGTAAAATAGTTCTAAATTCTACTAATATATAATTTTGGAAAGTTAAAAATTATATTTGAAAACATTATAAAAAAAATTAATTAAAAACTGATTTCTAGCATAGTTAGAAATGATTTTGTATTTTTTTCATACATTTTGTCAATTATTTTATGTTCCCAAGAGTGGTGAAATGGTACTATAACATTAAAATATAATTAATAACTTATTTATAATAAAATAATAATTTCTATTAATAAAATGATCAATTTTTTTTCAAAATAATATTCATGAATAAACCATCATCATTAGAATGAGATTGTGAAATAAACCCTTACAATGATCATAATGATGATATGAGTCATAATCAAGGAATATATTATGTGTATAAAAAATTAATCCACATAAAACATTAAAAAATAAAATATAATATAATAAAAAGTCCATTTATACATAATATTATATACTAATGGTTGCAAAGAATTAATATTTCTCAATTAAAATAAATTGTGTAATAAAATTCATTACAACATAGAAAGTTTTATATAAATTCCCCATGGATGAAATAATTTAAATTAAACATAAAAAATAAAATTTAATATTATGGAATAAGGATAATACATTTCATTATGGTAGTATATGAAAAATATAATATAAATTGATGCATTATATATAAATGTCCCTTAATAGAATGAAATTGAGACAGAATCCCTTACCTCATAGTATCTTTTTATTGAACATGATTTAATGACATCTATTGTTGTATGAAACATGTTATTAAATAATAAATTATTTATATTAATGTTTAAAATATCATATATGATGGTTTTATAACATTTAATCAAACCTTTGTTAATAATCATTTATTATTTTCATTAATTCATGAGTTAATTCCCTTGTTTTATCATGAGCATTTCTCAATGATTATTCAGATTCTCGAACAGAATATATAGTTATATCATATATGAAATAATAATAAAAACATAATAATCAAATTAATACATAATAAATACATTAAATACCAATCATGACTTATTTTTATTTTTGAAATGAAGTACGTTTAGCTCATGTAAATGGTGGGTTGTACATTCAAAGGATTAAAATTTCCAATTTCCAATGATAAATATGAAATATAGATAAGGAATATTTTATATTTACATAATTATAATAATAGTGTATGTAAAATATAATTTCATTAAATTTTATTATATATTTCAAACATTTCATTAAGTGATTGATAAAGAGCTGCATCACTTTGTGAATGTTAAAGTCGACCCATACAATATTGATTATATCAACATCAAGTGAATCAAAAATTAGGACATAGAATTATTTTTTTGAAACATAAATATTTAATAAATATAATAATTAATTTATTTATATAACATATTATTATTAAATTTATCATTTTTATGTTATATATAAATTTTTACAGAATGATTAACCACAAAGCTTCACGAAGCGGTAGTCCTCCATACACACGAGCGATGTTACTGTATCCCCAATATAATGGATTGTAAAACAATATATTGGTTTTAATGAATAAATTTTTATAATGATGTTATAAATATCATATATATAATTTAGATACATTATCATTCCCAACTGTGATAATTGGAAATGCAAAACGAATCCCTTAGTTTGTGGTGCAGTAACCAACTGTACACAAAGATGGTGATTTCATAATCCATTTGATGGAAGTGAGGATTCATGTATGTCAATATATTATTATAAAATCATCTTATCATATTTAGTACAATAATTTTATTATATCATAATTGTTTAATTAATTTGCAGGGATGTGGTGGAGGAAATATTATAAAAATTATCATTAATAAACAATACCTTATAATTGGGTATTCTCCATATGTTTCCACAAAATACCTTCGTATATTTTTATTATTCCCAAGATATGGAATACTACATGATGGACTAGAAGATTGGATTTTTTTGTACATATTACCCAATATTTATGGGTGTTATGATATGAAGACGGTAGAGGACTAGGTGGCTTTTTATAAGTGAGGTGAGTGGCATATTTGTATTTTTTTGGAAATATTTATTCATACCAATGCTTTTATCCTTCCAAAAGTATAAAAAACTGATAATTAGATAACATAAAAGGGAAATGAATGAAATATGGCCAAATAATGTCTGGAAAAAAAGTTTCCAATTTATTTATTAGACATATATTTTTTGTTTAACCCACCATGTAGATACATTTTTACATGTACAATTATTAAATATGTTTTATTGTTTACACTTTTCATTTTGGTAATAATTATATTGAAATTATTTTAAATTATAAATTATGGATATTAAAAATGTTGAATCAATTTTTACAAATTCAATTGGCATAATTTGGAATTATTTATTTAAAATTAATCACAATAACGCAGTGGGAATGTGACCTTTCAATAAAACAATATTCAATAGATTCTAATGTGTTTATATCATTGATAAATATGAAAATTATTAAAAGGAACTAATTTTTAGTAATTGATAAATTAACTGGGGGAATATATTTGAAACCATTAAAAAATATAATTTATATTTATAAATAATATTTAATAAATTTGTTTTCAATTAAGAATCCATATTTGTCACTATTAAAAAAAATGATTAATTTCACAAATAAAGAAGGACATTGAAAGAAAATTTGTTTTTAAATATTTTTATTTTTTATTTATAATCAATTGATTTCCATTTATTTAAATATATTATTTATGAATACTCAATTATTCTGATTTAATTTTTTTTATATAATGATATACTATATTATGTATTATTTCAACTAAGGGTTGTGTGTTCCATAAGCCATCAAAGAGATTAAATTTATAGAAATATTTTTAATGATTTATTAAAAATTTGTGGTAAATATCACATAATGTATGAAATTTTATTATTTATTTTGATATATTGGGGTGTTATGAAACATTCAAGAGAACTCTTGTGAACTCAAATCACATTACGAAATATTCCCCTAATACGTCTATGTAACCTACCTCTTTATTTTTAATTAGCCCATATCATCTCTACCATGACTCTTAAAATAAAGTACTCAAAGTTTAATTTTATACCAATGTATGGCATGGTGATATGATCATTCATTCCCAATACTTGTATCATTATTCTTCAAGGAATAATTCTCATTACAATTCCCCATAGGCCGAAATAGATGATGAGCCTATTGTCTATTTACTATTGTATACAACTTCACCCACATTAAAAGAAAAAATAATATTTTCATTTACTATTATCCCTTGTTGAATCAATATAATATTTTTCTTTTATGTCTAAGTAAAAATATATGTTTAAAAAAATGAAACCAAAATATAATATTAAATAAATTTAAATATAAACAAATTTCATGATAGATAAAAAAAATATATCATATCTGAGAGTTTATTAAACTACATAAATACTAAATAGTTTCAACAATATTAAATTAAAATAGAGAATAAAATCATAAATTATTTTTTTCTTTAAAAACATATATAAAAATTAAACGAAGTACACACTATCTTATTGTGACCTACGCTCCCCTCTATTTCCCATTATATCCATGGGTTCAGAAATGACTATGTGAAATAAGAAATATGAATATACACTCATTTTATTAAAATAAATGAAATATCAAATAATAAAAATAACATCATATTTATGTTGTGTGTTGAACTAGTTCAAGTAAAATTCTTTCAAAAACAAAACTATACAATAATATTTATATGAGAAACTATAAATTCTTGTTTAAAAACAAATTATTTAAGTAATTTTGTAACATTAAGGTGTGTGATGATAAATACCATTATATTAAAATATTAAAATAGAATATCATTTAATAATATATAATTATATTTATAAATAATTTGTAAATATCAATTATCACTCATAATAGACCAAAACATAAGTATAAAAATGAAATAATTTAGGTGGAAATATCGTATGGACAATATATTTAACTAATTAGTGAGATCATAATGAAACAAATTTTACTAAACAACATTATACTCATCTACTCTAATAGGCTATATGAGACCTAATATGAGGGAAATTCAATTTTGTTATATAACTAGTAAAACTACCATTCTTATAATTCATACAATGTTACGAAGGAAGTCAAATGAAAATATCAAATAAATTCATATATGTCAAATATAAACATTAAATAATATTTTCCCACTATTTATTATACCTTTAATTGAAGATTCCCATATGACAATAACATAACATAATTTAATTAAATTTAATAAAATAAATAAAAACGACATATATTATATTTTGGTGTAATTAAAACAATACCAAAATTACATCAAGTAAAACTAGTCATAATATTATTTAAATGTAATTTAAACAATAAAAATAACCCTATTACAATATTTATAAATTATATTATCAATATTGATTTATTTTATTTATTATTATTTTCTAATTTACCATCCATCAACTACATATTGCCTGAAAATAAAATATAATATAGAAATATTATGTTACAATGATATAATATGACAGAAACTCAAGGAACGTATTGTTAAATATTAAAACAATTTCAAAAATCCACCATAAATAACTTATATAGAGTAATAATAAAAATTAATTCACCTAAAATGATTAGGAACATTCGGATATTAGAACTTAAATATAGAGTAATAAATTATATAACATAATGAAAAAATTGGAACCCTTTTGAAAAATTATAAATCAATAATGCATTGAAATTTATAAAACATTATACATTAAAACCCCAAATTTAATCTAAATACCTTGAGGTTAATTTCACAATTACAGAATATTTTTTAAAATTTATCCAATCATTAGTTTAATATTATCGAAAATATAAAGGTGAAGATAATTGAGGATTAAACTTTGATAAATCACTAGTAATTGTAATTAAATCCTAATGACCCCACCAATGGTAAATGAATAAAAATATATATAAATAGAAGAAATTTTGGGGTGTGCCCCGATTGTAGATATGAATAAATGGAAAATATATATAATTTTATATAAAAAATAAAATATATAAATTTCAAAATAATAGGTTTCTTGATTATATGATATATACAGTAGAATAAGGACTAACAAAGAAACAGTAAATCAAAATAATCAACATTAATATATCCTTTAATAGTCACTGTGGTCGTAAACATACATCAGGAACTCTGAAATGTTTTTGATATTATCCAATATTTAGACAGAAATTCCAGTAAAAAAAGTAAATGAAAACAAATTAAAATAAATAGTTTATAATAATTACATGGGTTTCATAATAATGATTAAAATATATAATAATATCATATTATCATTTATTTTTGGTATACTAAATACATCATCATAAATTTCAATTAATGATATCCTATCATTTTAACCGTAAAATGGAGTTAACAATCAAATTATTTCATGTATTTGATTCTAAGAATCACATATAGAGATAATGTGATGATTATTATATAAATATAATTTTACAAGTACTTTTTTAGAGTAATTGGTTTTTATTGAATTTAAACTGTATATTTATCAACACAGAAGGTTTTTAGAGAGTAGTTGTATATTATAATAGAAATAAATTGAAACTATATCATGGTTGTGTAGGTTTATAAATATTACCAAATAAAATTTATTTTTGTAGTGATTATTTTTTTGAACACCACAATTACATTAAGAAAATAGTTTATATAACTATAGTGGTTAGGATTTTGATTTTTTAACTTGTCTAACTATTTTTCAATAACACTATAATGTATAAACTTGTCTTAGTAAATAGAAGTGGTTCTAATAAAATGAAATTATAATATAAAATTAGTATATCATAATCATTGAAAAATGTTTTTCAACTATTAATTTTTCATTTATTTTATAGGTTAATTATATAATATAATTAGGTTTTTGAAAAATTATTACAATTTTAAAAATTGATAGCTCACAAATAAGTAGTAATTTTATACCATCTTTAAAAGAACTAATATAAGTTTTTATTAAAAGAATTAGTTAAAATGATTTTATTATTTATTCTATTACACCAATAACATACTACTTTTTGATATATCTAATTCCTCTATTTACCATACAATTTTAATGAAACAAAAAGTTGTTTTTATATTATTTTAACAGATAAAGTTTTTTGTTTCATATTTCTTTGAAGATATCACTAAGGAAATCAAAATACATTCCCAACATTAATTTCATGTCATATAATAGATAATTTTAAAAAATAATTAAATGAATTATATTTTCAAAGTATCTTTATTTTTGTTACTTTTTGCTAATGTGTATATCAAAATTATATTCATTAATGAAATCATCCTTTTTGGGGGTACTATGTTATAATATAGAAAAAAATATCCAAATATTATTTTTAAAATATATATTTAATAAAATTATGCCCAATTGGTTTCATAGATATTTATTTTAAAAATTGAATTTTAATTATATTATTCATATTTTACATTGATACATTAATTATAAAAAAGCATATCATTTTAATATAATTTTTCACAAAATTTTTTTAGTCTCTTCGAAGATTATGAAACTATAAAAAACAATAAACATGGACTCCTGATATTTTATTATTTTATATTTTGATGAAATATATTAGCACATAAAAAATGATAATAATGAAGATGTAATTCTTTTATTTTATGAATAATATGATTATTTTCATTAATTTTTTTATTTTATAATTTTTAATATTATAATTATGACTAGTATATTATTATTTTTCTATAATAAAAATTATTCTTTATTGTAATCATAATTATTAAAAAATTTAATCATAATTTATATTATCCCTATATGGATAAAAAATAATTTTTTAAATTTAATTATAAGTTACTTTATAGATAAATAAATACTAAAATATTAGAGAATAAAATCTTTAAACATATTATTAAGATATGTTAAATATTTTTCAAACAATAAACTCAATAGAAAAATCCATTGAACATACGATATAAAACCATCCAAAAAATGTAATTATTATAATATTGAATTAAATTGTGGTAAATTATATTTTTTTATTAACAAGTATTCTCATATTTAAATATACAAATATTTACTTATCAAAATTCACCATGTAAAATAAGATAAATAAATTAGAAATTATGAAAATTTAAAACATGTATCAAGTTCAATGAAATTTAAAACCAACTTGAATAAAATGATAAAACTGTTTAATATTATATGTATTTTGAAACAATATAATGATTTTAGAGGTATAAGACATGAAATATTTTCTAAATTTTGGTGATGATTATTAGAGTTATTTATATATGTTTATTACTATTAAATACTGAGTCATGTTGTCATTAATAATTTTTTCATTAGAAAAATTTCATCATTGTTGGAAAATGTAGTAAAACAATTAATTGGGAAGTGAAATTGTTGGGATCTAGTCAATTGGGTAGTCATTAGATGATTGAATATGTAGTAATAGCTCAGTATCGTACACCTTATTGATGTAATATACAATGATGATTATTGTAATGTGGTTAAGAAATGGATAACATTTTTTATAGACAATATTAGAAAAGAAAATTAGGGGACTATAAATAAGAGAAATATCAAAATGAAAATTTTAAACAATAGAGAAAATATGACATAGATAAATATAAAAAACAAAAATGATTCTCATATTTTTAGTGTTTCTATGAGATTTGAACAAGGAAATATTGATATAGGTCAATTCCCATGATGAACAGAAACTACATTTGTTTTAATAAAATATCATTAATGAGAATTTTTAACCAACATAGTTGAAAATTGGATCCATGAAAGGTAAATCGCTACTTATAAATAATTTCCATTATTTTCCAACCATTAGGGAATATATTAATTTTTTAGAGTCTTACAATAGTAGAAGTTAAAATATTTTTTGTATGTTTCTATTTATATGATATGATATTTTGATGAAATATTATATTTAATTTAGCAGAATTATATATTTGTAATAAAAATAATTACAATGTAATATATTAAAACTATAAATTTAATATTAAAATTACAATTTTAATTAGTATGACTAAATAACAAATAATCATGCAATAAAAACAGTAATTTTTTAATTAAAATAATATTTTTTATAGAGGTATTTATTAGAAAATAAAAACATTTTTTATATTGATTTTTATTTTCTTTTAATTATTAAAAATAATATATATAAATAGTTTTATATTAATAATATTAAATCCAAGATAGATATTATGATATTGTAATGACATAATTTGGTATATAACATTGCTTGTTCGCATAATGAATTACTATAAATAATATCGTGGTAAGTCGGTGAACGTTAAACAGGATAAAATATTTTATATTATATAAAAACGAAAATAATTAATAAAAATACTTGTTTTTTATAAATTTTTAATATGTCAGCCAGTTTTTATTTTTTCTATTTTATTCCCATGATCAATACATAATTAGTTATAATAGATAATAAATAATGGATATTTTAAAAAATTACCGACATTATGATCTACCTTAGGCTCTCTTGACTATTTATATCAAGTAATTATTAATATTCTAAAACCATATTATAATATTATGTAATTTCATCTTTTAAACATCATCTACAAGTTAAGGTGGTTATGTTTGATTAATGACCCATGTTTGTTGGCCCAATGAAATAAATTAAATTATATTTAATTTATTATAAGTTTTAGTGTATTCTAGTATTGGTATTTTTCACATTTCTTTATCAACCTTAATAAATATGATTTTTCATTTTAAATGAGAATATTATTTTTAAATTAATTTATAATATTAATATAATTATAAAAAAATTATATATTTTTTAAATTATTTTTTCTAATATATCATCTCATGGGATTGTATAACATTATGAAAGGATGTGTCTCTATTATAAACATCTTTAGATTTATTTATGGTATATTATATTAACTTTACTATAAATTGAAATTAAAATTTTATCTCAATGATTAATACCTTATAATGGATGAATGAAGCACAAACCATAGATTTTTCCAACTGCAATTATTCATAAGAAATAATTACATTATAAAAAACAAATCCTATGAACATGATTTTAATATTACAATAATTATTCTAGACTCAATGATCAAATAAAAAGTGATTATTTAAAAATATTGTTACATTGATGTAATCCTGGAATGTGTGGAATAATAATACTCTAATTAGTAATATAGAGTAGAAATACCTAGAGAGTCATTAATACAGTACTCTAAATGATTTTATAATAATGAAATCAAAATAAACATACCTCTAAAATATATAATTCTGAATAAAAACATCATTATACAGGGTGAAATTTGTATATTCAATTTTTTCATCAACAAGATGAAATTTTTTATCAATTACAAGCTAGTTGAAAGTGACAAGAATTTTCATGTAGCATAAGTTGATACATAGAGTCATAAGATAATTCCAATTGAGATACATTGATATATCTACATGTTTTTAGGAATATTTATAATGATTAAAAAAATTATTACATTATTAGTGTAACAATTTGAGAACTAAAAACGTTAAGAGTAAGGTAACAGTCGTATTCATTATTGCATATGGACCATAACAAAATGGAAAAAATGTATAAGTTAACTAAACTATATGAAAATGTTTCCACAAAGCATATGATATCAGAATATTTTTATTTATACTAGATATTAGATGATTCTTAATATATGATGCTAATAGTCATGCAAAAAGTGCATTGTATAAATTTTGAAGAAAAATAATGTTCCATGTAATATGTAAGACATGTCATGGGTGAAATGAGGGAATTTATACATAAAGTAGAGTAATAATTAATTTTAAAATATTTTGGTGTAATTTTAGATATTATATTACATTTGTTTTATTGTAATGAAGGGTCGGGTAAATTTATTATGTTTATATAGATCATGTGATGGTGAAATTGATTAAATATCATTCCTACACAAGAATAATAATACGATATTATTGTCGATGTTTTTTCCGTTATTTCATAATAATAAAATTATTATCGTATATTATGTTGTGTTTTTTTACAAAAATAAAATATTATTCATTATAGAATAATTGATAATACCATGACTCCTCTCGAAGTTGAAATGTAGTGACTGATTTATCTTGCTGGTTAACATTTTTGTGATATTACCATATATTTATTTCTAGAAACTTATTCGTTTAAATAAAAAAATGTTATTGGCAATACTCAAGACTGTTTAGTAGTTTTCTATTAATTAAATAACTATTTATTTTAATTTTAATAGTGGAAATGATTCTCAAGAATATAACATAGTTTAAATTAAATAAAGAGATATCAAAAACTCTTCATATATTTTAGTTCTTAATTTTAAATGTATTCACTCTTTAAATGTATTATGAATAGTAGTTTTACATCAGAAGTATCAAAAAATGAAAAAATACAGGATTATTTATTTTCTAGAAATAGAGTTTCTCTATTTATATATATTTAATATTGATAATTTTATATTAATGGATGATCTATGAGAATAAATCTTATGAAACAAAATGAAAGGTAGTTTTATAGTGACTATAGTTGATGATATAGATGTGTTGTTTTAGGAATCCTTAACACAACCCTTTTATCTTTTTTTTCTGAATTTACATTTTCAATTATTTGTGGTTTGACATACATATTTATTTTTTTTAAACATCATGAATGAAATTAAATAGAAGGAGAAACATGTCATAGATCATAGATGTGTTTTGGGAGTATCTAAAATCATATAATCATGTACTAAAGTTTTATTTATTTATGATCATATCAATACACTACTTATATGTTCAATGAGTATGAATCCCATTACGTGAGAAATGTATTAAATTGTTTGTCCATAATTTTTAATTATTTTAAATCTTATTATCATTAGAAGACCCATTGAATAATTCATTTATAACTCATCTTAAATATTTCATCTTCTTTGATGTTAAGAATAAAATTTTAGGGTTGTATAATTCATCCCCCAACTGGGGTGTATAGTGGTCCTTAGGCTAGATTTTTTATTAATCCAGTGGTAAATTCATCTTTCATTGAGAGGATGCTAATTTTAGTGAGAATATTTTGAATTTAGAGGGATAACAATATTTTATTTGTGAAACTTCTAAATATGGAACATATAATGTGAATACATTTATGATATGTTGGAATTGATTCATACTCCATATTTGCACATATAATTTAGGGAATTAATTAGACCAAAATATTAATGTTCGATGAAAATATGATGTTTTTAGATGATGGTACTAAGAGTAAAAATTACATATTATGATTTTAGGTAAATAAAATATATATGAAGTCGATGATTTTAGTAAAAATAATAATTTTTAGATAAGAATTCTAAAATAAATAAATGTTATTCAATAGGAATGAAGGTAAACTATAATCATTTTAAAATATGTTTATTTATCAGATGATAAATCCTATTGATAAAATAAATAGATTCATTAACTATATTGCTACTATTATTTGAAATATAATTCTACACGGCTATGATATAATTATCTCTAATAATTAATGAATAATTCTCACAGACTATCACTAATATAGAATCAACAGTTTCAATCACATGGGGAAAATAAGATAAAAAATTTCACCCATGAAAACAAATATAGAATCATGGTTTCACAAATGATTCAAGTACTCTTGTATATTTTTAGAAAATTGTTCTTATGATATGGAATTCATATATATTTATAATTAAATAAATTTCATTTTCAATAACGATAATGATATATGATATTATTTCTTATAACTGGTGGAAAAACAAGAAATTATATAAAGGGTGATTTGATGGTAAATTACCACTACCATTCTTCCATTAATGGTGTAATATGAAATTATATAAAATCCTTCTATGAATATATGATGAAGAGGATAATTTTTTTATTCATCACCAAAATAGAAGAATAATATTCAAAATTTATAAAAGTTATTATTGGGTGTATATGCTAAATTCAAAATCCCGGGGAATGTTATGGAATGAGTAGAGGAAGTAGATGAAGAAGAATATATATTGGAAGGAATTGAGACTAATTTTTTCTTCAGATATATATGATGAAATGATTTCTTTAGTGGGTATTTCTAAAACAAAGGTATTATGTAATTATCATAAAAAACAACATACTAATGAAATGTTTAAATTATTAGCGGAACCTGTAGAAATTGTTTTAAGGATAATATATTCTAGGAAATTCAAGTTTCTATTAAAATATTGTTGACATTATGTTGAATATAATGTTTTTTAATTTGGTCCTTGTGAATCATTAGTCAATAAATATTAAACTAATCATCTGATATATAATGAATCAATGACTTGTATAATAAAGAGTCGGGTACTGGCCAAGTTCATTGATGTTACAAATTTTTTTATCATGGGGAGAGTTAGTATAACTGGATACTTTTACGACAATATGAATTATTATTTAAAAATCATGTATCATATATCACAATATATTTTATAATGATATATATTTATATTTTGGTAAATTCATTGAAAATTTCCTTAATGCAATTGATGATCAAAGAACAACAACTTCGGAAGAAATGGTGATTTTTAAAAAAATAAGTTGTTGAGTTAAAACTAGTCTTTGATATGATGGTGAAACAGAAGTTATAGAATGTTTAAAAATGAAGATTATAAGGATTGAAACTGAAGGATACATATCTTATGTAGTAGTAGTATTCCGACTATAACAACTCGAGTACTTATAAAATAATATAGTTTCATTCTAGAATTAAATATTTAAATGATTATAAATTTGAAATAAAATAAGTTTTATTTATAAATATTAACGAATATATACTAATAGAATAGAAACCTTACATATGATAGAAAATATCAATGTTTTTTATTTTTATAAGTGTAATCCAAAAATATTTTTACCATGGAATATGTAAATAAATGTTTTAGAAGTGATGAATTAAGTGACTGTATTTTTCATATGTCAAAAACAAATATTTACAATTTTGTAATTAATATAATAATAAAAATGAAATAAATTTTCAAATAAAGGATTCATAAAATAATATTTTATTTTTATTATAATTAAAATATAATTGTATGAGACATTAATTATTCTTACAAAATGATATATCACAATTTATAGTTTCAAAAAATCATTTTCTAATAAATTATGATTGTAATTAAAAATTAAATTTCATATATTTAGAAAATTATTTTAATAATATGATGTCAATTTGTGAGTTCAATAAATTAAAAAATTAGTAGGTTGATTTTTTGGTATTTTTCAATAAAACTTGAATTTTTCGTGAATAGTAAAATAAGATAATTTACAGTATATACATGTTATATGTAAAATACACTATTCCTTCAGCCATAGAAAATGTAAGATACATAATCTTAGATTTTCAATCATTATTTTAATATATATATATAGTGATTATTATCAATCTATTCATATTCCTAATCCAAAATAATAATCTAATAAATAAAACATTTTAAAAACACCCATATCATCCACTATAATTCCACCCATCCCCACCTATTCTCATTAAAACTAAAATCCTTTTAGGTTTTTTATTTTATTCAAAATTTCCTTCACAATCTTTTTCTCCACCTCCTAGACCTATTTTTCTAACCAAGAGTCCAAAACCAAGTTTTATTAGGACATTCTCAAGGAGAAGTATTAATGATGTAAAATCTAATTTCATTTTATATTATTTTAATTATAATTTATTTTCTATTATTACAATCTCTTTAAATTTGAATATCAAAATCAAATAACAATTCTAATATCCAAATATAATGTAATTTTATCATGTTGTTGTATATTTCATCATCAAACACATTTTCCTCTCCATTTTATTCTAAAAAAATAAAAAATATTTGTGATGTGTAGATATAACGATATCATGGCCGATTTGTTTTAATATAACATTATCACCTTAAATAAAGGTTATAAATCAATTATAATTTTAAAATAAGAACTTATTATATGAAATATAATTTATATAATGTTTTGTAATCAATTTTTAGTCATGATATTACTTAATAAAACAAAACTGGTTCGTAATGAAAAAAATTCACCAAAATTAATTTACGTTCATCAGTAAAATTTTATATAATAAATCTCCAAATTATCATATAATCAAATTGAAACATAATACCATTAAATATTCTGTATGTTCATTAATAAAATATAATTTCAATTTGAGATAACTATTATCATTTTTCATTATTCTCTATACATGTATACCGGTAAACCGACCAAGAACGCTAACGAAATAAACACTCCAAAAAATAAAAATCAATATTATAAATAAAATATATGGACATAAATTTACATAATAAAATTATATTAAATTAATTAAATTTTTAAAATCCTCTTAATTAATAAATTAAATGACTTTACTTGATAATATAGGATATTATGATCATGTATCGAACACTTTCAGAGATAAGGTAAGGGAGTCTTTCCCAAACTATATTTTCCTCGAGGTGATACATTATCTCCCTTTACCAAAATATAACACTTAATTATATATATATATATATTAAAAAAATCTATTTATATGTTTTAAATTTATTTATCCATATCATCTATTCATTATTTTAAATATATTATTGTTTTAATAGGGTTCTCTTCTCCATTCATCTTGATAGGAATGACTAATTCAAGGGAACATCTATATTTAACCCCAATTATCATGTACACTCCATAAAATATTTAAAGATATAATTTTTTATAAAATAATATAATTTAATATGAAAACTATCTTGGTTCACTTATTTATTTTCCTTTGATTTTATAAGAAAATATAAAACAAACTAACCATGGCATTCGTGCGAAGAGAGCACCCAAAACAATAGATGTAATGATATATTATTAATAAATCGATGAAAAGTTTTTATAAAAAGATCATATAAGGTATTATAAATATGAATATATTTCGTTAATATGTGTTTAAAACTCATTAATCTATTACTAATGAGTATTGAACACATTTTATGTAAGACGAACCCGAGGTAAGAGACTTTTAAATTAATATCCTCTTTTGAATTTAAATTTTTACAAAATTCTATGGGATTGTTTTTATGATGATAGTGTTAATATCTCATGGTTAATTTCTCTTACATGATAATTTTTATCAAAAATTTTTGGGCTTATATCTACCTTTAATCCATTGGTTATGTTTATTTTGGAGTTCAACTATATGCTTACAATAGGTATAGCAATGGTGGTTACATCCTATGGTAGCTGTGAGGGTTAAAATTTATGGTATATGTGAGGGTTAAAAATCATATGGATTCTATGATGAAAACAAGATTATGTATGTAATTACCCAAAAAACCTTTATTTTATTATTCTTATTTTCTATTTTTCAAAATCAATTTTTTACACAATGCTACTATATGAAAATTATGGGTGAGAAGAATGTATTGGTGAAAATGATTTTATATTTTTATAAGTATACATGGACTAATAGTTACTCTTGTTATATATATACATTAATGATATTTTTTACTAATACCATGTTTTAAAAAAACACTAGGTTTATAGACAAGTATGATGAAAGATGAATCCAAGGCGAATGGTTTGAATAATTCATGTGTTATGAAAAACATTAGAATACTGGATGAAATTGATAGTTTTTTTATAGTATCACCCTGAAATCGTATGGGTATTATGTTTGAATTATAACCAAATTATCTCTAAATATAATATGAATATATCATTGGGTATGTAATAACTATGTTCAAGTTGAATTATCTAGATTATGTAATGTTTAAGGTGATGTCCTTATAGTTTGTTTCAGAGCATGATTTAGATTAGATTAAGGGATAATGTTATATTAATATAATACCAATTTTTTACCATATTATCATTTTGATGTGATATAGAATATAAATATTAACATTTTTATTCATCTATGATATGTATATTCAAAATAGGTCTTCACAAAATAAATAGGGATGCTGAACTAGGATGTCACTAATAGGATGATATCATTCTGAATATACACACCGGAATGGTTATAATTGGAAGTAGGTAGTTTGTGATAGTAATGTCTTAGTTGACACATGATATAAATTTTAGCGGCATCCATGTTAGAGGACAAATACAGGTACAAAAAAACATGACTAGTTGTATTTTTTATAATTCAACACCACCTTTCATTTAGTGGATATTATGTTGCATTAGTGGGTGAACGATGGATTAAATACCATTAATAGATTCTCAATGTCAGGTGTGTTTATATAATCAAAATGTGATTCTCCCTTTTTATCACATTAATGTTGAAGATGACCAATTTTGGTCAATGGTCAATAATATCAGAGATATATATGATATTGAAACCCTAAAATTTGATTAATTTTTGAACATTTTTCATGAATAATATTATCTTATGGTTGATCAATATAGAATGGGAAATCAATTACTTGAATTGAAAAAAAAATGAGTGTGATGATGTGGTTTTTTATAAATAAAATATCATCAAATAAAAAACATTGTCTCTGAATATTATTCAGGATCAAGATAGTAAAATCAATTAATTTTTCTCAATATTGAATCCATGATAATTAAGTAAATTGGCCTCCCATGAATTCATGTTATGAGAATCTTGTTTCACCAGTAGATAGGGTAGAAATGGAGTTTTACGATGATGAAAATTACTTTTAAAACATGTATAAGAAGAGGTATAAATTCTATGAAACGGGTAACAATAAATAAAATATATATTTATGTAAGAAAATTATGTATTAATTTTGTGGGATCTTTGTTAAAAAGAACTATATGGAAATCATTAAAAATATATTTAGTTATTTCAATGTTGTATTTATAGACTTATGGCTTAACATTATAAGGAAAATGATCTTATTTTTAATTATATTATGAAAATTGAAATTTGTTATGAAATATGGTGAGAAGTGGAATTATGAAAATACCTTCCCAAAGACAGTTATCAATGATGGGAACTGTCCAGATTAAATGATGAAAGGTATCGTCAAAAATATTGTTACTACTTCAGAATATGTTGGTCTTTCCAATAAAGTAGAATTATGTACTATGTTTTTCAATTATTATTTTTTTCTAATGAATTTTTTTGATATAAGGTCCACCACTTCCTCTATTTATGATAAATTATCTAGTAAATTTGTTATATCACCACAATAAATGAAATAATGGATTATGGTTAAAAGATCAAGATGAAATATTAAGGAAATACAACATTATAATTATATTTCTATTATTTTATGTGTATTGGAATCACATAAAATCCATTTTTTCTTTAATTAGTAGATTTTTATATTATTTTTGTTGTGGAATGGAATTCTAATAAACATAAAAGGATTTATCGTTGAGATAAAGAATTGTTTTTTAGAAATTTTTATAATTATTATAAAAAAATGAACTCCTACAATTGGTAAAATATCCAGATTATGAGAATCTTTTAAATGATGGAAATTAATTTTATCATACACATATTGTTGAAAAGAACAATACTATTTATGTTGATGATATACCAGTGCTAAATGTATACTTGGATGTTTTTCCTAATTTTTTTCTAGTGTTATACCTGATCGAGAAATTGAATTTAGAAATGACTTAGTTCCATATTCTAATAAAATTTAAAACCCCCCTTATGAAATTGTTCATGATGAACCTCTCTAATTGAGAATGTTGTTTCTTGATTATAATAATGTGTTCATTCGACCATTTATATCATTTTGGAGTGCTACTTTATTATGGGTTATAAAGAAACATGGTTCCATGATACTTATAAATGATTATAGATCATAGAAAAAAATTATTGTTAAGAATAATTATTGATTTACTCATATTAATAACATGCTTGATCAGCTTTGAGGAGCTCAGTATTTCCCCAAAATTTACTTGAGAACTGGGTACCATTTGCTGAAGGAGAAGGAGGTTGACATTCAATAATAGTTTTATGAAATATATATGGGTACTATGTGCTTGTTATTATGATATTTGGTTTGAAAAATGTCCCTAATGTATTTATATATCATATTAATAGAATGTTCCATGAGTATTTTGATATGATTTTTTTTGTGTTTATTGATGATATTTTGGTGTTTTAAAAAATTTATGTTTATCATGATAATCATTTAATAATTTTCCTACAAAATCTCAAAGAAAATATGTTACATAGGAAACATTGAAAATTTTATTTTTGGATACAGTAGATTTCTTTTCATCACATCATTGTAAATAAGGATTGAATAAGAGTTGATCCCACCAAAATAAGTGTTTTATGAATGGTCAAGTCCTAAAAATGTAACATTGATTCATAGATATCATAGATTAGTAGTCCATTACCAATGGTTTGTAAATAATATTGCAAGTATATCTATCCTTCTAACTATGTTTATATAAAAAATTGGATTAATTTATACGGATACAATTGTGTGATTTTTTTACAAATAGATAATATGATTAGTAAATGCTCCAGTTTTCCCCATGCCTTCCAGAAATGATGATTGTTTCATATATAATGATGCTTCATTGAAAATAAATGGTTTTATGATGAAAAATGCATTGGTAATTGATTATTCTATACTGAAAATGAATTCACATGAGTTAAATTATCACAAAAATTATATGGAATTAGCTTCTGTCAGTTTTTCATTAAAAATTATGATCCATCATTTATATGTAGCTAAATGTGATATATTTGTTATCCATAATAGTTTTATGTAAATATTTTCTCAAATGGAATTGACCATGGGACTAAGAATATTAAATTAACTAATATAATATTATGATTCCATGATAAATACCCTCATAGAAAAGGAAACAATTTGGATGATTCATTGAGTCGATAACATCATACAAAATTGAAAAAGTTATGTTTGTAATGTGACCACTTTTTTAATTATTTGACAAATTTCTTCTATGAATGTGGTGGGGAAGGAAATTCGACTTGTTCTTTTCAGGAGTAAGTGAAGTCATCTCTCTTAGATAGAATTAAATCATAGAAAAAAGAAGATGGTGATTTATAGGAAATCTATTATTAGGGAGAAAGGGTAAGCTTCCACAAAAAATTGTTGATGAAGATTTTATTTTGCGATATACAAAGAGATTATGATTTCCATGGGAGTCCTTATTTGAGGAATAATTTTTAGGTGGCACTCATAGTTCTCCATTTTTACTTCATCTTATATGAACTATTATGTACAAAGAAATTTGGTTGTATTACTTGGGGGTATGGAATGAAAAGTGATATTTCTACTTTTATAGTGGAATTTTTGACTTTCCTACATGTTAAAGTTGAGAAAAACCACCAATAGAGATAATTTATCCTTTTCTAGTGCTATAGTAAAAATGGGGAAATACATCAATGGGTTTCATGGGGGTAAAACCATAGAAATATTGCGGTAATAATTCGATTAAGGTTATTATTAACTAACTAACTAAATTTGAACATCTCCTTCCAATTTGAGGTATTGTGTATTTAGATCATCTCTCTCAAATGTACCTCAAATAAATTATCAGGATAAAAGTAATTCCACTTTTAGTTGTATATATTTATGATACCATGTTCACATATAATTTTTTCAAAGGACTCAAGATGTCATTGGGTATAGAACTTAATTTTAGCACATCCATTCAACCCCAATCAGAAGGACAACATGAATGAAAAATTCAGAACATGATGGATATGCTTCATTATTGTTCAATGGATTTCTGGGAATGTTGATGGAAAAATCATTGATTATTAAATTTCTCATATATCATAATCTTTTAATCAATTATATAGATTCATCATTTTGAGTCATTGTACGTAAATCAGTGGTAAACTCTATAATTATTGTAAGAACTTAGGGAAAAAATTTATGGGTCCATAATTTATAGGGGAAGTTGTTGATAAAGTAATTATTGTCCAAAAATATCTGAGTACATCTTATAGTATTATGAAATTTTTTTTAGATAACAGTATAAATGAAATTTTATTTTAGTTAGGTTATCATGTTTTTCGTTGATTTTTATTTTTGAAAAGTGGTATATGTTTTGTTTGTAAAATAAAGCTAATTAAAATTTTTATTTTACTTATGGAATCCCAAATAAAGTTATATTAGTTGCATACCGAGTTGATTTGACTCCGAGTTTTTCTCAGGTACACAATGTTTTTCATATTTCAAGTTTCAGAAAGAAAGTTTCATATTCAAATCATGTTTTAAGACCAAAAGTATTTCCTTTAGAATAAATCCATTAGTATAAAAATAAACTGATTTAGAATATTGATCATAGTGAAAATTTATTGCAAAATCATTTAATTCATCAGGTTAAGGTTTTATGTAAAACCCACATGTTTGAAAAACCAATATGGGAATCGAAAAATTCTATGATGGAAAGGTATACCCACTTGTATAGAAAGTGATTAGAAATTAAGCCGATGAAATATCAATAATGTGGCAATAATGTACCAACCCACCTTCTTCTAAAATAGTTTATTTTAATTATGGAATAATATATTTAATGTCACTATAAATTTAAAATGAAAGATGTTTATATCAATAAATTATGGAATATATTCTAATAGAAGTGTAAACACAGATATGAGATAATAATAAAATTTCTATGTCATATATGATTAGTCATGATATATTTATATCATTTAATATTTAAATTAATTTTTTGGAAATGATAAATTAAGGATTGGTAATGTTGTAAGTAATATATATATAATTATAATTTTATAATTAATATAATGATTTCAATGAAATAAATTTTCAAAAATGGAGTCCATTTTTTAATTATAAAGTTTGATAAATGGTTTGGGTGATTTTTTGGGATTTTTTTAAAAGACATGAATTTTTAATAAATATTAAAATACAGTATTTTATGGTGTATATACATTATAAGGGAAATATAAAATTTCTTGAATCATGGATTATTTAATCAAATTACTATTAAATTATGCTTAAATATTTTAGTATATTTAGATTGAATACTCTACAGTTTTATTTTCTAGAGAGAAAATAATAAACTAATGTATAAAATATTCTAAAAAACCACACATCTCCTCCATTATAAATTCGACCACTCACCACCTCTTCTCCCCACTATTTAAATCCTTGTAGATTTTTTAATTTCTACAAATTTCTTTTCCCAATAAACTTCTATATGTCCATGTAAAACTTGTCTAAAAAATTTTCAAAACCCATTTTCCTTATAGAGGTTCTCATGTAGAGGAATTCAAGAGCTAAAATCCACTTTCATTTTCATTTATTTTCCATTTATTTTCCATTTGTTTTTTAATCATTTCTTATTCAATACTCAGTTCCACTTATCCAAATGGAATGAAATATCCTTTATTTTATATATATGGAAATTTTATCATTTTCATGGATAAATTAACCATCAAACTTATTATCCTCCTATTTTTTATTCGAAAAATAATATCTTTATATCTGAAGTGTCGATTTACCAACATCGTGGACAATGTGGTTTTATTTTCCATTTTAACCTTAATGGATGGTAATAATACCATTATTTAGATTCTATAAATCATTATTATAAAATTTATATGTTATTTAATGTTATAGAACTAGTTTTTATGGATAATATTAATTATCAATACATATATTGTTCATAATGATAAAAATACACCAGAATAAATTAACCTTCATCATTAACATTAAATCTAATGATTCATCCACATTCCATATGACAGAAAATGATCTATATGACCATTTAATATTTTTTATTTTAAATAATAAAATTTAAATTCAATTCCTATCAACTATTCTCATTCTACATGATTTTCCATACTTGTTTACAAGTAAATTGATCAGGAAAATCAAGGAAACTAACACTCCCGAATAATAAATTTTATCTTATATCTCATAAATAAAGCCATAAATTATCTAACGAAAATATATAAAATAAAATAAATTTATAATAGGTTATAATTAATTAATTAGTAGAATTAACTTGCTTATCATGTATATAATTTTTAATTGTATAAAATATTCGACATAAGGTATGAGTTAATTTACAATCCTCCATTTTTATTTCAAGTTACAGTTTATATCTCTATACTAATATAACTATTCAATATTTTAATATACCTATTATAAATTATACTTTAGTGTTACAAAATATAGTATCTTTATCATTCCATCATTCTTTTCAAGGATATACACATTTTAAAAGGGTTCCATTCTCAATTATTCAGGATAAGTGAGCCCAATTCAAAGGAACGTCATTATTTCTCATTCATTTTCAAGCTCACAAAATTAAATGTTTAATGAAAAATTATTTATATAAAATAAGTAATTTAATAATTATATCCTATCTTGTTACAATTATGTATTTTTTATTACATTTGAAAAATATCCATAACGATCTGACCAAGGAATCTATGTGAAGAATGCACCCAAAACAATGTAAGTAAAAAATATATTAATAAATTGGTTAATATATGTTATAAAACGATCATATAAGGTATTATAGATATGAATAATGTTCTATAATATGTTACTAATACTATTTAGAACATTATACTATAGTTTTGATCACATTTAAAGTAACAAAACTCATTGAAATGAAACTTTCATTAAAAATCCTCGATTAAATTATTATTTATACAATATTCAAAAGGAATTTTTTTGTGAAGAAATTTTTCTTGTATCATTATTTTTTTCATGGTTAATGAGAATAGTTTATTATATAGGTAGGGACATGTCTATATTTCCAATTATTTTGGTATGTTAATGGTGGAGGTTGAATATATGGTTAAACTATCTGTAACTGTGATGTTTACATCATAAGATAGTCATGAGGGTTACATTGTTATGTAGACGTTTGGGTTTAAAAGAATATAATTTCCATGAGGGTCATAATATTAAATAATTAATGAACTAATTTTTCATTTATGGGTTTACTTATGTATTCAATTTTTTTATGTAAACACATTTTTCCAAAATAGTAAATATATAGGAATAATGGGTGATTAGTATGTCTTTGAAAAAATGATTTCTTATGTTTATAATTATTCATATGATAATAGTTATTTTATTTTATATGTTCATTATTGATATTTTTATTGTCATCCTAATTTTAAATGTGTTTTTCATAGGGATTAAGTACATGTATGATAAAAAAAGATGCTAGGCTGGATGTTCTGAATAATTCATGTTTTATAAAAAAAAATTATTATAGAATACATGGAAAATATTCTTATAGTATCTACTTATTATTCACGTGGGTTTTTATTAATTAATTATAACCTAATTCATCAAAATTCATGAGTGAAAAGATCATTGGGAATATAAAAACTATATAATAGTCTAATTAACTGGATTATGTAGTGATTATGGTAGGGGCCTTATACAAACAATCAAGGAGGTATTTAAATTATATTATATATGGTGACATAATAGTAACATAATAATTGTCATATAGAAATTTCACAACCTTCCTTCACCAAGATGAGGGAAGGGGCAACAGATTGCAAAACCCTTACATCCTCGAGTTGAAGAATAGATAGTGTACCCCGAGACCCGCCTTCAATATGCCTCGGAGTGGCGTCTAGCACCATGGGTATAAATCCACACATAATATAGAATTCATTACCCTTTTTATTTAGTAGGATCAGGAGATAATATAGTGAATCCCAAAGAATGAAAATGATATATGTAAAAGAAAATTCAAATCAATCAATTCCCATTTGAATGTTTCAATAAAAAAGTACTATAAGGTACTAAAAAACTCTATTGTACTATACTAAATGAAAAGAAAAACAATAATGTCAATGGTCCCGATGTAAGAGATAACAGGGTCTGGGATGGTCCTTAATGTCTTCCTCGAAACATGAAATCATTCTTATATATATAGGGTGAATATACAGGTATACACAGTATGGAAAACCAAAATCTCTTGTGCACAAGTGGGGAGGCATTCTAATCCCTTGTGAGAAAAAGCTATAACCAAAACACCTAGCAAGGAAACTATCCACCTAAACCTCACAAAGTAACACTCACTAAATAACACAGGTATGTTAATGTAATAGTAATAATACATCGCCCTTTGGGGAACCCCGCACCACTTGTCCACATGTTATTGAATACATCCTACGCGTAAGACCTTCCCTGACAATTTCATCAGAGTCCCACTGCCACAGCCTTCCCGCACACACATGGGCGACCACAACCACACACCCCACCCATAAACACCTGGGCCACAACCACATGTAACCACGACCGCAGACACCTGAGCCAGAACAACTACAAACGCACCCAAAGATACATGGTCCCGAACATCTACTACAACACCCGAAGACACCTGCGTCTCATCACAAGGACACTTGGGAAACAACTTTCCCACACACACCTGGGCCAACCACCACAATTTACCCCACCCAATGAATCTTGGGATATAATGGGAAACATGCCATCACAACCTGCCCGATGCGAATTGGGATATCTGGGAAAGTTATTATAAAAAGATATAATAACCTACCACTCAAAAAAGTGTTGGTGAAAACACCCTCCCCCATTGAATGGGGGTTTTCAGAATGAAGTTCCTAAATTGAGTGGGGTGAGAATACGAAACACAATAACTAGATTATACATATAGTTAAACAAGAACTAATCCCAACCTAGGGGTTTTAAAAGCAGCCCATACACTGAAACCCTCGTTACTATTCATTAAAGAAGAGTACAATTGCCACAAAAAAGTCAAAACTCGCTCCTGGAAGACAACTTCCCATTAAACCCATTCCTGTTATCATTTTTTAAACATCATCATTTAAATAATTATTCACTATCAGGCTTCTGACTTTCATAACCATAAGCCAATGAAGGAAAAACAAACAAACAATAATTTAAGCATTCACACCCGATTTCTTGTAATGTCACAACCACAAAAGGGATACGTGAGATCCATCAAAGTACTAGAACAAAACCAAACCCCGTCATATATCCCCACACGACCTCAGATCCACCACCCAACTATAGGAGGTCCAATTCTCTTTCTTTCTACATTACAATAATCAATCACAACAAACATACATATTACCAAGATAGATAAATTGAGTTTTTAGATTTAAATCACACCATTCATTTGGTTCCATCATTACATTGGGTAAATTGGTGTGATTACACCAGGATTATTATTCATTGGGAGTTGATTTTATCAACCAAATTTAAGTGACTAACCAATTTCAATGTTACTACCATTCCATCATAGCAATTCCCCAAAAATAGAGGTTCATTTGTGTGCAAGGACCACCAACGACCATGATTTTCCGTTGACATAAGATGATAAAATTCACAACATATTATAAAAGTATAAGAGCACAAAATGATCACCAATCACAATTTTCATTCTTAAAAACCATTTATTATTTTCGTTATGGTTTTGGATTCACCCATCCCCAAATGAATATTATTATCCCCACTCTGCATAATGCATAGTAATGAGAGACTGTAAAGACCCGTAAAATTCAAGGAAAATTTTTTCTTAATTTTCTTTAGAATTTTACAAGAGCGCGGTTTCAGACGACACCTGATTCCGAGGCCCGGAGTGCCCGGAATTAATTTCCGAAGTTTGGCTCGGGTACGTTCAGTGAACGAACGAGCGGGAAATTCCTAACTTTTGATCCGGTGCTCGGAATTGAAATCCGAGGGCACCGATGAACTCGCAGCGCCGATATTCGCTTAAAGAGACCTTTTCGGGAGTTGCGTTTGTTGCGAGTTGAAAGTTAGTTTTGGGGTTTTTAGTTTGAGTTAAATAAAATTTGTATAGAACAAATTTTATTATAACTTGTTAAAACCTATCAAAGGAGGTTGGAAGTGGGACCCACACCCACTTAACCTCCCTTGGGAGGATTAAGTGTGGTGGGGCCCACACGAACCCCTAGTCCTTTCAAATTCTCCCAACTTGCTTAACCCCTAATTAAATGACTTGAGTTACTTTTAATTATGGGAGTTAAACCTTTTGAATTTCAAAACTTTTGAAATTCTTATGTGTTATGTGATAATAAAATAAGATGTTGTCTTATTTTATTTTGGGGGTTTTTGTTTGTCTTCTTGAGAGGTGGAGAGCTCTTCTTCATCTTCAAACTCTGACGAGGAACTCGAAGAACGTTCATCTTGATGAAGAACGTTCAAGCTCCGACGAAGAACGCCGCACCTCCATTCTTCGTTTACCGTGTCAACGAAAGGGGACGCCACTTCTTCCTCGGACAACCTTCGTCGGCGTACAAGTTTCGCCAACGACGTGTCTCTTCGAACGCATCCCTTCGTCATCGGATTTGACGAACGGCTACCGCGACGCCCGACCTCCGCGACGTCGTCTTCCGCGGAACGTTCACAATCTTCGAACCTTATACCCGAGGTAGGGGTTGTTGAATATTGTTAATTCATTCCATTTCTTGCTCGTGGATCGCATGTCTACGTGAGGCTTTTGAATATTTTATATAAGTGTTATTGTTAACGCGATGGGGGCCGGACCGCACGAACACGGCCGAAACCCCCCCTCCATCGTTCTTGTTTATTCTTGCAGATGGAAGAAAGTGGCGTGGTGCCGTCGCACCACGCGGATGATCGTACTTTTATTTTACGCGGCGCCGTCGCGCCACACTGAGGTAGAATCTTCAAGAACGCGACGCCGTCGCGCCGCGTTGAAAGGAATCAAGGTACGGCGAAAGGGGCGCGGTGTCGTCGCACCGCGCCGGACGACGAACACCGCGGCCGGTTCCGGGCCGCGGCGGAACGAGGAGACCGCGGCCGGTTCCGGGCCGCGGCGGAAGAGAAGACCGGCGGCCGGGCCGCCGGCGTCGGAATCCAAAGGGGGGGACCGTAACTTCCGGTCCCGTTTGAGAAAACCGGCCGGCCAGCTGGCCGGCCGGATGTCTTAAAAACCGGGGGAATTAATCCTCCGGTCAACCCATAAAAACCCCCCTCTTTAAGAGGGGGGCGGTTCTTTGAAGGAGGGGGGCAGCCGGCCCCCTCGGTTCTGCACCAGCAGGCCCCCTCATGTGAGGGGGCGGTTTGTTTTAAAACCGGCGCGGCACGTGCCGCGCCGCCAGGGGGGAAAACGGGGGAGGGCGGGGGTCTCACCCGCGCGCCGTCTGCGTGCCCAGCGCGCCGCCGCGCCGCCCCAGCGCGCCGCCGCGCCGCCTCCGCGCGTCGCCTCCGGCCGCCGCGCTGCCCCGGGGGGGGGGGGGGGGGGGGGTCGGGCCGGGTCGGCCCGGACCCGGACCCCCCCGTTTCGAACCAGAATCGGTTTTTGGGCCATATCTTGAGCCTCGGACCTCCGAATGACGAACCGTCTGCGGAAACACGATCCTTGGATCGAGACGGTCGTTTCGGTATATCGCACTCAAGGTTTCGGATTACTTTGAGTTCGGCCGGGTTGGTTCGTTCACGAAACCAACCGGGTCTTCGGAGCGGAAACGCTCATATCTCGAGCTACGAACGTCCGATTGACGCGCCGTCAGTCGCGATGTGTTTCTCTTAGTGAGACGGATCTTTTGGCATACTCCGCCCGAGGTTTGGACGCAGGTGGAGTACGGTCGGGTTGGTTTAGCCTAAAAAACCAACCGGGCCCCGGAGACGAAAATGCCAATAACTCTCAGACCGGGCGTCCGATTGACGCGACGTCTGTTGCGTTGAGTTCCTGTTGACGATACGGAACTTTTGGATACATCAACTCTGGTCTTTGTGACAGTTGATGTATCAGCCTCTCGGCTCGTGGAGCGGATCCTCCGAACGAGCTTACTGTGTGCGGGAACCCTAGTGCTGGCTGCGACTGTTACTGTGACGACTACTACTGCTGCTACTGTGACTGAGACCTGACGACTGCTTGACCGACTGGACTTGGAGTGAGTCGACTAGCCCAGTGGATGGAGCGCCCAGTAGTTGGCAGCAGACCCACGGCGGACGGAGCACCTGGTAGTTGGCGGCAAACCCACAGTACTCGACAGGAGGAGTACCTCAGTAGGCTATCTGGGTGAGCGCCCGGTATTTGGCAGCAGACCCTCAGTGGACGGAGCGCCCGGTAGTTGGCAGCAGACCCGCGGTACTCGACAGGAGGAGTACTTCAGCAGTCTTAGGTTAGTGAGCAGTACCTCGGAGTCATGACAGGACCACTGTACACTTCAGAGTTGGGGCTCTTCAACTTTTACGGTTTCGATAATGAAAATCCTGGTTTGAGCTGAGTCTATGATCTTTGTGATTTCCTCATGATTGAGATGGGTCGCTTGATAACATAGGTATATGTATGGGCATATACCTGGGTAATGGTTATCCGTTGATTTCATAAACTTGTTATAATCTGTGTGGATTTACTGTTTACTCTTCTTTGTGGATTGGGTTGTTCTTGGGCTCGGTGTTGGAGCCGAACGGAAATTGATGACTTAGGTATGTGTATGGGCATATACCTAAGCAGTGTCAGTTGTTACTTCGTGATTGTTACTTTTTTTCGTGGTTTAACCATTGTGGATTTGAGAGACCTTCAGGGGTCTCGGGGTCCCTACTGAGTAGCGTATACTCACCCCTGCACGGGCTTTGCCCGCACTACGTTGTGTTGGTTGCAGACGACGGACAGCGTTGACCTTAGCTGAGGCTTACAGAGCGGGACGGTACCCAGAGGTGGACCACTGGGCGGGACGTGCACGGAGCGGACGGCGGGACCCGTGGAGCAGGCGAGCTATCTGTACCCACCCTTCAGGTGGGATTTCTAGTGGGCAGCTCGGTGTAGCGGTTTTACCTTTCAGTTGCTGTTTTCCCCTTTTCGAGTTGTACTTTACTTTCAGTTTGGGTTTGTATTCTGGCCCATTTACTTTTCCGCACTTTAAGTTGTACTCTGCTTTTGTTTAGTGTTTACTTTCCGCTTGTTTACTCTGTGGTGTTTGTTTACTTTACAAAGGCAATGCCTTCCCTTTTTACTGGGATTTACGCCTTGGTGCTAGTCGCCAGCCCCTGGCCTATGGAAGGCAGGCTTGGGGTAGTCACGGCACGGACCCCGAGGGCGGGTCGTGACAAATTGGTATCAGAGGAGTTCGGTTCTACCGCGAACTCTGATATTTTCTATGTGAAGCAATAATGTTTAGCGTATTGAGTGTGGTTATCAGTTCAGGGAGTCCAGTGTTGGTGCGGCGGCCGACGTATCCGTACACCAGGACCTTGACTTCTGATTTACGACTTAATGCACGAAAACATTGATTGCGTATGTGTTTCAAAGTTTTCTTTGTGATTTCTTTGTGTCAGCTCACCAGGTATACTGTTTGACCGTGGCGCACCTGTTTCCTTTCAGGATGGCCCCACTAAGGCAGCCAGCTAGGGTTCCGAGAGTCGAGCGTGACGACAGCCCACCGAGCGATGAGGCCTCGGTGCAGGGCCCTTTGTCAGCAGTGGCACCGGCGGTAGCTCTACCCGCCGAGCCCCCGATGCTTCCAGCAGCAGCCGCTGACGATGCACGTCGCCTCAGCGCACTGCATGAGTTTCAGCGCCAGCGACCGCCCAGGTTTCGCGGGGAGACGGATCCCCAGGCAGCAGAGGACTGGCTGGAGGCAATGGTTCGAGTGTTTAGGCTAGTGAGGACACCAGCAGACCTCATGGTGATCCTCGCTGCAAGCCTACTACACGCAGCAGCAGGACGATGGTGGAGCTTGATGCTCCAGGTGCACGATGAGACATCTCTACTTTGGACGGACTTTGAGAGCATCTTCCGCTCGGAGTTCGTCCCAGCCACCCTTCGTGCGGTGCGTATCCCGGAGCATCTACAGCTGCGGCAGGGCAGCATGACGGTCGCTCAGTACACGGCGAGGTTCACCGACCTTTCTCGGTACTCGACAGACATGGTACGGGACCCCTTCTTCCGGGCCCGGACCTTCGAGCAGGGTTTGAGAAACGAGATCAGGGCATCGCTGATCTCCCTCAGCATACCGACTCAGACAGGAGTACTGGAGGGGGCACTTCTGATCGAGAGTTTCCTTGATGAGTCTACACCAGCACAGCAACTCACCGCAGGGCGGCACGTGGCAGAGTCATCTGCAGCAGGTAACCGACGGATGACTCAGGGTTCCAGGCAGACCAGACCTACCGGTGGCCGACTGCACGACTCAGGCTCAGTTGTACGGGGAAGCCGGGGTGGAGTCAGAGCCAGGCGTGCCGAGAGTGGACAGTGTTACTCCTGTGGCGGGATTGGTCACATGGCTCGTGACTGTCCGACCCGCCATGCTGATGATCAGTAGTTAAGTGAAGAACCTCCCAGGCAGAGGCAGAGGTTCGACCGTGGCGGTCTGCAAGGAGGAGGCGGACGAGGCATAGGAGCTGGACGAGCAGCCGGTGGTGGGCGACGCTTTGAGGCTCTTCCACCACCACCACCAGGAGGCCCACCCCGACCGCAGGGGAGAGCTCAGCTTCAGGCAGCCGAGGCCTTCGATCATGGAGCTCTGGGAGCCGATGGACAGGAGCAGAACTAGTGGATAACATCCTTTGTACTTCTGGTTCCTTGTTGCTTTTGTGTAGCGTCTTGTATTATGAGCTGCAATAATAAAAGACGCATACCTTTGTGATATTTTCGTTCTTGTCCTCTTTCGTGATGTTACTAAGAGGTTCCAGTTTTGGCTATTGACTTGACCCTCACTTGTGAGACATCTACTGGAGGAGACCCAGTTACCACACACTGATGCCGACAGTGTGACTCAACCCTTGGAGGCGAGAGTAACGGTTGAATCTCTTAGTAGTAGCGTCGAGGCCTTACGACGTCATCCTTGGTATGGATTAGTATCATCCATGTTAGGATTGACTGTTTTAGGGAAAGAATGTGGTTCATCCAGGGGATGAGACCAGATTTCTCTTTTCGGCAAAGAAGAAATCTTGCAGCTCTTGTGGGACCTGTGATGATCCAAGCCACGACAGAGAAGGTCCAGGTCATCCAGAAGCGGATGAGGACAGCTCAGAGCCGGCAGAAGTCATACGCTGACAGGAGGCGGAGGCCACTGGAGTTCGAGGATGGCGACCACGTCTTCTTGCGGGTCTCACCTCGACGGGGTATTCGGAGATTTGGCCGAGGCGACAAGTTATCTCCGCGCTTCATCGGACCTTTCCAGGTCCTCAGCAAGGTTGGTGAGGTGGCTTATCGCCTGGCTCTACCACCTCAGTTGTACCGGTTGCACGACGTCTTCCACGTATCCCAGCTGAGGAGATACGTGCACGACCTGACACACATCATTGACCATGGGGAGCTTGACGTTGACAATGGGGCGACTTTTACGGAGGTCCCGGTGGAGATAGAGGATCGACAGGAGCGGGTCCTGCGTGGGCAATCGATTCCTCTCGTGCACATCAGATGGCAGCACTGGAATCTCCAGGAGAGCACATGGGAGCGGGAGGCTCAGATGCGTGCTCAGTACCCTAATTTGTTTCCCTAGTTTTTTATGTAGCTTTACGGGGACGTAAAGCCCTGAGGTGGGAGTAATGTAAAGACCCGTAAAATTCAAGGAAATTTTTTTCTTAATTTTCTTTAGAATTTTACAAGAGCGCGGTTTCAGACGACACCTGATTCCGAGGCCCGGAGTGCCCGGAATTAATTTCCGAAGTTTGGCTCGGGTACGTTCAGTGAACGAACGAGCGGGAAATTCCTAACTTTTGATCCGGTGCTCAGAATTGAAATCCGAGGGCACCGATGAACTCGCAGCGCCGATATTCTCTTAAAGAGACCTTTTCGGGAGTTGCGTTTGTTGCGGGTTGAAAGTTAGTTTTGAGGTTTTTAGTTTGAGTTAAATAAAATTTGTATAGAACAAATTTTATTATAACTTGTTAAAACCTATCAAAGGAGGTTGGAAGTGGTACCCACACCCACTTAACCTCCCTTGGGAGGATTAAGTGTGGTGGGGCCCACACGAACCCCTAATCCTTTCAAATTCTCTCAACTTGCTTAACCCCTAATTAAATGACTTGAGTTACTTTTAATTATGGGAGTTAAACATTTTGAATTTCAAAACTTTTGAAATTCTTATGTGTTATGTGATAATAAAATAAGATGTTGTCTTATTTTATTTTGGGGGTTTTTGTTTGTCTTCTTGAGAGGTGGAGAGCTCTTCTTCATCTTCAAACTCTGACGAGGAACTCGAAGAACGTTCATCTTGACGAAGAACGTTCATGCTCCGACGAAGAACGCTGCACCTCCATTCTTCGTTTACCGTGTCAATGAAAGGGGACGCCACTTCTTCCTCGGACAACCTTCGTCGGCGTACAAGTTTCGCCAACGACGTGTCTCTTCGAACGCATCCCTTCGTCATCGGATTTGACGAACGGCTACCGCGACGCCCGACCTCCGCGACGTCGTCTTCCGCGGAACGTTCACAATCTTCGAACCTTATACCCGAGGTAGGGGTTGTTGAATATTGTTAATTCATTCCATTTCTTGCTCGTGGATCGCATGTCTACGTGAGGCTTTTGAATATTTTATATAAGTGTTATTGTTAACGCGAGGGGGGCCGGACCGCACGAACACGGCCGAAACCCCCCCTCCATCGTTCTTGTTTATTCATGCAGATGGAAGCAAGTGGCGTGGTGCCGTCGCACCACGCGGATGATCGTACTTTTATTTTACGCGGCACCGTCCCGCCACGCCGAGGTAGAATCTTCAAGAACGCGACGCCGTCGCGCCGCGTTGAAAGGAATCAAGGTACGGCGAAAGGGGCGCGGTGCCGTCGCACCGCGCCGGACGACGAACACCGCGGCCGGTTCCGGGCCGCGGCGGAACGAGGAGACCGCGACCGGTTCCGGTCCACGGTGGAAGAGAAGACCGGCGGCCGGGCCTCCGGCATCGGAAGCCGAAGGGGGGGACCGTAATTTCCGGTCCCGTTTGAGAAAACCGGCCGGCCAGCTGGCCTGCCGGATGTCTTAAAAACCGGGGGAATTAATCCCCCGACCAACCCAAAAAAACCCCCCTCTTTAAGAGGGGGGCGGTTCTTTGAAGGAGGGGGGCAGCCGGCCCCCTCGGTTCCGCAACAGCAGGCCCCCTCATGTGAGGGGGCGGTTTGTTTTAAAACCGGCGCGGCCCGTGCCGCGCCGCCAGGGGGGAAAACGGGGGAGGGCGGGGGTCTCACCCGTGCGCCGCCTGCGTGCCCAGCACGCCGCCGTGCCGCCCCAGCGCGCCGTCGCGCCGCCTCCGCGCGCTGCCGCCGGCCGCCGCGCCGCCCCAGGGGGGGGGGGGGGGTCGGGCCGGGTCGGCCCGGACCCGGACCCCCCCGTTTCGAACCAGAATCGTTTTTTGGGCCATATCTTGAGCCTCGGACCTCCGAATGACGAACCGTCTGCGGAAACACGATCCTTGGATCGAGACGGTCGTTTCAGTATATCGCACTCAAGGTTTCGGATTACTTTGAGTTCGGCCGGGTTGGTTCGTTCACGAAACCAACCGGGTCTTCGGAGCGGAAACGCTCATATCTCGAGCTACGAACGTCCGATTGACGCGCCGTCAGTCGCGATGTGTTCCTCTTAGTGAGAAGGATCTTTTGGCATACTCCGCCCGAGGTTTGGACGTAGGTGGAGTACGTTCGGGTTGGTTTAGCCTTAAAAACCAACCGGGCCCCGGAGACGAAAATGCCAATAACTCTCAGACCGGGCGTCCGATTGACGCGCCGTCTGTTGCGTTGAGTTCCTGTTGACGATACAGAACTTTTGGATACATCAACTCTGGTCTTTGTGACAGTTGATGTATCAGCCTCTCGGCTCGTGGAGCGGATCCTCCGAACGAGCTTACTTTGTGCGGGAACCCTAGTGCTGGCTGCGACTGTTACTGTGACGACTACTACTACTGCTATTGTGACTGAGACCTGACGACTGCTTGACCGACTCGACTTGGAGTGAGTCGACTAGCCCAGTGGACGGAGCGCCCAGTAGTTGGCAGCAGACCCACGGCGGATGGAGCGCCTGGTAGTTGGCGGCAAACCCGCAGTACTCGACAGGAGGAGTACCTCAGTAGGCTATCTGGGTGAGCGCCCGATATTTGGCAGCAGACCCTCAGCGGATGGAGCGCCCGGTAGTTGGCAGCAGACCCGCGGTACTCGACAGGAGGAGTACTTCAGCAGTCTTAGGTTAGTGAGCAGTACTTCGGAGTCGTGACAGGACCACTGTACACTTCAGAGTTGGGGCTCTTCAACTTTTACGGTTTCCATAATGAAAATCCTAGTTTGAGCTGAGTCTATGATCTTTGTGATTTCCTCATGATTGAGATGGGTCGCTTGATAACTTAGGTATATGTATGGGCATATACCTGGGTAATGGTTATCCGTTGATTTCATAAACTTGTTATAATCTATGTGGATTTACTGTTTACTCTTCTTTGTGGATTGGGTTGTTCTTGGGCTCGGTGTTGGAGCCGAACGGAAATTGATGACTTAGGTATGTGTATGGGCATATACCTAAGCAGTGTCAGTTGTTACTTCGTGATTGTTACTTTTTTTCGTGGTTTAACCATTGTGGATTTGAGAGACCTTCAGGGGTCTCGGGGTCCCTACTGAGTAGCGTATACTCACCCCTGCACGGGCTTGGCCCGCACTACGTTGTGTTGGTTGCAGACAACGGACATCGTTGACCTTAGCTGAGGCTTACAGAGCGGGACGGTACCCGGAGGTGGACCACTGGGCGGGATGTGCACGGAGCGGACGGCGGGACCCGTGGAGCAGAGGAGCTATCTGTACCCACCCTTCAGGTGGGATTTCTAGTGGGCAGCTCGGTGTAGCGGTTTTACCTTTCAGTTGCTGTTTTCCCCTTTTCGAGTTGTACTTTACTTTCAGTTTGGGTTTGTATTCTGGCCCATTTACTTTTCCGCACTTTCAGTTGTACTCTGCTTTTGTTTAGTGTTTACTTTCCGCTTGTTTACTCTGTTGTGTTTGTTTACTTTACAAAGGCAATGCCTTCCCTTTTTACTGGGATTTACGCCTTGGTGCTAGTCGCCAGCCCCTGGCCTATGGAAGGCAGGCTTGGGGTAGTCACGGCACGGACCCCGAGGGCGGGTCGTGACAGAGACGACGGATAGTCCGTACTTGGATTATCAACGATTGAATTTTTTTTTCCACACGTTAAGAAATGGGGATGCACAAATTACCACAGAGGAATTCTTGGGGATCCATGAGTGGGCATGAATGCTCCAACACATGCCCACTACAAGAATCATGAAGGGGCTCCGAATTCACCAAGGAAAGGAAAGAGACAAGATGGAAGAATCCCCGTGTGGTAAAAATGAGAGATCCTGGAGTTAAAGATTATGAATTATTGAACCACATTAATCGACGATCGTGTTTTTCCATGCAGTTGGGTGGTTACACATGATGGAATGCATTATCATATAATAATTATCTTGGGATGGTGGTGTCCATAATGGCTACGAGTCAAATAGTTTTCCCTTAAATGGAGTAAAACATGTAACATGGTGGAATTGGAATGTACTGGGAAAAGGTCGTGACACCGAGGAAAAGACACACCTTTTAGTATGTCATGATCTCTGATAACTTAGGGATTTTAGATATCAAATATGGTCTTTAAAAAGGTTTAAAAGTGGTTATTAAACACTTTTATGTCAAATGAATCATTGAAGGTGATGAACTAGAAACAACTCAATAAACTGGAAAAGGGTGAGACATAGTTTTGGTGAGACACCATAACCGTGTCTACATCACGGTGCCACCTTCACAGTTCCTCTGATTCCGTGAGACACCGTAAGTGGTCTCACCCACACGGTGCCACCATCACGTTGACACCGGATTGGGGAGACAATGTAAGTGGTGCCACTGTAATCATGAAACACCTTAAGTAGTTTTACTTTAATGGTGCTACTGTGACTAGTACTGCGGTGACTAGTGCCACCCTTATGGTGTTACCATGACTATTGCACTTGTCATGATGATTCCATGACTGGTACCACCATCACAGTGCGACCCTGAATGGTGCCAACATCACACTGCCACCTTGACCGGTGCCACTATATTTATGGGATTGAGATTTTATAAAAGTAATAGACCAGGAGGGCCTATACCATTACAACAGATACCCTTCAAACTATTCTCATCCTCAGGTATTCATGTATAATCCCACAGATAAGAGAGGGGTCTGAACAACCACCCCCATAAGATACCACTAAAAGACAAACCACTAAAGTGTTTTTTGAAATCCATAACAACCTCGATATATTGGAAGGCCACATCATTATATATATCCATAACAAACACAGATACACTATCGCCCCCCGCACCCAAGTAACCACAAAAACATGGTAAGGTCATATCATCCAGTCATATGGATTAGGTATTACCTTCATCCAGATCATGATATTATCCTCTTTGACTAGCGCTGACTTTCCTACACGGTTTTAACCACATACACGTTTATACGTCTCAATAAGGATCAGGTCCACCCCTACCCATAGTCAGGACTCTTGACACACAGAGAGAAGAATGAAAAAAAACACATTTCATAGTTAACAAGAACAAGAACTACATCATAATCAATTACAAAAAAAATAGATCAAAACTCAAAACAGCTCTGGGTACTGGATGCGCATTTGTGCCCCTCGTTCAAAGGTACTCTCCTCAAAGACACCATGCCTCCATAAGACATGAACGAAGGGAATTTTTCAACCAAAAATTACCTTTTCCTCACAAATCTCAATTCTTACTTATCTCTCTACACACATCGCGTCATCCCCAATATTCATCTCCCCTCGGTCTGGGACGTGCGATTCATCATGTAGATTCCAACGAAACTAAGATACATGGTAGATATCATGAACCCCTATAGAGGCGGTAGTAGCGGCAACTGATAATCCACTTCTATGACTCTCAACAACACCTCGATGAACCCGATGAACATGAGAGAAATCTTACTCCCTCTACCGAACCTTTATTGCCCATTCTGAGGGGAGACTTTCAGGAACACATGGTCCCCAACATCGAACTCCATGGATTTCCTCTTATGATCAGTAGAAGAATTATGACGGTCCTAAGCCGCCACATCCTCTCTCAAGTAAGCTGAACCTTCTTTGGGGTATTCTATACCACCTCCGGGCCAAGAACACCTGCATCCCAGAATTCTGCCCCGCACACGACTAAGCGACAATAACTCCCATATAAATCATCGAATAGAGCTATGCAAATGGTAGAGTGGTAGATTTTGTTGTAGTAAAACTCTACCATAGGAATTTTTCATACCCATGATCCCCCAAAGTTCATTTCACATTCATGTAGCATATCCTCCAACTTATGGATGGTGTACTCTTTTAGTCCATTTGTCTGGGGGTTGAATGTTTTGCCGAGGCATAGCTAGGTGACAAAAGCATGTAGCAATCCATTCCAAATTGGTGAGGTAAACCAAGTATCCCGATTGAATATTATGGATCTCAAAACTCCATTCAACTACATCACCTCATCCACGTACCTCTATGCTAAGGCATCCATTGTAATCGACTGCTTTATGGTGAGGAAGTGATATAATTTCATCAGCCGGTCCACCACTACCCAGATAGAATCACAACCTCCCTGATCCCTAGGTATTTTTGTGACGAAATCCATCAAGACATCATCCCACATCCACTTGGATACATCTAAAGGTTGTAAAAAACCTCATGGGATTTGGTGTTCACCTTCACCTGCTGACAAACGAGGCATCATGCCACAAAGTCTACCACTACCCACTTCAGCCCAGGACACCAAAACTAACTCCTCAAGAATATGTTAATCTTGGAATCTCTTGGGTGTAACACCAATGGTGTTTTGTGGAACTAACCATGAAATATCTTGTTCATTTCCACTGAGATGAACAACTTCCCAGGAAATTGTTTTGATTCTTCCCATCTTCTGACCATCCATCTGGAGCATCACTTTGGCTAACACGATCGCCCATTACATATTCCTCTATGTCCACCCACTGAGACTCTTCCATTGACAATGGAAGAGTTGACTCTACTGTCATCTGAAACATACCACCTCTGTCATCCTCCACCATTTCATCCAGGTGGAGGGTAGCCAACTCTTCCATCACCTTCCATGAATCTTCCGATTCTCAAACTGCATCCTTCTGCTGCTTCCTACTCAAATCATCAGCCACCACATTCCCCTTTCCTGAGGTGTAGGATATCTCAATGTTCTAGTCCTGATGAAACTCCATCGACCGTCACTATTGTAGGTTCAGGTCCCGTTGGGAGAAGATATACCATTATATCTTGTGATCCATGAAGACCCGGAAGCATTCCCAAATGAGGTAATTCCGCCAAATCATTAGTCCAAAAATGACCACTGAAAGAACCAAATTTTGGGTGGCATATTTATTCTCATGTGAACATAAATTCCTAGACCCATAAGAGATCACCCGCCACTGCTACATCAGCACACACCCCAAGACTTGGCCCGAAACATCACAGAACACCTCAAACATCACCCATTCCTCTAGACACCTCAGCATTGGGGAACTAACGAACTTCACCTTCATATATCTAAAGGAATCATGGCACTGGTCCCTCTATACACAGTCTATGACTTTCTTGGCCAATGATATCAAAGGTTCTGCAACTTGGGTGAATTTGGGAACGAATCTCCAGACGTATCTTGCTAAACCTAAGTAACTATGATCATCTTCCACAATATTGGGTGATTCCCAAAAAACAACTACCCTGACATTTGATGGGTCCACCACTATCAGTTTATCATACACACCGTGTCTAAGGGAATTCACTTATTGTGTTCAGAACATTCAATTGGACAACCATCCATATAGCTGGTGATGTTGGAGGACCAATAAAACTGTCCTTATTTTCTCAGTGTGATCCTCCTCTGATCTTGAGTAGATCAGGATGGCGTCAACAAAAACGAAAATGAACCAGTCCAGATATTCCCTAAAGATGGACTTCTTGAGTCCCATGAATACATATGGTGTATTTGTAAAACTGAATGACATGACTACGAAATCAATGTGCCCATATGTGCACCTATATGTACTCTTCGAGATGTCACCCTCATTTACACTCAACTGGTGATATCTTGATGTAAGATAAATCATGGAGAACCAACCTACCCCCTAAAACTGATAAAAAAGTTCGTCAATCCTCAGGAGGGGGTAACGGTTCTTGACTATCACCTAGTTCAGTCTCTGGTAGTCTATACACTGCCTAAGACCACCATCTCCCTTCTTTTCCAATGAGACTGGAGTACCCCATGGTGAAATGCTCGGTCGAACAAAACCTTATTCATTAGATCGTTAATCTGAATCTAAAACTCCTTCAACTCAAGATAATCCATTCGATATGGGGCCATCGAAATCAGATGGTCATCAGGTTGCAGGTATATCCCGAACTGAACATAACGTCAAGAGGGTAGAGTCACCAACTCTTCAGGGAAGATGTACATGAACACACTGATCATCATAGGGACTTCTACCATAATTGTATCCACTGAATCCACTGATAGCTCAACATAAAAGGAAAGGATGGTTCAACTCATTTTCTGCCCTCCTGGAAACCTCATTTGTTGAAAAAAGCTACATGCTAGCATCCCAAATCAAAAAACAATATCCTTATCTAGAAGTAGAAGATAAATGAACACACATAGAACAACCAATTGATGCCTTGGATGACATCATATGGTTGAATATGCATCAGAAGAAGGTCGCCACTAGACTGATGTAGTCCCATCATCAATCTACATCCCTGATAAGCATGATACAAGATGGTTTGGCCGCCGACCGGCGTATTCAAAACCAGGGGGACGAGAATTTTATCTAAATCTTAGACCCATAGCATGGTCTAGAGTGGGTGAAAAGAATGAGTGATAAGCTCTAGAATATATCAAGGGAAAAATAAATATTTGTAAACAAGATGATCATACCTCGAACAACTTCTGTCTATGATAGTACTGTTGCCTCTGCGGCGTGAAACTACCCATACCTGGCTCCTCTGCCACTCGACTGTCAGCTGCCTCCCCAACCATGCCCTACTGGTGGTCCATGAGGAGTGCCCTGAGGTCGACCTCCTCTAGCAACATCTAATGTCTAAGGAGTGGGGTATCCTTTTCCCTGTTGCTGCTGAATGGGTTTGGAAAAATATTGTTGCTGCTGAGTTGAGTGCTGAACCTTCCCACCCCCACAGTTCTACACTCAGTCGAGGCACATATTATGAAGATAACTATGACTACCACAGATGAAAAATCTTGGTCCTGGGTCCAAATAGAAGGGGCTAGGAACCTGAGATGGATACTTGAACTATTGTGGCCTGCTCCCCACTATCCAATATCTTGAAGGAATCGATGTTAGAGTCCTACTGATGATGTCCATTCCCTTTGAAGAGCCAATTGGATCCCCTCTCATGGAACACCTCCAAGAATCTGAATCCTATCCACCACTTCGACCTTCTACTTATCATCCAAGTATTTTGGTAGAGTGAAGGGTGTAGCAACATACTGAAGAGAAGGTTGGAGTACCTCCTCTAAACGTCTCTCCTGAGACTTCTCATCCGAAAAGTTGTCTGGAGAAAAGTAAAGGAGGTCCTTGAACATGATCGTTAACCCCCTCATGGTCGTAGTCCCCTATTGAAGAAAGTGTATCTCCAGTCTCTTATCAGCCTTCATTGTAGAAGATTGATATTCAGCCAGGAACTCTTTCTCGAAGTTTGTCCATGAAACCTCAGCCACCATCTTCTACCCAAGTTAGAGCATCCACCACTGACGCACTGTTCCCCTCATTTGGCTTCTAGCCAGAGGAACCCATTACTCTATCAGAGCCCGGATCAAGCTGAAATCTATCATCATCTCCTAAAGCCAGCTCTTTGTCTCTATGTCTGACACTCTACCCTCATACATCCCAAGCGTATTCCACTTGAAGGTGTGAAGTGTACTCTACCACTGGTCGACCTCTTCCTCTCTATTATCCCTTTGTTGATCAGACAAATCATCCTCCTAGGACCCAATCACCCGCACTAATTATGGTCGTCTTCCAAGTTCCATAGCTGTAAGGTAAACAAGGAATGACTAATCCTGAGTAGTGTATATGATTTCATTTAATTTTTATTAGTTTAAACTTGTTATTTATTTATTTAAATTTCTAGAACACCCAAATAATACATGAACACAATTCATTATGATGCATGTACATTTCCTAGGGTCTCTAGCCTACAATTGGTATAGCCTCAATTGGTCGTTTGGTAGGTCTAGAGTCCTTGCATTGGATCTCAAGGGGCCCTAGAATCCTGTGTCCTACCAGGTCTTCCCTGGCCTATTTCATGAAAAAAGATATCCTGACACTATTTCCCTACCATCCCAGTCAATCCTCATTATGCCTAACCCTGAGATGCATCCTATCTCTCAACATACCTCTGATATCATTATGTCACAACCCGCCTTCACCAAGATGATGGAAGGGAAATCAGATTTTCAAACCCTTCCTTCCTCTAGTTGAATGAGAGATTATGATCCCATAAAACCCAACTTTAAATAGGCCCCGGATTGGAAACTTGCACCAAGGGTATAAATCCACACGTAATATGGAAGGTATTACCCTTTTTAATTAGTACGATTGGGATATAATATCATAAATTCCAAACACAATCACCTCTGGAAGTAAATTCAAATACAAAAAAAATCTATTCCCATATGAATCTTCCAATAATATTGTTCTAAAAGGTACAAGAAAACATCAAAAAATGTACCAAAATAATAGAAAAACAACAATGTCAAAGGTCCTGCCGTCTCAGCTAATACTTTTTGGAACAGTCCTAGTTGTCCTCCTTGAATCCGGAAAGTAGTTTAATATATGTATGTTGAGTATAAAGTTATACTCAGTCGGGAAAACCAAAATTTCTCATGCATAAGTGGGGATACATTCTAATGCCCCATGAGAAAATGAGATAACCAAAACACCTAGCAAGGAAACTATCCACCCAAACCTACCCAAGGAACACTACCCAAATTACCCAAGTCATGTAATGTAATAGTAATAACAAGTCAATTTTTGTGTACCCTGCACCATATTCCGACTAGTTAATGAAGACATCATATGCATTAGACATTCCCCAACATTTTCATTGTAGTCCCACTATAATTCCCTACTCGCACACACCTAGGATACCACAACAATGTATCCCTCCAGCCAACACATGGGATACAACCACAAGTAACCACATCCATAGACACCTGGTCTAGAACAACTACCTCCCCACCTGAAGACACCTGGGCTAGAAAAACTACTGTCACTCTCGACGACACTTGGGCCTCATCCCGATGAAACATGGGAAACAACCTTCTCGCAGACACCTGGGAAAACCAACACAATGAACCCTGTCCATGGAATCACAGGATGTAATAGACCTCATGACATCACAGCCTACCCGAAGAGTCTTGGGGTATCTAGGAAATGAAGCAGAAAAGGAGCTAACAACTAGCCACTCAAAGAAGTGTCAGGAAAAACACCCTCCCCCATGGAATGGGGATGTTCAGTACGAAGTGATCAACTTGGGTGGGGTGTGAATAAGAAAAAAAAGAAAAAATTTATTCTTATACATAAAAAACTCTCATCCCAACCTAGGGGCTCCAAAAGTGTCCCATACACAAACACACTCATTACTATTGACTCATGAAGAGTACAACAGCCACAACCAAGATACAAATCACTCCTAGAAGAAAAATCCCCATTAAACTCATTATTTTTATCATATTTAAATGAAGTTATTTAAATAATTCTTTCAATACTGGGGAACTACCTGACACAACCACAAGACAATAAAGGAAAAATATTCAAACATCAATTTAAGCATTCACACTCGATTCTCTCGTAATGTCACAAAAGAAAAAGCGATCTATGAGATCCCTCAATGTACTGATACCAAACCAAACACCATCATACATCCACACATGGCCTTAGATCCAGATAATAACAACTTGAGGTCCCATCCCCTTCCTTGTTACATCCCAAGCATCAAGAAGAAGAACCATAAATATTACCAAGTTAGAGCAAGTTAATTTTCAGATTTAAAGAACACCATTTATTTGGTTACTTCATTCTGTTGGGTTAAACAATGTGATCACACAAGGATTTCATATTCATTGGGCATCCATTTTATCAACAAAAATTAGGTGACAAACTAGTTTAAATGTTAAATTTATTCAATCATAGAAATAAGCATAAAACCTAGGTTCATTATTGCGCAATGAAGGACCACCAATGACCATGATTTTTATTGAACATAATCTTATAAAATTCAGAACTTCAAATTAAAGGATAAGAGCATAGAAGCATCATTAAATGCACCTATTCATTATTAAAAACAATTTATTATATATGTTACGGTTTTGGTTTCACATCTCCCTATAAGAATATTATTATTCCCTCCCTATATGATGTAAAATAAAGAGATATGAAGGAGAAACCCTATATGGATGATCAATAATAGAATTGTTTCTCCATGCGCCATGAACTGGGGATTCGCGACTTGCAGGGGAATAAATCTGGGGGCTCCAAGAGTGGGAATGAAAGCTCCATTATAGGAAAACTAATATCGTCTAGAAGGTTCCCCAACCACACCATAGAAACTAAAGAGTCCAGAAGAAATAATCCCAGTGCGATAAAAATGTGAGATCCCGATGTTACAAGTTTTGAATTATATAACATCTTTAATGGCTTATCATGGTTTCTCCATGAGGTTGGGTCGTTACACACGATTGGATAAATTATCATATAATAATTCTCATGGTAGAGGGAGGCCATAAGAGATATGAGTCAAAGGGTTTCCCCTTAAGGAGTGGAAAATTTGTAAAATGGTGGAATTGGAATGTTCTGGAAAAAGGGCGTGACACCAATGGAAAGCCACACATTTTTGATAGTCAAGGGTCAAACATCTCTTAGGGGTTTTAGAAATAATTTATGTGATTTAAAAGGCTTAAACATGGGTATTAAACACTTTTAATACCATAGATAAATAGTGGGGGTGGAACTGGAAAAAAACATGGGAAACTAGAAAAAGGTGAGACATAGATTTAGTGAGATTTCGTAACGGTGTCTCATTAATGGTGCCACCTTCACAGTGCCACCGGTTCGGTGAGACACAGTAAGCGGTGCCACCATAACAGTGAGAAAATATAAGCAGTGCCACCGTAATAATACCATTGTCATGGTGCTGCTGTGACTGGTGACACAATCACGGTGTTGTTGTGACCGGTGCCACCATCACTATGATTTCGTGACCGGTGCCACCGTCATTCAGCCGTCATGACTACTGCAACAATTTCAGTGGGACCATGTTTCTGGCAATGTTATGGACAATGATGTTCCATGCCATTTCAATAAATGTCAAATTTTCTTGCCCTATGGATAATCAAGAATATTTAAAAGAATATAAATATCATCTACGTGGGGATGAAATTGAATATTTTTAATTCTTAGAAACAACATTACAATTATATAATAATCAAAATTCAATTTTTACAGAATTTTGTAGTCACATTAGTATTAGGAATGAATTATTATTTTATAATAATAAGAGTGGAAAAAATTCATATATATATATGAAAGTAAAATATGTGTTGACGTAAAAAATCAATACGATATAAAAACAAGTTTTTCCTCTCAATGACAATGATTTAAATGATATTTATTGTGTGGAAGAATAAAATGAGACCAATACATGTCTTAACACATTTGAGAATATCATTGAAGGAATGGAACAAAATTAATATAGGAAAATTGTTTGAAATTCACCTTTTATAATCAAATAATAGTTATACATCTATTATTAAATATGTTTGTTCGTTCCATATGATATGTACTAATAATCTATTGATAAATTTAAATGGAATTGTTTATAGAACTAATTCTTTTGGAAATTGTAGGGAATTACTAATTGAATGAATTGGAAATAACTGTTTCGATGCAGATAAATTTAGGAATTAAGATTTATACTATGTTTATGGGATTCATCGCAACATATTTAGTGTATATTTCATTTTAAACTTAGTTATTGAAGTATAATTCAATTATAAGTTTTATAGTTTCATTTAAAATACTGGTAATTCTCTCTAGAATGTTTGGAGGATAAATGAATTTCAATATTACATATATATCACTGAGAATAATTGTATTAAAATAGAGGAAGAAAAAAACATACATTTTCACTAAATCATAGGACACATTAATAAAAAATTCTGGCCAAAATTTCAATGACCATAGATTCAATAAATAATTCAATCTAGAAATTATATTAGTAAATAATTTGGGATGATATTATTGTAAAAATAATGAACTGATATTTTTATGCTTTAATGATAAAGTGAGTTTCAATTTTGTTCAATCCTTAAAATATCAATGTACATTGAATAATTACTCTAGATAGAATTACTTTTGAGAAGTAATTTATCTTATTTTTTGATGATTATATTTGGATATGATGTTTCACATATATGTGATCCATGTAGAATGTGCTAAATTTAATAAAAAATAATTTAATCTATAGTAACTAATGAAATGATGAGAAATATATGATTTTTTTAAAAATAAAAATTGAATTGGGTATACATCCTGTAATGATGAAAATAATATTTGAATATCATGATATTGGATATTATGTTTTCTATGAGAAATTATCGGTAGAATGTATTGTTGGAATGAATAACCATTATTTTGAATAATAAAGAATTTACATTATAGATAGATTATCTGATCTCACATCCCTATTATAATTAATTAATGAAATATTATTTGTGAAATAATGATATAGTAATGATAATTACATTAATTGGGAATCCATATTAAGAAATATAGAAAATAAGCAATCCCACACTAAATAAAGTTAAATTATTTTGATGAAAATTAATTGTCATCAATTAGTATGAAATATTGAAAAATATTAAGATATAATGGATGAAAATTTACTCAAAGGCTACTCATTATTGACTCATCTCTATTGGTGTTTTTAAAATTTACATATAATTGTAGTTTAGAGTAGTGATATGTTGGTGATTGAAAAATAATCGTTTGAAAATTTATGAATTATTTTTCTTCAATAATTTTTATATGTTAATGAATTAGTATGTGAAGAATCAAAAGATTCAAAAAAATATATTAATATTTATGATAATTGTGAAGATGGATCCTTTGAGGAAAAATGAGTTATAGAGATACAAAAAACTACTCCATCACAAATATTAAGAAAAAAAAATTAACATATAAATACTATATGAGATAAATGATATGTAGTATAGTGTCAATGGATGGGTGGAATGGACATGGCATCTCTATTATCAGAAATAAAAACCAATACATTTTATGATGTTTAATGGGAAAAATTATTAGTAAAATAGATGAATAATGAATTAAACTATATCTATAAGAATGAAACAAACGATCTTGGGGATAAACCTACACATTAAAATATGATTATTAAAAAATGGGTCTTTAATGACATAGTTGATGAAAATGGTTTGTTGAAATATAATATATAATTGTTGGTATATAAATGATATGTATTGGTGTATAGTGATGATGTTTAATAATTATTTTGACTTGTATAGTTAATGGATTTAATTGGAAACCTATTTTTGCGTTATTTTCAAATAATGTTTAGAAAATTTCAAATGGATGTGAAGACAATTTTTTGAATGAATTCATAGAGAGATATTTTTTAGGTGAAATTTATAGTATTTATTTATTTTATATGATAACTCGTTGGTCTGATGGTTGATAAATTCATTATAAGCCAAAATACATTCAACCATATGAGATATGTACAATATGAATTCCATTTTTATAAAATTTTTAGTTTAAGAGATCAGGGGTTGATCATAATCTGTATGTCAAATTGTTATATGGAAATAGTTTATATTGGTAGTTTATTCCAAAAAATATAAATTTTGAGTTAAAAATAGAATTGAGTGGTTAGTTCTCTCAGTTAATGTGTTATGAATATGTCTAATAATTGAAAGGATAATTGAATTTCATTTTAAAGGAAAAATTATAATAAAAATACAAATTAATATTCATCTTATATTTAAAATATGGTTGTTATATAATAAATTTGTATTTTTAAATAGAATTATGGTTTTGAATATGATACAAGCGAAAACAAAACATGTAAAGTATGAGGATAATTAAGGATTCAATTGATCTATGTATTAAGTAATATGTGGGAGTATATATTTTTTTATTATAACCACGGATTATATTTTCCATTTTATATAAATAGTACCACGGTTCTTGAGTTTTACTACGAAATAGAAACTCCTCGATGTTATGAGAATAATGAGGTACATCCATGTAATATGGAGTAATGGTTTGGTTTTAATGGAAGAAACACATTTTTATTTTCATTCTTATATTGGTTTAGATTGGGTTGGTGACCCTACAAATATAAAATCTCAATGTGTTATATAGGAAGAATCTATGTTGTGTTTCTAATTAATAATTGGGGTTTTAGTTTTTTAAAAAAAATAATGGAAAACTATATCTCAGGTATCTAGAACATTACACATTAAATATATATGTATAAAACGTTTATAGATATTAAATAAGTTTTATAATAACCCATGATGATTTATTGTGATTATAAATGATAAATTTACATAATAATTAGTCAAATACAACAATTTCAAATAAAAAAAATTGATATCCATTAATAGTATTAATAAATAATTTGGAGAAAAATATTTAATTCAATAAATTTTAGAACAAAAAATAAAGTGGCATATATCATTATCCACCCACAAGCCTGATATGTTTTGAGAAGTTTTTTTTTAATTTTATATTTCAACTAATTCCCTAATACTAAAGACATGTGTCTACTCATATCCATATAAAATTCAATGATATATATTGAAAATATTTGTTATTTTATTGGTTTATCCTTTATTAAATTAAATATTATATAGGTAGATACTATATATGGGTACGTTGAATTATTTCCAAATGTGGATCAAGGTATTTCTTATTATATGAAATTATAGCACTTAATAACTTTTCTACATTACAACAATGAGCTATGAATCATGTAGATAAATATTTTAGTTTAATGATGTTTAATGAAATATTATATAAAATATTCATCACAAATGAAACATAATCTAAATTAGAGAATATGAAAATTTTTAATTATATTATCATATATTGGGAAACACTAGATACTGAATCTCAAGGAGATGATTGCGTAAATTGAAAAACCTAATGGGGAAAACTAATGGAACAAGAAGATGATTAGTTTGAAATTTCAATTGAGATAGTCTGAATCAGAATAAAGGAGAAGAATTATCCCATGGGTAAGTTAATATTAAGTGTAGGATTGAGAAAATGTGATATATTGGAAATAAAATCTAATGGTATATATTTTTACAACAACAAGTTGAAATATTGTATTTTTCTTTTAGTTTTAGGTGATATGAATTGTTTTTAATTAATAGGATAAATCAATTAGTTGTATTATTAATTTTGAGTCGATATTATTTAATAGGTATATGAATCTTGTATATTTTACATCATAGAAAAAATGTCAAATCTAGTATAAAGAAATACTCTAAGAAATTGATGAAGGAATGTGTAATAAAATATTCATAAAATTGTGATATAAATGACATACAATGATTAATTAAATGGATTATTCATGTAAATTCTAAGATATAGTAACATTACTAAAATAATATCATGTATTGTTCTGTTATACAACCTATTGGAGGAATCTCATATGTAAATTGTTATATCCATGTTGTGAAGTGTATTCAATAAAATTGGAAAATTGTCGAGTAAAACATCAATATGTATGTCTCCAAATAGAAAATCCATATTCTAGTTACTTAAAAAAATATTTATTGATTTTATAAACTTATAATCTATCATTATATATATGGGAATATATTTCTGGACATGAATAAAACATATGTAGATTTTATTGTTTTAATATATTCCATTCTCACACAAATGAGGAAATATATTTCAAAAATATTTCCAATTAAAAACTGGTATTTTAGATATTGATCCCTGATTTCATAAAATAAAAAATTTATAAATAATGATATTGTATTTTTAGTATATATATTAGTATAATTATAATAATATCCCTACATCATTCTTGTATGTTGAAACACATCAAAAAATATAAAACATGTAAAATGAAATTTTACTTATCATACTGAGATGTAGATTTCCTTGTATTGATTTCAAGAAATAGTATAATTTATGAAAAAAAAATTAATGTGGATGTTTGATGATTACATTTTGGATATTTTATAAATAATTACATTATCAATTCCAAACATCATGGGTGATATCAATTTCGAGACTATCCAATGGTATGAATTAATGTACAATATGTTTATTTTTTTCATAGATTTAGTTTTAAATTATAGATAAAACATTTCTAAGGGTATATTGTAATTTAGAGGAAGAAGGAAAAGTATCAATCAAAAAAACTGAAATGAATTTATGATCTAGATATAATGTATATATAGTAAAGGTTATTGAATATTATGAAATATGTGGCAAATCATGATCAATCAGAGTTTCATTCAAGATCAATTTTATAAAGAATTATTTATTAGATTATCATTTTATATCTAGATGTAAAGTGAAGAAAATACCAGAAACCAACATTTTTTTATGATTTAATTTTTATACTATAAATAATTCAATATATTCATCAACTATATGTCAATAATACTCATGAAATTAATTAGTGGAATAGAAGATGATATTTAGTTCCCTGACTGCATTGTGGGGGTAAGAAAAATCCTGTTACATTATACTTTTTTATAAGGAATTTATTTCTATATTGAAAAATTATTGATATGTAATCCATATATTTTTCCCATTAACGGTTGAAACTGTAAAATATTCTCTCTAAAGTCGTTTATATTTTCCATTTTATTATGATTATTAAATATATTCTATATGTATTTTATAGTATGATGAAAAGATCCAATTTTCTAAAAATATAAGATTAGTTTTCCAATAAATGATAATTATCCCAACACCTCTTATAGTGTTATCAAATACACTATATATTTGTTTAATTTTTTAGAGAATGATACATTCTAGGATAATATTGTAAATTTAGTGGGAGTACCCTCATATAATAAGTGGAATAATGATATTTTTTTTAATGTAATGATATAAAAAAATTATACATTGGTATAGATATATTCTCAACATAATTTTATAGAATTAAGGAATGATAATAAATTAGAAGATAAATTAAATAAGCAAATTTAAATTTTTAAAATGATGATTATAATGTTCAAAAAGCCTTATTATGTGTTTTTTATGAACTAATATATATGTAATTGGTGTATTTATTCATAATAAAATGATATTATGAAAAAAAGTCTATCATCTAAGGAGGTTCTAACAATGATAAATAACCAAATATACTTGTGTTGTAAAATAGAGATTTTTAAATTAGAAGCTAGGATATTATGAAAAATGGAAGAATTATATAACTACCTAATTATGTAATTTATTAAATATGTGCACTAATTAATGAGTTTAAGTATTATCCTATTCTGATGAATAAAATATGAATAATAAAATTAATTTATAATCAAATATTATTATAAATTTAAGAATCTATCATTAAAAAATTATACCATAATGACAACCATTGAAATTTGGTTGTATGTGAGTTGTGAGTTATGATAGATTATAATTTATAGCATCTATATAAATTGGCCAAATTAAAATAAGTTGGAAATGAAGGATTATAGGAGTATAAAATTGTTTGTTTTGAATGTGATGATTTCTTATCAATTTTATTATGAAATATTAATAATGTAAATGGAATATATTTTATAGTAAATTACCCATGGATCATATTAATTAATAAAAAAATGGTAAAATAGTTTATAAGTTATCATATAGATATTATGAATCAATTTTTATTTTATTTTTCAAAAAACTAAAAGATGAAATTCCACTCGAAGGAATAATACATAAGGTACTGGATGTTGAAATAAACATGGGAGGATGTTATTGATGAGAAAATAAGAAGTTTCTCCAAGGAGTATCTATCAGAAAGAAATGGGAACTTCATTTATCTTAGTAATTGAAGATGAAATTTTTGATTTTCTGGATTAACTAGGAAATAAACAATAATATAATGATAAAAAAGGAACATATGATCGTCAATAATGAATTAAAAGGAGGAATTATGAAAAGTAAATTATAAATAATGAATATATTTTTTTAAAAAATAGGAATATGGTTCTCATTATAAAAATGAACCAGATACTAATCATTTTTTGAAATTTAGTAGAAAATTGTAAATAAGATCTTGTGAAATCAATACGAGTTTGGAATTTTCGATTAATTATTGATGTTGTTTCTCTGATCCATGATAATATTAATATTCTTATCAAATATAATGATAAGATAATTGAATAAATAAAGGGGTAATCCAATGATTTGTGAATGAATATGGGATCTACGATTCAAAGAGATGGTATATTCAGGATTCCACAATTCATAAATTTACAAAAAATGTATTAAATGAAATATTATATCAATGAATAATATATTTATTGGAATTTAAGAGTTTTAAAAAACCATGACTGAAGAATAAATCAATCCACACATTTTATGGTGACATATCAAATGTGAAATCAGTAAATATTGTGTGTCAAATTATGAAAAAAATGATAATGTTTTCGATGATAAGAAATATTCCATTAATCAAGGGGGGATTCAATATCATGTCTTTTATTGATCAATCATATAACAAATATATTTTATGAAAATAAGTGACTATTTTTTTGTTTTTTGAGTCATGAATTGTATTATTTTTGGGATGTTGAGTGTTATTTAATAGGGGATTCTATTTTATGTCACCATAATATATACAAATCATTTGGATAATTTTAAATAGAAAATCCATTTTTAAGGGTAACATTAGAACTTATCAAATATTATGCATAAGGATTATTTTTTTAAATCGTGAAAAAGTATATCATTTTATGGATGTCAAATAAATGGGATATAATTAATGAAAATTTAATTCCTTTAAAGAAAAATATGTATCCTCGTTATAAAGAAGTTTTCAATAGGATTTATTATTTTGCATAAAATTAAAAGTGATTAGAAAAATATTGAACTCAATTTTTCATATCATGAGAGTAAAAGATAATCTTCTTTATGGATAAATTATTTGAAATTTGGTCGATATCGTGATAGAATAATATCATATAATATAGTATATTGGGTGATAATTTCACATGTCAGGTATTGGTAAGATATTTATGAAATTAAAGGGAATATTTGATGAAATAATGTTTATTTAAAATGATGAGGAATTGAATATTAATTATTGATGAAATAACTAGTTTGAGGGATATATAATTATTATTTCTAGATTCATGTATGTAGATGGGATTTTTCAATATTTATTGAGTTTATGTTTACATTGTGAATCAAAGATAGTATTAACATTATATTTTGATGGTTTCAGCATCAAAGGAAATGTTGAAAATTGTATTATTAATGGTTAGAGGAAAAATGAAAATATATATTTGTTTCATATAAAATTAAATACTAATATTTTAATATTTTAATATGAAATCATCCTTAGGAAGATAAGTTTTTGTAGATATTAATCATCCTATCAAGGATACAAATATACATGTGTAGTGTTATATTATATATTTATACCCTTAATAATTATCATTAAAAGATTTAGTATTATACTACGTAAGTATTTATGGATAAAAATCCATATACATCAAATAGGAATAAATTTTTAGGTTATTGAATTAATTAAATCACTAACAAATTTATTTACATTGGAATAGAATCAATATATGGTGATAAATAGTTAATTTAAATTATTATAATATTATTAGGATGATTTGTTTTATAGTCATGTGATCAAAAAGGTATTTAAATGTTTGAATGAATATATTTGTATGAATAATATAAAATAATATTTTACGTATACGTATGATTATAAGATCAATAAAAAAAATAGTTCATGTCATATATAGTTGGAAATTATAATGATATCTTGGGTATTAAAACTGAATTATCATCATGGATGAAACCCTGAAAAAAATTCACAGAAAGAATAAATAATATATATGATAGAAAAAATAGATGAAATTTTTTCTTCCTTTATTAATCTCATAAATATATTGGGATAAGGATTTCATAGTTCCTATATGAATTAGAAATAGTTTAATAATCAAAAAAAGTCTTCAGAATACACCATACAAATGTTTTCATATCAGGTGTCCCAAACTGTATCATCTTATAATATTTTGATGAAATTTATTTATCTTGATTAAATAAGGAAACATTATAAAATCAGGATTTATTACATTCATCTATATTACTAAGATAATCCTCAATTATTATGACCAGTTATATTTTCAATGAAGGAAAAACATGAATGTTGAGGGAAGTGATGTGAAGGTGGCTGAATAGGTAGAAAAAAATATTTTAAAATATTTTTCCTTAATTTTATTTTAATTATAATAGTGGGGTCAATGTAGATTCAATCTGATAAAAAATTATTCATATTTATGATGACTTTAGAGAATAATTATTATATGAATATGGTAACTATGAGAGCAAACTTTTGACTCAATCTATAATGAAATGAGCCCAAACTAATTTTTAGTAGTTTTATATATGATAAATTGCCTCTAATATAGACATAGGGTATTTGGAATATAGAAAAAACTAATATATAATCAGAAACATAATCATTATAATATAAATAAGTCTCTGTGAAATAATCTTCGGTGAATGACATGTATGAAGAATTAATAAATATGTAAAATGAAAAATATTTATATATTTTACAAAGTCATAAGATTCATGATTTTATTAGTATCAAACTATAAATTTATAAATATATTTACAAAAACATCCTTGTGATATATTATAAATAATTGATGGTATATAAATATTATGCTTAACTTTATTGTTTTGATGATAAAGAATAATATGCACTTGTCTCAATAAATAATCATATTCTAAATTTATTATCAGTTTCTATTAAAAGAAATAATTGATTATTTCAATTAAACCTGAATAATTTTCATTAATATAGACATATATAGAGGTATTTATATACTTAAGTTGGATGGATTTTTTATTGGATATGATGACCTAATGTTTTTTTAATAAGGAAGTCTTATAATGGTGAATTAAAAGCCTGACATGCTTGTAATATGTGGATGGATTCATTTAATTGAAATAAAGATATTGAGAGATTTTGGGAAAATGGAAATATATAAAACTAAATTTTATAAGAATATTAATTTATGTATCCATATTATGTGAATAAAATAATCATTAGAGGTAATTAGTTGAAATTATCTGGTATGTATTCATAGTTAATGAGTTCAAGAGTAGAGATATAATCATTTATTAGTGAAATTATTTAATAGATATTAATATAAATTAAAAATAATAAATTATAATTATATCAGATGTAAAATATTCAAGTTAAAAATTCGAAAAATTAAAACTCAAAGAGTTCTAGTCTAGTGTTTAACAGAGATTAGTTTGAAATAAACATGGAAATACTGTGGGAATTTATGTGTATGTACCAATTATGAGTAGAATAATAGTTGGGAAATTAAAATAAATTACTATAAATTATGAAATTATTTTACATAACACATGCATGAAATTATGGATCAATAGATTCTATAAAAATTAAAACAACTTTTATACGAAGAGAAACATAAAGCATAATCCTGGAACAAAAAACTAGGGAATTTTGTACAATGTACGAGAATATTTATAATAGTCTTCAAAATATTATGTATATTGTGATGCTAAAATGGCGGAATGGAAATCAACATGTAGTTTATCATTATACAGTGTAATTCCTTTTGTGGATTGATATTTAGAAACAAAATTATGTTTCATTATGTGTTATATATGTAAAGTAAACATCAGTTTCCAAAACATATACACAGTTAATATAAATGAATAATAAATGATAGCATCCTGAGGAAATGTTACAATAACATAAGATGATTATATAAAATAATAAATGTTTAATTTAATTAATATACTATCTAGTAGTTTGTTATCACATGATCCAAAATGAGGTGAGATAAAATGATAGAATGGATAATTTTTTCAAAATTATAACTATTTTGAATTTTTATATATATAATATTTACTGATATATAACTTCACCAAACTATTTGATTCATATATTTTACAAAATATATTTCTAATCATGTAGTTTCACCAACCCAAAAATAAAAGTTTTTCATATACACATATCACTCATGTGTTTAATGATATATTTTTATATCATGTGTGAGTGTAGGTATTTGTCCCATTTTCAATATACCATGTTTAGATGCACCAAAAAAAATGATTTTGAATTTTCTATTGAAAATTGGATGAATTTTGGGTCAAGACTCAGAATGAATTTTTGACACTTAGTATGCCTCAAGATGACCTTTTTAAGTGTATAATTATTCTTAAGAGGTAAACTAGGTGTTAGGATTATATTTAGATGAATTCTTTTGTTGTTCAAGATTTTTGGATTTTTGAGGACGGTGTGCATAGTTTACTTGTACAATTTAGGATAAACCATGCAAAACATATATGGTCAAGGATTGTTTAGTTCATTTTGAGCTAATCATGGTTCAATTTCATAATTTTATAAGGATTTATCTTTATCCATGGAACATAAAATCAGAAAATGTACTTTTTTACTACATCCTTTTCTATGGTTTATGTGTTTTTCATGGGTTTAGTCAAATTATACCCCTTGATGAAGGAGGGGGAAGTGATGACAAATTTTTTGGAATATATTTTATTAAAATGTATTTCCTATCCATGTAAGGGATGGATTTTTTAATGTAGGGGTGTGCATGTATGTCCCAGGTTTTGGGTAACTATATGGCTAAATCATGTGAGTGGTTGGCGTCAGATAGAGCTCAGCACATGGTTAGAGTTTAGTTTTTCAAACCATGTGGCCAAACTTTGGGGCTTCCCTTAATCACAATTAAATGTATCTTTTATAACTTATCCACACAGATATTTTATGTTATATTTACCCTTTTCCTATATAATTTGTTCCCAATCAAAGGTATTGATTCACCATCATTACTCTCTTCTTCAAGCCTCTCTATGGAGGTGATTTGTGGTGTTTATTTAGTGCTTTGTGTAAATTTAAAACATTTGTGGTTTATTTTCACCCCTATATATTATTTAATGTTTTTGGGTTCTATAATTTAGGTTTATTTAGGATTACATATGATCATTTTGTAATTAATAATTTCACTCGGATATATCGGTTGTGTTATGTAGAGGAGATCTTGATATAAAATATACACATCTTTTTTTGGTGTTTCATTAAGGTATGTGTTTTCTATTTTTTGGGACTGAAAAATCAAATAATATAACTATTTATTTTATTTGGTATATCATATTAGGGATATGTCCATGAAACTGATCTGGGTTATATAATGTTTATTCAGTGAGTGGATAGATTCAGTTTTAGTTTGGCATGATAACCAATTGAGTTTTACAACAATTTTCCCTCAGTAGTATTTATTAAAAATCAATTAGAATGGTCATAATTAATTAATTATTCATTTTCAGAGTAATACTATAGTTTGGGTGATTGTGATGAGAAAATTTGGGTGATGATTAGGTCATATGATTCTTGGACTGGGATTTAGAAGGATACCATTATTCATAAATTTTTTCTAGAATGAATCGTTAGGGAGGAAGGTGGTTTAAGGGTTTTAACCATATCCTTATTAATTTATTTATATGTGTATGTAGTATATTCCTTAATAAATAATTTTCTATTATAATGTATTATGAAACTGAGCTTTGGGTCTTGAATGAACACCATATACCTTCCATGTGTCTCATTGGATCCATTTTTGTCCACAAGACTGAATCTATGGTTGACCATGGGTAGGGCCATTTCATGAAAAGGGTAAAGTGGAGTGGTAAGGGTTTTTTTTTTAATAGTATTTATTTGTTTTGGTTTTGAGAAAATTTATATGAAGGATTTCATTTTTTTAAATGTTCATCAGCCATTGGCACGTGTATGGTGTCACGGGTGTCGTGAGGATTGTTTTCATATTTTCCTTATTTTGAAATGAGTTATTTGTCTCCATGTTGTCTTAATATACAGATTTAAATGTATTTCAAAATTTTAATTATAACAGTTGGTCAGTTTCCTCTTTGGTGAAAATTTTCATGATGATTCCATAATATTATTTATATTGTAAATGTAGTCCTTGGGCCCTATTTTGATTTCAAAAAGAAAAGACACATTTATTTAGATGTTGAGTTTTAATTGATTAAATATAGTGTATGGATTATTTTCATTTTTCGTTATAAAATGTTTTGGTCTCTATAGAGGAATGTTTTTGTTTTGAAGTCCCCTGGTGACCATTCTATGTGTTAAAGATTTTAGGAGGTTTGTTGTGTTTTTCTAGAACATTTTTTGTGGGCTTTTTGATAATATTATTATTTATGAAATGATGAAAATTTCATCGAACTCAAATGATGCTCTAGTTGTAGGTATTATACCATGGGTAATATGTCAAAATTATTATATTTTAACTAATATTATAACAAATAGAAAATCTTCTAGATTGAGTCTCTTTGAGATGATGGTATACCATATTGAATAGGATATTGGACTTATGCTCCTCGTCACTTGGCCAGACAATATTGATACAATAAAAACCACCAATGTTATATATATATAAAAATATATATATATAAATATATATTGATTCTATAGTAAGGTTTCTGGCAGTAATGTTTTGTTTTGTCATGGGTTTGATAAACCTGATGTTCAGTATGAGTCTGAATTGTTTAGTTTATTGATATGTATTTACGAATGTTCTAGCCACAAATAATATTTAAGTTGATATTGAATTTTGATTCAATGGTAAATATATTGTTATAGAGGTCTCAGGTTTATTATATATGTAATGTGTATATACATTTTATTCATTGATGTGTTGAATGAAATGTAAGCACCATACGTTGAAATTAATAGTATGTACCTCTTATGTTACAATTTAGAGTAGTTATTTTGGTCCTTTCATGTGTATTTGGACATGGTGTCAATTTAAAACACATTGGCCGGTGGGTACTATATGTTTTTTTATTTTCCTAGGCTTGTGTCTCTTTCATATACCATATATTTAATCCATTGTTAATCTACATTTACTATTTTACCTACTAATATTATCTTTTTAATAAAATTTTGGTGGGTTATTGAGTTTTAATAACAACTTACATAGCCCATCAATGCAATGGGGCACCTGAGAATACCATATATTTTTATTACATGTACAGGTTTAGGTTGAGGACCCCATTGACCATTTGTTAGTCAAGAAGGATTTCTCAAGTGGGATCAGATTGTTGAATGTGACTGGATTGATGATCCTAAGCGATAGTTTTTTGATTCATTATTTTCTTATGTTATGTAACCGACCTAGTGCATTGATGGATGAATTATTGATATGGAGGTTAAGTTCCCCATCACATTTTATTTTACAATAGAATTATTCATTTCCTTATTATTTACTCATTCTTGTGGTGTGTTTGATATTTTGTTATTTTCTTCTATTAGTAATATATAATATTGGGGTATATTCTCTTCAGAGTTACAATATAGACCCCTAAAACTAGCCATAAACCTCTAGCTTATGATGAGTCATTCTTGATATCATATTGAGAACTACATCAGGGAACTGGTCTACTAGGATCTAGTGCGTGGTGAACCATGTTGTATTAGTGGGTTTTCTTCCCTATTATATTACTATTTTGGGATTTGGTAGAAATTAGATATAAGAATGTGTGTGGTTATCTGATGGATATCTGGATGGTTGATCATGGCAACCTTTTTCGTTAAGAAGTCCAGATTACCAAGGATGGGATTTCAGTTCTACTTTTTCGTGTTACGGTTGAATATGGTTATCACATTGAGAAACAAACATGTTATATGAATGTTATTATTTATTAGGTAATTATTACTGATTTAATATTATAAAAAGTTATTTAATTTGGTTTTAATTCACGGCTTAAAGTGGGAAGAGTAATCTCATGCATCATGTTATGAAGGTAGGATCCAAATGGTAAAGTGATACGAGTATCTGTTTTTATGGACATCCATTTTATGGTAGGTTATATTAGACATTTGTGAGTGCTTGGAGAAGAGGAAGATGGTGTGGTCCATATTCAAAATGGTTTGAGTTACCCAAGTGGGTATGTAATATAAGAGTATGTGACTGTTGTACCCCTTTGGGTTGTTTTTCTTGAACCGTTTCATGTCATTGTCCTCTTGGTAGTAGTGTGATGTGTAGATTCTCACAGATGATGTGTGCTATTATAGTGGTAATGTGTTTAGTATATGACATCTTTAATGTTTCAGAACCTAGATGAGGGTTTCCAGAACACTTAATGTTTCTGGATTATAAGACGGTCACATTTTTATTCCCTAGGGGTTGTGTCCTTTTCTGGTAGGCATAGACCATGGGTAGTTGGAGCCAATAATCTTTTTAAGGATACTCTAGTTCTATGTATGGGATTTCTGTTTCTTTTGAGGGTGACCAGTTTGAATTTTCATCCATGTCTTGTAATCTTTTTTGAATTTAATTTAATAGTGGATGTTTTTTAATTTTGAGTGTGGTTCATGAAGGGTTAATCCATGTATATGTTTTTCTCATGTAGGAAGACATTGTTTTTTGGAAAGGGTACATGAGTTCTAGAAGGTTATAATTGTTCTTTTCATTGTGATGGGATGGATTATTTCAGTATATATAATTGTAAATGGGTATTCTAATAAGTGTTTATAGTGTTTTGGGTTCATATTTAGTGAACAATGGGTGCTTGAGGATAATGTGTTTTTAGTATGTTATATTTCCATAAGTGATGACCAAGTGGGGGAGTTCATTTTTAGTATAAGATTAATAGTGTTATTTTCAATTCTTCATCTTCAAATCACTTTGATTGTTTATTTTTTCAAAGAACATGTGGTTTATTATGGAAGGACTGACTATTTTCCAAAACCGGTTAGTTATAGATGTGACTCCTGGAATGTTGTGAGAGCATAAACGACCATAGAGTAATTTTTGAATGACACTTAATTCTTTAGTGGTCATTTATGTGGTGTTATATAGTGAGTATCATTTTTTTGGAACAAATCAATGGTGTTATATGTTGGGTGAGATATGAATGTGTTGTAGGAATGGTTAGTGGATGGGGCTAGTGGGCCAATGATTCATAAATCATGACTCATTTGAGTTGGAAATAGGTTATTAATTAGGGTGACATAATAGTGTGTGTGATAGTTATGTGTTAATAGAATCATAGAGGAATGAATGGATGGTGATATGATATTTTTTTCTTGTAATCAGACATACTAGAAGCATACACTATAAGTGACTGAGTAGAATTTCCTTCCATGGGTATGATGAGAACTGATGTGAATGTGATTGGATGATTGATTATTGGGAGTCCAATGAAATTTGGATGGTTTTGTTATATCCATGTAGTTTAAGGTAACATTGGATATGGGTTAGTGGTTGTGGTATTTATTGAAAAAATCGTAGAATACTCTTACTTATTAATTATCAAGATAAATTTATAGAATTTTTTCTAGGTATTCAGAGAGATAATTGGTTATACGCCTAGATTCCCCACTGTCTTTTATATAGACAAGTGGAATCTATGAATATAAAATCATGGAGTGGTGAATTTCAATTTGTATTGTGCGGAGTTCACTATTGAATATTTATTGGTGGGGTCCTTATGATTGATCAGACATCAGATAATGCCTTTGGAACCATTCTTGGATGCCGATAATGGGTGAGAGTTGATGTTTTTCATAGTATCTCAGATGAGGGTGAAATATCCACATCTAATTCTAGGGTTAATAAAGGTTGGATTAGAGGAAGAAGTGGTTAAGGTTGTCAATGTTAGTCAGGTCTGAAGATACTCCTAATTTGGATAGTGACTTTTCAGATCCAGAAGTCAAAACCTCAAGTCAGAAGGGGATGAGGTTTGTGGTGGTGGTTTATAATCGGTTTTGGTGGTACAATGATTCCATTGATGAATCCCTTAGGAGTGTGATTATATTCCATCAGGTGTGAAAACAAGAAACTAGTTGTGGTGGATTGTCAAGCTATGTTTTGGATTGTAATTATGGTGACTTTGAAAAGAAAATCCAGTTTCATGTATTTTAGAATATTTTATTTGAGTAGAATTACATTACATTAGTTTTGACTTATTAGAATATTTAACAGTGGAATATCATAGTGGGATGGTTTTGGCCTCTAGTGGGAATGTTTGGGTTGTTGTGGAATTCCATTGGGAGTGAAGGAATTATAATATATTGAAAAAAAATAGTAGCAGATAGATCCATAAACATTGGAAACTAGTTTTATGATGATATTCCACATATGGGTAATGTTAAATGTGGGTGTAGAAGGATAAAAGATCTGTATAGTGTCTCATTTCATAAATGATATTTGAATAATAGGTTCGATTTGGGTATTTAGGGAATTGATGGTGTATTATTAGTCTTTACATGGTCAATGCATATAATTATGCATTGTTTGGTTTCCGATGTTGAGGATAAGAGGAAATTGCGACTGGGGTTCTCATGGGTGATGTTTTATGGTAGGATGGGAGAAATTTCAGTTACATTGTCGGTGCATGAGTTCAGTTTGGGTTGGGATTTACCTCTGGAAGGGGAGTTATGTATCAGAATTTGTGGCTTATAAGATATAGAATATGGGGTGAACAATATTTTAATGACTTTTCATGTGATCTTTTGTTCAATGATTCATTTTGATAGGTTCGAGTAAGAGACATTAAGATGTTTTAGTTTTCTAATGGTATTTATGTAGGAATTTATGGCGGGTTGATGACCTTGATTTGCAGGATGTCCATTTGTATTGTTTTAGGATAACCAAATACTGATTAGTCTATTATGTGATTTATTTTAACTAAAATATTTTATATTTTCTGGTTGTATGGACACCAATCATCATTATGATGAAAACTAATATGGTATGGATGTTGTAAGATCCCATGTTAGGATGTGTCAAAAAAATGGAAGAAATTTAAAATTCTATTTTATAAATGGATTTTCTTTTGGATGAAGATATGTAATATAAATCTCTATGTTGATCTACCTCATGGTAATTTTTGTGAATTAAAGATAGAATATTGGGCAGTATCCTTGTGGTTCAGATGAGATTCATAGTCACTAGGTTATGATTTATTATTTTTTGAGTTTTATGAAATGTGTTCAGGGTTTGGTGTGAATAGTAAGCAAATATTGTGTGACACCTTTATGAATAGGGGGTTTCATGTTCATTTTGATATGATAATTGTCGAGTTCATGTATTGATATTATTTTGGGTAAACTGTGTGAGGGAACATGGGAAGACATGTGAGGTTGATGAGGGTATGTGGCATGATCCATGTTCTACCCACAGTTTCCAAAAAACCACGTGCCACGATACATCATGGGTATTGATGAAACTAAAGATGAAATGTGGTGTTGTTGAATCATAAGTTCTATTTATATGTTTTTTATTACAATCGTTTTTTAAATCATATACACCTTCATAAAACATGTTTACTATCCTTTTATGTCACATATTTTTATAACTTTTTTATCAAAGAAATTATCTATTACCATGCATAGAAAATTTTCTTATGTATTATGAAAAAACATTCCAGTGTTCATCAATATTATCATAACGAGTATGTATATTATTTATAAGACTCATCATTATCTGACTAGAAGTGAGACTTTATACATGACTACATATTAACATAAATCATGACTTTATAATGATACTAGTACTAATAAAAATTAGACTAACACTGATAATTATTATCGTATTGAAATTGTAAATGAAGTCCATTGGACTAACTAATTTTTACAAAAGGAATAAAAATACATTTCTCTAATTTATGGGTGATCTATGACACTATAATTTTATTAATCACAATAATGTCAGATATTTTTTTATGAAATCCTTTCAAGTGACATATATCCTAGGTCATTGCAAAAAACATGAAAACATGACCATTGAATGATTTCTTATAAATATAAAACAATTTGAATAGTTTAGTACATGTTGATTGCATTCAATCTCATGTTTTCAAAATAATACTTTTTTTTGAAATGTTCTTTCATTGTCTTTGTATTTAATTAGTTTTTTGTATTCTTACATAAACCTTGTTAGGTTATGTCCTTAAGAACTACTGTAATTGTAACTTTTTCTGGTCATTCTTATGATTGTGGTTTTGATGTGATAAGTGTAATTTGATTCTAATCCATCAGATGAAGGGCCTCTGATTATTAGAAGATAGAGATGGTCATTATAATGAGGTCATACAAGCATAGAAAGAGATAGCTGATCTGATATTTCTATCGATGGATTTATTCTAAAGGAATGATAGAATTTAATAAATATAAAAAATATTAGATACATTTATTCAAGGTTACTACCAAAATTACTGTTAATATTAATTTTGGTGTATCGCTTTATTATTTCGTTTTAGTCATTCTTACTTTTATATTGTAATTGTATTATTATTTTTATATGTTTTCTATTTCATTTCAATTAATATAAAACGATTCATCGTATTCATATTTCTATTCAATATGTTCTATCATCAATACTATTAGTATGATATACATAAAATAATTAATTGGATCCATCATGATCTTGTTCATTTACTCTTATTTCATCATACCTCTATCTTGTTCTGATTATTTTACATTGACAATCAGATTGCGTCTATCTCTGATAATATTAAATTTATTTGTTTTTATTATATATTTTATATCTATTAAATGTTTTTAATGTAATATTATACCCTATTGTAATTATAACCACATATAAAAATTATGATGTTCCTTAAATTTTTATCAGTGGAGGTTTCTATTGTTGTAGCTTGCTGGGTTTTAAATTCTTCATTCAGTTTTATGATTTTTATATTTTTGATATAAGATTTATATTTATAATATTCGATACACTAACTTGTAACTCTGTAAAGGAATTTATTCTTTTTTCAGATGGCATGAATTATTTTTGGTTCTGATGAAAATAAACATATGAATAGACTACGTATCATGGATGATTTTTATTATGAATATTTAAGAGATATTATGAAAACATTTGTTATCAATACAAGAGTGAATAAATTTTTTATCCTTAATCGATACTATAAGATTCATGATAACAATTTTATTTCTTTTACACACTAGAAAAAAAAATAAAATCTGTTGAATTACCAAGTAAATAGTACTTTGTTATATTCTGTAACAATATATATTTGTAGTCATATATAATCATTTGAATCTATAAATAATATATAATAAAATAATAATGTTACAAACATTGGTACAAATATATTTGTTGAATGTAGTAGAGCTATTAAGATACCCAAATATAAGGATTTTTTTTCTTACATAGAGAATCAGTTTCAATGAATCCCAAGTGGTTCATGGCTATTATATATATTATACAAGCAATTATAGAAAATGGTCTTGATTATTATATTCTTTTGGAAAATATTTTATATATCATTACCAATTAGTGGTAATAAGAAACACAAAATTTCATGAGATTCAGATGATTAATAATATTACTCTTGATGATCTCAATGGATTGTCAAATGCAATATAAAGATATGGATAAAAGTGATGAAAATAATGCTAAGAATAAAAATGATGATATTGGTTTTTATTCTACTACATTACCATGTAAAGAAAAAAAATGTGAATTTTTATAAATATTTTGGGAATAATATTTTTTATATTCAATATGATTCTAGTACATTATTTCATTCTAAAAATTAATTAGGTAAACTTGTTAGAAAGACAAATGAGATTGTGGGAATAAAATAATTTTAGAACCGATAAAAAATGTCATAATGGTATTTTTGATATGAATGATTATGTTTCATGATATGCATATAAGAAATATATTTTCTTAAGTCTGTTCTTCTCGACTCAGTTCATAAAATGTTACTTATTATTTTTTATAAAAATAAAAATAAAAAGAAAAATAACATCTACATTTTTAGGAAATTATATCAGTCTAGGTTCTGTATAATTATATACGAATATTAAATTACAACATCAATGTATATAATAATATTAAATAAATAAAATGATCATTACTATGATTCCTCCGCATAGAAAGATACATCACTTATAAATCCTATAGACATGCGAAAAAAATAATTTATAACATACGGTGCACATTTAGAATACCTAGTAAAGGGTTTTCAACCAATTAATAAATTATTCCTAAATAATAATTTAAATTAAATAATCATACATAAAATTATATTTTTAAATTTTACGTATACTATATAAATAAATTTGAAAACATCATTTCCTCAAATATTTATAGTTGAAATTATCATTAGGGTTTCTACATTGAAATTAATAATTTCATGGGGGGTCATTAATGATACTCGGAAGATAATAAAAACCCTATAATGAATGTCGACTAGACATATCCCATATGGAACAAATATCCATTATGTATTATGGGTTCACTCTCCATAATATCACATACTGTACTAGTGCCGTGTTTTTAAAACATTTTACATGGAACTACCTATCTCAATTTAATACAAACATGATTAAAATGTACACAATATAATATTTTTTAGTTTGAAGTTAATATAACATATGACATGTCACAAACATATCCTTGAGTGGTTCCAAAACAATTTAAGGAGAATCCCAAGATTAAAAACAACATAAACTATTTATAAGACATAAATAAAACAAAAATTGATTTATAATGTTTACTTGATATAAAATGTGTGATATCTCATGTATAATTTATTTTGTGTCCATAACTAATATTGAATGACATACCAAGAGTTCTAAATATAGTTTCACATTTTAAATGATAGAATCTATATATGAAATTATATCTTGTTTAAGTTTTTTAAATAAAATGATAACTATTATCATTCAGAATAAGGGCTACACATAAACAAAATCCATAAATAGATAAATTAAGAATAATCAAATTGTGAATATTAATTTATGAAATAATCATTATCCCACATTAATAAATTGAAATATTTATAAGTACATTAAATAAATAAATAAATATATATATATGTATACACTACACCTAAAATTATGTTTCTGAAAACCAAATGAACCATTTGATAAAAAAATTATCTTTCAATATACTATCTTAGAGGTAAATTATAAAAACATATAATTGAAGACATCTATATGTTAGAAACATAATACATAGACATATATGTGTATTTATTTATTTATATTTATATTATTATAATCAACACAAATTGACCAATAGTAAAACTAAACTAATGAAATCCATAGTCTTGGAATATCAATTTAAAATAAAAATCATGTTTTATAACATCAAAAAATATTATGTTATATTGAATTATATATAATTCATATATACATATATATAAATATACATATGTATATCAAGTATAACGAAGACAAATCCATGAAATGAAATAAATCATTCAATCCATACACATATTCATTAGATTTTAAATATGTCACTTGTCTAATAAATTATAAAAATAATGATATATATCTATGTATATATTTATATACATACAGTTAAATTTTTTAAATCATACACCATTAATGAACATAATACAATTTCGTAGGTGTTTTTTTTCAAATGAATGATTTGATCCACCAGGAACATGAGAAGAAAAATAGTATGATCTTGGGTGCTGAGGTTTGGATGTTTTTGTTGGAAAGTGGGTTATATAAAAATATATAATTTATCATGCTTCAATTAGAAATGATTATAATTTAAATAAAAAATTTACTAATGAAAAGGAAACAAAAAAATAATTAGATAAAAATTTAAAATCATTTTTTCTTGATTGAAACAATAAATATATATAATAGAAATTTGAAGGGGAATATGACAAGGTTCATTATAAAATAAAATCAACCCATTATGACCTATATAAATATTATAACTGGCTAGGACAAAGGATGCAGATGACAATATTATTACCTGAATGTGAATAAGGATAGTACCAGTGGTTGACATGATGCAAAAAATTATGGCATGGATGGTACAATGATGAGGAAGACTGGATAAATGAAAAGGAAAATTATATTTGGGTAAATTGATCCAACGACCTAGAAAAGATACCTATATTATTTTATGAGGGGGCTGATCAAGAATAGAAGGTGAAACCCATGATTGCACCTAGGAAAATAATGTATCGAAGGTAAACAGATTGGATTTACCCTAACATTAATATGGGATGGAAGATAATACTCAATCAGTGGTAGTGGGTGATTGATGATTGGGATGATACACGGGTTGATCATGTGGTTGGAATTCGTTCCTACATTTAAAGATGCATCCCACATAAAATCTAAAATGTTTTTTGGATAACCTTATAATGTTGGGTGTAGAATACATATTCTGATATCACTAACACACACACATAAGGGGAGGCATATACATGGCCTTCCAGCTCGGACTAAGTCACAACCTATACACACATGATCTGTACATATAATGGACCTACTACATCATGAGTGACCATACATGACATTGAGGTATTTTCAATAATGGATGCTCTCATTTGGGTGGGTAATTAATTGATTTTATAATAATAATTTATTAAACCTGAAATTAATTAAATAATTCTAAGCAAATGCATAGTTTAAACAATTTTAAATTAGTTTATCATTGTAATTTAATAATCTAAAATAATTTTTTTTATTAGTATATTTTATATTAACTAATTAAAAATTGAAACAATTTGGGTCATTAAATTTATTACCTACAAATATAATTTTAAATTTATTCCAATCTTTTAAAAAATCCAACGATTAGTGTAAAATAAAACATAATGACTAGAAAAAATTTAATAATAGTTTTTAAACAAAAATACAACAACTATTCCTTAAAATTATTTGAAATGGTTTTTATAAATAACCATGATTACGGGTATCGCAAGGGCCAAAAAAATTCTTCCAAATTGGTGTTCCATATTATTCATGTTCATATATTTATTGGTATTCTTAGTTCTATATTATTTATTTTCAGGGTGGAGCAAAAAACTAAATCAGATATAATTTTTCTTGTTGTGCTAATGGGAGTTCATCCATAGGTGATACAAAGGCTTACAATGATACTTCTAAAGAAGTTTATGTTTTTAACCTTGTAATAATGTAATTTCTTACTGTTTGATAAAATTAAATGTTTCCCATATACTCTTATTTCATTAATTAATCTATATTAAATACACTTATTTTAATAAAATGATAATAATTAGTAAAAAAAATTTATATTTATAAAATTATTATATAATATGTTAGGTCTGTTACATCCCCCCTAATAGAATTTCACCCAAAAAGTTCTCTTACATACACACCCACTTCCAATAATAAACATTTATGTTCATTCTTTTGTAAAACAATATTTAGTTATTATTAATTTTTCAATTTTAAAACGTATTTCATTATTATTCAATTTATTTGGAACAAAAAAAATCTCAAGAAGCTAGGGTAAAAGTCATGTATGAAGTGATTGGATCTTATGTACATGTAATGGGAGACGATGAGCTCAGAGATATATGAATGTTATTGACACCTATAAACCAACTGAACAACATAGTTTTCTAACATTTAATATCCTAATGTATCTCATTCGAATGAAATTTTAAGATTTGATACATATTAGTTTCATGGAGGTCACCCACATCAGCAGCCTCATGAAAACACTTTATAAAAATATACCACTCAAACATGGTAAAACATTTTAAGACACTCTCAAAATATGTTCCTCATCATGAATTGAATTAATGTTGTGCATGCACTATTAGAAAAATAATTAAAATCTGATCCCCAGATGAATAAGTGTATATTGGGAGTGATAGATAACTGTTAAACATATTTTAAAGATAAAAGAAGATATTGAAAGTCTCTAAAAGGTTCTTAGATGACTTTGACATTATCTTTCAATTATTTAATATGAAACTCATAAATTATTTGATTATGATCTTCTACGGTCCATATGAAAATGTGAAGGAATATAATATTTATAAGGGTGGTAGGCTTAAATTTTATTAAATTTGATGTAAATTGCTGAAATTATCTAGACTGTTTCCTAGATACAATGTATATCACCCTGAGCCCGCACTTCCAGACTCAGTGCATAAAAACGTGCATTTATTTTTTATAATCAAGTAACTTGAAATACAAATTGAATTTACATTTTCATGAACAAGTAGCAGTCTAGGATTTTGAGAGTCAGATAAATTAGTTAAATTATAGAACAACTGTATATAAAGAAATTATATAAATAAAATAATCACAAGTGTGCTCCCCCAACAAAGAAATATACATAAAATTTAAATCCACTAAACAGGTAAAAAATGAATTTATAACATATGGTGATCATATAGAATGCAGAATAAGGGGTTTTAAAAAATTATTTATTTATTTAAAAACATTCCTTTATATAAAAAATGTCATTCCCTGACCCCAGTTACCCAGAGTCAGTGCATTATTTTCATAGATTGGCATGATTACAAGGAATCATGTCTCAAAGGACCGATCAGTTTTGCATTATTGGAAAATAAACTATATATGTGAACTTTACATTTCACATTCTAACATACAAAACAACATAAATACTCCCTTAATAATGCCATTGTTACCTTTAGAATAACCCTGCATGATAATCATAATGCACATATCCGAAATGCTGGGAAAATAAAACATAAGAAAGGGGTAAGCTCAGATGCTCAGTAAGGGTAACAAATTTAGCAGAAGCTAAAAACTTTTAAGGCATGATTTTCAATAAAAAAAACATCCTTTTAAACATAAACATGAACATAATATGGTAAAGATATACCAAAAATTACCATTTAAACATGCACATTGATATTCAACAAGTCGAATAATCACATGTAACAACTAATTTCATAATGAGGTAATGCATAATTCTAGACTTTCATAACCACATAGTCAAGGCCTCGTGCCAAGACTACAAATAATTTTTTGTTGTCAAGGTTTCTTCCAAGACACTATTTTGTCTCATTAGACCTACCGATGCATCGAGGAGATATAGTGGGCTCCACCCGTCACTTAATAAGGCTAATGCATTCCTCATAAGAAACGGTTTAAACATAACATAAACATTCGTATTAAAACTAGCATACGAAATGTCAATACATTATCTATAAAGCAATAATGGTATAAAAATAAAACATTCATGATCAAACATAGCATAACTTATTCAATACAATATGGAAGATTGTATCATTATAAATCAACTTTGAACAAGTTTAAAATCCATCAAAGGATGTTGACAATGATGAAAATGATCAGTAAAATTCTTTGAGAGAAATACCGTTTTTTCATGAAATCGTTTAAATGTTTCAAAAAATATGAAGGAATTCATTTAGAAGAGATTTTTAAATCAGTTTTTCCCATGCCACATTGAAACTATTGGAATGAATTATCATTTCAAAACATTCATGTCCATATAAATAAATCCTTAAAATCGTTTTGAAAACAAGGTCATTAATTAAAAGGGTTTAGAAAGAAAACTCTTTAATACATTTAAAATGATGATCTAGTTAAATAGACCCTCCCATAAAACCATAGAAGATTTTTTTTGAACTCATTTTTAGGAAATGTGGGTATCAATGATAAGTATGTACCATTAAATACTTACACATAAACAATATCAGATAATATTGAGAATGAGGAAATAACCCTTACCTTGCACTTTCCTTTGGTCGAGGGTATGTTTAACCTCCTATATAATGACCACTGTTTGTTATTAAATTATACCAGAACCATATTCATATGTATTATATCATACATGATTCATTTATGGCTTTATACTATCCTTTTAATATTAATATTTAAATTAAAATTAACGTTTCAGGTAATAATTGCTTTCTTTATCAGACATGTTAAAACTTGTTATTCTCGATCATATCATTTATATCATGATTTAAATTAATCAAGAATATAAATGTTGATTTATATATCATATATATTTAGAATATTAATATTTATAATAGATATATATATGAAATGGAAAACACCATTTATGGAGACAGTCGGCCATACGTATGCATAAACAATGTTTTCGTTTTCATATTATATTGAACGAAAGTATGTGAATAAGATATATGTAAGTACATAAACACAGATATAATATAATATATATATTTCCAGTATCATTATTATTTCATATATTTCATACTTATTAATAATAAATATTTTTGTAATCATCGATGAATGGTGAACATGGAAATGAATCTCATCGCGTCGTGGAGATGGTAATCCGTACGTACGCACGAGAGACAATATCATTTCCTTAATGTATAAAAGGTGTGGAATTAGATGGTGTAATAATTTTATAGATACATTAACATTTTATTTTTATTATTTAAATACATATTAATCATCATTATATCCATCCATATAACATTTTGTCGAATAACAAATTACACCACGTCGTGGAGACGGTAAGCCGTACGTATGCATGCATGGTGACATTGTCATTAATATGATGGATATAATAATGAATATGGTTGTACCATATTTATAATAACATAAAAGTATATATATGATACAGGAGTTATTATTTTATAATAGAAACAATAAATAAAGAGGAAGTGGAAGAAGAAAAGAACTTAAAAGAGGGTGGTGAAATCATTACCTCTTCTTCGGGTTCTTCCTTTTGATTTGACCAAAAGTGATCCTTTGGGTGGATTTCTGACCAATTTAGGGCATATAGGATGAATTTAGGATAGTGGGGAGTATATTTGGGCATGGGGTGGCCAAGCGAAATGGCTTTGGAGGTGTGAAATTGAGAGAAGGGGAAGTGCACTTTTATAAGAGGGGTGAGGGGCCCCTTAGGAAAAACATAAAATATTATTTTATAATAAATTTATATACTTTTTATATTGGCTCCAATGTGATTTATTTCGAGTCTAAGGTGGGGATGGGTCAAAATCCTTTCAACCAACAGATTTTAGACAGGTTAGGATCACTATATTAACCTTATCTTTTAAGTTTAACTCTTAGTTAATTAGTTTAACGTTAACTGTGCCTTCTTGTATTCTTACACTATATGGTTAGTAAACATACTCTAAACTTCCAAGAGAACCTCAAGTGGCGCATTAATGGCATATATAATTTTATTTTAGCCCTTTGGCCAATCCTTACATTTTTAGGAATATTATGTCAACAAATAATATAGTATTTGTTTTAAATATTAATTTATGTAAATTTTGACACTATTTGGTATTTTGTTTTTATGAAAGTCATCACAACTTGATTACATCAAATAAGATATATTGAATTAATTCTAAAATGTCATATTCACCTAAATAATTTGGGTATTTCATAATATCTTTGAAATTAAATTTATTTTAATATTTATAATACAATTTATTTGATTGTTTCATTAATAAGGTAATTACCGCAATATCATTGTGTCATAAATATATTAAAATATTTAATGTTTGAAATGTATAAATAAAATACCATGATGTATGAAATATTTTTATATTTCTAATGAATATTTATAGTTGAATTTACCTTATGTAAAACCCTATATTAAAAAAGGTTTTGTTAATAAACATTGAATTTAACAGTTTTAATTCATCTTTAAATTAAATAATAATAAATGTCCTAATCTAATCCAAGTTGACCTAAATGATAATATTTTATTCCTAAGGTTTTTTTGGTCTAATTACCCTTATCAAATAGAATTGTGACATGTTTTAGGGTTAAAATAATATCATTTTTACCTATAATTACCCTATTTACTATTAACCATGATTAATAAAAGTAAAAAGTTATTGTTTACCAAAAAGTATTTTTCATCTCATGGAACCAAATTTTACTTACTGATATCAACAATGTCTCCCGTATTTTCTAAATTCCATTCACAGAAGTGGTAAAATTAAGTTTTATGCAAAATTGCAGAAGCTCATAGGAGGTGGGTAAAAGTCTGTAAAACTTTCAATAAAATTTTTATATATCTAAACATTTTATAAAATGACTCCAATTAATTATATTGAATATATATTGGAATTATTTATCTATTTTGAATTAAAATAAATTTAAATTAAATAAATAATTATTTAAATGAAAAGCTGGTTTTAACTAATAACGCATTGTTTTTCACTATTCATTAAAAATAGAATGTTTTCAGAAATATACCAAAAAATCACCATAAGCTAATTTTGATATTCCAAAATAAAAAATGAAGTATATTTTAAAAAATTCAAAACATATAAATTTCATTTTTCAAATTAAAATTAATTCCCATTGTTAAGACCAAAAAGCATATTTTTACGAAATAATAACTACCAAAATATTGGCGCTTATTTATGTCAAATTTTAAAGTGAAAAAACATCCAATGACCAAAATTGGACTAAATTGTAAAAATAAAATCAAATTATTCTTCCAAACCATTTAAATTTATATTTAAACACAATAAATTATTTTGATTAAAAAATTGTTTTTAGTTAAAATTAAGTATTTTTCATTATTCACCAAAATATGAAAATTATCTGAAAAACAGCAAAAATTTATTAAAACTAAATTTTTATGACTTTATTCTAATGAAAAAGTTTATTTTTTCAAATTTAATATATAAAAGTTTCAAATATTGGATTCAAAATGGTTCTCCATTAAAAGGCGGTAAAGATGCATTTTTTTGAAAAAAATACTTCTTTTATTTGAAAAAATGAATATGTTCTTCAATAATGTCTAAAAAACTCATTATATGGATTCTAAAATTATAAGGATTTTATAAAGTTTAAAATTCAATTAATACTATTCATAACCGCTTCTGAACACCTAGATTGGTACGTCGTGGTGCACTTGAACTTGTTGTAGCGTTTAGTGAATCTTTATTGAATTACTTTGAAGATATAACGTAGCATGAAATCATGGGGTGTTACATTATCCTTTCATTTAATAAATTTCATCATTTTAATTTGAATTTTTTTTCAAAAATAAAAGGTTAAAAAATAGAAACATACCTTTGGGGAGAACCCACATAGGAAATTTGGTTAATAAAATTTAGTCTTAATAAGAGGGAAAGGGAAATGAAGAGGTTTCCACAAAATTAGGGTTTTTGAAATGGACAAAATTGGTGGCAATTATAGAAACATAATTAGAGAAAAAACGTTAATATTTATAGGGAGTGATTGAGATTGTCAATCATAAACAAGTGTAAAATTGAGGGCCTCAAAGACTTCAATCTATGATGATTTAAAATATCATCTGTTCAACAAAACATAAAGTATTAGGATATAAGATTTTTGGTTTTAATATCTCTTCCCTGAGGTTAAGGATTAATTTATTCATAGAATAAGAGAAAAAAAGTATAATTGACAAGTAGAGTTACATCCTTTAACTAATTTCTACCACAAACTCATCTTTTACTCTAAAAGAGAATAGAGTATCAAAATATTCAATTTATCCTAATCATATAGGGTTCTAAATGAAAATGAAGTTAAAATTTATATATCAAAATTTTAAAAATACATTATACAATCTAGGACATCATTTAGGTCAGTGGTAGGTGATTCACCCCTATCCCCCTTCGGTTGCGGGTTCAAGTCTCATAGCCTTGCCAGATGTGACTGGTTGACGCCTGAACTTCAGGTTGTCCATTTATAAAAATCCAAAAATCCCAAAAAATGCATTTACTTAAACAATACAATCCAATGTCAAAATTAATCCATTCCAAACATTAGACTTATCCAAAATACATCGGTCCAAACTCACAGAACAAAATTTATAAGAAAGGTAAACATAATAAAGATCTGTTTTCCACATAATAACATATGAATACCTTCATAATGTATTCTTTTAAAATATAGTAAAACTCTAAATTACCATAAATCATTATTGATTACCTTCATGCTCTCTTATTCCATATAGAATAATGGATATACTCCTTATATCCAAAAAATTTTTATACTCAAACATTTAATTACTTCAAAAGTAGTCAAGAATATCTAATATAATTTATCCAAATCAACCATTAGTTATCCAAAATTACTACCACATTATGAGGACCATATTATGGTTTATCTTCCACTCAACCATATATTTTCCAAAAAATTTAACCTGCTAGTGAGTCACTTTTCTTGGTTCCACACAATCTTAAGTCCTTAATGAAATAGTACTGCAGCACAATACTTATATACTCCATAATTCTTATAACATATACATCATTAATACAATACTATAATGACACAATAATTTAACAACAAAATATGAAATATAATCATTCCTCATTATCTTCGGTAGTATCATAACTTGATTATTATCCAACAGTAGCATTCAAGGTATACTCTAATGATTTGGACATTGATTCGCGTAGTGTCCCAACTATTTGCTCATGAAGCATTGTACATTTGAAACATTTTTCTTACCCATGCAGTCACCTACTTGGTTTCATTTTTCTCCACACATATAAAAAACTCCCATTCCCTCCAGGAAAGTTACAGGGAGTTTCTTCCCACAGTTATCACATATGGGAAAATCATTCTTTCCCCTGTTCCCTTTATCCATCTTTACCTTCTTCCATCCTTTACTTCTCTTGATTCCCTTCAAAATCATAGGACTCATAAAATTATTTACTTATCTTATTAAAAAATGATACTATTTGTTCATATGATGATAATATGTGGGAGATTATTTCCCTTTGAAATATTGTCTCAATACCATGAAATATATTATCCTTCTTAATCTTTCGATCATGTATATTACTGGAGTACTCATTCATTATATTGGGTTCCATTTCTAAACAATGGCGTACATAAAGTTAGTTTATGAATCACAATTCATAATTCCAAACATCAAAAACACTTAACATAAATTAAACTATTTACAGATATAATCCATAATCATAAAAATGTTTTACTTAAGGAGGTATATACTCCTACATCATTCGTAATGGCCTGTAATTAAAATGATAATTATCCTAATCATATCCCACTAGAGTTTCATAACCAAGAGTGAAGCAAGCCCCATTGTCATGCACCAGTTCCCGTTCGAGTCTAGCTCAATGTGGTGTTTTAAAGTGTTACCCCTAGGTACATCTGTGCCAGAGTCGCCTCTACATGCTTGTATCCAAACTGGGTTTTATTGCTTGGAAAACTCAAAAAATATCTACAATACCAAACTTCTAGTAAGTTCATCTATACTAACCCACAAAGTCTATCTCAGGGTAATGTTCTCTAATTAGATATTATCTAAAATCTAGATTCCAATGCTTGTACTAATCTTCCTCTAATACAATCATTAATGCCCCAACCCCAGTTACCCAGAGTCAGTGCATTATTTTAATTCATTGACAAGATTACAAGGAATCAAGTCTCAATGGACCGATCAGTTTAGCATTCTTGGAAAAAAGATTACATACATGAACATTACCTTTCACATTCTAACAAACAACACAAAATAAATAATATTTTAAGAATTTCATTGTTCCCTTTAGTTTAACCCTCCATGAAAATCATAATACACTTCTTGGAAATCCTGGGAAAATAAAACATAAGAATGGGGTGAGCTCAGATGCTCAGTAAGGTTAAATAATTTAGTGGAAGTTAAAAACATTTAAGTCAATATGTGAAAGAAAAAAAGCCTTTTAAACATAAACATTAACATAATACGGTAATAATAAATCAATCATTGCCATAAAATCAAGCACATGGATATTCTACTAGTTGAATAATCACATGTAATAACTAATTTCATAATGAGGGAATGCATAATGCCAGACTTTCATGACCACATAGTCAAGGCCTCGTGCCAAGACTACAAATAATTTTTTTTTTCAAGACTCTAGTATGTCTTATTAGACCAACTGATGCATCGAGGAGCTATAGCGGGTTTAACCTGCCACTTACTAAGTCCAATGTAATCCTCATATGAAATGGTTTAAACATTACATAAACATTTGTATTAAAACTTGCATACAAAATTTCAATACATTATCCATAAACCATGAATGGTATAAAAATATCACATTCAAAGTCAAACATAGCATAACTTATTCAATACAATATTTAACAATGTATCATAATAAATCAACTTCATACAAGTTTAAAATCCATCAAAGGATGTTGACATAGATGAACATGATTAGTAAAATGCTTTGAGAGAAATACCCCCTTTTCATGAAATCATTTAAATGTTTCACAATTTATAAAGGAATTAATTTAAAATAGATTTTTAAATCAAAGTGTCCCATAATACATTGAATCATTGGAATTAATTATCATTTCAAAACATTCATGTCTATATAAATAAATCCTTAAAATCATTTTGAAAACATGGACATTAATTAAAAGGGTTTAGAAAGATAAATCATTAAAACAATTAAAATGATGATCTAGTTAAATAAACCCTCCTATAAAACCATAGAATATTCCTTTTGAATTTTTTTTATGAAATATGGGAATCAATGATATGTATGTCCCATTAAATAGTTACACATAAACAATCTCGGTTAATAATGAGATTGAGGAAATAACCCTTACCTAGCACATTCTATTGGTCGAGGGTAAGTTTAACCTCATGTATAATGACCATTGTTTGTTATTAAATTATACCAGAACCATATTCATAATTTTTATATCATACATGATTCATTTATTACATTATACTATCCATTTAATAATAATTTTAATGTTAAAATTAACATTTCGGGTTATAATCACTTTCATTATCATATGTGTTTTAACATGTTATTCTCGATTGTATCATTTATATCAGGATTTAAATATTTCCAGAATATAAACCTTGATTTATATATCATGTATATTTAGAATATAAATATTTATAAAAGACAGATATATGAAATGGAAAACACCGTTTATGGAGACGGTAGGACATACATACACATAAACGATGTTTCTGTTTTCATATCATATTGAATGAAAGTAAGTGAATAAGATATATGTAAGTACATAAATACATTTATATATATATATACTGTATAATTATTATATCATATATTAAATACTTATTAATACTAAATAATTTTATAATCATCGATGAATGGTGAACGTGGAAATGAATCTCATTGCGTCGTGGAGACGGTAATCCGTACGTACGCATGAGAGACAATATCATTTCCTTAATGACTAAAAGGTGAGGAATTGGATGGTGTATTGATATTACAGATACATTACCATGTTATTTTTATTATTTATATACACATTAATCACCATTATATCCATCTAAATAACATTGTGTCGAATAAAAAATTACACCACGACGTGGAGACGGTAAGCCGTACGTACACACGCATGGTGACATTGTCATTCATATGATGGATAGAATAATGAATATTGTTCTGCCATATTTATAATAACATCACATTTTATAGATGACACTGGATTTATTATTTTAGAATAGAAACAATAAATAAATAGGAAGTGGAAGAATAAAAGAACATGAAAGAGGGTGGTGAAATCATTACCTCTACTCCGGGTTCTTCCTTTTGATTTGATCAAAAGGGATCCATAGGGTGGCTTTATGACCAATGTAGGGACTCTAGGATGATGGTAGGATAGTTAGGAGGATATTTGGGAATGGGTTGGCTGAGCCAAATGGATTTAGAGGTGTGAAATTGAGAGAAGGGAAAGTTCCCTTTTATAAGAGGGGTGAGGGGCACCTTTAGAAAAACATAAAATATTATTTGATAATAAATTCATATTCGGTTTATAATGGCTCCAAAGTGACTTATTTCAAGTATAAGGTGGGGATGGGTCGACATCTTTCAACCAATAGGTTTAGACAGGTTTGGTCACTATATTATCCTTGTATTTTAGATTTAACTCTTAGTTAATTACTTTAACTATAACTGTGTCTTCTTGTATTCTTACTCTATATGGTTAATAAACATACTCTAAACTTGCAATAGAACCTCAAGTTGCTCATTAATTACATATATAATAATTTTTAATCACTTTGGCCGAACTTTTCATTTTTAGGAATATTATATCAACCAATAATATACTATTTGTTTTAAATATTAATTTATGTCAATTATTATACTATTTGGTATTTTGTTTTTGTGAAAATCATCACACCTTGATTACATCGAACATGATATATTGAATCAATAATAACGTGTCATATTCAACTATAAAATTCTTGGATGTCAGAAATACATAGAAATTATATTTATTTTAATATTTATAAAACAATTTATTTGATTATTTCATTAATAAGGTAACTACGACATCATCATTGTGTCATAAATAAATTAAATTTTTAATGTCTAAAAATTATAAATAAAATACCATGATTTATGAAATCATTTTATATTTATAATTAATATTTATTGTTGAATTTACCATATGTGAAACCCTATATTGATAATGGTTTAGTTAATAAACATTGAATTTAACACCTTTCACTCTTCTTTAAATTAAATAATAATAAATGTCTTAATGTAATCCATGTGGACCTAAATGATTATATTTTATTACTAAGGTTGTTATTGGTCAAATTATAATTATACAATATAATTTGGACATGTGTTCGTGTACAAATAATATCATTTTTACCTCTAATTTCCCAATTTACATTTAACCGGGGTGAATAAATGTAAAAAGTTACTATTCAAAAATAAATATTTTCAACTCATTGAACTGAATTTTACTTTATTATATCAACTATGTTGCTAGGATATTCTAAATTCCATTCACAGAAATGGTAAAATTATGTTTTATGCATATTTGCAAAAGCTCCTAGGAGGTGGGTAAAAGCCGGTAAAAATTTCAATAATATTTTTATATATCTAAAAATTTAATAAAATGACACCAATGAATTATATTGAACATATATAGGTATTATTTATCTATTTAGACCTATAATAAATTTAATTGAAAAAAATAATTATTTAAATGTAATGCCGGTTTTAACCAATAACGTAGTGTTTTTCACTATTCATCAAAAATTGAATGTTTTCAGAAATATACAAAAAAACCACCAGAAGATAATTTTGATATTCCGAAATCAAAAAATGAAGTCTATTTTACCAAATTAAATAAATAGACATTTCATTTGTTAAATTAAAATTATTTCCCATTGTCAAAACCAAAAAAGCGTATTTTTACAAATAATAACTACCAAAAGATTGAAGCTTGTTTATGTCCCATTTCAAAGCATAATTACTTCCAATGAACAAAATTGGATTAAATGGTAAAAATATAATCTAATTAAACTTCCAAACAATTTAAATGTATATTATAACACTATAAATTATTTTGATTAGAAAAGTTGTTATTAGTTAAAATTTAGTATTTTTCACTATTCATCCAAATATTAATGTTATCAGAAAAACGACAAAAATTTATCATAACTAAATTTATATTTCCTGATCCTAAATAATTTTTCTATTCAAATTGAATATATAAATGCTTCAAATATTAGTAATGAAAAGGTTCGCTATTTAAAGGCAGTAAAATTGCATTTTTTTGAAAAAAATACTTCTTTTATATGAAAAAATGAATTTGTTCTTAAAATATGTCTAAGAAACTCATAATATGTATTATAATGTTATAATGATTATACAATGTTCAAAAATCAGTTAATAAGATTCATAACCGCTTTTGAATGGCTAGTTTGGTACGTCATGGTGCGATTGAACTTGGTGTTGCATGTAGTTCAGGTTATTGAATTACTTTGATGAAATAATGTAATTTTAAATCATGGGGTGTTACAAACAATACATAAAGAAATATATTTTCATAATTATCATATACTACATAAATATATTATAATCCCATCATTCCACAAAATATTTATACTTGAAAAGATTATTGGGATTTTTCCATTTAAAATAATAATTTTCTTGTGGGTCTTTCAGGATATTAGGTAGGCCATAAATAACATAATTTAAGTCCACTAAAGATATAAAATAGGGAACACTGTTTTCTTTTGTCTTATGGGTTCACTCCCAATAACATTACAGAACATACTAGTGCAAAAATTTTAAAACATTTTCTATCAACCTGTATTTCTAAATTTATAACCAAATCATTTCAAATATACATAATATTAATTTGTTTATTAAATGATAACTAATTATATGTCATAGATATAACATTGAGAGTTTCTAATACAAATTAAGGATAATTACATGGTTAAAAGTAACATAAACTAATTATATGTCGTAAATAAAATATATAAATAGTTAAAATTTGTACATGATTTAAACTGCATGAGTCATCATTTATAATTTTTTTTATGGCCACTAATAATTATGCATGACATGCCAAGAGGTGTGAATGAATCTTCTCACATGAAATGACATCTCTCATACATAAAATAATACCTTTTTATGGTTTTTCACATAAAATGATAAGTATTATCATATAGAAACAAACATACACATAAACATAAAAAGTAAATTGATAAATGAAGAATAATATAACTTTTTATATAGATTTTGGAAAAAAATGTTAACTATCTATAATAAATTTAAATAAATATGGTTATATATAAATATTATAATATGTATACCTTACATAAAAAATTGTGCTTTAGGAAACACTTGAAAATCTATTGATATATGATTTATCTTTAAAAATATATTGTTAATGAATTTTTTTTAAATACTTTAATTAATAAAATATGAATGTTTCAAAAATAGATACAGACATATATATAAATACATATATATATATATATAAACATATATATATATTTAGGTATTTCTTATAGTCATCACAAATTGTCCAATAGAAAAACTAAAATTCATGAAATCTATAGACATAGAATTAAAATTTAAAACCAAAATCTTGTTTTATTACATCTGAAATTATTATGTTAAATAGAATAATATTTACATCAAATACAATTATAAACATATTTATAACTTGTACAATGATGATTAATTAAATAACTATTTAAATTCATATTCCAATAAATTTTATTTCAAACATGTCTCTTATCCAATTAATTCATTTAATAATGGTACATATATAAATTTATTCGTATATATAAAAATATATACATTTTAATTTTGTAAATAAATCCCAATTGATGAAAATAAAACAATCCCTTATATCTTTGTTGTTCAAATGAAGGCTATGAGCCTCTTCGAACATGAGTATAAAATAACGGAACCGGAGTGGTGAGTTTTGGATTGTCTTAGGTGAAAAGAGGGTTATATATAAACTATATTATATCCCATGTTTCAATTAGAAAAGATGAAAATTGAACTCAGAAATTGACTATTAAAAATAAAAAAAACTGATAATCCAATAAAAAATTATAAACAAATTTTGTTGATTGATAAAATAAATATATATAATATAATCTTTTAGGGGAATCTGAGGTGTTCGGATTAAAATAAAATCGTCCATGTCAAACTTGTGGAAACTTTATAACTATGTGGAATTATGGATGGATGTCTAATATTCATCATAAGAAGGTAAAGGAGTCAGGAATTGGGGGTCGACCTGATAGGGATATCTCCGATGTGGATGGTCAAAGAGGAAGAAGACTGATGAAATTAATGCATCTTTGAAATTAGGGGTTTCCAATCCAACGGCCTGGAAAAGATCCTAGGTTTGTTTTAAGAGGGGTAGATCAAGAATATAAAGGGATAGCCAGGATAAACCTGGTCCAATCAGATGACCAAGATTGAAAGGATGTATTTAAACTAGCAATAATCATGGATTAAATGGAATCCCTGATCATGGTAGTGGGAGACGGATGATGGGGATGAAACACAGGCTGATCTTGGTGTAGGTATTTGATATAATGTATAAGAAAAATATCCCACATTGAAACTATATTTATTCAGGGACAACATTATAATGCTAGACATGGAATAAATATTTCATAATCACAAAACCAAAAGCACAATTGAAGTATTATTCTTATCCTTCCCACCCTTGCTAAGGTCTAACTTATACATTATGTCCCTAAACATAGGATCGACCTTATACTACTCAAGTGCCTGTATTGGACATCGAGGACATTTCTAAAATGGCTTCTCTTGGTTGTGTAGGTTCTTAACATATTTTTTAACAAATTTGTTTACTATAATCAAAATAAAAAAGATGCATATTTATATTTTTAGAATATTTAAATTTCTTTATCAATATTATTTAAAATGATAAAATCATTTTTTTATCATGTTTATATAACCCTATTAGAAATTAAAACATTAAATGTTGGTAATTTATTACATAAAAATATTATTTTTAATAAATTTCAATATATTAAGACATCCAAAAATCAGAATAAAATAAAACACAATGGTTATAAAAAAAGTTTCAATGTCCACTAAAAGGAAATCCAATGGTATGTTTTACAATGTTTGAAAAAAAGGTTTTTATAGATACACATAATTAATGGAATCCAAAATCCCCAAAAAAATCTCTACAGATTGTTTTTTATATTTCCCATATTCTTTGTATTCTTTCTATTATTCTATCTATTTTATTTCTAGTTATGGCAGATCCAATTAATAAAGGCTACACAAGTGATCTTTTTGTGATGATTGATGGTCTTCTGATGGCACTAATAAATAATTCAAAGTGTTCTCTAAATTAGATGATGTTGTCATCCTTCTAATAATGTGTTTTTCAATGTTCTATTAAATATTATATTTCTTATATGAACTTGTCTTATTAATTATTTTCTATTAAATACATTTATTTTCATTAAATAATAAAAACTACTAATAATTTAAATGACAATAACTATACATAGGTTCGTGGAATTATAATGATGATCTATATATCTAACATGATTTATAAAAAATTTAAAGAAGAGACATGAAATAATGAAATTCACAATGAAGTGATAAAAATTATTCAAAATCTAAAGGAATGAATTTTATGAATGTGTATGAAACATGGATTTCTAGTGGAGGTAAATAATCTGAATCTTTGTCAGATAATGAATTTTCCATATAGTGGTACATATTCTTTTATGCTAATATACCCCTTGTAAATATTTTATCATGGATATTTTACATATAGATTAATCTCATACCAGCTTTTCATTATATACTAATTATCCAAAAGAGAAAAAATCAACATCCTTTGACAATTAATCATCCCAATGTATGGAAGATAATTGATTACAAACATATGATGAGGTTTCCTGAATTTTTATGCATTTATAAAATGAAAATTATAAAATATGAAAAAATTGCGGTAATGGTAAATTAAAGCCTCCAATGGTTGACACCAGCATTAATGTTCTGACTAAAGAAATATCATATCATTCTAAAAAACGTGGTGAGACTATTTATAAAATAAAATCTATTAAAAAATATTTTTATGAAGTAGTGTATGAGAAAACCAATTTACAATCGGTGTTTTATATACTTGGTTTCAAAACCATTAAAAATTAGGATAATTGTTTAATTGGAAATCTAATGTCTAAAATTTACTCTTTGAATAGGCTGTAGTTAATATTTACCACCAAAAATGAAATTTTATATAAAATGAACAAACAAATTAGACTTAATGATTTTAATATTGGAATGTGTGTTGCATGTAAAAAACATGTTCTTAGTAACAAATAAATTAGTCTAAAAAGTGATACATTTTCACCATGTGTCAATAGATAGGTAACTAAAAATATAATTTTAATTAAAATAATGTTCAATACCTAGGTTTATAGAATGATTATTTTAAAAAATAAATGTGGATTCCTACTATTTTATTTTCTAACATTACTCAACTCTATAAGGATTTAGATCTAAATAACTAATTGATTTTGTTTTCAAGAAATAGGATATTGTACCCACTACAAGAGTACATGGTACACGAAATGTTGGTATTCTAGGAATATGAGTAGAAACAAAATCATATTCAATAATATAATCAAAATGAATGGTGGATATGTCACGTTATGATATAATGCTTATAGATCGATTAATAAAATAGGTAAACAAATTTTTTGTAAAACTATTATTTTTAATGTATTAGTTGTTAATGGTATTAAGAACAACCTTATACAAAAAGTATAATTGTGGGATGATGATTACCTACTGAGATTTAGGAATGATAAATTTTTAGTACATATTCATAGTGATGAATTTATTCTTTCTTCCAATTGTAATGAAAATGTTTACAATCATACCATAGAAGACCATACGAATAAAAAAATAACATGTCTTAATGAATTAGAATAACAATCATGTTAATTTAATAAATTTTTAGGAACCTACCACCATAGAAAATTATCTATGTTGAAAAATAAACTATTACTAATTATAATCCAGAACATATGTTTTATACATAAAATATTATTGAACCTTGTCAATACTAAAAGAAACATAAGTCATTATTTAAATCAAATAGTGAGGTATCAACTTCTTATACATTAAAATTAGTGAACATGGACTTAATTGGTCCCACAACAATTAAAATTATTGGTGTAAAATTCAAATCCTATGACTTAATTGATTATTATATAATATATATGTTGGTTTATTTTATCAAAAATATATCTAATGTATTTTTTCATTTTAAAAGATTTTTATCCAATGATTAAAATGAGAAAATCTCACAATGATATCAATTCATAGTCATCATGGTTTAGAAATTTTAAATTATTATTTTGAAACATTTTGTAGTAATAAACTATTTGAACATTAATTTTCATCACCTAGACCCCCCCTCGTCCAACAAAATGGTGTAGTTGAATGAATAAATATAATTCCTCAATAAATAACTAGAACCATGCTAAGTGAGTATTATGTTGAAAAATATTTTTTCATTGATGTTGTAAGTAAATCCTTATATATTGTAAATAATGTTTTACTTATATATTTTTCAGAATTAAACTCTTGATGAGTTATAGAAAATAATTAAACTGAATGTTTATTACATCAATTTTTTTATAGAAGGTATTTATATTAAATAATAAAGATAATTGAAATAAATTTGCAGAAAAATCCAACAAATCAATATTTTTTTATTAAACTACTTCATAGGGCTATATAATTATTCTTAAATCATTACTATAGTGTTGATGATGCAAAACATATTATGTATGAGAAAATAGATCCAATTGTTTTTAAAAAGTCTAAAAATATTTCAACACATTTTATTTTTAAATTAATTTTAAAACATTATAAGAATGTTATTAAAATAAAAAACTTCTCAAATAGTATTTTGTGATATTTTTCCCCAGCTTACCTTTATAAAAATTTTGTATGAATATAATTTTAAAAAATGGTGAAGTTAGTTGTTTCATATGAATCATTTTAGTGACGGAATCATTAGTGATTTACGTAAACCGGATAAGACTGGAGGTTTCATAAGAAATCTAATTGAAAATACATAATTATTATCTGAATTTCAACATAAGAATGATATTTATCTTTTAGGTGAGGAGTACTAGATTACTAAAATGGAATATTAACTCAAGTATCTTAAGAAGAAAAACATCCAAACATTAGTTGATCGATCTAAATAAACATCCATAATTATAGTACAATGTATTTTTTAGAAAAAATGTGATGAAATTATCATATTTATACTACATGACTATATGGTATATAATAAATATGTTGGAATATGTAATGAAAAAATATATTCTCTAGTATGTAAACACTAATCCATTCAAATAGTTTTATCATTTTCAACATTCATTAAATTAATCCTTTTTAAATGGATGTGATGTATGATTTTCATTGTTTATATGTTCAAGAGGATGTTTCTGTTGAACCCCAAACTAGTTTCAAAAAAAATAGAAAACATTTTATAAACATAAAAAATTATTATATGGAACTAATCAATCCCCTGGAGATCGATACGATAAGTTATCTAGATTTTTTATACAGAATTTTTTTGTTGTGGGAGTTGTGGATCAATATATTTTTGTAAATTAATTTAATGAATATATTATGATTATACAAATTCATGTTGTGATACTATTTTTAGTTCAACATAGCATTATTTAATACATTCTATTGTAAATTATATGATGTCAATGTAATAAATGAGTATAATCGGTGAGTTAACACATTTTAATGTTTTTCAAATATCCCAATAAATAAGGGACTTTTATATGTCAACATTATTATATAATAAATATTATTATGAAATTTTGTAATTAAAAAATATTGTTATTATTACTTCCATTTGTACCTCAAAATCATTAGATCATAATCTTGTTGGGAAACTAGTTGATCAAATGATTTTTTATGTATGATAGGATGTTCATATTACTTATCTTTTAGTTGTAAAAATTTTATTTTTGGATTATGCATCTATGATAGAAACAATGCAACCACAAAAAAATATCGTTTAATAGTTTTAATAAAAAAATCATTATCCTAATGGAACAATAGATATAGGAATCTTTTAGTCATGTTGAAATATTATTTACCTTAAAAAGTTATTCAGATGGTAGATTTTTTGAATATAGAATGGACAGAAATTGTACATACAAAATTTTCCATTTACTACGAGATTCAATAGTTTTTTTATTCTTGTAAAACTTAAAACTCAATTGAACATTACACTATGGAAGATGTATATGTAGGAAATACAAATTGTTATGTTCAACTATTTTCGATGTAACACACACGCACTGATTATAAAATCTGTTTTACTAAAACAGAAATACTATTTGATAAAAAAGGTCAAATTTTTTGTGTAAAAAACCAATAAAATCACTCACATTAAATGAACATAAATATAATAAACCATTTATATTGGGATCACATAGTTGGAGGTGATATAATTTTACAATTTATCTGAAATAAAGATAAACTTGATAACATTTTTTACAAAACTTCATAGTTCACATAGATTCTAACATATTAATTAAAATATTAGAATGGTCAAAATAATGTAATCATTCAAGATTAATACTTGGTTACCCATCTACTTATATTAATTTACTCCATTATATATTGGTAGTACAAATTTACAATATTTTTTTAAAACACTTTTAATTTTTCATATAAAATTGTGTTTTTTCAATAATATTTGGTTTCCAAAAATATTTAGGTTTCTTAAAAATTCAATCGTTATTATTATTATTGGATTCAAATTTTATCGAAATGTAATATTTATAATCCCTAAATTGATTTTTGAGAAAATAATTTGTTTTAATATTTTCATAATCAATTTTTTTCAACATTTAAAGAATGTTGATTTTTCATATGTTTTTGTAAAACTATCATAATAATTTTTCTACTAAAAAAATTATTATTTAGTTTTTGTACAAAAAATATTTTATTAAATATTTATATAAAAAATATTTTATGCTTTTTAGTATATAACACCGAAAAAATATGTTTTTTATATCCATAAAACATTCTAATCTAAAAGGTACTCATATATCATTTAGTATTTGTACTATCTCATTAACTTAGTTTCTAATTATTGTTTTTGAAATATTTTTATTTTTATCAATATTATTGTTTTTTCATTATTTTTTTATAGATAAATTCATATTCTTTCTCAATATGATAGAAAATTAGAAAAAATAACATTAAGAGAGAAAAAATATTTTAATAACATTCTTAGGATGAATCATGACCAACATATCTATAATGACACAAACATTTCTTAATGAAATTTCCTCTTGATGTAATTAAATTTCATATTTTGTAAAATGGTTATATAATAAATAAACACTTCCGTGGTTTTTTTTATTTTAAAATATCATTATAAATTTTTACTATTTCTTACATAGCCGTTGAATTGTGATCACATGATTAGTATAAATATGAGGCTTTAACAAATCCAATTTACTCAGAAAAACTAAGCGATGGCCTCATCCAATATACTTTCTCAATAATAATCTCATATGTGGGAGCTAAAAAATGAGGTATTGTCACTGGGCTTTACTGTGAGCTAAGCCCAAGCCGAGCATCAACACGTTAATGTGACGAACCAAAATGTTATTATTGTAAATTATGCTTGTTCAAATTAAATTTATTATTATTTAAAATGTATATATAAAACATATGATAATCCTTGGTTTTATGTTTTTTGATTTTGAAATAACATCAAAACTTTTTACCATTACTAATATAGTCATTGAACAGTGAAAACATGATATGTATAAATATATGGCTTTAACAAATCCAATTTACTCAGACAAAAGAACTGATGTCCCCATGCAGTATAATTTCTCTATTTGATGCCCATTTTTCAGAGCTCAAATAGGAGGCAGAATCATTATTCTTCTCTCTTGACCATGCCGAAGGGGACCTTTAAATAATTAAGCATGAACGGAACTTCCTATGGGAGAGGTGGATGTTAAAATAGATTACCACCCTTTTGAGGTTATTTTAGCCTCCCCAAAATTCTGTGATCATCGGACACCTTATCCTTAGGTATTATGAGGGTGTTATAATTGGTTATAAAACAAGACCCTCTCACTATCAATGTATGTATAAATTTTTTATGGAATAATGAATATACATTTCTTTTATTATTTTTACATTATAAATGGATTTGATAAATTAATAGAATATTTAGATAATATTAAATTAATAAATATATTTTGATGAATTATTATATTTTTGAGTTAAATAATATTTTCATAAAATATTATTACTAAATTAATTTTTATTAAATAAAAATTAATTTATATTTTTTAAACAATTGCAATTTTTATTAATATTTGAATGTAGTTTTTGTCCATACCCATTAATTTTTTATAAATGACTTTTTTAATTTTAAATGTTAATATTCACATATTTAATAAATTATTTAGATAAAATGAATATTATTTTTTAATTCAGGACGTCGAAATTATGTAAAGGCAATATTTTCATATTTTTCTAAGATAGTCGAATTTTTGGGTAAAAATTAAATACTGTTTAAATATATATATTTTTTTAAATTATAATAACAAAATAGTGATGTAATAAGTAAATATAAATGATTTATTCTCACAATATTTTTTTTACCATTAAAATAACATGATTTTAAAAAAAAATTGAATAATTTTATGGTGCCTTATTGGACACTCCAATACTTATAATATAATTTAAAATTTTAAAATTATTTTCATGAGAGTGTGGATCACCTCCACATAATAAATCCTTATATGATAATGCATTTGGCCATTTTTCATACAAAATAATGTTTTACAATCACCTTTGGAAAAACCCAAGTGAAAAAAACTATAGAATGGATTGTGGTTTCGATTAGTTCAATGTTTGGTGTCCAAAACGTAAATAATTACAAATTCCCTCTCATTTCATATATAAAACCACTCAACACCCACTTCTCTTCACTAATAACCTTTAAAGATTGTCCAAAATCTGAAATAATCTCTATATAATCCTCATAAGGCACCCAAATCTCCCATTAAGTCTCCCTCAAGCCTCTCCCAATCCTTTGGGATCACACTTCTAAGTAAGAGATTTCTTTCTATCTCATTTTTGTCCAAATTTATTTATATTGTTATACCATTTTTTTTAATTATAGATGTTGGATTATAATTTATCACCTCCCTCATCCTTCCCTCATTATTTTTGAATGATGAGATAACTATTTCTCTTTCATTAATGCCTCTTATGTACACCTATTACAATGCCGAAATTCTGTAATGGATTTATATCTCTTCATTTGAACTCAAGAAATTCTTTTATATCATGCATAGTAATTCCATTATTTATGTTGGTAAATGTATCTATATTAACCCCTTACTATCCATTTAATGTACATATAATGAGAAACCCATTTCTCTGTCATCAAACATTTTTATGAATTCTTATGTCACGCAGTTATGCTGCCAAAATTGCACTATAATTTTTGAAAACAAAGTATTTGTCGGGTGAATACCATGAAAATTTCTCTATCAAAGGTATTCACCTTTACACACATTAACATAGTGATTATATAGTATTAAATGTTCGTTTATCGTGGAATAAATTAGGACGTTTAATGATTTAATATTGTGTGATCCATGTGGCACACTTATGAATGAAATGAAATGATTATGATTTTCGTGGTCAAGAAGAATTCTAATGCATTGGGTAAAGAGTAGTATCATGACACGTCAAGTGAATTGAGGGTTTACTCATGCTAATTCAGGTGAAATAAGGGTTTACTCGTGCTCCATGGTCTGCGGCCTTTTCTCATGCTAATATCTTGTTTAATGTTGTTTCTACATCTCCACATTACAATAATCATGTTATATCATGATTTTATGTTCAGGTTTATCTTATGCTCCATTGATATGCCCATTGAAAAAAATGAATTTCATTATTCATGTTATTCCTTGTTTACACTCTTATTGCGCTTTATAGCTCACCCTTTCTTTATGTTTGTCCTCAGGTTATCCCATGCAATTCAAAGTACAAAAGAATGTTGTGGTCATGTAAATGACATTTTCAATAAATATGTTGTTTTTATGTCTTAATTTTTTTTAATGATTATCATCCCAAATAATTTAGACCACTCAATCTTATAGGTTTCATTAAGGGCTATTTTATAAAATAAATTATGTTTAAATGTGAAATAAAGAGCAATGTTGTTGTAGTTCGTATCAAATGATAGGTTTAGATATTTTTTGGATTACGATTAGAAACCCCTCGTGAAAGCCTTGGGGATAAGTATAAAAATAATAAAAAAACTCTAAATTTTGGTGGCTATTGAGTAAGTGGTTTATCATGAAAAATAATCCATTTCGGGATACGACTAGGTAGAGGTGTCTCTAGAACAACTGTATTGAGGGATAAAACACAACAACACCACCTTGAGCTAGACTTGAACAGGAACTGGTGCATGACAACGAGCCTTGTTGCACTATTGGTCAAGACAAACCTAGGAGGATATGCTTTGGTAAATTCATTAGATTGGTATGAACAATTATTACAAGAATAAAAAATTCCCCTCAGAATATATGTTGGTATGTAGATCATTGATAACACATATTGAAACCTATAAATTCATATGTAATGGAAATAAATGTAATTTATTAGTTTCCAATTCTTGTATTTGGATTCCCCTTTATATTATACCACAAACATTACTTCTATTCCACCCAATGACCAGTAATATGAGGACTTAGGATTACAACTAATGCGAAGATCAATGTGATGACTGTTCTAATGAGATGCCCAATCTGATTGTCGTGGGAAACATAAATAATGTCATGATATTCTCTTAGTTAACTCATGTTTGGAATAAAAACATTGGTGAAGAGGACCATTCTTCCCCCAAGAAAGAACAATTCCCCATTTAGTGATTAATGAGAGAAACAGATAATTTTAATGGATCATCTGATCCCTCAATTGCAGAACAATTTATCAACTCCATTGAGATGATCTTATTCATCCTTTAATGTTCTAAATGAGATAAGGTTATTCTCGTTTCTTATATAATGGATGGTGAAACAGATCAGTGGTGTACATTGATGAAAAATAAAAAGCCTCCATAGAAGATCAAGGAATTGGAATAGATGGATTTTGGAAAATGTTTATAGATTAATAATTTCCATTCTCCCTTCAACATAAGATGGAAAGGTACATCTTTTCCCTAATTCAAAAAAGAGATAAGTACATTGTAGTGTATGAGAAACTCATCACAAGGCATGCATGATATGCCTTCTACTTTTTTGTTACCCCCAAATGAAATGTTGACAACTTATTTGGTGTGATAAAACATAGCCTACGGAAATCCCTAGTGATCCATGACATTGGGAGATATGCCGTTATTGTCCGATGTACCCTCAAATTCGAAATGGATATCGAAAAATCTCAGGGGTATCATGTGGATAAGAATCATAAGGTGGATTTTATTTTTGGTGGTCCGAGGGATAAATAAAATGGTTCTATGAAATTCCAGAATCCCCCTTGCCAATAGTATGGAAATAATAACCCTGGAAATTTCATGAAGGGGACGAGGAAATGCTTTATGTTTGGAAGAGAAAGGCACTAGGATATTAACTGGCGATAAGAAAAACATGATACTATGACATATGGGAGAATGATCTGTGCTACCCTCAAAACATTGTTCATTGCTTCAACTATAATGAATCACGTCACTTTGAAAACTAGTTCCCAAAGCCAAGGTGTTTCAGAGGCATCCAATAACCTCTAAGGTAGCTAGGGCGTTATTTTTCCATCACTACTGCCGAAGTGGTCCTTGACAATGATGTGGTGATATGTATGATAGTTATTCATTAAATAATAGAGAATGCACATTTTGATTATTTTTCTATTGAATCTTTTATATCCAGAATGTATAGTAGAACAATCCCAACACCACCAAAAATCATGGATGACCTGAAGTTGGTGAGAACAGATAATGGGGAAATCGTTGCTACCCATGAATATAATTCCTCACATGTCGCAATCTATGTGTTGAACTTCCCGGAGAACCTCATCATACTCCATATGTTGGAATATAATGGGATTAATTTCATGGGTTATCTTTTCCTATATAGGGCCAGCATAAATTCCAATTAGAGGGAAATCACTCCCCAAATGGAGAATCGACCCCCAATTTTGTACAAGTGCAAGGAAGGAGATGAATTATCTTTAGCACCATCATATCAATCATGGATATTACTACCCTATTGGTATTATTATTTTTCTTGATGATTGAGTTTAAGGAAGAAACCATCAGTTAAGAAATTCTTATTAGTGAGGGAATTTTCATAAGAGTTTCCCAAGAAATTTCCTGGTCTTCTCCTAGAAGAGATGTTGAATTCTTGATTGATCTTATACTTGTGTCATTACCAATATCAATAAAACATATAAAATGGATTTTTAGGAGTTTGAGTAAGTAAATAAACAACTAAATGAGAATTTGGATAACGAGTTTATATTCCAAACTACATCACCACAGTATGCACCAATCATATTCATCAAGAAGAACGATGGGTCAATATCCCTTTGCATTGATTATCAGGATCTCAATAAAATCATGATAAAGAACAACTATCATGTTCCACTAATTGATAAATTGTATGATCATCTATGTGGATAACAATACTTCTCCAAGGATGATATGTGGTTAGAATGTTACCAATTAAGCATAATGAAGGAAGATAACCCCAAGACTAATTTTTGTACAAGGTACATGCACAATGAATTCATAGTAATGCTTTTTTGGACATGCTAATGTGCAAAAAATCTTCTTGGAAATAATAAATATAGTCTTTAGATATTACCTCAATAATTATTTGGTGGTCTCTATGGATGATATTCTAATATAATCCAAAACCAAGGAGGGGCGTGAGGAGCATCTGGGAACAATACTATAGACCTTGAGAAAGATGAAGGTATATGTTATATTCAATAAGTTTGAGTTCCTACTGAAGGAAGTCTCATTCATGGGTAATATCATCACAAGAAATGGGATATCTATGGATCTCACCAAGACAACAACAATTGAGGTCTAACCAAGGAAAATATCTGTGGAATATCCGAAGCTTCATTAGGTTAGCTGGATATTATCAAAAATTTGATAGAAATTTATCACGACTGTTAAACCATCTTAACAAGATAAATCTTATGGGAGTAAATATTGCTTGGATTAATGAGTATGAACATAGCTTCATGGAGTTTAAAGGGATGCATTTCACTGTTCCCATTCTCACATTACCCATAAGTGTAGAAAATTTTGTGGTGTTCATTTATTCTTTGAAGAAGGTAATGGGATGTGTGTTAATGTTAAATTAATAAGTCATTGCATATTCATAAAGGTAATTGAATTTTCATGAGAAAAACTATCCAACACAGGATTTAGATTTGGCTCGTTTGAAAATTTGGAAAAATTACCTCTTTGGGGAGAAGTGTTAAATATATATGGACCACAAAACCCTCAAGTATATATTCAAATATAAATAATTGAATATTCACCAACAAATATGGTTAGAGATGATCAAACTCTATGATTCCTAAATCCATTACCACCTAGGGAATGTGAACATGGTGGTAGAATATTTAGGTAGAAAGGACCCAGAAACTCTATCATTCATGATAATTGAAAAGGATCCAATCTTCTTAAATTTGATGAAGATGAAAATTGGAATCACAATGAAGTGAAAATCATCATTCCTTTCATAAATTATTTCTCAACCATCTATTTTGGAAATGTTAAAGGATGATCGAAAGGATGATGTTGGAATTAAGAAGAATGTGGATACTATAAAAAATGGGAAATACTTCCAGTTCAATGTTAATGAAGAAAGAATTGTGATATTTGGTAAAATACTATGTGTTCCATAAAATCCAGAGTCAAAGAAGGAACTTTTACGTGAATCAGATAGTTAAAATTTCTCCACTCACCTAGGAAACACAATGATGTATTGAGATCTCCGAGTTCATTATTGGTGGGATAACATGAAGAAAGATATTAGTGATTATACATCAAAGTGACTAGTATGTCAGCATATGAAGGATGAGGGTAAGAAGAGTAATAGGATGATGCAACCATTACCTATACCAACATAGAAATGAGAGAACATCCCCATGGGCTTCTCACCAGAAATCCGAATACATCCAAAAGAAACACTACAATTTGGGTTGTTGTGGATCATCATACAAATAATGTACAATTCCTTACAATTCATGAGTATTTCTCGTTGGATCAACTGGCACAGATATATATAAAAGAAATGGTGAGGGTGAATGGGGTACCTCTATTGATTGTATCTGATCGAGATCCTTGATTTACCACTATGTTATGGTAGAGTCTCCAGCATGCATTGAATACTGAACTGAACTTCAGTATGACTTATCATCCTCATACTAATGGACAATCTGAGAAGACTATCCAAACACTATAAGACATGTTCTGATTGTACTCAAATGACATCAAAGGATGATGGGAGAAACATCATCCTTTGGGTGAGTTCTCCTACAATAACAGTTTCCAATAAAGCATCTAAATGGTTCCATATGAATACCTTTATGAATAGATTTGCAGAACATCAGCATATTAGGATGAAGTTAGGTTAAGAAATATCTTTTTTACATAAATGGTCAGTGAAATTATAGACAAGGTTAAGACCATATAGTATCACATTAAAGCTTCTCAGTGTGGACAAAATAGGTTTGCTGATAATTGTCGATGGGACCTAGAATTTTATGTCAGAGTCATGGTATTACTCCTTATATCATTGTGGAAGAGAGTTATGATATTTGATAGGAATATAAAGATTAGTCCAAGGTAAATCGTCCATTTTGAGATCCTTTTTTGCATTGTAGTAGTGTCCTATCGACTAGCACTACCACAGAACCAATCTCACGTAAATGATGTATTCCATGTATCACTCTTGTTGAAGTACAATCCTGGCCCATCAGATGTACTAAATCTAGAGGTGGTTCCATTGGAGAATTACCACTCTTATAAAGTGAATCTAATGAAGATCATAGATTATATGGAAAAAGTTATACTAAATAAGACAGTGACCCTTATCAAAGTGTTGTAAAAACCCATAGGTTTGAAGAAGTAATGTGGGAATTGGAGGAAGTGGTGAGGCATTGATACCCTCGTCTTTTCTAATGTGGGAAAATGAAATTTTGAGGATGAAATTTCTTAAGGGGGTTGATTGCAATGACCCAAACATTTATTAATTAAAATTATTCCTGATCTAATTAAATGTATTGTTATGTAAAATGGATATATAAAACATATGAACATCCATGGTTTTAGGTTTTGGTTTTTGAAATACCATCTGAAATTTTTACTGTTACTAATACAGTTGTTCAGTTGTGATCACATTATTAGTATAAATTTTGAGATTTAATATATACAATTTACATAGACAAGGTAATTGATGTCCTCATCAGGTATAATTACTCAATGCGAAGCCAATTTGTCTGATCTCGAAAATGAGGTAGCGTCATTGGGATTCTCTCATTTCCAAGCCCAGGAAAAGCTTCAACGTGTTATGCTTGAACAGACCCGCATATGAGAGAAGTAGAAGTTAATAGATATTACCACCCGAGCATTATTATCTGAGCCTCCACAAGATTATATCTCCATTAAACAGATTTCCCTTAGATATTATGCGGGTGTTATAAGGAGTTATGTAATAATACCCTAGATCTATTAATATTTGTATTGTTTTTTATAGAATAAAAAATATACATAAATTTTATTATTTTTACTTTGTAAATGGTTTTTAAAGCACAAATAGTATTTTTAGTTAATATTAAATTAAGAAATATATTTTAATGAATTAATATTTTTTTAATTAAATAAAATATTATTATATTATAATTTCTAAATAGAATTTAATGTAATATAAATTATATTATAGTTTTTTTAAAAATATAATTTTTAATATGTTTTAAAAATTATTTTTGTGAGAACACATGATTTTTCAATGAATTTCAGTTTTTATTATAAAAGTAATAATTCAAATATTTAATAAATATTTAGATAAAATGAATATTAATTTTATATTCTCGAGGTTGGAATTATATGATGCTGATTTTTTCATAATTTTATATAACATTCGAAATTTGGGTAAAAATTAAATATCATTTAAATATATAATGTGTTGTATGGCATCATAAAAATGAAATATTGATGTTATAATATACTATAAAAGTTATATTCGACTAATATATTTTTAAATTTAAATTAATTTTATTTAGATTTGTTTGATTAATTTTATCATGCCTTAATAGACCCTCTAAGAGTTATAAAATATTTTAAATTTTTAAATTTATTTCCTTGCCAGTGTCATTCACCTCCTCATAATAAATCCTTATAAATCAATATGTTCCGCCAGTGGTCATATAAAATAATATTTTTCACACCCCTATGGAAAAAACCATAGGGAAAACCCATGTTATGGTTTGTGGTTTTGATTTGTTTAATGTGTGTTGTCCAAAACCTAAATAATAAATAATTCACTCTCATTTCCTATATAAACCCTCTTAAAATCCCACTTCTCTTCACTCAAATCCTTTGGATATCGACCAATTCATGCCCTCAACACCCTATAATCCTTCCAAGGAACCCCATGTTTTCAAAAAGTCCCTCTCAAGCCTCTCCCAATCCTTTGAAATCAAACATCCAAGTAAGGGATTTCTTCTTTTATCATTTATATCCAAACTTCTTTATATTGTTATACAATTTAATTCAATTAAAAATGTTGGTATATGATTTATAAACTCCACCATAATTCCCTAATTATTTTTTGAATAATTATAGACCATTTACCTCTCATCAATGCCTCCCATTTACACATGTAACCTTGTTGAAATTTCTTAAATGATTTCCCTCTCCTCATTTTCATTCAAGAAATTCTGTTATATCATGTATGTAAATTCCATTAAATCTGTTGGTATATGTATATCTATGACATCATTACTATCCATTTCATTTAAATATTATTATATAACAGTTTCTCTCACATCAACCATTTTTATGAATTCTTATGTCACATTATTATGATACCGAAATATCACGGAAATTTTCTATGACAAGTTCATTGTGTAGTGAATACCATAGACATTATTCTACCAAGTGTATTAACATTTATGAACATTTACTTATTGATTATATATTATTCTACATTTATTTATCATGTAATAAATTATGATGTTGAATTATTCCTGGTTTTATGATCCATGTGTCACACTTATGCATGAAATGAAATGATTATGAACGGTGAACCATGATAGCCGTCAAATTATTTGGTTAAAGAATATCATATTTATACGTCAAGTTACATGAGGGATTACTCATTCTAATTGAGGATAAATAAGGGTTTACTAATACTCCATGTTCATTGAGCCTTTTCTCATTCTAATATCATGTTAAATGTTGTGGCCACATCTCCACATTATGATAATCATTCTATATCATGTCGTTATGGTCATGTTTATTATATGTTCCATTCATTTCCATATTGCCTAACATGTATTGTATTCTTCATTCAACTCCTTTTTGACTCCCTTACTGGGATTTATATATCACCCTCTTCAATGTATGTCCTTCGGATATCCCATGAAATGCTAAGTATAATGGAATGTTGTGGTCATGTAAAAGATGTTTTCAATAACGATGTTGTTTTTTTATCTTAAGTTGTCATGTAACGTTACTAAGCCCCAAATACACTATGAACCTCAATAATTTGGGATGTATATAAAGGAAATTTCATATAATGATTAAATATTAAATGTTTAATAAAGGGAAGATTTTTTATAGTTAATCTTTAAATGAATCGCCTATGGGAGAAGTGGAAGTTAATAAAGATTACCACCAGAGTAATGTTATTCGAGCCTCCTCAAGAGTCTTTCATCATCACACAACTTACCTTTAGGCCTTATGCAGGTTTTATAATGTTTTATGTAATAATACCATTGAATTATGGTCATTTGGAATAGTTTTTTATAGAATAATGAATATACATTCATTTTTATTATAATTACATTATAAATGGTTATCAAAGAAAAAATAGTATTTTTAGTTAATATTTAAATTCATTTAAGAAATATATTTTGATGAATTAATATTATTAAAATGGAATAATATTTTAAAAAAATATTATTAATAATTTAAATTTTATTAAATATAAATTATCTTATAATTTTTATGAATACAATAGTAAGTTTTAATATAGTTTGACAACGTTTTTTTTTAAATGATAAATTTTTTATAATTTTTTTTTATTTTAAATGGGAAAATTCACATATATAGAAAACTAATTATCTAAAATAAATATTATTTTCTAATTCATGATTTCAAAATTATCTAATGGTCAATTTTTCATAATTTTCAATGATTGTATAATTTTTCGGTAAAATTTATATACTATTTAAATATATGATGTGTTTTATAACATCATAATGAGACAATAGTAATGAAATAAAATAATATAAAAGGTATATTCGGAAAACATATTATTTAAATATTATTTAATTTTATTTTATATTTTTTTGATTTATTTAATTGTGCCTTAGGGGACCCTCCAAGAGTGTGTGACTCACCTTCACAAAAAATTGGCATAAAATTTAAATATGTTCAACCATTGTCCATATAAAATAATTTTTCCAACTCTTATTTCGTAAAAAATCATGTTCAAACCCATGGGGTGGTTTTTGGTTTTGATAAGTTTAATGTGTAGTGTCCAAAACATAAATAATAACAAATTCCATCTCCTTTCATATATAAACCCACTCAATCTCCACATCGTCAATACTAAAACATTTTTTAACATGACCAACCTCTTAACTATTATCTCTATAATCCTTAAGTGGAGCACCAAGATCCCAAAAATCCTCTCTCATGCCTATCCCAAGCCTTCAGGATCACACATCCAAGTAAGGGATTCTCACATTCCTCACTTCCTTATTTATGTTCATGTTTCCTTATATTGTTATGCCCCTTTATATTCAATGAAAAATGTTGGGGTATAATCTAACACCTACCATATACTTACCTATATATGTTTAAATGATGATATACCTCTTTTTATTTCATTAATAACTCCATTGTACACCTGTTACAATGCCGAAATTTTGTAAGGGACTTCTCTCTCTTTATTTAGATTCAAGATATTATTTTATATTATGCATCCAAATTCCGTTAAATATTTTGTTAAATGTTTATATATGACCCCATTACATTAAATTTCATTTAAATATGATGAGATACCCCATTATCTCTCATCAACAATTTTTATGAATTCATTTCTCACGCTGTTATGCTGCCGATATGGCACTGCGATTTTCCCAGCCAAAGTCATTGTGTGCTGAATACCATGACCATTTCTCTATCAAGGGTATTCACCTTTATACACATTTACATATTGATTAAAAAGTTTCATGTATGTGTTACTCATTCCTTTATCAAGGAATAATTTCTTATGTTGAATGATTCCTTGTTGCATGATACATGTGGCACACTTATACATAAAATGAAATGATTATAATGGGTGTCCCCTGATAGTGATCCAATGCATTGGGTAAATAATAATATCAATAAAATCCATGTGATATTAGGTTTTAATCATGCTTATTCAAGTTCAGTGCAGTTATACTCATTATAATTCAAGTGCAACTAGAATTTACTCATTCTCTTTGTGCAATGAGCCTTGGATCATGCTAATATCATGTTAAATATTGTTTCCATATCTCCAAGTTATGATAATGATGCTATATCATTAAATTATATTCTTGTTTCTATTATGGTCCATTGATATTCTTATTACCTTAAATTCATTTTATTCATCTTGTTATTCCTTTTTTACTCACATACTAGGCTTCATTAATCACACTTTTTTATGTATGCCCTCAGGTTATCCCATGCAATGCCTAGTACGAGGGAATGTGATGATCATGTTAATGAAGTTTTTAATAAATATGTTGTATTTTTAGGTTAGAGGTTGTCATGTAATTTTCATCTTCCCTAAATTAACTAGACCTCTCATTCATATGGGTTGTATTAAGTGAATGTTTATATAATAAATCATGTTTAACAATGTAACAATGAGTAGGGTTGTTATAGTTGGTATCAAAGGACATGTTATGTTATTTTTGGGATTAGAATTATAAAACCCTTGTGAAATCCATAGGTATAAGAATATTTATAATAAAACCATCATTAAATTTTTTTGATTATATAGTAAGAGGATTATCAAGAAAATGAATCCCTATATAGATACGAACAAGTATGGGTGGCTCTGGTATAGATATATCCTGGGGTAATACCCATAAACACAACTATGATCTAGACTCTAATGGGAACCAGTGAAAGCCAGCAGGCCTTGATTCTCTCTTGGTTATGACAGTACCTGGGGATATGCTTCGGAAAATAAATATTCTTATTATGAACCATTATTAAGGGAATAAATAAAATTCCTAGATAATATATGTTGGGAAGTATATCATAGGTAACAAAGATTGAATCCTATAAAATAATAATTTAAAGAAAATAAATGTTATTTATATGTTATCACTATTTCATTTGGATTATTCATTATGTGTTACCTATATCTTTCCAATTATTCCATCTAATGGCCTGTAATTGGAGCAATAGGGCCAACAACTGATGTGAAGATGAATCTAAAGAATTTTCTATTGAGATGCGCAATTCAATAGAACAGGAATCACAAACATCGTCATGATTCTCTCTTAGTTAACTGACTTTTTAAATAGAAAAATTGGTAAAGTGGATCATCCAACCCCCCCCCCCCTGAAAGAACAAACCACAATCCAGAGCATCATGAGGCAACGACCTTCAACATTTAACAGGTCATCTGGTCCCTTAGTCACTGAATAATGGACCAACTACATTAATAAGATATTCCCCATCCTTAATTGATCTAAACAAGAGAAGGTTCTCCTTGATTCTTATCATATGGTGGGTGAAGCTAATTAATTGTAATCATTGACAAAAAATACGAACCCAAAATAAGAGATCAAGGTGTTGGAATAGTAATTTTTTTGGAATTTTTTTTTGATAAATATGTTCCTATTACCCTCTTACAAAAGATGGAAAGGGACTTACTTTCCCTCATGAAAAATGGACGATGAATCAATTGAAGGGTAAAAGGAAAAATTCACAAGTCTTGAAAGATACACCTCTGGCTCTGTCATTCCAATTGAATGCTAGGATGACCGCTTCACTTGTGGGATAAACCCAAGCCTATGAAAATCTCTAGAGATCCATGAATTCTATAGCTTTGGAAATATTTTATGATGTTCCCTAAATGTAGAAATTTAGATGAGCATATCCCACGAGTATCATGGGGATATGAAGAGGAATGTGTATATTAGTTCTGGCGGTCCAATCGATAAAACTGATAGTGCTATGAAAATCCATCACCCCACTTTCCAATTTTGAATAAAGAATCACCTCATTAATTTCCTAAAGAAGATGATTAAATGCTTTAGAAGTAGAATACAAGGGCACCTGTGCATTATTATCCAACAAGAAATACACATTACTGCGACAGGGTAGAGGAATGCTCTGTTTTACCCTTAAAACATTGTTCATTTCATTAACTACAAATATCAAGGTACTTTACCAACCAGTTACCTAAGCCATGGGTTCTAGGACGCAACCATCAAACTCTAAGGAATAAAGGGAGAACTTTTTCCATCATTGCTGCTAAAGAGAAGTCTAAAAACAATGTGGTGACAAGAATGTCCATTATTTATTCAAGAATAGAGAATGTAATTTTTGATTATGGTTCTACACATTATCAAATATCAAGAATGTATAGTAGAACAATCTCAACACCACCACAAATCATGGAAGTAAAAATGTCAATGAGAACAGAAAATTGGTAAATGATTGCATCCCAAGAATATAACTCTTTCTATATCACAAACTATTGATTTTACTTTCTAGTTAATATTATTATACTTCATATGGTGGAATTTGATTACATTATTGTCATGGATTTTCTCTCCCTATATAGATCCATCATAAATTTTAGTGACAGGGAAATCGCGCTCCATATGGGGAATCGACCCCTGATTCTGTACAAGTGAAAGGATGCAGATAAATATTTTTTATAACTATCATCTCATGCGTGGATACTACTTCCATATGATAATGAGTATCTTTTTCATACTATTGAGCCTAACGAGGCTTCCATCCTTGAGATATGACTATTGTGATGGAATTCACAAATTTGTTTCCTTAGGAATTACCTGGTCTTCCTCTATGAAGATATGTTGAATTATAGATTGATATTATATATGGGGATTTGCCAATATTAAAGAATATGTATAGAATGGATATTTTGGAGCATGAGTTGATGAAGAAAAAACTAAAAGAGAATCTGGATAAAGTATTTGTACACCCAATTGCATCACCATGGGGTGAACCAGTCCTCTTCATCAAGAAGTAGGATGGGTCAAAGAGCCTTTTCATTGATTATTGTGAGCTCAAAAAAATAACAATAAAGAACAAATATCCTCTCATATTAATTTAAGACTTTTTAGATCTACTAAATGGAGAAAAATACTTCTCTAAAGGGGGATTTTCTGTTTGTAAATTACCATGTAAGGCATAAGAAGGAGGATTTCTAGAAAAATATTTTTTGTACAAGATACATGAACTATAAAATCAAAGAAATTTCTTTTGGACTCATTAATGCTCTATAAATCTCCATGGATATGATTAATAGAGATTTTAGAGATTACCTCAACATATTTGTGGTGGTCATTATAGAAAATAGTCTGATATAATCCAAAACCATAAAGAAGCGTGAGGAGCATCTAGGCATTGTACTAGAGACCATGTAAAAGTAGAATCTCTATACAATGTACTCCAAGTGTTAGTTCTGGTTAAAGGATGCCCCATTATAGAGTCATATCATCAAAACCAAATGGATATATACGGATCCCTCCATGAAAAATGAAATTGAATGGTGAACAAGACCAACATCTGTGACAAATATCTATAGCTTCTTAGGGTTTTCAAGATATTATCACAAAATTTTGAGATATTTTTCAAGATTATCAAACCCTCATACCAAGATAACTCGGATGGGAGTCATGTTTCCATGGAGTGATGAATGTGGTGACAGATTCAAAAGGTTAAAAAGGATGATTATCACTTTGATTGTGCTCAGAATACCCAAAATTAGAGAACATTAAGTGGTATTTAGTGATGATGTGATGAATTGATTGTGATGTGTGTTGATTTGAAATGCCAAAATCAATAAATATGCTTCAGTGAAATTGAGTTTTCATGATTAAAACTATCCAACACATGATCTAGAGTTGGATGCCATAATCTTAACTTTGAAATTTTTTTGGCATTACCACTTTGTGGAGATGTTTGAAATATATAGGGATCACAAAATCCTCATGTATATATTAACATATAAAGAGTTGAACATGTGAAAACAAAGGTAGTTAGAGGTGTTCAAGGACTATGAATGCCCAATCCATTACCACCCTGGGGAAGCGAACATGGTGGCAGATGTTCTAAGTAAAAAGGTCCCAACATTTCTTTCATTTATGTGTATTGAAAAATATACAATATTTATCGAATTGATGAAAATGGAAATAGTGATCATAAATAATAGAAATTCATCAACACTTTCACAAATTATTTCTCAACCATTACTTTTGGAAATGATAAATGATGTTCAAAAGGATGATGTGTGAATTTAGAAGTAAATAGAAAGGATCATAAAAGGGAAATCCTCGATGTTCAATGTTATTGATGAAGGAATTGTGAGATTTGGTTCAATACTATGTGTTCCGTAGAATCATATGTTAAAGAATGAACATTTGGAGGATTCACATATTTTAAGTTTCACCACTCACCTAGGAAAATGATGTATTGAGATCTTTGATAGCATTATTGGTGGGATAAAAAAAGAAGTAGACAGCTGAGTTTACATCAATGTGACTGGTGTGTCCCAAAGTTACGGCTGAGATGCATAAGTCTAAGGGGATGATGAAACCATTGCCCATACCAATATAGAAATGGGAGAACACTGCCATGGACTTTCTCCCCGAAAATATGAAGAAATCCAAATGTAACAATGTTATCTATGTTTTTGTGGATCATCGTAGAGAGACTACACGCTTCATGATAATTTTTATTTATTTATAATTTGATCAACTGGAATATATATATAAATTAGATATGTGGTAAGGATTCATGGAGTACCACTATCAATTCTATACAATCGAGATCCATGATTAACCACTATGTTCTGTAAGAGTCTCAAACATTATCTTAATACTGAGCTAAATATCAGTATAGATTACCATCATCAAAATGATGAGAAATATAATAAGACTATATAAACACATTATAACATGTTGAGAGAGTGCTTGAATAACTTCAATGGATAATGGGGTCAATATATTCCTCTAGGTGAGATCTCTTAAAATAACAGTTTTCACTCAAAAATCCAAATGCAAACATATGATTCCATTTATGGGAAGTGGTGAAGAACACCAGCATATTGGGATGATGTTGGTGAGTGAAAACTCCAAGGTCCTTAAATAGTCGAAGAAATGGTGGATATGGTTAATACCATCCAATATCACATTATAGCTACATAGAGTTGAAAAAAAACTGTTATGTATATAATCATCCATGAGACCTAGATTTTTATGTTGGATACATGAAATTCCTATGCATATCATTATAGAAGTGATTTATGATATTTGGGAAGAAGGAAAATATTAGTATAAGGTACATTGGCCCTTTTGAGAACCTTTATCACATTTGAGAAATAACATATCCACTAGCACTCTTAACAGATCTTTCTCATGTACAAGATGTATTACATGCATCAATCTTGAGACAATCCATAACTAACCCATCACATGTACTCAATAAAGAGGTTGTACCATTGGTGAATGACCTGAAAAATGAAGATAAGTCAGTGAAGATCTTATATCATAGGGAAAAATTTCTACGAAATAAGAAAATGCCGCCCATTAAAGTGTTGTGGAGAAACCACATGTTTGGGGAACTAACGTGGTAATCAGAGAAAGTGATGTTGTAGAGTTACCAGCATATGATTTAGTTTTGGAAAAAAAAAATTCAATGATGAAATTTCTTAAGGGGTGATTGTAATGACACAAACTTTTATTAATGAAAATTCATTGTGATATAATTAAATTTATTATTATGAAAAAATGTTATATAAGACATATTCACTTCCTTGGTTATACGTTTTTTGATTTTAAAATAATGTTAAGAATTGTTATTGGTTCTAATATAGTCACTAAACAGTGATCACATGATTAGTATAAATATAGGGTTTTAACAAATCCAATTTACACAGACAAACAAAGTGATGGCATCATCTAACAGAATTGCTCTATACGAAGTCCATTTGTTAAAGCTCAAAAAGGAGGTAGCATAACTAGTCTTCTCTCTGGACCATTCCCAAAATGAGCTTCAACACATAAAGCTGGAATGGAATCACCTATTGGATAAGGGGATGTTAATCGAGATTACCACTTATGAGAAGTTATATATGATGCCCCAAGAGTCTGTCACCATTTCAAACCTTAACCATAGGACTTATGTGGGTTTAATAAAGGTTTATGTAACAAAACTCTATCACTATGATTATGTGTATTTGTTTTGTATAGAATCAATAATATACATTCATTTTTATTATTTTTACTTTGTAAATGGTTTTTAAAGAACAAATAATATTTTTAGTTAATATTTAAATGCAATTAAGAAATATATTTTAATGAATTATGTGATTTTTTTAAATAATATTTTAATTAATTAATATTACTATATTTCAAGTTAATAAATATAACTGATTTTATAATTCTTATGAAAACAATTTTTATTTTTATTATGTTATGAATTTCATTTTCTTCAAAATCGATGAATTTTCGATAGATGTCGGTTTTTTTTAATAAAAGTGAAAATTCCAATATTTAGATATCAATTTAAATAAAATGAATATTATTTTTCGATTCAAGACATAATTATTATCTAATAATGAATTTTCCATAATTTTCTAAGGAAACTAAATTTTTGGTTAAAAATTAAATACTGTTTAAATATTTAATGTGTTTTATGACATCATAATGACATAATTGTAACACCCCAAGCTTTCACGGTACGCTTCTCTTTTAATAATCCAGTAGCATGTGTTGTATGCAACTTTGACTTCTAACACACCACAACCAATCAAACAAGGCATTATTAATAGTAATACCCACTTTTTAAAATTTTAGAAATGCTATCTTTCAAAATGGACTTCATTTTTGGATTCATAATATCGAAATTAGCTAAGGGTGATTTTTTGGTATTTTTCTGAAAACAATCAATTTTTGATGATTAGTGAAATACACTAGGTAATTGTTAAAAACCGACTATTTATTTAAATAATTATATATTTTTTTTAAATTTATGTTATGGAAAAATAGAGACATAATACCTATATAAGTTTAATGTAATTCATTGGAGTCAGTTATAATAATTTTTGATATATAAATATTTTATTGGAATTTTTACCATCTTTTACCCACCTCCTAGGAGCATGTGAAAATTTATAGTAAAGGTAATTTTACAGCTTCTGTGAGTTGAATTTAAAAAATCTAAGAGACGCAGTTGATATCAGGAAGTAAAATGTGGTTTAATAAGATGAAAATAATTTTTGGTGAATAGTGACTTTTTTCTTTTATTTACCACAGTTAAAAGTAAATAGAGAAATTAAGGGCAAAAATAATATTATTATTACCCTAACACCTATCCTAATTCTATTGGCTAAGTATAATTTGACCAAAAACAGCGTTAGGAATAAAATATGATCCTTTAGTCCAACATAGATTAGATTTGGATATTTATTATTATTCAAAGAAGAGTTAAAAGTGATAAATTCAAGGTTTAATAACTAAATCATTTTTAATATAAGTTTACACATAAGATAACTTCAACTATAAATATTCATTTGAATGATAAAAATATTTCATACATAATGGTATTTTATTTATATTTTTTAGACATTAAATAATTTAATTTATTTATGACACAATGAAGATGTTGTAATTACATAGTTAATGTAATATTAAAATAATTGATATTATAAATATCCAAATAAATATTATTTGAGACTTTTAATGAATTACCCTAATTATCTAGGTTAATATGACATGTTAGTGTTGGTTAGATGAATTTTTGTCGAAGTAATAATGCTGTTATGAATTTACCAAAAACAAAATACCAAATAGTGTCAAAATTGACATAAAAGACTTTTTAAAACAAATATTATATTATTAATTGATATATTATTACAAAAACTCTAATGTTATTTAAAATTACTTATAAAAGGTTATATATATTAATAATTATCCACTTGGTGTTCTCATGGCTTGTTATTGTATGTTTATTAACCATATAATATAAAAATACAAATAGACATGGTAAATGTCAAACTAAGTAACTAAGAGTTAAATCTAAAAGATAAGGTTAATATAGTGACCCAAACCTATCCAAAACCTATTGGTTGAGTTTATTTAGACCCATTAACCATTATATTCGAAATAAATCAATTTGTATCCATTATAAACTGAAAAGTATTTTACTATAAAATAATATTTCTAGCCTTTCCTAAGGTGCCGCTCACCCCTCTTATAAAAGGGCACACCCATCCCTCAAATTCACACCTTCAAAGCCTTTTGGCTCAGCCAAAATATACTCAAATACACTCTCCATTATCCTCCCTTCATCCTAGTGGCCATCATTTAGTCATAAGACCATCCTAAGGATCCCTTTTGATCAAATAAAAAGGAAGAACCTGAAGAAGAGGTAAATATTTCATCACCTCTTTCAAGTTCATTTCTTATTCCACTTCATCTTTCATTGTTTTTTACATTATAAAATTAAAACTCCAGTATATTATATATATTGTTATTATATTATAAATATGGTATAACCATATTAATTATTCTATCCATCCTTTGAATGACATGTCACCGTACGTGTGTACGTACTGCTAATCGTCTCCATGTCGTGGTGTAATTGTTATTCAATACATTATTAATCAAATGGGTATAATAATGGTGTGTAATTGATGAAAATAATAAATATATCATGATAATTATTCTTTATATATGATATAACATCCAATTATATGATATTTTAATGTCCAAAAAATGATATTTTCACTCGTGCGTACGTACAAATTACCGTCTCCACGAACGTGATGATATTCATTCCCCATCATATCCAATCAAGAATAATTTTCATTAGATGATTAAAAATAATGTTTAAAGACATAATATAATTATGAATATTAATATGATACATCCTATCCATAAAAACATTACTTACATAACAAATCATACAAAGGAAAACGAATCAGTTAACACCCGAAAATGACGATAATACTAAGATATTATTAACAAAGAAATGTAAAAAGATCATATATGATATCATATTAATGTATATGGTTCTTTAATAATTTTATAACAATTATATTACCATTATATAGGAGTTTAACTTACCCTCTATCAAGGAAAAGTAAAAGGTAAGGGTTAATTTCACAATCTCTTCATTATCCGAGGTAGTTTATATGCAATTATCTACTCGGACCTCTTTATCAACCACATTCATGTTTCATAAAATGTATTTTAAATTTCCAATACTATTGGTTAATTTAATTTAAACCCATGTTGGAATTTTTTTAAGATGTTTATAAAGGAATCATTATTTCATTTTCCAAACAATGTACATTATGACCTTTTCGAAAAAATTAAGGAAATAATGTTTTTTAACTTATACGGAGGGTGCAGATATTTTTCGCCATTATAACACCTTAGAAATTTCTCATACAAGCTTATAATAATTTTACAAAATAAATTTTTTCTTTCAAATAGTTGTAATTTCAAATATTTCAACATCATTTGATGTATTTTTAAACTTGTTTGAAGTTGATTTGTTACGATACAAATCATTCATTTTGTATTGAAATTTTTGTGATATGTTTTAACTATGGATGTGTAATTTTTATACCTTTCATGGTTTATGGATAAGGTATTGACATTTTTTATTCTAGTTTTAATACGAATGTATAAGTTATGTTTGAAACTTTTCATTTCAGTAATGCATTGGACTTTGTAAGTGACGGGTGGAGCCCGCTATACCTCATCGATGCGTCGTTAGATCTCATGAGACAAACTAGTGTCTTAGCATAAGGAATTGACTAAATATTATTTGTTGTCTTGGAAGAAGGCATTGACTATGTGGTTATGAATTCCCTCATTACACATTCTATCATTATTAAAGTTTCTATTGATATTGCATTTGATTATTCGACTAGTAGAATATCCATCTGAGTAAGTAATTGGAATTATTTTGATTTATATTTTCCATATTATGAGGAATTTTATGTTGAAAAGGCTTTTGTTTTAGTTGTATACATTGCTTTAAATATTTATGCACTTTATGAATGTTTCTTTTATATTGTTATCCTTACTAAGCATTTGAGCTCACCCTTTTCTATGTTTTATTTTTCCAAGGATGCGAATAAGTCTATTATGACTGACTTTCAAGGATAGTCTTAGTGTTGTCCATGGAAACAATGTTGTTGTTGTTTTACATTTTACGATGAAATGCAAACCTTATGAATGTATCCAGTACTTCCAAGGCTACTAGACTAGTAGGTCTTTCTAGATATGATCTTTTGTGATCATGCTAATGATATGTAATTATGCACCGAATCTGGGTAACTAGGGTCGGGGCATTATAGCTAGTACCATAGGATGTTTAGTATTAACCTTGGAAGCTATATTTATATAAACTCTGATTAGAGCATGTTACCCTATGATAGTATTTGGGGAATAGTATAGAAGAACAATCTAGAATTTTGGTAATGTAGAGAATTTGTGTATTTTTCGAGAAATACATCCTTTTATGGAAATCATCAGGTTGAGGTAGCTCTGAAACAAATGTACCTAGGAGTGAAAACTACGAAAATAAGTTTCGGGCTGGACCCGGGGTATCCTGGTACACGACAACGGTCCTTGCTGCAATCTTGGTTATGAAACTCTTGGGGGATATGCTTAGGATAATCCGCATTTTATTTACAAACCATTATGAAGGATTTATGAGTATATACCTCCTCAAAGAAAACATTTTATTATGATTATGGATTATATCCATAAACTGTTCAATTTATGTTTAGTATGATATAAGTTTGGAATTATGTATTGTGATTTATAAACTAATCTAGTGTATGCAACTGTATAGAAATGGTTCCTAGTGCATGGAATGAAACCCATATCAATGCAGGCACACTATGTAGGGATTCCATCACACTCAAGATAATTATAGTGGAGATGGTGATACAACTGGTTCTTATTAGCTTATCACGATACTGGGATAACTCACTCAGGTTTTGAATAATAACTTTACCCGTATGGAGCACCCTGATCCGCAGCATGGAGGATCAATGATATATCTCTTCATGAGGAAACAACCACCAACATTCAATGGGGGTACATATCCATTAGTTGCTGAGCAATAGATAAATTTCATAGAGAAAATATTCCATGCCTTGGGGGGTAGTGAAAGGCAAAAGGTTGTCATCGCATTTTACCGCCTCACTGGAGATGCTGATCAATGGTGGTCCTTGATTCAAAACACAAAGGAAGCTGATGAAGTATAAATTATGTAATGGATGGGGTATAAAGAGATTTTCATAGAAAAATACTTTCCTCATGATCATTGAGCGTATATGGAAACACAATTTCTGAGTCTGAGGAAAAAAGAGGATGAGAATGACGCCAGGTTTGATGTTAACATTACAAGGTTAGTGAGGCATGATACAGATTATATATGTAACCTAAGAAGATAAATTTTTCATTTATTTTATAGCTTAAAACCATTTCATCATCAAGCATTAGTCTCACAATCCTTTTCATCATACGAAGATATTCTCTCATGTGCTATCAATACAAAAAAAAACAATTCTATAAATGTTATGTCTTTAATGAAAAGAAAGAGAAAAAGAGATCTATTGAACACTCTTGAAATGGAAATAAAGGGAATAAGGGAAATGTTGAATATCCATCTTGTAGTATATATGGGATGAAACCCCCAGGTACATGCCTGAAGGGAATGGGAGTCTATTACAAGTGTGGTGAACAAGTCCACCAAGCTCGTGATTACAAGGGGAAGAAAGTGGATTTCAATGTTGAATGATACAATTGTAGAGAAAGGGGGAATTATGTGAATGAATTTCTTAAGCGTTAGGGGAACATACCTCAGAAAAGACCAAGGGATCTGGCCAATCTTATACTATAAGTACTGCTAAGGTTGAAGCTCTAAAATATGTAGTGGTAGGACATTTAATGGTTTCCACAAGTTTAGAAAACGATTTATTTGATTCTAGATCATAAAATTGTGTCATATCTTCCCAGTTTTCGAAGAAAATTTGATATTTCAAATTTTACTTAACAAGGGAGTCTTCAGTCAAAACGCTTAAGGGAAGTATCATTGCAACAATGTTTTGTGAATCAATCCCCATTAGGGCATATGAATGTTCTTTATTTGCTGATATCATCACCATACCGATGATTTAATTTGATATAATCCTCAGTATGGATTGGATTTTCGCCCACGATGAAAATATTTATTGTAAGAAGGAGGTTACAATTTTTGATGATGATGCTAAAGAACACCATATCATTAGAGAAGAATCGTCACCACCAAATTCTTATCTTGATCCTCCACCAATATCTCAACTAAATTCAATTATTATAGAGGAAGATAATGAAATAACTGTGAGTAAGGAAAGGAATGTTCAAATAGATTATGTACCTATTATGAAAGAATATGTTGATGTGTTCCCAAAAGATTTACATGGACATCCTCCAGAATGAGAAATTGAGTTTTCCATTGATTAATTTCCTAGATCAAGGCCCATATCGGAGACCCCTTATAGAATGGCCACTGTGGAATTAGTTGATCTAAAGAAACAAGTAGAGGAATTGAGTAATAAGGGATTTATTCTCCCTAGTATTTCACCATGGGGAGCCCATGTGCTTTTTGTAAAGAAGAAAGATGGATCTATGAGGTTGTGTATTGAGTATAGGGAGATCAATGCTATAATAATAAAGAACAAGTATCCCCTACCGTTCATTGATGATTTAGCTGACTATCATCATGGAGCTCAATACTTTTCAATGATTGACCTTTGATATGGATATCATCAGTTGTGTGTGAAGAAGGAAGACATTCTGAAGACAACATTTCGAACCAGGTACTGGAATTACGAGTTTACAATAATGCCTTTTGGATTGACTAATTAACCCTCTATTGACATGGATCTGATGAATATAGATTTCAAGGAATATCTTTTTGACTGTTTAGTGATTTATATTGAAGATATCTTGGTATACTAAAAAATCTACAAAGATCATGAAAATATCTTTCTCATTATCTTGAAGACTCTTACTACATATGAATTATATGGGAAGTTTAGAATGTATGAATTCTATATTTAGGAGATTTATTTTCTTGGCCTTGTTGTCTCTAAGGATTGAATCTTTTTTGATCCTTCTAAGACCAAGGAAATCCAAGAATGGCCAGAACCGATGAGTATAAGTGTAGTACATGGTTTTATTGGATTAGCAGTTTATTTTCAGCGTTTTGTCGAGAATATTGGCTGATTGGCTTAGCCATTAACAAATATCACACGAAAAGGGGATAAATTTGTTTGTACAAAATAGTGTGAAGAATTTTTCAATTAACTGAAGAGAGGATTATTCAATGCTCATATCGTGACTATAACATCAGGGAATGATGGTTTTGGTACTTATAGTGATGAATCAAAGAAATGACTTAGTTGTGTTCGTATGCCGAATGATAGGGTTATTTTTTATGCATCAAGACAACTAAAAATTCATGAACAATACTATCCTACTCATGATCTTGAGTTATAAGATGTAATCCTTGCTTTGAAGATTTGGAGACACTATCTCTATGGTGAAAATGTGAGATATATACCGATCACATGAGTTTTGAGTAGATTTTCTCACAGAAAGAACTCTACACGAGACAAAGGAGATGGCTCGAACTACTCAAGGATTTTGATTTCACTATACACAACCATCCGAGGAAGGAAAATAACAAGGAATATTCTATGAGTAGAAATTATCGAGGAGTTGTGAACAATATGAGAGTTGGAAAGGATCCTATATACATGGATCTAGTAAAGATGGATATGGGAATCACCATGGTTGGTGAAACACCAATAATTTCTCAAATGGTGTCGAAACCATATTTATTAGAAAGGATAAAGAGTTCTCATACTGATGGTGAAGAGTTTCAAAATAATATTAATTCTATGAATGATAAGAGATTGAGTGACTTTGTGAATGAAGATAAAATTTTGAAATTTGTGAAGTGACTTTGTGTTCCCGATATACCTGATCTAAAAAGGGGATTGTTGGTTGATCCTCATAGTTCCAATTTGTCTATACACCCCGGTAGAACCAAGATGTATAAATATTGGAAGGAACATTCTTGGTCGGACAACATGAAGAAGAAGATTTCTGATTTTTTGTCAAGATGTATGGTTTGTCCACAAATGAAAGCTGGAAGGAAACAACCTAGAGGATTTATGCATCCTCCTCCCATACCTGAGTTGAAATGGGATAATATTACGATGGAAATTTTCATGGGACTACCAAAGACTCCTAGAAGGAATGATGAAATATGGGTCATTGTTGATAATCTTACAAAGTCAGCACATTTTCTTTCTTTGAGAGAATATTTTCCTCTTGAAGGTTTAGGAAGACTATATATTAATGAATTTTTTAGACTTCATGGAGTACCCCTATCTATTGTTTCTGATCGTGTTCCACATTTTACATCAAGATTATGAAAAATTATTCATAATTCCATGGATACTGAACTTCGTTTGAGTACCGCCTACCACCCACAAACTGATGGACAATCAGAATAGACTATTCAGACCATATGAGACATGTTTAGATCTTTATCACTTGAATTTCAAGGTATGTGGGATCAATATTTACCTCTGTCAGAATTTTCCTATAACAATATCTTCCATTCAAGTATTCATATGGAATGATATAAAGCTTTTAACAAAAACAGATATCGCACACCAACATATTAGGATGATTTTGGTGAAAGAAAACTCGTAGGCCCAGAACATGTTGAGGAAACGATGGAAAAAGTAAAGGTAGTCCAATCCCACGTCAATGTAGCTCAAAGTAGGCAGAAGAGCTACATCGATAACTGATGGAAGGATTTGGAATTTCAGGTAGGAGATCATAATTCCTTGAAGGTATCTCCATGGAAGGGTGTTATACATTTCGGTATGAATGGTAAATTAAATCCCAGGTACATCGGGCCTTTCAAAATTCTAGAACGAATTGGGGTTATAGCGTACCGTTTGGCAATGCCCTAATGTCTTTCCAATGTTCACGATGTATTCTACTTATCACTGTTGAGAAAAAACATTCCCAATCTAATACATGTACTCATCTATTAGGAATTCAAACTAGAACCTGATCTATCTTATTGTGAAGATCCTATCAATGTTTTTGATACAAGATAACAAGTCTTGAGAAACCGGAAAACTTGTCTGGTAAAAGTTCTATGGAGAATCCAAAAGATGGAAGAGGAAATGTGGGGACCCGAGGAACTAATGATAAAGATCCACCTGAGTCTTTTTACGCAGAAATACTCTAATATTTTTAGGAAAACATTATTTGAAGGGAGAATGTAACGACCCAAGATTCAGCGGTACGCTTCTCTTTGAATAACACAGTAACGTGTGTTTTATGCAACTTCGAGTTCTAATACACAACAACCAATCAAACTAGCCATTATTAATAGTAATACCGACTTTTTAAAATTTTATAAACATTTTCTTTCAAAATGGGCTTCATTTTTGGATTCATGATATCAAAATTATCTTAGGGTGAATTTTCGTTATTTTTCTGAAAACCTTCAATTTCTGATGAATAGTGAAAAACACTGAGTTATTGTTTAAAACCGACTTTTTTTAAAAAATTTATTAATTTTATTTAAATTTATATTAGTTCAAAAGAGATACATAATACCTATATAAATTCAATTTAATTCATTGAAGTTAGTTATAATAATTTTAGATACATAAAAATTTGTTTGAACTTGTTACCGTATTTTACCCACCTCCTAGGAGAGTTTGAAAATTTACATAAAACATAACATTACCATTTCTATGAGTTGAATTTCAAAAATCATAGAGACACGGTTGATATCAGTAAGTAAAATGTGGTTCAATAAGATGAAAATAATTTTCAGTGAATAGTAACTTTTTTACTTTTATTAATCACGGTTAAAAGTAAATAGGACAATTAAGGGTAAAAATTATATTATTATTACCTTGCCACATGTATTAATTCTATAGGATAAGTATAATTATACCCAAAACAACCCTAGGATTAAAATATGATCCTTTAGTTCCACATGGATTAGATTCAGACATTTATTATTATTCAAAAAAGAGTTAAAAGTGTTAAATTCATAGTTTAATAATTAAACCATTTTTAAAATAGGGTTACACATAACATAAATTCAACTATAAATATTCATTAGAAAGATAAAAATATTTCCTACATAATGGTATTTTATTTATAGTTTTTAGACTTTAAAATTATTAATGTAATTATGACACAATGATGATGTAGTGATTACCTAATTAATAAAATATTAAAATAATTGATATTATAAATATCCAAATAAATGTATTTTTAGATTTTTTATGAATTAAACTAATTTTATAGATTAATATTTCAAGTTAGGTTTGGTTAGATGAATGTTTTTCGATTTAATAAAGCTGTTATGAATTTAGCAATAAAAAAATACCAAATAATGTCAAAATTGATATAAAAGAGTTTTTAAAACAAATATTATATTATTAATTGATATAATATTCTTATTAATTTAAGGTTCTGAAAAATGACTTAAATATGGTTATATATATTAACAATTATCTACTTGGGGTTCTCTTGTATTGTTACGGTATGTCTATTAACCATATATTATAAAAATAAAAAGACACATGATAAATGTCAAACTAATTAACTAAGAGTTAAATCTAAAAGATAAGGTTAATATAGTGAAACAAACCTATCTAAAACCTAATGGTTGAGTGGATTTAGACCCATTCCCACCTTAGATTTTAAATAAATAAATTTTGATCCATTAGAAATTGAAAATGATTTTATTATAAAATAATATTTCTAGCTTTTCCTAAGGTGCCCCTCACCCATCTTATAAAAGGGCGATCCCGCTTCCCTCACATTCAAAACTTCAATTCCTTTTGGCTCTGCCAACCTCTGCCCAAGTACCCTCTCAAATATCCTCACTTTATCTTAGAGGCCTTCCTTTAGTCATAAATCTATCCTAAAAATACATTTTGATCAAATCAAAAGGAAGAACCCGAAGATGAGGTAAATATTTCATCACCTCTTTCAAATTCCATTCTTCTTCCTCTTCCTCTTTATTTGTTGTTTCCATTATAAAATAATAACTCTAGTATATTATATATACTATGATGTTATTATAAATATGGTAAAACCATATTCATTATTCTATCCATCTTTTAAATGACATGTCACCATACGTGTGTGCGTACAACTTACCATCTCCACGTCATGGTGTAACTGTTAGTCAATACATTATTATTTGGTGGGTATAATAATGATGTGTAATTGATGTAAATAATAAATATAACATGATAATTATTATGTATATATGATATATTATCCAATTATATATTATTTTAATATCAAAAGAATGATATTGGCGCTCGTGCGTACGTACGGATTACCGTCTCCATAAATGAAATGAGATTCATTCCCATCATATCCATTCAAGACTAATTTTCATGAGATGATTAATAATAATATTCAAATACTTAATATGATTCTTAATACGAATAAGATACATCCTACCCATAAAAAACATTACTTACATAACCAATCATTTAAAGGAAAATGAATCAGTTAACACCCGAAACGACGATAACACTATGATATTATAAACAAAGAAATGTTAAAAGATTATATATGACATTATATAAATGTGTATGATCCCTGTGTAATTTAATATATATTATTTCCCTATTATAAAATAGGTTATCCTACCCTTGACCAAGGAAAAGATCTAGTTAAGGGTGAATTTCACAATCTCTTTATTATCCGAGGTTGTTTATATGTAATTATCTACTGGGAACTCTTTATCATCAACATCCATGTTTCTTAAAATGTATTTCAAATTTCCTAGACTATGTTTTAAAGTCAATTACACCCTTTTTTGAATTTCATAAAATTATTATAATGAAATCTTTTCGTTATTTTCTAAACAAGGTACTTTACAACCCTACCAACAAAATAAAGGAAAGAATGTTTTTTAACTTATAAGGATGGTGCAGCTAATTTCATCCATTATAACATCTTAGAAACTTCTCTATGAAGCTTCTAATAATATTTCCAAAATAATTTTTTTGATTCAAATAGTTTTCATTTCATCTATGTCAACATCCTTTGATGGAATTTTAAACTTGTTTGAAGGTAATTTGTTATCTTACAAATATTTCATATTGTATTGAAGGTTTTGTGATATGTTTTGACTGTGGATGTGTTATTTTTAATGCATTAATTGTTTATGGATAAGGTATTGAAATTTTTTATTCTACTTTTAATATGAATGTTTATTTATGATTAATCCTTTTTCTAATAAAGAATGCATTTGACTTAGTAAGTGACGGGTGGAGCCCACTATAGCTCCTCGATGCATCGATATGTTTCATGAGAAAAACTAGTGTTTTGGCACAAGGCCTTGACAAAATATTATTTTTAGTCTTGGAACAAGCCCTTGAATATGTGGTTATGAAGTCTGGTGATACGCATACCATCTTTATGAAAGTGGCAATTGAAATTTTAATGTGAATATTCAACTAGTAGAATATCAATGTGAGTTTGTAAATGACATTATTTTGATTTATATTTCCTATATTATGAGTAATTATATGTTGAAAAGGATTTTTATTTTGTTTTATAAATTTCATTAAATGTTTATGCTTATTTATGAATGATTCCTCTGTATTGTTATCCTTACTGAGCATTTGGGCTCACCCCTTTCTATGTATTATTTTTCCCAGGATGCGAATAATTATATTCTGACTGACCTACTGGGATTGTCTATGGGATATCAGTTTTTTCTAAGGAAAAAATGTTGTTGTAGTATTACATTTTAAGATGTAATGTAATACTAAAGATTTTATCTAGTACTTCAAAGTCTACCAAACTTATCTGTCTTTCGAGACATGATCTTTTGATTTCTTGCCAATGATATGTAATAATTCTCCGAATTTGGGTAAATATGGTTAGGGTGTTATAATAATAGTGATGTAATAAAATAATATTAAAGGTATATTCGACCATTATATGCTTTACCTTTTAAATAATGCGATTTTTGAATTTTTTATTAATTTTATGTTGATTTATTGGACCCTACAAGACTTATAAAATATTTTAACTTTTTTAAATGATTTTCGTTAGAGTGTGACTGACCTCCACACACGAAAGCCAAATATTTTAATAAGTTCAGCCTTTGGTTTTATAATATAATTTTTTCCACTACCCATTGGAAACAAATGTGAAAACCCATGGAATTTATTGTGGTTTTTATTAGTTTAATGTGTAGTTTTCAAAACCACAATAACAAAGAATTCCCTCTCATTTTATATATAAACCCACTCAATCTCTCATTCCACTCCACTTAATCTATTTAGATCTCAACCATCCTCTTAACATGTCTCTCTAAAATCTCTACAGGGTTCCATAATATCTCAATATGCTTCTCTTAATCCTCTCCCAAGCCTTTGGGATCACACTTCCAAGAAACGAATCCTTAATTTCCATCCTTCCTTATTTATGTCCATGATTACTTATATTTTTATTCATATTTATTCTCAATTAAATATGTTGGGATACGATTTCAAACAGTTCCTATACTACCCATGTTATGTTTTATTGATGAGATACCCCATTATCTCTCATTAATTCTACCCATGTACACCTGTTACAATGCGGAATTTCAGTAAGGGATTTCTCTCTCCTCATTTATATTCAATAAATTATTTAATATTATAAATCTAATTTTAGTTAATTATGTTCGGAAATGTATATATATGACCCCCATACTTTAAATTTAATTTAAATATGATTTTATAACCTTTCTATCATTAATAAATTTTATTAATTCTTATGTCGCAATGTTATGTTGTTGAAAATTCACCGTGATTTTCTATGCCAAATTCATCATGTGGTTAATACCATTCCCAATTTTCTATGAAATTTATTCAACTTTATGCACATTTAATTAGAGATTATAGAGTTTCATGTATTTAGTCCACATTATTTTATCATAGAATAAATGATGATGTTGAATGATTCTATATTGTATGATCCATGTGGCACACTTATGCATGAAATGAAATGTTTATAAAGGGTGTTCCATTATAGTGATCCAATGCCTTTGGTAATGAATTATATCATGATACAACTTGTTCAATAAGGGTTTACTCATGATAATTCAAGTGCAATGAGGGTTTACCTATTCTAATTAAATTGAAGTGAGGGTTTACTCCTTCTCCATGTAGAATGATCCCTAGATCATGCTAATATCATGTTAAATGATTTCGCCACATCTCCAAGTTAAGATAATCATGATATATGTTGAATTAATGTTCATTTTTATCTTATGATCCATTTATATTTCAATTTCCTAACATGTATTGTATTCTTCATGATATGCCATATTTACTCCATTACTAGGCTTTATATATCACCCTTTTCTAATTTATGTCCTCAGGTTATCCCATGCAATGAAAAGTATGATGGAATGATGTGGTCATTTAAAATAATTATTCAATAAAGGTGTTAATTTTTTTGTCTTAAGCTGTCATGTAATGTTTCTAATCCCCAGATAATCTATTCTTCTTGATCTTCTGGGTTGTATTATGTGAATGTTTGTGTAATAAATCATGTTTAAGTATGAATAAATAGAATGATTTTTATAGGATCATTTTGGGTTTTCATCTCAATAGTTGATCATTTTATCAAACGTAAAATTTAAACCCACCACCAATATAAAATAGGGTTCCTTGCTGTACCACATCGGTCGTTCAATGATTTTTCCACCATATTCTTTTCTCCCATAAATGTCCTCAGTCCAAAATATTTTTTTTTCATCCATTGAAAGTTTCTCTATCTAGATCCCATAGTGACAACATAATAATTATCTAAGTGGTATGTGTTTTGGGAAATATTATATTAATGATCATTGAATGAAGATTAGGACTCTACAGTGATGAAGATAATAGGATTCCAAGGTTGGAATTGAGTGTGTGTTTAAAATATATATATGGAATTTTATTTTTATTATGTGATATTTTTCTTCAATTCTATAAATCCATTCTATTTTTAAGGAAAATTTGAAAGAAAAAGTTCATTTTATGATTTATGGGAAATGAAATAAAGAATATTACAATAATCATTCCAATTTAGTTGGAATATCATTAGAAGTTTAATCAGATTATCCTTCACATAAGCTTTAGTGAAGTATCAATTCATTTATTAAACAAAAATATGAAGATTATTTGTTTATAGAATTTGACAAAATTATAAAATTTTCACATCTAACTCTATATAAAAGATTTTTTTCCATGTGGATTCATGGGTTTTTAATTCTGAGAATAGGATATAGAGATACCAATAAGATATCATATATTTATTATTATATTTTCAAGTAATTATGAGGAAAATTAATATTGTAATGTTTTTCCTACACACAATGAAGAAAATAAATACTTCCTCCATCAAAGAAAAAGATCAATAATTTCCCAATATTTATAATTATTATTTGCGACAGTTTATGGATATATATAATGTTTATAACAAATCATATCTAATGAAGGAATATATTTCATTTATCATCAATGAAATAAATAAAATATTAGGTATGAAATTCTAGGTTAAATATTAAAGGCTTGTTGACAATTTTAATGGTATTTTTTGGGGTAGATCCATCACGCAAATTTTAAAAACATGATAGGGAGAAAAAGATGTGAAAATTAGATACCAATCCTCCTAAAAAAGATGATTAATTCAAGGAATGTACACGATTTTTGATAAGTGGGTGAATAATATACTAGAGAAAAGTCATAGGAACAGGAAAAATGACATAACCCCCATATAATATAAGACCATAAAGATTATAGACATTGAAACATAATAAGAATAATCTAAGAAATAGAAACAAATAAAATGGTATTTTTAAAATCATATGTTTGATGGATTGTGGAAAATAGTTGAAAGGGCCTCTGAGAATATTTCTCAACTAATTTATCTTACTGATCAAGTATACACCTTTGTATGGTTATACATTAAAGAAATAAATATGGTTCCTTCCAAAATTCTTGGTACTACTAAAAAAGGTGATGAAAAAGTTGTAGATAAATAATTTCCCATGATCATTCCATAAAAAATAGTCATAACAAGAACCTTCTATTAATGGTGTTTTGATAAATACAAGGTAGTTAAAAATATCGAACATTGGATGTTAATGAAGAAGAAAATGTAAAATAATATTATTGGAATGAAATTGAATGAATTGATGGATAATATAATGAATAATCAAATGAAAAAGCAGAAGAATATGAAAAATTTAAAAATAAATTTATGAAGATGTTAAAGATTAAGGGGATGATAATGAAGAGGCTGATGAGGAAGAAATTAAATATAATGACGAATCAAAAAATTTATCATCTTCCTCAGATATAGCCTATAATGATGATAATGAATAAAAATATGGAAGTACTCTAGAGGAAGATTCATCTATAGAAAAATTGGTTTAATCATCATCTTTGAAAGATGACGATGATAAACATTGTAAGACAAAAGTTGATGAAAAAGGAAAGACCGATTCCAATATAAACAATATAGAAATTTCTAATTACATGAAACATTATATGGAAGGAGATAGTTATGTTTTAGTGATATATTTTATGAATGGAAACGAAATTAAAGTTAATAAAATGTAAATTAAAACTACCCAACCTGACCTAGAAAAATCTTATTCTTTTAGAACCATATATTGGAAAGGATTCGACTATACTTTTCATTTCTTGAGATTTTCATAAGGAGCAATTCTTTAGTTTATTAATTTTGAATATTAGAGTTATCTAATCAACGATATTATAAATTTGAAATTACTATCTGTTGTGTTTGGAATGGAATCTATTATCTAGATCGAACCTGAGTTGGAGACCATGCAATAAATATCCCACACTCTCAAGAGATCATGAAATCAAATTTTTAAATGGTAAAATCTGGTTTATTCCGATATAAGAAATAAATATGAGAAATTTGAAGAAATAATGAAATGGATGGTAGAGTAAGGATGTTATTTCAAATAGTTATCTATACATATGGATTGTAGTTTAAATTTCTATTAATAATTTAAGGATGTAACCAATAAACATAGAGAGGATGTTAATACATTGAATAAAAATATCCAATATATGGATATAGAGTTGAGTAGAATGAAATGTTTTTAATAACAGTAATCATATTGAGAGACTAGATTAAAGTTTTCTCTCAGGATGTTCAAACTTCTAAAAAATAAATGACAAACTAGAGAAAGCTGAATGTGATTTAAAAAAAATTAATAATTTTTTAAATACATTGATGAATAAATAACAATTTTTCATTTAAAAATTCTGCTATATTTTTTTAAATGTTTGAATATTTTTAATGAATTATATTTCCACCTAAAACTATTTTCCAGAATGTTTATCAAATTCTAATTGAAATATATTAATTTATATTTTAATGGTTTATTAGTTTGTTTATTATCATTTTTCATAGTTATAACTTCACTAGCATTTTTGGAAACATCATATTATTCCCCATTAATTTTTAAGAATCACAATGTGGTAGAAATTATTATCAATTGGGGTGAAATAATATAATGGGATAGTATATTATAAAAGGGGGGATATATTATCTAAATGGGATAATATCCTTATAAATAGGGATGTTTCATTAAGGGGTAGAATATAATTCAATGGGAAAATGATTTATCATAAGTATAATATAGACAACTATGTGGGATTCTGTTTTATTCAAAATAATACTCTTTGTAGTATTATAATATTTTCAATCTCAGGGGAGTTAATATTAAATCAATAACTCTGAATTATATGTTCAAAGAAGAATGATGGTCTACATTTTAGTCAATATATTTTCCATTTTTTTTGGAATTCTGCATTCTAAAAAGGGGATATTGTTGAGTTAGAAGGCCAAATTCATAATGTTCCATTCCGTTTGTTTTGGATGTCGTATAATCATTCTTAAAACATGATTACAAATTTCTTATGTTATATGTGTTTCATAATGTCTTAATAGAAATCCATTTCTATAAGAATTTGTAGAAAAAATTATAATGTCTTATGAAAATAAATATATTATTATTAATAATATTTATCATAATGAATATGAGTCCAATTTATTGGACTCGCCATTATTAGACCAATCTTTATACATTAGTCATTTCTATCACACTGTCACAAGTAATGAACTATCAACTGATTCTAGATATGAATCAATCAGATTGATAGTAAAAATGATTATGGTATTGACATCGTTATTGACATCAATAAGACATACATATGCTTATAATCATAATAGTAATTCTCAATTTTATTGTAAGGAATATCATTAACATTGTAATAGTGTTAATCAATATAATATAGGGTATATAGTTAAGATGAGTTTTTATATGCCAACTATCAGAGGACATTGAAAAAAACATGGAAATTGGACTATTGGGATATTTTTCATAAATATTGATTCAATTCATGAGTTTGTGGTTGGTTTATTATATTTGATCTCATTTTTTAGAAGAATATATATCTTAAACAACTAATTTTCTATTTTTTATTTCTTTTTAGAGTTGTATTCTTACAGACACCTTGTCTTGTTGTCTCCATAATTTCTTTTGTTATTGTACCATCATCCAATCATTGTTACAATCTAGGGCCTCTATGGATAGAAATATGGTGAATCTGATCCTTTTCATTGATTGATTTAGAGGCTAGGAGGATAGATCTGATCATTATATTGATAGATTCTATGGATATGAAGAAAAAGATGATGTTATCTTTGTATCAATGGATTTTCGGTTAATGGTTGACATACTTTACAATGAGTTTAAAATATGGGATACATTTAGTCAATGTAATTTAATTCCTTAATCATAAGGTTAATAGTGGTTTATCTTTTTAATAAATAATATCATTCATTCAAACATCTAAATATATATTTATGTACATGTATTCCATATTTTATACTCTGATTAATTGAATATAAATTGGGTCATCGTGTTCATATTTATATTGTATTTCATTAACCATTATTACTCTGATTATGATCTATATAATATTTTTAATTCGGTCCATCATTTTACTTATCATTTAGTATGATTTAGTCTAACTGCTGGGTAGTTCTAATTTTGTGACTTCGATAATACAATTGATTCTGAAACTTGTAATAGTACATTAATAGTTTATTTATAGTTTAGTTTAAATATATTAAACTATGTTTTTAACTAAATTTACCCCCCCCTCTTGTATGTATATCAATATAAAAATATTCTTACCGTCCTATATGTTTTTAAAACCATGTGGACTGACCATTTGAGACATGGGTGTTTGATAGTAATGGTGTGCAAAGTTGGTACACAATTTGGCCAACTAAGATGTTGGACCATGCGAGTGGGTGGACATAGAGAGATATAATCTCATTGGTGGGGCATAGTTTCGAAAAACTTTTGGCTAAACCATGTGGCTTTGCAAAATGTAAATTTAATTTAATTTTTACCATATATACTCATCGATTTTAGCTTAAATATTCACATTCTCACCCTCTCAATACATGATCTAGAGGAGGGTTTCATCTACCGTCCTCCATTCATCAGGCCTTATTAGGATGGTGATTTAGTGGTGTTTTTGCAGTGTTTTCTGGAAAGATAAATCTCATATTTTATTACGTACATCCACATATACCTTACATATACATTTGGTATTCTTATATTCCAATTATGTTGATGATTACATCAAATCACCATTGAATAATGCATTTATCTTCATTATTTTGGTGGTCATTCATATGCGAGATCCCAATAAGGATTCAACATGTGGTTTTGTGGAATTTTGTTAGAGAATGTGTATGCGGTGTATGTTCATAAATTTTATAAATGAATTAATTTAATTAATTTTTCAATTTTGAATCACCTCTTTTGAATATGTCTTAGAATTTTTTCAAGGTAACATCTTTGATCATCGATTAGATGATGTTTTCATGTTTTGTGTGTCATGGTGACATGTTTAGTATTCCAGTGTTATTTGATGATGTGTTTTTATTAAATTAATTAATTATAGATGTTTTCATTAATTAATTTTATTAATGCTGGTGTAATAATAGATCTTGTGTTATTGGGATGATCACTTTCGTGTTCTGAGGTTTTAGAAAATTATTGGACTGACATTATTAGGGCCCCCATGTTTTAAAATGGTTTTCTAAAGCATAATTAATGAGGTGGGCGGTATAAGAGCCTTACCTATAGTTTTAATTACTGGTTTTATTTTATATGTAGTATGTTCCATATATCAATATGTTTTTTTCTTATTTTTATAGATTTTGTATTCTATTTTTGACCTTGGATTTACACCATAGACCTTCAATGGATCTGTTTGGATCAATGGATCCCATAAGACCAAGACTACAATTTATTATGGGATGGTACAATTCACGAAATTTGAAAAGAGGAGTGGCAAGTGATGGCTTATAATTAATTTTTTCTTATTATATTAATAATATTAATATAAGGATTTTGAAATGGCCTTAAATATATCCATTTGTATTTGACTCCATTTTTGGTTTTAAAGGGTGTAGGGAATCATTGTTTTGAAATGATCCATTTTTTTGAAATGAGGTGCTGACCCTAAGGGGTTTAAAAAATATAATTTAATTTGATTTCAAATGTGAAACTTAAAAGGGTGTGTTTTAACCACTATTGTGAAAATACCCTTTATTATTTTTTAATGTTTATATAGAAATGGTATAACTTGGAACCGGTTTCATTCAATGTTAAAATATCCATGTATTAATAGGGTGGTTTTAATGTTTTTAAAGATTTATATTGGTTTAGTTACATTGGGAATGTAAAAACTTTTCGGCCATGGTCAAGTAATGTTTTTGTTTTGAAGGAATGTTTGGTAATTAATAAGTGTTAATGGTTAATGGAGGGTTCTTCTATTTTTCATGATCACTATTTATAGTCATGTTGTTTAGAAAATCAATATGGAAATGATTTAATGGGTTAGTAACTAGACTTATTCTCTAGGAAAAGTTATTATACTAATGATATTGTTTCAGAATGATATTATAGACACTGATAGTATACTATATGGATAATATTTTAGATGGGAGGCTCTGGGAGACAATGGTATGTAATGTTAAAAATTATGTTTCTCTAACTCTCCACCTCCATGGGCTGTGCTAGATTGATTCTATATGCACCACTAATGTTATACATAGATGGTAACTATACTGAGGTTTTAGGCATTGCATTTATGTTTTATGATGGGTTTGATAGAAATGGTGTTCAATGTTAGATACGGTTGTTTGGTATAGATTTAGGTTTCATATGAAGTTACCAAATAGTCATTATATTGATGTTGATATTTAATCTAGATAATTGAATAACAATCTAGGAACTGACGCCTTGTGTATATTTGAAATGTATTGCCGATATATGTTTTTTGATTCATTGTGTTGAATGATAATTGGGTACCCATCAGTGATATTTACATTATTTACCTCTTTTGATACACATTAGTGAAACAAATTTTGTCATCAAATGTTCATTTTTACTTGGTTTCACAAAATAACCCTTAGGCTGGTGGGAAATGGATGAGATGTTGGGTTCATAAGCACAAAACCTAAAAACATTACATAATATTGAGTTTTATTATATAATTTAAATTATTTCACATTAATGACCTTTTACTATTTATATATTTTCAAAATTACGTCATGATAAATATACAATAAACTATACCCATATAAAGAGAATACCACTAAAACAATATCAATTTTTTCTAAAATATAAAACTCTTTAAAATAGACCATTTTTTCTTTATAGAATATTACAAATACTAATCATGAATTCCTCTTTTATATTACACATTATTATACCTTATGGGAAACATTTAAATACAAAATATAATCTCAAAATCATATTAAGGGAAATAAGGAATGAAAATAGTTAGTCTATTGAAAACAAAAAATCCATTAAAACCCATTTTCATGAAAATTCGTATGAATTCATAGGAAATGAATAATGGGTTTTCATTGGTACACCATTATTATACCACTAATACATTCATACATACTAATTGAATTACCTTATGGTCAAATTCAATCTATCTAGTACACAATACATTGGAGAGCTATAATGTGGCTCACCCATCATATTTTAATATATAATGGGGATCAACCCATCACATCATTAGCTATAATAGGTCTCAACTAATAATATCATGACATATAATTGAAAAAACCAACAATAAACATTTTCCAAGGAACATATCATGAATAAGACCATTGATAATTCATTTAAAACTTTTAGAAAAACATATTCAAATATCAACAGAGCATTTTCTGATAAAAATCTCATTTAAAATATTAAAAACCACTCACTTAGTAAAGAATATATATTAATAAAAAATAATATTTTAAAAATTTAAAGAATAATGAAATATCATAGTGAATAATGAATGTTTTAGAAACATCTCATGTCATATATTAGAAATAATTTTTTATTTTTAAAAGAGATATTTAATAAGATTTATTAAGGAATGATCATTAAATAAAATTTTAAAATGATTCCTTTTCAAAATACAAGAGTGAAATTAAAAAATTAATTACCATAACTTCAGAAAATATAAATAGAAAACCTTGATATAAAATGTAAATATTATTATGAATAAATCATTAAAATAATTGAAATATTGTTATTATAAAACATTCCCTTGCCTCTATATTTTTTCAATTAAACATTTTAAAACCTCTTATATTCTAGTTTGAAGAGTGGTATTAAATTATTATAGAGTTATAATAATGTTTATAAAACCATATATGTCATTATTATAACAATAACAACCCATTTATTATCAATATTTTATATTTCCATTGTTTTGGTTGTGTTTTATTCATGGTTTCCAAGTAGGTTTATTATGGACAACCTTGTAAAAAAGAAATAATACTCCATACTTCACAACATATATATATATATATAGGTTAATTAAAAAAATATAAGTGACTTTAAATTATCCATTATCGTGGTAAACATAATGAAAACCCATCGTCCATGAAGGAGGTGAATTGACACATCCATTGTGATGATTTCATTATTTTTTTATTAAAAAAAGTCCATGAGATATTTTATGATAAATATAAAATAATATAAAAAATTTCAAATATATTTATGATACATTACTTATAATGAATAAATTTATAGGGGGCATGATAAGGTAGAAGTGATAAAAATTTAAAAGAGAATAATGGAATTTACCTCTTAAAAAATTCTCCTTCAGAACATCATTATGGCTCTTGGATGAGGACCATTTGTAACACCCTAGGTAAATAAAGAATATGACATTTTCATATTTATCCATATTTGTGAATAAAATATTAATATGACTTTAAAGGGGACGCTATGCTCGATGGCGTTAACATGTTGCCGTTGTAATGGCGAGAATGGATAGAAATAACTTAAATATGATTATATATGTTCTTAAATATTTTTACATTTATACAATAAAATATAAAGGCTTAAAATACATGAAGAATTCAATTTTAGGCGTATATGCCCTAGTTTTCACTAAAGGTTCATTTATCACCTTTTGATGGAGAACCATCATTAAATATAGTTTTGTTCACTCGTAAACCTTCTTTTGGACCAAATAAAACTCTTATTAAGATTCGGGACATCAAAATTTACTTTGTGTAAATTTTTGGTATCTTTCCGATAAAGTTCATTTTTTTAATGAATAGTGTAAAATGTTGTATTTTAATTCAAAACCACTTTTTAATCTAATTTATTTATATTATTAGATTATATTTGGAATTGGTTTTAAAGTGAAATTAGAAAATATTTTTACCATTAAATCCAATAGTGGTCGTTGGAATCAATTTCACTTTGAAATCAGACTTAAACTAGTGTCAATCTTTTGATACTTATTGTTTCATAAAACACGCTATTTGTCATGACAGCGGGAATTAATTATTAAATTAATTAATGTGACTTATATGTTTTGAATTTTTTAAAAAGGACTTCATTTTTGAATTCAGAATATCAAATATAGCTTAGGGTGAATTTTTGGGATTTTTCTGAAAAACATCAATTTTTTATGAATAGTGAAACCACTAAGTGGTACTTATAAAAATTGATTTTCCGTTTAAATGAAATTTTTCCATCATTGTGTTTTTATTTTCAAAAATCCGATATACATGGTTGTCATTAAGAAGTAAAATGTGGTTCAATGAGATTAAAATAATTTTTTGGTGAATAGTAACTTATTAAGTTTTTAATCGCGATTAGAGGTAATTAGTGTAGTTTAAGGTAAAAATGATATTATAAGAATGTGAAAAAACCATGACACTTGTCCTAAACCTATTGGTTGTATCGTGGCCGACCAAGAAAAGCCATGGGTCAACTTGGGGACCCCATGGATCCACTTTGGTTGGGAAATGACATAAATAACATTTTATTTAATGTAAAAGTAAAATTGACACAAACATGATATGTTTTACTAAAACAATTTTTAAGTGGGGTTATGCAAGTCATAATTTTGATTATAAATATTCATTGGAAATCTAAAAAGATTTCCTACATCATAGTATTTTTTTTATAATTTTTAGACATTAAATAAATTAAATTATTTATGACATAATAATGATGCAGCGATGACATCATTATTTGACGATTTAAATAAAATGGAAAGATAATGTAAAATATATGAACCACACATGTCCAAAACTTATTGGATGAGTGGATTTAGAAGCCTTATCACCGTATCCACGAATTATATCAATGTGGGACCTTTTGAAACCGAGACACATTTTCAAATAAAGTAATATTTCTTTACTTTCCAAAAGTGCCCCTCCTCTCCTCTTATAAAAGGCCCCCACCTCTACCTCATTTCACACACTCCTAAAGCCTTTGGCTCGCCCAAACCCTGCCCATTTACTCTCTCCACATCCCTCTCCTCATCCTAGAGGATTCCCTTTTGGGATAATCCTTTCAAAGGAAGCCTTTAGGCTCAAATCAAAAGGAGTTACACTTTTAAAGATAATTCATTCTCTCATGTTCATTTGTTTTATCTTGCTTATCCAACCCCCTAAACTCTTTTTATTTACATATTTTGTAACAACACCAGTATGATCAATATACTAGGATGTTGTTATAAGATTTATTCGAGCTACACTCTCACACAACTACATCAAATGGTTAAAGAACATACGGTTTCCGTGGATGGTGAAAATCTGCCTCCCGAAACGATGATTGTTCAATACTCATTTAACACCTTAAAAGGTGGCCATTATGATGTCACTATTTTTATATATGATATATAATATGTTTATGTTTTACTTATGCTTCTGTATTTTTCATTTGTGTCTTACCTTTATGACTTCCATTATGGGTATACGCAATATCTTCATTTTAGGAAGTGCGGACTACCGCCCCCTCAAAGTGATGTGATTTGTTAATGCCATATGTGGGACGTGTAAAGGATGGATTTAAAGTTATTATATATGATGTTATAATGGAATTATAATATACCTCTATATCATTATTATTTCATTCCATTAAAATATGAGATAGAAATGAAAGTAGCGTTCATGCGTACGTACAGCTTACCGTCTCCATGAACGGTGCATTTCATTTCTTATCCCCAAATGTAATGTACTATTAAAAGTACATGTATATAATGGATATATATAATTAATGATATATATAAATGATGAATATAATTCTGGAATTAAAATATACATACCTCTCATTTAGTTTTAATTCCATTAATATGACAAAGAAATGAAAGTAGCGTTCATGCGTACGTACGGCTTACCGTCTCCATGAACGGTGCATTTCATTTCTTACCCCTAAATGATTATGTAATATTATAAATACATGTATATGCTGGATATATATGATATATATGATATCCAAATCAGGAATGTCATTCTAGATATAAAGAACCTTTGACCACACGAACAACATGTAATTGTAACAAGTCCACTTTCGACTTAAGAACCAAATATCGACAAAACAAACATTATTAACTTAAATAGTTACATAATTTTTATAACATGGAAATACGTGATATAAAAGGAATAATTAACTCTAAAAAGATTCTTAATCAAGGAGAAATTAATTCAAGTTTATTATTCAGAACGTTAAAGAATGACCGAGACAAGTCGGACCCGAGGTAAGGGACTTCATCTCAATCTCCTTTCATTGAGGCATATTTCATTTTATACACAACTTTCTTTTATACGGTGTATAAACCCCCTTTGAATTTTACTTTTATACAAAAGGAATCTTTTTATACGAAGCGTTTTACAAAATGACAAAATAGAATGTTTCTTTTAACGTACGCGGCGACAAAAACCTTTTTCGCCACAGCGAGTATTATTTGGTCTTTGGCTTCCTCAACAAGCCGTTATGTTTTTAAAATGAAATAAATACATATACTCTTTTATTTATTTTGGTATTGAAAATGGTTTTGATAAAGGATTCTATTATGATATATTGTGATTGAAATGTGGAAATGTTATCATTTCTTTATATTGGTTTTATGTTTTATGATTTTATATTGGTACTTGGAAATTTTAACGGGTGGTTACGTTATAAACCATATGACGGGTGGTGTCGGGAATACCAGGACGGGTGGTTACTTTATAACCTCCAATGCATTGGGTATGGAAGTCGGCCATATGGCTATTCCATTATGTATGTATGGAAATTGGCCGTATGGCTATTCCATTAAGTGATATGTGTGGGAGTCGACCGTATGGTTATTCCACTGAAGTATGTTTATGTCCCAAGTTACCATTATATATGTTATGTGTTCTTTTTATGGATTTTATGGTAATCCTTTGGTTACAAAAAGGTAAGTAATGATACTTTATTCAGTGAAGAGTTTTTACTACTTCATGTAGGTGAAAAGTATTACATTGATAAAGTATTCATGGTTTACTTGTTGTTTTGAAAAACTAACAGTTTTCATTCTTTGTGTATCCCTTACTGAGCTTCTTATGCTCATCCCATGTTTTTGAAATGTTTTTCACAGGACTTAGCGTGGAATAGGGTAAAGGATGGGATCAAGGGAAAGTCATGCTACCTAAAACATGGAACTATACATGTTTCTTTTAATGAGTTTTTATTTTATGGAAATTTAGTAGAAGCAACTACTTTGTAATCTTTTGAGATGTAATAGTTATGTCCTAATTATCTAAAACTCTAAACCTGAAAAGATCCTCAATGTGAATTACTCATTTAATTCAATATTAAGTAAGGTTTAAGGCTGGGGCCTTATACCTTTTAGGTGAATTGATGCTCAAGAATGAAGATATGGATTATGAATATGGAATTTGGAAGAATATAGTTGACAAATATGGTTCATGATTGTCAATATTTGTGAAGTAAGGAGCATACTTGTATATTTGAGGGGATGGGTAATTTAGGAATTATATAAAATATTAAAATATAATTAGTCAAAATAGGGATAAAGACATTAAAAGGTGTTAAAACTCACAAGATATTAAATTTTCGAATGAATATTATAATTTTAGAATGGTTCATTGTCTGTTATTTTTAAATAATTAAATAAAATACATTATTCATGAAAAATATTTTTTGTCAAATTAAACGATATTCATAATTATGATATTAAGCACATAAAAAGAAAAAAATTCAAATAATAATTTATTTTTATCATAAAAATTTCATATTAACCTAGTGAAATCATGAATAGGATTAAAAATATAAAAATATATTTATTTTATTATTTTTAAATTTATTATTTTCATTTATTCATTTATGAAATAATTGATTCATGAATGGGGTGGATGCCATTAATATATTTATATATTTCGTAAAAATTAAAAATAAAATTACATGAAAATTATAATTTTATTATGTTTCCAAACTGTATTTATTTTTTAGAAACTCTTCTGGAAATCCAAAAATTAAAATATCATACAAACTAAAATTTATAGTGTGATCAAGATGACAAGGTTTTTAAAAAATAATATAAAGGTCTTAAATTGATTCTTGTGTGTCCAAAATGAACAGGATTATAATGAAAAATATATAATGGTCTAAAATTCTAAAAATAAAACATATTAAAAAAATTGATTCATTTGATTATGTATATTAAATTATTTGCATAACACAAATACTTTAAAATTTTGATATTTTGTTTTTTATTTTCTTGCGCAGTAATTGCATGAGCATTTAGATATGGATTATGTTATGTTACTATTAAAATATAATTTAACAGAAAAATGGAAAAAATTATTGTTAATAATTTATAAAAAAATTCATAAAAATATTTTTTTGCTCTCAATAATTATTTATACAGAATCAAATTTGAAATTGTCAATGATGTGTATGTACTACATTAATAATGAAGTAATTTTTTTAGTTATCATGGAATATAATAAAACATTAATGTTATGAATAATTTTTGTTCAATATTACTCTTATAAAATCTTAATTTTTTATTAAATAAATTTAATAAGTGTAATATCATAAAAAATCCTTCATAGATTCACAGGAAAACATTATATTATAAAAATAATTTATTTTATACTATTAATAAAAAATAAAAATGTTCCATAAAATTATATGAAATTAATTCATAGATAAGTACCTGATAAAAATTTTGGAAGTGAAATTAGTTTTTTTAATTACAAATTTTATAATTGAAATATTAATGTTTTAAATAATAAAAATATAATAAAGTCATTATTTTATTAATTACATATCATAATGAATATGACTATTTACCAAATGAATTCCAATAAATATGATTCCATTAAATACCTAGGAATTTATATTCTCCCCCAACACCTTTTAAAATTCCATCCTCTAACATTTATTCAATTATCCAAAGGATAAAGATAATTTTCCCTTATTTCATTTTTAGAGCATCATGTAGCATCATCAACAACATGGAATCACCAAAAAATGTAACATAGTGAATTAAATAGTTACAAAAGAAATGATATCTATTAGAAAGAATATGAATAGGATTATCTTCAAAAGAAAGGTTATATTTTGCTGAACAACATTTTTGTCAAAACATGAGATAAATCTTTCACAAATTTTCATAACATCTTTACATGAAATTAATTTTGAACCCATGATAATATTGGAGGAAAGGTTATTCGAAAGGAAACTAGTTAAACTATTTTAATAATTTCATAATTTCTAATGGACCCTAAAATCAAATTTTATTTATTTTTAAAATTCATACAACGTTTCCATTGATAAACATTAAGAAATTCATAATCACCTAACTTAAAAGAAATGTATTTCCTCATTTTATCTACATTCCTTTTATTTATTCTCTTAGATTTTCTCATGTATAACTACATAAACTAAACATTATTTGCCACTTATTCTAATAATTATGGGCCTATAAATTTCCTTACCCAATTATCATCACAAAATATTAAAGATCTACATCGCTTCCTATATATTTCGTCAAAGGCGACATCTGTATACTATAATAAAAACTATTATTAAAATAAAACTGAACTAAATTAATATTCTTCTCCCAAAATACCTAGTAATTCATTTAAAAAGATCAATGAATATCATCTAATGTTTTAATTTTTTACTCGGACTATCATTTATATTGTGGATGAAATGTTGTGTTAAAATTTAATCCAGCAGCCAACGGCTTCTAAATCATGTTCCAAATGTTATATGTGAACCTAGGATGAAGATAATATAAAAACTAGACAGATATTCCATGTATCATACCTATGACCATTAGAAAAAAAAGGAAATATTTCATATAGATATAGGGTGTCTTGAGCAAGAAAAAAATGTTTTAATTTCATCAAATGAACAATAATAACCTAGATCGCATTGTTTACTTCAGAATTATACTGTAGCACCATCATGAATTAAATGGTTATATTTTTTCATTTTCCATTTTGGCACTATAAAATGATGAATAATCCCTTTTTTATCAACTTTTTCCATTAACCTATTGATATGTCAAACATTTCATTGTAAAATCAGCGATATATCTTTTTATTCTATCTTAAAAGTAATACACTTGAAGGTCTCATTATATCTTATGGCGATCCAGATTAACTAAAATTGGGGAACTATGAGATTAATATAACTACACTTTCTTAAACTATTAATCATTAGAAGCACATAATATCATCCCAAATCTCAAAAAAAAATCACTATTATTTCCAAATTCATTATATATTCCCTTTTCATCCAACCCTACATTTTTCTTGAAATAAATGTCTTCCTTTTCAGCTTTCCTAACTCACTCTGATGGAGATGACTTCACCAACACCATAAAAATAGGAGAATTTCCAACACTAAAAACATTGCAGCCCAAATTCATCAAAAAATTAACTAGTAGGTCATGTTCAGAACATGACATAGTAATTGTAGCATTACTTTTTGGAGTTATTGAATCAAAAAAATTATTTTCTTTTTCATGACAATATGGAATTGTACAGTCATAATATTTTATTAGTTCTAGAAATCAACCTTATCTCATGTTCAATTCTTTAATAGTGAATATACGCTTCAGACATTTATAGTCACTATATATTTGATATTTTAACCCATTCAAATGATGCCTCCATATTTTTTAAACAAAAAATAGTGGCTCAGTCCAAATATTTTGAATGGAAATTTTTCTCATGAGGTTTCAACATACATAAACCATAAGAAATTACATAATCATTTTTCATTAGGACAAAAATAATTCCTTTTATTGATGAATCGTTGTAGATAGAAATTTCACCATTTCTAGAAGGAAACTCCAATAATTGACCATTCCCCATTCTTCTTTTCAATTCATAAAAACTATCAGCACATTCTTTCATCATGATGAATTTAACTCATTTTGAATCAATAATGGTTACTGTGCAAGATAACTATGAAATGATTTCAAATTTTCTTGGGAAATAAGTTTTCACACCCAGAAAACTATGAATATAGGTAATATTTGTGGGTATCAAACATTATTTAACTATATTATATTTTTCAAGATCAATAATTATGAAAAATTTAAAAAAAAACGTTATCTGCAACAAGAAATATTTTAGAACCAAGATTCACACATTCATAATATTCTATACAGTTTATTTTATTTTATTTTCATTAAAAAAACATAGATGTATATCATGTTCTTATTTACATTTAGAATATACAAGAATCTCATGAATAAACATAACCAAAATATTATACAATAACTCATTGAATATTATTTTCATAACATCCATGAAAATATTAGGTTAATTAGATAACCGTAATGGAATTACATCGAATTCATAATTCCCATATCTAATACAAAACACAGTCTTCAGAATGTATGATTCCTTTTCATTCAATGGATGCCACACCGACCTTACGTCAAACATCAAAAGATATTTTTCTCCCTACATCTGATAAAATAAATAATCTATATTAGTAAAAGAATACATTTTCTTAATAGTGATTTTATTTAACGATGTATAATCAAGGAAAAATCTACCTGATTCATATTTATTTTTAAAAAATAATCTAAGAGAAACACATAGTGACATGCTATATCAGATGAATCCTTTATCTAATAATTCCTGAAACAATATTTAAATTCATGATGTTCTAATTTAGACATTCTATAGGGGAGTTTTGATATTGTCTAAGCATTATGAACAATGTAAATAGTAATCTCAACTTCATGATTAGGAAAAACATCATTCAAATCATCAGGAAAAAACATCAAGATACTCATTTACGACAGGCACATCATGAATCTAATGATTTCCATTATTTCCCATAATATGTGAATGATAACATTCAATTATATAATTAAAAACTTTGTTAGCTTCCTGGTATGTTATCAATGATATGGGTTTATTATTGTACACAACCTAATACTATTCCTGAAAAAAACATCATCAACTCTACAATCAATCATAGAATGGTAAACTGAATGCCAATCCAAACCTAGTATAACATCAAACATCACTAAAGAGAGAAAAAAAATAGTTTTTTTGGTTATTTTCCTTCCATATAAAATACCAGTAAGATTCATATAATTTCTTTTTTATTATAATTTTTCCTCTAACAATTTTCACCATAAATTCCACATTAATTTCTTAAGGTGTAATTTCAATTTTAACAAAACATTTCCTAGAAATGAATTAAGGTTTATACCTCGCATCAAACAAAATGTTGGAATATTCTATAAAAACAAGAAATGTATCTGATACCACGTTGTTTGTTGGATCAACATATGGTGAAGTAGTTTAAAAATATTTTTCCAGACCTTTCTGTTAAAAAAAACTAATTTCCAAAATGATTTACTTTCTTTTGTTACAAATTAGAAAAATTACCCAACTCTATATAGTTAAAGAATCATACCTTCAACATGACATTATTATTATACTAATTTTATCTACACTCATGAACCATGTTTATAATATTTATACATTAGTATAATTTCACATAATTGATAGGAATGTCTCTTGGATTATTTTCACAAAATTTTTTAAAATAATAGGCTTTTATTTTCTTACATCTTAATTACATTGATGAATTCTTCCGCAAAGCATGATAACCCAAACGCTTATTAATCTGGTCATCACAAGTGATATATTATTTAGAAAACTCCATTTCAACTTTTATATAATAACAAAGATAATTCTCATATATTTAAATTCACATGCATCGAATTCTCTTCATGAACTTGGTTTCAATCCTCTATAAAACTCGTAAATTTTTCTATCAATGCAGTAAACAAAATTTGTCACATACCTGGTAAATATTTTGAATATATATTCATATTTTCCTATGAAATATTCGCCTTTTTTCTCAATTACATAATTTTTTTCCCATTATATGTCAAAAAACCATAGTAAAATATTACTCAATGATGATATCCTTGAAAGATTCTTATTCCATTGAATCAAGATTTTATGTCTCTTTGGTATTCATAAAAAACACCACCATTAATCAAATTCACCTTCACTATTTTAAATGGAAAGTGTTTCCTTTTGATATTCCATACATCACATGATATCAAATACATTTTCAATATCATTGATATATCATTCAGCTACCATCAGGTCATATAATTCAATGAATGATTGGGGTTTTTGCATCATAAAATGCCCTACAAAAGACATGTTACTTCATAGTAGATCAAGATAATATGTAACGAGAATAACACCTCATTTTATCATCTGATTCGACTAATATCAAACATTCCAAGTCTACAAAGAGAAAATTCTATCCATTCTAGGCTACAGATTCAGAAACATATCAGAAACTCTGTTCCTTCCTTCATTAGATACCATGTTTCTTATGTGGAAAACTATTCTTAATAGAAAAATTTAAGAGAAGAATCATCGTAATCTTTGATATTTATATCATTTTAAACTATGAATTTGATAAAAATCATTTATATATTTATATTGACATCATTATAACATATATGGTTATCTAAATGAGCTTATAGTACCAACAATAAGGACCTGGCATTAAAACATTACATTGTAATCAGTTTTAGTCAAGAATTATGTTCATTTCACATTTAGAATCTTTTAATGTTTATATAATTATTGAATTTGAACACAGTACATATATAAAAACCCACATTCATAAAAAAATGAAACTAATAAAAGAGTATCAATTTTTACCAAAATACAATAATTAAAAATAAAAAACATGTTCTCAATGAAAATTCATAGAAAAGTTAAAAACTAATTCCTCCATTCTATTAATCATCACTATACCCTATTAAATACATTTAAAAACATATTATTATCACAAAATATCAATATTGGATATAACAAATTAAAATTGTTAGTCTGTAGAAAACATGAAAATCCATTGAAACCCATTCTATTGGAAACTCATAAACATGTATATGTAAAAAAATTGATGAAGTATCCTTATGACATAATTACCATATGTCTAAAAATATACACATAAAAATTGAATAATATTGTTTAAAAATTCCATCTCTTGAGTACCTCACACATTGGAGAACTATAATGGTGGTTACCCATCAAATAATGATAAATAATGGGCTTCAACCCATAATTTATGGTGATATAATTGGGATTAACCGATCATATCATAATCTATAATGTGATGAGCTAATAATAAAAAATATACAAGGAGCAAAAAATGAATAAATACCTTGATAAATCATTTCAACCCATGAGGAAAATACATTCATATATCAAAGTACCATTTTTCTCATAAAAATAACTTTTAGAATTTAAATAGTTTCCACATAATAATGAATTCATTTTCATCAGAAAAAATGTTGAAAACATATAAATAATACCTTAATGTAATTAGTTTCCAAGATAGTGTGACAAACCGATCATAATGTCTATAAAAAATAGACCTTTTGAATTTTGTGAAAGATACAATTTAAAGGATTTCAAAATGAATTTCCCGTATATAACCATAAAAAGAACCAATTTCAATAAAATTTGTGAAATTTATACATTAATAACAATAAAAAAACATTTTGAAAACATGGAAATTAAAATTGATAGATTTAAAAGAATAATTCAATAAAACATTAAAAAAATGTTTTAGTTAAAAATACCTTTAACTCAGGTTTGAAATCCTTTAACCATTATAATAAACCATGTTTAATTGTTTTTAGAGTGTTATTAATTTATTAATGTACTATAAACATGTTTATAATACCATACATTATATCATTATAACATTTTAAAATCATTTCATTATTTAAAAATACGATTTTTTCTGGTTCGTTATTTCTTGGTTCCAAGAATGGGTTTTTATAGACTTCCATGTGAAAAGGAATAATAATCAATATGAAAAAACATATATAAATTTGTAGTCAATTTTATCAAACTATAAGGTATGTTTATCCTTCTATTATTATAGTAAAGGGAATCATAATCTCATCATCCTTGAAGGCGGTGAATTGACACACTATATGTGAGGACAATGTTATTTAAGATTACAAAGAGAAAATCAGAGATTTTATGATGAATATACAATCAAAAAATAATAATCCAATATATATATAATACTATAGTTATCATTAATCATCGAATGTAGGATAGGATAAGTTATAAGTGATAACAAAATTAAATGATAAAAATAAGGAATTTACCACTTTAATATTTCTACATGAGAACTTCCTTAAGGATATTAGAAGTGGACTTTTTGTGATACCCAAAGCTCTATAATGTTGAAATGGAATAGGATGAGTGAATTTTGAATAATATATGTAATCAATAAGTATTTCATTGATGAATATTTGTAAATGAAGGAGCCTCCATTAATAATTGAGGCGAGGGGTAATTTAGTAGTAAGCTAAAAAATAAAATATATTAATTCTGATATAGGGGTAAAAGCAATCAAAAGAGATAAAAATCATAAAATATCACAATATTGAAATAACCTTATCATTTTAGATGGTTTCAACATTTTTTTTATTTTTAAAAACATCAATAACATATTTTATTCATGAAAAATATTTTTTGAAAAATTAAAATATATTAATAATTTTAACATTAAACACATCAAAAAAAATTAAAATCAAAATCCATTAATTTTTTTATATCAAAAACATATCCTATTAACCTATTTAAATAATTTATTTACATAAAAATGTCAATTTTTATTTATTTAATTATTTTTAATATTAATAATTTAGACTATTTATAATTTAAATAATTTCTAAAGCATTATTATGCAAGACATTTATGTATTTTTTCACAGTATAAAAATCAAAAATAAAATTTCATGAAAAATATAAAGTTATTATATATCCAATTTTTCCTTAAATAAACTTATTCAAACCCAAAAATTAAAATATATTACAATGTAAAATTGATAGTGTGAACAATATTAATTACTTTTAAATAAAATATTATAATGGTCACAAAGTGATTATTTTGGGTCAAAAATTTCACAAATTTGAATAAAATAGATTTAATGGTCGAACCATTCTTATAGAGAAATGTTTATATTTTTTTATTTATTAATTCATATGATTATAATTAAAACAATTTAATTTATAATTCATATGCATGTTCATACACAACATCAGCATAACATAATAATTAATGTTATTTATTTCATATATCAAAATTTATAAATAAATTAATATCACAAAATAATATTAATTAGGTCCAATATAAAAGTTTAGATTTATTAATTTTGTATATTTACTGATATTCTTACAAAGAAAATATTTTTTTTCCATTTTTATACCTTACAGAATAATTTCACCAACATTTGGTTAAGACTGATGTTATATAGCTATAAAATTATATTTTAATAGATTAAAACAGTAATAATAAATAATAATTAGTTAAAAAATCAATAAAATAAATTTTTTCAATAATTTTTTTTATTAGGAGCGACATTTTATTTATAATGTTGAATAGGCACTACATTAAAAAATATAAGAATTTTAATATTTTTCATGAAATAAATTATAACAAACAGGTTCTGATTTATTTCAATAAAATATTATTTTTTTAAAATCATAATTTTTTATTTATTATATTTAATAAATATTATATCATATTTGTGTCTTCATGATGACCCAAAAAATAACTTATTATATAAAAGGATTACATTTTTTATATTTCACTAATAATTAATCTTTTTAATCCAATTTTCAAAAAGGCATGATAATATAAGTTCATAATTCTAAATTAAAAAATATTTTTTTTCAAATTCAAATTCTCTTATAGAAAAATTAATTTTTAAAATTGATAACCATATATTTATTTATTTATTTTTATAATTATATGTCATATGAATGTAACAATTTAATTTAATAATACTAATAAATTTGATTCTATAAATACTTGGGTTGTTACACTGTCTATTTTCTTGTGACTATTTATATTATTATTAATTTATTCCATAATATTACTTCACACAATTTTTTAGTTACTAGTATGATCTTTAGAGATAGTTTTTGGTGGCCAAGTCTATTTCACTAACACCCTACTTAGTCCAGTATTAGACTCGGTTACCTGAGAAGCTCTCATTAGTGAATTTAAGTAACATGATTGGGAGTCTACACTCATTGATTACTACATTTTTGAGTAAGATGTCTCTTCTTCTGTGAGAATATTATATGGGATTGGATCAGTGATGATAATGATCCTATTAGATGTTTTTTCATATTTTGGAATGTTCTTTTATCAGCTTAGTTGGTGTTTGGATGTTTGAATGACATGGTTATTATATGACATATATAATTTCATTTTATTATAACATGTATTTATTGTTTATTCATTACTATTTCATTGGTTATGATTAAATTTTTTTATTTACTTCTTCTTGACCACTATGATATGGGGTTACACTCTCCTCATAATTCAATTTTGGACCCCCATAATAAGAAGTAAGCCTACAAGTATAGGGAACAACACGTGATGTTATGTGGTTAACCAGATCATCATAAATTTTTATTGGAATATAGGACAATAAATTACACGTATTGGATATAATATGTGTAACACCCCAAATTTTTCGGAAATATTTTTTTCAAATAAACCATGAATTTTTTAAATAACTTACATTCCACAGAACACCAAGTTTTAATGAATCATGACAAACAATTACTATTATTATTTACACATATCCATTTTTTCCTTAATATTAAAATATTATAAATTTATATAAATAACAAAAATATAAATATGAAGTATGTTTTTTTAAACACAAAGTAATGAAATTCAAAAAAAGCACTTAAATTTTAGTAAAGTCCTTGTTTGTTTTGAAAATAATATCTTCTCAAAAAATAATTTTATTTATATTTATGTAAAATAATGGAAATAAATTTTTACACTTATATAATATTAAATTGATAAAATATTCTTGATTTTGAAAAAATTATTTCCTAATTATGTTATAATCTATTTTTTGTATTTTCCGAAAAGATTAATTTTTTAGTGATTTAGGAAACTACTAGTTGTTTTAAAAAATAACATTTACATTAAAAAAATTAATATGATTAATTTTATTGAAAAATGATTAAAACGAATATTCCACAATTTTATATCAATTAATCCAATAATCACAGTAATAATTTCCATATTGAATTTTGGTATAAAACAATTCAATATTTTTATAATTTTCTCCTTTTAAAAACGAATTATCATCACCTGTGTGGGTTAAATATTAATTTAAAATTTTCCAGTTTTTTGAATATAATTTCAAAAAATGATTTCAAAATTTTTAATATTAATTTTGATTATTATATTATATGTTCATTTTTTTTAAAATAATGATTAGTAGATGAAATAAAATATTATCTAACATGGTTATGATAAAAATCTGTTTATAAGTGTACTAAATATTATGTTTTGTGTTTAATATGAACTAAAACACGTAAAAAATATCTTATTCTCTTGAATGACTAATTTTTTATCCTTTATCCTATGAAAAATGTGGGTTAACATTTTTAGTTTCATAAATATCAATTATTTCACTCACCTGACATATAAAAGGTCACTCACTCTCCTATCCTATTCACACATCCAAAACCAATTGATTATATATTATAAGTGATATTTCATCCATTAATCTACTGTATGTATCATTATTCTATAAACCACAAAAACTTTTACGAATAAGAGGTAACACGCTTACCCAAGAGTTTTATTTTTTTTCTCCACCTATTTTAGTAATTATTAACCTATAATGATATAATATATTCAGTTTCTTACATATTTTATATGTTTAAAATGATAATATTCTAACATTAAATCATATCATATTACATCAAAATTGATATTAAATCGTTATTCATGTGTACATAAGACTAATTTATTGTGAACCAATTTTAATTTTTTTCCAATCATCAACAATCAATGTTAAATAGAATGATATAATAATTGTTAATATATGTTTTCTTAATATTATAATAATTTTTTAATTATTAAATCACATATACCTTTATAAATTCCATTATTTGGTTATACGATTACATCTCCCATGTGTATGTTTCACTACTTCCTCGCGAAGCGATGATATTCATTCATGTTGTACATGAAAGTTCATAAAAATTGTTTTAATTTAACTTTTTTATATATATTAAATAAAAAAATTATGTAATGGTAATATATTTCATACCTTAATTTAACATAATCCATCGAAAAATGGAACAATGTTTATGTATATGTACGACCTGCTATCTTGATGAACAATGTCTTTAATTAAATATCATTAAATATTTTGGATTACTAAAAAACGTTTACAATAATTATATATGATATTAACATAATTATTAACATTATATAGATTTTTTAACCATGATCAATGTATGATTTATGAAAATAATAAATCAAAAGACACAAGAAAAAAATGTACTTTTTTCATGAAATATGACATTAACCTGTAATTGTTAAATAATTGGTAATTAAAGGTTATAAAGAAGTCATATATGTTATGATATATATATATATTTATTTTTTGAAATAATATATTTTAAAAAATTATATTTTTTATCAATGAAGTTTAATATTTAATAACGGTGTTGAGATCTAAGTTAAGGGGTTTTTTGTCAATGTGTGTTCAATTAGACATATGTCATGTTATGAATCTATTTTATTTTATGAGGTTTATATAAATCTCTCTTGACATGTTATATAATGAATTTTTTTATTTTCATTATATATTATTTTCATTTTGTTGTATTCCTCCATAGATATTACAATTCAAAGTTACCAATGTAGTAAAGATTATATTTTACAATCTCATCATCTATCAGGATTATTTATGTTTAAGTTCTGGATGATATAATGTTATGATCCATATTTAATGATATATATGACTTTGTTTTGATCTATTTATGTCATTGTTATAAATTTTTTCTCTTTATTTCTTTAATTTATATACTCAATAAATTACAAGAAGGTTTTTAAGAATAATAATCTGTTTTCACTCTTTGTTTGAAACCACCATTTTCATCAAAGCCAATGATTTCTAAAAATAAATTCATAAATATGTTTATGATTATTAAATTATATAGAAAATATATTTTTATCCCTATTAGAAAAAAATTATTATTCATGTCATCCACCAAAGAGATCATATGTGGAATTTACCAGAAATGAGTAAGGAATAATTTTATTGATGTTTTATACATGAAAAAAATTGACCACCATCATATAAATTATTCATTAGCCTTCTATAAAAATATTTCTATTATATTTTAAAAATAAATTATTTTAAAAAAAAAATTTTACTTGGACACATGTATTTTGAAATTGGGAAGTATATTTCCCCAAATATATGTTTTTAAGGATTTTTAAGCTTACCTTATAAATTTTCAATGTTATTTTCATAGATAATGATTTCCAAAAATAATTTATGAATTATTATTTTTAAAAAAAATTAAATGAAAACTATGTTTCCTAATGAAATTTGTCATGTCATCTTTCAAATTAATTTCCAATATAATATGAATTACATTGATTCTACTTATGATTTAGTATAGATATGGTCCAATGATTCCATTCTTATTAATTTTATAATTGGATTGTGATTATCATAAAAATATGTTTATGAAACCAATTTTCCATTCGTGGGTTATACCATGATAAAATTCTTGTGAAACCCACTTCTTTTTTGTAAAATATTCATTTTCAAAATGATTAAAAGATTATTAGACTTTTTTATCTTCCATGGTTTATGATATGAGGAAAATATTAGAAAAACCATTTCATTTCATGTGTTATGATATGATGACTATTTTATTACCATATGGTATACATACTTATGATTATCGTTATATTATGGGTGGGACGTATAGCCCCTTCTAATAAATTGGGTAGTAATTCATGTATCATGAGATAACTATGACTATAATAGTGAATAAAACCACTTATGTAAATAGTTATTTTAGCTATGATGGTTTTGGGAGAGATCCTTGACTACTGTGATGGTTTGGGTTGGACCCATTCTATTATTATAACCTTGGTTGTGAGCCTTTACAACTATAAAAAACATTTTATATACATATGTGTATTCCATCATTCTATGTATTATTATAATATTGTTCTATAATGGATCATTTTCATTGATTTACTAATGAATTTGTCTTACTAACATCTAATAAATATGTTGTCACACAATATAATGATATTTGATATGGAAGTATTGTATTTAAAATTTATGATAATGTTTTCATATCATTATATTCATGTTATGTAAATGTATTTAGCTTATTTAACATTAATGAGGATCTGACATCACCCTTTTGCATGTATCATTTTACATGATATGAATTAATGTATTACATGTGATATATCTATGAAGGTTTTTGGTTATTAATAAAAAAGTGGTATATGATTTAGTTCACATATAATAAATTTTTTTATGTTTTCGTGTTTCCAATTGAACTATAACATTGTGATCCTCATGTTCATATTGATATGATGTAATCAATGTTCACCAAAAAAATAATAGAATATATATGATTTTATATATTGGAAATTTTTTGGTACATGTATTTTTATTATAGGATATGATTGGTTAACCATTAGAAACTGGGATGATAAATATTTAGTGATATTTGTAAGGTCATGTCAATGGATATGTATAAGGATGACTCAATATAGGGAAATTTCCAAGTTTTTTTGTGACACATAGAGTAAGTGGTTTCCAAGAAATTACATCCATGTATGCCTACTAAATTTTGATTTGGATATTCCATTGAGGTAGCTAGGGGTCATAACTCTAAAATATATGAATGTAGTTGGACATGATCATCAAATTGTGCAAGATAATATGCCTAGTTCAACACATTGTTTGACACTACTGTTGGTCCTGATTTGGAAAATAAATATATGATCATAATACATCTATATGTATTTAAATATATTATTACTATTAATAAACTATGATAAACAATTTGTGGTCACAAATTTAAATGATACTATCAGGATCTAGAAATCCAATAAGTGATTTTTCACGCTTATTTTATTGCCCGCTCTAATTATTTTTTCTTCCACTATGATTTATAGTTTTATTCAATTGATGTAACCCAGTGAAACTATATTAATGAAAATATTTGATGTAAAAATCAATAATTATCCCACTAAGAAGGCATAAGGTTTGGTATATGTAAATAAAAATCTTGATTCTTTGATCTTCAAATATTATCTATCCAGGAATCATTTTGAACATCCAAATCGAAAAAAGTGGTAAAAATTTTCTTATTGATTCCTTCGTGATTAAATTCTAACCTTACTTCAATGTAATTGTTGATATAATAGTTTTTTATAAATTGATAAGTACCTATTAAATGTTATTTTCAATCCTATTGAGTACGTAACATAAAAAATCCATTTTTTTATTCTATAATTTGATAGATGAAGAAGACTGATGGTAAACTCTCATTAATAATACATAGTAACATGATAAAATGTAATTCAAATTTTGGGAATTGTTTACGAAATTTTTTTAATATGTATTATAATAAAATTATTCAAATGGAGATGGAGAATTTGTTTCTTGAGATAAATAAAACTAATGATGAATCCTTAACCAATGAGGAAAAAATTACAAGACATATTATGTACATTTTTTATATTATCATACAACATTAATTTATGGTTGATTTATTCATGTGTTGTTTAAAACCATGTCTCCAAAGGCGGATATCCATAAGGGATATTACTATGTATAAATTTCATTTTGACTTGATATCAAGATGGAAGCAGACTTTTGAGTTAGATAAAAATCACATGGTATTGATAAGAAGAGAAAAATGGATTTGAAAGGATCATCTAAAAATCATGGCGATAAGAATATGAGTAAGCCAATATTCCCAATGTGTGGAATGATAGTTTTAGGAAATTATGTTAAGTGGTCTAGTGAATTTTTTACCTTTTCAAGTGATGGTCATTATGAAATAAAATACTTATGTGATTGGATGAATATAGATAATGATTAAAATAGAGAGAAATCCCAATAGTGTTCCCTAATGACCCTCATGTATTTAAAATAAAATAAGTATGGGTGTTGTGATAAATAGTTCCCAAATGCAATTTTTTATATTGATGATCAATGTTTGAAAACATATTATGAATAGAGAAAATGGAGAATATAATACAGTCACTATTTTTGATGAGGGGTGTAAAATTTACTCGCGGAAATGTATACTTACAACCCACTCTATAACTAATATTATATTATTTGACTATGGATATACCCATTATTTAATATCATAAAAATATTTTATGGGTATCATAATGCAACCTAAATGACTATATGTTTAATTAGTAGTGTAAACCTTTAATGGTATGATGATTTCATCTCAATTCTATGATTTTATCTTGTTTATTTTCATGATAAAGTCCATCCTGTAAATCAATTCATTTCCCCTATGGATGAATTTAATATTATATTAGGCATGGATTAGAGTTATATACATCTAAACCACATAAAATTCCATGGAATTTATGTTAATTTATATATTCCAAAACAACCTATTGTCATATGTCAGTGTGATGATAAATATGAACATATGATGGTAATCCAATCAATTATAGGTGTTTAATTACTTTATACAAGGGTTTTTTATTTTTGATGCTAGGGTAAAACACAAAATCAATGATAATCCTATTTTGTGGGATTTTTGTATATCATTTTATAATAGTTTTATAGTCTTACACAAGAATTAAATGTTTTGTTGTCATAAAAAATAAGACATTTTTCCACAAAAATTTCATAGACTCCCTATAGAATGGCATCGATTAATTTGAATGAAATGAAAAATCAAATATACATGAACCATGAAAAATGATACATTTAGCCACATGTGTCCCAATTTGTTGAACATATTATTGATTAAAAAAATATGGATCAATGAATCACAAGATAACTTATTGGGAATTTAAGCACATCATGGCCAATAATAAGAATCTTATACCCCATATTTAATACCTATTTCAACAACTATATGTAGATAAATACATTTTCACGATTGACCATCAATCTAGATATCTCCAATTTTAGGTCATGAAAGATGATAAATACATGAAAACATTTTATAAAATTTATGGACAACATGAATATATAGTTATGTCATTTACTAAAAATTTCACATACTATCTTCATGGATTTATTGAATAACATATTTATAGAAAACTCTTATATGTTTTTTGTAGCCTTTATGGATTATATTCTGAAATATTCATGGAAAAAGGATGGGCATGAAGATTAAATGATTATTCTACTAAAGATCATGTGGAAATAGAAAATATATCTCAATTCAATAATGTGTGTATATATAATGAAAATGGATTAATTTTTTGCTCTTAATATCTCCAGAAATGGTAGATTGTTAGACCCATCAATGATAGAAGCTTTTGAGTATTGAACCTGACCAACCATGTTAACTAATATACATAATATTTTAGGATTATATGGTAATTATTTATGGTTTTTTAGGAATTTATCATCATTATCTAATCATGTTATCATGTTAAATTGGAAGTGAGACATGTTCCTATAGATAGATGAATATGAGGACAATTTCATTTAATCAAAGGGAAGTGTATTTAGTTCTCCTTTAAATACATTACAATGTATTGTATAAGGTTTTTCAAACTATACTGATATATCAAATAATATATTGGTATGTTTTATTTTGAAAAATTAAATGCTTATAAATTATGCCTTATAAAAATTTATGGTTCTTGAGAAAAATTACCCGACTCATGATTTTCTGTATGGAGTTAATATTTATTTATTGAATATATAGACAAATTATCGTTATTAGAAAAAAATTATATATTCTAATACCAAATGTATAAATTATATAATCACATAGAAGTAATTAAATATGCACCAGATAATATGGTTAGAGATGGTTAATGATTTTTACTTCTCAATACAATACCACACATAGAATGAGAACGTAGTAGATGACACCTTCTGTTAAGAAGGATCATGCAACATTATACATGGTTAAGATCACCAAAGATACAATATTCATATTTTTTTTATGATATATGAGGAAATAAAAAATGAAAGAGAGATGAAATATCTTTCAAAATTAAATGGTAAACCAATTATCCAAGTAATGATTAACATGGCCGAGATGGAATATGTAGAGCTGTAAATGAAGGATAGAATAATTTATAATTTTAACCTTGATTGTGATGGAATGTTAAGGTTTAAGAATCCTTTATATTTTCTATCCATACAATATTTGATGATTTATTTGTTAGAGTATGATCGTAGTTCTTCTTTCTTTATACCTCATGGAGGTATGAAGATATATAAAGAACATAATATTAGTTTTTGGTGGGATATTATGTAGATAGATATTACAGAATTTGAATCATGGTTCAATAATTGTATGAAACTAAAGTATAGGATACGATATTATTATGAGATATTACATTCATTAACTATACTAGAATGGAAATTATAAAAATCACCATGTATTTTGACATCAAAATTCAAAAGATAAATAAATAAAAGCAATATTTTTGTGTTTTGTAGTTGATCTTATTATAACGTTTCATTAAATTATTACAATCAGTTAGTAATTCTATCATGATCATTTTTAAATAATATACATTAAATATGTGTTTCAATTTCATGGTGTAACCCATTCCATAGTTTTTTATCAGGATCTAATATTTAGTTTTTTGTTCTAGAAATGTCTTCAATAATGTTGTGGATATAGAGTTATGTTTCAACATGACTTATCATTCCCATAAAGATGGACAATCTGATAGAATAATTCAAAACATATAGGATATTTTGGGATGTAATTTTATGGACGTCAAATGCAGTTTCTATCAATACCTTATTCTATATGGGTTTTAGAAAATAATATCATTGATCGATCATTCAAATGGATTATTATGAAAACCTATACAGATATAAGTATAGAGCTCTAACATCATATGTTGAAGTTGGAGGAAAAAATTTATTGGGACCTAAAATAGATAAATCAATGTTAGATAATGTCATATCCATTCAACAACACAGAAATACATCACAGTGTAGGATGATAATTTTTGTTGAAAATGTTTAGAAAGATCTATAATTTTGAGTTCGTGACAATGATTTTAAATTAATTTCTCCATGGAATAATTTAATGTGATTTAGAAATAATCCAAAAATAATCCATATATGTATATTCCACTTATAAATTATTTATCATATCGGGATAGTGGTATATATGTTCATGCATCCAGAAAACCTATCTCTTGTGCATGATGAGTTCATGTAACTCTCGAGATGAAGTATATTTCTAATCGTTGAAATTTATTTTCCCTAGATCAAATAATTATAGATATTGAATTTTCTTATAAGGAATATCTTTTGGTGAGTTTTTATCATTGTGATAATGTTCCATGAAACATGACCACTCACAATATTAATTTTTTGATGAACTAACTAGCTGAAAAAAGCATTGTGGGAACCTGCAGAAATTTTGAGGTGATAATATCCTATTTTTTTAAAAGTGAGAATAATTTTAAGGGAGAAATTATTTATCATGGGGTTTAATATTAACAATATTTTTTATAAAACAAATTTTCCATATAATTTTATTTCTCAATATTAGGCATTACAAACTACACCATGTTTTAAAAAACCCAAAAAAAATTATTATTTTATTTAAACACGATTGTTATTACATGCCTATTAGAAATGGTTTCATGAATAGTGTTAATTTTTTTTAAAAAGAATAACATAAAATGGCTTAATATAAAGAACCCATTTTTATAAAAATTTACATAGTTTTTAGTAACCTTTTTATATTTTTTAAAAATAAAAGTTTCTCTGAAACAAATATATATTTTGATTTTAGAATTATATTAAATTAATCATTTATAATTAGATAATATAATTTTGATAAAATCAATTTTTTAAATCATCACAACTTAATTAGATAATGATTCCTTTTATGGATTTTTCTTATAAATTTAGTTTTTTATTGAATAGTGATGAAAAAAATTTGTTACTAAAAACATTCAAGCCTTTTAAATATTTTATAAGGATCCCTTTTTGTTTTAATATTAAATTTAATGTATTATTTTTTAAATAATCTATCAATTTACCATGTTTGCATCATTATAATCATTTCAAGTTTACTTTTTTTTGTAATTTTTTAAAACATTTGAACATTCTCTCTTTGGAAAACTATTTTCTCATCACATTTACTATTTTAATTATAATTTAATTATTTATTATTTTATGAATTTAATTTTTCAAAATTGATACCATATTTGGAAAAACAATAATTTAATGTATCTAACAATTCTGTAATATCTTTAACCATAATGAATAGTAAAATGGTAAAATTAATTTATTGTTGTTAATGAAAAAATGGGTTTCCCAAGGTTTTAAGCTAAATTGATATGGGTTAAAATGATGAAATGTAATTCCAAAACCCATTTGATTTCCATATTTAAAATTTAACTTTATAGTTTTTAAAACTTATATATTGGAGAGTCGTGTCAGGATAAAAACCCAGGTACACCTTTTTCTTATAGAAAATTAAAAGTGTACCAGTCACATCACTTATAATGGAGACCCCTCACCTATTATCTTCAAAATTATAAAACACTTTTGATCGCACAATCCCTTACCATGTAACGACATTAATTCCATAATCTAGTCAATGAATCCAGTTTTTTTATCATAAATCCATCTTATGGATCATTTTGGAGACTAGTAAAAGAAGGTGTTCAAAGAGGAGGCAACACACATATCCAGGAGATTAATTTCATTTCTTCATCCAACTACTTCAATTATAATTCAGCCGTGATGATATAGTTCCATTCATATATTTGATATACATATCCATTTTTTTAAATGATTTTCATAGAACCATCTCATCTTTAATCAAATGGGATATGAAATCTTCAGTCCTTAGTATAGTGAACTGTCCCCTCTCAAACTTATGTTATTTATTTTCCTTAACCACCTCTCATTACATGATATAATGATTGAATGAATATTTACATGTGATATTAATGATATTATTACACGTTTGGATGTATTTATTCACATATATTTTCATATATTCTATTCTTTGGGAATATGATAATGTCACTCCAATGTACGAAATGTTACCTCCTTATGATGCAATGTTATTGATTCACACTTTACATAAAAGGTAATAATTATTATTTTAATTAGTATATATGATATATATCAAACAAAAATTATTTTTAATGGCAATATGATATTTATATTTCATCCTTTCAACACATTGATGAAACATATATAGAATTTATGCATACGTAAGGCCAACCATCTCCCCGAAAGGCATATTTCATTTTCTATATATATATTTGGAAGGATTAAAATAAAAACATATATACTAAATATAAATGAAATTTAAATAATTGTTAAAATTATTGAAATAATGGAACCATCATCAAATTAATATGATTAATAATAAAAAATCATAATATACGAGAAAAATTTTATTTTTTTCCTAAAATGAAAATTTATCAGGGAAATTTTAATAAACAATTAATAATAAGTCACAATAAAATAATATAAGTTTTGAATTATTTATTCATATTTATTTAATATATTTATAACAAAGTTATATTTTTTAGGATGTGGGTTTGAAATTTTATGATGGAGGTCGAGACTTATGGGCATGGATTTTTTTTCTCAATTTTCTTCCTTAGAACATACTAATAGTTAAACAAAAATCATATTTTATAGTGTTTTATATATCCATATTGACATTTAATATTATAAATTTAATTACTATGATTATATTATATGATTCATGAAATTTTATTTCTATAATAGTCTTATAATTCAATACTAGAAAAGTGGTAATGATTTTATGTTAGAACCTCATTTTTTATCAGGATTGATTTTTATCATGTTTGAAATGATGAAATAATCTAATCCATTTCTCAATAAAACATGAATTTTATTATACTCTTGTTATTTAAATAAAATACTTGTGTTCCCTTAAATTTTCACCCTTCACATATTATATTTTTTAAAATAGTTTTTTTTATGAAATTTTATCATTATTTCTATCATTGGACAAAAAAACTAATTTCATCAAAAAAATTAGTTTCTCTCAAATAAATTTCATACATTTTAATAAAATTATTAAAGTTATTTAATAGAGAAATTATTACACCTCTTTCAATTTTTAGAACATATTTTTAAATAAATCACCCTATCATTTTCCAAATAATTATTGTTTAGTTATTACTGATAATGAAAATGACACATTTTATTTTATTTCTAAATCATGGAATTAGTTCCATACTATCTATATCATTATTTTCTTAAAATAATCCATTATATTTTTTAATGTTATTTCTAAATGTATTTTTTCACAATTTTTGTTTGTTTTTAAAAATGACATTTTCAAAGTGGAATAGATGTGGAATAAATGTGTAAACTTAATTTTAATCTTATATAATAAGTTTTATAGGTTATTTTCACAAAAAAAATATTTAAAAACTATTTTATGGTTTTTAGTTTTAAATTTTGACTTTAATGAAATTTAATTTTCCTCTATAAATTTTCCATATAATATTTCAATATCATTTTTCATTGAAGATGACATCCATTGATGTTATCTATTATTTAATTGGTATATGATCTAATGATAAAATTATTATTATTTCTATTTATGTTCTATAATGATAATGATAATATTTTTCTGATACATGTTAATATTTAATTGTTTATACCATGATAAAATTAATATCAATCCATCTTATTTTTATGGGTTATTATATGATTAAATAATGAAATGTCCATTAAACATAAATATTACCTATAGGTTAGGATATAAATAAATTTTTATAAAACCAATTTAATTTAATTAGATATCATAAAATGAGTTTTCTATCATCTATTACAAAAAATATGAAAGATTTTTATTATGTGATAGGAGGGACAAATTTCCCCCTCTAATTCATTGCATAATGATATATACCCTATGATATTGAAAGGACTACAATGGGGTGTGAATCTAGTTCAGTAAGGGATATTTTCTCCTATAATGGTCCAAGGATAGACCATTGACTATAATTATTCATTTAAGAGTGGTCACATTCCACAATGATATCCTTGGCAGTTATGAAATAGAAATGAATTTTTATACTTATTTTAACTCAAATATATTTATGTATTATTACAATATTATATTCTCATAGATCATGTTCATTGATTTCATTGTGATTCATGGAATTTTAACTTCAAATATTTAGGCAATTACTAAATATTATGATCATTAATATGAATGGATTGGGTTATAAATTTTACTTATATGTTCTTATACCATTATGTTCATGTTATGATTATGAATCTCCCTTGAGTGGGTTCTCTATGAATATACTATCACCTTTTATTATATTTCATTTTCATAGGTTATGAAAAAATTTATTATATATTTTATGTCTATGAATATTTATTTTGATGAAGAAATTAGTGTTTAATGATGTAGTTCACATATGAATCATTTATTCATTTTTTTATGTTTTTAATGGAATTATACATTTACGATCCTTGTAAGTGTATTTGTATAATTTATCTAATATTCATAAAAATTAAGTAATATCTATGTATGAAAATCCCTGGGCCCATAATAAAATATAAGGAAGATAATATCCACAGGGATAATAACCACAAGGATTTAGTTTCATTGTATAGATAATTTTACGAAGTTGGATTTAATAAGAATATTTCAATCCATGTGAACAATGGCCACACGTGACTTGAGATACTGCTTAAGAATATAAAAAATGAATTCCAAATATATATTTCTTATATGTCATGACATATAGTATTTCCATGGATGATAACACAAATAATTTATCAATTTTGTGAGAGAAATTACCTATTCCAATATGTTTATTAGTTGATTTTTAATGATATTAGCTATTAGAGGATTCATGTGTGTCAAAAAAAATTCATGTATTACATTCTAGAGAATTAGATACTTATGATAAAAAAATGTAATAATGAAATGATTAAACCATAAGATCTATTATATGAAATGTTTCATTCCATACTCCTATGAATATATATTTTAACCTAACACTCTAGGAAACAGACGTCACACAGTGAAGATGATTCTACCATATTTGAGTTGTTTTGGAGATATGGTTCCAATATTAAAAAATAAATACCCTTTTATAGTAAATTAAATTTCAATATATGATTATATATGATGAACCAGGCATTAATATATTGAACAAAGTATATGTTTATTATTAATAAAATAAATTTGTGTTCCCCTAGATCAATAATATAAACTATGGAGCATTCTTTTAAACCATGTATCATTCACATGTGTAGAACCATGTAAATGAAATATTTAATGACCTTATTTTTTGCTAGAATATATTTCCTTAGTTTCTATAAATTGTTAAATTGAAATGATAAAAATTATTTTAATTTCATATGATTGTTTTGTGGTCATTTATGTAGTGAAAAAATGATATGTTAAAGTATTTTTATTGCCTATCAAAATGGTGATTATGCTAAAGAATAATTAAACAAGGTTAATTTTGAATATTACCTTATATTTGAATTTTGAATTGTAAATTCAATAATTATTCAGAAATATTATAAACCTAAAATAACAATAAATATCAATCACAAAAAGGAAGGAAATATTATAATTCTCTATGTTATAAAACATTGTATCTTATATAATGTTTACTGGATATTTGGAATTATTTGGTTAAGTTAAATAAATCCAATTTATATTGATAATTAGTATTTGAAGATTCTTTTATTATTATCATTGATTAAATGGGATTAAAGTGTACTAAATCAATGAGTAAACATGTTTCTATAAGTTTTTGGGTATTCTTGTACTCATATTATAAATTTGACTAACATGTCAACCATATTATTATACCCCTTATAAATATAGTTATTGATAGAGAGGAAGAGGCCAATTTCCTTGGATGAGTACTAACAAATTATAAAATATTGTAATGAAATAATAAATAAATAAAAACTAATTTCCATATCAACCTAGTATAGAATGGGATCCTTAGATGTAGCCAATTAAGGGGGATCTAGGTATGTTTTTTTTGAAAATGATCATTAAAAACATTCATTTTCTATGATTTTATATTATTTTTATTCTGTTATTTTAATTAAATATTATGGTCCAATTTTCATTAATTACAATATTATTTTTTCAAAAATCCACATTTACCCCCTCTTAGGGTGTATAGTTGGAGAATAGTTAAAAATAATAGGTGTGTCATGACCTAAGTTAAGAAGATTTTTCTAAATATAAATTAATTAATTTGTGTTTTATCTTTGTTAATTAAATTATATATATATATTGTCATGATCATATTTTACATAATTTCTCCATATTTTATATAAATTTAAATATTCATTTGTTATACTTTAATTGAGTGATTTTTTACAATTTATAAACATTGTAAGTTGAATTGTCACATCTTCATTAAAATATTCTCACATTAAAAACCCCTTATTGGTAATATTTTTTCTGAAATTATTTTTTATACATAATATATTTTTGATCTTCTAGTTATTTTAATTTTCACAACCATATTCACTATCCTCCAAATAATGGATTAATAATTCATGGTTCATGTTGTTTGCAGGGGGTTCCCTCAGGGTCTTATAGGTATTTCGTTAAATAATCTCTTCTAAACTGTCATCATTTATCCTAGATGTATTTTATTCATTAAAAATATAAAACACCATTTTTCCCATTTCTACGAATTCATATTTATCATTTCTATTATATCACTGATAATTTCTTAATTAAAACATTATTTTCATTGCAATTTTTTCCCAAATTCATTCTAATTATTATATATGTACATTCCATTTAATCCATTAATTTAATTTTTTATTTATTATAAAATAAATGAAATAAATGATTCTTTTTTAACTTAATACTAGTAAAAACAATTTCTATTTACTAATCCAATTTAATTTTCCATTACATATTTTAATATTATTATTCTACCCATACACTTCTCATCATAATATAATTATGTTTTGTTCTCATCATTTTTATGTCTTTTATGCAATGTTTCATAAATAAAATAAATAATATTATCATTTTCATATATTATGTTTATAATGAAAGTTTATATATTTTTTCATTTATCTCATTATTTATTTTTATATCATATATTTTGAATCACTAATAAAAGTTCATACAAGTTTCTCTAATTTGGTTTATTTTGTTTCATTTATTTAGACTTATAATGATTATATATATATGTACATATATGAAATATATTTTGAATAATATTATATGTTTCTGATTTTTTATAATCATTTGTATTCCCGTTTCAAAATAATGTGATATCTTTGGTAATTTTATTTCAATATATATTGAATTTATATGAAATCAAATTCTGTATTGTTTCACAATAATCCAATATTTATCTTCATTAACTTCTATTTTCTATTATGGGATTTGATGGGATATTTTTCATAGAATGTACTCATAATGAATATTTTTGTTATGTAATTTATTTATATATTAAACATATAGACTATTCTCTTCTCATTTTTTAAAATTTGTGTTTTAACACATTAAACAAACCTATCATAAAAAATTCAGAATATTCATAAACATGTCTATCTTCTGATTAGGAATATTTCATAATTGTTTAATATATTTTAGTTTTATATTTATATAAGTATTATGGATTAAATTTTCATATTTTAAACAAACTAAATATATTTATATATTCATTACCATCCACTCTCATTATTTTTATTTTATTTCTTATCTAATTTAATTATTATTTTACTATGTATTTATCATCTTGATTGGCGTACAATCACATTAATTATTTTGTTCCCATGTGAACCATATATGTTTTGATATATTTTGAATTGATATTACTGAAAAAATAATATTTAACTATAATGAATTAGTAAATAACTATATCTATTTATATTCTATGTATATGATATGATTAATGAACCTTCAAAACCTTTTTGATGAATAAATAATGAAATCATTGAAATGTCAATATAATAAACAAATTTTATATATATTCCAAATTTAGATGTACTGTGATTATTATTATTCAGAAAAAAAACTGTTCCATATATTCCTATTCAATTCTGATGAATCACATGATATCTCATTATCACTGTATGAGATAACTAATGTTCTTACGCTTATTATCTTTTTTATCTAACATATTTATCGAAACAGATACTACGGTGTATTTTTTTGTCAAATTACATTTTAGTTTGCATAGGTAGCATGAAATTAAGAGTGTACTTGTTTTAGGGAATGTGTTTTTTCATAAGCATATATAATAGTAAATATTTATCATGCATGTATGTGTGTCTTGGACTGTTATAGAAAAAGTATACATTTCGATTTTGGGTTTATGAGATCTCAATAAAACAATGAATTCTTATTTCATAAAAATATTTATTGAGTTTAACAAAAATTAATTATGTCTTAAATTTATGATTAATATACTTCATGGATTGTATTGCAGTTTTTATATAGTGGTGTCTGGTATATCCATGTTTTAATATCATGGAAGAAATGTTTTTTAAAGAATATCTACTAAAATCATGATAATTGAATAAAGGAATTAGTTTTTAATGATATTTAATTGATTATATAAATAAAAAATAGAATATTCTATCTATTTAGTAATGTCGGTTAGTAGTGGAAGAAAACCATGATTACTTTTCAATATATCATGCCTCAATGAGATATATACTTGATTTTTTAGTATAATATAATAATAATTTTCTGGCACTCCTATAAGAATTTTAATTTTTGACAACATTATAATCATTATTGTTTAAACATTTATTGTGAAGAAGAAAACATATTTTTGATATTTGTATAATATCATATATTATAATGGAAATTAAATTTACATTTTAATTATATTAATTTTAATTTGTCAAAAAATGCCACATATGTATATTGTTAAGCATAAAATTGAAAACATGAATTTAATTTTTTTAAAATAAATGTATAAAAATATTTTAACAATAAGGATATTTTAATTATTTTTATATATTGAATTGTATTTTTACATTCCCTATTATGGCTTTTCTAGTGTAAGGGGTTGATTTCATTGTCTTAAATATAGAGACCCCCTTTTTTGTACATTAACATTACATATATTTTGTGGAATACTTAAAAATAGGTAATGAAAAATTCTTAAAAACAATATTAGTGTAGTGCCTTTGGAAACATGAAAAAACATAGGTACAGAAATATTCCACGTTATCACCAAATACACTCTGCTTGACTAGAAACATTCTAGGACAAATCAAACATAATATAAATATTCCTAAACTATCGGAAATGAAACATAATATATGGCGAGTTAAGATTCTCAGTAAGTCTATACAACAGAGATATGTAAACATAGACATGATCATAAGGGTAGGAGAATAGGATCATGAAAATTTTAGAAAATACCAGACATATTAATGATCATAAACTTGAATCATATCATAATGATTTTCAATTAATCAAACTTTTATCATAAGGAATTAAAGAACATATTCCATGAATGATTAACATAGAAATAAAACATGGAAATTTGTAAAATGTATAGTCAAATAATATGATATCCAGAATAGCCAGGTCATCACAAACATGGCCATCATAGAATTATGGGTTCACTCCCTATACCATTTTGGTGTCATGGGTCACTCTCCTGGCCATATTAGTATTAACATTTCACTCCACACACCATCTTGGTATCAATGGTTCACTCCCATGGAAATAAATTTTGTCATGGTACACTCCCAACATCATATTAGTCTATATCCAGTGATATAAATCATTACCCAATGCATCATAGGTTGATATATGTTAGACGCATCTCATAATGAAATCTTGCATATATGGGACAAAAAATAATAAATAAATATACAATAACCCATGCAATGAAATGGGTATAATGAAAATTTCATCATATCATATCCTATGGAAAGATATACATGATACATAATCATTTTATAAGAAGCACTAACCATGAATATAAGTGGGTTTCAAAAGAATGAAACCACTTTAAGAGAAACTGGTTTCATAAACATCATGGCATCAAAACAAAATCCACTAATTGAAATGTTATGAATAGAAAATTTGAATTTTTTCCCTATAAGGAATAATTAAAACTAATTTAAGTCATATTATATGGGAAATAGTTTTGAGATATGCATTAAAAACCTCTCTTGAGGAATATTTCTTTTCATTATTGAAAAATTCTTTCAAAAACAAGATCCATTTTAAAATATACATGAATTGAAAAAATATTTTAATCCTTTTATAGGGTGAAGTGCAAAATAAAACATTTTTATAATTCATTTTGCTTTGTTATAGTCTTCATGGATCATTTAAAATATTTTATAAATTTGTTTTATGTCGAAAATATTTCCTTCCAAAGAAAGAAATTTGTTCAGATTTTTACTAAAAAAATCTCAAAGTTATATTACGTAATAAATAGTGGTAAATGCAACAAATACATATATATTGTAATGAAGCATGTTTCCATGGGCCATTACATTGTGAAAATCTAGTGCTTATGTTGTTCTTGGGGCTTGTACATTGTTATTTTAGGTGTTTAAACAAATCTAGTCTCACCAAATAGTTTAACCAAAATTATTTCACCATGGTAGTGGCACACCGAGATGGTTGAACATTGAGATGATTTCACAGTGAAATAGTGGCACCGTGATGGTGTCACCATTATAGAGTCACACCTAATTGGTGGAACCGCAATGGAGGCAAACCGTAATTGTGGAACCCCAAAAGGGAGCCACCGTTAGGGTTGTACTGTGATGGTGTCACACCAAATGATTGCTCACCCTTGGAATAATTTCTGATTCTTCCCAGTTTCTCCCAGTTTATCCAGTTATTCCCATCATACATTTTATTTGACTCAAACCAATTCGAAATCCTTGTTTTGGAATTTTCAATGGGGTTTCAAGGGATATTATGTATATCAATAATATCATAACACTACACGGGCCTTGATATATTCAAACAACGTGATCTTTACCATGATCCCCTGTTAAGAACTTTTGAATATGTTATTCCTATAATATAGGATCTAGCACTTCAATGTCAAGATCTTCCCTTTATAGTGTTTTTTGGTAACCTCTTGGTGTTCCTAGATCCTTCCCTTCCAATGGTGTCATGTTTTATGTTGTAGACATCAATTGATATTTACTTGGAGTTCTCCCTTAGAGTTTTCCCAATGCTCGTGCCACCACTGTTTTAGCGCAAAGAGGGTTCTGGTCATTGGATGTTTCATGTATGGATTCTTCTGCCTCTATTTATTTGTGTGTCATGTGGGGTGGGTGATGTATTGTTTCTTCCTAAAGGTTGATTGAATCCTCTTCATTAACTTGTAATAAACAACATGAAGGGAACATGATAGTCAAAAGATAGTAGTGGTTAATAAAATAATGGCAGAGAGGTGGTGATGTTACATATGTTGTTTTAATTGTTATACATGATCATTGATTTATATTGTATAGGCTATAAGGCATTCTGAAAATCATTTTCCTCGGTGTTCTTTGGTTTTGAATTTGTGGTGTACTGAATTTTGTTTTGATTCTTTGATAAATGGATGTAACATGAAATATTCTTAATCAATTATATTTGGTTAAACAAATGGATTCTCCAGGGTCAGCATTATTCTGTGTTCACCAATGTTATTTACAGTGGAATAAAAGAAACCACTTTTTAAATCAGAATATGCACGGATTAATGGTGTGGATGTGTACTATTTTTTATTGGGTTGGAGCCTTTTGTATGATTTGTGGTGCTATTGTTAGAGGAAAGGTTGTGGGTACCAAGGGTGTATAGATTGGTTGGACCTTTGTATGGGGGATAGTATGTTAGTGTAGAGAGGATGGTGTTTAGTGCTCTTTTGATGTGGATTTTTTGTATAGGGTGGTACAAGCGGTGTGGGGGAATCTCAATTTGAAAGATTGATTTATATTGGAATGGATGACCTTGTAGGTAGTGTAATAGAGTTTTTTAAGTTGTTTCCATTGAGCTACATTAAGTAGTGGGACTATAATGTCGTTATGTGTGGTTTGTACAGTGGGATTGCGACTTGGTTTGGCTTGTTATGTTCGGTTTGGCTATGAATGGTATTTTTCCCAGGTAGTGGTGGAATAAATTAAGGTGAACCACATAATTAGATAATGGAATGTGTTTAAATGAAAATGGGTTAGGCTTGTGTAGTATTTTGGTTGTTTGTTTTGTTGTAAATATAGTGGTAGAAACAAATGTGGTTCTATGTGGGTTGGTTGTTTGTTTTAAACCCATAGGTTTGGTTGAGTGTTTTCTCACCATCATGTATAAATTGTATTTCATTTTTATTTATATCTTCACCCCACCCCTATTAAGAACCACATTCTTAACAGCCCCATTTCATGGTGGAGGGTGTGTTCCCCAATATCCTAGTGTGTGGATGGATGGTTGGATATAGACATTATTCTACACACACTCTCATCTAGGTTCATACCACTCAAGAGTACATGGGAAATCATTAAGGTATTTGAGGATTACCATTGTCCAAGATCCATTGGGATGGTTTTGTTGTGGATGAGGGGCCCAAGTGTTTTTAGGGCATGATTATTTCCCAAATTGTTTTTAGGATGAGTCTCATTTGTCTTCAGGTGAGAGAAGTGGTTGTTGTGTCCCTGGATTCTGCATTTGGGGTGTGTAGTGTGGTTGTGGCCCATATTTCTATGGGTATGATTTGTGTGTTTATTGAGTCCCATGTGTGTGTGGGTATGTTGTGACAGTGGGACAACATTTTTGAAGACTGGAAGCATCCAGTTTTTTTTTCATTTGGAATTAATACCTTACTACTGGTAATATTTGGTGGGGTTACAAAATTTTGATGCTCTTATACTAATACATTACAAGACATGCGTTATTTGGTGACTATGCCATGGTGATGATGGGATGGTTACTACTCCTTAGTAGGTTCTTTGAGGTTCTAATATTTTCATATAGGGTCGTTAGTATGTTTCCCCACTTGTGAGTTGGGGGATTTATTTTTCCTATTGAGTATACTGGTATTATCACCATATGTTGTTTGAACTATTTTCAAGATACTAGGATGACTTTTAGGATCATGTTGGGATTTACTAGCTCATGCGTTGAGATAATTTATGTGCTTATAATTAGTCTATTCTTTTGGTACCATTCTTTTGTTATTTTGTTGTACCTTTTTGGTAGTTTATGTTTAAATCATGCATGTGTTGGATTTTGGTTTCCTCTTATGTAAATTTTAGGTGTTGTTTAAATTTTTTTCTATATTACCTCCTGATTATATTTTAATTAAATTGGGTAATGACTTCCATTTTTTGTACATTCTATACGCATTGGGCTACTCACCACTATGTGGCCAATGGATGGTGGGACTCATGGGTCATTATCTCTCCTTCATCTTGATGAAGGGATGACATGACACGTAGTGGATTGTTCCCTCATCTTCAAGAAGGTATGTCAGGACAGAATGGTATCTATGTGGATGTTTGAGAGATATGTTGGTGTTTGGAGTTAGTAAATGTGAGGATTTCATGGGATGGTAGAGAAATGATATTATCAGTCTTGGTGTGAGAAATATTCCAGAAATAATGGTTGGGACATGATATCCCCTTGTTGATCCGATGTAATGACAATGGGACTTCCAAACAACCATGTGAGGATATGTTAATTACTTTGAAGAGACCCTAAGAATGTTACATGAATCATAATGACTTATCTTCCTATTATTACTTGTGAATTTTCGGAATTTAATTATTGTAAACAATTATAATAAATTGTAAAATAATATCTCACACTACCCTGGATTAGGGGTGCCTTGTTTACTTACACCTCTGGCACCCGGAAAATTCCTAGGCATGGTATGAGTGTTTGCGACACAGTAGGCTAAAATGGTTGATCAGGGTAGGGAGCATTGAGTGGAGGATGATAAATTTTGGAAAAACATCATTCGTGATTTATAGTGTAAGAACCTAGGGATGTACGAAGGCATCCATTCAAACATAGTTATATAGAGACGGATTGAAGAGATGAACATCACATTTACATAAATCTTTCCCCTGAGGAAGTAGTGGGTTTCTCTAGACGTGATATAGACGCACGGAGTGACACGTAAATGGTTGATTATTTACCTTTTGAAGATGAATGAGGCTGATATCTCCTGGGATAACATTGAGACGACGTTTTGGGTAGAGATTGTTTCTACGATGATGAGGGTCGAGAATAGGTAGGTGTTGATCTCCCTCTAATAGGGGAGTATGTTCATTCCGGAACTGGTGATCTAGTTCATGGTTCTCCTATTCTTTTCTATGAATCACTTTCAGGATGAGGAGTCATGGGAGAGATTCTTCAATAAGGTACTCTGACCTTCTCTTTAGTATGCCATCACTCACTTTAACCTTTCAAAATACATAGAAGTTAAGAAGAGGGATGAAGTAGTTGAACGTATGCACTCATAGGTAGGTGTACCATGAGAGGGGAGATAATAGAGTTTTTTGATTGGGAAGGTAGTCAACTACATGTCTCTAGCATTAAGGCGTTATTGGTTATGGACAACGAGATGTAGGCCTAACAATTTCATGTTCAAATCTCATGATCATCACACTATTCCAATGGGACAAAGACAAATGTTCATTGTATATGGAGACATTTTACATATTTGGAGTTAGTTACAAGTTTTATCTCAGTATTTTTTGGGTGGGTAGGTCTAGCACCCACCTTAGCAAAATAAGTTGTACGTTAGACCTTTCCAACAGCATGGGTAGTGGGATTCTGCTCCACCAAAGGTTGATGGAGCCGGATGAGGATGACCGTAAGGTGCTCGTTAGGGACCTCGACTCAGGCATGGTCGAGGAGGTTGTTGATTTCAGATGGGTAGAGAACTAGGGTGTGGGATGTTTCATGAAATAGATTTAGTATATCCTTTTGGGCTAGAGGTTGTTTGATGTACGACTAGTCTATTTAGTACTCTTACATGTGCTTTGTCTGATTTAGGGGCATCACACGCTTTGTTTCACCCAGCCTTTCTTGTACCTTGGTATTAAACATATAGATCCTTTCTATTCCACTGGTGTTTGTAATTCGAGTTAGAGGTTAGACAAGTCTGTTTGACATTTTTTAGTGGTGTAGACTGATCTTTGGGGTACATCAGTATAGTGGGGATCTTCTTATGCTACTGATGAATCGATTCAATGTCATCCTTCACGTCACATAGCTGTTCTCTGAGAATGATGTTATCGTTTGTGTTATCCAAGAATTCATAGGGGTCAATGGGTGAAGAGATGGTGGAGTTTCTAGGAGATTCGAGGAAGTTCCTGAATGTTTTCCCCAAAGGGTTGTGACTCTACCCCTCAATGTGACATTGATTTTAGAATAGACTTGTAACCTAGTACTCGTCCGATTTTGATGGCTCCCTATCAGATAACACCTTCTGAGTTGCTGGTGTTGCAGATAAGGTTTGAAGACCTTATGAAAAGGGGTTTTATCTGTACAAGGGTGTAACGACCCAAACTTTTTGAATAGTATATTAACTTACTCAAAATGATTTAATAGGGATGTTAATGGATAATGCAGAAAGAGAAGTCGATGGCTTAATGCAGTAGACTCAAACCTTATAAAGCCCTCTTATCAGAGCTTGGGAAGTAGGTGGCATCTTTGGGCTTTGCTTTGGAAAAAGCCCAAACCGAAATCCAGCGTGTCAAGCTTTAACGAAAACACCTACAGGAGAAGATCAAGTTAGTAGAGATTAGTACTAGGGAAATGTTATCTGAGCCTCCCTCAGATTCTCTCACCATAGCACACCTTACACTTATGTAAAATTCTGGTGTTATAAGGGGTTATGTGACGAGACCGTAGCTTCTTTGTGTAATCCTTTGGGATGAATAAATTGAAATTTCTTCCTTTAGTTAAGTTTCTGAAATTTCAAATTCCCGGATAATTTTAGGACGTATTTTATTGATGATTTATGAAAAAAAAGATATTTTAAAATATTTATGTAAACCTTAAATAATTAATAATGTGTATTGATTTTCAAAAAATGGTCTTCTGCAAAAGTGTTCAGTAAGGAATTTGAAGTCTAATAAGATCAACATAATTTTTGATGAATAGTAAAATATGAATAGTTATTTTACGCTTAGGATTAGTAATGTGACCAAATGGGTTAGTAATCTCACTTAAAGAATGTTTTAATACAATTTAGACACCTTTATTATGTAATGTGACTCAATAAAATGGGTAAATAATAGTTTAATAAATTATTAGTCAAGTATTAGTTTTTTTCGGGTATATAGTTTTTTTAATTAAAAATTAAATTAAATAGATTTAGAAAATTACTTTTATAAAATAGACATTATTTTTGAACTCAGAGCATCGATATTATGTTATGGTAATTTTTGGGGATTATTATGATAAAAATTAATTTTTGGTGAATAGTGTATTTATTTAAAAATTAAATGAAAAATATTTAGAAAAACATTTTTATAAAATGGAGTTCATATTTTTAATAAGTGAATTGATATTTGGTTAGGGTGAAATTTTGTGATATTTCTGAGAAAGATGAATTTTCTGTGAATAGTAAACATGTAGTTTTAGGGTTTCGGTATGTTTAATGACATCATAACTATGTCATGATGATGACATGATATATTTTAAGGGTTGGAAGACCAAAGGTGATGAATTATGGTATTTGGGTCCCCGTGTGGCCTAACTCCATGGGAAATACCGTGGGAGAGCCCATGGTTCTGAGAAAACCACTTGTGAGGTGTCCCATGAAATTATTAAAGTATCACCTCAATTTCCCTATAAATACCAATCCATTCTGTCATCCATTCGACTCCAAAATCATTCTCAACGAATTTTTGGTCTCCTTACCTCGCAAATATTCCTCCCAAGGTGGACTCAAGCCTCTCAATGTCCCAACCATTGAGTTTTCAGAGTTACGTTTAAGGTTAGGGATCCTACCTCTCTCTTTCTTTTCAAGTAATCTCTTTTATTTCGTATCTTTTATGCTCCATTATCTTATTTTGGAGAATGTTATTTTTATATTCCTTTTAATGAACTTCTCATGATCATATGATTAGATACCCCTTATTTCTTTCATCAATTCGTTTTAATAATTTTTAAGTGGCGTTGTTAGGCTGCCGAATTTTTAAGGGATTCTTTCACCTTTCTCATTTTTCAATGTTCTACTTTCATGTCAATTGTTTCAAGTTACTTTTTATTATATCTATGTATGATATCTATATCTATCATACTGAACTTTTATGTTCATATGATGAGAGACCCTATTTGATCTCGTTAATTCATTTTTGTTGTAGTTTAAGTGACGCTGTTAGGCTACCGAATTTTAATAAGAGAAATCTAATTTTTGTCTTCCTTCCATGTTTTTAATTTCAAATGATATGTCCTTCAAATTTCATTACCATGTTCTTATATCCTTCATATTATGTCCCACTACTGTTTTATGGGTCATTTATGAATGTTTTACCCATATCCATACTCTTTTCATTGTTTTCTAAAACCCCAAAACATAGCCGTTATGCTGCAGAATTTCCGTCTCAAAATGTCTCTCTCTTTTTATAAAGTTATTTTATTTTATTAAGTGAATACTCAAAGATATCTCTTCTAAAGGGGTATTCACATATATTCCAAGTTTTTCTATTTTAAAATCTAGCATGTACATAATTGAGACCTGCTCTCCCTTTCCATGGGTTTAAAGTGACAAAAAGATCATGTATTTAAAGCAGTTTTTAAAACGTTATGATTATGAAATGAAACCCATTTCTTTTATTATATATGGGTTGTTTATGAAATGATTGGTGATTATATATTTGGATCACATGATGATAAAGACAAATTTAAGGGTGCACCCTGATAGCGCTTCAATGCATTGGGTAAAGACTTAATCCCTAGAGATGACCATTTTTAACGACGCCTTCTTGAATAAACTTGGTAATTTTAATGGAAACTTGGGGATGGAACTTGGTGAAGCGGAAATGATTGTCTATGTTAAATGTTGTAGCCACTTCTTCTTGTTTTGAAAAATTTTATTTTTATTATAATATGCCTCCTGATTTCTTTCTTATTCCTTTATGTTCTTTTCATAACCTTATTTAAGTATCTCACGTTCACATGTAAAATGTTTATCTTGTTTCCTTTACTGGGCCTTTTGCTCACCCTTTATTTTGATGTATGTCCCCAGGTTATGAGATGTAGTAATGAACCTAGGATGAACTTTAGGAGAAGGCTTTCAAGTGTTTATGAATAGTTTTTATGTTGTTTTCATGTATTTTGTTTCTGGTTTCCAAGACACTAAACCTTAATGATCCTCAGTTTTGTGTAATGTAATGAAAGTTTATGTTATAAAAAGGCAGGATTCCACTGTTTGTATCAAAGGATGGTTTAGTTATTTGTGGAAATTAGTATATAAAACATTAGGAATAACCCTATAGAAAATTTTAAATATAGGAAAACTTCCTGGTATTTTGGTAAGTATTGAGTAAGTGGTTTATCAAACAAATACATCCCTGTCTGGATACGAGAAGGTAGAGGCGGCTCTGGCACAGATGTACATAGGGGTAAAACCCGAAAACACCTCTTTGAGCTAGATTCAAATGGGAACTGGTGCATGATAATGGGACTTGCTGCACTCTTGGTTACTACACTCCCGGGGGATATGTTTGGTTAATCACAAACTTTTTATGAATCATTACGGAGGAATTATAGAGAAATGTAATTGTATAAGCATGATGTCATAGTTAAAAGATTCATAAATGAAATAAGTTTCTCACTAAGGTTTTTATTCTTTTAGAAAATGGCAAGAAATAGGAGGAACCGTACAGATGGTGACCACAATGCACCATGTGCTGATGGCCCTCCAATGGAAGCTGGAATGGAAAAATTCATGCGAATGATGAACCAAGTGACTCATGTTATGAGTAATAACTTGAATCAAGCTAAGAGGCCGATCTCACCACGAAGGGAACAACACTCTGTTGAGTCCTTCATGCGTCAACGGCCACCAACATTTAGTGGATCTACTGACCCATTGGTTGTGGTACAATGGATAAGCTCTATTGAAAAGATATTTTCTGTACTCATTTGTTCGGAACAAGAAAAATCACCCATGCTGTATTCCTCCTAGAGGGAGAAGCTGATCAGTGGTGGTCACTGGTCAAAAACCTGAATCCTAGAGTGGAGATGGAAGCTATGGAGTGGGAAGAGTTCCGGGGAATATTCTTAAATAACTATTTCCCTCGTTCCATGAGAACGAGAATTGAGAATGATTTTCTTGAGCTGAAGCAGAACGAGAACGAATCTGTCGGAAGCTATCAGATGAACTTCACCTGACTTTCACGATATACCTCTAGCTTTGTCATGGATCCAAGTGGGAAGTTTGATAGATTTTTTGGTGGACTAAGACCTCATCTGCGGATGAATCTAGCCATCCGGAACTACGATAGCTACGAGGAGATCGTTCAGAGTACAATGAAAGTCGAGCTAGAGTTTGGTGAGACACAATGGTCTCATAAATCAAATGACAAGAAGAGATCGTTGGATCCCAGTTTAGGGAAGACTTTTGATCAGGGAAGAGGAGGAAAGAAAATGAAACCCACCACAAGTAATAAATATGGGAAGAAGCATTCGGGGCACTGCTTGATAGGAAGTGTCAAGTGCTACAAGTGTGGAAGAGGAGGCCATATTGCTCGGAATTATCGTAGTTAGGTGAATCCTCAACTCCCCAACACTAACGACAGAGGAAAGATGGTTCTGGCCCTACCCGAAGTCCATTCTTTCAACTGTGGACAACTTGGGAACTTTTCTAATCACTGTCCAAATCCAAGGGCAGTGGAGGGGAATCACCATCAACCTCAGTGAAAGCCAGCGGAGCAAGGTCGTGCTTTTTCTATAACAACAACTGATGTTGAAGATCCGAATGACGTGGTGGCAGGTACTATTTTTGTCCTCTCAGAACTAGCAACTACTTTGTTTGATTCTGGTTATATGCATTCATTTATTTCCTCCATGTTTGCAAAGAATATAGAATCATTCCCCGAACTGCTTGAGGTAGAGTTTTCAGTCAAGTCTCCAAGTGGGATTATGCATGCATCAACAGTGTTTAGAGACTCTAGTGTTTACTTTAGTGAGCACAATCTTATCACAAATCTAGTAGTCATTCCCATGTTGGAATTAGACGTAATACTAGGTATGGACTGGCTCTCAATGTATAATGCTAAGATCAAATGAAAGAAGTAAGGAAATCTCAATAGTCTTGAATGAACGACCTACAATTATCTTCCAAGGAGTGATAACCATAACTGATCCCCATCTAGAAGAACCTCCTATATCATTCTTTATGGAGTTAATCAGAGATGATGAATAAGGAAAAGGTAGTATACAAATAGAAGATGTTTTGATTGTTCAGGAATACAAGGATGTATTTCCTGAGGAGTTACCTAGACCCCCCAAGAAAGAGTGGTAGAGTTATCCATTGAACTCATACCTGGATCTCAACCGATATCAAAGACCCATTATAGAATGGAAAATGTGGAGTTAGAAGAGTTAAAGAAACAACTCCAAGACTTGTTGGAGAAGGGGTTTATCCGACCGAGTGTGTCTCCTTGGGGAGCACTAGTTCTCTTTGAGAAGAAGAAGGATGGATCAATGCGGCTATGAATTGATTATAGAGAATAGAATGGGATCTCAGTGAAGAACAGATACCCGCTTCCAAGAATTTATGATTTCTTTGACCAACTTCGTGGGGCTCAATTCTTCTCCAAGATTGATCTTCGATCTAGTTATCATCAACTGAGGGTGAAGAAGGAGGATATTCCAAAGACCGCCTTCCAATCAAGATATGGGCGTTGTGAGTTTACTGTTATGCCCTTCAGGTTGACTAATGCTACTTATATTTTCATGGATTTGATGAATACATTCTTGAAGGACTACTTTAAAAACATTGTGGTAGTTTTTAGTGATGATATTTTCATATATTCAAAAAGTCATGAGGAGCATGAAGATCATCTGAGTGTTATTTTGAAAACATTGCGGAAGGAGAGGGTCTTTGGAATGTTCAGCAAGTGTGAGTTTTGGATACAACAAGTGGCTTTTTTGGGGCACATCATAACCAATGAAGGAATATCGGTTGACCCTGCAATGACAATGGTTATAGAGGAGTGGCCTCAACCCACAACAGTAACTAAGATTCATAGTTTCCTTGGTTTAGCAGGATATTATCAGAGGTTTTTGAAAAACTTTTCATGGATTTCTAATCAACTAACCATGTTGACTCGAAAAGGGGTTAAGTTCATCTGGACCAAGGAATGCGAGGAAAGATTCTAAGAGCTGAAGAAGAGATTGGTTACTGCAACTCTATCGGTAAAGGATTCGTTATTTTTAGTGATTCATCTATAAAAGGGATTGGGTGAGTCCTCATGGAAAATGACAAGGTAATTGCTTAATCATCTCAACAGTTGACGATTCATGAGCAGAATTATCCTACGCATGACCTAGAGCTAGAGACAGTTTTTTTTCTTCTAAAGATATGGTGGCATAATCTTTATGGGGCGAAATGTGATATATACACTGACCACCAATGTTTAATGTATATTTTCACATAGAAAGAATTGAACATGAGACAAAGGATATGGTTGGAGCTTATTAAAGGCTATGATTGATCAATTCATTATCACCTTGGAAGAGAAAACAATGTCGTGGATGCGTTAAGTAGGAAATACCCTGTTGTTATGGAAACAATGAGGATCCTAGTAGATCCCTTGATTAACGATCTAGTAAAACTAGACATGGGAATTGTATGGGAAGGGACATCATCAACCTTATCCCTAATGATTTCTCAACCTTCATTACTAGAGAAGATCAAGAAGGCTCAAAAAGAAGATCCTTTACTTCCGGAGAAGTTTGAGGCTATAAAGGATGGTAAGTTCTCTGATTTCAATATTGATCAAGAAGGTGTATTGAAATTTCGTACAATACTATATGTTCTATCTATTTTGGAGATAAATAAAGAACTGATGGATGAAGATCATAGCTATACTTTCTCTATACATCCAGGAAGAACAAGAAAGTATAGAGACCTTCGTGATCATTATTGGTGGGATAACATGAAGAGGGAGATTGATGATTATACTACAAGGTGCCTGGGGTGTCAACTAGTAAAGGATGAACCACAACTTCCTAAGGGGGTATTGCAACCGCAACCCATACCAGTATGGATGTGGGATAATATCACTATGGACTTTGTAACGGGTCTCCCAAAAACATCCAAAGGAAATAGTGCGATATGGGTTATTGTGGGCCGTCTCACCAAGACCGCCCATTTTATCTCTATTCGGGAATATTTCTCTCTGGATCAACATGCCATGATATACGTAAAGGATGTGCTAAGGCTGCATGGGGTACCACTATCCATCATGTCTGATCATGATCAAAGATTAACATCAAAATTCTAGAGAAGTCTTCAACATGCTCTGAATAATGAATTTAATTTTAGTACGTCCTATCATCCTCAAACTGATGGCCAATCTGAAAGGACTATTTAGACACTCGAAGACATGCCGAGATTATGCTCAATGGAATTTAAATGTGGATGGGATCAACATCTCCCATTAGTTGAGTTCTCCTATAACAACAGCTTCCATTTGAGTATTCATATGGCACCCTATGAAGCTCTGTATGGAAAGCGATGTAGAACTCCATCTTGTTTGGATGAAACTGGTGAGAGAAATCTTCTTGGGCCTGATCATGTTCAAGAGATGATAGAACACATTCATGCCATCCAACAACACATAAAGGATGCTCAGAGTTGGTAGAAGAGCTATGCTGACAACCGTCGAAGGGACTTGGAGTTTGGTGTTGGAGACAATGTCTTCCTTAGAATTTCTCCATGGAAGAGAGTCATGCGGTTTGGAATGAAAGGGAAGCTCAGCCCTAGGTACATTGGCCCCTATGAAATCCTTGATCACATACGAGAAGTGTCCATTCATCTAGAACTTCCACAGAACCTAGATCAAGTTCCCAATGTCTTCCATGTATCTATCTTGAGGAAGTACATACCCGACCCTTCGCATGTACTGAACCCTGAGGTGGTACAAATGGAAAATGACCTCTCTTATGAAGAGTAGCCAGGGGAGATCTTAGACCGTAGAGACAAGGTTCTATGAAACAAGAGTGCCCACCTTGTGAAAGTGTTGTGGAGGAATCATAAGTATAAAGAAGCGACTTGGGAGCCTGAGGAAACAATGAAGCAAAAGTACCCTCACCTTTTCAACTAGGCCTCAAGTATAAAATTTCGGGGACAAAATTACTTAAGGGGGGAAGAATGTAACGACCCAAACTTTTTGAATAGTATATTAACTTACTCTTAACGATTTAATAGAGATGTTAATGGTTAATGCAGAAAGAGGAGTCGATGGATTCATCCTGCAGGCTCGAACCTTATGAAGCCCACTTATCAGAGCTTACAAAGGAGGTGGCATCTTTGGGCTTCACTTTGGACCAAGCCCAAGGTGAACACTACTGTGTCAAGCTTGAAAGAAAACTCTTGCGGGAGAAGTTCAAGTTTGTAGAGATTACTACTAGGGCAATGTTATCTGAGCCTCCCTCAGATTCTCTCACCATAGCACACCTTACACTTATGTTATATGCTGGTGTTATAAGGGGATATGTGACGAGACCGTAGCTTCTTTGTGTAATCCTTTGGGATGAATAAATTGATATTTCTTCCTTTAGTGAAATTTATGATATTTCAAATGTCTGGATAATTTTAGGATGTATTTTATTCATGAATTTTGAAAAAAAGTTATTTTAAAATATTTATGTAAACCTTAAATAATAAATGATGTGTAATGACTTTCAAAAAATGGTCTTCTACAAAAGTATTCAGTAAAGAATTTAAAGTCTAATAAGATCAACATATTTTTTGATGAATAGTAAATTATGAATAGTGAGTTTACGCTTAGGATTAGTAATTTGACAAAATAGATTAGTATTCTCACTTAAAAGAAAGTTTTAATACAATTTAGACACCTTGATTAAGTAATATGATTCAATAAAATGGGTAAATAACGGTTTCATAAATTATTATTGAAGTATTAGTTTTTTTCAGGTGAATAGTGTTTTTTAATTAAAAATTAAATTAAATATATTTAGAAAATTATTTTTATAAAATGGACTTTATTTTTGAACTTAGAGCATTGATATTATGTTATCGTAATTTTTTGGGATTTTTTTTAAAAAAATGAATTTTCTGTGAATAGTGTATTTATTTAAGAATTCATTTAAAAATATTTAGAAAATATTTTTTATAAAATAAAGATCATATTTATAATTAGAGCATCGATATTTGGTTAAGGTGAAAATTTGGGATTTTTCTGAGAAAGATGAATTTTCAGTGAATAGTAAAAATGCAGTTTTAGGGTTTCGATATGTTTAATGACCTCATAAGTGTGTCATGTTGAGGTCATGAGATATTTTAAGGGTTGGCCGACAAAAGGTGATAAATTATTGTATTGGGGGCCCCATGTGGCCTAACTCCATGGGAAATACCATGGGAGAGCCCAAGGTTTTGGGAAAACCACTTGTGAGGTGACCCTTGAAATTATTAAAGTATCACCACACTTTCCCTATAAATACCAAGCCATTCTATCATCCTTTCGACTAAAAAATAATTATCAACGAATTTCTGGCCACCTTACCTCCCACAGAGTCCTCCCAAGGTTCCCTCAAGCCTCTCAAGGTCCCAACCTTTGAGTTTTAAGAGTTACATTTTATGTAAGGGATCCTACCTCTCTCTTTCTTTTCAAGTAATCTATTTATGTCATTTCTTTTATGCTCCATGATATTATGTTGGAGGATGTTCTTGTATATTCCGCTTACTGAACTTTTCATTTTCATATGATGAGATACCCCCTCTTTCTCTCATCAATTCGTTTTAAGAATGTTTAAGTGGCGCAGTTAGGCTGCCGAATTTTTAAGGGATTCTTTCACCTTTCTCATTTTTCAAAATTCTACTTTCATATCATGTCTTTCAGGTTCCTTTTTATTATGTTGTGGTATGATATCTATACCTATCATACTGAACTATTATTTCTATATGATGAGAGACTCTATTTGTTCTCGTCAATTCAATTATGTTAAGTTTTAAGTGACGCCGTGAGGCTGTAGAATTTTAATAAGAGAAATCTATTTTTTGCCTTCTTTCCATGATTTTCATTTCAAATGGTATGTCCATAAAATTTCATTACCATGTTCATATACCCATCATATTCTGTCCCTATACGGTTTTATGGGTCATTTATGAATGTTTGACCAATGTCCCATCTCTTTTCAATGTTTTTTCTAAAACCCCGAAACATAGCCGTTATGCTGCAAAATTTTCGTCTCCAAATGTCTCTCTCTTTTTCTAATGTTCATTTATTTTATTAAGTGAATACTCAATGCCCTCTATTATATAGGGGTATTCACCTATATACCATGTTTTACTATTTTAAATTCTGGGATTTTCATACATGATACCCTCTCTCTCTTTCCGTGGGTTTAAAGTGACATTAAGATCATGTCTTTAAAGCAGTTTTTAAGACGTTATGATTATTAAATGAAACCCATTTCTTTTATGATATATGGGTTGTTTATGAAATGATTGATGATTATATATTTGGATCCCATGATAATAAAGTCAAATATAAGGGTTCACCTTGATAGTGCTCCAATGCATTGGGTAAATACTTAATCCCTAGAGATGACCATTTTTAACGACGCCTTGGTGAATAAACTTGGTAATTTTAATGGAAACTTGGGGATGAACCTTGGTGAAGTGGAAATGATTGTCTATGTTAAATGTTGTAGCCACATCTTCTTGTTTTGAAATTTTTTATTTTTATTATTATATGCCTCATGATTTCTTTCTCATTCCTTAATGCTCTTTTCATGACCTTATTTAAGTATCTCACGTTGACATGTAAAATGTTTATCTTGTTTCCTTTACTGGGCCTTCTGCTCACCCTTTCTTTTGATGTATGTCCCCAGGTTATGAGATGCAGTAATGAACCTAGGATTAACATTAGGAGAAGGCTTTCAAGTGTTTATGAATAGTGTTTTATGTTGTTTTCATGTATTATGTTCCTGGTTTCCAAGACACTAAACATAAAGATCCTCAGTTTTGTGTAATTTAATGAATGTTTTTGTTATAAAAAGACGGGATGCCACTATTTTTATCAAAGGATGGTTTAGTTATTTGTGGAAATTAGGATATAAAACATTAGGAATAACCCTATAGAAAATTTTAAATATAGGAAAACTTCCTTGTATTTTGGTAAGTATTGAGTAAGTGGTTTATCAAAGAAATACATCCCTGTCTGGATACGAGCAGGAAGAGGCGGCTCTGGCACAGATGTAAATAGGGGAAAAACCTGAAAACACCTCTTTGAGCTAGACTCGAATGGGAACTGGTTCACGATAATAGGCCTTGCTGCACTCTTGGTTACTACACTCCAGGGGGATATGATTGGTTAATCACAAACTTTTTATGAATCATTATGGAGGAATTATAGTGAAATGTAATTGTATAAGCATGAAGTCTTAGTTAAAAGATTCATAAATGAAATAAGTTTCTCACTAAGGTTTTTATTGTTTTAGAAAATGGCGGGAAATAGGAGGAACTGTACAGATGGTGACCGCAATGCACCATGTGCTGATGGCCCTCCGATGGAAGCTGGAATAAAAACATTCATGTGAATGATGAAGCAAGTGACTCAAGTTATGAGTAATAACTTGAATCAAGCTGAGAGGCCGATCTCACCACGAAGGGAACAACACTATGTTGAGTCCTTCATGCGTCAATGGCCACCAACATTCAGTGTATCTACTGACCCATTGGTTGTGGTACAATTGATACGCTCTATTGAAAAGATCTTTTCTGTACTCATTTGTTCGGAACAAGAAAAATCACTCGTGTTGTTTACCTCATAGAGGGAGAAGCTGATTAGTGGTGGTCACTGGTCAAAAACCTAAATCCTAGAGGGGAGATGGAAGCTATGGAGTGGGAAGAGTTCCTTGGAATATTCTTAAATAACTATTTCCCTCGTTCCATGAGAACGTGAATAGAGAATGATTTTCTCGAGCTGAAGCAGAACGAGAACGAATCTGTCGGATGCTATGAGATGAACTTCACCTGACTTTCACGATATACCTCTAGCTTTGTCATGGATCCAAGTGGAATGTTTGATAGATTTTTTTGGTGGACTAAGACCTCATCTGCGGATGAATCTAGCCATCCGGAACTACGATAGCTATGAGGAGATTGTTCGGAGTGCAATGAAAGTCGAGCTAGAGTTTGGTGAGACATAGTGGTCTCATAAATCAAATGACATGAAGAGATCATTGGATCCCAGTTTAGGGAAGACTTTTGATCAGGGAAGAGGAGGATAGAAAATGAAACCTACCACAAGCAATAAATCTGGGAAGAAGCATTCGGGGCACTGTTTGATAGGAAGTGTAAAGTGCTACAATTGTGGAAGAGGAGGCCGTATTGCTCGAAATTGTTGTAGTGAGGTGAATCCTCAACTCCCCAACACTAACGACAGAGGAAAGATGGTTCTAGCCCTATTCGAAGTCCATTTTTTTAAGTGTGGACAACTTGGGAACTTTTCTAAACACTGTCCAAATCCAAGGGCAGTGGAGGGGAATCACCATCAACCTCGGTGAAGGCCAGTGGAGAAATGTCGTGCTTTTTCTATAACAACAACTGATGTTGAAGATCTGAATGACGTGGTATCTGGTAATCTTTTTGTCCTCTCAAAACTAGCAACTACTTTGTTTGATTCTGGTTATATGCATTCCATTATTTCCTCCATGTTTTCAAAGAATGTAGAATCAATCCCTGAACTGCTTGAGGTAGAGTTTTCAGTCAAGTCTCCAAGTGGGATTATGCATGCATCAACAGTGTTTAGAGATTCTAGTGTTTACTTTAGTAAGCACAATCTTATCGCAAATCTAGTAGTCATTCCCATGTTGGAATTTGATGTTATACTAGGGATGGACTGGCTCTCAAAGTATAATGCTAAGATCAAATGCAAGAAGTAAGGAAATCTCAGTAGTCTTGAATGAACTACCAACAATTATCTTCCAAGGAGAGATATCCCCAACTGATCCCCATCTAGAAGCACCTCCTATAGCTTTCTTTATAGAGGAAATCAGAGATGATGAATAAGGAAAAGGTAGTATACAAATAGAAGATGTTCTGATTGTTCAGGAATACAAGGATGTATTTCCTGAGGAGTTACCTGGACCTCCCCTAGAAAGAGACGTAGAGTTATCCATTGAACTCATACCTAGATCTCAACCGATATCAAAGACCCATTATAAAATTAAAATGTGGAGTTATAAGTGTTAAAGAAACAACTCCAAGACTTGTTAGAGAAGGGGTTTTATAGCATCCCGCCATTTTATAACATAAACTTTCATTACATTACACAAAATTGAGGATCTTTAAGGTCTAGTGTCTTGGAAACCAGGAACATAATACATGAAAACAATATAAAACATTCTTCTTAAACACTTGAAAGGTGTCTCCTTACATTCATTCTAGGTTCATTACTGCATCTCATAACCTGGGGACATACATCAAAAGAAAGGGTGAGCAGAAGGCCCAGTAAGGGAAACAAGAGGAACATTTTACATGTGAATTTGAGATACATGAATAAGGACATGAAAAGAACATTAAGGCATGGGAAGGAAATCCTGAGGCATTTCATAATAAAAATAACATTTTCCATAACTTGAAGATGTGGCTACAACATTTAACATAGACAATCATGAACATATCACCAAGGTCCATCCCCAAGGTGTCATTTGAAAATTACCAAGGTTATTCACCAAGGTATCGTGAAAATTGTAATCTCTAGTGGTTACATCATTACCCAATGCATTGGAGCGCTATCAGGGCACAGCCTTAAATTTGCCTTTATTATCATGTGAGACACAGATATCATCATCAAAAATTTCATAAATAACCCACATAGCATAAAATAAATGGGTTTCATTTCATAATCATAACGTTTTAAAAACTTCTTTAAAGACATGATCTTTACGGCACTTTAAACCCACAGAAGGGAAAGCGGGTCTCATGTATGTAAATCCCAGAATTTAAAATGGAACATTTTGATATATATGTGAATACCCTTGTAGAAATACGAGCTTTGAGTATTCACTTTATAACATAAAATAATTTTGAGAAAAGAGGGAGGTATTTTGAGACGAAAATTCTGCAGTATAACGGCTATGTTACAAGGTTTTAGAAAACATTGAAAAGAGAGGGGACATGGGTCACCCACTCATAAATGATCCATAAAAAAGTAAGGGAACATAATAAGAAGGATATATGGACATGGTAATGAAATTTTAAGGACATACCATTTGAAATGAAAAACATGGAAGGAAGACAAAAATTAGATTTCTCTTATGAAAATTCGACAGCCTAACGGCGTCACTTAAACTTCAATAAAAAAGAATTGACAAGATCAAATAAGGTCTCTCATAATATGATAATAAGAGATCAGTGTGATAGATATAGATATCATACCCCAACATAATATAAAGGAACTTGAAATACTTGACATGAAAATCGAACTTGAAAAATGAGAAGGGTGAAAGAATCCCTTAAAAATTCGGCAGCCTAACTGCGTCACTTAAACTTCAACAAAATTGAATTGACAAGGTCAAATAGGGTCTCTCATCATATGAACATAAGAGTCCAGTAAGATAGATATAGAGATCATACCCCAACATAATAGAAAGGAACTTGAAATATTTGACATGAAAGTAGAACTTCAAAATGAGAATGGTGAAGAACCACTAAAAATTTCGGCAGCCTAACGGCGCCACTTAAAACTTCAAAATACTGTATTGAAGAGATCAAATGGGGTCTCTCATCATATGATCATAAAAGATCAGTATGATAAATTTAGAGATCATACCCCAACATAATAAAAAGGAACATGAAGTACTTTACATGATAGTAGAACTCTGAAAAAGAGAAGGGTGAAAGAATCCCTTAAAAATTCGGCAGCCTAACGGCGCCACTTAAAACTTCATAAAACGAAATAATGAGAGTAAGAGGGGATCCCTAATTATATGAACATAAAAAGGTCAGTAAGAGAAGTATAAAAGAACATCCTCTAACATAAGAACATGGAGCATAAAAGGAATGACATAAAAGATATCTCTTGAAAAGAAAGAGAGGGGTCGGATCCCTTACCTTAAAACGTGACTCTTGAAACTCAAAGGATTGGACCTTGAGGGCTTGGGGCACCTTGGTAGGACTCCTTGGAAGGTAATAAGACCAGAACGTTGTTTCGGGAGAGTTGGGAGTGAAAACTAAAGAAGGCAAGGGTGGGTATTTATAGGCAAAGTGAGGGGACAAGGCATTAATGGCCAAGGGACACCTCACATGTGCTTTTCTCAAACCCATGTGCTCTCCCTTGGCATTGATCATGGAGTTAGGCCACATGGGGCCCCCAAAACAATAATTCATCACCCTTGGACGGCCAACCCTTAAAAGATATCATGACATCATCATGAAACCGTTATGATGTCATTAAACATACCGAAACCCTAAAACTGTATTTTTACTATTCACTGAAAATTCAACTTTCTCAGAAAAATCCCAAAATTTCACATTAACCAAATATCAATGGTATGATTTCAAAAATGAACTCCATTTTATAAAAATAATTTTCTAAATATTTTTAATTTTATTTTTAAATAACTACACTATTCACCGAAAATTCATTTTTTTCAGAAAAATCCCCAAAAATTACCATAACATAATATCGATGCTCTGAGTTCAAAAATAAAGTCATTTTTATAAAAATAATTTTCTAATTATTTTTAATTAAAAAACACTATTCATCTAAAAAACTAATACTTGACTAATAATTTATGAAACCGTTATTTAATCATTTTATTGAATCACATTACTTAATCAAGGTGCCTAGATTATTTTAAAACTTTCTTTATGTGAGATTACTAATCCATTTGGTCACATTACTAATCCTAAGCGTAAAATCACTATTCACAATTTACTATTCATCAAAAATCAAGTTGATCTTATTAGACTCCAAATTTCGTATTGAACATAATTGTAGAAGACCATTTTTTGAAAATCATTACAGATTTTAAATTATTTAAGGTTTACATAAACATTTTTTTTTAAAATATCCTTTTGAAAATTCATAAAAAAAAATATGCATACTATTTTTATCCGGTCATTTGAATATTCGTAAACTTCATCATAAGAATAAATCCCAATTTTTATTTAAAACAAGGATTACACAAGGCAGTTACGGTCTCGTTACATAGCCCCTTATAATACCAGCATAGGACCTAAGAGTAAGGTGTGCTAGGGTGATAGAATCTTGGGGTGGCTCAGTCAACATTGCCCGAGTAGTAATTTCTATCAATTTGAACTTCTCGCGAAGGCGATTCCGTTCTAGCTTTACATGATGAAGTTCGCCTTGGATTTGGTCCAGAGCAAAGCCCAATGGTGCTACCTCCTTCCCAAGCTCTGTTAGATGGGCTTCGATCGGTCCAAGACTACTTGGTGAGGCCATCAAATCTTCTTTCTATAATAATTAACCAATATTACTTATATTTAGAGACAAAAATCAAAACATTTTGTTCACAGCGGTCCTATTGACCGATGGTCATATAACAGTCAAAACCCAATGGTATCATTTTAATTATAATCATGTTTATTAAATAAAACATTTTTGTTGAGAATAAAAATAAAATAAAATAACACATGAAATTAGGAAACAAGATTTATTCAAAATTTCGGGCTGTTACAATCTTCCCCCCTTAGGAAATTGCGTCCTCGCAATTTTTAAAATTGGGTTTTGAAATTTCATTGAAAGTCCCACATCGGAAAAAGAGTCAGTAACACCATTACTTTAAAAGAAAGAAAAAGAAGTACAAAGGGCACCCGAGTTTACTCATACTAGGATTCCATGTAGGAAACATGGACATGGAGGAGAAAACAAAGGGTCATGTTCCAAAGGAGAGTGATAGAAAACAAGATTAGGAGGAAGTTAACCACCAGAAAATCCCAAAATTATGATGTGTGTAAGCGGTCTTTGATTACCTAGTAGGAAACGTAAACCAACAACGTTTTTGTTTTACGTTCCTTTTAATAACTTTGAGGAATTCATTTACAACATAGATAAAAAAACATAAGGAAATATATCAACCTTCATGTAGAGTTTCATACATTAATAAGTTTCTACCAAAACTAATATTTTCTCCAAACGATGAGCATTCAAAACTACTTGGTCTCTTCAAAACAAAAGAATCATCTTCTAGAGAATCACATAATCCACAAAAGATCAACTATCTATTTCTTCTATCTTTAATCATTATCCCAAAAATAGAGAGGGTAAGGTAAAACAACTCTTCAAAAATAATCCCATAGGAATGGAAACTACTTTTAAATCTTCAAAGTTCTATGGTACTACCCAAAGTTCATCATAGACCATTCTGTAAATAATGGTCCTTATGATTCCTCAAAATAAACCAAACTAAGATTGAAACCCAAATACAAGAAAGATTTGATAACATAGTCTTCCAAAATAAACTTCATTGTTTATCTCCAAAGAACATCAACCACTCCTAACATCTTATAACAAAATTAGCTAACCTAAACATATTTTACCCAAGATAAATTAATCATTCCCGTAAGTAACCTAAATTACTATAAGTCCACCTTAAATTCATCGATTCTTCAAAATATAAGTCAAAATTACTCCTCAATGAAAATACCGTAGTAATCTATTTACCTCGATCAAATATGGTTCCCAAAATAATGAACGTCTTCCAAAATAATAATCATCTTTTAATCCCCTAATCATCTCTGTCGTATTAATACGGTAATCATAGAATTTCCTATCACATTTGTTGTTGGGACATGTTCTTCCATTTCCCGCCATTTACTAAGAATATAAACTATAATTAGGGGCTTAAATACTTAGCCAATAATCATTAAAAGGAAACTATAAGCATAGAAGGATAAACTTATAGAAGGAAGGTATACCCTAACTTGTGATCCCCTAGGTTCTAATCTAGGTTATCCATGATCATATCTTCTTATGTGAATCTTTATTTTGTTCCTTTAATAATGGTTCATACTAAGATTATGACTTTACCAAGCATATCCCTCGGGAGTGTCGTAACCAAGAGCGCATCAAGGCCTGTTGTCGTGTACCAGTTCCCGTTCGAGTCTAGCTCAAAGCGGTGTTTTCGGGTTTTACCCCTATGTACATCTGTGCCAGAGCCACCTCTACCTCCTCGTATCCAGACAGGGATGTATTTTCTTGGAAACCCATTACTCAATACTCACCAAAATACTAGGAAGATTTCCTATATGTAATCTTTTCTATAGGGTTCTTCCTAAAGTTTTCATATCCTAATTTCCACAAATAACTAAACCATCCTTTGATACCAACTATAGCATCCCGCCATTTTATAACATAATCTTTCATTACATTACACAAAACTGAGGATCTTTAAGGTCTAGTGTCGTGGAAACCAGGAACATAATACATGAAAACAACATAAAACATTTTTCTTAAACACTTGAAAGGCGTCTCCTTAAGTTCATTCTAGGTTCATTACTGCATCTCATAACCTGGGGACATACATCAAAAGAAAGGGTGAGCAGAAGGCCCAGTAAGGGAAACAAGAGGAACATTTTACATGTGAACTTGAGATACTTCAATAAGGACATGAAAAGAACTTTAAGGCATGAGAAAGAAATCATGAGGCATTTCATAATAAAAATAACATTTTCCATAACGTGAAGATGTGGCTACATCATTTAACATAGACAATCATGAACATATCACCAAGGTCCATCCCCAAGGTGTCATTTGAAAATTACCAAGGTTATTCACCAAGGTATCGTGAAAATTGTAATCTCTAGTGGTTACATCATTACCCAATGCATTGGAGCGCTATCAGGGCGCACCCTTAAATTTTCCTTTATTATCATGTGAGCCACATATATCATCATCAAAAATTTCATAAATAACCCACATAGCATAAAATAAATGGGTTTCATTTCATAATCATAACGTTTTAAAAACTTCTTTAAAGACATGATCTTTACGGCACTTTAAACCCACAGAAGGGAAAGAGGGTCTCATATATGTAAATCCCAGAATTTAAAATGGAACATTTTGATATATATGTGAATACACTTGTAGAAATATGATCTTTGAGTATTCACTTTATAACATAAAATAATTTTGAGAAAAGAGGGAGGTATTTTGAGACGAAAATTCTGCAGCATAACGACTTTGTTACAATGTTTTAGAAAACATTGAAAAGAGAGGGGACATGGGTCACCCACTCATAAATGATCCATAAAACAGTAAGGTAACATAATAAGAAGGATATATGGACATGGTAATGAAATTTTAAGGACATACCATTTGAAATGAAAAACATGGAAGGAAGACAAAAATTAGATTTCTCTTATGAAAATTCGGCAGCCTAACGGCGTCACTTAAACTTCAATAAAAAAGAATTGACATGATCAAATAGGGTCTCTCATCATATTATCATAAGAGATCAGTATGATAGATATAGAGATCATACCCCAACATAATAAAAAGGAACTTGAAATACTTGACATGAAAATCGAACTTGAAAAATGAGAAGGGTGAAAGAATCCCTTAAAAATTCGGCAGCCTAACTGCGTCACTTAAACTTCAACAAAATTGAATTGACAAGGTCACATAGGGTCTCTCATCATATGAACATAAGAGTACAGTATGATAGATATAGAGATCATACCCCAACATAATAGAAAGGAACTTGAAAGAATTGACATGAAAGCAGAACTTCAAAATGAGAATGGTGAAGAACCACTAAAAATTTCGGCAGCCTAACGGGGCCACTTAAAACTTCAAAATACGGTATTGAAGATATCAAATGGGGTATCTCATCATATGATCATAAAATATCAGTATGATAAATTTAAAGATCATACCCCAACATAATAAAAAGGAACTTGAAATACTTGACATGAAAGTAGAACTTTGAAAAGGAGAAGGGTGAAAGAATCCCTTAAAAATTCGGCAGCCTAACAGCGCCACTTAAAACTTCATAAAACGAAATAATGAGAGTAAGAGGGGATCTCTCATTATATGAACATAAAAAGGGCAGTAAGAGAAGTATAAAAGAACATCCTCCAACATAAGAACATGGAGCATAAAAGGAATGACATAAAAGATATCTCTTGAAAAGAAAGAGAGGGGTCGGATCCCTTACCTTAAAACGTGACTCTTGAAACTCAAAGGATTGGACCTTGAGGGCTTGGGGGCACCTTGGGAGGACTCCTTGGAAGGTAATAAGACCAGAACGTCGTTGGGGGAGAGTTGGGAGTGAAAACTAAAGGATGAAAGGGTGGGTATTTATAGGGAAAGTGAGGGGACAAGGCATTAATGGCCAAGGGACACCTCACATGTGCTTTTCTCAAACCCATGTGCTCTCCCTTGGCATTTATCATGGAGTTAGGCCACATGGGGCCCCCATAACAATAATTCGTCACCCTTGGCCGGCCAACCCTTAAAAGATCTCATGACATCATCATGACACCGTTATGATGTCATTAAACATACCGAAACCCTAAAACTGTATTTTTAGTATTCACTGAAAATTCAACTTTCTCAGAAAAATCCCAAAATTTCACATTAACCAAATATCAATGCTATGATTTCAAAAATGAACTCCATTATATAAAATTAATTTTCTAAATATTTTTAATTTTATTTTTAAATAACTACACTATTCACCGAAAATTCATTTTTTTCAGGAAAATCCCCAAAAATTACCATAACATAATATCGATGCTCTGAGTTCAAAAATAAAGTCATTTTTATAAAAATAATTTTCTAATTATTTTTAATTAAATTTTTAATTAAAAAACACTATTCATCTGAAAAAACTAATACTTGACTAATAATTTATGAAACCGTTATTTAATCATTTTATTGAATCACATTACTTAATCATGGTGCCTAGATTATTTTAAAACTTTCTTTAAGTGAGATTACTAATCCATTTGGTCACATTACTAATCCTAAGTGTAAAATCACTATTCACAATTTACTATTCATCAAAAATCAAGTTGATCTTATTAGACTCCAAATTTCGTACTGAACATAATTGTAGAAGACCATTTTTTGAAAATCATTACACATATTAAATTATATAAGGTTTACATAAACATTTTTTTTAAATATCCTTTTGAAAATTAATTAAAAAAATATGCATACTATTTTTATCCGGTCATTTGAATATTCGTAAACTTCATCATAAGAATAAATCCCAATTTTTATTTAAAACAAGGATTACACAAGGCAGATACGGTCTCGTTACATAGCCCCTTATAATACCAGCATAGGACCTAAGAGTATGGTGTGATAGGGTGATAGAATCTTGGGGCGGCTCAGTCAACATTGCCCGAGTAGTAATTTCTATCAGTTTGAACTTCTCGCGAAGGCGATTCCGTTCTAGCTTCAGATGATGAAGTTCGCCTTGGATTTGGTCCAGAGCAAATCCCAATGGTGCTACCTCCTTCCCAAGCTCTGTTAGATGGGCTTCGATCGGTCCAAGACTACTTGGTGAGGCCATCAAATCTTCTTTCTATATTAATTAACCAATATTACTTATATTTAGAGTCAAAAATCAAAACATTTTGTTCACAGCGGTCCTATTGACCGATGGACATATAACAGTCAAAACCCAATGGTCTCAATTTAATTATAATCATGTTTATTAAATAAAACATTTTTGTTGAGTATAAAAAAAAATAAAATAACACATGAAATTAGGAAACAAGATTTATTCAAAATTTCGGGCTGTTACAGGTTTATCCGACCGAGTGTGTCTCCTTGGGGAGCACCCGTTCTCTTTGTGAAGAAGAAGGATGGATCAATGCGGATACGCATTGATTATAGAGAATAGAATGGGATCTCAGTGAAGAACATATACCCTCTTCGAAGAATTTATGATTTATTTGACCAACTTCATGGGGCTCAATTCTTCTCCAAGATTGATCTTCGATCTAGTTATCATCAACTGAGGGTGAAGAAGGAGGATATTCCAAAGACTGCCTTCCAATCAAGATATGGGCGTTATGAGTTTACTGTTATGCCCTTCGTCTTGACTAATGCTACTTCTATTTTCATGGATTTGATGAATAGAGTCTTTAAAGACTACTTTGAAAACTTTGTGGTAGTTTTTAATGGTGATATTTTCATATATTCAAAAAGTCGTGAGGAGCATGAAGATCATCTGAGGGTTATTTTGAAAACTTTGCGGAAGGAGAGGCTCTTTGGAATGTTCATCATGTGTGAGTTTTGGATACATCAAGTGGCTTTTTTGGGGCACATCATAACCGATGAAGGAATATCGGTTGACCCTACAATGGCAATGGTTATGGAGGAGTGGCCTCAACCCACAACAGTAACTGAGATTCATTGTTTCCATGGTTTAGCAGGATATTATCGGAGGTTTTTGAAAAACTTTTCACAGATTTCTAATCCACTAACCATGCTGACTCAAAAAGGGGTTAAGTTCATCTGGACCAAGGAATGCGAGGAAAGATTCCAAGAGCTGAAGAAGAGATTGGTTACTGCACCTGTATCAGAGAAGGATTCGTTATTTTTAGTTATGCATCTATAAAAGGGATTGGGTGGTTCCTCATGAAAAAATGACAAGGTAATTGCTTATGCATCTCAACAGTTGACGATTCATGAGCAGAATTATCCTACGCATGACCTAGAGCTAGAGACAGTTTTTTTGCTCTAAAGATATGGTGGCACAATATTTATGGGGAGAAATGTGAGATATACACTGACCACCAAAGTTTAAAGTATATTTTCACATTGAAAGAATTGAACATGAGAAAAAGGAGATGGTTGGAGCTTATTAAAGGCTATGATTGTTCAATTCATTATCACCCTGGAAGAGCAATCAATATCATGTATGCGTTAAGTAGGAAAGACCCTGTTGTTATGGAAACAATGAGAATCCTAGTAGATCCCTTGATTAAAGATCTAGTAAAACTGGACATGGGAATTGTAAGGGATGGGACATCATCAACCTTATCCCAAATGACTTCTCAACCTTCATTACTAGATAAGATCAAGAAGGCTAAAAAAGAAGATCCTTTACTACCGGAGAAGTTTGGGGCTATAAAGGATGGGAAGTTATCTGATTTTAATAATGATCAAAAAGGTGTATTGAAATTTCGTACAAGACTATGTGTTCTATCTATTCTGGAGATAAATAAAGAACTGATGGATGAAGCTCATATCTATACATTCTCTATACATCTAGGAAGAACAAAAAAGTTTAGAGACCTTCGTGATCATTATTGGTGGGATAACATGAAGAGGTAGATTGATGATTTTACTACAAGGTGCCTGGTGTGTCAACTAGTAAAGGAAGAACGACAACTTCCTAAGGGGGTATTGCAACCGCAACCCATACCAGTATGGATGTGGGATAATATCACTATGGAATTTGTAACTGGTCTCCCAAAAACATCCAAAGGAAACAGTGCGATATGGGTTATTGTGGGCCGTCTCACCAAGACTGCCCATTTTATCTGTATTCGGGAATATTTCTCTCTGGATCAACGAGCCGTGATATACATAAAGGAAGTGCTAAGGATGCATGGGGTACCACTATCCATCATGTCTGATCGTGATCAATGATTCACATCATAATTCTAGATAAGTCTTCAACATGCTCTGAATAATGAACTTAATTTTAGTACGTCCTATCATCCTCAAACTGATGGCCAGTATGAAAGGAATATTTAGACACTCGAAGACATGCCGAGATTATGCTCGATGGAATTTAAATGTGGATGGGATCAACACCTCCCATTAGTTGAGTTCTCCTATAACAACAACTTCCATTTGAGTATTCAGATGGCACCCTATGAAGCTCTGTATGGAAAGCGATGTAGAAATCCAACTTGTTGGGATGAAACTGGTGAGAGAAAGCTTCTTCGGCCAGATCTACTTCAAGAGATGACAGAACAAGTTCATGCCATCCAACAACACATAAAGGCTGCTCAGAGACGGTAGAAGAGCTATGCTGACTATCGTTGAAGGGACTTGGAGTTTGGTGTTGGCGACAATGTCTTCCTTAGAATTTCTCCATGGAAGAGAGTCATGCAGTTTGTAATGAAAGGGAAGCTCATACCTAGGTACATTGGCCCCTATGAAATCCTTGATCGCATATGAGAAGTATCCATTCATCTAGAACTTCCACATAACCTAGCTCAAGTTCCCGATGACTTCCATGTATCTCTCTTGAGAAACTACATACCCGACCCTTCGCATGTAATGAACCCTGAGGTGGTACAATTGTAAAATGACCTCTCTTATGAGGAGCATCCAGGGGATATCTTAGACCATAGAGACAAGGTTCTACGAAATAAGAGTTCCCACCTTGTGAAAGTGTTGTGGAGGAATCATAAGTATAAAGAAGCGACTTGGGAGCCTGAGGAAACAATGAAGCAAAAGTACCCTCACCTTTTCAACTAGGCCTCAAGTATAAAATTTCAGTGACGAAATTTCTTAAGGGGGGAAGAATTTAACGACCCAACATTTTTGAATAGTATATTAACTTACTCTTAACGATTTAAGAGAGATGTTAATGGTTAATGCAGAAAGAGGAGTTGATGGCTTCACACAGTAGACTCGAACCTTATGAATCCCACTTATCAGAGCTTGGTAAGGAGGTGGCATCTTTGGGCTTCACTTTGGTCCAAGCCCAAGGTGAACACTAGTGTGTCAAGCTTGAAAGAGTAATCTTGTGGGAGAAGTTCAAGTTTGTAGAGATTACTACTAGGGAAATGTTATCTGAGCCTCCCTCAGATTCTCTCACCACAGCACACCTTACACTTAGGTTATATGCTGGTTTTATAAGGGGCTATGTGACGAGACCGTAGCTTCTTTGTGTAATCCTTTGGGATGAATAAATTGATATTTCTTCCTTTAGTGAAATTTGTGATATTTCAAATGTCCGGATAATTTTAGGATGTATTTTATTCACGAATTTTGAAAATAAAAAGATATTTTAAAATATTTATGTAAACCTTAAATAATAAATGATGTGTAATGATTTTCAAAAAATGGTCTTCTACAAATGTATTCAGTAAGGAATTTGAAGTCTAATATGATCAACATAATTTTTGATGAATAGTAAATTATGAATAGTGAGTTTAAGCATAGGATTAGTAATTTGACAAAATAGATTAGTATTCTCACTTAAATAATGTTTTAATATAATTTAGACACCTTGATTAAGTAATGTGATTCAATAAAATGGGTAAATAACGGTTTCATAAATTATTAGTGAAGTATTAGTTTTTTCAGGTGAATAGTGTTTTTTAATTAAAAAATAAATTAAATATTTTTAGAAAATTACTTTTATAAAATGGACTTTATTTTTTAACTCAGAGAATCGATATTATGTTATGATAATTGTTTGGGATTTTTCTGAAAAAAATGAATTTTCGGTGAATAGTGTATTTATTTAAGAATTCAATTAAAAATATTTAGAAAATAATTTTTATAAAATAAATATCATATTTTTAATCAGAGCATCGATATTTGGTTAAGGTGAAATTTTGGGATTTTTCTGAGAAAGATGAATTTTCAGTGAATAGTAAAATTGCAGTTTTAGGGTTTCGATATGTTTAATGACCTCATAACTGTGTCATGTTGAGGTCATGAGATATTTTAAGGGTTGGCCGACCAAAGGTGATAAATTATTGTATTGGGGGCCCCATGTGGCCTAACTCCATGGGAAATACCATGGGAGAGCCCATGGTTTTGTGAAAACCACTTGTGAGGTGACCCATGAAATTATTAAAGTATCACCACACTTTCCCCATAAATACCAAGACATTCTATCATAATTTCGACTCAAAAATCATTATCAACGAATTTCTGGCCTCCTTACCTCCCACGGAGTCCTCCCAAGGTTCCCTCAAGCCTCTCAAGGTCCCAACCTTTGAGTTTTAAGAGTTACGTTTTAGGTAAGGGATCCTACCTCTCTCTTTCTTTTCAAGTAATCTATTTATGTAATTTCTTTTATGCTCCATGATATTATGTTGGAGGATGTTCTTTTATATTCCTCTTACTTAACTTTTCATTTTCATATGATGATATACCCCCTCTTGCTCTCATCAATTCGTTTTAAGAATGTTTAAGTGGCGCTGTTAGGTTGCCGAATTTTTAAGGGATTCTTTCACCTTTCTCATTTTTCAAAATTCTACTTTCATGTCATGTCTTTCAGGTTCCTTTTTATTTTTTTGTGTTATTATATCTATACCTATCATACTGAACTATTATTTTCATATGATGAGAGAATCTATTTGTTCTCATCAATTCATTTATGTTAAATTTTAAGTGACGCCGTTAGGCTGCAGAATTTTAATAAGAGAGATCTATTTTTTGTCTACCTTCCATGATTTTCATTTCAAATGGTATGTCCTTAAAATTTCATTAACATGTTCATATATCCATCATATTTTGTCCCTATAATGTTTTATGGGTCATTTATGAATGTTTGACCCATGTCCCCTCTCTTTTCAATGTTTTTTCTAAAACCCCGAAACATAGCCGTTATGCTGCAGAATTTTCATCTCCAAATGTCTCTCTCTTTTTCTAATGTTCATTTATTTTCTTAAGTGAATAATCAATGCCCTCTATTATATAGGGGTATTCACCTATATACCATGTTTTACTATTTTAAATTCTTGGATTTACATACATGAGACCCTCTCTCTCTTTTTGTGGGTTTAATGTGACATAAAGATCATGTCTTTAAGGAAGTTTTTAAAATTTTATGATTATGAAATGAAACCCATTTCATTTATGATATATGGGTTGTTTATGAAAGGATTGATGATGATATATGTGGCTCAGATGATTATATAGAAAATCATAAGGGTGTGCCCTGATAGCTCTCCAATGCATTGGGTAAAGACTTAATCTCTAGAGATGACCATTTTTAACGACGCCTTGGTGAATAACCTTGGTAATTTTAATGACACATTGGGGATGGACCATGGTGAAACAGAAATTATTTTCTATGTTAAATGTTGTAGCCACATCTTCAAGATATGAAAAACGTTATTTTTATTATGATATGCCTCATGATTTCTTTGTCAAGCCTTAATGATCATTTCATGACCTTATTGAAATATCTCAAGTTCACATGTAAAATGTTTCTCTTGTTTCCCTTATTGGGCCTTATGCTCACCCTGTCTTTTGATGTATGTCCCGAGGTTATGAGATGCAGAAATGAACCTAGGATGAACTTATGGAAAATCCTTTCAAGTGTTTAAGAATAATTTTTTATGTTGTTTTCATGTATTATGTTCCTGGTTTCCAAGACACTAAACCTTAAAGATCCTCAGTTTTGTGTAATGTAATAAATGTTTATGTTATAAAAAGGCGGGATTCCACAAAGTGCGTCATCCCGGGGATCTCAAATGTTTTTTTCTAAGAATTCAGATGGTTTCCAGAGTCTATATACATACTACTAGAGACTGAATCTGGTAATGGTCAAGAATCGTCACCCTCTCCATGGAATAGAAGACATTTTCATCCAGCTAAAGGGATCCATTTTGTTCTCCTTGATCAATGTGCAACATAGATATCATCAGTTGGGGGTGAAGGAGAATAACATCTAAAAGATAGCTTTCATGTGAAGGTATGGTAACATTGAGTTTGTGGTCAGCCTCTTTAGTTTTATGAATGCACCAACCATCTTTGTGAGTTTGTGTTCTAATAAAGTTCATATATATCGATGATAGTATGATATACTCATAGTCATAGGAGGATCATATTGAGCAACACATGATAGCATTGTATGTCCACCAACAATACCAGCTCAATGGGAAGTTTTCCAAGTGCATGTTCTGGACACAATATATTCAGCTAAATGGAAACGTGGTGTCTCAACAAGGGATAATAGTGGAACCATAAAAGGTCAAGGTGGTTGTTTTTTGTGAAACACCCCAGAATGTGTAAGAGGTCTATAGAATCCTCTGTCAATAGGGATGTACCAGATATTCATACCAGAATTCTCTTGAGTTGTGGATCCATTGACTACTTTTACTATAAAGACCAGACCATCTTGTAGAGTTAGTAGTGTCAGTAAGTATTTAGCTACCTGAATGGGATGTAATTTAGTGCTTCAGTGGTTAGGTTTCTATGGTAAGGGGTGAAGTTCTATGTAGTTATATCTTCATTATCACAACTATACCACCCATGTTCTGGAACTTGCACAGGTAATATTCACACTTATGTTGGGGTGACTTTACCTTTTCAGGGATTGTTTATTGGTGTCCGTGGATCACAATGATATATAGTATAAGTTTTCCTAGAGATACATAAATAGGAGTCAGCGAATGTGGATGCAGTTTCTACCAAACTATGAATAAGATATCTCATACCCCTTTAGAATTGGTAACATGGTGGTCAATGCCTTTATTAAGATGTCATAGAAGGAGGTAGTTTGGGAATCCACAGATGATTGGAAGGAAATAGGGGAGTTAGCCTCTATGTGTCAAGATGAAAGAGTGGATAGTGGAAACATATATCTTTTTTAGATTATTTTACTGCATTTCATTGTATAGATGGTAGAGGATTCTTTATGGGGAGACTCAGAGACTGAGGTGATTCATGATCACATTTTCCAATGTGATTCTCCAGAGGGATGGTCGGAGGATAATAAAAATTAGATGATGTTTCAAGGGATTTCATTTTTCCCAATGGTAATATTCAAGGGAGTTCTACGTGACATCCGTATCTCACCTCTAGAGGAAAATACATGAGTTTCTAAAATGTCCTAAGGATTGAGGGAACGATTTTTGTGTCCTTGATTGAATTGGGAAATTTAAAAGTTTGTGGAAATGTGCCTAGTGTGTTAGAAGGTAAGGACTATGCACTATGTTCTTGATGGTATGTAGAATCCCTTAGACATTTTTGAGTTGAAGTGGGAAGAAATATCAATGTATTTCATCACAGTATTTACTATTAATCATGATGGTTGTAATATTATTTGGGTTGTAGTGGATTGGATGATGAAATCAGTTACCTTCATATCCATCAATGATTAGAGCATAGTGGATGCCTTATCACCAAGGATTGTGGATTAGATGTTGCAGCTACATGGAGTTCCAATATCCATTGTATCGTATATGGATACATGTTTTATGTCATGAGTCTGGAGGATATTATAGCATGCCTTGGCACTTAGATACTCTTCACCACTACTTTCCACCCTAAAACAGATGGACAGACATGGAGGCCCATCTAGATACTGGTGTAAATTTTATGGACATTTCTGGAATTTAGTGGGTCTTGGGTGGACCATTTTTCATTGGTATAGTTTTATAATAATAATACCTATAAATGTTCCATTTTTATGGATCTATTTGATGCTCTATATGGGATTCCATTTCGTTCACCCTATTGTTGGATGAAAGTTTTGGAGGCTGTTATTCATTGTTCAGACAAAGTGTAGAGTACAATAGAGAAGGTGTAGCTTTTACATGATAGGATGAAGGTATCACATGACAAACATAAGTTGCACACTGACCATTGTAGGGGGCCTTTGGAGTTCAAGGTTGGGACTATGTTTTCATGAAGGTTTCCCCTCAGCATGGGTAATAGAGGTTTTTTAAAAAGAGAATGATTTCTCTCAGGTTCATCGGACCTTTAAAGGTGTTAGGACATGTTTGAATGTTGGAATATCATCTAGTATTTCCACAGTGGTTGGAGATTAACCATGACATTTTCCATGTCCCTCAGCTCTGTCAGTATCTACAAGATGGCACCAACATCATTGATTGGGGAGATTTTGATATTGAGGATGACATAATGTTCATGGAGCTAATAGTAATAACTGAGTATCGTAATGGGATGGTGCTTCATTGAGATGAAATTCCTTTTTTTCATGTGTTATGGAGGAATGGTGGACCAAAAAGAGTACATGTGAGAGATAGACACAGATTCAATCCCAATACCTAGATATATTCTACGTTTTTTTATTTTGTGTTTTCTTTGTGCTATATTTATGTCGTAATTTTGGAACATGTTTTCTATGAGAAGAGTTGTTTCCATGTTCTATAAATGTATGGTAACAATCATAACTATTTTTAGGGGAGGAGATGACCCATAATCATGATTAATTCATTCATAAGTGATTGAACCCAAGTGGGTGATTTAGCACTACCCAAAGGAGAGACCATCAAGACATGGGTGAAGGGGTACTGTTATCCATGTTCCTATACAATGTGACCTTTACTGTTTATATGGTTCTTTGAAGAAGTAGTATTCATTGAGGTGAGCATGGATATTGAGGTTTTATCTCTAGTTTTGGAACATCACAGGGTGGATTTTTACTAAGTAGTATCTTATGATGTGGTTGTTCAAAACCCTCTTTTTCTGATTTTGAATTTAAATTGTATGGGATGGGAATAGTTTTAGGGGTATGTGATGAAATTACATGGATCACCCCAGGACATTCCTTTGGGAAATTAGAGTGTCTATGGTTTTCTTAGGGGTTGTATTGGCTTGTTTCAGGAGTTTTCCAGTAATTAAGTTTCACCAAATGGTATCACCAAAATGATGTCACTATGACGAAGGCACATCGAGATGGTGGGACATAGAATTGGTGGAACAATAAAGGGGGCATGGAAAAATTGTGTCACCATAACAAAGCCACACTTTAACAATGGAACATCTAAATTGTGGCATTGTAATAGTGGAACATAGAAATAGTGGAATTGTAATGGTGGCTCTGTTACAGTTGCACACCATATAGTAGGTCACCATTTTTCCAAATTTCTAGTTTTTCTTAGTTTCTCCCAGTTTTTCTAGATTATCCCAGCTTACATTTTATATGGCATAAATATAGATTAAATCATTGTTTTAGAGTTTTTTAAGAGTGTTTCAAAGGATATTAGTTATAAATTTAATATCCTAATGCTCCATGTACCATGAGATATTCGAACTATGTGATATTGATAATGATCAAATGGTAATAACATTTGAAACTATTCCTCCATTAATAAAGCTTATGTCTCTTCAAAGATGGTATTATTCCGTCCTATTGAGTTTTTATTCCCTCTTGGGGTGTCTAGAGCCTTCTATTCCCTTGGATTCATATGTTATGACATACCTATCAATGGGACATTCTTTTGAGTTTTACCATGGAGTCTTCATGCTACTCAGGTGTCCCCCTATTTTTGTGAAATGAGAGTTTTTGTCACATGTTGTTTGATGTTGGGATTCATCAACCTCTATTTATTTGTCGATCATGTGGGGTAGTTTTAGTAATGTTTCTTCATGAATGATGAATGAATACGTTTCCTTAATAAGAAATAAATGAGGGGAATAGAATATAATGAAAAAATTATAAATGGGGTCAATTAAATAATGGCAAGAAAGTGATGATGTTACATATTCTATTTTAATGGTTATTCATGAACCTTGTTTTGAATTGTATGGTCAGTAAGTCCATCCTAAAATCATGGTCGTCGATGGGTTTTTCTAGTGCATCAGTGGTGTTCTGTATTTTTTATATGATGATTTGGTAAATGGATGTAACATGAAATATTCATAATCAAACATAGTTGGTAGAATAAATGTATTCCCCAAGATCAAACATGTTCTAGGATCACCCATGTTATTTAAAGTGGAATTAAAGATCCTCATTTTCTAAATATAAATATACAAGGATTAATGGTTTGGTTGTGTGATATGTTTTATTGGGTTAGATCCGTGAGTTGGTTGAGTGGTGCTAATGTCAGTTGTGTTTTTTTGGTTACTATGGGTAGAGGGAGGGGATGGTCATGTAAACGTGGAAGAGTATGTTTGTGAATAATGGTTGTTGTTTGGTGGTGTTTTGTTGTGGGTTTTTTGAATGGGGTGGTAAAGGAGGTTTGATGGAATATAAGGTTGAAATATTGATTGATTTAGGAACTGATGAAATTGTAGTTGGTGGGATGCCCTTTTTTTGTCGTGGCCATCAAGATATGGTTGGAAGTGGGATTATAAAGTTGTTATATTCTATTTGTACAGTGGGACTGAATCCTGGATTGGATTATTCTAATGGGTATGTATGTAGATGTTAGTTTTCTTCAGTAGTTATAGAATAAATTAAATTAAACAACTTAATTCATGAATGGAACTTATTTAAATAAAATTGGGTTACGCTTGTGTTTTATTATGGTTGTTTTTGTTGTTTTCCATAATGGTATATTAGAAAATGTTGTTCTGTTTGGGCAGGTTTTTTGTTTGAAACCTTTATGTTAGGGGGAGTGTTTTCATAACAATATAAATAAATTTTAGTTCATTATATATATATATATATATATATATATGAACCCCACCAATGTTGAGAACCATGTATCGAACACCCTAATTTCATATGGATGAGTGTATTTCGCAACATCCTGGAAAGAGGATGGATGGTTGGTAATTGAAATAATTGTCCAACACTCTTCTGGGATCTTATTGTTCGAGTATATCTTGGCACAAAATTATGGTGTGAGGTTTACCTTAGTCCAAGATCCTTCGATATGGTTTTGTTGTTGATGAGGGGCCTATCGGTTTGTAGGCCAAGATTGTTTTCCCATGTGTCATTGGGATGACGGCCAGATGTTTTTTGGTGAGATGCATCGTTTTTGTGTACAAGGTGCCTATGGTCATGATGTGTGGTGTGGTTCTAGACCATGTTTCTACAGATAGTATTTGTCTGAGGTTTGAGGACTATGTGATCACAGGCATGATGTGGTGGTGGGACAACATTTTGGAATAGTTGAAGTGTCAATACGTAATCCATTAAGAATGAGAAGCTAACCGTTGAGAATGTGGCGTAGCGTACCCACCTGTCGAGGCAATTAAACTACTAATTTACATGATTTGTGATATTTGTCTACTGTTCCTTAGTGAGGCTAAGATGGTTAGTAATCATTTGTAGGTGCATTGAGGTTCTACTATTTTCTCAGAGTGGAATTAATATGTTTCCCCACATGTGCACAAGTGGCTATAGATTTCATACTGAGTATAATTTTATACACACCCTACATTTGGGAAACAATATTTTGGATTCAATATGGACAATGAGGACCATGATGGAAATTACTATCTCAATCATCTAGATAGTTTTTGAGTTGCTACTTTGTCTTTTTTGTAGCTTTCTTTGGAGTTTTTGTTGTAGCATTGTGAAATATTATGTTTAAATCATGAATGTGGTGGATTTTTATTTCCATTGTTTAGAATTTAGGTGTTTCATGGGATTTTATTACCATATTCTCTCCAAATCCGATTTTCATTAAAATGGGGAATTCCTTCCATTTCGTGTTATATTGGATACCCTTAGTGCTAGTCTTCACTCTAATGCCAATGGAAGGTGGGACTCCGGGTCATCATATCTCCTTCATCATGAAGTAGAATGTGTGTTGAACATTCTTGTCCCTTCCCTCATCTTAAATAAGACATATCATGAAATATATATCGTGAATAATAAGATTATAAGGATACTCATGATTTCTCTTGAGATATGGATCATAATATTTCATTCATTAAAGAAAAATCAAAAAAAAAATCTAGATAAATGATGAGAATGTTTTACCAAAATCAAACTACATAGTAACATGAGATCACACTATCAATGTAGTAAATGAAAGTACATGAGGCATCAAATATCATTTAAATATTTATATTAATGATATAACATGTAAAATTATTGTATATAACCCTTTAAAAAATATTTACATTCATAAATAATACGATTATCGAAGAATGAAAATTGAGACAAAGTTATCTTACAATTTGGTTATCTTTTGAAATAAAAACACCATGAAAGAAATATAATAGAATGGATATGTAATTAACCTTAAATTTAAGAATTATAGTAATTTAATACATTCATGGTACGTATAAACACCAAAAAAAAGAAATAAGTGGTGACCATTGATTGTATCTCACTACTATACGAAGTTAGATGATATCCCCTTACATTATCTATTGTCTATCTTCATCCTCGTACATTATTTATGTTTAATAAAATTTATTTTATAATAAATATTATAAATAAAAATATTAATATATATAATATAATATATGGTATTTATTATTATATTATATTACCCTCTTTTTAATAATTCAATGTAATGGTTTCAATATTGGTAATATCTAATTTATTCTTCACATGTCTCATAATATGTTATATCATTGGCCGTATAGTGATATGATGTTTTAAAAAATGTAATACATGTTATAAATACCATTAATATTCATTAATTTTTTATTATAATATTCCATATAATGTAGATGTTTGAAATGTATTACAATATTCTTTGAGATAGTAGGTCTTACGTACGCATGGATCACATTCAAATTTTTATTATCGTATTGAAAGATTCAATGAAAATTAAATATATGTTTATATGTATACAATATTATTAAATATTAATTAAAATGTTATATATTTAATATATGTTCTCTAAAACCATCCATAATACATTCATGTAGTGTTTGAACGAATCGAATCGTTTTGAGGAGGTAATAGTCTAGACTATTTCAAACAAAAGAATAATATTTATGAAAAATGGAATGTATAAATACATATGTTGAAAAATAATTAAAAAAATCAAAATAATATTTTTCTTATATATCATTTATAAACATAGTGTCCATCATTATTCCTACCATAATATTTAGTAATGGGAAAATGAACAATCGTTCTTTTGTGAGACAGTAGATCACCGTACAAGTAAACAATATGTATATTAAACATTATATTTAAGTTTTTGAAATTTTAGGGGGAATTTTTTTCATATAAACATCTAATTATATTGATGGTATTGTAGTTTTTTCAATTATTGAATAAGTTGAGTTGTGTGGGTAGAGAAAGAAAGTAAATGAAATGAACTTGAGGGAGGGTGTAACCTCTACTATGGGTATCTTCTTTTGGATTTCACCAAATGGATTACAATGATTGATTTCCACCGAAAGGTAGGATTTAACAATAATTTTATAGATTTTTCAAATTCTATGGGTTCTGGCGTGTATGATCCTTTGTCTTTTGAGAGGTGTGAGGAATGGGAGATGTGGTGGCCTTCAATAAGGGAGGAAAAGGACTCACATGATATTTTTTATAACTTGTATCGTGTATCAAAATTTCTACCTAAAAATATCCATCTATTTTTTTTAATTTTAATGATTGAATACTTCTATAAAATTTGTGATGGAAAAAATTCTAGGTCATTTGGACCCTTAAGATGAGGGTTTATTCTCTTGGTCTGCATAATTTTACCTTAATCGTTTAAATTAAATTTAATAAAATTAAATAATATTTTTGGTAAAAAACTATTTTAAGATTAATAGATATTATAGATTATAGTTATTTTATATTTGGAATCCATTTTTTCAAATTCCAATAACAGAAGTGGTAGAAATTAATTTAAATTTAATCCCACAGATGTGATGACAATGTTTATTTTTAAAAGTAAAAAAACATGAATTTGCTATGTTTTTATTCCCAATATAAAAGTTAAATTCATTATGAAGACAAATATTGGATTATCTATAAATAATATAATCATATTGTGAAATTAAAATATTAAAATATATAATTTACACTTATAAATTAATATAATAGAAAATATGGTTCTAATTAAAATTCAATATATTTCACTATTCATCAAAAATGATGTTTCTCAAAAAATACAAAAAAAAATCACCCAAAGGTAATTTAGACCATTAAATTTCAAAATTTAACTATATTTCATCAAACTAAATTTCTACATGCGTGTAAAATTAGTTTTTCAATTTTATCAAAAGTACAGAAAAAACAGTTCATTTATAAAAATTGTATTCCAAAACATATTATGACTTTACAAAATAATATATTTTTCATTATCAATATAATATATTTAAATTAAATAATTAAAAAATATATTTGAAAATTATTTATTACTATTCAAATTGTTATGTTTACTGGATAGTTTATAACCATAACATTTGTGTAATTATAATAGAAAAATGATGTTTTGTAGAATCTTGGTATTGCATGTAATGTAGGACATGTTTGTGTTCTGTGTAATGTCTATTGATTCACTACAATGTAAAAGTAATGTTTGTATTTTTTATGTGAAACGAATCAATGAAAATTAATTAATTTAAAAAATGGCCATAAAAACTCTTGGTGTAACTTTCTACCCCCTTAAAATCTATCACTCGAGTAAAACAATTTAGGATAATTCTACTTAATAATACAATCAAATTAATTCATACCGTCCTTGAACTGATGATTTATCCATTAAATTTTGACTATGTGAATCATATTTTTTGTACAAATTTCATTGTATGATCCATAATTTCATATGTTTGTAACTTGTATGAAATATCATTATCCAGTGGTATGACCTCTTAGTTGAGTTCATGTGAATAGTCAGATATATACTTCCGCATTAGAGATACATGGAAAACATCGTGGCCTTGACAATTTTTTGGAGTGCATTCCAGGTGATGGGATACCATCACGATATAATCAAGATTAAAAAATTAACTAATATACATAGATCATAGTTTCCCCTTCTTCCCAAATATCTTAAATTTATTCTAGAGTGAGATTCATAGAAATAGATTTTCACCAAATTATAATTCTTGATCAACATAATGGTTATCAGAATAACTTTTCAACTAAAATAGAACTTCTGTGATATTCTATAGAATGGTTCGGACGATCTATTTCATTTTATTAGTGACCTTTTTCCAAATATCCTTATTTATCCAAATTGTTCCTAGAATGTTGGAGATCTACAATTCAAACCATATAGGTCAACATAAGGTTCCATTTACGTTGTATAGTGTAAGATATTATTGTAACAGAAATCATCTAGATGAATTTTTTGATCTCAACCAACATTATAATCAAATTAAAAAGATCTCAACATATCATCTAATATTTTAATTATAATTTTAGACTTACCATCTATCTAAGGATGATATGAACCATTGGAACTCAATCTTTATCAACTACATACTGTTGAATTTCCTAGAATTTATTGGCAAACCTTAGATCACAATATGATTGAATGGAATGAGGTACTCCATGAAACCATACCACTCCATTAATGTATATCATAAAAATCTGATCCAGAGATATTACTTTACTAATAAAGATTATGTGTGATGTCCTTGTATAGCGATTGACAACCACCAAATAACATTAAACACTGTGTTTTTTGGTAATCTAATGAATAAAATACATACTACTATTATCCCACTTCCATTATTGGCTGGGTAATGGATACAACATACATATAGACTTCTGTCATTCAAATTTAAAATGATTCTATACCAAAAACTGAGATACATAATTAGTTTTATACCTCTTCATTTTATCCTATCAGATGTATTATTTAAAATACTTATACATCATTGTACATCCAAGATTAATACAAAATTAATAACTATGAGTTTCTTTTAATAGATCCTTCATAAAATCTGTTATGGAAGTAAAACATACAGGGATCTGGAACCTAATCATACCAACCTAGTAAAGTTTAAACTAATGATCATTTAAAACCATGTTTTACATCTCAACATCTTCCTTATTTAGATCCATAATATTCACTTAAATATTGGGTTGATCAATCACTTGATAAAGATAATTATTTCCCCCTTCCATTAGGATTTATAGGTCCTTCCCTTTTAATTATTGAAAGTTGGGTCCTTTTGTTATCCTCATTAGGGATTAACTAGCTCGATCCTTTAAACTCAAAACACCTTCCATCTAGTTCACTTTCTTATAGGGATTTTGTATTGAACAATCCAAATCCTTTATCAAATATTACGATATTCATATATGCATGTTAAAATACATTTTTGTGAATATATATTTTAGGCATTATTGATCACAATATATATCACAATTTTCACAATAAATATAATTCCTCCGTATCATTAACTCAAAAATTATCACTGTGAAATCCAAATCAATAGTTGGGTAATTTTTCATATTAACCATCAACTTTCATGAGGCATAATGGATAAGAATGTTATTCTTCAATGGAAAAAATACCAATAACTTCATGAATGAATCACAATTTATTTCAAACCCCTATTCACTATAGGGTAATTTGAGCACAACCTCATGATCTAACCATAACAATTTTTTTGAAATAGTCCTCACATTCGTCTATCAAGAGAAACTCCACACACATTCATGTTAAATTGGTCATAATATAAGATATTCATGATAAAATATCCACAAACTATCAATATTCACCAAATAAGATAATAAATATATAGATCTTAGTCATCATTTTTGGTCTAGAGAAGCATTCAATAGCCTCCTCCTTTTATTGATCTACTTATATACCATTTCGAGAGATTATGCGACAAAAAAAATCTTTACAGGAATGGTTCAAATGATTTAACGTTTTCATATATTTTCTATTCCCTAAGGGTATTTAGTACAATTATCTTTTGGTTTTCATGATCTTCCATTCACTTTGAATTGATATTAATTTCACTAAAAAATACTAAATAAATATAATTGAGGTATTCTATAAAGAATATTTTATAAATCCATGAATATTGTAAGGGAATTATTAATACTAAAAGGATCCACTATATATCCACAGTGTCCTTACCATTTATGGATTGACTTCTTTTGTATATCCTCCTTCTTGATCCTAAATTAAAGGAAACCAGAATGATTTCCTTTCTTGGAAAAGAATAGATCTCCACAGAGTTGATCAATTATGTCATCATTATGTGGAATATGTTACTTATTTTTTCATGTGATCTTTCTCAAATCAATATAATTAATGTACAATCGCATTGATCCATCTTTATATTTCAAAAATATAACATGTGCACCCTAGGTTTATACAGTTATCCTTATTAATCACATATTTAATAATTTTTGGTGTTTATTATGTATTTATTAGGACATAATTAGGGATATTATATATAGAGTCTTTGAAAATGGTGGGGAACTAGGTTTGAGTCATATTGAGAACTCAACATCATGTTTTATTGAAAGTGTAGGAAATGTTTTTGGATATACATCAACAAAATCTTGAATAATAGGTATATCACCAGTTTTGATTTTCTCAACTTCCATTTTACATAAAAAACCCTTATGAATGGGAATTATGATCCATACAAAAAATGTAATCTCTACAAGATTTCAATACTTGTTTTCATATAGTTTCATGGTCATAGGATGGTTTGAAATATTAGTCATAAATTCTCTACCTCATTAATTGACATGGTATTCAAGCATATAGTTGAAATCAATGCAACACATGACATTAAATTCAACGATAGTAAGAATGAAAATATTTTTATTAAAAAACATTCCAAAAAATGTCAACCAGGGGAATCAAATACAGGGGATTCAATCATTGTACCATTTAGGATCATCACTTCTATTTACAAATTTATTCAATTTTTTAGAATCTTATTACCCTTGTAAAATTCTTTAGATATGAATGATTGGGCTGGTCTAGAACTAAATAAGATATTAATAGTTTTAGAGTGGATGATATGTGTACCTTTCACCACATCATTATCACACCCCTCATAATAAATGGAGATTTCATGATATATAACCTTTTCACTGGACCAAAGTTGTTTCTTGATTTCTATCATCATCATCAGCCCTAGGGTTTTGTCCAAAAGTATCATAATTCTTATTCTTCTAACACATGTATCCCAAAAGAGGGGGAGGATAATTGTGTGCTTATTTTTCTCTATTCACACTATAAATTATCCTCTTTGCATCACTATAGAAGTATAATTACTAATGATATTACATTCCACATATAAAACATATAGTATACCCGTTATGTATTTTTATTCAATGATTCTTACCACACATATAACATAAAAAATATAAACTTCTTCCATTTATGGTCTTTTGATTTTCCTATAAACTCATTATTTATTTACATGTCAAAAATGTGATACGGATATGTTACTCTAACTTCTATTTAAAACTTTATTTCACAACTTGAAATATCTTCATCACTACTAAAGTCTATTTTATGAAATTACCTTATGAGACATTTCATTAATCTGTTGATGAACATATCAATTTTACATAATATTTGGATGATAATTCATGATACATACCTCACATGTCTGATTTGATTATCCATTTAGGTACCAAAAAATTCATCATCCCTTTTCCTCTCCTCAGTGTCTTATTAATCTATCATTTTTCAATGAATATGAGGATATTACTTATTTCATAATATTTTTTTAAAATCTTCTGAATCAATGGATTCAATTATCTCTTGTAGTCTGAAATAATTAATTAGATTCCAGTATTAGTTTTCTTTATGTTATAACTGATAAACATCAGGAATGAAATTCTCTTGATCTGAACACTAGAGAATATTGGATACCATTTCAGTAGTACTGATCCATTATTCTAAAACTAGTGGATTTGAATATTATTTGATACAATTCAGATTTTCCCTCAACAGGGACTCAGTAGAAGGTTTTCCCCTATGTATCTTTTATGTATGTCCACCATGATTCATAGACTATGATTTTATGTAGAGTATAGTAATGATCTTTTTTATTCCATATCCCATAGAATTTAGTCTTTCAGTACTAAAATAATGTATTTTTCTGTCTTTATCACTATTAACATGGTTCTTTCAGGATCTATCCATTGACTAAAATCAAAATCATAAAGTAATAAATAGTTATCATAGTGGGAAACAAAAAAATAATGAAATTTCACTCTATAAAAATTAAATTATTTCTTTTATAACCCAATAAGTATCCATTGAAAATGTAATTAAGTTTCTCACTAATGTTCTCTCATCATAGAACAAAATTTTAACTAAACAATTTATCTAATACCAAATATAGAGAGCCTCGCCTTTCAAACACTAACATTAAACTAATTTTTTGGAATAGTTAATAAATTATCCCAATTGATTTCTAGATAACAAATTAGTCTACTGCCTTTGGAAACATGGAAATATGAACACTGGTACATAAGTGAGCTACATTATCATCCACTATGATCTTATTGACTTGCACCCTTCTCATGCACATAAATACAAATACATTTATTCATAACATGGGGAAATAGAAACATAATAATTGGTGAGATTAGTTTCTCGGTAAGGGTAAACACCAGAGACATGTAAAAATAAACATGATAATAAGGGAATTAGAATAAGATCATGAAAATAGGAGATCTCTACCACCATATCAGTGATCATAAATATGAATCATGTAACTAATATTGGATGTACATAACATATGAATCGTATGGAAATAATGAAAAAATCTATTAAATCATAACATAGGAATAAAGAATGGAATTTTGGAAAACATGTAAGCATAAAATATGAATTCTATTTTAGTCAAGGTATCACTTCATTGTCCATCATGGTAATATGGGTTCATATCCCATCCCATTGTGGTATTATTGGTTCACTCCAATAGTAATATTAGTAGCATGAGTTCAATACCCCACCATGTTGGTAGTCATGGTTTACTCACGGGTCCATCTTCTTTGCCACGGTTCACTCCTAATACCATCTTAGACTATCTAATGATTCATAAATCATTACCCAATTCAATGGAGCAACATATATGGCCCACCCATCTCATAATTAAATCATCCAAACGTGGTCCAAAAAATGATAAATAATAATATAATAACCCATGATACAAATTGGGTATCATTAATATCTAATAATATTATAACTATTAGAGAAAAGAAACATGTTTCGTAATAATTTTTCCAAATCATAACGTATGAATATAAGTGGGTTTCAAAATCATAGAACCTATGAAATGGAAACGAGTTTCATAAACATCATGCCATGAAATAACATACTATTAATTGAAATAATATTAATTGAAAATTTTAATAACTTCCATATAAAAGAATGTGTTACACCAACGGATGTAATCATAGTTGTTAAATAATATGTTGACATCCATTAAAAACATTTACTATTGAAAATTGATTTTCTACTTTAAAAAAACTTTTTAAAACATGAACAAATTATAAAAATTTATTTTTTAAAAACAACAATTGAATAGATGTAAAAGAAGAGTTGATCAAATAAACATTTTTAAAATTAATTTTCCTATAAAATATTATTAATGTAACATTTAAATAATTTTTTAGAACATTTTTTATCGAAATAAAATAGATTTCCGACCAAAGAATGAAATATAGTAATATTTTTCTTAATAACATTTTATTAATTATCATATGTAAAAATGAGTGTGAAATGTCACTAATTCATGGATTTATCTTCAATAAATAGTGGATAACAAAAATATTTTGGTTTTAAGAGTTATGGATCATAGTATTTTTTCAATAGAAGAATAATTATATATAATATTGGGAGACTATGAGATTGTTTCACCTGAATCATAACATATGGTAACATGGGATAATACACAATATGTAGTAAAATAAATTAAAATAATTATAAAATATAATTAATATAAATATATTCATTATTTAACATTTAAAATTGATGTATATACACTTATAGATGAATTAATGATTCATAAAAATCATGAGTACAAAAAGATGGAAAATTTAGACAAAACTATCTTACCGATTTTGGATATTTTGAAACAAAATCCCCATGAACGAAAGTTCATAGAATTGATATGTAAATTACCGTATATTTATGAATCATAATCACTGAAAAAGTTAAGGGGAATTATTTTAACCACGAAATAGAAATAATTGGTGAACATGGCATGTTTGTCACAAATATTAAATGTGAGATGAAATGCCCTTAATTTATATCTCTACAATCATTGTACATGTAAATGATTACTCTATAATAAATGTAATGTAATTATGAATATTTTAAAGAGTAATATTATATTATCTAATACCATATACGGTTTCATTATTACTTCATATAAATCTCTTATAAATACTTCTTTATTACAGTTTCACTTCTGGAAATATTAACTTTGTTCTTTGCATTTTTAATAATTTATTAAATATTTCATATTTATAATTAAATCAAGATTCACATTACATAAAACATGATATAAATATCATTTATATTCATATTATATTTATTATAATAATCCATATAATATATAATTATGAAATAGACCACAATTTTCCTGGAGACGGTAGATTATACATAAACATGAACACAATTTCCATTTTTATTATCATATTGAATGAAAGAAATAAAATTATATATATGAAAATATTTATATAAAAAAAATTAAATTATAATTATAATTTTACATATATCATATATGTACAATAAACCCATCCTTAATAAATTCATTTTTTGTGTGTGGATGAATCACATCTCTTTGAGGGGGTGGTTGTCATCACTTCCTGAAAGAAAATTCTATTATTTACAAAAAATTGAATTTATAAAGATATAATTTTTAAAATAATTGGATAAGGATAAAGAAATAATAATTATAATATAAGTGATATATAAAAACTATCTCCAATAAATATTTCTTCATGACTGGAGGTAGAGGATAAATGAATATTCATCATTTCGTGAGGGGGCAGTTTTCCTTTTATGTAGATTGTATGTTTGTTACCCATTATAGTGAAGTATGTAAAACGGTTTTTAAAACGCTTATAGTAAAAAAGATCTAAATATAATGAGGATACTGCTGTGGTTTTATATGAACTGGAAAAATTTATTTGATGGTGTGGAGATCAAGAATAAAATAGAGGAGTTTGAGGGAGGATGTTACCTCCTCTTTGGGAATCTTCTTTTGGTTATTATAAAATGATTATTTGGACCTATTTCATTCTAATTGGATGATTAGAGGGATAAGGTATATATTTTGGGGAGTGGATTGGTTTTATCCTAACCAAAGGTATGTGATTTCAGTGGTTTGTGGAAGGGGGATTTCTTCTAGCCTCTTATTGGGGAGGAAAAGGACAAGCTTGTTATTTTTTTAAACATGTTACATGTTTCAATATTATTTGCAAAAAATAGAAATAAAAACGCAAAAAACCCAACAATGGAATTTAAATTCCGAAATAATGGACATCAAATTGGTGATGGATAAGTGGATATGTCATTTCGGATTTTATGTTTAAGTTTTCTTCCCTTGTAAATCATTATTTTACCTTATTTGTTGTAACTCATTTTTATAACAATGAATAAATTTTTTGGTAAAAACCCTAGTTTAACATATTAGTTATTATAAATAATAAATTATAATGATTACTTATATGGAATACCTTTTACAAAATTCTACTACATTAGTTGGATGAAATAATGTGAATTTAATCCAGTAGACGAGACAACAATATGAGTTTTTAATGTAAAAATAACCGAAATATTTTTTAGTTTTTATTCCCAATTTCATTGTCAAATTGATTATAATGACCTAAATTTTAATAATTGATAACATAAATTTCTAATATATAAATCGATTAATGTACAAATATAATTTTACCTTAGAAATAAATTATATAAAAAATATGTTTTGAATATAAATTCTGTATCTTTCAATATTTATCCAAAAAATGATGTTTGTAAGAAAAATCCAAAAAAATTAGACATAATAATATTTTATAATTATTGATTAAAAAATTAATTTTTTATATCAAATAAAATTTCTAAGTTATCATCTAATTAGATTTACTTTTTGTAAAAAATAATATAAAAACAATTCATTTATGAAAATAATATTTATAATCATATAATGACTTTATAAAATTTTATATCATTCAAAATCCATATGTTTAATTTACATATTAAATTTATCAAAAAATATATATTAAAATTAGTTATTTTTATTAATATTAATTTTTTAAAAGGATAGGTTATAACTAACACATTTATATAATTATAAAAATGAAATGGGGTTTCATACAAACATAGTGTTTCATGTAATGTACTCCAAGTTAGTGTTCTATGTAACCTACTCAAAATCGGTGCCACATGGATGCAATGTTTGACTTTGGAAAATTATTGGAATAAATGAAAATTTTTTCTTTAGAAAAATATTTCCTTAAAAAAATTGTGGTGTTACATTAAAGGATGGGGGTATAGTTCCCCAGTTTTATGATTTACTATTTTAATTTCACCACTATATGATTTAAATTATTTTTTAGTCTTAGTACGGGGGGAGTGGCGTAGTTTTATCTTTATAATTTAAATTCCAAAGGAAAAAATCTTGAGTTTCTATACAACATAAAATTTTAGGATTGGATGGTTACACTAGACTGTTATTCTATTATATCTAGGGGCATAATATTTATTTCAAAAATAATTGAAAACATTTTAAAAACAAGGTATAAAAATTATTTACTTTTATAAATTATTATTTATGATTATTAAATTATAAATCAATAAAATGTATCCTAAAGATGAATATCAAAACATGGTTCTTCTGAAAATGAATTATACTTTATTACACTCACATGGGTATGATGATGAAATCCACTATAAATTTAATAAAGTTTCACTATACCTTTTGATTTTTCTATTATAGGATATTCTAAACTCATATAAATTTTCTAAATTTCTCATATTTGTGATGATTATCTCTTTCGAAAAATTATCTTCAATGTATATTCCCATTTATATGGCATTGTGAAATAATTACCCCATATGTTTTTAAATTCAGTTAAATTGAGTTCTCTGTTACATGATATAAATAGAGCTAAACATTTCAAAATATTAATTCTCTATAATATCTCAACTTTTTAACAATGAGATCTTTTCATAGTTCCAAACAGTAGTACTAAAACATTATTCATTTTATAGTAATAGATTAAATTGAGATGTTATATATATGTTTATTTAAATTGGGTGTGTATTCATTTAAAAATATATGTTTCATTTTTAATGTTATGATAATGTTTTATTTGTTGTATATTGATATCACATCATTAGAATACTTGAAAATTATTGCATAAATATAAATTTTATCATTAATTATGTGGTATTCCATTTTTTATATTTTTATATTTTCTATCATTATATTTTTTGGTTACATAAAATATACTATCCATTTGTCCATAGCCATAATGATACTCCATCAACTATTGGATTTTTAACATTTAACCTCCTATAATCAGGAATCTCACACATGGAATATACTAAAAGATTAGTGGTTGTATAGACCCTGTTTTTTTCAGTAACATCCTCAAAGATGTTTTCTAGACTAAATTCATTCATTGATGAATTATTTCATGCATAATATAAATATTATATCATGAAAAAAGTTAAAATTCTTGATCTTTTTACCAGTAATGAAAATTTCATCCACTATGAAGTATAAAAATTATGGAATCTCTCCTAAGGCTCTCTATATTCCTCAGAGAAAAATAAAATATATACCATTAAAGTAAGGAACATCAGTTGATGAACCCATTACTGAGCATATTTTATTTAGTCTTCTAATCTAATACACTACAACATAGTTCAGATATTTAATGTTTTTAAAAATATTATTGAATATTTAATATTCATACATTCCAAAATGATCCTTTTTTATCTTTAGGAATATATGAACCATATAATTTTTTTATTACAATAAATATAAATGATGGATTTTCCTCAAAATATATTTTATTTATCATTTTTCCTCGGAATAATATCACTAATAAACATTTATTATATTTTTTTATTGTAATGAAAATATCTTTAAAATCACTGAGTTTTTTTTCTCCATAAATATTATTTCAAATTAATTAATTCATATTTTGTTTATATCTATATATTTCAGAAATTTATTGATATTGTTATTCAATATTTAAAATTTCCCTCCTAGTGATCAGTATCACATATAGCTTATGGAATCAAAAAACAATTATTTTCATATCATTTATAAAGATGAATAAACAAGTATAAAGACACTCAAATTATTCCATTTTTGGTGGAAAATTAACATTCTAATGTCACATTAATTTTTGAATAATTTATTTAACTTCCCCTATTTTGATAATTTATAACATTTTAGGGTGTAAAATATTGATTATTTCTTAGTTTTCTAGGATTATTCATGGTTTAATGCATGGTTTGGGAAAACTATGTGGTTTATCCCTAGATGGGTGTATCCTTTTTTATATTTTCAAATATGAATGAATGGACTAGAACATAATTATTCATATCCATATGGCCCCTCTCCTCCTTCCATTATATATTGTAAATATACCTTCAACATGTGGGACCACAGTTTTTAAGAAATTCTATCAAAACATGTAGTATATTTAGTATCATACATAGTGGAACATGGTTGTTGTATGGTTTGATATCCCATATGACCAATCCTATGATGTAAAAAAATTACAAATTTTTCTTAGACCCAATACACCAATAATTTACCTCATTCACATCTTAGTGGAATTTTATCTCAAATTATAAGAGTGTTCTTTGATATTTTGGATATTTCTTTCTTGAAATAATTTATTTCAATAGATCCTTGGGTATTGGATCTAGTTTTTCAAAGGTTTGTTTATTATAATTTATTTATTATTTTATCTTCTAGAATAAAATATTTATCTATTAGAAACCATAAATAATCATTATGAAATATCTTAATGGAATTAAGTTACCTAATTATTATCCATGTAGATCTATGGTTGAATTGGTATATGTTTCTTAGGTCGTCATTTGTTGTTTTGTCTTCTTCAGTACTTCTTTTTGTGATTTCCTTTATTCCCACTATTATATAAATTGATTAATTAGATATTCAAGATTATGAATGGATGGTTTATTATGTCCATAGAATTTATATTTTTTATTACTTTCATTAGTTTTTGGATTTCATGTAATTATGGAGTTCCAATTGCTAACGTGGGTGGTTTTATTTAAAATAAATATTTCACAAATTATAAAAAATATATCATTTCTAAATATATTTTTAAAATATTTAATTGATTGATATCTAATTTTATAAAATTTAGGTTTAATGGGTTTTCTTATAAAATGTGCATCACTTTTGAATATGATAATGAATTATTGTTTTCAGATATTCAATGGCTACTTTGGCAAAATGAAATTAAAATCATCGCAATAAGAGGAAAAATATTTTTCTTTAGTTGTTGAATTGTGATAATCCACTTGAAAATGAGAGGAATTTTTTACCGCATAGTAGATTGGGGTAGATTTGTTTGGGATCATGTAGGTACTTGTTTTATTTATTATCTAGGGAAATCACAAATCGAGATACTTTAAGAAAACATTTATCATCAATTTTGGATTAATTAATAAGAAATTATTGTTGGTAATTACACATCTGGGTATTCTTCTTCAATATTTATGGGATTATAGGGAGAGGATTAGTTCATAGTAGTCATGATTGATCATTGTATGAGAAGACATGGTAGAACATACATTTTTATCCAACGAAAACATTATATTGTGATATGTATCGATATATTTTCATGACAAATGATTTAACAATGATTGATAGTTTATTTTAGTGTTTTGTAAATGGATTTATATGAATATATATATATATATATATATGAAATATCTTGAATTTTGAATTTTCATGTTTTTTAATAAATTTTTAAAATTATATATCATTCATTGATCTCATTAAAAATTATCAAATTTATATTTATTAAAAATATAGTTTTCGGATCACTCGGTAGCATCTGTTTGGGAGTTTCTTTCAGACTTCGTACACATACGCATGGGTGTGTGTAAACATTTTTTTATCAAATGAATGGAAATTTAATACACCAAAATAAGGTTGCATTCATTTGTGTCAACTGGGTGTTAAATTGAGGTATTGATCTAGTGGTCTATATATATCACTTGGAGATAGTGGTAATTATATTTTTAAATTATTTTTCTTATATCATGTTCATGGATTTTAGAATATTTTCATATTTTTAATAGTACCATAGTTTGATTTTATTTATTGTATATTTTAATTTTCCTTAGATATTTATATATTTAGTTATATATATTCATTCATGTTGTGATAAATCATTCCAATAGGTTTTTTTATGCGTTAGTTATTATCACCCGTCCCAGGGTGTTTGCAGCATCTATAGTGTCTTTTTTTTATTAATTCAGAAACAAGATTGTTCATTAATCTTGGTAGCTTAATACAAAACAAGGTTCTAATGATGTTTTTCTCACATTTCAAGGTATTGAGATATTTAAAAGCATGGAGATAGGATTTTGAGATTAAAGGATATATGTTGACTGAGTTTTAGATCATATATCATCATTACAGGCCCTTTGACTCCAAGGGATATTTGTAAATGTGACTAATTTGATATGTTATGTTTTTATATTTGTTTATTAAATAAGGTATAATGATTGAAATAGAGATTAATTTTTGTTATAATATTATCTTTTCACTCTATAATGTTCTACCACACCACCCAAATGAATTCATCATTATGTACGCTAGGGCACTATTTGTGATGGTCTACCAGACAACCCTCTAATTGGATAGAATTAAGATGATAATATAAAACATGAAGTGGATTTAAATTTAAATTTTGATCTTAATTTTCTATGTAATCTCAACCACAATTTGAAATAGGCAGATATTGATCTCATTAATTTCTTTACCAACAGACATAGGTATTTAAGGTGATGAATGTCCCAAATAATGTATATCACAGAATGGATAAGATTGACTAGATGGGAGAATAATTTTAGACTCTATAATTTTATCTATTAATTGTTTGTAAATTCATGATTTAGGGTTGTATTATAGTATTATAGGACATTGTGGTTTTAGAGAAGAAACACGTGGGATTGGAGTGTTCAGGTCATTCTTTTTTCAATGATTATATCCAAAATCGATGACTATGATAATGGCTATGGAGTTTATTTCCACTCAACACGGTTATCACTTAGAGCATGTGTAATATTAATTTTTTTCTAAATAAATTCATTAGGACCCCATGGTGGTAAAAAATAATGAGTTGGAGGCTAAGAGATTATCGATTGATTTTTAACCAAACATTCATTATATGATTTTCATGAAAAATAATTTATTCTATGAAGTGGTTTTTGATATATAACTGATTAAAGAAATTGATCTACCAGTAATGTTAGGTTTGGTTGTACATCCACCTCTGAAACGTGGAATCTTTTGTAACTAACTTGAAAAAATAGAAATTTTTCCAAGATTCATAAAGTCTAAGGTTGTGGATAACTTCAGTACTCTTCCTTCAAAATATTAGTGGTATCTCCAAGCGTTACATTGACTTTATAGTAGTGTGGATGGAATAAAGGTGCTAACAGTTATTATTCCATGCCATTTAATATATTAAATTATTTCATTTTCATAGATCATTTACCTTGGTTCTATCAAGACATTTCATCACCATATAATGGATCATGTTCATTTGATCCAAATTGATCTATGATATGATTAGATAATTCATGGCCTTCATGGATAAAAATGTATGATTTTATTGTGATGTAGTTTTATATGGTATAGTAGTTTATGGTGGATGTATTTTCTTCTCTATAACCTAATGAAGTAAAAAAAATTATTACATTATTTGTAGATACTTTTTATTCATTATAAGTACCTCACATTAATCAACATAGAACATTTTGGGGGATATATCAAAACATATAATTTAAATCATGCATTTTATAATGGATATGGAAGCATATATTGGGATGAAAAGTACAATGGTGTTTGATTCCATGTGATTTATTTCTATATATCATAGGTGTAGACAATTTATAATTTTATAGCACTCATCCTGAATTTCATTGATGTTATCATTGGAATGGATAGGTTGGTTTCCCAAAAAGATTTCGTTTATTTCAACCATTATAAGGAGTACTTTTCAACACATATATAACCTCATTGGGTTTTCATGGTGAATAAGATCTGAGATCTATTCAATTATGACCCCTCATATGAATTTTTGTGGTTTCATATCTTTATTTATTATTGTCCAAGGTTAATTCACCTTGTCTTGTTCTTCATATTGTGCTTAGAAATTTCACTAATATATTCCAGGATATGTTCTCAAGTATTCATCTAGTATGATGGGTGGAGTTTTCTATTGACCTTGTTCTTGGGACATAGGAATATCGATTCCATCCAATCACATGAAACTTAAGGAGTTGAAAGATTTTATGGTCTAGATGGAAAATCTAAAAGTATGTTTTTTATTGTTATTACAGTATTTCATTAGAATGATATTGTTCTTTTTTATAATAAGTATAATCATAATCTCCACAATTATATCAATTAATAGAAGATTTATCATTTGATTATTATGAATAACTATATATTGACATAAAATTATAACTTGTTAAATTAATTATGTAAAAAAAGTTCTTTTTAGATATATAACTTCATAACTAAATTAATTATCTTAGAGTTAAATAGTAAGATGTTGAAATCACCACATTTTTGAGATAGTATGGCCACATTTTGATTCGTTCTATTATTTTTTTATTGAGTAATAACATTTTATATTTTATAGATTGGAGGATAAAAATATTGCACTAATATTTGTACACCATTGTTGTGGATTGATTAGATAATTTCATAGTGTATTCAATTTCAATAGAGAATCATTATCATCGTCTATATATATTTTTGGAATCTAAGGGAATCACTATATTTATTCCATGATAATGATGGCTCACTTCTATATTCCTAAGGTGTAGATATTAGGACATTTTGTGTTAGAATATTTCCTCAAAATCGTTCCTTGGATGGTGAAGGATTTATTATAATGGGATTATCAATATTCTTTCTTTTAGGTAGGAATCATTTTGGGTTTATATAGTTATTTTAATTGGTTCATGGATGAATTCTCAAAACACTAATCATCATTATGTGATTTGAATAATAATGGGGTGAAATTATTTTGGGATACAAAGTGGTAGAAATAATTTGATGAATTGAAAAGACATATAAGATAATACAAGGGTATGTGGTTTTTTTGTGAAGGATTACTTTCTAGTTTGGGTTGTGTATATATGAACATATATAATGTAGTGAGACTTAACTCTTATCATATTTTCGCACACAATAATATTTATCACACCGCTAATCTCAAAAATTACATATTTATGAATTAATATATTTGTTGGAGACTCTAAAAATTTAGAAAAAGGTTCATTGTCTATTATGATAATAAGGTTATGGGATTTTTATTCCCATAAAATTAATTAAGCCTCGAGTAATTTTAATGGGTGGACTACCATCATAATTTTATCATTTAAATAATATGAAATTGTAGGGAAGGAATTTTTTTTAATGATACCCATCGTAAGAAATTACATTCTCGGGTCATCATGGAATCTAAATAGAATTGGGAATATATGAGAATCTATACATAGATTCACCTAAAAGATTATAGAGGATTAAACTGGTCTTATTTTTATTAGTGTTTAGTTGATTACATACACCCTTGGAGGATCCTTCATGATAAAAAGTAATATGATTATTTTAGTAGAATTATAGAATTCATATATTGTGGGGACAATATTATTTTCCACTCTATCTCTTTTGAATGGGTTCATTTCTTCAATATTAATTTTTAGTTCAACATTTTTTGGAAATACTGTGAAATATGAATTTCAGGATTCCATATGGGATATTCCACCCAGAACTATGACTTTTTGTTATGATATGATGTGTTAGTTATATTTTCTAGGAATATATCATGTTATAACTATCTTTGTGTCATGATGTTATACCTTCAAGAAAAATAATCCTCATCACTAAAAGCCTTATAGTATATTTCCCATCAATTAAATTTCTAAATTGGATATGGGATGAGTTTTCAATAAATTTCATCATTATATTTCCATAGAATCCAAATAAATGAACACAACAAAGATAGTGACTGATTGGTTGACTGAGTTGTCATAATTCATTACGATTTGGGAGACCACTGATGTTAACGAATTTGTAAGTCTATATGTTTAGGTGATTTTGAGGTTACCTTAGGGGTAATTTTATATTATCTAAAAATGGATATTAGGATTACTTTCTGGATCTAGAAGTGTCTCTTGGACACAATTGGGTTAAATATAAGATTATTTAGGTCTCAACATCCTCAGAAAGCTTTCTAGATATAATTTTATTTTATGAAGATATATTATATGTCATATAAATTAATTAAACATTTAAAACAATTTTATTAAAGGATCTAAAATTTATTGTTTTTTTAAAAACATTGTCACAATTTATAAATCAAAATGTCTCTTTCTAAATATATTTATTAGAAAGATTTTAAATATCCTCTTTTTTGTTAGTGATGGATGAGTATTCTCATGTGGGACATATAATATTCTAATAGATACTGATGAATATTAATGTTATATGTTGATTATTATTGTCAAATCATAATCAAAATAAATCATAATTGGACCACAGATTCCATCCATTATTATTTATATATAGTGATAATATTTTCTTTAATGTCTATTCACTATTAGGTCATTAATTACATGGGATGTTGGGAAAGAAGGATCTATAATATTTTGGACCATTTGAGATCATTAAGCGTGTTGATTATATGTCCTAAAAAATTTAATTAACAACTATATTGAATTTTATTCATGATGTTTTCCACATATCTTATCATAAGATATTATATATATATATATATGTATATCTCAAATTTTAAATTGGGAACATATTTATTTAGAACATGATATATATATATATGGTTGAGCAATCAATATAGAATAATGATTATGTGGAGAATATTCTATTTTGAAAAATTAATCATTTAGATAGAGTGTTATTGAAAAATGAAATATATTCTCCAACGACATAGGAGAGATTGTCATTGATGTTGGAGAAATGGACTAATCTATTTAAGGATCAACCTTCATTAACATAAATTTCTAGAGTCCATTTAAAATGATATGTTGGGAAAATTGTCACGTCCTGTGATTAGGTTCTACTATTGTTATATGTTTTCACATAATATTATATTAAAATATTTATGGGTTTTCTTATATGAAATTATTTATTTAACATGGTTATCTAGTCCTCTATACTGTAAAGAATACCATTTGGGAAAATAATGTGGCTTGTCCTAGGAAAACATGAAACGTACAATAGAGTACTAGAGGTGGGTTTGTTGTTAGGAACATGGTTATTACAAACCATGTATTAATTCCCTTTAAACAATGAATCATGTGATATAGGAAATTGAAATATTTGGTTCATAGTCTGTAAAACTATGAAACCAAACTATGAATCTTTTTGAGTATACCAGAATGTTGTCTGTAGTTTTTCAAAATGTGAAGCTCAGTCATAAAAATTGAATTACTAAATTAGAATTTTATTTTTATAATCAATGATAAACCTCTAATTTTCCACATCATTCATCCAGTGGAATATGATCTTAACCTAGGATACACCGCTTGGAATATTATGAGAATTCCATGCATTCTAGTTATCGAGTGGAATGGATCCATGTGTGTTTTAAATATATGTTCAATGGTATGTCTCTATAATTTTCTTGATCAGTATTTTTAATTTAATTATTATTATAAAAAGTATTATTTTTGTTAAACCAAAGCTATATCTAATGGTAAAGACAAGAAAACAATTATTTTAGATCAATAATGGTATTTGGAATTATTTCACAAATCATTGTTTATTGTTTTGTATTCTTCATAAATCATTATGGGAATTTATTTCTATCATTATGTCTATTCAATAATCATACTAATAGGAGATTATAGATTCTTAATTCAATGTTTTGGATCATCACATGGTTTATAGATCCCTCTTTATCCTTTTTATTTGAATACAATTCAATTATTTGAATTGCTAGTGCACAGGTTGGTGGATTCATTTAAATTCATTGTTTTGTGAAATATTTATGGTTTCCCCATTCTAAAGATGATATATTATATATAAATGATATGATATGTGATTTTTGGAATTTAATTTAGTGTAATTTTTTATATATTTTCTATCACCCTTGAATTTTGTAATGAATGCTTGGTTTCATAGAACCATAGATTTATTGTTAAATATATTTTAATGCAAAGTTTTTAATTAAATATTCGGTTTGGATAGATTGTTTAAATTTGATATACCCTTATAAAATTACATTTTATTTCCATTACATGGGATTATATGTTAATTTTGAGGGGATATTTTACAACCCAACCCTTTGTGGTTCATCCCCTGACTACCACAAGCCTACCACCAATAGGCCAGGGGATGGCGACCAATACTGAATATGTATATCCCGCAAATGAGAGTCATTAGAATAAAGTACCTATGTTCTCAAACACATCTCCAAGACCATTTAATGAAGACAGTTCAAACAACTGAAACCAATGCATGCATAAAACTATGATCCCCCCAATAGATTATGCCAATAAATTATTAAAAGAATAAATAGTGTGCCAAATACCTGCTCAATCGAAAATTGTAAATGTTTTAACCTTCACCATGGGTGAATAATAGGTCAAATGAAAGATCATGATAACAACATATTTATGAAAATATCATTAAATTATATACCACTCCTTATCATCCTAGGACACCATGAAAATGGTTTGTGTCTAGATAAGACACAACATGTGAGAGAAAATCCCATATTGGGGTTAATATTACAATTCCCAGCATGACACCGCAAAAACACTAAACATGATGAACCAATTATATTTAGATTAATACAATATATAACAATCAATTGCCAATATAAAACCTAATATATACTCATGAAAAACCCCAAGCCACTAGGTCGTCCTAAAAAACATCCAACCAAAGAATTATAATAGAAGAAATGCATGTTATGGGAGATTCCACTCCATGAGATAGGATAAAATCATAGAAAATCTAAGGTGTATAAATAATTGTTTCCAACCTGTGAAATCTCACTAGACATCAAATACATTGATACATGGATATGGGGTAATTTCTAGAATCACTGCGGGATACAACAAACCCAATATGGATCATCCCACTATATAGGGGATTATAAATCAATAGTACCAAAATCCCTACCAATAAATCTTCCTAGATAGAGTAAAAACACCCTTCTCAGGGATGTCTCACTGATTTCACAAATCCAATCTATTAAACAAGGATGATAGAGGATCACACACCAGTTTCACTAGGATACACCACAACTCTATCTAAGTCACTAACTCTATGGGGAATCAAAATCCTATGACATGGAAGTAATAGATAAAAAACAATTTGAAAAACACAAACTATTTTAGTTCTAACTAATGAAATTATGAGAAAACAAAACTAATAAATAGGGTATAGAGCTTGTACCAATCTGTACACGACATGTCCAACTGTCACCAAGTCTTACCATTTGGAGGCTCTTGACATGACCTTTATTTATTAAGATACATGGTGTATATAAGTAATTTCTACATATAGAGACACACAACACTGTGCATGTTTCACTGGGCTTGGTCTATGTAATAGTGGCCTTGTCTATGTACTAACCTATGTACACATGGATGTGTATATATCCATGTTTATTGAATCCTACTATTAGTTGACTTTTTCATGTTCCCATGAACATCTTGATGTATAAATCAACCCAATATGGATGGGTTGTAAGTATTATGATTGAGTAACATGGCCTATGATACTTAAATATAGCTGAAACCCTAGTGATAAAACCAGGGGTTCCCTCAATGTGTGTAATGTGGGATTACAAGGTGTGTTTCTCAGGAATTTTTATATCTATCAAATCATCATATGTATATTATATTTTATAACTAAATCCTCTAGGATCTATGGAACTTGTATATTGGTGGATGAATACTCTTATCTATTAGAACTAGGAAGGATCATGGTCCATGATTTTCTCAAAAATCCATCTATCGAGCCATTCTCCAACACTAGTCTAAATAGAGAAGAATAGAACCCACACAACCATTCCTGTCCAACAATGATGAACTTTTATCATCATAAAACCTTGATCACACCATTTTCATGAATCGTACCCCAATTATTGATCCATTGGAATTAATAATGGTCATTTTAACATACCGAACATGGATTCCACCCGAAACGGTGCCCCAAGTCCTGTTGGTCACAAGGCCTCAAGGGATTATCCCAAAACGCCAAAGACTTCTGAATAGCAGCGATGGCCAAGGTGAGTCAATGTGAACACTATTCCCTCATTACCAGAGTATTATAGTGAAAGTAAAATATATAATAATGTAGAATCAAAATAAATTGAACACAAGTAAATATAATACTGGCAGACATGAATGTACATATCAATAACTTACGGTATCTCATATAAAATGATGATGTAGATGGTACAAGTCTAAATAATATAGCTAAATAAGATACAATTAATGTAATACAGTACAAGTCCTAGGGAGAAAAAAAGACCAAAAATATATCCCATCATCACAGGCCTCAGCTTGGTCCTATGCTCCCCCACTCCAAAGCCACAATTAAAAACTTGTACTGGGGTGATTTCCCATATCATCACCTACAACTGTATAATTTTTTTTGCTCCCCAAGGAGGCCCAAATTGAGTGTGAGATAAACATCACAATAGAAAACCACCCATGTCTATACATTTCAAACAATAATTTTTTAATGTTCTATAAATAGTAAACAACAAATAAGTAAGTGCATATTCCCCCGTAATAAGTGTACTATCAAATAAAATTAAACATTTATCAAGGCTACCTTCAAAAGATAGACAGCTCCAAACATGAAATCTATTAAAAGTAAACAAGTCACAGGGCCACTCTGTATAAAAACTAGTATCCTGAAACCCACAACAATGCTATATTATGAAGACGAGTATTCCATTACCATGTTGTATAGTGAAGTAACATTGCACAACCACGCTGAATAGTGAAATGTTGACCCAGTGGTCCAGATGGAAGATTTCTGCATACCAATGCATCCAAGTAATAACTATTTAGTCCATGGAGGATTAGATCCAACGAGCTTCTCATAGGCATCCCATCGAGTCCCATGGGAATACCTAGTGGAAACTCAGTTAGGCACTAGTTGGGGTCCTAGGAGCAAGTCAAAGTAAAGTCCTACACAAGCACGTGCAAGCCAGATCCTACTACATAGCATGACCTGAGGAATCCCATTGAATCCATACCTATGGGGTAGATTCAACCCAAGGTGTCCGCTACCACATTCTAGATCCAAGGGGATTAGTCCATGGAATCTATCAAACCATTTATCAAACATTAAATCCTTTAAAATAAACATTCATAAATAGGTGAGTATAGCCACTCACACCAACAAGCACAATCCTTGAGTATACCCACTATTGAAATCCATTTAACATAAGAATATGGGACTACCCTCCCATATAAACTATTTAACATGTCATTAATCATTTACATATTGGTATACCCACCGATATTAACCAATTTAATTTAAGCCATGATATCACAATAGACAATTTCTAACATGATATTCACTATTCCAGGAGGTAGTACATGCCCTAAACTAGCTTCTCAAGATATCAAGTCATTAACAAGCTACCTCTAACTAGGAAATCACAAGAACACACACCTTGGGGGGTTTAATCATTAATTAACATTCTAAACCCAAAAGCCTCACCCCTTTAGGGAACTGAAAACAATAAATAGGTGCCAAGACACCAAAACAAAACCCATAGGCAACCTAACTATGTCCAAGTACAGCTAACAAATTCTTCTCTCTAAAAAATGAGACTTCATCAGAATGTATAAAAAATGGAATTCCGGACAAACACTCGAAAGGAAAAAATAAAAATCCAAAGAATTTATATACCACCTACCTTACCTCGACAGTAGATATCTCATCCAGTATCAAATCCTAATTTGTACCGGTTTGGAATAAATTTATATAATGAATATGATCCATAATCCAAATAGTACAGCTACTGTTCTGAACAATCATGAAGGGAAAAAAAGAAATTTTGGATATACCGATGCAGATCTGCAGAGATGATCGGTGATCAAAACGGCTAAAAGGAAAAGGATTTGTCTCAAATCCAATCCTTGGTGCCAAAGGGGAGAGCTTTGGTGGATTCCTATGAGTGGGAGAAGGGAAAACAATTTTGGTTAAAAAATAATTTAAATTTAAATTTAAATTTTTTAAACCCACCCCCCTAACATGGGACACATGGTTTACCCATACAGTTTTCATAACCATGTGGAAACCATGTGCACCTCTCTACATAAGAGGGACACCATGCACGGTTACCCTGCACGGTTTGACAAACTGTCCAATAACCGTGCAGACTATCTCTACCCAAATCATGTAGTTTTTCATACCCCTCACACGGTTTACCTAAAATGTGTACAGGTCATGTGCAAACCTTATTCCATGTCATTTCTATCCCAAAACATGGTTCCAACCTCCAATCAAGCCCCATACACATCAAAAACACCAATGATCATGATAATCATTTAAATAAGGCCATAATAAGGAATTCTAAAGAAAATGAAACAGATCCAAACCACATACCAAAACCCATGTTCGTTCAATATACTCTCTTTATAGTAATTCTTCAGTAAATTGCTCTCTTAATGGTGGTCAAGTTTGTTTTGAGAACATATCTAGCCACTGAGGACATACGTCAGCCTCCCTCTCCCATGGCTCATCATGTAAACGGTCGTGCGACCATAGAAACAGTACTAGAGGAATTGACTGTCCTTGGAGAACCTCTGTACCCAAGTCAAAGATAAGAATCAGATGCTCCTAAAAGGAGGCATCAACCAAAATTGCAACCTCGTTGGTATAAAAAATCATTAGATGGGTCTGAGTGATAGCGGTGCATCTAAGATATATAGAAGAAGTCATACATGGATCGATACGTTTGATGTAGCCACAACCGATTGGAATCCAACATGACTCTCTCCAGAATCTCAAACATCCTAACATACCTCAGAGAAAGTTTAAATTGTCTCATAATCTTCCTATTACCCAGCCCTAGTGAAACACGCAAGAAAACCAGATCCATGACCTTAAACTATTGAGGATGTCTGTGGCGATCGTTGTATGATTTCTCATGAGACTATGCGGTATCCATCTTCTTCTAAATCAACTACACCTGCTCAGAATTCTCATACATGAGATGTGGTCCTGGTATATCTACCTCAACTACCTCTATCAAGAACAAGGTAGAATGGAATGACCTACCATATAAATCCTCATAAGGTTCCATCTGTATCATTTCCTGATAACTATTATTGAAGGAAAACACAACCAGTGGAATGTGCCTCTCCCAAGAGCCCCAAAATTCTAAGATTCATGCTCAAAGAATTTCCTCTATCACTTGTTTCATACACTCTAATTGGCTATCTATCTGAGGGTGGTATGTTATGCTTAGAAGCACCTACGTACCTAGCGCCGTCAAAAAACACTACCAGAAACCAGATATCATGTGGGCATACCTATTTGAAACTATAGTGCACATGACCCCATGATGGAATACCAAATCAATTATGTACAACATTCCTAGATCATCAACACTTAAAGTCTCCATAAATGGTAATAATTGTGTGACATTCGTTATCTTGTCAGTGAAAACCCACTGATCATTATTACCTCAAGGTGACATCAAAAACCGAGTCACAAAATCCATCGTGACACCATCCCATTTGCACTATATGATGGGTAAAATCTGTAAAATCCTAGCTGGTTGATGATGTTCTACCATGACATGATGACAGGTGGAACACCTCATAAATAAACCATCTACCTATCTCTTTATTCCCATCAACCAGTACTGATGTTGCATGTCACGATACATCTTGGTAAACCTATGATGAATTAAACAAGCTAATGAATCAATCACTCACATCAACTCATAACATTTATCCACTTTAACCTAGACACATCAATGTATACACATGATCTTATCATCGCCTATCACCCCACCAGGAGGAGGTTCCTCACCTGTTACACCATCTCATAGAACTAGGCCCTCTGAATCTGATAGATGCCTCATCGTAACTCTATCTAGTAGGGTAGAGTTAATATATAAATATGAATGAAATGTCTTACCCAATATGCTATTCACCTCTAGATGACTTTTAGAGAAGAACACTATATGTTGCGACTCACTACTGGCCTACTAGACTACCTGTATCTGAGTCCTCATGCTTAGTGCATCAGCTACTGTTTTATCCTTTGTACGCATGTTGTCAAGGTCAAAGTCAAAGAACTATAGGTACTCCACCCACCATCCCTTCCTAAAATTAATATCACGCTATGTTAATATATACTTCATTGTTTTTTTATCCATGTACACCATAAAACACTATACCAGTAAATAATGTCTCCAATGACAAAAGGCATGAACAACTGCCACAAACTTGAGTTTGTGAATAGGGTAATTCCTCCCGTGAGACCATAGCTACTGAGATCAATATTTCATGACTCTATCCACCTTTATCAGGACTTCCCCAGCCCAAAACCAGAATCTTCACAACAAAATGTGTAACTCTGGCCCTGATCTATATGTATAAGGATGTGTGATGATGTGCACCTCCCTTTCAGCTCCTGAAAGACTATCTCACAAGATTCTAACTACACAAACTTCACACTCTTCTTAGTCATTCCCATCAAAGACGCTACTTAGCATTATAAATCCTATATAAAATTCCTAATGTAACAATATATCCCCATAAAACTCCACATTTCATAACTATTCTTAGGTTGTTCCCAAGAAACTACAGCTTCGACCTTCTCTAGGTCCACCGACACTCTTTTCTCTGAGATAATGTCACCCAGGAACGGAATATTTTCCATCCAAAAGTGGAACTTTTTATGCATAACATATAACTTGTTATCTCTCACTGTATTTAATACGATCTCAATATGGTTGGCATGGTCATGTTGTTTGGGAGAATACACGAAGTTATCGTCCCCAAAAACCACCATAAATGAATCTATGTAAGGATGGATCATTAGGTTCATCAATGCCATAAAAAACTATTGTTGTGTCTGTGATAACGGACATATAACTAGATACTCATATAACCCATTATTTCTTTTAAAGGTTGTATAGGGTATGTCTGTAGGTTGAACATGCAACTATTTATATCCTAACCTCTAGATTATATTTGAGAACACATGGTATCCTCGAAGCGGATCAATTAGGAAATCTATCCATCTCAATGGATATCAATTTTTAACCACCAGTAGGTACAATTTCTATTAATCCATGCATGACCTAATAGATTCATCCGCCTTTAGAAAAAAAAGATGAGAGAACCCACATAGAAGTAATGGGTCTAACAAACCTATTTGCCTACAAATCCTCCAGCTTCCTATTAAGATCTTGGAACTCCATCATAGCCATCATGTAAGGAGGAATGGATACCAGCACAACTCCTGGCACTTGCTCGATGGAGATATCAACCTTTCTCTCAAGAGTAAAACCAGAAAATTTGTCAGGAATGACATCCCTGAAGCGCTCAACCACTGGAAGAAGTTCTACCTGGCTCACCCTCTAATCATCCAAAAAAATTACAAATCTATTTTTTCATTCTACTCAACCCATGATGCTCAAGTTCATCTCTTCTTTCATATACATCATAGTCACGCTTTTGAATAAACATTAATACATCTTGTGATGTGAATGTCACCGTCCTACGATATCAATCATCATACACCATATATGAAATGAGCCAGTAAACCCCATGAATGACTTCAGACCCTATCATCATGATGAAATAAAGTCCTAATATGATGTGACACCCTCGGGCATGATGGTTACACTCCATTCACAAGAATAAATCACTTGTTCTAACTCCCAATGCTTTACCTAGAATCATAACTCCCTAACAATGAAAAACAACAATTCTAAGGCTCTTTACCACACATGCAGAGATAAAGCAGTGAGAGAAACATGTATTGAAAATTGAAGATACATTATTAAGAAGCTACAAATATCATACCTCTCACGATGGACGTTCTATGATCCTACTCATATTTGGTCTGTCACACTACATATGTTTGGAATGTAACATGACCATGTGACCATTCCTGGCTACCCTTAGTTGATTCACCATGTGGCCTCTATGAACATGGTGTATGGATTCCATGACCACTACCAGGACTGCCCTAGAATGACCAGCATGAACTACTCTAGCTCCCATCCTAACATAAAAAAGAAGTCCCTACACCTAAACCTAACATCAGAGCTGACCCCTACCACTCATAGTGGGATATAAGGTCCTAAGAAAATGCTACATGTGGTGAATACAACCACAAGTTTGATAATCAATTTGGCCGTGATCACACTAATTTTTCACGTGTCCTCTCCAACCACACTGATGGAAAAAACACCATGCTAGCCGCACCCAGAGCCTCAATACAAATCAAATAGAATGAATCTCCAAAACGATGCTTCTTACTATATGATGTAGACCCACTATGGTGAGAAACAACACTCCCCTATTCTATACTCCCACCTTCCCTTAGGTTTGCCGATATAATTAGTGCTTGATGTACAATATCAGTGATAGAAGGAAACCAGAACAAATTGACCATAGCTCAAATAGCATGTACGAGATCTTACTAAAAGAACCTCACCCTTGAATGATAATCAGTAAGAGACATCAGCAAAAAATGCTTCAGCTCTATAAACCATGCCATGTATTCCATAACTGTCATCAAACCCTACTCCAGACACAAAAACTCAGTAGCCCGCTCTTCTCACATTGTCGTGGGGTAAAATTAGTCATAGAATCGGGTTTGGAACTCATTCTAACCCATATCAAGAAGCCCATAATCCTAATACAGAATGTCAGACTAGCACTTTGAAAGTCCACAAATAATATAAGTCGTGATCCTGACCCTCTTCTCCAAAGGCATATAAGGATTCTAAAAAATCTCTAACGTTGTCTCTAGCCATATCTTAGAAGCATGTGGTCTACCAATCCCTGAGAATGTATGAGGATGTTTCTGCTGAAACACCTGTGTCAACTTAGAAAAAGTAATGGATAGCTGTGTTTCTCCCTGGAAAGTCTGCATATAGTGATTGAAACCCTCATGGAACTGTGCCTCAGCATCTATGTCGGAAATATCTTTAGGTGCACAGATCAAAATGTATGAGGATCAAGATGTAGATCATGTCCCACCTTCTCTGATTTATGGTAATCAGTTCAATTTCAGTGTACCACTGTAGGTTGTCATGGTGGAATGTATCTACAATGCCAAATGCACGACTTGGGAAATAAAAACCTCAAGGAACAAAGATCAAAAGCATAGGAGCAGTCAAAAACCTACTAGAGACCATGTCAAACCCACCCCTACTTCTAAATCAAGCACTATATAATGAAGAGCTCCCTAAAAACTAGAAACTATGCCTCTTTCCCACAAAATGTTCGGGTCTATGTCAAGTCTCTATTCACAAATCATGATTCTAATTTCATTTCACATTTAGTTATTTGGGAAATTTTACCAAGAGATTACCAATTTACGAATCTATGTGGTCCAATAATACCTACTGAACCCAAAACATAGTTCCCATTAAAATCACATATGTAACATGTTCATTTGCATTTACATTTTAATTGTGCCTCATTTCACAATTCATATGGTCCCATACTCTTTATAGATTGAAACATGATGTCACACCTTTATATACTCCACCCAACTAACACAACGACAAGCACAAATATTACATCAACTATCACAAAAAATTGAAATGTCAAATGTATCAATGATGTCATGGCATAAGTCATGCCATATGATTCTTCAAAGGTTATTTATGATTCATAAGATGGAACACCAACATCTCATTAGGTTTCAATTGAAATAAAAACAAAAAATTTAATCAACAGTAATAAAAGAAATTAGTTTTTTCATACAATAGTGAAATCAAATCATCTGAAATAGTCAAAATCCAGAAAAATAGAACTCATTTGAGGAAATTTGCCTTTTCACTATGCACGGGGTAGCTAATCCCATGCACAGTTTATTAAAAAATTCCATTTCCTTCCTATACATATCTTTTTTTATAAAATATTAAGTAAAATAGTAAAATTAAAAATCTTATTATACCAGTTTGTATCATTTTGAATGAAGATGCCACTCGAAATGGTGTCCAATGTCTAGTTGGTCCCAAGGATTCAAGAACATATCCTGAAGCACAAGAGGCCTCCAACTATCAAAGAGGTCATTATTGATTTAGTTGTGTTAATATTCCCTCTTTACTGTATTATCATAGTGGAAGTCAAACATATACAATAGTGGAGGAGAAATAAAATGCAGACAACTAAAAGTAATACAGATAGAATGGAATATACATATTAATAACCAGAGGTATCTCCTATACAAAAATGATACAAATGGTACAAGTGATAATAATCAACCAAAGAAGGTACTTGGAAATGTAATATAATACTAGTCCCAAAAATAAAAAAAATACCAAAATGGTATCCTAGTATCTCAAGACTCGTCTTTCTCCAAGGATACCATACTCCAAAGCCACAATCAACAACCTATACTAGGCATCTATCCACTTTCATCACCAGCAACCATATATTCTGTTTGGGTCCCCATGGAGGCCCAAACAGGGTGTGAGTTAAACATCCCATTTGGAAACCACCATGGACTATACAATTATAACAACATTTTTATAAAAGTACAAGAAAGTGTAAATAACTAGTAAGTAATTGAATATTCCCATGGAATTAGTCTACTGTAAAGTATAACTGAACATCCATCAAGGATACATATAAAATAGATTCATATCTAAACAAGGCAGTTATAACATGTAAACATGTCGCATGGCCACGCCATACATAAATCAGTATACTACAACCCACATCCACAATATTTAACAAGGATGAGTGATCCACGACCACACCGTATTGTGAATTATCAACCTACAATCATGTCGTATATTGAAATGTAGACCCCGAGGGCTGGATACAAGGTCTCATCAGACCATGGAATCCAAGTAATAAATATCTAGACAACGAAGGTACTAATCCAAGTAACATGTACATGGAATCCCATCGAGTCCCATGTATATTCTTGGTAGAAACATGGTTAGGAACTGGTTGGGGTCCTAGGATAATGTCAAATACAATTCCAATGTGAGCCCAAGGAAGTCGGATCTGATGTTCTTGCAAGGCCCGTGAAAATGCACATGATCATGACCTAGGGGTAGAGTCAACCCAAGTCATCAACTCCCACATTGTATATTTATGGAGAGTAGTCCAAGTCATCTATAAAACCATTCATCAATCATTTAAGCATTAAAATTAAACATTCATAAAAAGGTGAGTATACCCCCTCAAGTCACCAAAAAATTTCCATTAGTATACCCACTCATAAAAACCATATATCCTAAGAACATGGCCCTACCCTTTCATATAAACCATTAAACATGTCATTAATTATTTACATATAGGTATACCCACCCATATAAACACATTAATTTTAAGCCATCTTATCCCAATAGATGAGGCAGACCATAAAATTCAATATGCAAGGAGGAAGTACATCTCCCACACTAGATACTAAAGATATAAATTAATTAACATTCTTCCTATAACTAGGAAATCACAAGAACACACCCCTTGGGTTGTTTAAACTTGCATAAATAAGCTAAACACAAAGGGTGTACCCCTTAGGGGGCTCGAAATGAGAAACAGGTTGCAAGACACCAAAAATGAATGTATATTCAACCTCACTAGGTTCAACTACAACTATTAAAATCTACTCTCTCAAAAACAAGACCTCGAGGGAAATTGTGACAAATGGAATTTCCGTGGATCGCATGAAAAACACCATGAAAATCGTAATGAAATTATAGACCACCTACCTCACCTCGATAGTAGATATATCTCCCAGTATCATGTCCAGATTCTTCCTGATTTGGAAGAAATATAATGACCAGATGAATAATGGATATATAGGGAATACAAACCTAAATCCAAATAACACATCCACTGTTCCAAATAATCAATAATGGATAGAATGTAACATTGGCCTTATCGATGAGGATTCGTAGAGATGATCAGTGATCAAAATAAGTACCAGACAAAGGATTTATCTCAAACCCTATCCTAATCACCAACGGGGGATCTCTGGTGGCCTCCTGTGTGTGGGAGAAGAGAAACCATATTTTGTTTTAAAAATAAATTTAATGTAAAAAAACACATAGCAAGGATGCATTGTTTACCTTCATGTCTTCCCAAACTGTTCATAAACTGCATGCACCTCTATGCCTAAGAGGGCCACTATTCATAGTTACCTCACATGGTTTGAATAACTGTGTAGTAACTATTTGGAATATCTTTTCAAAAAAAAACATATAGTTTTTTCAAACACCTTGCATGGTTTAGCTAAATTGTGTGCAGACCATGCGTAAACTGCGTGGAAGGTAATTTCTAGCCCAAAACATGGTTCCGACCTCCAAAAAATCCTCACACACCTCCAAAACACCCATGATCAATATAATTATTCACATATGTCCATTTGAAGTCATTTTTACTGAATATAAAATGATACGTACCTTGTATGAAAACCTAGGGTCGTATAGTTTCACAATGATAAAATAATTAGTATTAACAAAACTATGGTCCAAAAGAAAATTTCCATTATTAATTAGGAAAATATTGGGGGAAGACAAAAAAAAGTCACAAAATGTAATAAAATATCGTTATCCATTATTCATTTGGATGCAATCCACTTTTTTATAAGAATACCAATGAAGAGGATCAATTGAAATAGATAAATATAAAATTTAATCATTTTAATTTTATCGATTATTAGTGTATAAATTCAATTAATGAAATCGATTAGTTTTCATCCAAGATTAGGAAAAAATATGGAAATAAAAAAAACCCATACCCATAGTTTGGGTCCATCATTGTAAAATAATTGTTTTATTTTCATAATTGATAAGATCCACAAAACACTATTGGTGCATTGATCCATAATCTGGTCTCAATCAACCATCGTTCACCAAGAAAGATCTCCAACATTTTACTAAATAACCTCGGATTGAGTAAAAATTGAAAAGGAAATCCAATAATAGTATTTTTCAAGGTGAATCATGTCATTTCATCATTAAAATATAATTAATTCTTTAAATAGCTTAATTTTTTATTTTTATTCCCATGACAACATTTTTTGAAACTGCACACACCAATAAATATTATGCCCCACCTTGGGTAAAACCAACATTCTAAACACAACAATGCCTAATGATTTATGATCCAGGACCATGTTTGAGAGTTATCAAACTTTTTTCGAAAATTTCTTGACCATTATATTTAAAATATTTAGTATATTTTTAAATTTATTCCAGGAACAGCAGACCTTAAAATTTCACATCTTCTCTTCCTATAGTTGAAATAATAATTACTATAATATCCAAAGATAATTCATAAAAATAGGATTTGTTACATTCTCGCCATAATATTGATTGATTTCATGAAAAGTGAATATCTTTTTCTACTAAACACAAACATGGTAAATAAATCACCCACAGATAATCCCCTCCTCCCGACAGCCAACCTCCTATTGGTACCTATAAAAGGTAGCTCCAAGATCGATGACCAGATCGACCCTGTTGATAACGTTCAATGGATCATTCACATATCACTACAATTATGACTTTCATGATATATTGTCTACATAATCCTATAGTCATGGTAGAGCTATGCAGTATGCTACGTCATAATCTCAATGCAGTATCTGGAAAGGACCAATAAATATATAAAATAACATATTGGTGAAGGAAAATATCATCAATCCATTTCAATGTGAGACCATCAGGAACACGTGGTCTCCCTCCATGATATCCAGATTACTTCTTAGTTGGTCCCTATAAGATTCTAATGGCTCTTTGATGTTCACATCTGAACATGGATAATCATTACCATATCTAGATTATCCCTCACTAACCCCAGACACATGAGTGTATATTGTCATTGACCAGTCCCGCAATGTGATGATCAAAAGGGTAACCCACATAAATCATGAAATGAAACCATACCAATGGTTTAATTTATATTTATTCTTACTAAATCTCCTCCATGGGTGGGTTATCCTCCCAACAATAGGCAAAGTCTAGTATGCATGAATGAAACATGACCTTGAAGACCTGGATGGTCTGCTCTTTCTTGCCATTAGTTTGGGTGTGAAATATTGTCCTCATGAACTACTAAGTCCCTATAGCATTATAAAATCTCCTCCATGTACATTATGATATGTGATCATAATGGTCTGATATGATCATTGATCAAACCATGTGATGTCTGACTATCTATTACACATAGATTTGGCCAATCTTCTCTACTAAACTATTATCTATAATTTCTAGCAAGTAGGATAACATGGTGAGTCATTCATTTATCACGCAGATGGAATATTATACCCTTAAAATATGTGTTAATACTATAATTAATAACATGGATATAACATCCCACAGCCACTCTATCATTGAAATTGGTTTATTTAAACCTTCTAAAACATGGTGCTCATCCACAACCTAATGACAAGTTTTTCATCAAGATAAAATCAATACAAATCTCTTCATCATTAATGGCCTCCAAAATTGATAGTGGAGGTGATTGTACATTTGTTACATGCTTATATTTAATTACAAATTTATTTTAGGAAACTTTTGCATCCCGTCCAATAAATTCAATGGATCCATCATAGATCCCCTAAAAATGAAGGCATTCTTCCCACATTATGAGTATTCATAAATAGCTTGTACGGTGGATTTCAGAGTATGTATGGTTCTATAGTCTGTATCTACCCAATGATCGTCCCTTTCACACTGTAAAAATGGTGGGGAGACTATATATTACTAAATATATGAACCACCATCCATTTACATGATGGAAAAATCCTCTGACTCCTTACACAACAACTAAAAATATGATCTACTATTAAGAGCCGGAACCACCATTGTCTCAATTCCCATGAGTATAGAAAATTTAAATTTAATAGTACTAGAGGAAATATATACATTACCTATATCTAAATGTAACATCCCAAGTAAGTAATGAATAATAGATATTTTTATCTATTTCTATTAATGATTAAGATAGTGTTATAGAGGCTTAAAATGAAAATAAATACAATCTTATGCATGTAATACACTAATATTCTTAAAAGATTGTTTTACTGCCTTTTGATGGAAAACCATTTTTGAATCTATATTTTGACAATTTTATAAACTATGTTTGTCAAAATAAACTTATCCTTTATGATTGGGACATCAAAATTTACTTTGTGTGAATTTTTGGTATTTTTCTGACAATGTTCATTTTTTAATGAATAGTGAAAAATACTGCATTTTACATCAAAACTACTTTTTAATCTAATTTATTTATGTGATTAGATTATTTTTTGAATTGTTTTTGAAGTGAAATTAGAATATATTTTTACCATTTTATCCAATGGTGGTCATTGGAATCAATTTCACTTTGAAATTAGACTTAAACTGGTGTCAATCTTTTGATACTTATTGTTTTGTAAAAACACGCTATTTGCTCTGGCAGCGGGAATTAATTATTAAATTAATTAATGTGACTTATATGATTTTAATTTTTTAAAATATACTTCATTTTTGAATTCGGAATATAAAATATAGATTAGGGTGAATTTTTGGTAGTTTTCTGAAAAACTTCAATTTTTGATGAATAGTGAAACCACTAAGTGGTAATCAAGCAAACTGATTTTTCAGTTAAATGAAAGTTTACCACTAATGTGTATTGAATTTTGAAAATCCAACATACATGGCTGTCATTAAGAAGTAAAATGTGGTTCAATGATATTATAATAATTTTTTGATGAATAGTAACTTATTAAGTTTTTAATCGCGATTAATGGTAATTAGTGCAGTTTAAGGTATAAATAATGCTTTAATAATATGAAATGACCTAGAAACATGTCCCAACATTATTGGATGTGTCATGGCCGACCAAGAAAAGCCAAGGGTCAACTTGGGGACCCCATGGGGACATTTTGGTTGGGAAATGACATAAATAACCTTTTATTTAATGTAAAGGTAAAAATGACACAAACATAATACATTTTACGAACACAATTTTTACTTGGGGTTATAAAGATCCGATATTTGATTATAAATAGTCATTGGAAAGCTAAAAAGATTTCCTACATCATAGTATTTTTTTATGATTTTTAGACATTAAATAAATTAAATTATTTATGACATAATAATGATGCAGCGATGACATCATTATTTGATGATTTAAATAAAATGGAAAGATAATGTAAAATCTATGAACTACACATGGCAAAAACCAATTGGATGAGTCTATTTCGAACCCTTATCACCTTATCCACGAATTATATCAATGTGGGACCTTTTGAAACCGAAACACATTTTCAAATAAAGTAATATTTCATTACTTTCCAAAATTTCCCCTCCTCTCCTCTTATAAAAGGCCCCCACCTCTACCTCATTTCACGCACACCTCAAGCCTTTGGCTCGGCCAACCCCTGCCCATTTACTCTCTCCACATCCCTCTTCTCATCCTAGAGGATTCACTTTGGGCATAATCCTTTCAAAGGAAGCCTTTAGGCTCAAATCAAAAGGAGTTACACTTTTTAAGGTAATTCATTCTCTCATGTTAATTTGTTTTATTTTTCTTCTCCAACCCCCTAAACTCTTTTTATTTACTTATTTTGTAACAACACCAGTATATTAAATATAATAGTATGTTGTTATAAGATATATTTGAGCTACAGACTCACACAACTACATCAAATGGTTAAAGAACATACGGTTTCCGTGGATGGCGAAATTCTGCCTCCCGAAACGATGATTGTTCAATAATCATTTAACACCTTCAAAGGTGGCCATTATGATGTCACTATTTTTATATATGATATATAATATGTTTATTTTTTCCTTAAGCTTCTGTTTTTTTCATTTTTGGCATACCTTTATGGTTTCCATTATGGGTAAATACGATATCTTCATTTTAGGAAGTGCGTACTACCGCCCCCTGAAAGTGATTTGATTCGTTAATACCATATGTGGGATGTGTAAAGGATAAAGTTAATGATATTATATATGTTATTATACTGGAATTATAATATACTCTTATATCATTATTATTCCATTTTATAAAATATGAAATAGAAATGGAAGTAGCATTCATGCGTACGTACGGCTTACCGTCTCCATGAATGGTGCATTTCATTTCTTACCTCTAAATGTGATGTAATATTATAAATGCATGTATTTACTGGATATATATGACATATATGATATCTACATCATGAATACCATTCTGGATATAATGAACCTTTGACCAAATTAACAACATGTAAGTGTAAGAAGTCTATTTTTGACTTAAGAACCAAATACCGACAAAATGAATATTATTAACTTAACTGATTACATGATGTTCATAACATGGTATAAAAGGAATAATGAACTTGAAAAAGATTCATTAGAAAGTATAGATTAACTCAAGTTTATTATTCAGGTGATTAAAGAACGGTCAGGTCAAGTCGGATACGAGGTATGGGACTTCGTCTCAATCTCCTTTCATTGAGGCATATTTTATTTTATACACAACTTTCTTTTATACAGTGTATAAACCCCTTTGACTTTTACTTTTATTCAAAAAGAATCTTTTTTTATACGAAGCATTTACTAAACGACAAACGGGGAATGTTTTTTTCATACGTATGCGGCGACAACGACTTCTCCGCCGTCGTGACCGTTATTTGAGTTGTGGCTTCCTCTACAAGCCATACCTTTTTTTTAAAAGAAAAAATAAATACCAGGTTTTACTTTTCTTTTATTTTAGTATTGAAAATGGTTTTCATAATGTTTTTATATCAATGTGTTGTATTGATATCTCGTGATTGAAATGTGGAAATTTTATGTTTCCTTTAGGCTTGTTTTATGTGATATGATTATGTTATCGTTCTTGGGCATTATTATGAAGACGGGTGGTTCCGTGATAAACTAAGGGCGGGTGAGCCCGTTATAGCTCTCCAATGCATTGGGTAACGTGAAGGAGTGAAACTTTAAGGTTTCTCCGAAGAGATTTTAGGGAATATACTGTGATGGGTATTCCAAACATAACCAAGAGGGTTACTCCCTACGTAAGAATGTTATGAATGCCTCAAGTTACCTTTATGTCTTATGATTTCTATGATTTATTCATGATTTTATGAGGTATGTTAAAGTGCCTATGATTTATGGGTAAAGTATGATTTCATTCTTATGTATATATGAAATCATGTTTGCTTTCCATGTTTTTTTTATAACCCATACTGAGTTTTTATGCTCATCCCAAGTTTTTGAAATGTTTTTCACAGGTCAAGGGAAAGATACATGATAAGATGATAGAGTCAAGGATGTGTCAAGAAATAATCCATGCTTTATTTTAAATGTGTTTCCATTGATGGGAATGAAGAATACTATCTTTCTGTAACCACTTTGTTTATATGAAGAATGTAATGAAAGTTTTATGATCTAATTCTCTAAAACTCTAAACCCGAAAAGATCCTCAATGTGTAATCTTGTAATAACTCAAGATTAAGTAAGGTTTAAGGCTGGGGCCTTATAGTTGGTATCAGAGGTTGGTTTAGATAACTTTAGGAGTTAGAATTCTATTAAATGATTATCCAAAAATAATTTTTTTTCTTTTTTCGAAATGATATAGCATTTAAAGATTACCATGTTGCTTCATCTAAGACATGTTTGTTCAGAATGGTTTTCCGCAGAGGAAATAGGGAAGCAGTGCTAGGAAGGCATACAAAAGGAAATAACCTTCCGAATCAGCATCCAGAAATGGTCGGAATTGGAACTGAACAGTTTGTTACAGTAATGGCGCAGTTGACTCAAGCGATAAATGGCAGTGGTATCCATGCACAAGATCAGCCAGAACAACCGCAGAGGAACATGTCAGTGGTGGAACATTTCATGAGGCAACATCCACCATCATTCAGAGGATCATCTGACCCTGTTCTAGCTGAAGGGTGGATTAAAGCACTGGAGAAGATTTTTGATGTCATGGGGTGTTCAGACAATCAAAAGGTTAGTCTTGCTATTTACCATTTGGAGGGTGAAGCAGATCAGTGGTGGTCTATGGTTAAAAATATCAGGGACGCCGATGAGATTGATTCTCTTGACTGGGATGAATTCAAAGGTATGTTTCTTGAGATGTATTTTCCTAAGGCTGTTCGACTTAGGATGGAAAAGCAATTCTTGGAATTGAGGCAAGAGGAAGACTCAATGGCTGCCTATGAAGAAAGGTTCACTCGATTGGCAAGGTATGCTCCAAATTTTATCCGGGACCTTGATAGTAAAATCAATCGTTTCTACTCAGGATTAAAGCCAAAGTATCGAAGGGCATTAGCTTCTCGTGAGTTTAAAAGTTATGAAAAGCTTGTTCGATGTGCTGAGAAGGTGGAAATGGAGTTTTCCGATGACCAAGTTTTCTATAACAACCAGCAGAAGAAGAGACCGAGGTGGCAGGAGAAAGGTAAGAATTCTTCAAAAAAGTCTGATGGTAAGAGAACTAAGTTTTCAGTTTGTGATAAATGTGGCAAAAGGCATGCTGGGGAATGTCTTCTGAATTCTGGGAAGTGCTACCGATGTGGTAAGATGGGACATAAGTCTCGTGATTGCACTAAAAAGGATCAAGGTGAAGGTAAGAACAAATTTGATTTACAGTTAGTGAAATGTTATAAGTGCAATGAGATGGGTCACTATGCAAACGAGTGTCCGACAAAGAGCTTGAGTGATGGGAAGCAGTTAGACTACAAGCAGAAAGGGGTGGTGAAATCCTTTGCAACTACTTCAGCAGATGTCGGTCCATCAAATGAAGTTTTATCAGGTACTTTGTTTGTTTTTTTAGATTATGCCAGTGTGTTGTTTGATTCGGGGTCTACACATTCTTTCATCTCTGAAACCTTTTCTAGTAAAATGGGAATACCATCTCAGGAAATGACTCCTGAACTTTTGGTAAAAACACCTGGGGGAAGTATCGAGGAAAAAAGAATTTATAAGAATCTTCCTATCCTTATCTGTGGAAAGAACCTACTTGCAAACCTTATTGTTCTACCTCTAGTAGAGTTTGATGTTATCCTGGGTATGGATTGGCTCTCTATTTACCATGCTAAGATTGACTGTAGAGCTAAAGAAGTTTCTTTTCAGAAAGACTTTCAGTTTTTTTACAAGAATGAACCCTTACTTTTGATAACATATCAAGAGGCCGGGAAACTTGTAAAAGATGGAAATGAATGTTACCTTGCACACGTCGTTGAAAATAAAGGAACAGTTCAGATTAATGATGTGCCAGTGGTAAATGAGTATCCTGATGTTTTTTCTGATGAGTTGCCTGGAATAATACCAGATCGGGATGTTGAGTTTACTGTTGACTTAGTTCCTGATGCTAAGCCAATTTCAAAACCCCCTTATCGAATGGCACAAATTGAACTTTTAAAGTTGAAGGAGCAATTGCATGATTTATTAGAGAAAGGTTTCATTAGACCTAGCACATCACCATGGGGTGCTCCTGTTTTATTTGTTAAAAAGAAAGATTGTTCTATGAGACTTTGCATTGATTATAGAGCCTTGAATAATATCACTGTTAAGAACAAATATCCTTTGCCTCATATCGATGATTTGTTTGATCAGCTCCAGGGAGCTCAGTTTTTTTCAAAGATTAACTTGAGATTGGGGTACCATCTGCTGAAGGTAAAGGAGGCAGATATTCTGAAGACCGCGTTCCGTATGAGATATAGCCATTATGAGTTTGTAGTAATGCCTTTTGGGCTAACCAATGCACCTGCTGTATTCATGGATTTAATGAATAGAATTTTCCATGAGTTCTTGGATAAGTTTGTGGTGGTTTTCATTGATGATATTTTGGTGTTTTCTAAAAGTAAAGAGGAGAATGAAAAACATTTATGGGTTATCTTGAAAACCTTAAAAGAAAAGAAACTATATGGGAAATTCAGCAAGTGTGAGTTTTGGTTGCAACAAATTTCTTTCCTTGGTCACATTGTTTCTAAAGATGGAATAACTGTTGATCCTGCAAAAACAAAAGTTGTGGAAGAATGGCCAAGACCCACAAATGTAACCGAGATTCGTAGCATCCTTGGTTTGGCGGGCTATTACCGATGGTTTGTTAGAAATTTTTCACGGTTATCTTGTCCAATGACTAAGCTAACTCGAAAGGGTGTTAAGTTTATCTGGACAAAAGAATGTGATGATTGTTTTCAGGAATTGAAAAGAAGATTGGTGAATGATCCAGTTTTGGTACTACCTTCCAGGAATGGTGAGTTTGTTATATACAGTGATGCTTCATTGAAAGGACTTGGTTGCGTCCTAATGCAGAATGATCAGGTAATTGCTTATGCTTTACGAAAGTTGAAAACTCATGAGGTAAATTACCCTACACATGATTTGGAATTAGCTGCTGTTGTTTTTGCTTTAAAAATTTGGAGGCCTCATTTGTATGGAGTAAAGTGTGAAATATATACCGATCACAAAAGTTTAAAGTATATATTCACTCAGAAAGAGTTAAACACGAGACAACGGATGTGGCTGGAATTAATCAAGGATTATGATTGTACAATTCATTACCATCCGGGAAAAGCAAATAAAGTGGATGATGATTTGAGTCGAAAAAGTAATGCTTCATTGACAATGTTGCATTTGGAACGTGATCCTTTGGTTAAGGATTTGATGAAATTTGGCATAGAAGTTGTTGGTGCAGGAAGTCCTTCTGTTTTGTTTCAGGTATCAGTGAGATCATCTCTATCAGATAGAATCAAGCAAGCACATAAGCAAGACAGTGAGTTACAGAAAAGGGTAGAGCTGGTTCAGAAAGGTAAGTTTCCTGAATTCAACATTGATAATGATTGTGTTTTGAGATTTGGGAAGAGATTGTGTGTGCCTTGTGATTCACAGTTGAAGAGAGATTTGTTATGTGAAGCTCATAGTTCTCCGTTTTCAGTTCATCCGGGCAGTACTAAGATGTATAGAGATCTGCGGGAGTATTACTGGTGGGATGGAATGAAAAGAGATATTGCTGATTTTACTGTGAAGTGTTTGACTTGTCAGCAGGTTAAAGCAGAGCGGCAGTTACCGAAAGGGATGCTTCAGCCTTTACCAGTGCCAGAGTGGAAATGGGAGAATATATCCATGGACTTTGTTGTTGGATTACCAAAGACATCTCGAGGTAATAATGCAATCTGGGTTATTGTTGATCGCTTGACCAAATCTGCTCATTTCCTTGCTATACGAGATACTTTCTCTCTTGATCAACTTTCCCGTTTGTATCTTAAAGAGATAGTCAGGTTACATGGAGTTCCTCTCTTCATTGTATCGGATCGTGATCCCAGGTTTACTTCTAACTTTTGGAAAGGCCTTTAGAAGTCGTTGGGTACTGAATTAAATTTTAATACAGCTTTTCATCCTCAATCAGATGGGCAGTCAGAACGAACAATTCAGACATTGGAGGATATGCTACGAGCTTGTTCTATGTATTATCAGGGAAGTTGGGACCAACATCTTTCTTTGGTTGAATTTTCATATAATAACAGTTTCCATTCCAGTATACAGATGGCACCATTTCAGGCATTATATGGGAAGCAGTGTCGAACTCCAGGTTTCTGGGATGAAGTGGGTGAAAGGAAGTTGATGGGACCAGAATTAGTAGAAGAGATGGTAGAAAATGTTCAGCTGATTCAGAAACACATGAGAACAGCTCAGAGCAGGCAGAAGAGTTATGCGGATAATCAGAGGAAGGATCTATCTTTCGAGGTAGGTGATCATGTTTTTCTCAAGGTTTCTCCTTAGAAAAGTGTGATGAGATTTGGTAAGAAAGGAAAGCTGAGTCCAAGGTTTATTGGACCATACGAAATTCTGGAAAGAGTTGGATCAGTTGCATACCGAGTGGCTTTACCTCCGAGTTTATCTCAGTTACACAATGTTTTTCACGTTTCGATGTTGAGAAAGTATATTCCAGATCCGTCTCATGTTTTGAGTCCAGAGGTAGTTCAGCTGGAAGAGAACCTATCTTATGAGGAACAACCGGTCCAGATTCTTGACCACAGGGAGCAAGTGTTACGGAAGAAGGTGATTAAGCAGGTAAAGGTTTTGTGGAAAAACCACATGATTTAAGAGGCAACATGGGAATCTGAAAATGAAATGAGGGATAAGTACCCCCATTTATTCGATAAGTAAATAAATTACGGGGACGCAGTTTTCTAAAGGGGGGAAGGATGTAACATCCCAAGTAAGTAATGAATAATAGATATTTTTATCTATGTCTATTAATGTTTAAGATAGTGTTATAGAGGCTTAAAATGAAAATAAATACAATCTTATGCATGGAATACACTAATATTCTTAAAAGATTGTTTTACTGCCTTTTGATGGAAAACCATTTTTGAATCTATATTTTGAAAATTTTATAAACTATGTTTGTCAAAATAAACTTATCCTTTATGATTGGGACATCAAAATTTACTTTGTGTGAATTTTTGGTATTTTTCTGACAATGTTCATTTTTTAATGAATAGTTAAAAATACTGCATTTTACATCAAAACTACTTTTTAATATAATTTATTTATATGATTAGATTATGTTTTGAATTGTTTTTGAAGTTAAATTAGAATATATTTTTACCATTTTATCCAATGGTGGTCATTGGAATCAATTTCACTTTGAAATTAGACTTAAACTGGTGTCAATCTTTTGATACTTATTGTTTTGTAAAAACACGCTATTTGCTCTGGCAGAAGGAATTAATTATTAAATTAATTAATGTGACTTATATGATTTGAATTTTGTAAAATAGACTTCATTTTTTAATTCGGAATATAAAATATATCTTAGGGTGAATTTTTGGTAGTTTTCTGAAAAACATCAATTTTTGATGAATAGTGAAACCACTAAGTGGTAATCAAGCAAACTGATTTTTCAGTTAAATGAAAGTTTACCACTAATGTGTATTGAATTTTGAAAATCCGACATACATGGTTGTCATTAAGAAGTAAAATGTGGTTCAATGAGATTATAATAATTTTTTGATGAATAGTAACTTATTAAGTTTTTAATCGCGATTAGTGGTAATTAGTGTAGTTTAAGGTATAAATAATGCTTTAATAATATGAAATGACCTAGACACATGTCCCAACCTTATTGGATGTGTCATGGACGACCAAGAAAAGCCAAGGGTCAACTTGGGGACCCCATGGGGACATTTTGGTTGGGAAATGACATAAATAACTTTTTATTTAATGTAAAGGTAAAAATGACACAAACATAATACGTTTTACGAAAACAATTTTTACATGGGGTTATAAAGATCCAATATTTGATTATAAATAGTCATTGGAAAGATAAAAATATTTCCTACATCATAGTATTTTTTTTATGATTTTTAGACAATAAATAAATTAAATTATTTATGACATAATAATGATGCAGCGATGACATCATTATTTGACGATTTAAATAAAATGGAAAGATAATGTAAAATCTATGAACTACACATGGCAAAAACCAATTAGATGAGTGGATTTCGAACCCTTATCACCTTATCCACGAATTATATCAATGTGGGACCTTTTGAAACCGAAACACATTTTCAAATAAAGTAATATTTCTTTACGTTCCAAAAGTGCCCCTCCTCTCCTCTTATAAAAGGCCCCCATCCCTACCTCATTCCACACACACCTCAAGACTTTGGATCGGCCAACCCCTGCCCATTTACTCTCAACACATCCCTCTCCTCATCCTAGAGGATTCCCTTTGGGCAGAATCCTTTCAAAGGAAGCCTTTAGGCTCAAATCAAAAGGAGTTACACTTTTTAAGGTAATTCATTCTCTCATGTTCATTTGTTTTATTTTTCTTCTCCAACCCCCTAAAATCTTTTTATTTACTTCTTTTGTAACAACACCAGTATCTTAAATATACTAGGATGTTGTTATAAGATATATTTGAGCTACAGACTCACACAACTACATAAAATGGTTAAAGAACAAACGGTTTCCGTGGATGGCGAAATTCTGCCTCCCGAAACGATGATTGTTCAATAATCATTTAGCACCTTCAAAGGTGGCCATTATGATGTCACTATTTTTATATATGATATATAATATGTTTATGTTTTTCTTAAGCTTCTGTTCTCTTCATTTTTGGCATACCTTTATGGTTTCCATTATGGGTAAATACGATATCTTCATTTTAGGAAGTGCGGACTACCGCCCCCTGAAAGTGATTTGATTCGTTAATACCATATGTGGGATGTGTAAAGGATAAAGTTAATGATATTATATATGTTATTATACTGGAATTATAATATACTCTTATATCATTATGATTCCATTCTAGAAAATATGAAATAGATATGGAAGTACCGTTCATGCGTACGTACGGCATACCGTCTCCATGAACGGTGCATTTCATTTCTTACCTCTAAATGTGATGTAATATTATAAATGCATGTATGTACTGGATTTATATGACATATATGATATCTAAATCATGAATACCATTCTGGATATAATGAACCATTGACCAAATTTACAACATGTAAGTGTAAGAAGTCTATTTTTGACTTAAGAACCAAATACCGACAAAATGAACATTATTAACTTAACTGATTACATGATGTTCATAACATGGTATAAAAGGAATAATGAACTTGAAAAAGATTCATAATAAAGTAGAGATTAACTCAAGTTTATTATTCCGGAGATTAAAGAACGGTCGGGTCAAGTCGGATACGAGGTATGGGACTTCGTCTCAATCTCCTTTCATTGAGGCATATTTTATTTTATACACAACTTTCTTTTATACGGTGTATAAACCCCTTTGAATTTTACGTTTATTCAAAAGGAATCTTTTTTTATACGAAGCGTTTACTAAACGAAAAACGGGGAATGTTTTTGTCGTACGTATGCGGCGACAACGACTTCTCTGCCGTCGTGACCGTTATTTGAGTTGCGGCTTCCTCTACAAGCCATACCTTTTTTTTAAAGAAAAATAAATACCATGTTTTACTTTTCTTTTATTTTAGTATTGAAAATGGTTTTCATAATGTTTTTATATCAATGTGTTGTATTGATATCTCGTGATTGAAATGTGTAAATTTTATGTTTCCTTTATGCATGTTTTATGTGATATGAATATGTTATGGTTCTTGGGAATTAGTATGAAAACGGGTAGTTCCGTGATAAACTAAGGGCGGGTGAGCCCGTTATAGCTCTCCAATGCATTGGGTAACGCGAAGGAGTGAAACGTTAAGGTTTCTCCGAAGAGATTTTAGGGAATATACTGTTATGGGTATTCCAAACGTAACCAAGAGGGTTACTCCCTACGTAAGAATGTTATGAATGCCTCAAGTTACCTTTATGTCTTATGATTTCTATGATTTATTCATGATTTTATGAGGTATGTTAAAGTGCATATTATTTATGGGTAAAGTATGATTTCATTATTATGTATATATGAACTCATGTTTCCTTTCCATGTTTTTTTTATAACCCATACTGAGTTTTTATGCTCATCCCAAGTTTTTGAAATGTTTTTCACAGGTCAAGGGAAAGGTACATGATAAGACGATAGAGTCAAGGATGTGTCAAGAAATAATCCATGTTTTATTTTAAATGTGTTTCCATTGATGGGAATGAAGAATACTATCTTTCTGTAACCATTTTGTTTATATGAGGAATGTAATTCAAGTTTTATGATCTAATTCTCTAAAACTCTAAACCCGAAAAGATCCTCAATGTGTAATCTTGTAATAACTCAAGATTAAGTAAGGTTTAAGGCTGGGACCTTATACTAAATATTATATCATTCTACAAGAAGATAAAATTTAGACTCTCATAGTCAGAGTAAATGATATACCTCACAACCATCATGTAGTGTCACCATATTTTCTGTGTGAAGACAACCACTACCAACTTTAGATAATGGGTTATATACTTATACTAATGTGATCTCAACTAATTATACACATATGATATAACTAAATTTATATTCCTGAGAACACTACTATGTTCAGTCCAAGATTCATTGTAAAACACTACGTACTTGACACCCTCCATTGGAATTTTCATGATCATAGCGCTCTTCAACCATTTCCTCAGCTTAATTTTTTTTGAACCTTTTTGTATGGATGAATGGATTCCAATTCAGATTCAAAAATTGTATGGGTGCTTCCACTCCTGAGAAATCATTCACAGACCTCAGATACTACTATTCTAATTCGTGGAATCTCTGCACCAAAGTAATAGACTAGGGTGTTTCCCAAGAGAAAACTATTGCCACCATCAATGGGTTCACTGCTACTCCATCATATGACATTGTGTGTCCTGGAATGTTAAAAAATCGAATAAATAACTAACATATAGAGATATTCTTGTAATGATAATTCTTTCAGATTGTGTTTACGACGCTCCTCGTGTGCTTCACATGTTCCTCTGTGGATATAGAATACAATAGGATATAATTTATAAAGACTACCATGAAATGGTCTATCAAATACTAATATAGCATGTTCATGTGTCCCATGAGCACTTATGGGGTGTTTATCCCTCATAAAGGAACCACCATGAACTCATAGTGATTGTAGAAATATATGAATGTCATATCCAGTATATCATCATCCCATACATATAGATGCTTATAGCATGATCTGAGGTTATTCTTCAAGAAAAATTCATCCCCTCTCAATTTATCATATAGGGAATAGATCATTGATAGTGTATACTTATTCTTTATAGTTAAAAAATTCAAGGGACGGTATTCCACACATAACCTCATGCATCATTTCTTCTTCCTACTTTACAACACTAAGTCTACGTTGGGGGAAACATTGGGTTCTAAAATCCCTTTCAATTAAATGTCCTAAAACATAACCCTTATCACATGATGATCTTGGAAATACATCCAATATTACGGTTTAGATATTATTTTCATCATGGGATGAAAATTGATATTGTATCATTACTCTCAGTGGGGAAGTAAACTTGGTACTTTCTAAGGAAATAAGTCTTCATACTCTTCCACCACAATATGAAATGGATAGCCCAAATCATCCACTTCTCTATGACTTGTTCCAGTTAACTAATGAGTAATAAGCTACACTTTCGGATGCCTATTATTTTCAGACCCTTCCAATTTCTTATTTTCTACCAAACAGGAAAACCTCATTTCGTCACTACAGACACACTTTATCCTCTACCTATAATAGTAAATCTAGTCTTGAAATGTGGATATACAGTCCATAAATAGGATAACGTCATATGTACTCAATCATCTATTTAATAGATCTGATAAAAAACACTCTACTCCAAGCACCAAATTGTACTATCATCATAAATATGCAATCGATGAGTCATAATCAATTAAATTCTCCACCCATAAGGGTCAATAAAATGGATCAACTAAAATATATACACCTAAAACTACTATAGTGGAAAGGAAAAAATTACACAAACTTGTGTATTTAAATACAAAAGATAAAGTAGATCAGACATAGGTCATACCACATATTATACAAAGAGCCTCATGTTCATTGGACCCTATAGCTTGCAGTTGGAGTCATTCCTATCCACCTTCTCCCTGAGCCTAGAACTAACCACTAGGGGAGGTGGTGGTAATAGTTGCATCCTCCACCCACATTCTTATTCCCTTATGGACCCGCTTCCATGTCCTATATCCTATTGACCAGCCTACTCCTCCCACTATCTATACATTAGTGATCCTTCAAATGTCACATGATCATCTTCATAAAGGGTTAGAAAATCAAAATCCACATTTCCCAAATTATTGTATGAGAAACACCATATATCTCTATCTATTATGATTTGATCCACCATGATATCCATACACCACTGACCTTGTGTCTAATAATAAACACTTAAATAATCGTACATGCTTGGGTCTATGTGATTTTCTTTAGATACGTTCTTCCATGTTCTGTGCCACTGGTTGCCCACTACAAGAACACATTGTTATTTTCTACTCTTCTAGAATTATATCAACTACTAAGGCTCACGGAAGCACCACATTATTAATGGGAATGGAATGGGATACCACTCAAGCCTTGATAGACCAACGTAATCCCATATCAATGTTCATAGGCTAGAACAACTAATATCACACCATACTTACGGTGTAATATGAGATGTCAGTAAACCTCACTAAGTACACTTCATTGGATAAACTTCACTATTGTAGATGCCAATTAAATTTTTAATTCTTATCATAATGTGTTTGGGTACAACTCCTCCACAAAAATACTCTCAATATATAATAAGGAGTGATAAGTCTCATCATGTGTAAAAGTCACTAAACTCCCTCATTAACCAATAGATCACCTAAATAAGGCTCACCATGAGGTCCACTATTTCATCTTCAGGAATCCTCATAAGGTAGAAAATTTGAGTGACTACCAATATCCATACCTCAACCACATTAGGGTATGGAACACAATGAATCCTGGGAGGCTGTATCCTCTGAAACTCATTCAAAACACTCAAATTTCAATCCTCTACTAGTTCATATATCATGATATTCTTCTCAACATATGGTGGTATGGATGGTAAACCACCTAGAGTTTATATCAATAGTACATTACCATGTACTAATGCCTCATCAAATGGTAGACCATCCTCGAGATCATGAAGTAGATTGTTGTTTGGTTATATGTGCAGATGATTCCAGAAATAAAATAAGATGTTCCAGGGTGAAAAGAGTATATTTGAGGATATTATTCCTGATGAACATGAAAAAAAAAACCATTCTTATGTGATGCATGTACCAAAAAAATTCTGGTATCCAATATCTACATTTATTTATTCAAAAGAGAGTTGACCAGAGTCTTTATGTATGGATATGTCAACTAATTCCCTAACACTAGAGTCCCTAACCAAATACCCAAACTCAAAACAGTAAAAACTAATTCCCAAAACCATTCTTAAGAATCAGGAAAAATGGTTAAATCCGATTATTTGAAACCACTTTTTCATGTACCAACCCGCCATGGTCTAATCCCTAACTACCAAATGCCCACATATGATAAACCAAGGATAGGTGACTAGCACCATGTATGAATATCCAAAAAAAAATGAATGAATTATTTAAATGTAATTTCAAAAACCAACACAATGCTTATGTGTAATGAAACTGAAAACAATTCATCTATAAAACTAAAATCAAATTGGAGACTATGATAGTAAATTACATAATGAAGAAAATGGGAGATTAATAGAGGTCCAACCAAAAAGTGTAAAGAGTATAAAAAAAGATGGAAAATCCCATGCATCAGTGTGTCTAACAATGCCTTGTAGGACACCCCAAGAAACAATAAAATAAAATAAAACATATAGTCATGTTAATAAAATATATTATAATCGATTTATTAAAGAAGATATGAGGTATACTGTAGAAAAACATGACACCTTCTTTTGGTCATAACCAATGGTGCGCCATAGGTTGCTTCTCAATTAACCACTCTTTCTGGGAGTGTCCACTCAACGAGAAATTCTAAAATCAAAGAATTTTTTTGGAAGAGTTCTAGTTAATTGGGACCCAACCAAGAAATCACCCTAATTTACGAGGAACTCACTACTGGAAATTAGATCTTTCCCAACGCTTCTATACCAACGGTTTGAAAAAACTGTTGATATGGGTCCCCTTCCCCAACGGTTTGTCCAAACCATTGGGAAAGGCCCCAAAATTGGCCACTTTCCCCAATGGTTTGGCCAAACCGTTGGGAAAGATAGACCTATCCCAACGGTTTGGCCAAACCGTTGGGAAAGGCCCCCAAATTGGCCACCTTTCCCAATGGTTTGGCCGAACCGTTGGTAAATGTCCCCAAATATGCCACCATTCCCAACGGTTTGGCCAAACCGTCGGGTTATGAGAATACATATATATATATTTATGTAATTATGATCACAAAAGTCATGTTAGGTTAGTGGTTGAGTCGTTCAATGATAAACGAGGGGTCCTGGGATCAAATCCTAGAAGATGTTTAATTTTTGGAATTTATATACCAACGGTTCCATTAACGTTGGTATAGATTTCATATTACCTATACCAACGGTTTCCCAAACCATTGGCATAGGTCTATCCCAACGGTTTCCAAAACCGTTGGCATAGGTCTATCGCAACGGTTTTTTGGAAAACAGTTGGTATAGACCTATCCCAACGACTTACTTGGCTACGGTTCTCTAAACCATTGGTATAGGCTATACCAATGGTTTGGAGGCCTATACCAACGGTTCCAAACCGTTGGTAAAGGTTAGTTTTTCAGTAGTGACTTGATACAACGATAGGGTCACACCCAGCATTGCAAGGGTAAACAAGAACCCAATTAGGATCCACTACTAAATTGGGGAACATATATCATTGATACCACAAAAATACTAATACATCCTACTAGATGGATGTTCAATTACCTATTATGGGATGTCTTAAAAATTTCATGAACATAATATAGGTAACAAGAATGGCATAGGATCTCAGTTCACTCTTGTAATGGGACACCACAACTCTATCTGATACTCGAATTTTTTAAAGGATCAATATCGTGGGATGTGGATGTAATGATATACTATACATTTAGGGGAATGTGAAAAGGGAAAAAATCAACCAATGATGGTCCAGAATAAGTACTGTTAGAGCTATAAAAAATATTTAAAGTGGTATATTGATTGTTCAAGGGGTAAAAGACATGTACGAGAGGGTACATGGTGTGTCCATCTATCCCCATGTCTACCCATATGGAAGTTATTCGAATGTAATTTATATCTCAAGATACAACGTGTGTAGAAGGATTGCATAGAATATAGAGACACAAAACACCATACCAGTTTCACATGGTAGTTCTAATGTACTAGTGGTTGTGTTTGTGTATTGGCCCATGTACATCTGGTCTTGTCCTTTTCGATGTACAATGTGTTATACTTGTATTTTTCTTTTTTACTTCACCCATTTAAATCTCAAATTACATGTTGACCCGATCAGAAAGGATCACAATATGTGTGACTAAGTCACAAATTGAGTGATAGTTCCCTTTTTTCAAAATCATAGCATTGAAACCATGTGTGTCGAAATGGTGGGTAATGCCAGATTACTCATCATTTTTCTTGAGAATTTCAACATCCATCATATTTTCCCCTATTCTATTTGTCACATTATTAGAGCCTCCATAGTTAATAGAGCATGTACAAATTGGGTTTTCCGGTCCTTTACATGATCACTATTTGGGATCTAGGTTCTTAATATGCTAAAAAAACCCTCCTTTACACTATTTGACCTCTTGCATCGAACCTAGGAAAAAAAGTACCAAAATATAAATTTGACCCACTTCTGAACACTTGATGACTATATAACACCATGATCACACCATTGATCTTACCCCATGCCCATGTTATTGATCTTTTGAGCCAAATATTTTTTATTCAACGATCAAATACTGGGTATTCATCAAACAACATTCAAAAACTAAACTCATGGGATGAATATTGTGAACAACGGGGGAAGAAATAAAAATACACAACATATGAGGAATAAACCATTGTAGTTTTTTATTAGTACTTGATACATTTTCATAGAATGAGATAAAAAAGTTAAAAATACAAATGAAATAAAAACAATTCCATAAATTTAATTCTACTAAAGATGCGTTAATAAATTGTTTTTATAGAATTGATAGGTTTTCATAAATATCGTTGTAGGGGATGAAAATCACCAAACAAGACATCTTGCCTATATTTTATATGGATAATTGATAAGGAATTTTTGTGTTTATCTCAATAAAGAGACACACAAACTTCATTGGCACAAAAATAAAAGATATAATATTCATTTGTTATCAATCATAGAGAAGTATTTGCAATAGTTTTTTAAATCACTACATCATAAGCAGAAACCCCTGCAGAAATCTTATAACCTCATTTTTAAATCTGTTGTCGGTAACTATATCTCAAAAAATACAATAAAATTTATTTATTTATTTTATTTTTCACATGTAGGAACTTTTTCACAATTGACCTACATTAACAATGATTATGTCTATCCTAGGGTAAAAATCATATTTTGAACACAAATGGTTCCCTCATATTTTTGATCAAGGACCATATTATAGAGTTATTTTAATTTTCCATGAAGCATTTTTATGTTTTTAATATAAATTTTTTAATATATTTGAAACATTTATTCATTGAACATCATGCTAATGAATCATACACCATTTCTGCCCCTATTGTTGAAAATAATCCATATACTATCTAAAAAAGAAGACACAAAAAATAGTATTCATTGCAATAATATATATTGAATATTGTTTTCAATTTTTAACATTAAGAATCAATCATAAGGACACTCTATATATAATTTTATAATAATTTTTGGGACTACATGACAAGAAATATTTGGGAGATTTTCACATCAAGGTATTTCTCATAACTTTTTGTACGAAGGTCAATGGATAATTTATTTTTCACTTGTATTGATTTACTATTTATAGAAAACTAGCTATCCCAAACCTCTATGAATATAGGTGTGTTTTCTATTATTCTGTGGTTTGGATTTTGTTTTATTATTCATACATTTAAAAGGATAATGGTTTTTTTCATAAGAAAGTAGATATATATGAAATTGATTGTGAAAAATTTAGAGGGTTGAATTTATATGATAATTTTTAATTTCTGGAAATTACATATCATTATTTTATTTCATTAATATTATCATTTTTGTACTATAAGATTTATAATTTTTATGGAACACTAGGTGGGATCCTATTTTGAATGTTTGGTTCAAAATATGCACATACCATTGGGTGTTTATAAGCTATTTAATTCGATGAAAGAATAATAAAGGGGCCATATTGGTGTCAAGGGTATTTTTGAAACCTATGTTTTGGAATTGCGTGTTCAAATTGTAGGATTTATATGGTACATAGAGAGAGTGGTTATAATCATTTTTTTTAATTTATCATGGAACATTTGGTTAGATGTTAGCATGTTTTTCATTGTTGTATTGTTTCCCCTATTTGATATTGTCTATGGTATAATTTTATTTTATTTATCTCATTATATATTTCATGGAACTTATTATATAATTTTTGTAAGAAATTGTTACAAAATGTTACTTTTATACCCAAGTCAGTATTGCCAACCCTTTTTCATCTAAACTACCCTTTGGGTCTTGTTAAAAATCAGTTGTAAAATTATATTTATTGGTCACCAGTGTCGCTTTATGTTTGAAAAAATATAACCTATGATTTCATTTACAATAATATTTTAAAATCAAAATTAGTTATTTTACTTATATATATTATTTTATATTGTAATATCATGTTTTTTAATATTATTCAGGGTTTTTATTTTCAGATTTTTAAATATCTAATTACAATAATTCTTTTAAGATGAAAAATAAAAAACTAATTATAATTATTTAAATTAATGTTTTATATTTGGAATTTTTCCATTATATGTCATACTTAAAAATATGTTCCATATTTTTGAAAAATAATAACATTAATTTAATTTGAAATGTTTAATAAAAAATGGTTTTCATTTGAAAGCTCATTTTACTCTTTATCAATATGATTTTGAATTTAAAAAGAGAATTATACATCTCTCAAATATTTCTCTTCATGAAAATTAACATTTTATATATTATGAAATACTAATCATATAATTGATATTAATAGTTTACAATTATTTTTAGTATAATATTTTTCATATTTATCCTTAATTTCAAGTTTCTGTTGATTAAAAATGGGAAATTATAGATGGGTTGTGGGGAATAATATCTCTATAATTTTTAATCAATTGAAATTTTGTGGAAAACATTAATAACTAAATAATTCATTAATTGACATTATAATATTTATTTTCATGGTCTACTATATCAATTATCCATCATTTATTATCTTTAATGATTAAAATATCTATAATAAATGATATTTTCATTTTCATTTTATATCCCCAATTATTCAATGTGCATCACTTGTAACCAATTATAATATTAAACAATCATACAATATGTTTTTGAGTAATTGTTTCACTGAGAAATAATCAATTATTTTTGTTATTTAATAGTCATACAGCATATGGTTATCCATGTTCCATTAATTTTTTATGATTCATTTCTATTTTGATTTTTTACTATCATTTAGTGAAAAAAATCATTTCAAAATGGATGTTTAAATGCATAAATGTATAGGTCAATTTTATAGTGATGAGTAATTATTTTTTTTCATGTATTTTAATATTTCAAATCCAAGGTATGATTATGGTAGAACATATTCAAGAAATTTTATTATATTAATATATATATATATTTAACATATTATTAAATTATCAAATGTCCATCTCTAGCATATCCCTTATTTAGTTTTTTAAAGGTGATGCATTTTTTTCATGTATTTCACTGTAAAGATAAAATTTTGGTGACATATAATGTATTAATTTAATATAAAAAATATAACATTAAGTAATTTAATTGTATTATTTAATTATAACATTATTATCAATTATATTTAGCAATTATTATTTTACTAAGATGAAGGAAAAAAATTATTTTTATTTCCTTACTTTCAATAATAATTTTTTATTATTTTTTCATTTCTATATGTACATTTGTATTTAAAAATTAATTCAATATTATATTTTGAGTTGTTTTATCTATTTTTTTGCGACACTCCACATAGAGAATTATACATTGATGGTTATTTTTTTTAAATTATTGATAATATATTCAATCAAAAAATTATTAAAGATGTAATAATTCAATATAAAATTTTATATATATACGATATTTTTTAATCATTATTAATAAATTTTATAATATATATTTTTATGAATTTAAATGGTTATTATTCTCTTTACACAAGCAATGAAAACTCAATTACATTATTATAGATACAATCTACATGTTTATATATTAATAATTATTACTCAAATATAATTACTCTATTAAAATAAAAAAACAAAAAAAAACATGCCATTTAATTTATTTGATAATTAAAATTCAATTATATCATTACATGGGGTCAAAATAGAAGCTTTCACAAAAATTTATATGATAGAGTACTAGAAGAAAACATTTATTTGACTATAATAAATACAATAGAAAAATAATTGTGATATCGTAACATAATTTTATGTTCTAGAATTTTAAATTATTATGTAGCTAAATAATAACAAGAAAAATTTATTTTTTTAATTTTAACTATTAAATATAAATATTCCAAAACATATTTCCATAAATTTTTATTGAAAATCCAATATAAATGAAACGATGTTGGTTAAGGGTCCACCGATAATACTTAAAATATTGGAGATTTTACTAGAAGGTCCACTATAAGAAGGATTACTAGAATCCACTACTCATATATTAAATACCGAGGTATTAATAATGTATAATGTAATTGTGTTTATTTTTTTAATTATATTATATCTTATTCATATTTTGAATGGTTTCTCCTCAACATGTACATTGTTTTGTTTTTAATTTTTATGAAATAATCAACAACAATAATTTATTTATTGACATTTTTGTCTCTTCTAGAATTAGTATCATTTAATTCAAAAAAATGTAATTATATATGTTGTAAATAAATGATATTATCGCACGATATGAAAATATAATTTGTATCTATTTTTTTTTATTTTTCATTGATATTTGATTCAATATTTCTTCCATAAGAAATTAATTTAATTAAAACTATATAAATTCTTTGTTTAATTGTGTTTTTTGATTCATATAATACATCATTGTCTCGAAATTTTTATCTTTATTTTCATCCACCATCCTCTCTCACATTCCCTCACAGTTCGATGTTTTTACCATGAATCACTATTTTCTTTCTATGTGAAAATTTATAAGATATTATTTAACATTGATGAATTTCAAAATGAAAAATGATAGTAAATTTTTTTATCTAGAAATGGTTCACTAATTTATTTTATTGATAGGTAATTGATGTTATATCAACATACACATATGTTCCTATAATTTTTTATTCTAAAACAATATTTTTGTGTGATATTTTATTTAATAAACACTCTTACAAATTTTCATTAAATATCCTAAATTAATAATAAATATTATAAGGATTAATATAATTAAATTATTTAATATAATGTCCAACAACATAATCCAGTCACACTTTCGGTCAAGGAATTATTAAATAAATAACAACAAAATACCACTCATTCATGATTTTGATAAATTGAAATTCTGAAAATTCTGTGATGTTGAGAAATTATATTTTTGAATATTCATTGTGAACATTTGATAATACATATTATTTCATGAATTTATAAAATTTATATATATCTAATTAAGAAATTTATTTTTCTCTTAAATAATCAAAAAAACATTAAAATAAAACATATTCTATGTATGAAATAACAAAATAAATATTATTTTATTTAAAAATAATAGAGTAGTTAAATAAATGTGATGTAATAAAATAATATAAAATTATGTAATAATCAAAAATATATCTTATAATAATATTATTTTATAGTAATCACTCATAGTTCCCCATGAAAATATTATTTTCAAAAATCCCCATAATTAAAAAAAATGTTAATTATAATATTAGCATATTTGAGAAGAGATATTGAACTTCAAAACATTGTGACTATGATATATGGTACTGATTAATTTTTTATGATACATATTGGAATTCTAGAATTTTATATTATATTTTTACTAATATAACCATTATCAGTAATTATATCTATAATATAATTGAAGTTTATATCGATTTGTTGTTGTTAAGAGTTTCTATTATATGAAATTAATGAGATACATAAAATATTCATCATAATATAATTAATAAATAAAATAATATAAATATAAACTCAAAAGAAATATTGGGATTATAGAAAAATATATTATATTCATTTTTTTAATGAAATATTTTAGAATAAATTTATATATTATGTGTATATGTTAAAAAATTATATTATCATGTTTGAATATTTATTTTTTTCAAAAATAATTTTATATTATAAAGTTTGAAGTGAAAATTATGTTTACTGTAAAATAGTAAATTTTAAAATTATAAATTAAAAAGTGGTTCAATTTGATAAAATATATTACTATAAAATATATATAACCTTCATAATTACAAATATTTAAAATGATTCTATTTTTATAGATTTATTGGCCTTTCATTCACACTAATTAATACAAAATAACATTAATGGATGATGTGGTTGATTTAAGGGAATCACTAATAACCTAATATATTAAAAATATTTTTAGTTTACTTTTTCCAATTCAATTAAACTTATTAAATTCATAAATACCTCCTTTAAAAACCCATGGACAACTAGTTAGAAATTAATTATCATTAAAAAATTTATCCAGATACTTTAACCTATTCCACATATACATATTAGTGTGATTATGTTATTGTTAGGGCTAAAATTCTATATAAATCTGAGAACAACCATTTTTTAAGAATCCAACCACACATCCCACCACAAAGGACCATTCTAAGACCAAATAGGATAGTGCACATAAGAGTTTACATCCACATGAATAAATAAAATCCACACGTATAACTATTATGTGCTAATGGAAAAACGCTTTTCTATATTCTCCACCAAGGCAGAATAGAAAGAAAAGGACATTGCGCATAATAAAGAAGGTTTGTGTGAAGGTAATGGAAGATGAATGAAATGCCTTGATTGTTTGCACTAAAAGAAATGTTATAACCAAAATCTTTTGTGTAACGACCCAAGAAACAGTGTTTTGAGTAATGACAAGTTTATTTTACAATGCCACCCATTACGTGAACAAATAATCATCTTATAAGATAATAATAATAATAAAATAGATAAAAAGAATCAAATTAATGAAAGACTGTTTTATTCAAATGACTAATATCTCAGTGACTACAACTGACACTGATCGAACAAGAAGTTAAGATAACCAAAAATCCATATTAAAAACCCAATTACAATTATTGGGAGAATGCTTAAAACCACCAGGACCTCAAGAAGGCGATAAGGGTTTTTGGAATCCATCAGAATAAACATGAGGATGGCCGAAGCCACTACAACCGTGCTGAGCACCAAAGGATTCACACGAGCCATCTCCTCTTTTCTCCTTCAATCACCTTGAGTGAGGGACACCCTGAAACTAGACTTTTTATAAGAACACTAATTCGACCATTGGAACCTAACGGTTATAAATATAACCATTGGCTCCCCCATGATTCTTCTATCCACTAATGTTTTATTTTGGACCGTTGAAGAAAAGAGTTGTTTACCCCTGAAAGGTTCGAAAAATTAATTATGAAATTTTCCTTAATATTTAATGAATGACATCAATAATAATATAATTAATTTATTGCGTGCTTTCCCAAAAGGTGACTTATATGTTTTATTTCAAAACGGTGAGAATTAATATTATTTTTTTCAACTATTTTCTATACATGTTTTTAACATGAGCAATTAATCTTTTATTTTGTAATTATATTTAATCTGATGTGGTTTTACTTTGTCTACGAAAATATGTACTCAGACTCTTGAATTATATGCATATGTTGCATCAAACCTTAAATTAAATGTATTATATTTATCTCTAAATTAAATATAAGTAGTAATATTAATGCGAATGTTTATAATTTAAATTAACAGTATTGAAAACTATGTTAAATTATGATTTCATTTACGTATCTGTTTCATAATGATAATACGTATATCAACACACTCTTATGTGTGAAAATAATTATAAATGTAGTTATGTTTAATGTTTAATTGTATTAATAATGTTAATCTTTAATTAAAGAAATTAAGATATTTAGTAAATAATGGAAATTTAATATATATATATATATATGTGTTTTGATTAAATGAATGTATTTTGTACTAAATAAATCATTGACCATGTACATATCATAAAATAATAAAAATTAGACCAATAATTGAATATTATTAATAAAAACAATGTTATAATAAGATAATATAAAACAATATTAATAAATCAATTTTTTTTAAAAATAGAAGACCCGCGTTTCTTTTTTTAAGCGCCGCATCAAGCCGGAACCATTCGATCCAGAATCTCCATCTCAGCTGTTCATTTCTATTAAATCCACACCACATCTTGGCCATTCGATCGAATTCTGTAAAATCTCAGCCATCCACCGTTTTTTTTCAGTTTTCTTCTTCCCCGCGTCCCATGATTTCTTCTTCCTTCATCACGCTGAACTAGTAGAGTAAGGCTCATCCTCTTCTCGTAGGTCGGGTAGTAGACCAAGCTTTGCTCCCTCCTTTCCACAGAGTCGGCACCGACTCCGCCTCGGATACCCTCCATGAAAAGTTGAGTCTTCTGTTTTTTTTAAACCTCAGTTTGCACCGAAGGCCGAAGAGTTTGCACCCGAGCTCCTTGGATCTCCGACCACCGTACTGGATTCGTTTTCTTCATCTACTCCTTCCCTCCGAACTGGTAAGGGGACAGATCCTACCTCATTTTTTTAAAGCTTCGGTATGTATGTTTTATATACAGGTTTATATATATATAAACCTTTAAGTATATACCCCCTTTTTATACACTTAATCATGGAATTGAGAACCATAGTTGTTCGCTTCTGAGTGGAATCCCAAAACCGGGGTAAGGGTACTCGGAGGACCTATTTTATTTGGGTTCAGGTATTTGCATAAGCACTTTTTGTATATATATATAAATTTATATACATTTATGTATAAAATGATATATGAAAATATACAAACCATTTCTCAATGTTTATAACCCTGATTTTATTTCACCTATGAAAAATGGAGTTTTCGGGTAATTTCATGAACATGTAAATCATGAAAGTATATGGATATTAAATATTTATATGTACATGTAATTGTATAGATGTATATGTAGAACAATGGGCATAAGGGATGAAGTTGATTCTTTTTTTTTTGTAATTTGTTAAAATTTTATTTACTCAAAAGATTAATATTTCAAGAAAAGTACCCAAAACTATTTGTATACATTTTTATATCTATGCTAATGTTTAAGGGTTGGTTTGGTATCAAAATAAATATTTCAAATTTTCATTTATCACCATTCTTGATAAATCATGAATTTGTTTTGTGAAAATGGGTAGTGTGAGTTCCTTGAACGTTTACAAGTGTATATATATGTATTCATATATATGTACTCATGTTTATGGATTGACATTGTTTTATGAAAGACTGATTTTATGCCAATAAAAGTTTTATGAAAATTATGTTCACTTTTTTATGTAAAAGAACCCCACTCGGTTTTGTCAAAATTTGATTTTCATTCATGTATAACATGAGAAATATTATTGAGTGTGGTTTAGTTTGGTAAACCCAAGCACATGTGTATATGCACCTAAATTTATATATATATAGGTATATATAACCATGTATCAATATGTTGTCTTCAAATAAATTTTCTTCCTATGATGTTTGCAACCTTTTCAAAGGAAAGGACATGTTATTCAATGTGAAAATGAGTTTTTACACAACTATATATATATTCATGCAGTTTGCATACATATATATATGACATCCCATGATGAACCTAATTTCACACTTTATATCCCTAACTGTATGTATATTTACACCGTTTTAATTAAACACCCACAATACCCATTTATCAGCATGTGTATTAGTTATGAACGACCTTGTTTTAACTTGGTATTATGATGCTTTGGAATGTTAAAATGTTTATGTTCATTTCCTTAAAACCCATGTTTTCAATTGTTAAGATAATTTTTTATGTGTACCGATTTTTATCATGAATTTCTTAGTTTTATTAATGATGGAACTATATTCATGTTATGAATATGTATGTGAAAGGGGGGTTTGGATAAGAATGTATGAATGAAACCAAATTAATGAAAGACCATGTCAAGATATATGAGGGATGTATTGGACTTAAATGTGACGGGTGCGCCCAGAATTTTATAGCGAAATATGAATGATGTGACAGATGCTCTTGGAATTATACAATGCTCCAATGAATTGGGTAAAGTATGAGTCTCATGAGACGTTATGTGCGACGGTCTTGGCAGTTAGCCTTGGCTTCTGCTACCATGGAAATGGGATTGGCGGTTAGCCTTGACCCGTTAAGTATGTTTTACGGTCTTGACGCAAGGTCTTGACAAAGTACAGAATTATACAATCCCTCTTCATGTAATGACAAATGGTCAACTAGGGGATAATTCAACTAACATAACATCCCCTCATTGCAATTTCCCTTGACTATGAGAATGAAATTATGAGATAAGAACTGTACATCATGTGATAAGATGTTATAAGAACTTTATGTGCTCATGAATCATGTTATGAATGTTTTCCATGCTTACACACAGATTTCTTATAACTGAAGTAATCTTGGTTGTAAATTATGCATTATCTATGTGTTGTGCTCTCTAATCATATTTTCTTTAATTTTTATATTAAGCACACACTTCTTCTCTATGCAAGTGGTTTTAAAAAATGTTAGATTTCATGTTTTTAAGAAAAGATAATGCTTTGTTTTTAGCGAATTGTTTTATTCTCTTCAAAAGGACCGATTTGAGAAAGAGTTTTCTTAAAAAGTTTTTTTAAAACCCCTTTCTGGGCATATTTTCCCACCCTACATTTTTGTTTTAAATTTTTCAGGCATGGTTTGTACTAAGGATGTTTATCAGAAGCAACTGGTTTCCAAGAATCCGGAGCCTCGTGATCTTCTATAGTAATGAGACTTGATATTTAATTTGTAAATGTTGTAATGAAATGTTAGTATATCATGTCTCATTAGGAACCATGGGATCAGGGTCGCTACAGTTGGTATCAGAGGATGGGTTCTGGAAACTCTGGGAAACTAGGTGGTATAAACATATTGCCATGATTGACTAAGTAAAAATGTTATAACATTCAGATGGCTGATGAAAATGTACCTACCGACCTACTGTCACTTCCCACTGAGGCTCTAGAGAACATTGTATCTCTAGCTATCCATGAGAAATTTCTAAATTATGCCTGAATTCGCATGACATGTAAGCACCTGTATGACGTGTCAAACTCGCCTAGGGTGCTTAGTCTTCACCGGGGATTGGGGATGGATTATCTCCTAATGATTATGACCCAATTTCCCTCTTATGCACTTCGGGGAAAGTATCCTGAGGGACTCTTCCAAGTGGTCACAACTGGAAAAGAATTTGGCACGATGCATGATAACCCCTTTCAAGAAGCTGCTACTGCCGGAGACCTCAGAGCGGCTTACCTATGCCAGAATTTTCACTACGGCTTTGAGGGCCAGTTAATGGACCTTAGAGTGTTGGAAGATGAGTCCACCCAATTGTATCTTAGGAAAGAAGTGTATACTGATGTTTCCAAACTCCATACCCCTCATGCTAAACTCAAGAGGCATCATAGATGTTCCCATGAGTTTTGTATTGTCTGTTCAGCCTGCATGAGATTTGAAGAGTTAGGGAGTTTAACCACTCATTATGGTGTGCATTTAGTAAACTCGGACTTTGTTATGTAAACTTTTGTATAAATGAAATTTTCATGTTTCCTTTCCTCCCTCTACCTTATCAGTGTTGTTAAGAGTTCAACTTCAAATGTTTTTTTTAGATGGCTGGTCAAACGAACATCTCATCATTACCTTATGAGTTAGTAGAGGTTATCATGATCATGGCCTGCATGGTGGATTATCCATCCTTTCTCCACTTGTGAGGGTCTTGAAAACGTCAGCTCAATTTATAAAACGGTCCTTAGATTCTTCATTTGTGTCAGGAGGATGATCGTGTTTTTCACCTTGTTGCCACTGCTCAACTCCCATGCTATAGGAGAAGGGGAAGGTACTACAGAGGCCTCTTCCATTGTTTTACTCTGGCACAAAACTTATCTGCCAGAGCGTGCTTCCTCGTAGCTACTCAGTATGTCCACCTTAGTGTAGCCTATATGTTCCAGGTCTTGAATTTTTGTCTCCTCAATCTCATCATTCCTCTCGACTACCTCGAGCATGATGTATCCTGGAGAGTTGTCAGGGAGTTCATCTACTCGGACGTTTCCGAGATTTTCACCGCACGAGCCTCCCTTTGGAAGCCCTCGTGCGGTACGCATGATTAGTAGTTCAAGACGTATTGTTCAAAGTGCAGCTAGTCTAGGGAAACAGAATAACAATGTTCCAATTTTGAAATTCCATTAACCGAGCCAGATCCACTATTTCGGGAATGTTGTACGTGTGGGGTTTTAGTTTTTCTTTTTATAAAGAGAATTGCGAGGGTGCAATTCTGTGAAGGGGGAAGTAATGTAACGACCCAAGAAACCGTGTTTTGAGTAATGACAAGTTTGTTTTACAATGCCACCCGTTATGTGAACAAACAATCATCTTATAATATAATAATAATAATAAAATAGAAAAAACGCATCAAATGAATGAAATCCCCTTTTATTCAAATGAGAAATATCTCGGTGACTACAACTCACACTGATCGAACAAGAAGTTAAGCTAACCAAAAATCCTAATTAAAAACCTGATTACAATTATAGGGAGACCGCTTAAAACCACTAGGACCCCAAGAAGGCGGTAAGGGTTTTTGGCATCCATCATAATAAACATGAGTATGGCCGAAGCCATTGCAACCGTGCTGAGCACCAAAGGAATCACATGAACCATATCATCTTTTCTCCTTCAGTCACCTTGAGTGAGGGACACCACGAAACCAGACTTTTTATAAGAACACTAATTCGACCATTTGACCCAAACAGCTCTAAATATAACCGTTGGCTCCCCCATGATTCTACTATCCACTAATTTTTTATTTTAGACAGTTGAAGAAAAGAGTTTTTTACCCCCAAAAGGTTCGAAAAGTTAATTATGCAATTTGCTTTAGTATTTAATGAGTGACATCCATAATAATATAATTAATTTATTTCATGCTTTCCCAAAAGGTGAATTATATTTTGTATTTCAAAACGGTGAGAATTAATATTATTTTTTTCCACTATTTTATATACATGTTTTTAACTTGATCAATTAAACTTTTATTTTGTAATTATATTGATTTTGATGGGTTTTTACTTTGTCCTAGAAAATATATACTCAAACTCTTGAATTATATGTATATGTTGCATCAAACATTAAATTAAATGTATTATATTTATCTCTAAATTAAATATAAGTAATAATATTAATGCGAATGTTTATAATTTGAATTAACTGTTTTGAAAACTATGTCAAATTATGATTTCATTTACTTATGTGTTTCATAATGATAATATGTATATCAACACACTCTTATGTGTGAATATAATTATAAATGTAGTTATGTTTAATGTTTAATTGTATTAATAATATTATTCATTAATTAAGGAAATTAAGATAATTAGTTAATAAAGGAAATTAAATATATATATATATATAATATGTTTTGATTAAATGAATGTATTTTGTATTAAATAAACCATTGGCCATTGACTTATCATATAATAATAAAAATTAGACCAATAATTGAATATTATTAATAAAAACAATGTTATAATAAGATAATAGAAAATAATATTAATAAAACAATTTTTTTCATAAAATATAAGACCCGTGTTTCTTTATTTAAGCGCCGCATCAAGTTGGAGCTGTTCGATCCAGCGTCTTGATCTCAGTCGTTCATTTCTTTTAAAGTCGCACCGCATCTTAGCGGTTCGATGGACTTCCGTAAATTCTCAGTCGTCCACCATTTTTTTTAGTTTTCTTCGTCCCCACATCCCGCGTTTTCTTCTTCCTTCGTCATGTTGAACCAGTAGAGTAGGGTTTTTATTCTTCTCGTAGTCCGGCTAGTAGACCCAACATTGCTCCCTCCTTTCCACAGAGTCGGTACCGATTCCTCCTCAAATAACCTCCATGTAAAGTTGAGTCTTCTGTTTTTTTAATCCTCAGTTTGCACCGAAGGCCGGAGAGTTTTTCACCCGAGCTCCTTGGATCTTCGACCACCAGACCGGCTTCATTTGTTTCGTCTACTCCTTCCCTCTGAACTGGTAAGGGGACCGATCCTACCTCGTTTTTTTAAAGCGTAGGTATGTATGTTTTATATATAAGTTTATATATATATATAAACCTATAATTATATACCCCCTGTTTATACACTTAAGCATGGATTTGAGAACCATACATGTTATCTTCTGAGTGGAATCCCAAAACTGAGGTTAGGGTACTCTGAGGACATATTTTATTTGGGTTATGGTATTTTTATATGCACTTTTTGTATATATATATATGTATACATTTATATACATATATGTATAAAATGATATATGCAAATATACAAACCTTTTCTCAATGTTTATAACCCTGATTTTATTTCGCCTATGAAAAATGGAGTTTTCGGGTAATTGCATGAACATGTAAATCATGCAATTATATGGAGCAGAAAGATGCATATGTACATGTAATTATATAGATGTATATGTACATCAATTTGCATAAGGGATGAAATTGATTCTTTTGTTTTGTAATTTGTTAAAATTTTATTTTCTCAAAAGATTAATATTTCAAGAAAAGTACCCAAAACTATTTGTATACATTTTTGTATGTATGATAAATTTTAAGGGATAGTTTGGTATCAAAATAATTCTTTCAAATTTTCATTTATCACTATTCTTGATAAATCAGGATATTGTTTTCTGAAAATGCGTAGTGTGAATTCCTTGAACGTTTACATGTATATATATATGTATTCATATATATGTACTCATGTTTATGGATCGACCATGTTTTATGCTAGACTGAATTTATGCCAATTTTGGTTTTATGAAAATTATGTTTACTTTTTTATGTAAAAGAACCCCACTCCGTTTCTTCAAACATTAATTTTGATTAATGTATAACATGAGAAATATTATTGAGTATGGTTTAATTTGTTAAACCCATTCACATGTGTATACGCACCTATGTTTATATATATATAGGTATATATAACCATGTATCAATATTTTGCCTTCAAATACACGTTCTTCTTATGATGTTTGCAAACTTTTCAAAGGAAATGTCATGTTATTCAAAGTTTAAATGAGTTTTTACACAACTATATAGATATTCATGCAGTTTTCATACATATATACATGAATTCCGAAGATGAACCTAATTTCACACTTTATATCCCTAACAGTATGAATATTCACACAGTTTTAATTAAAAACCCACAATACACATTTATCAGCATGTGTATTAGTTATGAACGACATTATTTTAATTTGGTATTATGATGCTTTGGAATTTTAAAGTGTTTATGTTCATTTCCTTAAAAAACATGTTTTCAATTGTTAAGATAATTTCATATGTGTATGGATTTTTAGCATGCATGTATTAGTTTTATTAATGATTGAACTGTCCTCAAGTTATGAATATGTATGTTAAAAGGGGGTTTGATTAAGAATGTATGAATGATACACTATGAATGAATTACCATGTCATGATATGTGAGGGATGTATTGGACATAAATGTGATGGGTGCGCCGAGAATTATATATCCCATTATGAATGATGTGAAGGGTGCGCCCGGAATTATATAGCGCTCCAATGCATTGGGTAACATATGAGTCTCATGAGATGTTATGTGTGATGGTCTTGGCAGTTAGAATTGGCTTGTTCTACTATGGAAACAGGAATGGCAGTTAGCCTTGACCCGTTTAGTATGTTTTATGGTCTTGACACGATGTCCTAGAAAAGTCCGGCATTATACATTCCCTCTGCATGTGATGATAAATGGTCAACTAGGGGATAGTTCAACAAACAGGACATCCCCTAGTTGGAATTTCCCTTGACTATTAGAATGAAATTCTGAGATAAGAACTATACTTCATGTGGTAAGATGTTATAAGAACATTATATGCCTATGAATCATGTTATGAATGTTTTCCTTTCTTACACACAGATTTTTCATAATTGATGTAATCTTAGTTGTAAATTATGCATTATCTAGGTGTTGTGCTCTCTGATCATGCTTTCTTTAAAGTTTATTTTAATCATGTACTTCTTCTTTGTGCAAGTGGTTTTCAAAAATGTTGGATTTCATGTTTTTAAGTAAAGATAATGCTTTGTTTTTAGAGAACTGTTTTATTCTCTTCAAAAGGACCGCTTTGAGAAAGAGTTTTCTTAAAATGTTTTTTAAAACCCCTTACTGGGAATATTTTCTCACCTTACGTTTTTGTTTTAAATTTTTCAGGCATGGTTTGTACTAATGAAGTTTATCAGAAGCAGCTGGTTTCCCAGAATACAGAGCCTCGCGATCTTCTATAGTAATGGGACATGATATTTAATTTCTAAATGTTCTAATGAAATGTTAGTATATCATGTCTCATTAGGCACCTTGGGATCAGGGTCTCTACATTTTTTCCATGAAGTAACATGTTGAGGCTAGACGCTGTGAATAAAGCCTCCTCTATAGACATGATCTTACACGCCCATCACTGATGATTTTGGTTATAAATAGAAACTTTCCCTCCCTATATAGAGTAACCCACCAAAAGATAAAGATTCTATCATTACCATTTAAGGAAAATCTTCTAGGAAAACATAAAATAATTTATCATTTATTGAAGTGACCCTATCATGATATTTTATGGTGGGTTCATGATTAACTGGTCACATAGTTGAGTAATCAATACCCAACCTCTTTCAACCTATGTTTCGTAATTGAAAAGTCTCTTCTAAGATGCAACCCAAACCATACACACAAACCCTATTTATTTCAAAGATCCTATTTGAGACTTCAGGTACTATTGTTGTGTTACAACACCATTCTTGAGATACCATTTGTTGTAACACCAATACCATTTAGACATATATTGTTTACAAGCCTATAAAGATACATGCTACAATTTCATGATCCATCTCTATAACGATCTAGGATTTTCAAATGATTATACTTCCCCAGGAAAATATTTTTTATATTCATTTTCACACAAAAATTACAAAATAACTAATAATATTTGAAAAATTAGTCACCAAAATTGGAAAATATTGATCTATCCAAACAAGATTCATCCTCCCAACAATTAAAAAAAAAAATGTTATAAAATTATAATATAAAACCATGCATGAATTATAGTGAATATTGAATGAATAATGAGGTGGTGTTTATATAGTAAAAAGAGAAATGAGACCCTCATGATTTTACCATTATAATATTGTTTCTGATATATGAATATTAGTAAATATAACCATTCAATAATTTACCATTGTGATCTATACCCATTGAAAAGAACTTATTGGTAATATTAATGTTTATATGTGGTAATGAAAAAGCATAATTAATGTAGATTAGAGAAGAAATAACCGAAAAATTTAGAGTCATTCCGTAAGAATCCTATTTTTCAGGACTTGGGAGGGATGTAAGATCATTTGAGTTTCCCCTTGATGAAACCTAGGTCAGGTTTCAATAATTGAAGGTAGAATGAAAGCGTCTATTGGAAATTATTAAATTATTGGAAATTACAACCTGATCAATGTTAGTCGAGCTTCCCCATGAACCTGAAAACAATTAAAATGTTCTCCTAAAGTCATTTTCTATTGTTATAATAAGTTATATGTCCATTAAATTGTTACATGAAGTGTAATTCCATTGAATAAATAATGTTTTTATTCAATGAATTACATTTTGTAATGACTTTTTCTTAATAAAAAACATATTTAATTGATATGAGGTCTATAAATTTATTCTCATAACCACATTTTACCCTTCAAAAATGATATAAATTCTTATAATAATATAGCTTATTCTGATAACAATGTTATTTTAATTATGTATTATGTTAAAAACACTCTTATTTTAATATTTATGATAAAATAATTTTATTGTGGCTTAGAATGTTTTGAAGTGTAAGATGTATGTTTATTCTATACAACATGTTATTATTAAATTAAATAAGTTTGTTTATATATAAAAGTGATAATTATCATATTGAAAAAAAAAATAAAAATAATAATTTTTTAAATCAATAGATAAAAAATTGGATAGGGTGATTTAATGAGAATTTTATAAAATAATTTATTTTTTAGGGAATAGTAAAAAATATTTTTTATGTTTTCATATATGTTTAATGAATTCATAATTATTTCATAAAGATGTAGATCATAATCAATAATAATCTGTGACCTAAAATATTTTATTTTATTAATATCTAGAATTTTAAAAAATGGTAATAAATTTCTATACATATAGATGGCATTCCAATGTTTAAAATAGACATGATGACGTTAAAAACATTACATTGTAGAATGTTAAAATTTTGAACACCAACTATGTAATGAAAAATGATTCTTAGTACTTTTTAATTAAATAATATAAATATTACAAAAAATTCCAAAACCATAGTAGAAAAAAATGTGTAGGCAGATGGGTTTTTTCCACAACCTAAATTTTAATGCCCTATATTGGTAGAATATTTAACAAATCCTTCAATTTTTATACACACTCCCACAAATATCATTATTTACCGTCACTCCCAATAAATATTATATGAACATCAGTTATGTTTTCTTAACATGGGTTCCCTCGATGGTATCCTCAAGCCTCTATGGATCCATTCCAAATGATTCTTGAGAAACTCGTCACGATAAGGGAATTATCCTACCTTTATCCTCAATTCATGAACCACTTTTTATATTCCATCTAAATGTTATGGTTTTTCTATTTTATTTTCCATTTATCATGCCCTTAAATCAAAATATGTTTTAACAATTTTATACCATAATATCGTATTATTTTTTCATTTTTTAATACCTTGTTTTATACCCCTTATGTTACAAAATTTAATAATGAAATATATCTATATATTTAATATATTCTCTATAATTTTATTTTTTTGAATATCCAGATCAATATATTTTCTAAATTTATTCATGTAGATAAAAAATTATTTATTTGAATTGGGATTTTTTACATATTATACCCACATTACATATTAATGTGTTAAAAATAATGTCATGCTCATGTCTTTAAAATCTTTTTTAATTCCTGGATTTTGATAAGAAACCTATTATTTATTCTCCATGGGTTATTAATAAAATAGACGATTATGATATATGTGGCTCAGATTAATTTATATATATGAAGGGTGTTCCCTAACAACACTATAATTCATTTGAAATTTAATTTAATCTCTAGATATGATATTTATTCTGATACCACACTGAATAACATTGGTATGTTTTTATGAAACCATGGTGAAAAACCTTGGTGATAATCATATGAATTTATCATTTAAATTTTGTAGACAAATTTCCATATAATTATTCATGATGTTTATATTATGATATTCCACATATTATCTATCCCATTCCATAATGATATTCCTTGTGTAATAATTGATATTCCTCATGATCAGGTTTAAACTATTTTCCCTTGATTATTCCCTTATGGGGACCCTTGATCACCCCTTTTCATTGATTTATGTATATGGGATATGAGATGTCATAAATTTTTCCTTGTATTTTCCCATGAAGATGCATTTAATGTGGATTTAATGTATTAGTTTTCATGTATCATTTTCATCAATAAAAAGGAAAAATCATTATAATATCCTCTATTTTGTACCATGTAATAAAAAAATTATCTAATAAATAGTGGGATTAAATATATAGAATTCATAAAATAGTTTTTTTATTTTAGGTGATTAGGTTTATAAACATAAAGTATGAACCTTATAGAAAACATAAATACCATAAAAAATATTGTTATATGTTGAAGTATTATGTATGTTGTTCCAAGAATATAAATCCTTATCTAGATCTGATAAAGTAGATGTGAAATTTCTATAGGTTCATATAGGGTTAACACCCAAAAATAACACATTTAGCTACACTCAATCAGGAATTGGTGCCCAATAATGGCCTAATATTCCCGCTAATTATGACAACAATATAATATTTTGGGTCAATTAGAAACTATGTATAAATCATTATGTATGATATATAGAAAATGTAATTATTTTTAACAAATTACATATTTATGAATATCGGTTTATGAAATAATATTTCATTATAATTATAATATCCTTAAAAGAAACACATTTCAAACTAAGGTTTTATTATTTTAGAGAAATAGAGGGAAATGGGGGGAACCGTGTAAATGATGAGAATAAAAGGCGATGTGTTGACAACCCTCTGATATATTTCATAATGGAAAACAACATTGGAATTATCCTACAACAATATTATGTAATTAATAAAAACAAGAGTCTTGTATAGAGTCCATATTCACATATAAGGTAACAAATTTCCTTTGAGTCTAGCATTCACTAAGGACTACATTCTTTTAGTGGAACTACCGACCCATTGATCTCTTAATAATGGGAAAACCATTTTGAAAAGATCATTTTGATCTCCATTTTTCAAAATATAAGAATGTAACATTTTATGTATTCCTAATAGAATGATAGTGTAATAAATGTTTTGAAATATTTATAAATATGAATCCAATAAGGTAGATTTATGCTATGGAGTTGTATGATCATAAGGGGATAACTTTCAATAAATATTTCCCCTATTCGATGTGAATTAAAATAGAGAATGTAATCCTAGAATAGTAGAAGATGGAAAATTAATAATTATGAATATTTAAGTTACACATTACAATAATTTATCATTACACCCCTAAATGATTTCATGCATACAATGGGAATGCTTGATTGATTCTTCGATGGAATGAGACCTCCTGTGTTCAAGAATCTAGAAAGTTGTCACTATTAAATCTATATAGAGATAGTGCATAGAAATATTAAGGTGGAATTAGAATTTTGATAGATTTAGTGGTGTCATAAGTTGAATAAAAAGAAAATAGATACGGATCAAATATATATGGACCATCACTTTTAAACTGAGAAATTACCTAACATTTGTGGAATACATTAACAATACACAGAAAGGATCTCAAGGACCGTAGTTGGTATAGTGCATTTGGAATCATGGAAACATAGCCACTAGAACATATGTGAGCTACGTAATCTCCCACTATATTTTTATGGAATAGAACCCATATTATATATATCAAATATTTTACATTTCATCAAAACCTAGGGGAATGGAAACATAAAATAGGTGAGGTAAAATTTCATGTAAGGGTAAACAAGGGAGACATGTAAGCATAAACATGATTATAGGGGTATGTGAATCTGATCATGAAAATAGAAGATCATACCCTGTATATTAAATGGTTATAAAAAAGAACATGGAATATTGATTGGATTTTCATTAAACATTAATCATTATGAAATAGTGATCATAAGGAAAGAACGAAAAACATAAGAATAAGACATGGAATTGTTGTAACACATAATAATATAGTGATTTCCATTGAATCCAAGTCACAGCTTCAAGTACCATCTTAGTAGTATCGGTTCACATCCTATACCATCATAGTACTCATGGTTTACTCCCACGGCCATCATAATAGAACAAGTTCACTCTTCATACCATTTTAGTAGTCATGGTTTACTTCCATGACCATCATAGTTGTCAAGGTTTATTCCCAAGACCACCATTGTAGCATGAATTCACTCCTCATTCCATCTTAATCTATCTCATGATATATAAAATAATACCCAATGCATTGGAGGGAGATATATGTCCAACCAATTACATAATTAAATCATACATACATGTCTTACAAGATCATAAATAATCATGTCATAACCCATGAAATGTAATGGGTATCATAAACTTGTAAACATTTCATAACCTTTGGAAAGTGATAGGTTTCCTGATATTTTCATCATAAACATAACCTATGAAAATTGGCGGGTTTCAAAATCATATAACTCATGAATGAGAAATATGTTTCATAAACATATTACGAATGAAGAAGAAATGGGTTTCATAAATACTATCGAATTAAGCATAACTCGTTCAATGAAAGGATATTAATCGAATCTTTAGATCTTTTCTTATAAGGTATTAGTAACATCAATAGATTTCATTTTATAAGGAAAATAATTTTGAAATATCCTCTAAAAATCCTCTTGAAAAAATATCATTTCTTGATTAAAAAAGAATTTTTAGAACACAAAACTATTTAAAAATCATTTTAATAGAAAATACCTTGAAAATTTATAAAAAAGACATGAAATCATTTTGAAAAATTATTTCCTTGAAAACTATTAAAATAATTTAAAAACATTTTAAAAACTGTTTTGTTTGAAATCACATGAAAACATTTATATAAACCTACAAAATGTTTTGAAATCCATTTCATTGAAAATAATTTGAAAACCTATAAAGAATTCTTGAAAACATTCTGAAATCCATTTCATCCAAAATAAATTGAAAAGTTATAAATAAATCTTGAAAACATTTTGAAAAACATTTTTCATTAAAGCTTTTAATTAATATTGTAAATTTTTTTCAAAACTATTTCATTGAAAACACAATGAAAATGGGTAAATATTACATAAAAACATTTTAAAACAAGTTTCCAATGAAAATAATAAAATATTATTGAAACACTTTTGAAAAAAATTATCATTTAAAATTACTTTTTAAAATATTTTATTCATGATTAACCGTATTAACAATTTATAGGGAGATTCGAATAAATAATCACATGTAAATATGTACACGTCATATGATGTCAAAAGGACATTCCATTTGCATGATAAAGATGATATAGAAGTGCCTTGTTTAGAAAGATACATGTAGATTCTTTTGAAGATATTGGTAAAAGAAAAAATTGGTTTAATTGTATTTGATATATTATAGTTGAATGGTATAATATTCTTGGAAAACCTTTTTAGATGACATAGATTTCTGAATATATAGAGGGTAAAAGTGGATTTTCCAAAAATCACATTATTACATATCTTATGTTCCAAAGATTAGAAAATGGAAACAATACATGAGTATATCATAAAATAACATAGGATAAATAAACATACGAATATTCATGAGAGATAGATAATATGATTTCATCAATGGAAGATTAAAGACAAGCAATCTCAAAAAGCAATGAGATTGTCTAAATAAATTCTTATAACATGGTATATTCTAATCATGATCTCAATGTAAGGAATATAAATTAAAATAATTGTATAATATCATTAGAATATTAAGATTGATGATATGGAAAGTAAAATATAAATATATGCACCTTGAAAAAGATATAAGGTGCATAATAAAATATGATTCTCAATTAGACCAAATTGAGAGATTGTTTTTACAATTTTGGCAACTCTTGAAGCATAAAACACATGAAATAATAATAATAAAATTGGAATGTGAATACCCAAATATTTAATGATAAGATACATATTATAAAATCACAGGTAGTACACACACCACACAAATGGAAAGAGTGGCGAACATAGCTTGTATCTCACAGAAATTCAATATTAGATGAAATACCCATACCTGGAATCAAATTCTTATATATATTACATTATATGGTTTTATTATAACCAATTATTATGATATTTAAAATTATCCTATGTTAATTTTTCACTTCTCATAATATTCATCTTTCTTTTCGATTGTGTCTTAATTTGTTATATCGTTGTTCGTTATAGATGTATCATGATTCTAGTATATAACACCCCATGATTTTAAGAGATATATTCGTTTTAATTTCTTTTATATATTCTGTTATACGCTACACCATGATTATCTTGCACTATACGCAACATCGTATTTTCTTGTAGTACACGCTACACTATTCTTGGATCATGTTACACACATATTCATGTTCATTTCACATTAGTTATTCCACCCAACATTGAGTGTGTATATATATATATATTCAATGTATAAATTAAATATGGTTGGATTATGTTATACGCAACAACAAAACAGTATTTCACTACATGCAACCCGGACTTGGCTTTCATTACACACAATCGGGACCTTCCTCGACTGCGTGTGTTGAACGCAATATCGGGTTTCACTAAATAACGATATGTTATTAAAATATTATATAAACTATCCATTTTGAATAGTAATACCCACTTTTTATAATTTTAAAAAATTTAACTTTCAAAATGGACTTCATTTTTTGATTCGGCATATCGAAATTAGCATATGGTGATTTCTTGGTATTTTTCTAAAAGCATTCAATTTTTGATGAATAGTGAAAACACTGAGTTATTGGTTAAAACCGATTTTTATTTAAATAATTATTTACTGTATTTAAATTTATTTTAGGTCAAAATAGATACATAATATCTATATAAGTTCAATGTAATTCATTGGAGTCATTTTATAATAATTTTAGATATATAAAAAGTATATTAAACCTTTCACCGTCTTTTACCCACCTTCTTGGAGATTTTGAAAATTTACATAAAACATAATTTTACCGCTACAGTGAGTGAAATTTCAAAAATATGAGAGACACAGTTGATATCAGTAAGTAAAATGTGGTTCAATAGGATAAAAATAATTTTTTTTGAATAGTGACTTCATACTTTTTTTACTACGGTTTAATGTAAATGGGGTAATTAAGGGTAAAAATGATACTATTATTACCCTAACACATGTCATAATTATATTGGATAAGTATAATTCGACCAAAAACAACTGTAGGAATAAAATATGTCCCATTATGTCCACTTTTATTAGATTAGGTCAATTATTATTATTTAAATCAAAGAAGAGTTAAAACAGTTAAAATCAAATTTTAATAACCAAAACATTTTTAATATAGGGTTATACTATAGATAAAATTGACTATAAATATTCATTATAACTCAAAAAATATTTCGTACATAATGGAAGTTTATTTATACTTTTTAGACATTAAATAATTTAATTTATTAATGATGCAATGATGATGCAGTAATTATCTTATTAATGAAATATTAACATAATTGATATTATAAATACCCAAATAAATGTAATGCAAAACTTTTTATGAATTACACTAATTTTATTGGTTAATATGAAATTTTAGGATTTATTAAATTTAATTTTTTAGAACTAATAATTCTGTTATGATTTTAACAAAAATCAAATACCAAATAGTGTCAGAATTGACATAAAATAGGTTTTAGAAAAATATCATATTATTAATTTATATAATGGTCATAAAAATCTAAGGATCGGCCAAAAATATTTATATAATAATATATATGAAATTAATGAACTAATTGGGGATAGATTGAACGTTTATAGTATGTTTATTAACCATATGTTATAATAAAACAAGAAGACATGATAAAAGTTAAATTATTTAACTTAGAGTTAAATCTAAATAATAAGCTTAAAATGGTAACCTAAACTTGTCCAAAACCTATTGGTTGAGAGTATTTTGAACCATACCCACATTATATTCTATATAAGTCACTTTGGAGCCCTTACAAACCGAATATGACTTTATTATAAAATAACAGTTTATGTTTTCCTAAGGTGCCCCTCACCCCTCTTATAAAATGGAACCTCCTCCCTCTCCTATTCACAACACTTTGTGCATTCATGCTCAGAAAACCCCAGCCCATTTAGCTTCTACACTTCCATAGAAACATCATGGAGGTTCTTTTATTCTCAAAAGACCAACTCTATTCCCTTAAGAGGAAGCTTAAAGGAGGTGCGTCGAAGAAGAGAAAATCTCTTATACTGATTCTTTCAAGTTTCTTTCTTCCTAAACATTCTCTTCTTTAGTTGTTTCATTGAAAAGTAATACCATATGTATCACTAATATAATGATATGATTTTATAAATATGATAGAACCACATTTCACCTTATATCCATCCTATAGAAAATGAAATCAATGTGCGTGCATACATACGAAATACCGTCTCCACGCCGTGGTGTAATCAATTTTTCCACCACCACCTTACTTGGATGGGTATAATGGTGTAAAGAGTAACTATATATGTTTATTATATCATCATACTGATTTTGATATATTATATTAACAACTCCAATTCTATTCATTAATTATGGTAAGGATATCATCGCTCGTGCGTATGTACGGACTACCGTCTGCACGAACGCGATGAGATTCATTTTCCATGATTAACCATTAAAGTGTGATTATAAAGTATATAGAAAATATAATCATGAAATATATTAAATAATAAATATAATATATTTATGTACATATATGTTCCATTTTCATAACTCAATTCAATTCAATAAAGAAATGAAAACATCGTTCATGCGTACGTACGACCTACCGTTTCCATGAACAGTGTATTTCATTCCATTTATCGATCTATCATATATAATTATAAGCTAAATATTTATTATATATAAATAATGTTTTACATTATGGAATTAATTAAATCAATATATAATTAATTATATCATGAACAACAAATCAAAACACATACGATAAATGAAATGATTTGACCCAAAACGATGCTTTAACATTGAATTTACAAAATAACGGGTAATATGAAGTCATAAGTGAACCATATATGATATCATAAAAATTATTATGATTCTGTAATAAGTGAATGAACTTATCTAAATCATAATACATGAGTTTGAGATACATATAAAGTATATCAGACAAAAGGTAAGAGAAAATTTCGCAATCTAAATATTTATCTGAGATTGTTTATACTTCTGTATTTACTGGGGTATAATTGTCATCCACATCCATGTTTACTTAATATGTTATATTTTTTCTATTCCCCTACAATTTTTTAAATCCAATTTTTACCTACTGGTGACTTTTTAGTAAAATATATGAAAATAACCTTTTGTCATTTTTCCGTAAGAGTTACTTTTTGACTTTTTCCGACCAAAGTATGTGAAGAATGTTTTTTTAACTTATACCGAATGAACGGATTTGTATGATTTCATTTGAAATTATTTCCATGAAGCTTCCTTTACATGTTTGCATGTAAATTTTCAATTTACTTTTTTAGTTTAAAATTTTCAAACGTGTTGAGAAAGGAAATATATTTTTGGAGTAGAAAGCATATTTTCCTCAAGAATGGATTTCAATCATTTTATCAAAATTATTTTCCATATAAGATAATATAGGGTTCTGTTTCTATCCCTATTATTACATTGATTTGATTATGTTTTGACGAAATTATTTTTATGAAGTTATTTCATCTTTTATGGATTATGTAATGATTACTTGATGTTTAAGAATACAATTTTAATTACATGGGTTATGCTATGCTTTATGATTTTGTGGAACACATCAGAATGGTTTCATTATGAGATGGGCGGGACCTATATCTACCTCCTATGCATTGGGTAATGACTTATATCTCATGATATAGACATGGCTGGAATGACATTTTATCCGGTTTAGTGATACAGGACCAGAACGAGGAGTGAACTCGATTCAGAAAGGGACTTTGTCCACTATGATGGTCTTGGTAGTAATGCCTTGGCTACTATGGAAATAATAACATGTGATTAATGGTTTTATACAAATACATGTTTTATTCCCATTCTATTTTCATCATGATTGATGTTCCATTATGATCTATGCCTTACATACTTCCATGTTTTATGTCATTGCGCAATATTTTGATGTTTAAACATTATGTACAAGTTTTTAAGTTCAAATGTATATGATTTGTTTTATTTTCACCATGCATACCCTTACTGAGAATTTGAGATAACCCTTTATATGTTTTCATTTCCCCTGGATATAAAGAATGGTTTTAGGTAAGAATACAAAAGCGAAAGATCTTTATGGGAGATGTTGAAGATCTTTCACCCTGATTAGAAGATTATGTTCTGATTTACCAAAGACACTAAACTATTATGATCCTTGAGTTTTGGTTTTTGTTATGTATTAAGTATTCTAAAATTAATGTAATTTCCATGTACGTCAGGTTTGGGGTTTCGACAGCTTGTATTAGAAGAAAAATTTAGTTATCTTTTGGAATCCAGGATGAGAAATATTTAGTGATATACCTGGAGATATTTATAAGATATGTCTAGGGATGCCCCTAAGGTTAAGTATAAGTATAGGATATAGTACTAGAATTACGATAACGACCTTAGAATTAAACATAATATTTTAGATATTTAATGCACTCCCCCTTAATTATGTTGTTTTCCCTATCATGATTTTTTATTCTCAGACTATTCTTTTTGGGTTTTAGACGATGGATGGAACTTGAAGGAACCGTTTTGATCAATGTAGTGGACAATTCAATGATTGTCCTTCTGAACAAATAATTTTTATGGGATATGGAGTGAAAAATCTTATTGTTATACATACACAAGATATTAATCATTCTGGACATCCAAATGAGCAGGGAAGTGAACAATATTCTATTGAGTCCTTCATGAGGAAATATCCACCTTCTTTCAGAGGGTCTTCTAATCCACTCATTGCTGAACAATGAATTAGTACCATTGAAAAGATATTTTCCCTTATTCACTATTTAGAACATGAAAAATTCATTCTGGTTGTTTACCATTTATATGGTGAATCAGACTAGTGGGGGACTCTAATTAAGAATACAAGGCCCCAATATGTAATTAAATCAATGGAATGGGACGAGTTCAAGAACTTTTTCTTCAATAAGTACATCCCTCATATTCTTTGAACAAAGATGGAAAAGGAGTTCCTTGAGCTTAAGAAAAAGGATGATTAATCTGTTGTTATATACGAGGCGAATTTTACAAGGCTTGAAAGGTATACATCTGGCTTTATCATTCAACCTGAATGTAATGGTGATAGATTAATTAGTGGCATAAAACTAACTCTTCAAAGGGAATTAGCTATAAGAGACTTCAGTAACTATGAAGAAATTGTGTGTTGTTATGTCAAGGTAGAACTGGATGATGGTGTTACATATCCATCTCATGTTTTTGACAAAAAAACGAAAGATGGAGTTCAAGGAGAAATCTCATACCAATGGTGAAAAGTAGATGAATTTTTCTTTATGCTCAAAGTATGGAAAGAAGCATAGTAGAGATTGTCTAAAAGGTACTAGAAAATGTTTTATGTGTGTAAAAGAAGTTCATCGAGTAGTTGAGTGTCGATGTAATGGGAAAAAGGTAGATGATGATGTCAATAGAGAAATGAATATAGAGAATGCTCCACCAACACTTTAAAGAATCAAATGCTTGGAAATGGGGCATTAAGCTAATCAATTCCCTAATCTACGGGTTAATGATGATCGACGTGAGAAACCTCTTAAGGAAAAGGATAAAGGGAAGTAAAATGCGATCACTATTTTTGATGTTGAGTATGACAATGATGTTTTGGAATGATTAAGTGTTTATGTAATGGGATTTCAAAATAGTATCATGGAATATCATTTATGGAATCGTGGAATCTTGAATATCTATGTATTGGTTTTCAATAATTATATGGTACTGGTAACCATGGAATGTTACTGACATATTTTTGTAAAGAAGATGATATGAAAATAATGAAGGGATATGGGGAAAATAATATGTATGATAGTATTCATGAGCTCATGACTGATATAAGGACAAATTGATATCATGGTTTGAGTATATATAATTTTTGAAATTTTGGTTTGTGGAAAGAGTTAACTTTTGACACCATTCATGTTTTAACTAAGGTTCTATGGTAAGAATACATGATTAAGGTATTCACATGTTTCGAATGTGATCCACAAGATATATCTTATGATATATGGGAGATAAATGATGGTATTCACATGGGTGTTATATGTCCTCTCTGGTAATCTTATTCACTATAATATGAAATTGGAAAGAAGTGTTTTGGATAAGGCTAAAGATTGGAATGGATTATGTTGGACATAAGTTAGTATTGTTTAATTCCAGATCATTTTTCGATATTATTGATGGATAATTATAATAATGTAGTTTTAAAAAAGGACAACCTGCAGAATGGGTGACAACCCGTCGCGTCGGACATGGCTGTGGGAATTGAACCCATAACTGAAGTGTGACAGGCCTTTATCGCATACCACTGGCCTACAAGAAGTCCCTAGTTGGTATAAATTAGTTACAATTTATTATGTGGTGTGATATATGAAGTATACGTCCATTTTAAGAACCATATACGATTAATCTCACCATAGATAGACTTATGTATATTTAATAACTTTTTGTAACCTTTTGTTTGAGATAAATGGAAATGCCTATCATTATATCGCATGATCTGCTAACACTTAACGAATGAAAAATTCACTTCATTTCATTAAGATATGATGTCGAAATTGTTCAAGGAACAAACAACAGTGAGATTGTACCAAAATCTAGAAAGTATTTCTTCTAATTCAAATTCTTCAACTATATCAAAATGATCTTAAAAACCAAAAAATAATTTCCTAGTGTCCTTATATTTGAGTAATTATATAGTACCATAGATCATCACAAATTTATGGCTTTATATTTTTTTGGCTTTTTGATAGCCATGTTCTCTAACACTCTTCATCAGAACATGATGGTTAGATATCTCTTTTATATCAATGTTTTAACCTATGTTCTCCTATGCGGAAACCCAGTGATGAGTTAATTTGGGTTACCGTTACATTTATTACTTTACATTTTTAAATTATGTTTTATTATTCCTTTTTAATATGTGGGTTTCTACGAATGAAACTTTCATGTAGTAAACGATTTATAACCCTAACGAATTTTGAGTGCGAAATTAATTTCAAGGGGGGTAGAATGTTATACCCTGAGATTTTATGAGATATATTCTTTGTAATTTCTGTCTTATCTTCTCTTGTAGTCTACCCCAGTATTATCCTGCACTATACGCAACACCATATTAGATTGCAGTATATGAAACAGTATTCTTGGATCGTGTTATACACAATTTCTAGTTCTTTTGATAGTAGTAATTTTATGCAACATTGAGTGTATATATATATATATTCAATGTAAAAATGAAATATGGTTGGATTCTGTTGTACACAACAACAAAGGAGTATTTCACTACACGCACCCCTAACTTGGATTACATTACACGCAATCACGACCTTCCTCAATAGCATTTGTTGTACTCAATACCGGGTTTCACTAAACAATGATATGTTAATAAAATATTACATAAACTAGCCGTTATGAATAGTAATTCCATTTTTTGGAAATTTTATAAATTTTATCTTTCAAAATGGACTTCATTTTTGAATTCTTCATATTGAAATTATCCTAGGGTGAATTTTTGATATTTTTCTGATAAATTCCAATTTTTGAGGAATAGTGAAAACACTCAGTTATTGGTTAAAACTAACTTTTTATCTAAATAATCATTTATTTTATTTAATTTTATTTTATGTCAAAATAGGAAATTATACCTATATATTTTCAATTTAATTCATTAGAGTCATTTTATAATAATATTAGATATAGTTTTTTTTTGAACTTTTCACAGTCTTTTACCCACCTTCTAGGAGAATTTGCAAATTTTCATAAAACATACTTTTACCACTTTTGTGAGTGGAATATCCAAAATCTGAGAGACAAAGTTGACATCAGAAAGTAAAATTTGGTTAAATAAGATAAAAATAATTTTTGGTGAATAAGAACTTTTTACTTTTTTTTACCACGGTTTAAATTAAATAGGGTAATTAAGGGTAAAAATGTTATTATTATTACCCTAAAGTGTTTCCTAATTCTATTGGATAAGAATAATTCAACCAAAAACAATCTTAGCAATAAAATATTTCCCTTTAGGTCTACTTGGATTAGATTAGGACATTTATTAAAATTTAATTCAATGAAGAGTTAAAATAGTTAAAACCATTGTTTAATAACAAAAAAAAATTTAATATATGGTTGTACATAAGATAAATTTGACTATAAATATTAATTTAAAATATTATATTATTTCCTACATAAAGGAATTTTATTTATAATTTTTATACATTAAATAATTTAATTTATTAATGACACAATGATGATGCATAAATTACCTTATTAATGAAATATTAACATAATTGATATTATAAATACCCAAATAAATGCAATTTGAGACTTTTTATGAATTCCACTAATTTTATAGGTTAATATTACATGTTATGATTTATGTAATTAACTTTTTTCAAACTAATAATTCTGTTATAAGTTTCATAAAAATCAATTACCAAATATTGTCAAAATTGACATAAAATAGTTTTAAAACAAATATTATATTATTAATAGATGTAATGGTCCTAAAAATATAATTTTTGGAATAAAGACTTATATAATAACATATATAACATTAATGAACCAATTTGGGTTCTATTGTCAATTTATAGTATGATTATTAACAATATAGTATAAGAAAACAAGATAACATGGTAAAAGTTAAATTATTAATCATAGAGTTAAATCTAAATGATAAGGCTAAAATGGAAACCTAAACCTGTCTAAAACATATTGGATTAGAGGATTTCAAACCATAACCACTTTATCTTTTAAATAAGTCACTTTGGATAAATTATTATCTGAATATGACTTTATTATAAAATAATATTTTATGTTTTTTCTAAGATGCCCCTAACCCCTCTTATAAAAGGGCACCTAATCCCTCTCCTCTTCACAAAACATTGATCCTTAAAGCTCATAAATCCCATGAAAATTTCTCTTCTCCACTTCCATAGAAATATTATGGAGTTTCGGGTCTTCTCAAAAGACAAACTCTAGTCCCTTAAGAAGAATCTTAAAGGAGGTTCGTCAAAGAAGAGGTAGTCTCTTCTACCGATTGTTTCAAGTTTCATTCTTCTTCAACTTCCTCTTATTTTATTGTTTCATTGTAAATTAATACAATAAGTATCACTAATATACTGGTATGATATTATAAATATGAAAAAACCCCATTTCACCTTCTATCCATCCTACGGAATACAAAATCACTGCGTGTGAATACGTACTGAATACCGTCTCCACGTCGTGGTGTAATCAGTTTTTCCACCACCACCATACATGGATTGGTATAATGGTGTAAATAATAACTATATATGGTTTTTATAATATCATAATGATTCTGACATATTATTTCATCCACTCCAATTCTATTCATTAATTATGGGAACGATATCATCACTCGTGTGTATGTACGAACTACCGTCTCCATGAACGTGATGAGATTCATTTTCCATGATTAACCATTCAAGTATGATTATAAAGTATATATGAAAAATAATCATTAAAGATATCATATAATAATTATACTTGATTTATGTAAATATATGATTTATTTAATTAATTCCATTAAATTCAATAAAGAAACGAAAACAACGTTCATGCGTACGTACGGCCTACCGTCTCCGTGAATGGTGTATTTTAATTCCATTTATATATATATCATATATATTTATATGATGAATATATATTATATATAAATAATTATTTAGTTTCTGGAATTAGGTAAATCAGGATATATGTAATAATATCATGAACAAAAAATCAAAACATGTACAATAAATAAAACGATTTTACCAAAAACTATGCTTTAACATGGAATTTACAAAAGAACGGGTAATATAAAGTCATAAGTGAACCATATATGATATAATAACAATTAATATGATTATGTAATAATTCAATGACATTATTTAAATCATAATAAATGAGGATATGATACAAATGAATCATATCGGACATAAGGTAAGGGAAAATCTCGCAATCTCAATTTTTATTGGAGATTCCTTATACTTCAGTATTTACTGGGGGCATATTTATCATCGACATATATGTTTCCTTAATATGTAATATTATTTCCATTACCCTAAAATTTTTGAATTCCAATTTTCCCTATTGGTGAGTTTTTTGTAAAATATATGGAAAAAATCTTTTGTCATTTTCAGAACGAGATACTTTTTGACTCTTTACAACCAAAGTACGAGAGGAATGTTTTTTTAACTTTTACGGCACGAACAGTTTTTTTATAATTTCATATAAAACTATTTCCATGAAGCTTCCTTTATAAGTTTTCAACTTTATTTTCAATTAACTTATCTTAGGATAAAATTTTCTAACGTGTTGAGAATGTAAAAATGTTTTTGAAGTAGAAAGGATATTTTCCCCATGAATGGAGTTCAAGCATTTTATCAAAATTATTTTCCATCGAAGATAATATTTGGTTCTGTTCCTATCCCTATTATTACTTTGATTTGATTATGTTATGATGAAATTATTTTTATGAAGTTATTTAATCTTTTATGGATTATGTTGTGATAGCATAATGTTTAAAAATCCCATTTTTATTACATGGGTTATGCTATGATTTATAATTTTGTGTCACACAAAAGAATGGTTTCATTAGGAGATTGGTGTGACCAATATCTCCCTCCAATGCACTGGGAAAATATTTAAATCTCATGATATAGACATGGCTGGAACTACAAGTCAATCGGTTTCAGTGATACAGGACTGGAATGAGGAGTGAACTCGATTCAGAAAGGGACTTTGTCCACTTTGATGGTCTTAGCAGTAATGCCTTGGATACTATGGAAATCATAACATGTGCATAATGTTTTTCCACAATTACATGTTTTATTCCCATGCTATTTTATCATGATTTATGTTCTATTTTGATCTATGCATTACGTTCTGCCATGTTTTAATTCATTTCTCATGATTTTGATGTTTAAACATTATGAACATTTTTGAAGTTCAAATGTATATGATTTGTTTTATTTTATCTATGCATACACTTACTGAGCATTTGAGCTCACCCTTTATATGTTTTCTTTCTCCCAGGATATAATCTAAGGTTTTTGGTAAGACAAAAAGGGGAAGATCTTTATGAGTGACGTTGAAGATCATTCACCAAGATTAGAAGATTATGTTCTGAGTTTCTAAGGACACTAAACTATTACGAACCATGAGTGTTGGTTTTTGTTATGTATTAAGTATTCCGAAAAATTAATTTAATTTCCATGTACGTAATGTTTGGGGTATCTGCACAGAATGTAGAACATGACATAAATATCATGTATGTTCTATATATGTGTATTATAATAATCTATAGAATATTTTATTATGGAATTGAATACACCATTAATGGAGATGGTAAGCCGTACGTATGCATGAATGTTTTTTCGGTTTCTATTAACGTATTGAAAGAAAGTATGTAAATTAAATATTTATATATATTTATATATATATATATAATTATTCCAATATAATTACTATATCATGTATATAATATAATTTCATTAATCCCATCCATGATACATTACATGTGGTGTGTAAACGAATCATATCGCTTTGAGGGGGAAATAGTTCACACATCCTCAAATGAGATTATCGTAATAACACCAAATGAAATGTAATGAGATTTGTATTTCAAAAAAAATAAATAATATTACATACATAAAGAATATAATTTATTAAATATGTAAATATAGTTTCCATCACTATGGAAACCATGATTTTTGGTAAATGAAAAATGAAAAATCATCATTTCGTGAGGAAGTAGTCTATCATACAATGAAATAGTATGTTTAACATCCATTAAGTGGAGGTGTGTGTATATATAGGTAAAACCCATTAAATAAAAAAAATCATTTTATATGTATAATACTGTTTTTGTCACGATGAATGGAATAAGTATATTATAGGTGGTGGAGATGGAAATTATTGTAAATGATTTTATGAGAAGATATTACCTATTAATCAGGTTACTCAATTTGGTCTGTTCCAACAACATTATTTGAGATGATTTCCCTAAAATAAAAGGATTCATGGTATAAGGGGGGATTATTGGGAGGCTACATGGATAGAGCATGGAAAAACGTAATTGTTTTGAGAGATGTGAGTAATTGGTAGATGTGGTAGTATTTTTTAGGGATGAAAAAGGACTCACTAAAAAATTTTAGAAACTAGTTTGGTGTGCACTTATTCTTCCAAAAAAATGACATACCAAACCATCCAAACTCAATAATTGAAGTTGTGTGGTCTAACGGTGGAATGAAAATGGGTTCTCGACAAGATTGTAGCACGTTTGGGCCATTAATTTTAATGGTTTTCCATAATTAATCTTATTCTGGCCTTAAATGATGTGATTAATTATTCTTAATTTCACTAACCTTTATTGTCAAATATTAAAATTATATTATTAGAATCCAAATATTAAACTAAATATAAGGGTTTATTTTCAATTTTCTATATTACAACAATAGAAACGGAAAAATTATGATTAGTGATAACCCTGTAGGTGGGATGAAATAACATAGTTTTAAAGTAGGAAAAATCTCAAAATATTGTTAAGATTTTATATTCAATTTCAACGTGAAATTGGTTATAATGAAATAAATTGTATTATTGGATGTAATATTTAGTATATGTGACCAAATAATTTTAAAATATGACTTATAAATATTAATGAATTAGAAAAGAGTGACTTTTAACTGAATTGGTGTAGTTTTCGATATTCTTATTAAATGATGTTTCTCAGAAGAATACCAAAAATTCATCTGAGGCTAATTTTGATGTTCTGAGTTCAAAAATGATTTTTTTCAGCCAATTTATTATCCAAATGTGTATAAAATTACATTCATTATTATAAGTGGATCATTCAATAAATTGATATTTTTAACAAATAAAAAGACTTTACCAAAATTCATATCATTCATTAACAATATGTTTTAATTATATTACACAATTATAATTTTTATGGAAAGTGGTTATTAATATACCTATATATTTTTAATTGTGAGGTTATAATTAAATCATTTAATTAATTATATATATAAAAATATGTTTCATATAACCTTAGTTTTGTGTGCATCATACACCAAGTCGGTGTTTCTTATTGTTCATGGAAAGCGGGTATTCCTTGGTGCACAAGCCAAGTGGATATTGAAAGTGATTGGAACTATTGATTTATTGTTTTAATATATATATATATATATATATATTGGAATATTTATCGAGTCATGTGAAATGTAAAATATTGAAATGATAAATTAATTCGTAAAAAAGCACAAAATCTCCTGGTGTTACATTCTTCCCCCTTAAAATGAATTTCTTCCACGAAATTCATCTAGGTTATAAATAGTTTAATGCGTGAATTTTTATTTCATAGTGACCATCAATATAAAAATACATTCTAAAACATCGCTTATGTAGGGAAATTTGGAACCATAACAGTTTCCCAATGTAACATATAACTCGATTTCCACATAAGAGAACATATGTTGGGATTTAAGAATGGCCAATGAGGAAATGCGTAAATATTTATAGAGAGTTATTGAGGTCATAAATCACAAAAAAGTGAATGTTCAATGAAATATTGAGGGTGAAAGAGGTGTAAATCTAGGGTTCTTTAAAAGGCCATCATCTCAATGATAATTATGTTATTAGGATAATATTTTTTATCACATTCTAAAAGTTGATTAATTCTTGATAAATTTATTTAAATAAAATTTCAGTCTTTTTTCGTGATTTAAAAATTTAAAAACACATATATTACTACATTTAATGGGTGTCTAAAAATTTTCATTGATAAATAAATCACAAATATGATCATTTATTAGATCTTAATTCTAGTAAAGGAGTAGAAAATTTAATTTTTTTTCTCTATAAAAAATAAGAATGCATGAAAACTAAAATTTCATATTACAATATCAACTTAAATATTTGCACAATAAATATTCATTATGTTGTACATTTTTTAGGTCAGAGGTAGTTGTGAAATATTTATCTTCTTACTGTCATTGGTTCAGTACCCACAACCTTGCTGGACTTGATTTTTCTCATGTAACATACACAATGTCCTTTTCTCAAAAATAAAATACAATATGGACATCCTTGAAATATTTTAATCACAAATTATACTTTTATCCAAGTTTCGAAAAAATAATTTCATAAATTCCACCTCCAATGATTAACATCAACATTTCATGAACAGTTATCCTTATTACCCTTTTGAAAGATGGAGATTCAAAACATTATAATGAGAGTTAGTAAATGATTTTAAAATCGATCCCTTGTATAACACAATGTTTCTATTGTATGTAACATTAATTCATGTTAATACCCTCATCATATATTAACCTGAAACATAGTAATAACCAGAATTACCATAAATCCTCTTAGAAAATAGGCATGTTTATTAATTCCAAGGTATATTGGATTTACTCCTTAAATACACAAATGCTGTAGACTTCATTTGTGTTAGCATTAAGCACATGTAATCAAGTCCTGACATAGTTCCAAGGTAATCGATACTGTCAAATTTAATTATTCATATCCCACGTAACATTATCTATACAACATTATCTTTAAATAAATAACATATTACCATACTAAAAATATCATCATGTCTTTAAATCACTTCACTATCCCATAGGGATAATTATACATAAACATGAAAATACTAATATTAAAACATATGTATAATAATCCTTTTACATTTCATCATTCGTAACACTTCAATCTAAATACAGAAATACCTTTATTACTTAATGCATAATCCATTAATGACAATACCTCTTTTATTTCACATTTCATTTGTAGTCTCATTGTTAGGTATAATGTAACCATTACTTACACCACCATGCTGATTATCTTCAAAAACATTCGACATGGAACATTTCATTTCATAATGAACATCTTCTCCACACGTAAAACACTATTCCATTGATGATCACTAAGTGAGGCAAAAATTTCAATCAATTTTATTAATCGAAATCTCCAATTTTCCATTGAAATCGCTTGTTTGTGTCCTTTATTTCCACAATCAAAAAACATTAGTGTTCCGACATGAATTTCACTTACGTTATTCTTTCCACATTCTTGACACAACGGAATCTGTATCTTTATTTCTCCATGGTCTCCATTACCTAAACTCTCAGTGAACACCTTCTTTATCTTCCTTGGTGGATCTGATTGTTGGTTAAGATAAGCTTTGTTAGTCATATTGCATGAAAACTAATTAGGAAGGATCATGATATATATCACCCTAGTGATCACCCCCAATGAATACTCATCAGAAAATTTTCCATCACATTCAATGTTAATCCAGTTCCTTTAGGATCCCTCCATTGACTAAAACCACAAGCATTTTGTGCTAATTACTTATTATAGAATAAAACCATATAGAGCTAAAAAGAATTACATATAGAATTTATACATAGGGACACTATCTATAATATATGAAACCTTAGGATTAGAATACATTATTCATTTCTAACTTGTATATAAATTCTATATGATGGTTCATGAAGATTTTGATAATTCCCAATGCATTTCCCAATAGTGTTTGAAACAAGGTGTGCAACAAGGCCAATTGTCATGTACCAAATTACACCATGTTTTTTGGGAAATATCTTGTGGGATTTGTTCCCCCAAGGTACATTTGTATTAGAGCCACGTCTACTATTATTATCCATACATGGATGTATTTCTATGAAACCACTCACTCTAACAATCAAAAAAATTCCATGACATTTTCCTCAACATTAACTCATCTATATAATTATTTGTAGATATATCCCTATATATATCCTTAGAAATAAACCCTGAGATCTTTATACAGATTTCTTATCCTATTTTCCAAAGGATAGATATACCATATCACTAATACCAACTATAGTGACCCACGCTTTACAAGAATAGATATTAAATAACTTTTTTATAATACCTAACTATTATACAAAATGATTCCCAAATAATCTAGTTGGTATAGTGACTTTTTAATCATGGAAACATTAAAATTGGTAAATATGTAAGCTACATTACCTCTAAAAAGGTTTTTCTTGACTTGACCCCCTCATAGAAATATCAAACAAAATATATATCAACCTGACGTGGGGGAAAGGAAACATAAAATGTGTGTGCTCAGATGGTCAATAAGGGTAAACAAGGGAGGCATGTAAGCATAAACATGAGTATATGGTTACAATAATGTGATAATGAAAATAGAATATCATACCCTACCTAATCAAATATCATAAAATAAATCATTCCATAACGATGGGTAGTTCGTAAGACATGAATCATAATGAAATAGAGAGAATAATCAATGAAAGTATAACATAGTAATATGACATGGAATTTTGGAAACACATAAGAATATAACTATTTCCATTTTATCAAACTCATTTGATACAAGAACATATTATTAGTATGGGTTTAGTCCACATACAATCATAGTAGACATGGTTCAATCCCATGTATATCATAGTAGCATATGTTCAATCCTCATACAATATTAGTAGTCATCATTCGATCCCACAACTATAATAGTAGTCAAGGCTCATTCCCATGCACATCAAAATAATATGATTTCACTCCTCATACCATCTGAATCAATATCATGCGATATAAAATTTTACCCAATTCATTGAATGGAGATTTAGATCCCACCATTTAAATAATTAAATAATAACTACATGTACCACAATATCATTAATAAACATATCACAACCCTTGAAATGAAATGGGTGTCATAAACATGTAAACATATCATAACATGTTGAAAGTTATAGGTTTTATAATCATTTCATCATAAAAATAACCCATGAAAATAATTGGGTTTCAAAATTATATAACACATTAAAGAGAAAGGTGTTTCGTGAAAATATTTCTAATGAAGAAGAAATGGGTTTCATAAAGGCCGAGATATTAATCATTATGTGTTCAGAGCAATGATATGAATATATACATATTATAATTTCCTATAAGTCATGAGTAACATCATTAGATGTTATCTTATATGGGAAATAATTTTGAAATAACCCATAAAAACATTTCTTGAGTAAAATATCCTTTCTGGATTGAAAAATACTTTTTAATACATAAAACCATTTAAAAATATTTTCCAACAAAAATACCATGAAATCGTATAAATAAGGCATGAAATCGATTTAAAAAAACTTTTTCCTTAAAAAATTTTAATATAAGATTAAAAATATTTTAAATACATAATTTTTTGGAAATGCATGAAAACATTTAAAGATTTCATGAAAATGTTTTGAAAACCTTTTTTTAAAAAATACATTAAAATTTTAAAATAAAATCATAAAAACATTTTGAAAATACATTTAATTGAAAATACATTGAAAAATTACTATGAAATCTTAAAAACGTTAGAAAAACATTTTTTTAAAACATATAATGATGATTCAAAATGTATAGAAAAACATTTCTTTGAAAGAAGATTGGAAACATGTAAATAAGATATGAAAACATTTTGAAAACTATTTTCCCTAAAATCATTTAGAAGAATTTTCAAAATATTTTAAAAAAAAATTCATGGAAAAATTCTTTAAATTTTTTTTAATGATTATTGATTTTAACAAAGAAAATAGTGCTTCTAAGAAATGATAGTGGGTAAATCTGTACATGTCATATAAGGTCAGAATATCATTCATTTGGCATGGAAAAATTATTATAAAAGTGCATTGTTATTAAATTTACAAGAACATTCCCTTTAATAGATTAGTAAAATCCCAAAGGGTAAATATTTATTTTAGATATTATAGCGGAATGGTATAATAATCATTGACATACTTTTTAGAAAACATAGAGTTTTAAACTAATAGAGGTTAATGTTGGGAATTCCTCAAAACACTTGCTAACCTATAAAATGTACGAACGAGTAGAAAATGATACCAATGCATGATTATATCCTTAAATAATATATTATTTGTAATCTCATGAATATTATTGGGAGATAGATCATAATATTTCATTAAATAAAGAATACACATAAATAATATTGAAAAGAAAAGATATTGTCTCAGTAAAATTTTATAACTTGGTAACATGGGCTTCTGCTCACCATGTAAGGAAAGGAAATTACATTTAATATAAAAGATCATTAGAAGGAGGATATCCTTGATATGAAATTTAAAATGGTAGTATATTCACATAGGAATAGATTTTAGGTGAATAACAAAACATGTCTCTAAAAGAAAGAAAATTGAGAATTTTTTTTACCTATTTGGAATCATTTGAAATCTAAACCCCATGAATGAAGGATCATAAAATGATCATGTTAATTCATATTAATTTAAATACAATATACATATAATATAGTCATGGGAAGTACATACGCCACACAAAAGGAAAGAGTGGCGAACATAGCTTGTATCACATAAATATGAAATCTAAGGTTAAATCCAATTACCTAGAATCATATTATTATATCAATTACCATATGTGGTTTTCTTATAATCATATATGACCCAATTTTTATCAATCAAGTGTTATGGTTTCACTTCGGTTAATATTCTCTTTTCTTTTCGCATGTGTCTTAAATTTTTATATCGTTGGTCCATATACTTGTATACAGATTTAATAATGTTGATCATGGTATAAATATCAGGTATATAAATTATATTTTTAATTTAATAAATTATATAAATTAGGATTATGCAATGTAATATACCATTCATGGACATGGTGAGTCGTACATATGCATGAATTATGTTTCTATTTTTATTGTCGTATAGAAATAATGTTTGTAAATGATATATGTATATAAATGTATATATATATATATATATATATTATAATTTCAATATCCTTATGTTGTCATATATATCATATAATTTGACGAAAACCATCCTTATTTATTTATATATTGTGTTTGAATGAATCACATTGGTTTGGGGGTGGTAGTACACACTTCCTCAAACGAGATTATCATATAAAAAATAATTGAAACGTAAATTGATGTGTGTATTAAAATGAATAATGAATAATAAATAAAAATTTAATTTAATATGTGACATATATTAATATATATTCCATCATAATGGTCACCATTATTTGTGGTAATGGAAAAAATGAATAATCATCGTTTTGTGAGGCAGCAGTTCACCGTACACAGAAACAATATGTTCAACATCAATTAGATGGATGTGTGTGTAACTATAGAACATATCCTTTTCATAGCACATCTTAGTATAATTAGGATATTTTTTTAAACAATATGGTAATAAATTGTGTTTTTGTGGAGATAAGAAACATAAATGAATGGAGAGTGAGACAAGATGTTATCTCTTAATTAGGTAACACCTTTTAGTTTGTGAACAAATTATTCATTGAGAAGCATTCAAAAAAAATTGGGAATTAAATTTATAAGGTAGTATATTAATGTTTATACCAAGTATTATAGTATAATAACATACATTTTTTATTGGTGTTAGGAATAGGTAGAGTTGGTGGCTTTTTATAGGGATGGAAAAGGACATATGTGGAATTTTTAGAAACAAGTTTGGTGCATATATGTTTTTACCTAAAAAAGGATATAAAAACCCAAAAAGTCAATAATGGAAGGTGTTAGATCTAAATATGGACATAAAATTGGATTAAGACAAGCTTCTAGGTCATTTTTTCCATTTATTGTAATGTTTAGTCCCTAATTAAGCTTAATATGGCTGTAAACATTGTGATTAATTTTAATCACTTTTACTAACCATTTTGGATTAAACGTTACATGGTATTATTAGATATTTAATAATATACTGAATACTATGGTGTAAGTCATATTTTTAACATTAAAATCAGATATGTGGAAAAATAATATTAGTGTTAAACTCGTAGTCCTGTCAAAATACCAGAATTTTAAAGTAGGAAAAGTTCAAAAAAATATATATGATTTTATATTATGTTTCAAAGTGAAATTGATTATATTGAATTAAATTGTATTAATATATGTAATATTTATCTAATTTGACAATAAAAACATTATAATAGAATTTATCATTATAAATTAATTATTTAATAAAAGGATGTATTTGATTAAATTGCAGTACTTTTCACTATTCATCCAAAAATGTTGTTTCTCAAAATATAATGACAAAATCACCATATGAAAATATCAGAATTATGAATTCCAAAATAAAGTTTATTTTGTGAAATTTATTATTTAAATTTTCCTATAATTACTTTCCCAATTATAATAATTTTATTAAACAGAGCTTTTTCAACAAAAGAACTTTACCAAATATCTTATCTTTTATTATCAATTTGTTTTATTTATATTAATCAATTATACAAAATGTACGGAATGTTGTAAATACTATTACTAGAACTATTCCCAATCTATAGGTAATAATTATCTCATTTAATTAATTATATATATATATATACATAAATGTTTCAATGAAACTCTGTGTTGCGTTCCTCATATGCCAAAACGGTGTTTCTTGTAGTGCATGCCAATTAGTATTTCATGTTGCACAAGACAAGTTGGTATTGTGTGTGAATGTAATTAAAGACATAGTGTTTTAATATATATATTTATAATGTAATATTTCCATTTTCATGAGAAATTAATAATATTGAAAAGTGAAATTAATTAAAAAACTCATAATATCATGGTGTTACACAACATCAGAGAGTAACATTAATCCTGGAATAGGATGAAACAATTGAAAATTCACACAAAAAGAACAATTGAAGAAGAATTCAGGGTACTCATTTTTTGGGAGTTGATAAATCTACAATTGTGGAATATATGGCCACATAGGTTTAAACTATTATGGTGAGGTGAAGACATGACTACAAAAACTAAAGAAAAGGGTAAGATAGTTCTTTCCTAGCATGTAATTCAATGATTAATGTGTGGATATCCTAGGAACATCTATAATAATTGATTAATTTAGAATATAATGGATGTTAAATCACCATAATAATCTTCATAATCCAAAAGATAATTTTTCAGAATTTAATATCACAATAGTTGAACTAGAGGCTCTAAATGATGTGGTGGAATGTGCTCTAATTGTTCTCACATGGATAAAAAGTACACTAATTGATTCTGGATCTATGAATTCCATTATTTCATCCAATTTTGGAATAATTTTAAAATTAAACCTAAATTTAATATATGTATAGTTATTAGTGAATAACCCTAGAAGGATTATCCAATAATAAAATTTGTATATAGTATCTTCTATTATCTTTGGTGAGCACAACATCGAAGCACATCTATTAGTCATTCTAATTGTGGAATTGGACATTATAATAGGGATGAAATGGATATCAATGTATAATTATGTGATAACCTATATCGGAAAGGAAATATCAATTTCCATAGATAGAAAACACAATAATATTTTTATATGAGAGATATCCCGAAATGATATTCGTCTAGAAGAACACCCGCATTCTTATTTATAGAGATGAATATTTAATAGATAAGAAAATTAATTTATAAGAAGCAAAATTTACCCCATCAATTTTGAATAAATTGACATATTTCCATAGGATACACATTTACCTACCTAATAATGATATGTAGAGTTATCCATTCAACCTATAACTGTATCTGTTACCATATCAAATACCTCATATAGAATGGAATATATGAAGTTTAAATGAATTAAAGAAATAACATCAAGTTGTTTTAGAGAATGGATTTATCCAAACCAATAGTTTCTCCTTCCGTAGAACATATTCTCTATATCAAGATAAATTATTGGTCAGTTAATCTATGAATTTATTGTAGAGAAAAAAACCGAATCATAGTGAAGAACAAGTACCATATCCTAAGGATTTATGGTTTATTTGACAAGATTTAGGGGGATTGATTATTTTTTGGGATTCATCTTTGGTAATTTTATCATTAATTGAGGATGAATAAATAAGATATTATGAAAATTCATTTCTGATAATGAAATGGAAAATTTGATATTATTATTATTCCATTCAGAAATAAAAATTATCATACTATATTAACAAATTTTATTAATTGATACATTAAGGAATTCCACGATAATTTCATTTTAGTTTTTGTTGAGGATGTTATAATATCTTCCAAATATCATTTAGGAGAATTTGGATTGTCTGAGGGTTATATTAAAAAGACTATTGAAGGATATGTTATTCGAAAAAAAATTAAAATTGTTCATTTTGTTTGGAATAAGTTGCTTCCATGAAACACATTGTATTAAATTAATGAATCTTAGTTTACACTTCCATGAAAACAGTTACTGAGGAGTAGCTTCTCCTGTAACATAAACTAGGGTTCATTGCCTCCATGGTTTAGTAGAGTATTATATCAGGTTCTTGAAAAAAAATCATTACTCCTTAATACATTAATAATGTTAACTAAAAAAAGAACGATGTTCTTCTGGAAAAAGGAGTGAGAAGATATTTCCATGAACTAAATAATCGATTGGAAACTACATCTATGATTACTCTAGACTTAAGCAGAGAATGATTTTTTATTTTTAATGATGCATCTTTGAAAGGTGTTGGGTGATTCCTCATGAAAAATTATAAGGATAGTGCTTATTCATATTGACAGTAAAAGCTTCTTGAGTCTAAGTATCCTATACATGGACTGGATCTAGATACAATTATTTTCTCCCTAATGATATGGAGGTACAATATTAATGGTATAGAAGTGTGATATAGAACTAGAACACCAAATTTTGAAGTATATATTTACACAAAATTAATTTTACATGACACATATGAGATGGTTATAATTATTTAAATAATAATACTACAAAATTAATTATCACCCTAAAAGAGAAGAAAAAAATACATTCACTCAATAAAAAGGAATGTTCTTGTGTGTTTCAAATAATATGGATTCGAGGAGATCTATTCATCAATGACCACATATGGTTGGACATTGGGATCATGATGGAACTTATATCATTAATCCTATCCTGAATGATTTATCATCCATCATTTTCTAGTGAAGATCAATAAATCTCATAATGAATATCCTTTATTTCAAAATGACACTAAGGATGTAATGAATGGTATGTTTCAAAAGATTAATGTTGATCAATATTTTTTACTAAAATTTTGTATGAGTCTATGTGTTCCATATATTCTAGAGAAGAAGAATGAGATGATGTATGAAACTCCTAACCCTGTATTCTATATAGAACATGGAATCAGTAAAATGTATTGGAAATTTTTTTATCATAATTGGGTGTATAATATAAAATGATAGATTGTTAAATAGAATTTAATGTGCTTGGTATGTAGAAAGGTGAAGGTGAAGTGTCAATTTCCATAAGGGGTATTAGAACCACTACCCATACAAATATGGAATTGGGTCAATATCATTATGGACATTGTCACTGGTCTCCAAATAAAATTAGTAAAAAACAAAGTGATATGGGTTATAACATACTAAATCACCAAGTCTACACATTATATTGAAAATTCGGATTAAAAAAAAATAGATTATATTAATTTTGTTTTAATGAAATATTTTAGAATAAATTTATATATTATGTGTATATGTTAAAAAAATTATATTCTCTTGTTTAAATATTTATTTTTTTCAAAAATATTTTTATATTATAAAGTTTGAAGTGAAAATTATGTTTACTGTAAAATAGTAAATTTTAAAATTATAAATTAAAAGGTGGTTCAAATTGATGAAATATATTAATATAAAATATATATAACCTTTGTAATTAAAAATACTTAAAATGATTCTATTTTTATAGATTTATTGGCCTTTCATTCACAATAATTAATACAAAATAACATTAATGGCTGATGTGGTAGATTTAAGGGAATCACTAATAACCTAGTATATTAAAAATATTTTTCGTTTACTTTTTCCAATTCAATTCAACTTAATAAATTCATAAATACCTCCATTAAAAACCCATGGACAACTAGTTAGAAATTAATTATCATTAAAAATTTATCCAGATACTCTAACCTATTCCACATATACATATTAGTGTGATTATGTTATTGTTAGGGTTGAAATTCAATCAAAATCTGAGAACCACCATTTTTTAAGAACTCAACCACACATCCCACCACAAAGGACCATTTTAAGACCAAATAGGATAGTGCACATAAGAGTTTACATCCACATGAAAAAATAAAATCCACTCATAGAACTATTATGTGCTAATGGAAAAACGATTTTCAATATTCTCCACCAAGGTTGAATAGAAAGAAAAGGACATTGCGCACAATAAAGAAGGTTTGTGTGAAGGTAATGGAAGATGAATGAAATGACTTGATTGTTTGCACTAAAAGAAATGTTATAACCATCATCTTTTGTGTAATGACCTAAGAAACGGTGTTTTGAGTAATGACAAGTTTGTTTTACAATGCCACCCGTTATGTGAACAAATAATCATCTTATAAGATAATTATAATAATAAAATAGACAAAACGCATCAAATGAATGAAAGACCGTTTTATTCAAATTAGTAATATCTCGGTGACTACAACTCATACTGATCGAACAAGAAGTTAAGATAACAAAAAATCCCTATTAAAAACCTGATTACAATTATTGGGTGAATGCTAAAAACCACCAGGACCTCAAGAAGGCGGTAAGGGTTTTTGGAATCCATCAGAATATACATGAGGATGGCCAAAGCCACGACAACCATGCTGAGCACCAAAGGATTCACACGAGCCATCTCTTCTTTTCACCTTCAATCACCTTGAGTGAGGGACACCCTGAAACCAGACTTTTTATAAGAACACTAATTCGACTGTTGGACCCTAATGACTATAAATATAACCATTGGCTCCCCCATGATTCTCCTATCCACTAATGTTTTATTTTGGACCGTTGAAGAAAAGAGTTGTTTACCCCCGAAAGTTTCGAAAATTTAATTATTCAATTTGCTTTAATATTTAATGAATGACATCAATAATAATATAATTAATTTATTTCTTGCTTTCCCAAAAGGTGAATTATATTTTTTATTTCAAAATGGTGAGAATTAATATTAATTTTTTCAACTATTTTTTATACATGTTTTTAACACGAGGAATTAATCTTTTATTTTGTAATTATATTTAATCTGATGGGGTTTTACTTTGTCTAAGAAAATATGTACTCAAACTCTTGAATTATATGCATATGTTGCATCAAACCTTAAATTAAATGTATTATACTTATCTCTAAATTAGATATAATTAGTAATATTAATGCAAATGTTTATAATTTGAATTAACAGTATTGAAAACTATGTTAAATTATGATTTCATTTACGTATGTGTTTAATAATGATAATACGTATATCAACACACTCTTATGTGTGAAAATAATTATAAATATAGTTATTTTTAATGTTTAATTGTATTAATAATGTTAATCTTTAATTAAAGAAATTAAGATAATTAGTTAATAATGGAAATTAAATATATATATATATATATAATAATATGTTTTGATTAAATGAATTTATTTTTTATTAAATAAATCATTGACCAAGGACTTATCATAAAATAATAAAAATTAGACCAATAATTGAACATTATTAATAAAAACAATGTTATAATAAGATAATATAATACAATATTAATAAATAAATTTTTTTAAAAACAGAAGACCCACGTTTCTTTTTTTAAGCGCCACATCAAGCCGGAGCCGTTCGATCCAGCATCTCCATCTCAGCCATTCATTTCTTTTAAAGCTGCACCAAATCTTAGACATTTAATAGAATTCCGTATAATATCAGCCATCCACAGTTTTTTTCAGTTTTCTTCTTCCCCGTGTCCCGCGTTTTATTCTTCCTTCGTCACGCTGAACTAGTAGAGTAAGGCTCATCCTCTTCTTGTAGGCCGGGTAGTAGTCCCAGCTTTGCTCCCTCCTTTCCACAGAGTCGGTACCGACTCCACCTCGGATACCCTCCACGAAAATTTGAGTCTTCTGTTTTTTTTAAACCTCGGTTTGCACCGAAGGCCGGAGAGTTTTGCACCCAAGCTCCTTGGATCTCTGACCACCGGACCAGCTTCGTTTTCTTCGTCTACTCCTTCCGTCCAAACTGGTAAGGGGACAGATCCTACCTCGTTTTTTTAAAGCTTCGGTATGTATATTTTATATACAGGTTTATATATATATTAACCTCTAAGTATATACCCCCTGTTTATACACTTAATCATGGCTTTGAGAACCATACTTGTTCACTTCTGAGTGGAATCCCAAATCTGCGGTAAGGGTACTCAGAGGACCTATTTTATTTGGGTTCAGGTATTTTCATATGCACATTTTGTATATATATATATAAATTTATATACATATATGTATAAAATGATATATGCAAATATACAAACCTTTTCTCAATGTTTATAACACTGATTTTATTTCACCTATGAAAAAGGGAGTTTTCGGGTAATTTCATGAACATGTAAATCATGAAAGTGTATGGAGATTAAATATGTATATGTACATGTAATTATATAGATGTATATGTAAAATAATGTGCATAAGGGATGATGTTGATTCTTTTGTTTTGTAATTTGTTAAAATTTTATTTACTCAAAAGATTAATATTTCAAGAAAATTACCCAAAACTATTTGTATACATTTTTATATGCATGATAAAGTTTAAGGGTTAGTTTGGTATCAAAATAAATCTTTCAAATTTTCATTTATCACCATTCTTCATAAATCATGAATTTGTTTTGTGAAAATGGGTATTGTGAGTTCCTTGAACGCTTACATGTGTATATATATGTATTCATATATATGTACTCATGTTTATGGATCGACCTTGTTTTATGCAAGACTGATTTTATGCCAATAAAGGTTTTATGAAAATTATTTTCACTTTTTTATGTAAAATAACCCCACTCGGTTTTGCCAAAAATTGATTTTCATTAATGTATAACATGAGAAATATTATTGAGTATGGTTTAGTTTGGTAAACCCATGCACATGTGTATATGCACCTAAATTTATATATATATATATAGGTATATTTTACCATGTATCAATATGTTGTCTTCAAATACAAGTTCTTCCATTGATGTTTGCAACCTTTTCAAAGGAAAGGACATGTTATTCAATGTGAAAATGAGTTTTTACACAACTATATATATATTCATGCAGTTTGCATACATATATATATGACATCCCAAGATGAACCTAATTGCACTCTTTATATCCCTAACTATATGTATATTTACATCGTTTTAATTAAATACCCACAATAACGATTTATCAGCATGAGTATTAGTTATGAACGGCCTTGTTTTAACTAGGTATTATGATGCTTTGGAATGTTACAATGTTTATGTTCATTTCCTTAAAACCCGTGTTTTCAATTGTTACGATAATTTTTTATGTGTACCGATTTTTAGCATGCATGTCTTAGTTTTATTAATGACTGAACTGTATTCATGTTATGAATATGTATGTGAAAAGGGGGTTTGATTAAGAATGTATGAATGAAACCATATGAATGAAAGACCATGTCAAGATATGTGGGGGATGTATTGGACTTAAATGTGACGGGTGCGCCCGGAATTTTATAGCGCAATATGAATGATGTGACGGGTGCGCCCGGAATTATACAGTGCTCTAATGCATTGGGTAAATTATGAGTCTCATGAGACGTTATGTGCGACGGTCTTGGCAGTTAGCCTTGGCTTCTGCTACCAAGGAAAGGGGATTGGCGGTTAGCCTTGACCCGTTTAGTATGTATTACGGTCTTGACACAAGGTCTTGACAATGTCCAGAATTATACAATCCCTTTTCATGTAATGATAAATGTTCAACTAGGGGATAGTTCAACTAATAAGACATCCCCTCGTTGCAATTTCCCTTGACTATGAGAATGAAATTATGAGATAAGAACTTTACCTCATGTGATAAGATGTTATAACAACTTTATGTGCTCATGAATCATAATATGAATGTTTTCCTTGCTTACACACAGATATTTCATAACTGAAGTAATCTTGGTTGTAAATTATACATTATTTATGTGTTGCGCTCTCTAATCATGTTTATTTTAATGTTTATTTTAAGCACGCACTTCTTCTCTGTGCAAGTGGTTTTAAAAAATGTTAGATTTCATGTTTTTAAGAAATTATAATTCTTTGTTTTTAGCAAATTGTTTTATTCTCTTTAATAGGACCGCTTTGAGAAAGTGTTTTCTTAAAAAGTTTTTTAAAACCCCTTTCTGGGCATATTTTTCCACCCTACATTTTTGTTTTAAAATTTTCAGGCATGGTTTGTACTAAGGAAGTTTATCAGAAGCAGTTGGTTTCCCAGAATCCGGAGCCTCGTGATCTTCTGTAGTAATGGGACTTGATATTTAATTTGTAAATGTTGTAATGAAATTTTAGTATATCATGTCTTATTAGGCACCATGGGATCGGGGTCTCTATAGTTGGTATCAGAGGATGGGTTCTGGAAACTTTGGGAAACCAGGTGGTATAAACATATTGCCATGATTGACTAAGTAAAAATGTTCTAACTTTCAGATGGCTGATGAAAATGTACCTACCGACCTACACTCACTTCCCACTGAGGCTCTAGAGAACATTGTATCTCTAGCTAGCCTTGAGAACTTTCTAAATTACGCCCGAATTCACAAGACATGTAAGCACCTGTATGACGTGTCAAACTCGCCTAGGGTCTTTAGTCTTCACCGGGGATTGGAGATGGATTATATCCTAATGATGATGACCCAATTTCCCTCTAATACACGTCGGGGAAAGTATCATGAGGGACTCTTCAAAGTGTTCACAACTGGAAAAGAATTTGGCACGATGCATGATAACACCTTTCAAGAAGCTGCTACTGCCGGAGACCTCCGAGCGGCTTACCTATGCCAGATTTTGCACTACGGCTTTGGGGGCCAATTAATGGACCTTGGAGTTTTGGAAGATGAGTCCACCTGATTGTCTCTTAGGCAATAGGTGTATACTGATGCTTCCCAACTCCATACCCCTCATTCAAAACTCAGGAGGCGTCATAGATATTCCCATGAGTTTAGTCTTGTCTGTTCAGCCTGCATGGGGTTTGAAGAGTTAGGGAGTTTAGCCACTCTTTATGGTGTGCATTTAGTAAACTCAGACATTGTTATGTAAACTTTTGCATAAATTAAATTTTCATGTTTCCTTTCCTCCCTCCACCTTATCAGTGTTGTTAAGAGTTTCACTAAAAATGTTTTTCTTTCATATGGTTGGTCAAACGAACATCTCATCATTACCTGATGAGTTAGTAGAGGTTATCATGATCAGGGCATGCATGGTGGATTATCCATCCCTTCTCCACTTGTGAGGGGTTTGAAAACGTCAGCTCGATTTATAAAACTATCCTTAGATTCTTCATTTGTGTCAGGAGGATGATCGTGTTTTTCACCTCATTGCCACTGCTCAACTCCCATGCTATAGGCGAAGGGGAAGGTACTACATAGGCCTCTTCCAGTGTTTTACTCTGGCACAGAACTTCTCTGCTAGAGCGTGCTTCCTCGTAGCTGCTCAGTATGGCCACCTTAGTGTAGCCTATATGTTCAAGGTCTTGAATTTTAGTCTCCTCAATCTCATCATTCCCCTCGACTACCTCGAGCATGATGCAGCCGGAAAGTTATCAGGGAGTTCATCTACTTGGACGTTTCCGAGATTTTCACCGCACGAGCCTCCCTTTGGAAGCCCGCGTGAGGTATGCATGAGCAGGAGTTTAAGACGTACTGTTCAAACTGCATCTGGTCTAGGGAAATGGAAGAACTATGTTCCAATTTTGGAATTCCGTTAACCGAGCCAGATCCACTATTTCGGTAATGTTGTACGTGTGGGGTTTCAGTTTTTCTTTTTATGAATTGAATTGTGAGGGTGCAATTCTTTGAAGGGGGAAGTAATGTAACAACCCATGAAACTGTGTTTTGAGTAATGACAAGTTTGTTTTACAATGCCACCCATTACATGAACAAACAATCATCTTATAAGATAATAATAATAATAAAATTGAAAAAACACATCAAATGAATGAAATCCCCTTTTATTCAAATGAGTAATATCTCGGTGACTACAACTCACACTGATCAAACAATAAGTTAAGATAACCAAAAATCCAAATTAAAAACCTTATTACAATTATATGGAGACCGCTTAAAACCACTAGGACCCAAAGAACCCGGTAAGGGTTTTTGGCATCCATAATAATAAACATGAGTATGGCCGAAGCCACTGTAATCGTGCTGAGAACCAAAGGAATCACATGAACCATCTCCTCTTTTCTCCTTCAGTCACCTTGAGTGAGGGACACCACGAAACCAGACTTTTTATAAGAACACTAATTCGACTGTTTGACCCTAACTGCTCTAAATATAACTGTTGGCTCCCCCATGATTCTCCTATCCTCTAATGTTTTATTTTATACCATTGAAGAAAAGAGTTGTTTACACCCGAAAGGTTCGAAAAGTTAATTATGAAATTTTATTTAATATTTAATGAGTGACATCAATAATAATATAATTAATTTATTACCTACTTTCCGAAAAGGTTAATTATATTTTTTATTTCAAAACGGTGAGAAATAATAATATTTTTTTCCCACTATTTTCTATACATGTTTTTAACTTGAGAAATTAAACTTTTATTTTGTAATTATATTGATTCTGATGGGTTTTTACTTTGTCTTAGAAAATATGTACTCAAACCCTTGAATTATATGTATATGTTGCATCTAACCTTAAATTAAATGTATTATATTTATCTCTAAATTAAATATAAGTAATAATATTAATGCGAATGTTTATAATTTGAATTAACAGTTTTGAAAACTATGTCAAATTATGATTTCATTTATGTATGTGTTTCATAATGATAATATGTATATCAATGCACTCTTATGTGTGAAAATAATTATAAATGTAGTTATGTTTAATGTTTAATTGTATTAATAATATTAATATTTAATTAATGAAAATTAAGATAATTATTTAATAAAGGAAATTAAAAAAAAATATTTATATATATAATATGTTTTGTTTAAATGAATGTATTTTGTATTAAATAAACCATTGTCCAATGAATTATCATAAAATAAAAAAAATTAGACCAATAATTGAATATTATAAATAAAAACAATGTTATAATAAGATAATAGAAAATAATATTAATAAAACAATTTTTTTCTTAAAATATAAGACCCGCGTTTCTTTATTTAAGCGCCGCATCAAGTTGGAGCTGTTCGATCTAACATCTTCATCTCAGCAGTTCATTTCTTTTAAAGTCGCACCACATCTTAGCTGTTCGATGGAATTCCGTAAAATCTCAGTCGTCCACCATTTTTTCAGTTTTCTTCTTCCTTGCGTCCCACGTTTTCTTCTTCCTTCGTCACGCTGAACCACTAGAGTACGGTTCGTATTCTTCTCGTAGGCCGGCTAGTAGACCCAGCTTTGCTCCCTCCTTTCCACAGAGTTGGTACCGATTCTGCCTCGGATACCCTCCATGTAAAGTTGAGTCTTCTGTTTTTTTTAAACCTCGGTTTGCACCGAAGGCCGGAGAGTTTTTCACCCGAGCTCCATGGATCTCCGACCACCAGACCGGCTTCGTTTGTTTCATCTACTCCTTCCCTCTGAACTGGTAAGGGGATAGATCCTACCTCATTTTTTTAAGCTTTGGTATGTATGTTTTATATACAAGTTTATATATATATATATAAACCTATAATTATATACCCCCTATTTATACACTTAAGCATGGATTTGAGAACCATACGTGTTCTCTTCTGAGTGGAATCCCAAAACCGAGGTTAGGGTACTCGGAGGATCTATTTTATTTGGGTTCTGGTATTTGCATATGCACTTTTTGTATATATATATACATTTATATACATATATGTATAAAATGATATATGCAAATATACAAACCTTTTCTCAATGTTTATAACCCTGATTTTATTTCACCTATGAAAAATGGAGTTTTCGGGTAATTGCATGAACATGTAAATCATGCAAGTATATGAAGCATAAATATGTATATGTACATGTAATTATATAGATGTATAAGTACATCAATGTGCATAAGGGATGAACTTGATTCTTTTGTTTTGTAATTTGTTAAAATTTTATTTTCCCAAAAGATTAATATTTCAAGAAAAGTACCCCAAACTATTTGTATACATTTTTATATGTATGATAATTTTTAAGGGATAGTTTGGTATCAAATTAATTCTTTCATATTTTCATTTATCACTATTCTTGATAAATCAGGATTTTGTTTTCTGAAAATGTGTAGTGTGTATTCCTTGAACTTTTACATGTGTATATATATATATTCATATATGTGTACTCATGTTTATGGATCGACCTTGTTTTATGCTAGACTGACTTTACGCCAATAATGGTTTTATGAAAATTATGTTCACTTTTTTATGTAAAAGAACCCCACTCGATTTTTCCAAACATTAATTTTGTTTAATGTATAACATGAGAAATATTATTGAGTATGGTTTAATTTGTTAAACCCATGCACATGTGTATACACACCTATTTTTATATATATATAGGTATATATAACAATGTATCAATATGTTACCTTCAAATACACATTCTTCTTATGATGTTTGCAAACTTTTCAAAGGAAAGGTCATGTTATTCAAAGTGTAAATGAGTATTTACACAACTATATATATATTCATGCAGTTTTCATAAATATATACATGAACTCCCAATATGAACCTAATTGCACACTTTATATCCCTAACTGTATGTATATTCACACAGTTTTAATTAAAAACCCACAATACACATTTATCAGCATGTGTATTAGTTATGAACGACCTTGTTTTAATTTGGTATTATGATGCTCTGGAATTTTAATGTGTTTGGGTTCATTTCCTTAAAACCCATGTTTTCAATTGTTAAGATAATTTCTTATGTGTACGGATTTTTAGCATGCATTTCTTAGTTTTATTAATGATTGAAGTGTCTTCAAGTTATGAATATGTATGTTAAAAGGGGGTTTGATTAATAACGTATGAATGATACCCTATGAATGAATTATAATGTCAAGATATGTGAGGGATGTATTGGACTTAAATGTGACAGGTGCGCCCGGAATTATATTGCCCAATATGAATGATGTGACAGTTGCGCCCGAAATTATATAGCACTCCAATGCATTTGGTAACGTATGAGTCTCATGAGATGTTATGTGCGACGGTCTTGGCAGTTAGCCTTGGCTTGTTCTACTATGGAAATGGGAATGACAGTTAGCCTTGACCTGTTTAGTATGTTTTACGGTCTTGACGCAAGGTCCTGACAAAGTCTGGCATTATACATCCCCCCTGCATGTGATGATAAATGGTCAACCAGGGGATAGTTCAACTAATAGGACAACCCCTAGTTGGAATTTCCCTTGACTATTAGAATGAAATTATGAGATAAGAACTGTACTTCATGTGGTAAGATGTTATAAGAACACTATGTGCCTATGAATCATGTTATGAATGTTTTCTTTGCTTACACACAGATTTTTCATAACTGAATTAATCTTAGTTGTAAATTATGCATTATCTATGCAAGTGGTTTTCAAAAATGTTGGATTTCATGTTTTTAAGAAAAGATAATGCTTTGTTTTTAGCGAACTGTTTTATTCTCTTCAAAAGGACCGCTTTGAGAAAGATTTTTCTGAAAACACTTTTTAAAACCCCTTACTAGTCATATTTTCTCACCTTACGTTTTTGTTTTAAATTTTTCAGGCATGGTTTGTACTAATGAAGTTTATCAGAAGTAGCTGGTTTCCCAGAATACAGAGCCTCATGATCTTCCGTAGTAATGGGACATGATATTTAATTTGTAAATGTTCTAATGAAATGTTAGTATATCATGTCTCATTAGGCACCCTGGGATCAGGGTCGCTACATTTTTTCCATGAAGTAACATGTTGAGGCTAGACGTTGTGAATAAATCCTCCTCTATAGACATGATCTTACACGCCCATCACTGATGATTTTGGTTATAAATAGAAACTTACCCTCCCTATATAGAGTAACCCACCAACTGATAAAGATTCCATCATTACCATTTAAGGAAAATCTTCTAGGATAACTTAAAATAATTTATCATTTATTGAAGTGACCCTATCATGATATTTTATGGTGGGTTCATGATTAACTGGTCACATAGTTGAGTAATCAATACCCAACCTCTTTCAACCTATGTTGCGTAAGTGAAAAGTCTCTTCTAAGATGCAACCCAAACCGTACAAACAAACCCTATTTTTTTCAAAGATCCTATTTGAGACTTCAGGTACTATTGTTGTGTTACAACACCATTATTGAGATACCATTTGTTGTAACACCAATACCTTTTTGACATATATTGTTTACAACCCTATAAAGATACATGCTACAATTTCATGATCCATCTCTATAAGGATCCAGGATTTTCAAATGATAATATTTCCCTAGGATAATATTTTTTATATTCATTTTCACACAAAAATCCAAAATTAACTAATAATATTTGAAAAGTTAGTCACCAAAATTGGAAAATATTGATCTATCCAAACAAGATCCATCCTCCCAACAATTCAAAAACAAAAAAAATGTTATAAAATTATAATATAAAACCATGCATGAATTATAGTGAATATTGAATGAATAATGAGGTGGTGTTTATATAGTACAAGGAGAAATGAGACCCTCATGATTTTACCATTATAATATTGTTTCTGATATATGAATATTAGTAAATATAACCATTCAATATGTTACCATTGTGATCTATACCCATTGAAAAGAACTTATTCTTAATATTTATGTTTATATGTGGTAATGAAAAAGGATAATTAATGTAGATTAGAGAAGAAATAACCTAAAAATTTAGAGTCATACCGTAAGAATTCTATTTTTCAGGACTTGGGAGGGAAGTAGAACCATTTGAGTTTCCCCTTGATGAACCCTAGGTCAGGCTTCAATAACTGAAGTTAGAATGAAAGCGTCTATGGGAAATTATTAAATAATTGGAAATTATAACCTGATCAATGTTAGTCGAGCTTCCCTATGAACCTGAAAACAATTAAAATCTTCTCCTAATGTCATTTTCTATTGTTATAATAAGTTATATGTCCATTAAATTGTTACATGAAGTGTAATTCCATTGAATAAATAATGTTTTTATTCTATGAATTACATTTTGTAATGACTTTTTCTTAATAAAAAACATATTTAATTGATATGAGGTCTATATATTTATTCTCATACACACATTGTACCCTTCAAAAATGATATAAATTCTTATAATAATATAGGTTATTTTGAAAAAAATGTTATTTTAATTATGTATTAGGTTAAAAACACTCTTATTTTAATATTTATGATAAAATAATTTTATTGTGGCTTAGAATGTTTTGAAGTGTAAGATATATGTTTATTCCATATAACATGTTATTATTAAGTTAAATAAGTTCATTTATATATAAAAGTGATAATTATCATATTGAAAAAAAACTAAAAAAATAAAAATAATTTTTTTAAGTCAATAGATAAAAAATTGGATAGGGTGATTTAATGAGAATTTTATAAAATAATTTATTATTTAGGGAATAGTAAAAAATATTTTTTATGTTTTCATATATGTTTAATGAATTCATAATTATTTAATAAATATTTAGATCTTAATCAATAATAATCAGTGACCTAAAATATTTTATTTTATTAATATCTAGAATTTTAAAAAATGGTAATAAATTTCTATACATATAGATGACATTCCAATGTTTAAAATGGACATGATGATGTTAAAAACAGTACTTTGTAGAATGTTAACATTTTGAACACCAACTATGTAATGAAAAATGATTCTTAGTACTTTTTAATTAAATAATATAAATATTACAAAAAATTGCAAAACCATAGGAGAAAACAATGTGTAGGAAGATGGGTTTTTCCACAACCTAAATTGTAATGGCCTATATTGGTAAAATATTTAACAAATCCTTCAATTCTTATACACACTCCCACAAATATCATCATTTACCTTCACTCCCAAAAAATACTATATGAACATCAGTTATGTTTTCTTAACATGGGTTCCCTCGATGGTATCCTCAAGCCTCTATGGATCCATTCCAAATGATTCTTGAGAAACTCGTCACGGTAAGGGAATTATCCAACCTTTCTCCTCAATTCATGAACCAATTTTTATATTCCATCTAAATGTTATGGTTACTCTATTTTATTTCCCATTTATCATGCCCTTAAATCAAAATATCTTTTAACATTTTTATACCCTAATATCGTATTATTTTTCCATTTTTTTAATATCTTGTTTTATACCCCTTATGTTACAAAATTTAATAATGAAATATCTCTATATATTTAAAATATTCTCTATAATTTTATTTTTATGAATGTCCAGATCAATATATTTTCTAATTTTATTCATCTAGATAAAACATTATTTATTTGAATTGGGCTTCTTTACATATTATACCCACATTACATATTAATGTGTTAAAAATAATGTCATGGTCATGTCTTTAAAAACTTTTTTAATTCCTGGATTTTGATAAGAAACCTATTATTTATTCTCCATGGGTTATTAATGAAATGGACGATTATGATAAATGTGGATCAGATTAATTAATATATATGAAGGGTGTTACCTAACAACACTCGAATTAATTTGAAATTTAATTTAATCTCTAGATATGATATTTATTCTGATACCACACTGAATAACATTGGTATGTTTTTATGAAACCTTGGTGAAAAATCATGGTGATAACCATATTAATTTATCATTTACATTTTGTAGAAAAATTTCCATATAATTATTCATGATGTTTATATTATGATATTCAACATATTCTCTATCCCATTCCATAATGATATTCCTTGTGTAATAATTGATATTCCTCATGATCACGTTTAAACTATTTTCCCTTGTTTATTCCCTTATGGGGACCCTTGATCACCCCTTTTCATTGATTTATGTATCTGGGATATGAGATGTCCTATATTTTTCTTTGTATTTTCCCATTAATTTTCATTTAATGTGTATTAAATGTATTAGTTTTCATGTATCATTTTCATGAATAAAAAGGGAAAAACATTATAAGAAACTCTATTTTGTACCATGTAATAAAAAAATTATCTAATAAAATAGTGGGATTAAATAGCTAGAATTCATAAAATAGTTATTTTAGTTTAGGGGATTAGGTTTATAAACATAATGTATGAACCTTATAGAAAACATAAATACCAGAAAATATATTGTTATATGTTGAAGTATTATGTATGTTGTTCCAGGCATATAAATCCTTATCTATATCTGATAAAGTTGATGTGAAATTTCTATAGGTTCATATAGGGTTAACACCCAAAGACAACACATTTAGCTACACTCAATCAGGAACGGGTGCCCAATAATGGCCTAATATTCCCGCTAATTATGACAACCATATAATATTTTGGGTCAATTAGAAACTATGTATAAATCATTATGAATGATATATAGAAAATGTAATTATTGTTAACAAATTACATATTTATGAATATCAGTTTATGAAATAATATTTCATTATAATTATAATATCCTTAAAAGAAACACATTTCAAACTAAGGTTTTATTATTTTAGAAAAATAGAGGGAAATGGGGGGAACCGTGTAAATGATGAGAATAAAAGGCGATGTGTTGACAAACCTATGATATATTTCATAATGGAAAACAACATGGGAATTATGCTAAAACAATATTAAGTAATTAATAAAAACATGAGTCTTGTATAGAGTCCATATTCACATATAAGGTAACAAATTTCCTTTGAGTCTAGCATTCACTAAAGACTACATTCTTTTAGTGGAACTACCGACCCATTGATCTCTTAATAATGGGAAACCCTTATTAAAAAGATCATTTCGATCTCCATTATTCAAAATATAAGAATGTAACATTTTATGTATTCCTAATAGAATGATAGTGTAATAAATGTTGTAAATATTTATAAATATGAATCCAATAAGGTACATTTATGCTATGGAGTTGTAAGATCATAGGGGGATAACTTTCAATAAATATTTCCCCTATTCGATGTGAATTAAAATAGAGAATGTAATCCTAGAATAGTAAAAGATGGAAAATGAATAATTATGAATATTTAAGTTACACATTACAATAATTTATCATTACACCCCTAAAAAAAATTATGCATACAATGGGAATGATTGATTGATTCTTTGATGGAATGAGACCTCCTGTGTTCAAGAATCTAGTAAGTTGTCACTATTAAAGCTGTATAGAGATAGTGCATAGAAATATTAAGGTGGAATTAGAATTTTGATACATTCAGTGGTGTCATAAGTTGAATAAAAAGAAAATAGATATGGATCAAATATATATGGGCCATCACTTTAAAACTGAGAAATTACATAACATTTGTGGAATACATTAACAATACACGGAAAGGATCTCAATGACCGTAGTTGGTATAGTGCATTTGGAATCATGGAAACATAGACACTAGAACATATGTGAGCTACGTAATCTTCTAATAGATTTTTATGGAATAGAACCCATATTAGATATATCAAATATTTTACATTTCATCAAAACCTAGGGGAATGGAAACATAAAATAGGTGAGATAAAATTCCATGTAAGGGTAAACAAGGGAGACATGTAAGCATAAACATGAGTATAGGGGTATGTGAATCTGATCATGAAAACAGAAGATCATACCCTGTATATTAAATGGTTATAAAAAATTACATGGAATATTTATTGGATTTTCATTAAACATAAATCATAATGAAATAGTGATCATAAGGAATGAAAGAAAAACATAAGAATCAGACATGTAATTGTTGTAACACATAATAATATAATGATTTCCATTGAATCCAACTCATAGCTTCAAGTACCATCTTAGTAGTATCGGTTCACATCCTATACCATCATAGTACTCATGGTTTACTCCCACGACCATCATAATAGAACAAGTTCACTCTTCATACCATTTTAGTAGTCATGGTTCACTTCCATGACCATCATAGTTGTCAAGGTTTATTCCCAAGACCATCATAGTACCATGATTTCACTCCTCATACCATCTTAATCTATCTCATGATATATAAAACCATACCCAATGCATTGGAGGGAGATATATGTCCAACCAATTACATAATTAAATCATACATACATGTCTTACAAGATCATAAATAATCATATCATAACCCATGAAATGTAATGGGTATCATCAACATGTAAACATGTCATAACCTTTGGAAAGTGATAGGATTCCTGATATTTTCATCATAAACATAACCTATGAAAATAGGCGGGTTTCAAAATCATATAACTCATGAATGAGAAATATGTCTCATAAACATATTACGAATGAAGAAGAAATGGGTTTCATAAATACCATGGAATAAAGCATAACTCGGTCAATGAAAGGATATTCATTGAATCTTTAGATCTTTTCTTATAAGGTATTAGTAACATCAATAGATTTCATTTTATAAGGAAAATAATTTTGAAATATCCTCTAAAAATCCTCTTGAAAAAAATATCATTTCTTGATTAAAAAAGACTTTTTAGAACATAAAACTATTTAAAAATCATTTTAATAGAAAATACCTTGAAAATTTATAAAAAAGACATGAAATCATTTTGACAAATTATTTCCTTGAAAACTATTAAAATAATTTCAAAACATTTTAAAACCCGTTTTATTTGAAATCACATGAAAACATTTAAATAAATCTACAAAATGTTTTGAAAACCATTTCTTTAAAAATAATTTGAAAACCTATAAAGAATTCTTGAAAACATTCTGAAATCCATTTCATCCAAAATAAATTGAAAACTTATAAATAAATCTTGAAAACATTTTGAAAAACATTTTTCTTTATAGCTTTTAATTAATATTGTAAATTATTTTCAAAACAATTTCATTGAAAACACAATGAAAATGGGTAAATATGACATAAAAACATTTTAAAAAAAGTTTACAATGAAAATAATAAAATATTATTGAAGCACTTTTGAAAAAAATTATCATTTAAAATTACTTTTTAAAATATTTTATTCAAGATTAACCCTATTAACAATTTAAAGGGAGCTTCGAATAAATAATCACGGGTAAATCTGTACACATCATATGATGTAAAAAGGACATTCCATTTGCATGATAAAGATGATATAGAAGTGCCTTGTTTAGAAAGATACATGTAGATTCTTTTGAAGATATTGGTAAAAGAAAAAATGGGTTTAAAAATATTTTATATATTATAGTTGAATGGTATAATAATCTTGGAAAACCTTTTTTGATAACATAGATTTCAAAATTTGTAGAGGGTAATGGTGGCTTTTCCAAAAATCACATTATTACATATCTTATGTTCCAAAAATTAGAAAATGGAAACAATACATGAGTATATCATAAAATAACATAGGATAAATAAACATATGAATATTCTTGAGAGATAGATAATATGATTTCATCAATGGAAGATTAAAGACAAACAATCTCAAAAAGCAATGAGATTGTCTAAATAAATTCTTATAACATGGCATATTCTAATCATGATATCGATGTAAGGAATATAAATTAAAATAATTGTATAATATCATTAGAATATAAAGATTAATGATATGTAAAGTAAAATAGAAATATATGCACCTCAAAAAAGATATTAGGTGCATAATAAAATATGAGTCTCAATTAGACCAAATTGAGAGATTTTTTTTTCAATTTTGGAAACTCTTGAAGCATAAAACACATGAAATAATCATCATAAAATGGGAATGTGAATACCCATATATTTAATGATATGATACATATTATAAAATCACAGGTAGTACACACACCACACAAATGGAAAGAGTGGCGAACATAGCTTGTATCTCACATAAATTCAATATTAGATGAAATACCCTTACATGGAATCAAATTCTTATATATATTACATTATATGGTTTTATTATAACCAATTATTATGATATTTAAAATTATCCTATGTTAATTTTTCACTTCTCATAATATTCATCTTTCTTTTCGATTGTGTCTTAATTTGTTATATCGTTGTTCGTTATACATTTATCATGATTCCAGTATGTAACACCCCGTGATTTTAAGAGATATATTCCTTTTAATTTCTTTTATATATTCTTTTATATGCTACACCAAGATTATCTTGCACTATACATAATATCTTGTTTTCTTGTAGTACAGACTACACTATTCTTGGATCATGTTACACACATATTCAAGTTCGTTTGACATTAGTTATTCCACGCAACATTGAATGTGTATATATATATATATTCAATGTATAAATAAAATATGGTTGGATTCTATTATATGCAACAAAAAAATAGTATTTCACTATATGCAACCCTGACTTGGCTTTCATTACACACAATCGGGACCTTCCTCGACTGCGTGTGTTGAACGCAATATCGGGTTTCACGAAACAACGATATGTTATTAAAATATTATATAAACTATCCATTATGAATAGTAATACCCAATTTTTATAGTTTTGAAAATTTAAACTTTCAAAATGGACTTCATTTTTCGATTCGGCATATCGAAATTAGCATATGGTGATTTTTTGGTATTTTTCTAAAAGCATTAAATTTTGGATGAATAGTGAAAACACTGAGTTATTGGTTAAAACCAAATTTTTATTAAAATAATTATTTACTGTATTTAAATTTATTTTAGGTCAAAATCGATACATAATATCTATATAAGTTCAATGTAATTCATTGGATTCATTTTATAATAATTTTAGATATATAAAAAGTATATTAAACTTTTCACCGTCTTTTACCCACCTTCTTGGAGATTTTGAAAATTTACATAAAACATAATTTTACCGCTTCAGTGAGTGAAATTTCAAAAATATGAGAGACACGGTGGATTTCAGTAAGTAAAATGTGGTTCAATAAGATAAAAATAATTTTTTTTGAATAGTGACTTCTTACTTTTTTTACTACGGTTTAATGTAAATTGGGTAATTAAGGGTAAAAATGATATTATTATAACCCTAACACATGTCATAATTATATTGGATAAGTATAATTTGGCCAAAAAACTGTAGGAATAAAATATGTCCCATTATGTCCACTTTTATTAGATTAGGTCAATTATTATTATTTAAATCAAAGAAGAGTTAAAAGAGTTAAAATAAAATTTTAATAACCAAAACATTTTTAATATAGGGTTATAGAATAGATAAATTCGACTATAAATATTCATTATAACTCTAAAATATTTCGTAAATAATGGAAGTTTATTTATACTTTTTAGACATTAAATAATTTAATTTATTAATGATGCAATGATGATGCCGTAATTATCTTATTAATGAAATATTAACATAATTGATATTATAAATACCCAAATAAATGTAATGTGAAACTTGTTATGAATTACACTAATTTTATTGGTTAATATAAAATTGTAGGATTTATTTAATTTACTTTTTTAGAACTAATAATTCTGTTATGATTTTAACAAAAATCAAAAACCAAATAGTGTCAGAATTGACATAAAATAAGTTTTAGAAAAATATCATATTATTAATTTATATAATGGTTATAAAAATATAAGGATCGGCCAAAAATATTTATATAATAATATATATGACATTAATGAACTAATTGGGGATATATTGGCAGTTTATAGTAAGTTTATTAACCTTATGTTATAAGAAAACAAGAAGACATGATAAAAGTTAAATTATTTAACTTATAGTTGAATCAAAATGATAAGGTTAAAATGGTAACATAAACATGTCCAAAACCTTTTAGTTGAGAATATTTTGAACCATCCCCACTTTATATTCTATACAAGTCACTTTGGAGCCCTTACAAACCGAATATGACTTTATTATAAAATAACAGTTTATGATTTTCCTAAGGTGCCCCTCACCCCTCTTATAAAATGGCACCTCCTCCCTCTCCTATTCACAACACTTTGAGCATTCAAGATCCGCAAACCCCAGCCCATTTTGCTTCTCCACTTCCATAGAAACATCATGGAGGTTCTGTTATTCTCAAAAGACCAACTCTATTCCCTTAAGAGGAAGCATAAAGGAGGTGCGTCGAAGAAGAGATAATCTCTTATACCGATTCTTTCATGTTTCATTCTTCTTAAACATTCTATTCTTTAGTTGTTTCATTGAAAAGTAATATAATATGTATCACTAATATAATGATATGATTTTATAAATATGATAGAACCACATTTCACCTTATATCCATCCTATAGAAAATGAAATCAATGTGCGTGCATACATACGAAATACCGTCTCCACGCCGTGGTGTAATCAATTTTTCCACCACCACCTTACTTGGATGGGTATAATGGTGTAAAGAGTAACTATATATGTTTATTATATCATCATGCTGATTTTGAGATATTATATCATCAACTCCAATTCTATTCATTAATTATGGTAAGGATATCATCGCTCGTGCGTACGTACGGACTACCGTCTCCACGAACGCAATGAGATTCATTTTCCATGATTAACCATTAAAGTGTGATTATAAAGTATATAGAAAATATAATCATGAAATATATTAAATAATAATGATAATAGATTTATGTACATATATGTTTCATTTACATAACTCAATTCAATTCAATAAGGAAACAAAAACATCGTTCATGCGTACGTACGGCCTACCGTTTCCATGAATGGTGTATTTCATTCCATTTATCGATCTATCATATATAATTATATGCTAAATATGTATTATATATAAATAATGTTTTACATTATGGAATTAATTAAATCAAGATATAATTAATTATATAATGAACAACAAATCAAAACATGTATGATAAATGAAACGATTTTACCCAAAATGCTACATTAATATGGAATTTACAAAAGAACGGGTAATATGAAGTCATAAGTGAACCATATATGATATCATAAAAATGAATATGATTATGTAATAAGTGAATGAAATTATTTAAATCATAATACTTGAGGCCGAGATACATATGAAGTACATCGGACAATAGGTAAGAGAAAATCTCGCAATCTAAATATTTATCTGAGATTGTTCATACTTCTGTATTTACTGGGGTATAATTGTCATCCACATCCATGTTTACATAATATGTTATATTATTTCTATTCCCCTACAATTTTTTAAATCCAATTTTACCTACTGGTGAGTTTTTAGTAAAATATATGAAAATAATCTTTTGTCATTTTTCAGTAAGAGTTACTTTTTGACTTTTCCCAACCAAAGTACGTGAATAATGTTTTTTTAACTTATACCGAATGAACAGATTTGTATGATTTCATTTGAAATTATTTACATGAAGCTTCATTTACATGTTTTCATGTAAATTTTCAATTTACTTTTTTAGTTTAAAATTTTCTAACGTGTTGAGAAAGGAAATATATTTTTGGAGTAGAAAGCATATTTTACTCAGGAATGGAGTTCAAGCATTTTATCAAAATTATTTTCCATATAAGATAATATAGGGTTCTGTTTCTATCCCTATTATTACATTGATTTGATTATGTTTTGATGGAATTATTTTTATGAAGTTATTTTATCTTTTATGGATTATGTAATGATTACTTGATGTTTAAGAATACCATTTCAATTACATGGGTTACGCTATGCTTTATGATTTTGTGGAACACATCAGAATGGTTTCATTATGAGATGGGTGGGACCTATATCTACCTCCTATGCATTGGGTAAAGACTTATATCTCATGAAATAGACATGGCTGGAATGACATTTAATCCGGTTTAGTGATACAGGACCGGAACGAGGAGTGAACTCGATTCAGAAAGGGACTTTGTCCAATATGATGGTCTTGGTAGTAATTCTTTGGCTAATATGGAAATAATAACATGTGATTAATAGTTTTATACAAATAAATTTTTTATTCCCATTCTATTTTTATCATGATTGATGTTCCCTTATGATCTATTCCTTACTTACTGCCATGTTTTATGTCATTGCTCAATATTTTGATGTTTAAACATTATGTACAAGTTTTTAAGTTCAAATGTATATGATTTGATTTTTTTTCACCATGAATACCCTTACTGGGAATTTGAGCTGACCCTTTATAAGTTTTCTTTTCCCCAGGATATAAAGAAACGTTTTAGGTAAGAAAACAAAAGCGAAAGATCTTTATGGTAGATGTTGAAGATCATTCACCCTGATTAGAAGATTATGTTCTGATTTTCCAAAGACACTAAACTATTATGATCCTTGAGTTTTGGTTTTTGTTATGTATTATGTATTCTTCGAAATTAATTTAATTTCCATGTACATTAGGTTTGGGGTTTCTACATCTTGTATTAGAAGAAAAATTTAGTTATCTTTTGGAAACTAGGATGAGAAATATTTAGTGATATACCTGGAGATATTTATAAGATATGTATAGGGATGCCCCTAAGGTTAAGTATAAGTATAGGTTATAGTACTATAATTACGATAAAGACCTTAGAATTAAACAAAATATTTTAGATATTGAATGTACTCCCCCTTTATTATGTTGTTTTCCATATCATGATTTTTTCTTCTCAGACTATTCTTTTTGGGTTTTAGACGATGGCTGGAACTCGGAGGAACCGTGTTGATCAATGTAGTGGGCAATTAAATGTTGTCCTTATGAACAAATAATTGTTATGGGATATGGAGTGAAAAATCTTATTGTTATACATACACTAGCTATTAATCATTCTGGACATCCAAATGAGCAGGGAAGTGAACAATATTCTATTGAGTCCTTCATGAGGCAATATCCACCTTCTTTCAGAGGGTCTTCTAATCCACTCATTTCTGAACAATGAATCAGTACCATTGAAAAGATATTTTCCATTATTCACTATTCAGAACATGAAAAATTTATTCTGGTTGTTTACCATTTATAAGGTGAATCGGACAAGTGGGGGACTCTAATTAAGAATACAAGGCCCCAAGATGTAATTAAATCAATGGAATGAGACGAGTTCAAGAACTTTTTTTTCAATAAGTACATCCCTCATATTCTTTGAACAAAGAGGGAAAAGGAGTTCCTTGAGATTAAGCAAAAGGATGATTAATCTGTTGTTATATACAAGGAAAATTTTACAAGGCTTGAAAGGTATAAATCTGGCTTTATCATCCAACCTGAATGTAATGTTGATAGATTCATCAGTGGCATAAAACCAACTTTTCGAAGGGAATTAGCTATAAGAGACTTTAGTAACTATGAAGAAATTGTGTGTTGTTATGTCAAGGTAGAACTGGATGATGGTGTTACATATCCATCTCATGTTTTTGACAAAAAAACGAAAGATGGAGTTCAAGGAGAAATCTCAGAACAATGGTGAAAAGAAGCTGAATTTTTCTTTATGCTCAAAGTATGGAAAGAAGCATAGTGGAGATTGTCTAAAAGGTACTAGAAAATGTTTTATGTGTGTAAAAGAAGTTCGTCGAGCAGTTGAGTGTCTAAGTAATAGGAAAAAGGTAGATGATGATTTGAATAGAGAAAAGACTATAGAGAACGCTCCACCAACACTTTAATGCATCAATTGCGTGGAAATAGGGCATTATGCTAATCAATTCACTAATCTAAGGGTTAATGATGATCTACGTGAGAAACCTCTTAAGGAAAAGGATAAAGGGAAGTCACATGTGATCACTATTTTTGATGTTGAGTATGACAATGATGTTTTGGAATTATTATGTGTTTACGTAATGGGATTTCAAAATAGTATCATGGAATCTCATTTATGGAATCGTGGAATCTTGAATATCTATGTATTGGTTTTCAATAATTATATGGTACCGGTAACCATGAAAATTTACTGACATATTTTTGTAAAGAAGATGATATGAAAATAATGAAGGGATAAGGAGAAAATAATATGTATGATAGTATTCATGAGCTCATGACTGATATAAGGACAAATTGTTATCATGGTTTGAGTATATATAATTTTTGAAATTTTGGTTTGTGGAAAGAGTTAACTTTTGATAGCATTTATGTTTTCACTAAGGTTATATGGTAAGAATACATGATTAAGGTATTCACATGTTTCGAATGTGATCCAGAAGATATATCTTATGATATATGGGAGATAAATGATGGTATTCACATGTGTGTTATATGACCTCTCTGGTAATCTTATTCACTATAATATGAAATTGGACAGAAGTGTTTTGGATAAGCCTAAAGATTGGAATGGATTATGTTGGACATAAGTTAGTATTTTTTAATTCCAGATCATTTTTTGATATTATTGATGGATAGTTATAATAATGTATTTTTAAAAAAGGACAACCTGCAGAACTGGTGACAACCCGTCGCGTCGGACAAGGCTGTGGGAATTGAACCCATAACTGAAGTGTGACAGGCCTTTATCACATACAACTGGCCTACAAGAAGTCCCTGGTTGGTATAAATTAGTTACAATTTATTATGTGGTATGATATATGAAGTACACGTCCATTTTAAGAACCATATACAATTAATCTCACCATAGATAGACTTAGGTATTTTTAATATCTTTTTCTAACCTTTTGTTTGAGATAAATGGAATGACCTATCATTCTATCGCATGATCTGCTAACACTTCACGAATGAAAAATTCACTTCATTTCATAAAGATATGATGTCGAAATTGTTCAAGGAACAACCAACGGTGAGATTGTACAAAAATCAAGAAAGTATTTCTTCTAATTCAAATTCTTCAACTATATCAAAATGATCTTAAAAACCAAAAAATAATTTCCTAGTGTCCTTATATCTGAGTAATTATATGGTACCTTAGATCATCACAAATTTATGGCTTTATATTTTTTGTCTTTTTGATATCCATGTTCTCTACCACTCTTCATCAGAACATAATGGTTAGATATCTCTTTCATATCCATGTTTTCACCTATGTTCTCCTATGTGGAAACCCAGTGATGAGTTAATTTGGGTTACCGTTACATTTGTTACTTTACATTTTTAAATTAAGTTTTAATATTCATATTTATGATGTGGGTTTCTACGAATGAAACATTCATGTTGTAAATGATTTATAACCCTAACGAATTTCGAGTGCAAAATTCATTTTAAGGGGGGTAGAATGTAACACCCTAAGATTTTATGAGATATATTATCTGTAATTTCTGTCATATCTTCTATTGTAGTCTACCCCAATATTATCCTGCACTATATGAAACACAATATTAGATTGCAGTATACGCAAAAATATTTTTGGATCGTGTTATACACAATTTCTAGTTCATTTGATAGTAGTAATTGTATGCAACATTGAGTGTATATATATATATATATTCAATGTAAAAATGAAATATGGTTGGATTCTGTTGTACACAAAAACAAAGGAGTATTTCAGTACACGCACCCCTAACTTGGCTTACATTACATGCAATCACGACCTTCCTCGATAGCATTTGATGTACTCAATATCGGGTTTCACTAAACAACGATATGTTAATAAAATATTACATAAACTAGCCATTATGAATAGTAATTCCCATTTTTTGATATTTTATAAATTTTATCATTCAAAATTGACTTCATTTTTTGATTCTTAATATCGAAATTAGCATAGGGTGAATTTTTGATATTTTTCTGATAACTTTCAATTTTAGAGGAATAGTGAAAACACTCAGTTATTGGTTAAAACTAACTTTTTATCTAAATAATCATTTATTTTATTTAATTTTATTTTAGGTCAAAATAGATAAATTATACCTATATATTTTCAATTTAATTCATTAGAGTCATTTTATAATAATATTAGATATAAAATTTTTTTGTTGAACTTTTCACAGTCTTTTACCCACCTTCTAGGAGAATTTGAAAATTTACATAAAACATAATTTTACCGCTTTTGTGAGTGGAATATCCAAAATATGAGAGACATAGTAGACATCAGAAAGTAATATGTGGTTAAATAAGATAAAAATAATTTTTGGTGAATAGAAACATTTTACTTTTTTTACCACGGTTTAAATTAAATAGGGTAATTAAGGGTAAAAATGTTATTATTATTACCCTAAAGTGTGTCCTAATTCTATTGGATAAGTATAATTCAACCAAAAACAATATTAGCAATAAAATATGTCCCTTTAGGTCTACTTGGATTAGATTAGGACATTTATTATAATTTAATTCAATGAAGAGTTAAAATAGTTAAAACCAATGTTTAATCACTAAACAAAATTTAATATAGGGTTTTACATAAGATAAATTTGACTATAAATATTAATTAAAAATATTATATTATTTCCTACATAAATGAATTTTATTTATAATTTTTATACATTAAATAATTTAATTTATTAATGACACAATGATGATGCATAAATTACCTTATTAATGAAATATTAACATAATTGATATTATAAATACCCAAATAAATGTAATTTGAGACTTTTTATGAATTACACTAATTTTATAGGTTAATATTACATGTTAGGATTTATTTAATTAACTTTTTTCAAACTAATCATGCTGTTATAAGTTTCAGAAAAATCAATTACCAAATATTGTCAAAATTAACATAAAATAGTTTTTAAAAACAATATTATATTATTAATAGATATAATGGTCCTAAATATATAATTTTCGGAAGAATGACTTATATAATAATATATATAACATTAATGAACCAATTTGGGTTCTATTGGCAATTTATAGTATGATTATTAACAATATAGTATAAGAAAACAAGAAGACATGGTAAAAGTTAAATTATTAAACATAGAGTTAAATCTAAATGATAAGGTTAAAATGGAAACCTAAACCTGTCTAAAACATATTAGATTAGAGGATTTCAAACCATAACCACTTTATCTTTGAAATAAGTCACTTTGGATCCATTATTAACCGAATATGACTTTATTATAAAATAATATTTTATGTTTTTCCTAAGATGCCCCTAACCCCTCTTATAAAAGGGCACCTAATCCCTCTCCTCTTCACAAAACATTGAGCCTTAAAGCTCGGACATCCCATGAAAATTTATATTCTCCACTTCCATGGAAACATTATGGAGGTTTGGGTCTTCTCAAAAGACCAACTCTAGTCCCTTAAGAAGAATCATAAAGGAGGTTCGTCAAAGAAGAGGTAGTCTCTTCTCTCAATTGTTTCAAGTTTCATTCTTCTTCAACATCCTCTTATTTTGTTGTTTCATTGTAAATTAATACAATAAGTATCACTAATATACTTATATGATATTATAAATATGAAAAAACCCCATTTCACCTTCTATCCATCCAACGGAATACAAAATCACTGCGCGTGCGTACGTACTGAATACCGTCTCCACGTCGTGGTGTAATCAGTTTTTCCACCACCACCATACATGGACTGGTATAATGGTGTAAATAATAACTATATATGGTTTTCATAACATCATAATGATTCTGACATATTATTTCATCCACTCCAATTCTATTCATTAATTATGGGAATGATATCATCGCTCGTGTTTATGTACGGACTACCGTCTCCATGAACGTGTTGAGATTCATTTTCCATGATTAACCATTCAAGTATGATTATAAAGTATATATAAAAAATAATAATTAAAGATATTATATAATAATGATACTTGATTTATTTACATATATGATTTATTAACTTAATTCCATTAAATTCAATAAGGAAACGAAAACAACGTTCATGCGTACGTGCGGCCTACCGTCTCCGTGAATGGTATATTTCATTCCATTTATCAATATATCATATATATTTATATGATGAATATATATTATATATAAATAATTATTTACATTATGGAATTAGGTAAATCTGGATATATGTAATAATATCATGAACAAAAAATCAAAACATGTACAATAAATAAAACGATTTTACCAAAAACTCTGCTTTAACATGGAATTTACAAAAGAACGGGTAATATAAAGTCATAAGTGAACCATATATGATATAATAACAATGAATATGATTATGTAATAATTCAATGACATTATTTAAATCATAATAAATGATGATATGATACAAATGAATCATATCGGACATAAGGTATGGGAAAATCTCGCAATCTCAATTTTTATCAGAGATTCCTTATACTTCAGTATTTACTGGGGGCATATTTATCATCCACATCTATGTTTCCTTAATAGGTAATATTATTTATATTACCCAAAAATTTTGAATTCCAATTTTCCCTATTGGTGGGTTTTTTGTAAAATATATGGAAAAAATCTTTTGTCGTTTTCAGAACGAGATACTTTTTGACTCTTTACAACCAAATTACGAGAGGAATGTTTTTTTAACTTTTACGGCATGAACAGTTTTTTTTGATTTCATATAAAACTATTTCCATGAAGCTTAATTTATAATTTTTCAACTTTATTTTCAATTAACGTATCATAGGATAAAATTTTCTAACGTGTTGAGAATGTAAAAATGTTTTTGAAGTAGAAAGGATATTTTTCCCAAGAATGGAATTCAAGCATTTTATCAAAATTATTTTCCATCGAAGATAATATTTGGATCTCTTCCTATCCATATTATTACATTGATTTGATTATGTTATGATGAAATTATTTTTATGAAGTTATTTTATCTTTTATGGATTATGATATGATAGCATAATGTTTAAGAATCCCATTTTTATTACATGGGTTATGCTATGATTTATAATTTTGTGTCACACATAAGAATAGTTTCATTAGGAGATTTGTGTGACCAATATATCCCTCCAATACACTGGGAAAAGATTTAAATCTCATGATATAGACATGGCTGGAACTACAAGTCAATCAGTTTCAGTGATACAGGACTGGAATGAGGAGTGAACTCGATTCAGAAAGGGACTTTGTCCACTTTAATGGTCTTAACAGTAATGCCTTGGATACTATGTAAATCATAACATGTGCATAATGTTTTTCCACAATTACATGTTTTATTCCCATGCTATTTTATCATGATTTATGTTCTATTATGATCTATGCATTACGTTCTGACATGTTTTATTTCATTTCTCATGATTTTGATGTTTAAACATTATGAACATTTTGAAGTTCAAATGTATATGATTTGTTTTATTTTATCCATGCAAACACTTACTGAGCATTTGAGCTCACCCTTTATATGTTTTCTTTCCCCCAGGATATAATCTATGGTTTTTGGTAAGACAAAAAGGGGAATGTCTTTATGAGTGATGTTGAAGATCATTCACCAAGATTAGAAGATTATGTTCCGAGTTTCTAAAGACACTAAACTATTACGAACCATGAGTGTTGGTTTTTGTTATGTATTAAGTATTCTGAAAAATTAATTTAATTTCCATGTACGTAAAGTTTGGGGTCTCTGCACAGAATTTAGATCATGACATAAATATCATGTATGTTCTATATATTTGTATTATAACAATCTATAGAATATTTTATTATGGAATTTAATACACCATTAATGCAGATGGTAAGCCGTACGTATGCATGAATGTTTTTCGGTTTTTATTAACGTATTGAAAAAAAGTATGTAAATTAAATATTTATATATATTTATGTATATATATATAATTATTCCAATATAATTACTATATCATGTATATAATATAATTTCATTAATCCCATCCATGATACATTACATGTGGTGTGTAAACGAATCATATCGGTTTGTGGGGGAAATAGTCCACACATCCTCAAATGAGATTATCGTAATAACACCAAATGAAATGTAATGAGATGTGTATTTCAAAAAAATAAATAATATTACATACATAAAGAATATAATTTATTAAATATGTAAATATAGTTTCCATCACTATGGAAACCATGATTTTTGGTAAATGAAAAACGAAAAATCATCATTTCGTGAGGAAGTAGTCTGTCATACAATGAAATAGTATGTTTAACATCGATTAAGTGGAGGTGTGTTTATATATAGGTAAAACCCATTAAATAAAAAAAATCATTTTATCTGTATAATACTGTTTTTGTCACGATGAATGGAATAAGTATATCATAGGTGGTGGAGATGGCAATTATTGTAAATGAATTTATGAGAAGATATTACCTATTAATCAGGTTACTCAATTTGTTATGTTCCAACAACATTATTTGAGATTATTTCTCTAAAATAAAAGGATTCATGGTATAAGGGGGGGTATTTGGGAGGCTACATGGATAGAGCAGGGAAAAACGTGATTGTTTTGAGAGATGTGAGTAATTGGAAGATGTGGTAGCCTTTTTTAGTGAAGAAAAAGGACTCACTATAAAAATTTAGAAACTAGTTTGGTGTGCACTTATTCTTACAAAAAAATGACATACCAAACCATCCAAACTCAATAATTGAAGTTGTGTGGTCTAACGGTGGAATGAAAATGGGTTCTCGACAAGATTCTAGCACGTTTGGGCCCTTAATTTTAATGGTTTTCCCTAATTAATCTTATTTTGGCCTTAAATGATGTGATTAATTATTCTTAATTTCACTAACCTTTATTGTCAAATATAAAAATTATATTATTAGAATCAAAATATTAAACTAAATATAAGGGTTTATTTTCAATTTTCTATATTCCAACCACAAAAACAGAAAAATTATGATTGGTGATAAGCCTATAGTTGGGATGAAATAACATAGTTTTAAAGTAGGAAAAATCTCAAAAGATTGTTAAGATTTTATATTCTATTTCAACGTGAAATTGGTTATAATGAAATAAATTGTATTATTGGATGTAATATTTAGTATATGTGACCAAATAATTTTAAAATATGATTTATAAATAACAATGAATTAGAAAAGAGTGGCTTTTTACTGAATTGGAGTAGTTTTCGATATTCTTATTAAATGGTGTTTCTCAGAAGAATACCAAAAATTCATCCTAGGCTAATTTTGATGTTCTGAGTTCAAAAATGATTTTTTTTCAGCCAATTTATTATCCAAATGTGTATAAAATTACATTCATTATTATAAGTGGATCATTCGATAAATTGATATTTTTAACAGAAAAAATACTTTACCAAAATTCATATCATTCATTAACAATATGTTTTAATTATATTACACAGTTATAATTTTTTTTGGGAAGTGGTTATTAATATACCTATATATTTTTAATTTTTAGGTTATAATTAAATCATTTAATTAATTATATACATAAAAAGATGTTTTGTATAACCTTAGTTTTGTGTGCATCATACACCAAGTCGGTGTTGCTTATTATTCATGGAAAGATGGTATTGCTTGTTGCACAAGCCAAGTGGATATTGAAAGTGATAAGAACAATTGATTTATTGTTTTAATATATATATATATATATATATATTGGAATATTCCTCGAGTCATGTGAAATGTAAAATATTTAAATGATAAATTAATTCGTAAAAAATCACAAAATCTCCTGATGTTACATTCTTCCCCCTTAAAATGAATTTCTTCCACAAAATTCATCTAGGTTATAAATAGTTTAATAAATGAATTTTTATTTCATAGTGACCATAAAAATAAAAATCCATTCTAAAACATCGCTTATGTAGGGAAATTTGGAACCATAACGGTTACCCAATGTAACATATAACTCGATTTCCACATAAGAGAACATATGTTGGGATTTAAAAATGGACGTTGAGGAACTGTGTAAATATTTATAGAAAGTTTTTGAGGTCATAAATCACAAAAAAGGGAATGGTAAATGAAATTTTGAGGGTGAAGGAGGCGTAAATCTAGGGTGATTTAAAAGGCCATTATCTTAATGAAAATTATGTTATTAGGATTATATTTTTTATCACATTCTAAAAGGTGATTAATTCTTGATAAATTTATTTAAATAAAATTTCAGTCTTTTTTAATGATTTAAAAATTTAAAAATACATATATTACTACATTGAATCGGTTCCTAAAAATTAACACTGATAAATAAAGCTCAAATATGATCATTTATTAGATCTTAATGCCAGTAAAGGAGTAGAAAATTTAATTTTTTTTCTCTATCAAAAATAAGAATGCGTGAAAACTAAAATTTCATATTAAAATATCAAATTAAATTTTTAAAGAATAAATATTCATTATGTAGTACATTTTTTAGGTCAGAGGTAGTTGTGAAATAGTTATCTTCCTACGGTCATTGGTTAAGGACCCACAACCTTGCTAGACTTGATTTTTCTCATGTAACATACATAATGTCCTTTTCTCAAAAATAAAATACAATATGGACATCCTTGAAATATTTTAATCACAAATTATACTTTTAACCAAGGTTCTAAAAAATAATTTCATAAATTCCACCTCCAATGATTAACATCAACATTTCATGAACAGATATCCTTATTACCCTTTTGAAAGATGGAAATTCAAAACATTATAATGAGAGTTAGTAAATAATTTTAAAATTGATCCCTTGTATAACCCAATGTATCTCTTGTATATAACATTAATTCATGTTAATACCCTCATCATATATTAACCTGAAACATAGTAATAACCAGAATTACCATAAATCCTCTTAGAAAATAGGCATGTTTCTTAATTCCAAGGTATATTGGATTTACTCCTTAAATACACAAATGTTGTAGACTTCATTTGTGGTATAATTAAGCACATGTAAACAAGTCCTAACATAGTTCTAAGGTAATCAATACTGTCAAATTTAATTATTCATATCCCACGTAACATTATCTATACAACATTATCTTAACATAAATAACATATTATGTGTTACCTTCCCATAATAAAAATATCATCATATCATTAAATCACTTCACTATCCCATAGGGATAATTATACATAAGCATGAAAATTATAAGATAAAAACATACGTATAATAATACTTTTACATTTCATCATTCATAACACTTCAATCTAAATATAGAAATACCTTTATTACTTAACACATAATCCATTAATGACAATACCTATTTTATTTCACATTTCATTTGTAGTATCATTTTTAGGTATAATGTAACCATTACTTACACCACCATGCTGATTATCTTCAAAAACATTCGACATGGAACATTTCATTTCATAATGAACATCTTCTCCACACTAAAAACACTATTCCATTGATGATCACCTAGGGAGGCAAAAATTTCAATCCATTTTATTAATCGAACTCTCCAATTTTCCATTGAAATCGCTTGTTTGTTTCCTTTATTTCCACAGTCAAAACACATTATTGTTTCGACATGACATTCACTTATGTTATTATTTCCACATTCTGGACACAAAGGAATCTGAATCTTTATTTCTCCATGGTCTCCATTACCTAAACTCTCAGTGAACACCTTCTTTATCTTCCTTGGTGGATCTGATAGTTGGTTAAGATAAGCATTGTTAGTCATGTTGCATGAAAACTAATTAGGAATGATCATGATATATATCACCCCAGTGATCACCCCCAATGAATACTCATCAGAAAATGGTCCATCACATTCAATGTTAATCTAGTTCTTCTAGGATCCCTCCATTGACTAAAACCACAAGCATTTTGTTCTCATTACTTATTATAGAATAAAACCATATAGATATAAAAATAATTACATATAGATTTTATACATATAGACACCATCTATAAGATATGAAACATTAGGATTAGAATACATTATTCATTGCTAACTTGTATATAAATTCTATATTATGGTTCATAAAGATTTTGATAATTCCCAATGCATTTACCAATAGTGTGTGAAACAAGGTGTGCAACAAGGCCCATTGTCATGTACCAAATTACACCATGTTTTTCGGGAAATATCTTGTGGGATTTGTTCCCCCAATGCACATTTGTATTTGAGCCACATCTACTTTTATTATCCATACATGGATGTATTTCTATGAAACCACTCACTCTAACAATCAAAAAAATTCCATGACATTTTCCTCAACATTAACTCATCTGTATACTTATTCGTAGATATATCCCTAGATATATCCTTAGAAATTAACCCTGAGATCTCTCTACAGATCTCTTATCATATTTTCCAAAGGATAGATATACCATATAACTAATACCAACTATACTGACCCACGCTTTACAAGCATAGATATTACATAACTTTTGTATAATACCTATCTATTATACAAAATGATTCCCAAATAATCTAGTTTGTATAGTGACCTTTTAATCATGGAAACATAAAAATTGGTAAATATGTAAGCTACATTACCTCTAAAAAGGTTTTTCTTGACTTGAACCCCTCATAGAAATATCAAACAAAATATATATCATTATAACGTGGGGGAAAGGAAATATAAAATGTTTGTGCTCAGATGCTCAATAAGGGTAAACAACGGAGGCCTGTAATCATAAACTTGAGTATATGGTTATGATAATTTGATCATGAAAATAGAATATCATACCCTACCTAATCAAAGATCATAAAATAGATCATTCCATAACGATGGGTAGTTCGTAAGACACAAATCATAATGAAATAGAGGGAATAATCAATGAAATTATAATATAGGAATACGACATGGAATTTTGGAAACACATAAGAATATAATGATTCCCATTTTATCAAACTCATTTCATACAACACCATATTATTAGTATGGGTTTAGTCCATATACAATCATAGTAGACATGGTTCAATCCCATTTTTATCATAGTAGCATATGTTCACTCCTCATTCAATATTAGTAGTCATCATTCAATACCACAACTATAATAGTATTCAAGGCTCATTCCCATGCACATCAAAATAATATGATTTCACTCCTCATACAATCTGAATCAATATCATGCGATATAAAAATTTACCCAATTCATTGAATTGAGATTTAGATCCCACCATTTAAATAATTAAATCATAAATACATGTACCACAAAATCATTAATAAACATATCACAACCCTTGAAATGAAATGGGTATCATAAACATGTAAACATATCATAACATGTCGAAAGTGATAGTTTTTATAATCATTTCATCATAAACATAACCCATGAAAATAATTGGGTTTCAAAATTATATAACCCACTAAAGAGAAAGTTGTTTCCTAAAAATATTTCTAATGAGGAAGAAATGGGTTTCATAAAGGCCGAGATATTAATCATTATGCGTTCAGAGCAAGGATATGAATAGATACATTAGATAATTTCCTATATGTCATGAGTAACATCATTAGATGTTATCTTATATGGAAAATAATTTTGAAATAACCCATAAAAACATTTCGTGAGTAAAATATCCTTTCTGGTTTGAAAAATACTTTGTAATACATAAAACCATTTAAAAATATTTTCCAACAAAAATACCATGATATTGTATAAATAAGGCATGAGATTGATTTAAAAAAACTTTTTCCTTCAAAATTTTTAGGATAAGATTAAAAACATTTTAAATACATAATTTTTTGGAAACGCATGAAAACATTTAAAGATATCATGAAAATGTTTTGAAAACCATTTTATTAAAAATAAATTTAAATGTTAAAATAAAACCATAAAAACATTTTGAAAAATCATTTTGAAAAATCATTTAATTGAAAATAAATTGAAAAATTAAAATGAAATGTTAAAAACATTAGAAAACATTTTTTTAAAACATATAATGATAATTGAAAATGTATTGAAAAATATTTCTTTGAAAGAAGACTGGAAACATGTAAATAAGATATGAAAACATTTTGAAAACTATTTCCCCTAAAATCATTTAGAAGATGTTTCAAAACATTTTAAAACAAATTTCATTGAAAAATTCCTTTAAAAAAATTTCTTAATGATTAGTTATTTTAACAAAGAAAATATATATTCTAAGAAATGACAGTGGGTAAATTTGTACATGTCATACGAGGTCAGAAGATCATTCATTTGGCATGTAAAAATTAATAGAAAAGTGCATTGTTATGAAATTTACAAGAACATTCCCTTTAATAGACTAGTAAAATCCCAAAGGTTAAAAATTTATTTTAGATATTATATCGGAATGGTATAATAATCTTTGACATACTTTTTTGAAAACATAGAGTTTTGACCTAATAGAGGGTAATGTTGGGAATTCCTCAAAACACTTTCTAACATATCATATATACGGACGAGTAGAAAATGATACTAATGCATGATTATATCCTTAAATAATAGAATATTTCTAATCTCATGAATATTATTGGGAGATAGATCATAAGATTTCATTAAATAAAGAATACACAAAAATAATACTGAAAAGAAAAGATATTGTCTCAGTAAAATTTTTAACTTGGTAACGTGGGATGATGCTCACAATGTAAAGAAAGGAAATTACATGTAGTATAAAATATAATTAGGAGGATATCCTTGATCTGAAATTTAAAATGGTAGTATATGCACAGTAGAATAGATTTTAGGTGAATAACAAAACATGTGTCTAAAAGAAAGAAAAATGAGAATTTTTTTTACCTATTTGGAATCATTTGAAATATAAACCCCATGAATGAAGGATCATAAAATGATCATGTTAATTCAAATTAATTTAAATACAATATACATATAATATATTCATGGGAAGTACATACGCCACACAAAAGGAAAGAGTGGAGAACATAGCTTGTATCTCATAAATATTAAATCTAAGGTTAAATCCAATAACCTAGAATCATATTATTATATCAATTACCATATGTGGTCTTCTTATAATCATATATGACCCAATTTTTATCAATCATGTGTTATGGTTTCACTTCAGTTAACATTCTCTTTTCTTTTCGCATGTGTCTTAAATTTTTATATCGTTGGTCCATATACTTGTATACAGATTTCATAATGTTGATCATGGTATAAATATCAGGTATATAAATTATATTTTTAATTTAATAAATTATATAAATTAGTATTATGCAATGTAATATACCATTCATTGACATGGTGAGTCATACATACGCATGAATTATGTTTCTATTTTTATTGTCGTATAGAAATAATGTTTGTAAATGATATATGTATATAAATGTATATATATATATATATTATAATTTCAATATCATTATGTTATCATATATATCATATAATTTTACTAAAACCATGCTAATTTCTTTATATATTGTGTGTGAATGAATCACATCATTTTGGGGGTGGTAGTACACACTTCCTCAAACGAGATTATCGTATAAAAAATAATTGAAATGTAAATAGATGTGTGTATTAAAAGGAATAATGAATAATAAATAAAAATATAATTTAATATGTGACATATATTAATATATATTCGATCATAATGGTCACCATTATTTGTGGTAATGGAAAAAATGAATAATCATTGTTTTGTGAGGCAGCAGTTCACCGTACACAGAAACAGTACGTTCAACATCAATTAGATGGATGTGTGTGTAACTATAGAACATAACCTTTTCATAAAACATCTTAGTATAATTAGGATATTTTTTAAAACAATATGGTAATAAATAGTGTTTTGGTGGATATAAGGAAAATAAACGAATGGAGCGTGAGACAAGATGTTATCTCTTAATAAGGTAACACCTTTTAGTTGGTGAAAAAATTATTCATTGAGAAGCGTTCAAAAAAATTTGGGAATTAAATTTATAAGGTAGTATATTTATGTTTATACCTAGGATTAGAGTTTAATAATATAAATTTTTTGATTGGTGTGAGGAATAGAAAGATTTTATGGCTTTTTATAGGGATGGAAAAGGACATACGTGGAATTTTTAGAAACAAGTTCGGTGCATATATGTTTTTACATAAAAATGATATAAAAAACCCAAAAATTCAATAATGGAAGGTTTTAGATCTAAATATGTACATAAAATTGGATTAACACAAGCTTCTAGGTAATTTGGCCATTTATTGTAATGTTTAGTCCCTAATTAAGCTAAATATGGCTGTAAACATTGTGATTAATTTTAATCACTTTTACTAACCATTTTGGATTAAAATTTACATGGTATTATTAGATATTTAATACTAGACTGAATACTATGGTGTAAGTCATATTTTTAACATTAAAATCACATATGTGGAAAAAATAATATTAGTGTTAAACTCATAGTCCAGTCAAAATAACAGAATTTTAAAGTAGGAAAAGTTCAAAAAAAAAAAATATACGATTTTATATTATTTTTCAAAGTGAAATTAATTATATTGAATTAAATTGTATTAATATATGTAATATTTATCTAATTTGACCATAAAATCTTTATAATAGAATTTTTCATTAAAATTAATTATTTAAAAAAAAGATGTATTTGATTAAATTGCAGTACGTTTCACTATTCATCCATAAATGTTGTTTCTCAAAATATAATGAAAAATTCACCGTATGAAAATATCAGAATTATGAATTAAAAAATGAAGTTTATTTTGTGCAATTTATTATCTAAATTTACCTATAATTACTTTCCCAATGAAAATAATTTTATTAAAGAGATATTTTTTAACAAAAATCACTTTACCAAATATCTTATCTTTTATTATCAATTTGTTTTATTTATATAAATCAATTATAAAAAATGTAAAGAATGTTGTAAATACTATTACTAGAAATATACCCAATATATAGGTAATAATTATCTCATTTAATAAATTATATATATATATACATTAATGTTTCAATGAAAATCTGTGTTGCGTTCATCATATGCCAAAACGGTGTTTCTTGTAGTGCATGCTAATTAGTACTTCATGTCGCACAAGACAAGTTGGTATTGTGTGTGAACGTAATTAAAGACATAGTGATTTAATATATATATTTATAATGTAATATTTCCATTTTCATGAGAAATTAATAATGTTGAAAAGTGAAATTAATTAAAAAAACTCATAATATCATGGTGTTACACAACATCAGAGAGTAACATTAATCCTGGAATAGGATGAAACAATTTAAAATTCACACAAAAATAACAATTGAAGAAGAATTCAGGGTACTCATTTTTTGGGAGTTGAAAAATCTACAATTGTGGAATAGATGGCCACATAGGTTTAAACTATTATGGTGAGGTAAAGAATTGACTAAAAACTAAAGAAAAGGGTAAGATAGTGCTTTCCTAGCATGTAATTCAATGATTCATGTGTGGATATCCTAAGAAAATATATAATAATTGATAAATTTAGAATATAATGGATGTTAAATCACCATAATAATCTTCATAATCCAAAACAAAAATTTTCAGAATTTAATATCACAATAGTTGAACTAGAGGCTCTAAATGATGTGGTGGAATGTTCTCTAATTGTTCTCACATGGATAAAAAGTACACTAATTGATTCTGGATCTATGAATTCCATTATTTCATCCTATTTTGGAATAATTTTAAAATGAAATCCATATTTAATAGATGTATAGTTATTAGTGAATACCCCTAGAGGGATTATGCAATAATAATATTTGTATATAGTATCTTCTGCTATCTTTTGTAAGCACAACCTCGAAGCACATCTAGTAATCATTCTAATTGTGGAATTGGACATTATAATAGGGATGAAATGGATATCAATGTATAATTATGTGATAACCTATATAGGAAAGGAAATATCTATTTCCATAGATAGAAAACACAATACAATTTTTATATGAGAGATATCCCAAAATGATATTCGTCTAGAGTAACACCCTCATCCTTATTTATAGAGATGAATATTTAATAGATAAGAAAATTAATTTATAAGAAGCAAAATTTTCCCCATCAATTTTAAATAAATTGACATATTTCCATAGGATATACCTTTACCTACCTAATAATGATATATAGAGTTATCCATTGAACCTATAACTGGATCTGTTACCATATCAAATACCTCATATAGAATGGAATATATGAAGTTTAAATGAATTAAAGAAATAACATCAAGTTGTTTTAGAGAATGGATTTATCCATACCAATTGTTTCTCCTTCCCTAGAACATATTCTCTTTATCAAGATAAATGATTGGTCAGTTAATCTATGAATTTATTGTAGAGAACAAAACGAGATCATAGTGAAGAACAAGTACCATCTCCTAAGGATTTATGGTTTATTTGACCAGATTCAGGGGGATTGATTATTTTTTGGGATTCATCTTTAGTCATTTTATCATTAATTGAGGGTGACTAAATAAGATATTATGAAAATTGATTTATGATAATGAAATGGAAAATTTGATATTATTATTATTCCATTCAGAAAGAAATATTATCATACTATATTAACAGATTTTATTAATTGATACATTAAGGAATTCCAAGATAATTTCGTTTTAGTTTTTGTTGAGGATATTATAATATCTTCCAAATATCATTTAGGAGAATTTGGATTGTCTGAGGGTTATATAGAAAACACTATTGAAGGATATGTTATTTTAAAAAAATTAAAATTGTTCATTTTGTTTGGAATAAGTTGCTTCTATGAAACACATTGTATTAAATTAATGAATCTCAGTTTACACTTCCATGAAAACAGTTACTGAGGAGTAGCTTCTCCTGTAACATTAACTAGGGTTCATTGTCTCCATGGTTTAGTAGGATATTATATCAGGTTCTTGAAAAAAAAATCATTACTCTTTAATCCATTAATAATGTTAACTAAAAAAAGAACGATGTTCTTATGGAAAAAGGAGTGAGAAGATATTTCCATGAACTAAATAATCGATTGGAAACTACATCAATGCTTACTCTAGACTTAAGGAGAGAATGATTTTTTATTTTTAATGATGCATCTTTGAAAGGTGTTGGGTGTTTCCTCATGAAAAATTATAAGGATAGTGCTTACTCATATTAACAGTAAATGCTTCTTGAGTCGAAGTATCCTATACATGAACTGGATCTAGATACAATTATTTTCTCCCTAAAGATATGGAGGTACAATATTAATGGTAGAGAAGTGTGATATATAACTAGAACACCAAAGTTTGAAGTATATATTTACACAAAAGTAATTTTACATGACACATATGAGATGGTTATAATTATTTAAAAAATAATACTAAAAAATTAATTATCACCCTAAATGAGAAGAAAAAAATCCATTGACTTAATAAAAAGTAATGTTCTTGTGTGTTTAAAATGACTAGGATTCAAGGAGATCTATTGATCAATGACCACATATGGTTGGACATTGGGATCATGATGGAACTTATATCATTAATCCTATCCCGAATGATTTATCAACCATCATTTTATAGGGAAGATCAATAAATCTCATAATGAATATCATTTATTTCAAAATGACATTAAGGATGTAATGAATGGTATGTTTCAAATGTTTAATGTTGATCAATATTTTTTACTAAAATTTAGTATGATTCGATGTGTTCCATATATTCTGGAGAAGAAGAATGAGATGATGGATGAAACTCCTAACCCTGTATTCTATATATAACATGGAATCAGTAAAATGTATTGGAAAATTTGTGATCATAATATGGTGTATAATATAAAATGATATATTCTTAAATACAATTTAATGTGCTTGGTATGTAGGAAGGGAAGGTGGAGTGACAATTTCCATAAGGGGTATTAGAACCACTATCCATACAAATATGGAATTGGGTCAATATCACTGTGGACATTGTCACTGGTCTCCAAATAAAAGCAGTAAAAAACAAAGTGATATGGGTTATAACATACTAAATCACCAAGACTACACATTATATTGAAAATTGGGACAATTTACTATTTACCATGAGTCGATGATATACATAATAGAAGTGGTAGGGTTTCATGGGGAACCAATTTCAATAATTTCTAATCATGATAAAAGGTTCTCATCTAAATTATATAGTATCCTACAATATTATCTGAATACTACATGGAATTTTAGTATAGCCTATTACCCCGAAATTGATGACCAATAGAAATGGTCTATCCAGACACTCAAGGATATGTTGAGAACATAATGAATGGAATTTAAATTATGATTGTATCATAAAAACTAATTAATTGAGTTATCATAGAAAAATATCTTACAATGTAGTATTAAAATTGAGACATACACAGATCAATATGGGAAGTGATGTTTAACACATCTATGTTTTGATGAAGTTGGTGAGATAGTTCATAATGGGCATGATATTGTGTAATAGATGATGGAAATGGTATACTTCAAGAAAAAAACATATAAATGATTTAAGGATTCAGTAGAATGTCTATTATAACATCTGTTTACTGGATATAGAGTTTGATGTTTCCAAACATGTTTTCCATAGATATATAACAATGTAATAGATTAATGTGGTTTGGAATCAAGGGGAATCTTAAACCCTGTTACATTGGTCCCTATGAAATCATTTATAATAATAGTTTTCTTTGATCTAACACTTCCAAAAAAATATATCTCAATTTAATGATGTATTATATGTATCTATATTTAAGAAGTACATACCCGATCACTCATATTCATAAAATATGGATGGTGTACTACTAGAAGATAACCTCTATTTCGAGTAGTACTAATGGAGTTCAATGACCATATAGAAAAGGTTATAAGTAAAAAACCACCTATATTTTCCTAATGTTATGGAGAATCTTGAATTTTGAAGAGTTGATATCAGGTACATTGGGAAAAAATGAATAAAAACCTTAATCATTTCCAAACCTAGAGAATAATATAAAATTTTAGAGATTAAAATTATCAATTGGGGGGAATGTATTGATATTGTATTTTATTAATGATATTTGTTTCCTAACACAATATTTTTTATATTTATTTACACAAAAAATATATCTCTTTATTAATTATCAATGCTTTAGTCACCAAAATTTGATATTATGGATTGCTTCAATCTATTAGAGTCATCTCCCCAACAAAATAATAAATGTTGGAAAATGTTAAAAACATAATATATATAACCTTAGAATTAGTTTTAGTGAATATTTAATTAAATAATTATGCGGTATTTGTAGATAATAAAATTAAATGTGACCATTATTATTTGAAAATCATTGGACCATGGGTCAAATATGATAGTTGTTCAATATAACCATTGGGAAATTTGAACATTGGTGACTATGCCCATTTGTAATAATTTTAACATTATAATTAGTGTTTATATGTACAAATGAGAGAGGATAATTAATGAAGGAAGGAGTATTGATTGTGTAAGCTAGTTGTGTTGAATTGTATGAAGTCTATTTTTCAAAACATAAGAGTGAACTATCAATAGTGAGGTTTCCCCAAGACCAAGACCATGTCAAGAATCAACAACTGACACTATAATTAAATTTTGTAAGGGAGAAGTTCCAGTTAGTGGGAATTATAATTCAATTGATGTTAATATAGACACTCCATGAATCTATCACCATCACACACCTTACTCTTAGGATGTATTTGGGTGTTATAAGGGATTACATTTCGTAGACATAGTTACTTAATGTGTAATTCCATTGTATAAATAAAATTGGTAATACATCAATTCCTTTTTAAGAAGTGTATATCTAATGAAAATATATTTTTATTTGACATAAATTTCATAAATTTAGTTTTTAAAAACAAATTATACTTTTAAGGAATGATTTAAGTTTATTAATAAATAATATTATTCTGAATATAATTAATTTTAGTGAAATAGTTGTTAAAAATAATCGTATATAAATATAAGGGATAAAATATTTTATTAGGTCAATCAAAATTTTTATGTGTCGGAAATTTGACTATTCCTTACAAAATACTATTGTTTTAAATATACAATGTAAAATTATCATATTTATAGAATTATTTTGATAAAATAATCCTATTATTCAAATTAAAATGTATAAATTAGTTTAGGTAAAACTTATGAGAATTTTATTAAATAATTTATTTTTATGTGAATAGTTGAAATAAATTATTCGATTTCATTATGTTTAATGATGCATAGTTATTTCATATTTATGTAATAATTAATTAAACCAAATCCATGTCCTAAAATTTTAATATCTTGTATTTTCATATATTTTAATTAATTTTTAAACCAATAGATGAATTTCTAATGTCCATATTGAAAACATTAACATAAACAACATTACATTGTTAAATGTTTATTTTTCAATGCCAAAAACTAAAAAAGTAGGATCAGTTCTGATGAGTTAAAATAACATTAAATATGATTCAATTTTCCAAAACCACGGGAAGACCCAATATTATGAAAATTAATTTTTTTTCCACAATATTAATTTCTATGGCCAATATATGTAAATTATAAAATAATCATCCACTCTATTATAAATAGTCACCCATTTATCCATTTCCTTTCACTCCCAATTTATCCTCTATGATGTCATGGTAAATTTTACACCCAATGATATCCTGAATGATGTACTAAATTCTCAAATTCTTTATTCCAAATGATTTAGGAGTAACTCTAAAAGGTAAAATAAAATTTCCCCACTCCCTATTCAATTCAAGGGAAACATTTTATATGACATATAGATGCTATGTTTACACTCATTAATGACAATTTTGATCATTCCCTTACTAAAAATATTATTTTTTTCTCATCGTGATACCATTATCCCATATCATATTTCAATTTTCTAAAACAATAATTTATACCAATCATTCTACTAAATTAACACCTCAAAATTTCTCTCTATTTAATAAATTCACATTTTTTATATTTGCACAAAACACCTTCTATAAAAATATATTCAAATAAATAAAAAATGATTTATTTTATTTCATTATTTACACATATGATACCCAGATTCCATTTTCATGAGTTAATTATGACATAATGATCATGTCTTCATGAACATTTTATGCCAATACTTTGATAATAAATTAATTCTTTATTCTCAATAGTGTACTAATGAAATAGTTTTATAGGATATATAAGGATCAAATTAATTAAAAAATATTGAGGGTGCACTCCTATAGTTCCCCCATTCATTAGTGATTGAATTTAATATCTTTATATGACATGTTTTATGACACCTTATGTAATATATATGGTACTTTTTTATGACACCTTGATGACAACCCATTGTGATATTATTATGAATGTCTCATTTAAATTATGTAACCTTATTAACATGTTATGATTCATGTTCCATATATTAGGATATGCCTCATTTTATCATTCTCATTCTGTAATGATATTCCTTATATTCTTATTAATATACTACACGATCACATGTGAACTATCTCCCTAAATTATTCCGCTTCATGGCCTCATTCACAGCCCCTTCTATTGATGTATTTCCCAAGGATATGAGATATAGTAAATGTAAAACTTGATGAACCAATTGTGAATACATTCAAGAGGATTAGATTAATTTGGTATTATTTTCATTTATTTTGCTCCTTATTTTCTCTAATATTGTAACAGCCCAAGATTTTATAAGATATATTCTTTTTAATTTTTTTCATATATTATGTTTTATGCTACACCAAGATTATCTTTCACTATACGCAACACTGTATTAGCTTGCAGTATATGCAACAATAATATGGGATCGTGTTACAAACAATTTCAAGTTTGTTTGATCATAGTTATTCTACGCAACATTGAGTATATATATATATATATATATATATATATTCAATGTATAAATGAAATATGGATGGATTTTCTTATATGCAACAATAAAGGAATCTTTCACAACAGGAAACCCTGACTTGGCTTGCATTACACGCAATCGCGACTTTCCTCGATAGCGTGTGTTGTACGCAATATCAGGTTTCACTAATCAATGATATATGGTTATACTATTATTATGAACTTGCCATTATGAATATTATTTACTAAATTTTGAATGTTATAATATTATTATTTCATGTTACACATTTTCTAGAACATGGTATTTGAATTTTTGGGTAAAATAATTATTTTTTTAAAAAATGCAGTTTTGCCGCCTTTTAATGACGCACCCATATTAAATCTAGTTTTTGAAATGTTTATAAGTTCACTTTTACAAAATAAACTTCTTCTTTTGAATCAGGATATAAAAATTTACATTGGATAAAGTTTTGATATTTTCCTGATAACTTTCATATTGTAATGAATAGTAAAAACACGCTATATTTTAATTAAAAACAACTTTTTTCATCGTAATAATTTATATGGTTAAATTATAATATTGAATGGTTTTAAAGTATAAATAGAATATATTTTTACCATTTAATATATTGTGTGTCATTATCATTGATTTTAGCATGAATTCTTAAGTTAAATCAATTCAATCTTTTACAATTTTTTAAATAAAACCCCGTTTTCTTTCGACAACGGGATTAATTTTAATTTAATTTCTGAAACTTATGAGTTTATAATTCTGAAAAATGGTTCCATATTTGGAATCAGTGGGTCCAAATTATGATAATATGCTACTGTTTATTTTTGGGCATTATGAATAGTAACTACGATAAATTTTATTTACCATAGTTAAAGGTAAATCGGGTAATTAAGGGTAAATATAAGATTATAAAATTACCCTAACACCTGCCAAAATTCTATTGGATGACTAAAAGTTGACCAATATCACCTAAGGGTCGGATTAGATTAATTTAATGGACTTTTTCTAAGAAAATAATTTAATTATTATTAAAACCAAAGAAAGTGACCACATGTCACTTTCTTAAATCTTATAAGAATAATAATTTTAGTTTAGTGATAAACATCATTAAACTTCGGATATAAATAACCCAAAGAAATATAATAAAATTATCTAAATCATATGAATTTATTTAGAATTTATAGGGATTAAATCATTATCATTAAAGGTGAGATAATAGTGATGTTAAAATTATTTTATTAATAGAAATATGAAATAAATGGTTTTTAAAATATTAAAATAAATATTTTATGAACTATTTAATGTGCTCCACTTATTTTCTATATAAATATGACATTTTATGAATCTATTAAATCTTCTATTTCGAACATATTTTCTGTCTATTGTTTATTTAAATTCAAATAAATGAATAGTGTCATAATTGACACTATTGTTATTTTATAAAAATAACAAATCAGAAAAATTGTTTAAAAATCACAAAAATATTTAAAAATGATAAATTTAAATTTATATGCTCGACAATGTCATAATGGGTCAAATTATGGAAAATTCACAACACATATGTAATTATTTATAATAATTTAAAATCTAGAATATTATTACCACAAATAAAATTAAATTGATAAATAACGATAAATCAAGTTGATAATGTTTAAAATAAATTCCTAACATGTCTAAATTTTATTCAATTATGAGATTAAAACCCTATATCATCTAATATTTTTGATATTAGTCATTTTGTATGTTTTTATGTGGGGTAGGGATTTAATAAAAACGAATATTTCTTATATTTCCAAAGGTGCCCCTTCCTCCCTTATAAAAGGACACCTCCTCCCTCTCCTCCTCACACCAATTTGAGCCTTCGATCTCGGCCAAACCCTTCTTATTTCACTTCCCCACATCCATAGAAACCTACTAGAGGTACTGGTATTCTCAAAAGACCAACTCTAGTGCCCTAAGTGAAAGTTTAAAGGAGGCACTTCGAGAAAGAGGTAATGCCTTCTACCTTTTTCATCAACTTCCATTCTTCTTCTACTCCCTCATCATTGGTTGTTTCATTATTAAGTAATAACATAAGTATCCCTCATATAATGATATGTTATTATAAATAAGAAACCGCCCTATTTCAGCTTCTATCCATCCTATGGAAAACAAAATCACTGCGCGTGTGTACGTACGTAATACCCTCTCCACGCCGTGGTGTAATCTGTTTTTCCACCAACACCTTACATGGATGAGTATAATGGTGTAAAGAATAACTATATATGGTTATTATAACCTCATAATGATTCTAATTTATTATACCATCCACTCCAATTCTATTCAATAATTATGGGAACGATATCATCGCTCATGCGTACGTACGGACTCCCGTCTCCACGACGCGATGAGATTCATTCTCCATGTTAACCATACATGAATGATTGTAAAGTTTATATAATGAATAATACTGAAATATATGAAATAATAATGCTAATGGATTTATGTATATATATATATATGTAAGTCATCTTTTTAGTTTCATTCAATTTAATAAAGAAACAAAAACATCGTTTATGCGTACGTACAGCCTACCGTCTCCATGAACGGTGTATTTCATTCCTTTTATCGATCTATAATATATATTTATATGATGAATATATATTATATATAAATCATTTTTTACATTATGGAATTATTTAAATCAGGATATAAGTAATAATATCAAGAACGACAAGTCGAAACACATACGATAAATGAAATGATTTTACCCAAAACGTTGCTTTAACATGGAATTTACAAAAGAACGGGTAATATAAAGTCATAAGTGAAACATATATGATATCATAACAATGAATATGATTATGTAATAAGTCAATGACATTATTTAAATCATTATACAGAAGGTTCAGATTCAGACGAAGTATATCCGACCTAAGGGAAGGGATAACTTTTCCAATCTCGTTCTTATATGAGATTGTTTATTCGTAAGTATTTACTGGGGTTATTGTTCTCATCCATGTACATGGTTTCTAAAAATGGTTTCATGTATTTTTAATGTCCTATTTACCCATTTTTTACTTTTACAACATGGTATGTATGGACTCCTTCTTTTACGAGGGACTTTTTGACTTCTCCAACAATAGTATGAGAAGAATGTTTTTTAACTTATATGGAATGAACAGATTTTTACAGTTTTATAAAGCCTTATTTTCATGAATCTTACTCAAAAATATTTCATGACTATTTTCAACAAAATACTTTTCTTTTAAAATTCCATGATATTTTGTGAAAATAAAATTATTTTTAAAAAGAAAGGATATTTTCCTGAAAAATTCATTTCATGTGTTTTATCAAGAAAATATTTCATCTAAGATGACATTATTTCATATGTGTATGTTTCAAGTATAATGCCTATATGATTTAAATGGTTTCACTTTTCTTATTATGAAATGATATCCATTTCTTTTAAATGGATTATGTGTTAATGGGATTATGTTTAAGAAACCCATTTTATTTGTTGGGTTATTATGAATAATGTATGTTTATTTTGTGGCACAAGTAAGAATGATTTCATTATGAGATGGGTGGGACCTATATCTCCATCCAATTTATTGGGTAAAGATTTATATCTAATGAGATAGAAAAGAATGGAATGGTAAGCTAATCTTGTTCAGTGTTACAGGACTGAAACAAGGAGTGAACTCGATTCCGAAAGGGACTTTGTCAACTAAGATGGTCTTGGCAGCAATGCCTTGGCTACTATGGAAATCATGACATGTGATGAATGGTTGCCACAATTACATTTTTACTCCCATTATATTTTATCATGTTTGATGTTCCATTATGATATATTCCTTACGTACTTCCATGATTTATTTCTTTGCTCAAGATTTTGATGTTTAAATTTCATGTTCATGTTTTTGCTTTCAAATGATTAGGGGTTGTTTTATGTTCTATATGTTTGCCCTTACTGAGCATTTGAGCTCACCCTTTTTATGTTTTCATTTCTCCCATGATTAATAGAAAGAATTTAGGCAAGGAAACAAAAAGGGGAATATTTTTATAGGATATGTTGAAGATCTTTCACCACGATTAAAAGATTATTTTTCTGAGTTTCCAATGACACTAAACTATTACGGTACTTGTGTATCTGTTTTCATTATGTATTAAGTATTATGCAAAATTAATGTAATGTCCATGTACTTCAGGCTTCAGGTCTCTACAGTTGGTATCAGAGGAAAGGTTTAGTCAACCTTTGGAAACTAGGATGCGAAAACATTAGTGAGATCCCTAGAGATATTTCTAAGTTATGTCTAGGGATGTCCCTAAGGATAAGTATACGTATAGGATATAGTCCTAGAACTATTGTAACGATCTTAGAATTTAACTTAAGATGTTAGATATTTAGGGTACTCCCCCTTTACTTTTTTGTTTTCCCTAGCATGATTTTTTCCTCTCATGATATTCTTTTTGGGTTTTAGAAAATTGCTGGAAACATGAAGATTCATGACAATGGAGGATATGATGGACAATGGAATGCTATTCTTCATGAGCAACCAAATGAAATAGGATTTGGAAGTCCAAACATCGTTATTATGCCTAATCGTCAATCTCATAATATGATCAATAATCTCAAATTTGGTTAGTTTCCCGACTCATATAATAAGAGAAAAATGGAGTTTCCTGATGATCATAGGGGAAACAAAGTTCAATTTCCCTCATGTAAATCATGTGGGAAGAGGCATTGGGGATATTTTTTCAAAGGAACTGGAAGATGCTTTGGGGGGGGAAAAGAAGGACACAAATCCAGTAAGTGAAAAGGAAAAGGTTCAGTTGACACCATGGACACAGATAATGGTATTTCTATGCCATCAACAATGATTAGATGTTTTAAATGTGGAATGTATCAGAATTATGCAAACCAATTCCCTAAGGGAATATATCATGAAGAGAATCAGCATTGTCATATGAGTAGTATTTATGTGCATGATGATGAAGAGAATATAAATGAAATATGAGATGAATGAAATGATGAAGCTCAGTTAGTGGTTTAAGAAGTTAGTGGAATGATTGTATGTTTTTAAAGAATAATTTATGGTACTATGGAATAAAGAATCATGTAAGTATTGTTACACTATTGTTTTTCGTAAAGTATTTGAAAGTATATGTTGAATGGTACCGGTAACAATGAAGGCTATCCACATATTTTTTGGAAAGTAGATTATATGTGCATAATGAAGGGATATGAAGATAATGAGATGTTTTATTGTATTCATGAGCTCATGAATGATATAAGGACTAAGTGATATTATGGTTTGATTATATAGATTTTTTGGGGATTTTGGTATGTGGAAAGAGTTACCTTTTGAAAGTATTCAGGTTTTCACTAAGTTTCTATGGTAATTTATGTTTCAAAAAAATATATGACTATGTTATTCATGTGTTTGTAATGCATCCAACAAGATATATCTTATGATATATGTGAGATAAATGCTTGTATTCACATTCTTGGTATATAACCTTTCTTGGAATTGTTTTCTTTATACTATGAGCTTGGACCGAAGTATTTTAGAAAAGACTAAAGATTGGAATGGATTATTTTGGACATAAGTTAGTATTGTTTAAGGATATACCTTTTTTTTATATTATTGATGGGATGTTATAGTAATGTAGTATTAGAAAAAGTACAACCTACAGGACGAGCAACAACCCATCGTGTCAGACAAGGCTGTGGAAATCAAACCCACAACCGATGTGCGAATGGCCTTTATCGCCTACCACTGGCCTATAGGAAGTCCCTAGTTAGTAGAAACTAGTTTTATTTTATTAAGCGGTATGATATATGAAGTATAAGTTCATTTTTGGAATCGTTTATGATTAACCTCACTATAGATGGACTTATGTATATTTGATGAATTTTTCTACCCTTTTGTTTGAAACCGATGGAATGTCCCATCATTCTATCACATGATCTGTTAACACTTCATGAATAAAAAATTCAACTTCATTTCTTTAAGAGATGAAGTGGAAATTGTTCGAAGCATGAACAACAGTGAGATTGTACCAAAATCAAGCAAGTATTTCTTCGAATTCAAAATTTTCAACTTTAGGGAAATGATATTGAAAACAAAAAATGTTGTCCTAGAGCTCTTATATCCGATTATTCAGATGGTACCTTAGATCATCTCAAATTTATGGCTTTGTGATTGATGGCTTTTTCATAGCCATGTTCTCTACCACTCTCCATCAGAACATGATGGTTATATTTCCTTCCATATCAATATTTTTTCACCTATGTTCTCCAATGTGGAATCCTAGTGATTATTTAATTTGGGTAACCATACCATTTCATACTTTATTTTATAAAGATAGGTTTTGGTATTCCTTTTTTATGATGTGGGTTTCTACTAAAGAATCTTTCAAGTTTTAAACCATTTATAACCCCGATGAATTTCAAGGGAGAAATTCATTTTAAGGGGAGTAGAATGTAACACCCCCAGATTTTATAAGATATATTATTTTTAATTTATTTCATATCGTTTTTTGTACGCTACACCATGATTATCTTGTGATATATGCAACAACATATTAGCTTGCAGTATACGCAACACTAATCGTGGATTGTGTTACAAACAATTTCAAGTTTGTTTGATAGTAGTTATTCAACGCAACATTGAGTGTATATATATATATATATCTATATTCAATGTATAAATGAAATACGGTTGGATTTTGTTATACACAACAACAAAGGAGTATTGCACAACACACAACCCTGACTTGGCTTTCATTACACGCAATCACGACTTTCCTCGATAGCATGTGTTGTACGCAATATTAGGTTTCACTAAACAATGATATATGGTTATAATATTATTATGAAATAGCCTTTCTTGAACAGTATTAACTAAATTTTGAATTTTATAACATTATTATATCATGTTACACATTTTCTAGAACATTGTATTAGAACAAAATAAATTTTTCGGGTAAAATAAGTATTTTAAAAAAATGCAGTTTTGCCGTATTTTAATGGCGCACCCACAATAAATATATTTTTTGACATGTTTATAAGTTCAATTTTACAAAATAAACTTTTACTTTTGAATCAAGATATAAAATTTTACATTGGATATTGTTTTGATATTTTTCTGATAACTTTCATATTTTAATGAATAGTAAAAACACGCTATATGTTAATTAAAAACAACTTTTTCATCATAATAATTTATATGGTAAAATTATAATATTGAACGGTTTAAAAGTATAAATTGAATATATTTTTACCATTTAATATAATTTATGTCATTATCATTGATTTTACCTTGAATTCGTAGGTTAAATCAATTCAATCTTTTGCAATGTTTTAAACAAAAACACTTTTTCTTTCGACAACGAGATTAATTTTAATATAATTTCTACAACTTATGTGTTTTAAATTTTGAAAAATGGATTCCACATTTGAAATCAGTGGGTCCATATTAAGTTAATAGGCTACTTTGTATTTTTGGGCATTATGAATAGTAACTACGATAGATTTTATTTGCCATAGTTAAAGGTAAATCGGGTAATTAAGGGTAAATATAAGATTATACAATTACCCTAACACCTTCCAACATTTTATTGGATGACTAAAAGCCGACCCATATCACCTAAGGGTTTTATTAGATTCATTTAATGAACTTTTTCCATGAAAATAATTTAATTATTATTAAAATCAAAGAAAGTGACAAAATGTCACTTTCTTAAATCTTATAAGTGTAATTATTTTAGTTTAGTGATAACCATCATGAAACATCAGATATAAATAGTCTCCCGAAAGCTAATAATATTACCTAAATCATATGAATATATTTATAATTTTTAACGGTTTAAATAATTATCATTAAAGGTGACATAATAGTGATGTTGAAATTATTTTATTAAGAGAAATATCAAATAAAATGTTTTAAAAATATTTAAAAAAATATTATATGAACTATTTAATGTGATCCACTAATTTTATAGATAAATTTTTCATGTTATGAATCTCTTAAATCTTTTTTTTCGAACATATCTTCTGTATATTGTGTATTTAAATTCAAATAAATGAATATTGTCAAAACTGACACTATTGTTATTTTATAAAAATAAAATATTATAAAATTGTTTAAAAATCACAAAAATATTTAAAAATTATAAATTTAAATTTTTACGGTCGAAAATGTCCTCAAGTGTCAAATTATGGAAAATTCACCACACATATTTATTTATTTATAATAATTTAAAATTTATAATATTATTACCACAAATAAAATTAAATTGAAAAATAACGATAAATCAAGTTGATAATGTTTAAAATAATTTCCTAACATGTCTAAAATTTATTGGTTGAGGAGATTACAAACATATATCATCTAAGTTTCGGATATTAGTCATTTTTGAAGTTTTTATGTGGGGTTGGGATTTAATATAAACTAATATTTCTTATATTTCCAAAGGTTCCCCTTCCTCCCTTATAAACTGGCACCTCCTCCCTCTCCTCCTCATTCCAATTTTATCCTTCAATATCGGCCAACCCCTGCCAATTTCACTTCCCCACTTTCTTGGAAACCTAATAAAGGTACTGGTCTTCTCAAAAGACCAACTCTAGTGCCCTATGAGAAAGTTTAAAGGAGGCACTTTGAAAAAGAAGTAATACCTTCTTCTGTTTTCTTCAGGTTCCATTCTTCTTATACTACCTCTTCATTAGTTTTTTCATTATGTAGTTATAACATCAGTATCCCCCATATACTGATATGTTATTATAAATATGAAACAACCCTATTTCATCTTCTATCCATCCTACGGAAAACAAAATCATCGTGCGTGCGTACGTACGGAATACCGTCTCCACGCCGTGGTGTAATCTGTTTTTTCCACCAACACCTTACATGGATGAGTATAATAGTGTAAATAATATCTATATATGGTATTTATAACATCATACTGATTATAATATATTATACCATCCACTTCCATTCTATTCAATAATTATGGGAACGATATCATCGCTCGTGCGTACGTACGGACTACCGTCTCCATGACGAGATGAGATTCATTCTCCATGACAACCATACATGAATGATCATAAAGTTTATATAATGAATAATAATGAAATATATGAAATAATAATTCTACTGGATTTATGTATATATATACATATGTCATCTATTTAGTTTCATTCAATTCAATAAGGAAACGAAAACATCGTTCATGCGTACGTACGACCTACCGTCTACATGAATGGTGTATTTCATTCCTTATATCGATCTATAATATATATGTATATTATGAATATATATTATATATAAATCATGTTTTACATTCTGGAATTATGTAAATCATGATATAAGTAATAATATCAAGAACGACAAGTCGAAACACATACGATAAATGAAATGATTTTACCCAAAACGCTGCTTTAACATGGAATTTACAAAAGAACAGGTAATATAAAGCCGTAAGTGAAACATATATTATATCATAACAATGAATATGTTAATTTAATAAGTCTATGACATTATTTAAGTCATTATATTGGAGGTTCGGATCCATACAAATCATATCAGACCTAAGGTAAGGGATAACTTTTCCAATCTCGTTCTTATCCGATATTGTTTATTCGTAAGTATTTACTGGGGTTATTGTTCTCATCCATGTCCATGTTTACTCAAAATGGTTTCATGTATGTTTAATGTCATTTTTAACCATTTTTTACTTTTACTACATGGTTTGTATGGAATTTTTCTTTTACGAGGTACTTTTTGACTTTTCTGGAAAAAGTACAGGAAGAATGTTTTTTAAATAATACGGCACGAACATATTTTTACGGTTTTATAAAGCCTTATTTTTATGATGCTTCCTAAAAAATATTTCATGACTATTTTCAAAAAAATCCTTTTCTTTTAAAATTTCATGACATTTTGTGAAAAGAAAATGATTTTGAAGAAGAAATGATATTTTCCTCAATAATTCATTTTAAGTGTTTTATCAAAACCATTTTTCATCTAAGATGACATTGTTTCATTTGTGTATGTTTCATTTATAATGTCTCTATGATTTACATGGTTTCACTTTTATTATTATGAAATTATATCCATTTCTTTTATATGGATTATGTGATGATGGGATGATGTTTATAAAACCCATTTTATTTGTTGGGTTATTATGAATAATGTATGTTTATTTTGTGGCACAAGTAAGAATGATTTCATTATGAGATGGGTGGGACCTATATCACCCTCCAATGAATTGGGTAATGATTTATATCTCATGAGATAGACATGACTGGAATGGTAAGTTAATCTGGTTCTGTGTTACAGGAGTGAAACGAGGAGTGAACTCGATTCAAAAAGGGACTTTGACCACTAAGATGGTCTTGGTAGAAATTCCTTGGCTACTATGGAAATCATGACATGTTCTGAATGGTTTCCACAATTACATGTTATATTCCCATTATATTTCATCATGTTTGATTTTCCATTATGATATATGCCTTACGTACATCCATGATTTATGTCTTTGCTCAAGATTTTGATGTTTAAATTTCATGTTCAAGTTTTTCCTCTCAAATGTTTATGGTTTGTTTTATGTTCTCTATGTTTTCCCTTACTGAGCATTTGTGCTCACCCTTTTTATGTTTTCAATTCCCCCAGGATTAAAAGAAATATTTTAGGTAAGGAAACAAAAAGGGGAAAATATTTATGGGATATGTTGAACATCATTCTCCACGATTAGAAGTTTACTTTTCCGAGTTTCCAAACACACGAAACTATTACAGTCCTTGTGTGTCTATTTTCATTATGTATTAAGTATTCCGCAAAATTAATGTAATTTCCATGTTCATCAGGCTTCGAGTCTCTAAAAATATAATCCTCAAAAGATCCTCTATTTTATACCATGTAAATAAAAGTTTCATTAGTAATAAGTTAATATTAAATTCAAAATGATTTAACCATTGTCTCTAATGCTTCTATTTCCATACCTCTTTCATATTAGTATAGGTAAAATAATCCCTACAACTTTCAATATAGGTACTGTATTATGGACCTCATGAACAACCACTCCTACCATCATTGTACACAGACATTGACAAAGGAATTCCCCACCAAGACGCACTTGAGTTATGTCTTGTAAGACCTAGGGGTATGGAGTGAGTTCCCCATACATCTGAGTAGCATGGTGTAAAACTGCAAAGTCTTGTGACCTAGTGATGTGATGTTCAACATCACAGAAACATCATCATCTCAAGTGACAAATCCGCAGTCTTACCTTGGGTGATGATTATAAGATGACGCATATATGGTCATCATGGGATTCTACCTCCTCTCACTATGGGACCCAAAACATCTATACATAGGAGTATTTGTGGGTATACCCCAGTAAAATAGTTTAGCAATCATAAAATTATTTATGCATGACTCGGATGTACATAGATATTTCATTGGAAACTTCCACGTATAAGCTCCACTCACATTTTTTGTTATCCTAGAAGAACCTCGACATCTATCCATGAGTAGAAAAATGGAATCATGTGATATTGAGGTCTATTATTTCCTATTGTCGCTCACATTGAGGGGGAATAAATTAGCCTTAGGCATTAGTGGAAATAATTACATATGTATGATCCCAAACCATCTCTGGGAATTCTTTTTAGTGTAATCCCCATTAACCATAATTGATTGGGAGGCATTCATGTGTAATTACAAAACACATGATCATTTGGGAATCATTCCGAGGGTAATTCCAAAAAACGATTCTTGATTGCATTGTTTCCAAACAGAATCCCCCATTACATTCTCCCTTGGTACTCCTTCATATGTGTAATCCCCAACCTTTTTCGTCCTATTCGGGTTTTGATTCTGAACTATTAAGATACATATGAGGCATCCCAAGTGTCCAAATCCAACATCGGCATCTATATACACCATCATGTTCTTCCATCCACATCCCTAATAAGAACATACCCCTCACATGATAGATCACATTTCATTGAGGTACCATGGGAATCCTAATGTGTAATCCCTACTCCCATATCATCCAAGAGAAATCCTCTCGTGAAGGGAATCATTCACATATATGTTCCACACCAACACTGAGGGAATATCCTTTCATGAATGAGTGACCTTACTATATGAACATAAAAATCCAGGACTGGTCTCATCATAAAACCAAAAATGGCATCATTGAACTATGGCATCCAACCTTTTTATAACATAACATTTCATTACATTTTACAAATAGAGGATCATTAAAGTCTAGTGTCCTGGAAATCAGGGACATACAACATTAAAACAACATAAAACCTCTTGTTAATCCACATTTAAGGATACATCATATGTTCATCCTAGGTATAGTTACTACGTCTTATAACCTAGAGACATACATCAAAGTAAAGGGTGAGCAGAAGGCCCAGTAAGGGTAAACAAGGGAATCGGTGTACTTGTGATAATAATAAGAACTTGGATAAAAACATAAAGACATGAGAAATGGAAGTATAGGAATATCATAATGAAAAGAACATGAAACATAACATGAATATATGGATACAACATTTAATTTATACATTCATTAACATATCACCATGGTTTAACCCCGATGTGTCATAAAAATTACCAAGGTTATTCACCGATGTATCTTGAAACTCGTTATCTCTAGCGATTAATTCATTTCCCAATGCATTGAAGCACTATCAGGGTTCAACATTAATATGTATTTATTTTCATGTGATCCACATAGATCATAATCAAACATTTCATAAATAACCCATAGAGAATAAAAGAAATGGGTTTTGTTTCAAAATCCTTACGTTTTAAAAGTTCATAAAAATAATAACATTATATAATTTATAACCCATGGAATGGGAGTGAGGGTTATATGTATTCTAATTACAGAATAAAATATATCATTTTTTATATTTTTGAACACCCATAGAAACAAAATAGGTCTGGGTATTCACATAAATAAGCAATTGAATTTCTGGAGAGATAGTGATAGAAAATTTGAGATGAAATTTCTTCAGCATAACCGCTATATAACATGATTTTAGAAAACATTTAAAAGATAGGGGACAAGATTAACCGACTAATAAATAACTCATTATGAAGTAGGGGTATAGAATAAGATCATTTTATAGATATTTTAACGAAACCCCATATGAAAATGAAACTCGAAGTAAAAGAGAAGATGTGATTTCCTTTAAGAAAATTCAGCAACCTAATGACATTACATACAAACTCAGAAAACATATTGATGAGAGAGGAAAGGGTATCTCAATAATTATACATGAAATTGAATGTAATTATAACATATAAGAACATACCCTCAACATAATGATATGGAAGCTAGAAGTCACAACATAAAATAATTCATGACTTAGAAGAGGTGGGTCAAAGGATCCCTTACGTTGAGGAGTAACATTGAATGTTTGAATGTCTGGACCTTGGGAGGCATGAGAAAATATTAGGAGGACTCAAAGGGAGGTAAAAAGGCCAGAGCATCTTTGAGTAGGATTTTGGAATTAAATGAATTAGGGAATGTCTTGGTATTTATAGAAAATGTGAAGTAATCAAATATTAATTTCCAAGGGACACCTCATCGGTGGTCTTGGAAACACCATGGGCATTCCCATTGTATTTTCCCATGGTACTGGCCACTTGGGACACCTCATATCATATATTACAATTAATAACTCAACTGGATTGTTTACATAATTTATACATCATTAATGATGTCATTAATCACCTGAAACGTAAATATATAATTTTACTATTCATCAAAAATTCAACTATTTCAGAAAAATCACAAAAGTTTACCCTAACATAATATCGATGATAATAATTCAATAATGAACCCCATTTTATGAAAATAATTTTCAAAATATTTTAAACATAATTTTTAAATAAAAACACTATTCACTGAAACATCAACTGTTTCATATAAATCCCCAAATTTCACCTTAACCTAATATCGATGCTCTGAATTCAAAAATGAACTCCATTTTATAAAAAAAAAATTTTAAAGATTTATAATTTAATTTTTAAATATAAACATTATTCACCAAATAAATAACTAATACTGAACTAATAATTTATTAAATAGTTATTTACTTATTTTATTGAATTACATTGCCTAATTAAGGTGCCCAAATTATATTAATACATTCTTAAGTGAGGTTACAAATCCATTTGGTCATATTACTATTCATAAGCATAAATTTACTATTCATAATTTACTATTCATTAAAAACTATTTTGATCTTATTAGACTCTACATTTCTTACTGAACATAATTGTTGAAGACCATTTTTTGAAAATCATTACACATTATTAATTATTTATGTTTTACGTAAATATTTTAATAATATCCTTTTTTCGAAAATTCATCTATAATATACATCCTATATTTATCCAGACATTTGAAATTCACAAACATCACCAAAATAAGAAATAACAATTTAATTTATATAAAATGTTTTCACAAAGCAGCTACGGTCTCATTTCATAGCCCTTTATAACACCTACATATGACCTATGTGTTAGGTGTGCTATGGTGATAGAATCATGGGGCAGCTCAGCCAACATTGCCCTAGTGGTGATTTCTACCAGCGTGAACTTATCCTGTAGTTGATTCTGTTCAATCTTCACACGATGATGTTCGGCTTGGGATTGGTCCAGAGCAAAGCCTAGTGGTGCTACCTCCTTCCCATGTTCTGTCATATGGGCATTGAACAGCCTGAGATTATAGGATGAGTCCATCGAATCGTCTTTATGTAACCACGATCACTTGTATTTATAAACAATGATCGCAACACTAAGAGTTTAGTTTCCAACAATCATATTGACCAATGGTCATATAAAAGTTAAAACCCAATGGTATCATTTTAATTATAGTCATTTAATTAAATAAATGAAATAGTTTTTTTGAGTTTAAAATAAAATAACACAAAAAGGAAAAAAAATTATTAAAATGTCCATTTTGTTACATTCTTCCCCCCTTAAGAAATTTCATCACTGGAATTTTTACTCGTACCATAAGAAGAGAAAAGGAGTCGGTACTTCTGCCTCATAGAATCCTCTGGTTCCCACATGGTTTCTTCAAATTTGTGGTTCCTCCACAACACCTTAACAATGTGTGTAGTCTTTTTTCATAGAACCTTGTCTCTACGATCCAAGATCTCCACCGACTACCCCTCATAAGAGAGGTGATGTTCCAATTGTACCACCTCTGGGTTTAGTACATATGAAGGGTCTGTTATTTACTTCCTCGAGAGGGACACGTAGAAGACATCATGAACTTTTTCTATATTTTGAGGGAGTGCTAGCCGATAATCTACTGCTCCTACACGATAAAGTATTTCATAGGGGACAATGTACTTGGGGCTAGCATCTCATTCTTCCCAAACCTCATATCTTTCTTCCAAGGTAAAATTATAAGAATGACCTTGTCACCAACATCAACCTCCATGTCTCTTCGATGGTTGTTGGCATAGTTCATTTTCTGACTCTGAGTAGCCTTAATGTGTTGTTGGATGGCATGGATTTTTTCAGCCATCTTCTGGACATGATCATGCCCAAGAAGATTTCTCTCACATCCTTGATCCCAACAAGTAGATGTTCTACATAAAATCCCATATATAGCTTCATATGGTTCCATTTAAATGCTCGAGTGGAATATATTTTTCTAAGAGATCTCAACTAAAAAGATATGTTGATTACAACCACCTTTAAATTCCACTGAACATGTTTTTAGCATGTTCGTGAGTGTTTGAATAGTCCTTTCATATTGTCCATCTGTTTTTGGGTGATAGGCCATACTAAAATTCAATTCAGTGCTCAGATAATTTTAATGACTTATACATAATTTTGATGTGATCCTTGGATCATGATCAGATACGATAGAAAGTGGAACTCCATCCAGCCTTACCCATTTTTTCACATAAATCCTGGAATGTTGATCAAGAGAGAAACCATCCCGAATAGAGATAAAATGGGAATTCTTTGTGAGACAGTCTACAATAATCCATATCGCATTGTTTACTTTAGAGGTTCTTGGGAGACTAGTGAAGATGTTCGTAATGATGTTGTCCCACTTCCATGCTTTTATGGGTAGTGGTTGCAATAGCCCTTTATAAAGTTTTTGCTCTTCATTCACTTGTTGACATACTAGGAACCTTGTAGTGTAATCACAAATCACACTTTTCATATTGTTATAGAAAAAATGAACAAGAAGGTCTCAATACATTTTTGTGCCTCCAGGAGGTATAGATAAAGTAGAGCTATGAACTTCATCCATTAGCTCCTTTTCTATTTCTAGAATATATGGAACACGTTGTCATGTACGAAATTTCATTACACCTTCATGATCAATATTAACCTCATGAAACTTCCCATCCTTTATAGCCTCGAACATCTTCTGTAATAATGGATCTTCATTTGGAGCTTTCTTGATCTTCTCTAGTAATGATGATTGGGAAATCATTTAGGTTAGGGTTGATGAATTACTTTCCCTTATATTTCCCATGTCCATCATTAATAGGTCATTGATCAAATGATCTCTTTGAATCCTCATCATGGATCAAACAACTGGGTCTTTCCTTCTTAATGCATCATCGACATTGTTTTCTCTTCCGAGATGATAATGAATTTAACAGTCATAGTCATTGAGAAGTTACAACCATCTCCTCTATCTAATATTTAATTCCTTTTGTGTGAAAATATACTTCAAACATTGATGGCCTATGTATATGTCACATTTCTCCTCATAATGACAGTGACTCCATATCTTCTGAGAAAAAACGAATGCATCCAGCTCCATATCATGCATAGGATAGTTCTGATCATGTGTCTTCAACTGTCATGATGCATAAGAAATGACATTGTCATTTTTCATGAGGACCCACCCAAGCCGTTTGAGAGACGCATGGCTAAAAATAATGAATCCTTCTCCACTAGATGGAAGAGTTAACATGGGTGAAGTAACCAATCTATTCTTTAGCTCATGGAAACTTTCCTCACACTCCTTTTTCCAGAGGAACATGACCCCTTTTCGGGTTAACATGGTTAATGGATTATAATGTCATGAAATGTTTTCCACAACCCTCCTATATTATCCTCTTAATACAAGGAATTTTTTGAATCTCGGTTATTATTGTAGGCTGAGGACACTCCTCTACAACATTTTTAATTGCATGGACAACTGTGATTCCTTCATTGGTAACAATGTTCCCCAATTAAGAAACTTGTTGTAACTAGAATTCACATTTACCCTATTTCCAAAAATCATCCCCTTTTGTAGAGTTTTAAAAATAACCCTCAGATGATCTTCATGCTTCTCATGGAATTTAAAATATATCAGAATACCATCAATAAAAACTACCAAAATGTTATCATAGTAGTCCTTAAAGACTCTAATCATCAAATCCATAAAAATAGCAGGTGCATTAGTCTTTCCCCAGGGAATAACAAAAAACACATAATGCCCAAATCTTGATCGGAAGGCAATTTTCCAAATATCTTCTTTCTTTACCCTCAATTGATGATAACTAGATCGAAGATCAATCTTAGAGAATAATTGAGCCCCACAAAGGTGGTCAAATAAGTCATCAATTCATGGAAGAGAGTATTTTTTCACTATGATCCCATTCAATTACTTATAATCAATGTATAGCCGCATCAATCTGTCCTTCTTCTTCACAAAGAGATCTAGTGCTCCCCAAGGAGACACACTCGGCTAGATAAACCCCTTTTCCATAAGATCTTGGATTTCTTTCTATAATTCCACTAGCTCCACATTTTCCATCCTATACTGGTTCTTTGATATTGGATGAGATCCAGGTACGAGTTCAATGGAGAACTCTACATCTCCTTCAGGGGGATGTCTGGGTAACTCCTCTGGAAATACTTCGACATTTCCTAGATGATGGGGACATTTTCTATCCTTAAAATCTCATATACTTCTTCTTCTTCACTGATCCACTCCATAAATAATGATATATGGGGTTCATTTAGACAAACATCTAGTTGAGATATCTCTCTTGGAAGATAACTGTAGGTTTTCCATTCATGCCTACAGATGTTTCCTTGCCTATTGAATTGATCATAGCGTTATACCTTCAGAGCTAGTCCATCCCTAGTATAATGTCGAATTCCATCATGGGTATGACGAATAGATTTTTGATAAGATTTTTCTCAATAAATTAATTACTAGAGTTTCTAAACAATGATGATTCTTGGATAACCCCCCCCCCCATGAGTCTTGACTGATAACTCCACATTTAGAAAATGGGGGGTAAATTCTAAATTCTATGCAAACATGGAGGGAAAAAAGGAATGCATAGAAATAGAATCAAACAAAGTACATGATAGCTTTGAGATGACAACAACTGTACCTTCTAACACATCATTTGGAGCTTCGACTATAGCTGTTGTGATAGAAAAATAAGGACCTTTCTCCCTTGGACATTGCAGAGGCTGATGGTGGTTCCCCTCCACTACCCTCAGATTCGGACAGGGATTGGAAAAGTTGCCACGTTGTCCACACATTAAGAACTGGACATTAGGTAGGGCTTGCACCGTCTTCCCCCTGTCATTATAGTTAGGAAGTTGAGATTTCACCTCACTATGACAAATCCTCACAATATGGCCATCTCATCCACACTTGTAGCATTTCCCACTCCCGAGTAGGCAGTTCTCCAAATGCTTCCTCCCACATTTATTACATGTGGGAAGTTTCACTTACATGCCTCCTATTCCCATATCGAAGGTCCACCCTAAGGCGACCTCCATCGATCTCTCCTTGTCATTTGGTTTGTGAGACCACTTCTTCTCACCAAACTCCATCTCGACTATCATCACACTCCCCACAATCTCTACATAGAAATCATAGTCTTGGATGGCTAGATTCTTCTACATATGATGTCTAATTCCCCCAAATAATCTATCAAGCTTACCATTTACATCCTTGAAAAAGTTAGAGGTAAATCGTGATAGCCTTGTGAAGTACATCTCATATATTCCCACATATTCTCTCTTCTTCTACATCATCTAGAAAACTCCTTCTCAATTATTGTTTTCATGGAACGAGGGAAATAATTATTGAATAATATCCCTCTGAACTCTTCCCACTCCAATGCATTAACTTCCACTCTAGGCCTTGTGTTTTTAATCAGTTCCCACCACTTATCAGCTTTTCTCTCTATGCGATAGACAGTCAGGGTGACATTCTCTTGCTTTGATCAATGGAGCACAGAAAAGATATTCTCTATAGATTTGATCCACTATTCAAAAATAAATGTTCCAGTAGATCAACTGAAGTTTGGTGATCGTTGACTTATAAAGGACTCAACAGAATGTTTTTCCTGTTGTGGTGAGATCAGTCTCTCAGATTGATTCATGTTATTTCGCATAACTTGAGTCAGTTGGTTCATCATTCGCATGAATGTTTTAATTCAGGCTTCCATCAGAGGGTCGTCAGTGCATGATCCATTGCGGTCACCATTTTCATGGTTCCTCTTTTTTCCATCCATTTTCTAAAAGAATAAAACCTTGGTGAGAAACATATTTCATTTAGGAATCTCTTAACTATAGAGGATTTTATGTATTAAAACCTCATGCTTAAACAATTAGATTTCCTTATAATTTCATCATAATGATTCATAAGAAGCTTGTGATTGACCTAACACATCCCCTTGGAGTGTCATAACCCAAAGTGCACCAAGACCAATTGTTGTGAACCACGACTCCTAGGGTCATAACCGAAACTCCTTGTTGGATTTTTCACTCCAAGCTACATCTATGCCAGGGCCGCCTCTGCCTGCTCATATCCATAAATGGGTGAATTTTATTGATAAATCACTTACTCACTACTAACCTAAATACCAGGAAGTTTTTCTATATTTAAAATTTTCAATATGATTCTTCTAAATATTTGTTGGAATAATTTCATAAATAACTATACTATCCTTTGATACCAAGTATGTCATCCTGCCTTTTTATTACATAACTTTTCATTAAATTTTACAAATAGATGATTTTTAAAGTCGAGTGTCTTGGAAATTATAGACATACAACATGAAAACAACATAAAAATTTCTTCTAGTCCACTTCTAAGGCTTCATCATATGTCCATCCTTGGTACAGTAACTGCATCTCATATCATTGAGACATTCAAAACAGTAATGGGTTATCAGAATGCCCATTATGGGTAAATAGGGGAATCAGTGTAGTTGTGATATCAATAAGAACATTGAAAAAAACATCAAGACATGAGAAATTGATGTATATGCATATAATAATGAAAATAACATGAAACATAACTTGAATTTGTGGATACACATTTTATTTAAACATTCATGAACATATCACCTAGGTTTATCCTTGGGGTGTCATAAAATTTACCTAGGTTATTCACCAAGGTATTGTGATACTTGTCATCTCTAGAGACTAATTATTTACCCAATGAATTTTAGTGCAATCAGGGTGAACCCTTAATATGTTTTTATTTTCATTTCAGCCACATATATCACTAACAAAGATTTCATAAATAACCCATAGATAATAAAAGAAATGTGTTTCTTTTCAAAATTAGGAATTTTTAAAATTTCCTAAAAAATTTAAAAATAAGATCATTATATCATTTATAACCAATGGAAAGGGAGGGAGGGATATATTTATGTCAATTTATGCATAAAATATATCATTTTTATATATTTATAAACACCCATTGAAAGGAAATTATTTGGGGTCCTCACATAAATAAACGAGAAAATATCTTGAGAGAAAGTGATAGAAATTTTGAGATGAAATTTCTGCAGCATCATGGACATATAACATGGTTTTAGAAATCATTGATAAGAGAGGGGACAAGAGTCACCCACTCATATATAACTCATCATATAGTAGGGGATAGAATAAGATCATTTTATAGATATTTTATGGAAACATAACAAGAAAATGAAACTCGATGGAAAAGAGAAGATGTGATTTCCATTAAGGAAATTTGGTAGCCTAACGGCGTTACATAAAAATTCAAAAAACATATTGATGAGATCAGAAAGGGTCTCCCAACAATTAGAAATGAAATGGATAGTAATGAAAACATAAAAGAATATACCATGAACATAAAAATATGGAAACTAGAAGTCACAACATAAAGGAATTCAAGACTTAAAAGAGGATGGTGAAAGGATCCCATACCTTGAAGAGTAACTTCGAAAGCTTGACAGCTGGGACCTTAGGAGGCTTGAGGGCACTTTGAGAGGACTCCTGTGGAGGTATAGAGTCCATAACATCATTTATTTGGATTTTTGAATGAAATAAATGAGGGAATGGCTTGGTATCGGTAGGGAAATTGAAGGAATAAAATATTAATTTCCAAGGGACACCTCATCGGTCGTATTGGAAAAACAATGGGATTTCCCATGGTATTTTCCCATTTTATTGGCCACATGGGAAACCACATAGCATATATTACCGTTCATAAGTCGACCATATTGTTTACATAATTATTACATCATTAATGATGCCATCAAACACCCAAAACGTAAATCTGTAATTTTACTATCCACCGAATATTCAACTATTTAAGAAAAATATCAAAACATTTCCCTAACCAAATATAGAAGATCTAAATTAAAAAATGAACTCCATTTTATGAAAATAATTTTCAAAATATTTTCAATTTTATATTTAAATGAAAACACTTTTCACTGAAAATTCAACTGATTCATAAAAATCCCCAAAATTCACCATATCATAATATCGATGCTCTGAATTCAAAAATGAACTCCATTTAATAAACATAATTTTTTAAATATTTTTAATTTAATTTTTAATTAAAACACTATTCGCCCCAAAAATAATCAATATTTTCTAATAATTTACAAAATAGTTAATTACTTATTTTATTGAATCACATTACCTAATTAATTTTTTAAATTATATTAATACATTCTTAAGTGAGGATAGTAATCCATTTGGTCATATTACTATTCATAAGCGTAAAATTACTATTAATAGTTTACTATTTATTAATAATTAATTTGATCTTATGAGACTCTAAATTTCTTTTTGAACATAACAGAAGAAGGAAATTTTTTGAAAATCATTACACCTTATTAATTACTTATGGATTACATAAATATTTCAAAAATATGACTTTTTCCAAAATTCATCAATAATATATATACTATATTTAAGTGGACATTTGAAATTCAAAAACTTTACCATAATGAAAAGAAAACAATTTTATTTATATCATATGATTACATAAAACTACTAAGGTCTTGTTACATATCCCCTTATAACACCAGCATAGGACATAAGTGTATGGTGTGCTAAGGTGAAGGAATCTTGTGGCGACTCGAACAACATTTCATGAATGGTGATTTCTATCAGCTTGAACTTCTCCCATGGGCGATTTTGTTCAAGCTGAACATGATGAATTTTGGCTTGGGTTTAGTCCAGATAAAAGCCCAGTGGTGCTACCTCATTCCCAAGTTTCGTCATATGGGCTTCGAATGGCCTGAGAGTGCTGGATGAGGCCATCAAATCGTCTTTCTGTAGCCAAGATCACTAGTATTTATAAACAATAATCCTAACATAAAGAGTTTAGTTCCCAACGGTCATATTGACAAACAGTCATATTGACCAACGATCATATAAAAGATGAAACACAATGGTATAATTTAAATTATACTCATTTCATTAAATAAATGAAATATTTTTGTTGAGTATAAAATAAAATAACACCCTAAATAGAAATAATATATTAAAAAGTTCAGGGTGTTACATGAAGAACATGGTTATTGGCCCTTTTCCTCTAATAATGGTACATAGGATGCCACCAAATGGTTGAATCCTAAACAATGGTAATCCTTTCATGAACTACCATCCATGGATGTAGCTCCATGATCCCCCCCAAGGGGTCTTTCGATAAATCATAATGGTTTGAGATCTTCTCTTTTTGAGAACCCCCCCAATCCATCTCAATAGGTAATTACAATCCATCCATTGGCAAACATTTTAATCAATCCCTCATATGGATGTACCTTTAGAATCAACTAAATTTTTATTCCAATAAAACAATATTTTGTAAAATTTCCTAGTTATGGGACACACCCAATGGACTGGCCTCCAAGGGTCATTTTTGTCCATCCATCGATAGCACTCTAGGTGTGACATCTTTCCTCATAGTGATGATCTTCCATGATCCATCATTAAGCGGTTTCTAGTTAATAAACTATATAGTTTCAGGCCATTAAATTTAATACTGAATCCCAAACACATACATTATTCAGAACATGAGAATCCTAAGGAAAACAATTTGAATGATATGTGCTTACAAAATTTTATACCATATAAAAATAGAGGATACATGAGTTAAAAATCCAATTTTTTCAAAGCCCCTATCATTTCTACCATTTGGACGACACAGTTTTCTATAGGTTGTACACATAAGATGCCTCCATTGAGATTCTATTCCAAGCGGAGTAATATAGGTTAGCAATGTTTCCGATGACCTGACATGTCGGTAATACCAAATGGGACAACCCCATTGACTGAAGCTTACTACCCTATCATGACAGAAATAAAATGACCAGAAATAAATAGTTTAATTAATCATAGTCCACAAAAAGATGTTGCACATGAATGATTTTCATGATGAAGACATAACTCTTGGAGGGAGACATGGAGTATGAAACAAGTTCTAAGGTTGAATCCGTTGAATGAGGACCTAATATCACATAATCCAGTTTTGATAAGGTAGAGTTCATAAATAATTAATGTGATGAAATTCACATACCATTGGAATTCATGAATTGGGAATATCAAGAACAACCAACATGATATTTCCATGTGTGGATGAGCAGGTGCATCCAATTGAAAGCATCAGAAAAAAATGTTGGACTCGATGTGAAACGATTCTCCTTAAAATAGAGACTAGTATAATTCAAGACATACCTATATTAGAATTTAACAATATTTATACATCTGATTCAAGGTCCCATATTGAAAATGGTTGTCCAATAACGTAACTTATGAGAAATTTTGGTAGTAATAAATAGTCATTCATCAAGCTGTGAGATTTTCAATGAAGATCTCTCTATTAGTCCAATGATGATTTGATGAAATTTGTGCATTGGTAATCAATTTTTTAACCTCTATATTGACGACTAAATTGAGAATCATTATAGGAATAAAGACACAGTAAATTAGCATCAAACATCCCGCCATCTATGAGGATGTACAATTGCTTATGTTGATATCCCACGTGACAGCTTCTCATCCATGAATTCTTCCACAACCTAATATATTGAGTACATGTTCCCTATAGCACCCTCATAAATCATTCACATGATTGTGTAAGACACAAATGTATGTAGGTATGAGTGATATTGAGTCATTCACCTAAGGGATATGGAGATTTATTTCCTGGAGTTTGTATCTACTAAACAACACTACCATCTACCAGGGATGTGTAGGGAGAAACCACTCCTTGATCCAACAAGAATCGGCTGAGAGAATCTCTCCTCATATGGATATTATTAATTTCTACCAATGCTAAAGAGGAAAGTTATTGTTGAGTCACACCATCCATGACTAATTCTCGAGATCCATCAAGAAAATATTCCACCATACCCATTTAAGGCTAGAAATGAACGTTATTTTTGACGAAGAACATGTAAACATTACCCATTCTCTTCTATGCCTAGCCTGAATTTCCTAATACGAATCTCATGTTTAGAAACAAGAAAATTCATGACAAGGGAAATCATCTTCCACAACATCAGTAGCCCCTTCAACCCCCATTTCATTCTGATAGATCCTTATGATAAATGAGTATGGATCAATCTTATCCCGGTTGGGATCAAGACCTCAGCTACCCTATGGGTAGGTTGGTTTGACTCTATCTATCGATGGTTCAACCTAATAAAATGTGCCATCACTTTATGATGTTATATATTTATGAGGTCTTCCACGTAACATTAACAACCAATGTAGAGGACCTCCCTTCTCTTATAATCATAATGGATGCCCCCCCCAATTTCTAAATAATCAATAAACAGGTCCTCCACACTTCATATGCCATCAATACATATGTCCTCCGCATAACTATGATTCTAAACATAGGCTTCATCAATGTTTCATAGCCAATAAACATGAAGTTTCACCAGGTCTCATTCCTAGATAATAATAACACCTCAATGATACAGAATAAATCTCCTATGCTTCATTGGAAACCAATACTGAGGTCAACCTCAAGTTATCATCATCAACATACATGGATTTCTTACCCATGTCACATATATACAATGTTGAGGTCCTCCCAAGTCCTTAAACATTCAATATAGAGTCCCACACCATGTTTCCACCATCTAATGATCCGGTCCTCCCCATGATTTTAGTAGAAAGTATGGATGCCTACTCTATATTTCATCTCCTTAATAAAGACATCCTACCTCTGAGCTTTTTGATCATTTCAAAGGGAATCCTCTCAATTAAAGCAACTAGTATGAAGGTTCTACCCATTATTTTATTACTAGTAAGTGTGGAGGTCGTCCCCATGATTCCACTAACAAATGTGGAGGTCCTCCCTAAATCACCAACAATAGTAGTGGAGGTCCACCTTACTCATTCACTTGTCAACATAGAGGTTCTCCTCACTCTAAAAATAAAATATAATGAGTCCCTCCCTATATCTAAAATAACTAATGAACTGGTAGTCCCATGTGTTACGACCCATAAGAACATAACACCTCCAAATGCCGAATAATTACCATACATATAAGAAAAATAATTGGGAGGAAAGATAAATGACTGCCACTAATGTTGAAATACCAATAGATTCCAAATAAATGTTGATATCATCCATAATTCATATTATAAGGGTTTTTGAAACTCAATGATAAAACCTTCATCCCCTTAATTAGAAAGACAACAAAGGGAAGGATCCATAAAGAGAATATTCTTAATCATGGAAGGTCAAATCCTCAAATCCTAGATCCCTCTATACGTACATGTAGGTGGAGGAAGATATAAATATCTTATAGAGGTTAATGATTTAACAATATCAATCATCATCGGTCTCCCTCGCCACCACTACCGAATATCATGTAGATATATTCTAGTATGGGATAACACCTTCAGATGGTGATCAACATGAAGTTTCATGGAAGAGTGTCACTTCACTAGAACTTGTGGTAGAGTTAAACATACAGTCATATAAGTATGTGATGATATTGTTGGTACCACCCTCCAAAGGGGATGCAATATGATTGAAATAAAGTAACTCTGATAGTTTCTTCTCTATCATCTAACCCATCTCTACACTAATCTATCTAAGTGCCTCCACAAATCTCTATGATATCACTGATCAAAAAATGGGTTTACCAAGAGGAAAGTCATGCCTGTGAGAAATAAATATTATTAGAGACTCTCTTAGTTGATTAGTTTTTAGTATGGTTTCATAAAATGATACTTCCCACATTTATATACAATATTCCCTCAAAAAGGGCCATCCTACCTATTTCTTCCACACCACTTATGGGATGATTCACCACCTCTATGCTCATCATTTGGACTACCCAGGTAGCTGAGGTCAAATCAAATATATGGATATGCAGCACCGCATGATTAAGGTGTCATTGTTACCAGAAGCTATGCACCATGTATATAATATATTATATCATTACCTCCAACTATTAAGCACCAATATCTCCATTGTGGTATATAAAACCATAGTAATGGTGTCTCCATATGTTTATATTAGGGGATGGTGATATTACTTAATTCTCCACTTCAATCCTATAATTTGATAGACTAACCACCCATTGATATCAATGATTTATCTCCAGGTGTAGTTATTGAAAACAAGGTCATCTCAATTCTTTTTGGAATACAAAAGGGTATGATCTCTAATGTAGAGCATGATGAGGAAAAACCACCTCCCAGGGAAATGTATCATTAGGTGGACCCAAAAAATATGTCATTATCCTCCAGAAAAGATACATACATGACCTTGGGGATCTATCTAAAACATTTCTATATCATAGCAATAACAAAATGTGTATATTAAAATTTGAACACACTGATATGTCTGAGATTGGACCAAATAGAGGCCAATCCCATGGTTTCCTCCTTACCTTGAAAGGTCACATAGATGAATTGAATCATCGACGGTCTCCTTGTTGAATGGTCCAAATATTGTTGTACTAGTAGATAAAATCAAATTTCTCTTCTAATATGAAATTATAATGACCTCCATGTATAGTTATCCATAGTTGGGATTGTTGAACCTACTCATCCAGATTTATTACTGGTAGTAGATTGTGGAAACAGACTGAGATATGACTTGCTGAATCTAAAAGGTAAGCATGATCATCCTTCTAGAGATCTATATTGATAAACTACTTGATATATTAGAGATTTATGTATTATTTTAAGTTTATATAAATGTATTGGTCTTTATAAAACATCATCATGAAATAGATCATTTAAAAGATGACTTGAGAGTCACTCTCCATACTCTCAATGAGGCCTTTAGGACAGAACAAGTAGTGATCCCTCCTGATTAAAATCGATACTCGTAATTGGTGGATAACATGTGGGAAACCTAGATTATGGTAACCCTTTAAATTCAACATTCAACAAGCTGGGGGACACAATTAAGAATTGGAACGACATCATCTCAAGGTGTGTTCCCATGTTGGGAACCTTCGAGTAATAGGAGCCAACTGAGACCGGCTGTTTCATCCATACAATATAATGACCTATGTTTATATAGTATATCCAATTTCTCATTGGGCCCATTCCTATTTTGGAATACCTTCTTAGATAGTTCATTTTCCATTTCTACTCCAATTCATATAGGTGATGCATTTTTACCTATTATAGTGAAACAATATTTGTAACGAGCGAGCTCCATGTTTTTCCAATAGGTGGAATGTTCTCCTGTTTTCAATCAACATGTTTCAACACCAATGTCAGCTACTGGCATTATGTGTGGGAAATACCAAAACCAAACTATGCTCTACCCTCATCACTCAGAACATCCTATGTGTGTTTTGAGATTTCACTGATAAGGACTTGAATTTGGAGGAATCCTTCAATCACGATAAACAAGGGAATATTTTTCAATCATATTCTATTATAAGATATTATAATGTAGATGTACCACCACAATGTAGGTAGAGTTTAATTATAAATTAATGTCAAATGACACAATTTTAGTTTAGCCCTACTGAGTACACTAGCCTCGTCAAAATTAGCCTCTCCCATTGTTTAATGGGTACGCAACCCCATCAAGAACAGTCCCCTTGATGAGAGAAATAGGATCCAACCACTCATTTGGATCAAGCCCATTATCAAGGACTTAATACTATAGTTACCTTCCATGATATAAGAAACTAGAAGGGATGTTTACAACAGAAGGACATAGATAAATGATAACTAATTGGCTAGATTGGCAGTTAACCCCCCCCCCCCCCTAATTGTTTCATGTCTGCTTTATTAAGATGAAAAAACCCTCTTGATTCCACCTTCCCCTTATTATGTTTTCCATCCACTTATCATCCCTCAAAATATCACTAGTGTAGGCACAAAGGAAAAACATGATTGCAAATTCACCCATCAATGCCAAATTCATCATACACACTCACAGATTTCATGCCTCCATAGATGGTAATCACTTCCAAAGTATTTTGAGTAGTGGAATACCTCCCTATTTATGAATATGTGAATTCCTTTTTAACTGATGGTGAGTCAAGAGACTGATTTCTTCTAATTGATGATGAATATTATTAGATGGTATCCCCCCAATCCTTCTATATGTATCCATCAATATAGAGGTCAAACACATGAAAACTCATATAATATTTAGGCAATAACCTCAAAAAAACCATGAATTATACCTAGAATAGACATCATTAATATCAATGAGCTCTATAGGTATATACCTCTCAGCACTATCCAACCATATTAGTGACAAATTTGACTGTGTTAGCTAGCCAGGCATAATAGTCGTGGCCATAATGTGACCAGAAACATCCATATAAATATGGGCCCACTCTTCCAATAACTATTCTATAGTGGTCATATATGTTTTATTTGAAGAGTATGAAGATATTTCTAAAACCATTCATAACTTAGGGGTATAGTTGGAAACACATGTTACACCATGATCCAAAGAGAGACCCCCTACATGAAGAATAATTTATCTATCATGGATGTATGTCATGATAAAGAACCTCACCAACAATCATAGAAGTATCTTTATAATTGGGTCCTACCACTTTTCCATTAATATGTTTGAATCCGTCATAGCTACCTTAGAGGTCCCTAGTTTGAAAAATAATTAGTGGCTACAAGGATCTACTATGCATAGGATGTTAGGAAAGAGGAAATCTAATCCATAATATATTTCTCTAAACAAAATGATGGATCCATAATCATGGGAACATCCAACTTCATTATCTTGTCAACCATTTTAATTTCATAGAGATCCAGAGTTATTTTGTAAACCAATGTTCTGGGTTCCACCGCACCCCAACAATATATTCAATAAGTAGTGACTTACTAGAGAATGTTTGAGTCCTTCCGACCTAGATATTATATGTTATGATAGGACCGTGAAGAAAATGTGTAGAAATATTTACTTGATGACCCAATTATATGTCTTCAGAGAATGTACTGAATTCTTAGTATTCTCACGAGATACATCCTACAATGAACTATTGTTTATGCCTTTCAATCATCTTGATGAATTTGTTCCCTCATTGTGTCACATGTTTCTCAAGTACTCCCCAAATAGTCGGCTAGGTGTTCTTCATGGTTATGCAACCCCCATTGACTGATGTAAATCATCTATATTAATGGTGGATAGTAATAGAGATAATGTAATCATATTCCCCCCAATAAGGTTGAGGATGAAGCCCCCATGAAATGTCCATGGGAAATTATGGATGATTCTTTCATCTTCCAAATTCATCTACTATATCACACACCTCTAGATCTGGGAACCTTCTTTTTAATCTATGAGTGGAAGGGATGTTGCATCCCAAAATGGAATGAACAATGTTATATTACCTTAGACTGTTATTTGGGTTTTTCTTCGATGACAACATATGAGCATACCCATGTGAATTATGTAGAGGATCTACCAATAGCTATCATTTCATGAGATTCTCACATGTTACATAGAGTAGAATTGAATCAACAAAAATTAATCTACCACCATTACATTAACATCATTATTGGACCATGTTCTCAAAAAACATAATGGGCTTGGTTCAATAGCCTCTATTTCCCAGGTTTTAACTATGTAGGAGTCCCCCATAGGAAATTCGGTATCCTCAAAAGTAAGAGGTAGTACCCCTCTTAAATTTTTTGGTCTGAATATTCCTAATATAATTGATTCCCTTGCCTCAAATCATGAAGATTATTTTTAAGGATCTCCTCCTACATTCGATGATGATATATCCACCACAATCAATGAGGTAATTAAGGAGGACCGTGATATTGATTGTAAATCATGGTGAATACTAATTATTGAATCTATTCCACTTGAGATACATCATCATTATGAGACTTTTCTAAAGAACAATTGGGATTTATTCTCCTTTATAAATGACAATATTTCATGACACACCCCTCAGGTCCTCTTCTACCATCATTGTGTATCCTTATGTCATTAGGGATTAAACAATCCTCATAGAAAATTTCACACTTCTCAGTGTTCCATTGTTGACACAAATGTTGATATGCACAGCAATGCCAACATCATTTGGTATGTTTAGTACCCCATGTTGAATTCCAACATCTTTCCCATCAATAAGAGTAATGTCTAGATCATTGTTTTCATAAACCTTTGGGATCTCAACCACCATTTATTGAATGATAATTATCCCCTTCATATGAAATAGAATTTTATTAATGACAGAGTGAGGTTTTAGGCTCTGTACTTCAATGATGGGTACTTCAGATACTACCATATCCTGAAGAGCCCCTAGGTTGAGGAGTTTACCCCCATTAAAGAACTATAAGGGATATTTTTCTTCCATGAAAATCATAAAGGTAAATATAATATTGGAACCACGTATTAGCGGTCCACAAAAAATATATTTATATTATTCCTCATTAAAATAGTTTAATTCTCTGTGGAATATTTGGTGATCAAATTCCACTATAAGCATGACCATCTTAGAGATCATGAGAAACTGATATTATTTCTCAACTCTAAGAATTTTAATCTAACCCCCTTGTAGTGTAAATTATTGTTTACCTGAATGATGTTTCTTGGGATTTTCATTAGATAAATAAGAGTTGATATGGTTTTAGATATGACCAACTCCATCAAATAGATACATCATCTGAGCAACCTATGGGTTCCCTAAGGAATTTATGGACTCTTATCATATATATAATGATTCATCATGAATCATGATGGAATATCTATGTACATTTATAGGCTCATGAAGAAATCTAATATTTAATAGTGGTATGAACAGTGTTGGACCACCTTTAATAAATTATAGAAGTTTCATATACAATAAGTAGTCTTGATGCCACCTATCCTAGTAAAGATTCTGGTCCTCTATATAACTACCCTAGAATCATCCATAAAAACCCTTATTATCAATTTAAAAAAATAGGTAATTGAAAATAGTTAATACTATGTTAGTAAGAATCTCCTATATATTGAGTCCATATACTCACCTATCAAGAATAAATTCCCCATGCTAGTTTTCACATTCTAGAATTTGAGACATTATTTGTAGAATCATGGTATAAATCTTGTTTCTTGAATAAATGTGCTAATTTTTATCTTGAATCATCTAATATTGATAAGAATTTTCTTTGATTTTTTGTGATCCTTCAAATTTTCAACAACATGTTTTTCCACAATAAGTCATCATGTTTTAGGCATTGGATGAATTTTTATCCACCCAACCAACCCATAAAGAATTTCCTCTTGATATTGATTTATTAAATAAGACCATCCTTTCAGTGTCTCCAACCATGAATTATTGGTTGATTCACATTGATGTATATTCTTGAAGTACAACCAAAACAAGAGTTAATGATACCATGCTCAAAAGGGTAGGACTCAGAATCACCAACATCACTCCTTCCTAGGTTGTCTTACAAACATCATTACTAATATAAAATTATTCAAATAAATTAGAAAAAGTATTAGGACCCATTAGTAGACTTTCTTGTCCCTCAATATTGATATAACCTATGTTCATGGGATGGGAGAACCTGAATTAGTCATCAAATAGATTAATAGTTAATATCTCATCAGAAATCCATATCTTGTTCTCTTATTGGATCACACACATAAACTGATGGGCCTATTAAACTATCAATTGTTGGTGACTGATAACCCTCTGTCACAGAATGGTTGAGTTACTTCTCAATCTATCTTTTTTACAGATCTATCGTAGACTAATCAATTTGAACTATTCATTAATGTCATGCATGAGAGATTTATTTCTTGCATCATTTTGGATAATGATGATAGCCAGTAGTTATACCACCTACCTCTAATTGATTCTATGTTAGGACCTCTAAGTTACCACATAGAGTAATAAACATCTACAATCTAAATCCTTTTAATAATGTATCTTTATTTTTTCATTATCTCATCAGATCGCATAAATAGAATGAAAATATGTTAGAGTGCAACAAATTTCACCATCTAGAGTGGTACTAAACCTGAAATGACTCACAATTGTCAAGGGTAAGATATAATTATCCCCTTTTTCATTCATAGATACATGATTACTATTGTTATGCGAGAAGTTCATGCCAAATATTATGGTTCCCATAAATGAGGATTGAATATATCCCACCAAATTCAGAGCCTTGGTTATGTATCCTCTAACATGGTTTATGATAGAATCGATTACGCTAAGAGGTTTCATGCATATAAAATCCATGCTTTCTTTTTTCATCGAACACCCGAGATTCTCCACCCCATAATGTATTCTTGGACCATTTTTAGTAATTAGACTTGATGTTGTGGGAACAGATCTAAGAGAAATTGATTTTTAGATTAGACTCATGCATGCTGCAATGGATGTGTTCTCCAAGTTGGATGAATTTCATCCTATATTTAAATTCAAGGCATGATATATTATGTAATTCACAATCTCCCACATCATTCATCGATTCAAAATATATCATGACATTCTAACAAATAATATCACCAACATCCATTCTTCTAAAATGCAAATGTTTTACACCATATACAACATCTAGTCCATCCATACATCTATTTATCGAACACATGAAAATGGATAGATTGAGGGGTTCAAATATATCCCCTCTATAACATAATAGGATATGGTGGTAGAAAAATAAATTTTGGTCAAAAAAGATCACCTAATTCTTCTAGGGCTACATGGAGACAGCATATAATTCAACAAAAGTGACTCAATATTCATTGGTGTATGAAACATAGGTAATTAATCTGATTTAGAATCAGTTACCATCTCTCAGAATATCTATCTATGACTAGTGATTTCCATACATTATTGAATAAGTCTGTTATGTTTAGCTAGAATCCCTAGAAACTATCTTGATCTAGGCCTTACAAAATTTAGATATTCCCAAAATAGGGTGCATAATGTGTAAAATACTACGGTTTTCCTCTTCTCATTCCTAGATGGTGATATGTTACTAGATCTCAGAATACTAGTATTACATAGAAGGAAGCATCTGATGATGGAAACTAAGTGGGGAGAACCTTAAATAATTCACAAGGTCTTTCACAATGGACCGTATTCATTTATCACCATGGATAGAGTGTGTGTAAATCCCCCCCCCAATTTTCATGTTTCTTAATAATCACGTCATGAATGTAGTCCAAAACCGGTCCATATAACATTACCTTAAATTGTATAGAAAATGACAGAGCTCCATGTCCTTAATCTATGAATCCATGTCAATGAATTATGATTTATAACAATATGTGGGTTTTATTTAAGATGTATTATGTAGGAGTGGTCCTCCTAGGACATTATTCATATAATTTTTATCCTCAACCCCCTACATGTATTCTATTGGTGAAATTACCCACATAGATAATATTTCTAGGACATTTAACTAAGAGTTGGAATTGAAAAATTATGATTCCAAACTATATAAATGTCCCTGATGGAATATGTAGAATTTCATTAGGCCTCATAGTACCTCATTAAAATTGTGTTCATTACTCCATCAATTTACACATATCTATTTGAAGATACCCATCTCTGTGGTCCAAAATATACAACCATAAACTAAGTGCCTCATCAGTTTAATCATTTAGACTATAAACAACAATCCACTCCATGTCCAAGAATCATGAATTTCAAAGGCATGTGATTTTTCTCTGGGATGTGATGTGTGGTATTGCACCATATCGGTCTTAATTCATGTAGGTTCTTTCATGAAATATCTCTACACCTACCGATTAGATCTTCTTCCCCTAATCATAGTCTGAACTCTAAGACCATAAATTAGGAGTTAATGTCTTCGGTGCATGATGTTAAAATAAAATACTACCTTGAAAATTATTTGGATATCTTTAAAAATATAAGATATAATTCTTACCCCATTAAAAATTGTGATGCATCTTTAAATAAGTATTATATGCTTGATATGGCTTCCCCATGTCCCGAATATATAATACCTAATGATAATTGTGTGATGGAAGAAAATTTTGACAAATATGATCATCTTTACTAACATTAGTCTTATACCATTTCATTCTATAGAAAGATGAGGGGCTTGATTCCCATCCATATTTGAAATGTAGATATTCCCAAACATCTTATCACTATTACCATCTAAAAATCCATTTTCCCTTTGGCCTATTGGTCCCTATTATGATATAGGAAATATGACACTGAATCATGTGTAGTTATCCTTAAGGTATGTGTATGGTACATCGGCCTCCATAGAAGCATTAACATCTTGTTTTACCTCTTGTGTTCTATATATATACCCTATGAGTGATTGATTCCTCTATAGTCATGGAAACATGACTCTAAAATGTCTTGTAGTGTCCAAAGTATTTAACCATAAAAAATGTGAGTTACATTCATGAACTACTTTTGGCTGGATTCCCATATTTGTTAATAAATAGTGATACTCATACTTCCCATCTTTGGTCCCAGCTAAAAATTCATTAAATAATTCATCCCCATGGACCCATCATTTTTATGATATTTAAGGCCATAAAAATCTAGTTGTTCTCAATCCACGCAATATGACCATTGTTAGTATAGGATTATTATTGGGAATTCATGGTGTGTTTGTGGGCCTCCTATGCCAATATTCATATTTTGTTTTTCACTCTTCCATGCTACGTGTCTCCCCTTTTGGGATACCTACCAATGTCCAATCATTATGGATCTAAACTATTTTATTAGGTTCCAAATATAATTTAATTAAACTACGAGCCCACGGTCTGAGCTCTTGAATCATACAATAAAAAGACACTATACAGTAAACGAAACATGCCCCTTTATCCAAGCATTGTGACACTATATATTTTCATCCCCTATATTCCAATATGCATGGATTTAAACTTAATATCACGATCCATTCTAAGGGAAAATAAATTATGTACCTTTGGTTCTAAATTATTGTTTGGTACACGTGCCTCTTTTTTCTCCAATACATTGTGTTTATATCCATCATTTCACAAAATATCCCTTGGAACAAACCCTTATATAGTCTACATGTCCAATCTATAAACAGATTTACCATAGTCTATGAAACACAACATTAAAATTTTCTCTATAGTCAATTCAATAAAACCTTAAAATTTGTGAAACATCCTAGATATATGACATTATATTTTGGGACACATCATGATCAAATGATATTAAATAATGAAATTCACCATCCTCATCATACGAGATAAAAATATGATACCAATATCTTTATCAAATGAATTTTTTCTTTGTTTATCATATGAATTTTCATGATTTAATACTGATAATCATCCTAGTGCCTCTATTGAGAGTTCCTAAAATATGGTATCGATCATCTACTACATCATTAAATTTTTAACTATAGATCGATATCTAATATGAAACTTTTCCTAGATGATGAGTTGGTTTTTTCGTAGACTGATACACTATCCTCAATGTGATATATACCATTGTGGAATAATTACATGAATTTTGGTATCCATTCATGGATCCCATCACTTCAATTTCAATCCTTTGCATTCCCGTTATTTGGATCCTCATCATCCTCCATGCCTGAAGGGACCCCCTAATGGAATGGTTTATGTCTATGACTCTTCTACATTCCTAGGTTGATGCCTCTTATTAAATTAGATCAAATACTGGTCATGTCCTGTATTTTGAATATGTTCTCCAGCTGAGCCTCAGTTTTTTCACTATTCACATGATAATTGATAAAGATTTTGTGTTCTTAATGTGGTAAATAGTTATACTATATCATAATTTTACTCTCTTTGACTTCCAAATTTTGGGAATTTTTTATCATGCTACCCATTCGAATATGTTTTCATAAAATTAAATTCCCACATATTTATCTCATTCATGCATCATAACACACTATACAAGAATTTTTATGGTTAGAAGAGTCTATTTCTACAGTCGCAACCTCTCTCAGTCTGATCACTCAACCATGTGAGCTTATGGATTGGTCATTGGTAATTTAAATAATATCATTGAGGTACAACAATAAAGATAAACAGATGAAATAAGTCCACACACACATGAATCCTTTATGTACAAACAACCATGAAAACCATGGACTTGGAAATGATAATACACATGTTGGAGCCTCTCTCTTGTCCTATAAAATAAAACATATTTCATTGCTCATATGATTGATTATTGTAGCTCTGAAAACTTTTTTTGTGAGGAATTGACAACCTATTACTACCTCCTCATATATTCTTCCTCTTAATCTACCTCATGCTGAAGGTCTCCAACTCTAATTTTTGCTTGATTCCACTCATACAAGAAATCCACTATTTTAATTTTCACCAACCTTAGTTTACCATCATAATCCTCCAACTAAGAACTAAATTGGATGACGACCTATGGCAGAGTGTTGCGGAATATAGTGTGATCATTCATCTACTATTCCAAATGCTATATTTGTTGATTGACTTAATGGAGCTTCTAAATGCTATAATACATCATATAGTTCCAGTAATCCTCTAAATTAAGGAATCTTTTGTTAATATTCATAGTAAGGAAGTCACAGACCACTTCGAGGAGACCATGATTTTCCACCCCATAGGTGATCTGGTTACGCATCCAATAGTCGAGGGACCCCATATGACTCACCATGTATGGATCCCGGGTCTGGGTGATGAAAAAATATATGTGCTTACATACTCATTACTTGGATATGTGGTTTTCTTCATCATCCTCAAATTCATAATTTTACTTCATTTTTGGATGTTTAGGATTATGTTCAGGTAAATTAAAAAGAAAGTGTCATCAGGGTACTCCTTGATCATCCTCTCAAATATTATTGGATCCATATCATGAGGTTTTTCATCCACAGTTGACTCTACCACACCAAACTCGTCACCTCAATCTTCAAGTTTCACCCCACCAGTGGAGTCACTCCAGTCCATACAAGACTATTCATTCAATACTAATGTTAGGTAATGTATAAATAACATTCCATTAAGAATCAACATGGATTACCGAGAAGTAACCCTAATTATTTTTTCCTAATCATCTTATCAAAAATTTAATTGTTTGAGCATTTCTTGAAATGGTAATGCATCAATTCAATCAATGAATTACTAGTTGAATAAACATGATAAAATGAAATGTATGGGAGATGAGAATTGAACAATTGAGTTCCAAAATCATGATAGAGATATCCACCACAGGATACCCCTTGATGCTAATTTCTACTTTGACAAATTGCATCATAACCTCTAGCATTAATTGACGGGGAGCTGTATGAAAAAAATCATGTTAATTAAAAGTATATGTGAAAAATAACAAGGGGAAAGTGACTCAAAATCCATCCTTACATAGATTTAGAGGTATTTAAATGATGAGTTTCTGTGGGCATGCAAATTTTTCAATAGTGAGTTCACAATTGTATTTAAAAGAGGTAGTCTTCTATAGATAATTGGTTGGACTTGGGGATCCCAGGAAATCCCCTAACATCCTTGACTGGCCCACCAGCTATTTTGGATGATAGAGGAGACCCTGTATAATTCCCCATTTGACCAATTGGTTTACCTTAACCCCCTTCATCAGGGGCCCCATTCCCATTTGAATTATCCTCATGCACCCAAAAATAATAAATTAATGCTTTTAGTTAATGAAAATAGATTTTTCAATGAATGAAATTAATTTTATGAATACCTTGAGAAATTCGACAAAGTATTATTTTGAAGCCTACATTTCATCACTTTCATAGGGAACCCTTGATGAGTGGATGATTTCTAGGATTCATCATTATTAGATTCGTTGTATTCCAATTCATTTGGTTTCTCCTCCAATGATTGGATGTTAACAGTAGGACTCTCCTATCATTCTTACTCGTCACCAAGAATCATCCCCACCATGGTTAAAAGAGGTTTATACTCCCCAAGACATGTCAATGAGCCTATTACCATCTGATATAACTACCTCTGATATAATATCACCTAATATGTGATCCAGATAGGCCCTATGTTTGGAATCTCAATCCAATTTCATTTTATAATTCTCCATAGGTACATTATCGATCTGGACATTCACAACATCCTCCAAACTAAAAATAGAGAGGAAAAGATTTCATTGGTAACAAGCTATAGTAGGTACCTCAGCACCTTCCAGTGAGCCTCTCTTGTCCTGCTCATCTGATCATGGAAGGAAATTACATTATATATGGTCGAATCTATCACCCTTATCATATAGGAGGCTAGGGTGCCACCACACATTCCACCATCCTCATTATAGTTGTGGTATAACCTTCCCCAATTTCATGGATTTACCCTTAGGGAGTAGGACACTTACTTCGTTGAATCTCTGGTTCCTTGATCAATTTAATTATCACATTAATTTGCTTCCAAATATTGAATTTAGGCATTCTACCCCCTAGTTTATAGTATATTCCATCAATAAGAATGTTTCAATGTAGGCTAACAGCAACACTGTTTTTTCCCATGATCCCACATTCACAATCATATGCCATATATGATGAAAATTATATGGGTTCTTCTCCACCTAGACCCCATGTAGACTCTATTACTCAATCTTTAGAGTCAGATAAAATGATTGTAAATATGGGAAGGTGTTTATGGATCACTATAGTTAAGACTATAAATTCATTCCATTATCACTCCACACTTGAAGATCCAAAGGCAGTCACTTTATTTCATTTTTCCATGAATATTATTCATGCCTATTCCAACCACTATTGAAAACTGGGGAGTATATGTTTTTTCAATTTTCAATATGAATTATAATCCCAACATTGTAAAGAGATATTGGAAAAAACCCATCAATATTAATCAAGGGAGACCACTAACCAACATTTGGAGGGTTGCTGGAATTCAAGAATTCATAAACCAAAAGTTGTTCTATACGATAGCCATAAATGAAATAGAAAGGTCTATAAATCCTCATCAGTGTCATTTACCTCACAATGTGGCCCAATAAGATATAGAGTTTGGACATTATGGGTACCCACATGATGACACATTTGTTGTCCTCTATATTCACTTCCATCACCAGAAAATACGTGCACTATCCCTGCCAAATGTCTATTACCGGTACTATCCAACTACATAATTATGTGGTAGAAAACGTATTGTATTACAAAAATTCATCTTATATCTCAACCATATTGTATCCCTATTGCTTGAACTATTCATCTTCTAGGGTAAAGCAATCTGATTATAGCTACTTCCTTGGCAAAACTGTCGAGCATTTCATTACTAACTCAGTATCCTCACATCTAAATTATACATATAAAAGTCCAAAACATTCCTTTAATATGATATCTTGGTGAAAAATTAGAGAATTAATGAACAAGATTCTACATCACCACATCCATAAGGAGTTATGTAATGAGTTCTGTATACTACATAACATTTCATTGGTTCTATAATTTAAGGAACTCATCATACTCAAACGCTTACAGTGGAATGCCTCCAATGTAGTGGCTCTCCAATAGACATATGATGACTTACTCATAATTAATTTGTAACATGTTCATGACTTGGGCTCTTGACTGAGGAGCTCTGGAACCAGCTACCGATGAGGGTAAAAATATAATTGTGATTCCCACACCACTTCAAATAGATTGATATGATGTAGCTCTAGATCATACCCTAGGAGGGTGTAGTGCACGCAGTATTCCCATGTATATTCTCATTAAATGATTCCATCCAATCACATGAACCAATTATAGTTCCAGACTACACTATTGTATTTCATGATGAGCTAAAAATGTTCATGTAGTGGGGATGAATTATATCAAACTTAGTTCCACCCCATGACATTCTGACACCACATGTTCAGTACATAGATGGAAGTAGACCAATTTTCACTACAAGGATTCCCATGAATATTACTGACTCAATTATTGAGATAATATTCTCTTGTGAACCACAATAGTGGTTTGTTAACATCAAAATACTGGACGTTAACTTTTTTACAGACCAAAATTTCCATTGTGGGAGATAGATCCTCAATTAATAGTTCTTTACTCCTCTATCATTTTTTCCATGAGAACATGATTATATAACAAAAAACTCATAGATCATGGAATCTAGGGATTTATGACCATTTTATCCCGAGAAGAAACAATAGATACTGAAATCTTATCTATTTTCTGTTTTTTTCGATTTTGGATGAGTCTAGAGAGTCTATGGAAGTGCACAAAATAAGGAAGGTTTGTCCCACAATATATGATAGTGAACTCAATTATGGTAGGAGGGAAACATGATAAGGGTATGGTATAATAATCTAATGTGTGAAAGAGAGTTTTTATCTAATAGAAGTTGTCCAATCTTGGTATTTCATGGTGATGAATGACTTACGTGCATGCGAGAAAGAATATCATCGCATGAAAATCACATTTATTTTATAGAGGTCTCACTTATATTTTTATAGGTATAGACAAGTGTATTGTGCACATACAAAATAGTACATAATACACAATAAAAAATATTGTGCAAATCTACAAGCATTGAAAGCCTTCTATGACAATTCCATCTAAAGTCATCCTTATGGTATACATTCAGCTATAATTTCAAGGGGGATTTATTTTAGAGTTGAAATGTTTTCTAAATACCCAAATATTTTTTTTTGAAAAAACAAAACATGAATCCCACTAAGAAGAAAAATTTCAGGACCATATATTATGGTTCACAAAAAAAAAATTCCTGTGTGAAAAATTATAATCTGTGAAAAAATATATTTTTCACTAAAGGAGACATTATGTCCACCATTTCTACCAAAAATTCATATCTGAAAAATGAAGTAATGTTTATGAATTAATAGATTTTCCCCATAAATTTATGATGCACACGACACCCCCATATTTCTTTATAAAGGAGACATCAAATCCATAATCATATGCCCATGATGCACCACACCAAAGCCAAATAATTCATGAAAATTCTATTCTTTAAAATGAATATTTAGCCGCCATCACTAAATATTTCGATGATAAATAGAATCTTTCACAATTCCTTGGGCTGTCCATATCGAAGAAAAATCATCGATATACTATGTGTAAGACTAATATTTTGTGACATTGTCAAAATAGGGAACAATTATGGCAGAGACTCTTTCATGATATGTTACATGTGGGTCCATGATTGACTGGATCAACATTGGATTAATCAATTCCCAAAATAAATCATCCTATGCTGGATGCATGTAAATACTCCCCCTGTGCACAACCTTGACTATGATGGAAATCCATAATCTTATGTTGACCCCCTCATTGAGACTACATCGATTTCTATTCTTTTAGAGTACCATTCTCGATAAAATGTTTCATGAAATACATATAAATTACTAATGCCTTTCTCCCAAACACCTCCATCATGCATGAATCATTTTCATTATCTCATGCATGATGTACCATGTGACATTGGTGAACACTTCCCAATTCCCCTTACATTATATCATTGGTAACGTAATCCTAATTGTGTCCCAACATATGGGATGTAATGTGGAATTCACGAGTGACTACTCCTCACATCGTTGTACCCTTGTAGTGCCAACGCCATTCCCTACCCATTGGTTCTTGAGTAATGGTTCTGAAACCCATGGGGGTATGGATTGTTTTCCCCCTCCATCCTTGTTACTTGATGTAAAACTAAATAGTTCAATGTTATTGTCACATGATGTTAATGTAAAATACATCTTCCTCATCGCATGATATAAAACTATCGCCTTTCCTTGTGTGATAAACATAGTATGGCCATGGTGTGGTCATGATGTGATGCCACATCCTCCAACTGTGGGACACAGACCCACCATACCAAGGATTCTACATGCGTAAGGCCCACCTAGCCCATGAAAGAGTCATATAATGATCCTTGTATGACTCACATGAAATGATATCCTCCTCCAGATTCTCTCATGCACAATCTATACTAATATATTTGTTCCTCCTAACAACACTGTGGTATCAATCCACCAATGGATAAAATTGATCATATCATCTTTAGATCTACTTATTCAAATTTAATATCACACCAACCATTACTCAGGTGTGCCTATGAATCAGTGGTGATCATCAAATCATCATGTTCACAAATCTTCTTTGGGCATCCACCTATGTGTAATCCCAAACAACCATACTCAATTGGTCTTATTTCATAAGTAACCACTGGCACATGATTCATAGGGTATCCTACTAAGTTTAAACCCTAACAAGAACACATGTGTCGGTTGCATTTACATGTAATCCCCTACCACAGTCTCCTTTGGTTCTCATCCTTAGGTTTAATCCCAATCCCATTATATGCTACATAGGGCTTGATTCCAAACCAACTAATATAAGTTACAATCCTCATTAATGTCCAGAACCATCATCCACATCCACATCCATCTTCATGTTATCCCAAACACTACCCCAGTAAGATCATGCCCCTCAACGGAGAGAAACAATTTTCATTGGGTCCCTCAGTCTTCTCAATGTGTAAGCCCGTAATGAAATAATAGCAAGATAAATCTCCATGTGATGGTGAGACTTCATGTGTAATACCCAAAATATCCCTCACGGACACTCCTTTCGCAGCATCATCACCCTTACCAAATGACTTTAAGTAGCAAGGACTAGTTCTTCCGCATGACCCCAAACTCTAACATCAACCTACATGGTATTTCATCCCGATTTTCTTAACACGGTACGCAATATTCCTCTGTATGTATCAATATTGACCAATAATAAACCCTTCAATGACAATCTATAAGAGATCTTCCTCCCATACCCACCCATGGGGTGCTCCAATCAACCTTTATGGAGTATAATTTTCCATTTATGGGACACACCACCTGGACTATAATCTATAGGGAATTCAGATCCATCCATTAGTAAAAATATAATGTAGTCAATATTTGTGATTTAAATCACTGATCCACCATAGGGGAAGTTCTGAGAAACCATATAGGTGTGAAATCTTCCCTTCATGGGACACACCCCATGTATCCTCCTCCATAGGTTATTTTCAACCATGAAATCAAAATGTTATAGATGTGACGTCTTCCATCCAATGGAAGAACCTCATTGAGCAACCTCAATGATATTTCAAGATCAAGAAACTTTATCCACACAAGACATTAAACATGTGACATGCCCCAAATACATACCTCAGAAAAAAACATGAGATTCCTAAGAGGAATTTCTTGGATTATATGTGCCATTGTGGTAATCTAATTCATTAAAGAAATGGTCTAAATGAGGTAAAAATAATCAAAAGAGAGATGACCATGGTGTTTATACCTCATTATTTACACTTGAATCCTACCGGTCCAAGATTAAGATACCCCCAAAATATTCCCACCTATGATAAATAAGACATGTGATCAATGTCCCAACATCCAATCATGATAGCAATGCTAAACATAACGACTCTTTTGACTGATGGTTACTCCCATCTCATGATAGAAATATAAATTATAGATAATAGTGGTGTAATTAACCTATATCCACAATTAGAGGGAATTGGACATTTATTCCATGTACACAAAATAAATAATTCTTGGATAATTAGACTAGGAAATGATTTTCTTTGGGGAATACATGGAAGGAGGAACCCATATCCCACCATACAGTTTATATCAAGGAAGAGATATCGTTGTTGAATGTGGTAAATTTACCTAGCCTTTGGAATGTGTGAGTAAAGAGAAACAATAACAAGAACTCCATTCATGCCATGTGTGATCTTGAGAAATGCTCCTATTAAAGCATAGGATATATTTAAATAAATATTTATATATATATTGACTATTTTGAACCATAAACCCATTTGAAACTCCTTTCAATGTGGAAATTTTATATCCCTATACTTTTACCATCATTGAAAAAAAATTAAACACTCCTACAATAAATAATAATTGTATGTGTATGGGAAATTAAAATCAAGCCACATATTATATATATATATATGTGTGTGTGTGATGATGAGGAATATTTTTTTATCCTTTAAATTTAATATGAGTATATTTGATATTTTTTTACATCAAACACAATCATTGAATACACCATTTAGTGAACCCCTTGGATTGAAATAAAGGAAGATAGGTAACAACCCCCAAGTCCCACCTCTAGTAGGCCCCACGACAGGGGCTATAATATAGGGAATAATGAAGGTTACAAATATGTGATATATTACCCTCAATTGATAAAGTATAATCATGTTATAGGATATTGACCACCAAAAAACTCCATCACATAAGGATATAAAAGAACACACAACTAATGTAATGTATTATGAATCAAAATGAATTTCTCCATGTAAAAGATAAATAAAATTCAATAATAAGTATCTCATGAATAGATCCAACATCCATGCTAGTTGTCTTTAACATGGTCTCGGATGTCCCCATATAATCCGAAATCTAATATATATATATAGGGAATAGATGACATGAACACTTAATAGGATCATACTGATTGTATCTACTTATAATAATAGATGAGCATACTAATTCCCTAGTAAAGAAACATTATGCACATCATGATCATAAATAAAAAACAAAAAAAGAAAATACTCACAATGAAATAATCAAATAATAATGCATCCATGTATTTTAATATAGTAAAATAATATTGTTCAATGGATACTAATTAAAATTTCCCCTCACAAATCCCACTCTCATTCCCCAGCATCGAATGTCTCGGTTCTCCCATCACTTCCCTATAATCATTCCTGAAGAAACCTAGCATACATCATCAAATCCTACCTGAAGACTTCTAGAAAACCCCATCACATCCAACCGAATGAAAATTTATAAAAAAAAACACCTCTTCCCCCAAATAATAGTAGGAAGAACGTAAAATATACATCATAAAATAAACACTACTATATAACTAGATTAGTCATCTATCATGAAAATAAATGAAATCAACATCATATACTCCTAATACCATGCATGTCCCCCCCCAAAAAAACAATGTCATCCTATTATCATCCAAAACCACTAGTTCATTTTTGGTGTTTTCCATAAAATATCATCCATGTAAATTATTCCTAGAAGTTAATGTGGTGATTTTTGTTTAACCATCGATCAATTCCTCAAAATCCAAATGATTAAACCCCCCCCCCCCAATATTAGGCTATTATTGTACGCTTACGACTATGATCATGATTATATAGACATCATAAAGAAATTAAAATATATTATAATTGAAATAATTTCCAAAATATGGGTTCAAACAATTAAAAACCCTCATGTATGACACCATCAACATAATAACTATAGCATTTAAGACATCTTCCATGAATAATTCATCACATTATACAACCTCCACATAGAATCCCCACAGTACCACTTAAATTACATGATTTCAGTATTCCCAAAATTAATGAATTTTCATCAACTCCAATTATTTAACACTTTATATTTCACATTAATAGAACCCATTCATTCATCATTTAATTTATTTAATCTAAATACAATAAATCAATTGAATTGTTCTCAACTAGCTAAATCAATTGACAACCATTTCCATAATCATTTATGATCATTTTATATTTAATTTAAACATCCCTACCTTATTTAGAATTCGATAATTTCTATAACCAGACAAATTTTTCATATTAGAGATCATTTATTCATAACTAGAAACTTTTCAAACATTCCATAAATATCACGGAAAAGTATCATGTCAATACACAACACTCGTAACCATTCATGCAGATCAAACACATTCAACATTTTACTTCCCCAACAAAAGCCAACAAGTCACACATTGTGTAGAAGATTTCCCATAATTCTACAAATTCCACATATCATCATAAAAATAAATTCCATAAAAATATAAATTCCTTGTTTACAAATAGGTTATTTAATTACCATCGTTCAGTGACATACCATTTTCATTTTATGTGATTAAATAATTGAACTATTGAAAAAATAATTTTTAGAACCTATTTCATAAAAAATAGATTATAGATTTTGTTAGATACAACAATGAGTTTATCTTGTGTTATATGGAATGCTGAGTTTAGATTTACATACAAGTAGAACACAATATATCTAGTATTACATGAAACACTGTGATTAAAGGAAACATGAAATACAAATGAATCATTATTAATATAGTTATCACCTAGCCATTAGAAATTAGGGTATGAATAATGTTAACTATGTTATTAAAAAATATTCTTTTCATAAGCATATATAATTTATTATTTGGTGACAATTTTTTAATAAAGGAAATTAAAAAAATATTAACAAAAATATAATCATTTTCGGAAAATCCCTTTTTAAGAAAACAAATTTTTTTACGTCAATATATTAATAAATACTTTTTGGAGTGATTTTAAATAAATTTATATATTATATATTTAATATATTTATTCAAATTCATCTTATTTATATTTAAACAGGGTTAATGAATAAATCCATTTATATGCTTAAAAATGGTATTTTTCTAAAACAATGTTTTATCAACTTATTTGAACAATTATTTTAAAAACTAATTTTGAAAATTTATAAAAATTAGTTTGAAAAAATAAGTTTCATTTTTTAAATAATCATTTAATTTTTTTCTTAGGATTAATTTTGTTGAATTATTTTAAAATATTCCTTATTCAATGAAAAGGGAAAAACTGAATGTTAATATAAAAATTCTATTCAATTGATATTATTTATAAGAATAAATTTTATTTTTAATTAAATTTAAAAATAATTTAGTTTAGTTATAAATATTTTTGTAAAATTTATCTCATTGTAATCAATTTCTTAATAAAAATGATATAAAAACATGCATTCATTTTAACATTCATTCATTGAAAACATTAATTCCCATTGAAGATCTAGGATTAATTTTATATTATTTTTCAACAAATCTATGAATTTACTTTTTAAAATGGATTTAATGTTTATAATAATAATAATTTATATAATATAATAAGATGAATATATTTTTGACAAAAATTAATAGTGAAAATAGAAAATAATATATTTACGTGGTTAAGTAAATAATGGGTTTTCTAGGATTCTAACAAAGAATAAAAGAGTTAAATAGACTATAAAAGTTTTAAACTTACTATTTTGTATCTTTATTTCAACATTACCCTTCCAAATTTATAATATATGGAAATTTGGTATCTTTTTTCTTAGTAATGGACTTTAAATTTTTTATTCTTTTTTGGAAATATCCATGTAGTTTCTATTTTGGCTCCTTCGCCCTACATATAAAATATTCAAACCACACTCCACTTATTAACACATCCATATTTAATTGAAAAAACCAAAACAATATATCCCCAATGTTCCCTTACATGTTCAAGAGCATATAGTCCACCCAAAATGCCACCATTATGTCTTCAAGATGATATACTAAGGAGGTATTTCTATGAAAACGTAATTCATATAAAAAAGAACAATTTTTTTATTATTTATTTTTATTCCATTAACAATGTATCAAATATAAAATTATAATACCAATAGAATAAAATAATTTCTGATATTTTATTTTATCATCCTAAACCAATTTCTATTTCCATCAAATGGGATTGAAATCACAATTCAGGTGTAAGATGAACATATGCATCACGAAATGATGGAATTATTTTTTCCATTATCACCTTTAACAAATGGAAATAATAATGGATTTATTTTTAATATATGATTTTTATGATATTATTATTCATCTATAGTTCTTATATCACAAGTAACTTCCTACATTCCATTTTGTGGGTATATGATAACACCCCTTGTGAGTATGATATACCACCACCTCGTGAAGTGATGTGATTCATTCATGATTTACATAAAAGTAAATAAGGACGAGTATACTAAAAAAATGTGATATATGTGTTATAAAATTGATTTTGGAATTATAAGATATCACATAACATTATTTCATTCAATTGACAAGAAAATGGATGTAATGTCCATGCATTAAATAGGACGACCGTCTCCATGAATCTTTCATATCATATTCTAACAATAAATTATAGGGATTACACAAAATACATCATTTCATAATATATATGATATTTATTAAATATTTATAATTTTTAATATTACTAAGTCATGATTAATGTAATAGGAATAGAAATAATAAATCAAAACACAAAAAAAAATGAAGTGGTTACTACCTGAAACAAATCATTAATAGGGAATTGTTCATAAAGAGTTAATAAAGAGTAATAATAAAATAATTTATTTTACGATATATATAAAATATGTATAATAAAAATATATTTATAATATGTGATGTTTTAATGTGTATGATGGAAATCATGACTAGATGTAATGGATTTTTTTCCCAATTTTCCGTCTCAGTGACGTACAATATCTTATGCACCTATATAATTCCAAGAGGGGTATATTAAGAAAATTTGAAATTAGATATCATTATTTTGATTATACTCATCATATTTGTATTTTCGATTTATTTTATTCCTTTATGGTTCTTATGATTCATATTTACCTAGGGTGTAACAGATTTATATTACTATCTCACCCTTTAGCGGGATTGCATGTGATTATGTTCTTGATGATAAAATATTATGATTTACTCCTGTAAAACCTATGAATTTTACTCCCCGTTAGTTATTAAAGATATTTTCTAGTAATGTATCCCTTTATAGACCATTTTTTACTTAATAAATGATTATTATTTTTTAGAAAAAATTTATTTTATTTTTCTATTCAGAGAGAAATCCTTTTTTTTTTCAGAAACCATGTTTTCAAAAAAATTATATAATTTTTTTATTATAATCCTATGTTTTTTTGAAGAAATAATTATCCATGGATTAATTTATTAAATTAATTTTGAAATTAATATTCACATATTTTTAAAAACATTTCCTAATATCATTTACTAATAAATTGAAATGAAATCTTGTTTTTAATATGGATGGATGGAAGGGTATTTCCCACTCCCTTGATCATTCTATTTTTTCAAGATTTACTCACCATAATTAAAATTTATATTGAAATACAATTATTTTCATATTATTTTTAATTTTATTATATTTTAAATACATTATATCAATCTTAAAAGTATTGTGAAAGAGTTTTAGTTTTTAAAAAGTGTTTTTCAAAGTTGAAATGATATTTTCCTCAAGAAAAATTTTATATTATATTTAAAAATCGGTTTTCATCTAATTATACATCAATCGATTTTATCGATGTTTTACTGGGGATATAGGCAATGATACCAAATTTATTCAATCTATTAATGGATTATTATGAAAATATGTTTATGAAACCATCATATTTTCCTTAGGTGACACCATGAAATTAATTCATATGAAGCATTCTTTTTACCATTGAGATCTTCTATGATTAAACGAAAAACTAATTATGAAAAGAATATATCTTCTACTTGTTATTATATGCTGAATTTATTATGGAACCCATTTCATTTCATGGGATATGATATGATTAACGTTTAATGATCTTTGGGAGAATATATGAATGTTTTCTATTGTGTTATGGGTGGGACCAATATCTCCCTCCAATGAATTATTTAAATCATTATATCTCATGAGATAATAATGGATATGTAGTCGATGGTCTTGATGAACTAAGTAAAAAAATTGTGTCATAATTAACTATGGGAAACTGGTGTGTCCTGATTTATTATGGGAAACAGGGGGGATGATTCTTAATAGAAAAAATGTGTGTCATGATCCACAATTGAAAATATGTGATGTGTCCTGATCCACTATGTTAATGGTCATTTTTTACATTGATGTGTGAAATTGTTTTCTGTAATATCATAGAATTTCCATGTAATTTTTTTTACATTTGGGAATTTTACAGGTCCATAAAAATTGATGGCGTGTGAGTATGAGGCCTGGTGTGCCTGGAATGAATTTTTATACTTTTTTTAGGTATGTTCAGTAAATGTACAAGTGGTATGTTCTAACATTTTAATCGATGCTCAGAATTGAAATCTGAGGGCACCATTGAACTTGCAGTTCCAATATTCACTTAAGGAGACCTTCACCTCGACCGCAGTAGGTTGAGGGTGGAAGTTAGTTTTTTCACTTATTCGTGAAAGAATAAAATAAAATAAAATCTTGTAGTATTTTATTTTCATTTGAAACTGACATGTGGATGTTTAAAGGTGGGGACGAGGAGAACTAAACCACCCATTTTAGTGTTGAGAGGTGGGGAACACCATAAATCAACCTCCCATGTGGGGTTATGGAGGTGGGGACCACCAAACCTAAATCCCCGAATTTGAATTTGAGGGTGGGGACCACCCAAACCCTCCTAATGTGAGAAACCTCATGAACTCCCTCTTTAATGAGAGAGGTGACCTTTAGGTTTCCCCGAAATTTATTATACTAACTCTCCTTTAATTAAATGATTCCATCTTAATGGTGCCAAAAATTAAAATGTTAATTAAAATTTTATTTTGGAACCTCATCCTTTGAGATGGATTTTTGGGTTGGAAAAGGAGAGGGGAGAAATTGGGGACGAGATTCTCCAACGAAGAACTCCAACGAAGTAGTATTCTCCTTCAAAAAATAATTTCCTCCAAACACTGTCAAAGGATCTACAATGACGAATGAACCAATGATCGAGGAAACACCATCATAACTAACTTCATCATTTTCCTCTCCTCACCGATGTTGTTGGTGGAGACATGTTTTGGGATCGACAAATGCCAATCTGTCTCAACCGTGGACAATTGCCAATAGAACCATTGAGGTAGGGGTATAGTTGTGTATGAATATATATTCCCATATTCGTCCCTTCTAAAATAAAGAACGCTGATCAACTCTCTAATTAGTTGATCCGTGGATGATTTTATTTTGCGGGTTTGTGAATAATTAGTATGGGAGGGGGTATGGTTTGATGTTATTCATTCATGATTTTGTTGAGCCACTTTCTACCTCCCTAACGTGGAAGGTACTCTCCAAATAAAAATGTCTGATACCTCCTCAAATATTGTGTTTAATTGTTGTGAACTTCACTATGGAGGAGGAAGACAACAAACCTCAGTGGGGCATAATAAAGGTGGGTGGCACCCCCACCGGCCTTGATAAAGGTGATGGCACAACAGTGCCACTCCGCGGCCACCGCACCGCCCGCGACCTCCTCCTCCCTGTTGCCCCGCACCACCCCCGGCCTCACGCCATCTGCGACCTCCGCCGCCACGTGGCCCCAAACCACTAGTGGCCTGTAGAGACCGGAAGCATGACGTACATGGAAATTACATTACTTTTGCGGAATACTTTATACATAAAAAAACAGACACACAAGGATCGTAATAGTTTAGTGTCTTTGGAAACTCGGAATATAATCATCTAATCATGGTGAAAGACCTTCAACATCTCCCATAAAGATATTCCCATTATGTTTTCTTACCTAAAACATTTCATTATATCCTGGGGAAAATAAATCATATTAAGGGTGAGCTGAAAATCTCGGTAAGGGTAAACATAGAGGACATAAAACAGTCCATAAACATTTGAATGTAAAAACATGATCATAAAATCTAAACATCAAAATCTTGAGCAATGACATAAAACATTGCAGTACATAAGGCATAGATCATAGAAAAACATTAATCATGATAAAATATCATGGGAATAAAACTAGTAATTGGGTAAAAACATTAAGCACATGATATGATTTCTATAGTAGCCAAGGCATTGCTTCCAATACCATCGTAGTGGACAAAGTCCCTTTCTGAATCGAGTTCACTCCTCATTCCAGTCCTGTATCACTAAACAGGATTAACTTACCATTCTAGCCATGTTTGTCTCATGAGATATAAATCTTTACCCAATTCATTGGAGGGAGATATAGGTCCCACCCATCTCATATAGAAATCATTCTTACGTGTGACACAAAAAAATCATAAATCATTTATCATAACCCAAAGAATAAATAGGGTTTCATAAACATCATTACATCATAAAATAATCCATATAAAACAAATGGATATAATTTCATCATAAGAAAATTTAAACAATATAAATCATAGAGACATTATACTTGAAACATACACATATTAAATAATGTCATCTTAGATGGAAAATGGTTTTGATAAAGCACTTGAAATGAATTCTTGAGGAAAATATCCTTTGTTCTTGAAAATCATTTTATTTTCACAAAATACCATTCAATATTAAAATAAAATAATTTTTTTGAAAATATTCATGAAATATTGTAGAGTAAGCTTCATGAAAATAAGGCTTTATGATACCGTAAAAATATGTTAATGTCGTATAAGTTAAAAAAACATTCTCCTAATACTTTTGTCGAAAAAGACGAAAAGTTCATCATGTGGTAAAAAAAGTATGATTCCTTTCATAAGAAGTGTTAAATTTCAGAAATGGGTAAAATGGGATTTAAACATATGTGAATTTTTTTTTAGAAAAAATGGGCATGGATGATTACAATAACCCCAGTAAATACTTATGAATAAACAATCTCGGATAAAAATGAGATTGCAAAATTATCCCTTTCAAAGATCATTTTAAAAATAAAATAGATCACTTATGTGTATTCAATATAAGGTCACATAAAGAAATTTTAAATACATTATAAGATATAAAAATTCATTTCTCACATAATCAAATAATGACCTAAACAAGAAAGACAAGATCAACCCAAAGAACGGAAATTGGGTTAAGAAGTTCCCTTACCTTATGTCCGACTTGACTCGATTGTTCTTTACTCTCCTGAAAAATAAAACAAATTTAACTTCTACTTTCATAGGAACCTTTTTCAATTTTATTATTCCTTTTATATCACTTATTACCATGTTATAAACATTATGTAACCATATAAGTTAATAACGTGTGTTTTGTCGATATTTGGTACTTGAGTCAAAAATGGACTTCTTATAATTACATGTTGTTCATGTGGTCAAAGGTTCATTATATCCAGAATGATATTAATGATTTATATATAATATATATCTAGTATATAAATGTATTTATAATAGTACATAACATATGGAGGTAAGAAATGAAATGCACTGTTCATGGAGACGGTAAGCTGTACGTACGCATGAATGCTACTTTCATTTCTATTTCTTATTTTAATGGGATTAAAACATAATGGTACATAGGTATATTATAATTACAGTATAATATCATATATAATATCATTAACTCTATCCATTATACATCCCACATAAGGCATTAACGAATACATCACTTTGAGGGGGTGGTAGTCCGCACATCCTCAAATGAGATTATCGTATTTTACCACTATGGAAACCATAAAGGATTGAAATAATTGGTAAGTAAGGAAGCATAAGTAAATAATAAAGCTAATATATATCATATATAAATACATTTCCATCATCATGTCCACCATGATAGGCGTTAGGAGAAAATTGAACAATCATCGTTTCACGAGGCGTTAGTTTTCCATCGACAGGAACATTTTGTTCTTCATCCATTATATGGAGGTGTGTGTAAGTTTAGTTCTAATCCTTATCATAAAAACATCCTAGTATATTTAGGATACTGTTATTGTTACAAATGAAATTATTAAAAAGAGTTTATGGGTTCGAGAAGTATAATAAAAGAAAACAATTTAAGAGAAAGCGTTACCTTTAATTTGGGTAACTTCCTTTGGATTAAACCAAAATGACTTCATGGAGAGACTTATACCTAAGGTAAGGCTTCTAGGGAGAGGAAAAGGATTTCGGTAGCTTTATTTGGCAGAGTATGGACGAGCCAAATGGCTTGAGAGGTGTGAGGAATTGGATAGAAATGGTCTCCTTTTATAAGGGGGAGGAGGGACTCTTTTGGAAAGTGTGAATATATTATTTTATATTAAACTAATATTCAGTTTCAAAAGGTAAAAAAATAAATAAATATGAAGATTAGATGACTCATGGTCGAAATAAAATCATCCAATCAGAATTGGACATGTTTTGGATAATATTTTCAACATTATAATCTTATTTGTTTAAGTCATTTATTAATGAGGTAAATACTTCATCATTATTGTGTCATAAATAATTTAATTTATTTTATGTCTAAAAATTATAAAAAAATACCACCACGTTGGAAATATTTTTAGCTTTCCAATGAATATTTATAGTTTAAAAGATAGTTTATATAACCCCTTATAAAAATTAATTACTAAAAGAGTATTGTTAATATCAATTTTGTCTTTACATTAAATTAATTAATCCAAATTGTCATTATCACTACCAACTGGCTCAATGGGGTCCCAATATCGACCCAAAGATGCCCATGGTCGGCCACTTATCATCCAATAAGGGTAGGACAAATGTTAAGGTAATTTTGAATTATTATAATATCCTTTTAACCTTGAATTACACTATTTACCTTTAACTGCGGTAAATAAAAGTCAAAAGTTACAATTTTTAAAAAATTATTTTCATCTTATTGAACCAAATTTTAATCCTGGATATTAACTGTGTCTCTCGGGGTTTTGAAATTCAACTCACATAAGAGGTAAAATTGTGTTTTATGTGCAATTTCAAATGCTCCTATGAGGTGGGTAAAAGACGGCGAAAAGTTCAATACAATTTTTATATATAAAAAATTATTATAAAATGACTCCATTTAATTCCATTGAACTTATATAAGAATTATGTATCTATATTGACCTAAAATAAATTTAAATAAAATAAATGATTATTTAAATAAAATGTCGGTTTTAACCAAAAACTCAGTGTTTTCACTATTCATCAAAATTTGAAAGTTTTCGATATTCTGAATCCAAAAATGATGTCTATTTTTCAAATTTTAAAATATAGAAGTGGAAATAATTAATTTTGAAATTAATTTCTGTTATCAAAAAAATTGCATGTTTTTAAAAAACAATAACTATCAAAAGATCGACACTTGTTTATGTCCAATTTCAAAAAGAACTTATTTCCAATGACCAAAATTGGATTAAATGGTAAGAATATATTCTAATTACACTTTAAAACAAATTTAAAAAATAATCTAACCATATAAATTATTGCAATGATAAAAGTTGTTTTTAATTGAAATATAGCGTGTTTTTGCTATTCATTAAAATATGAAAATTATCAGAATAGTATGAAAATTTTATCCAAAGTAAATTTTTATATCCTGAGTCCAAATAAGAATTATATTTTTTCATATTGAACTTATAAATATGTCAAAAACTAGATTTAAAGTGGGTGCGCCATCAAAAGGCAGCAAAACATCATTTTTTGAAAAATACTTATTTTACCCAAAACATTATTTCGTTCTCATAACATGTTCTAGAAAATGTTTAAGATGAATAATAATGTTATAAAATACAAAATGTAGTTAATACTATTAATAACGTCTAGTCTATAATAATATTATAACCATTTTTCATTGTTTAGTGAAACACAGTATTGCGTACAACACATGCTATCGAGGAATGTCGCAATTGCGTGTAATTCAAGCCAAGTCAGGGTTGCGTGTTGTGCAAGACTCCTTTGTTTTTTCGTATAATAGAATTAAACCATGTTTTATTTATACATTATATATATATATACACTCAATTTTGCGTAGAATGACTACTATCAAACGAACATGAAATTGTGTGTAACACAATCCAAGAATAGTGTTGCATATACCACAAGCTAATACGGTGTTGCGTATAGGACAAGATAATCGTGGTGTAGCATAAAAAATCAAGACATCAATGAAATTAAAAAGAATAGCTCTAATTAAATCTCAGGTTGTTACATTCAACCCCCATTAAAATGAATTTCGCCCTCGAAATTCGTCAGGGTTATAAATGGTTTACTACTTGAAAGTTTCTTTCATAGAAACCCACCTCGTAAAAAGGAATACTAATACTTCATTTTAAAAAATGAAGTTAGAATCATAATAGTCACCCAATGTGACTCTGCATTGGGTTTCCACATAGGACAACATAGGTGAAAATATGGATATAGAAGCGAAATCTAACCATCATGTTCTAATGTAAAGTGGTAGAGAAGATGGCTATGAAAAATCCATCAATCACGAAGCCATAAATTTGTGATTATTTAAGGTACCATCTAATTCATTGTATATGAGGACATTATGACAACATTTTTGGTTTTCAAGATCATTCCCCTAAAGTTTAAGAATAATTAAAAGAAATACTTACTTTATTTTGGTACAATATCACTGTTGTTCGTGCCTTGAACAATTTCCACTTCATCTCCTAAAGAAATGAAGTTGAATTTGTCATTCATGAAGTGTTAGCAGATCATGTCATAGAATATTAGGTCATTCCATCTGTCTCAAACATATGGTTAGCAAATGTTATATACATAAGTCCATCTATGGTGAGATTAATCGTATGCAATTCCTAAAATGGGATTATACTTCATATATCATACCATTAAATATAATAAAACTAGCTTCTACTAACCAGGGACTTCCTGTAGGCCAGTGGTAGGCAATATAGGCATGTCACACTTTGGTTGTGGGTTCAATTCTCACAGCCTTGTCTGACGCGACGGGTTGTTGTCCGTTCTGCAGGTTGTCCTTTTTCTAAAACTACATTATTATAATTGTCCATCAATAATATCTAGAATGTTCTATCCATAAACAATACTAACTTATGTCCAACATAATCCATTCCAATCATTAGGCTTATCTAAAATACTGATGTCCAATCTCATATTATAGTGAAAAAGATTACTAGAGAGATCATATAACACTCATGTTAATACCATCATTGATCCACACATAAGATATTTCTTTTTGGTCACATTCCAAACATTCGAAGGCCTTAATCATGTGTTCTCTTGAAAAATGAATACCCATTGAACCTTAGTGAAAACAAGAATGCAGTTAAAAGTTAACACTTTCCACATACCAAAATCCCAAAAGTCTATATACTCAAACCATGATATCACTTAGTCCTTTTATCAATCATGAGCTCATGAATACTATCAAACAAATAATTATCTCCTTATCCATCCATTATACGCATATCATCTGCATTCCAAAATATTTAAATCACTTTTTATGGTTATCGGTACCATAAAATTGTTGAAAACCACAATATACTAATACAAAATTATTTCAATATAACATAAAAGTACCTCAACAACATTATTATTGAATACCAATACATAAAAACATCAACCCATCCTCTTCATTGATTTTCATGGACTAATTCCTTCCTTGATCTACAAGTAACCTCTTAGGTCAGGGCATTGAGTTGGGTAATGCTCATGTTCTCCACAAATAAGACATTAAACTCCATAACAGTCTGTCATTCTATGACCCTTTTCTCCACATAGATAACATATTCCCCTTCATTTGAGGTATTCCTCAAGGTTCTTCTTTCCTTCATTAGAAATCTCAATATTCCTTTCTCTATGCTCCTCAACATGTGAACATGCATAAAAGTCCATCTTCCTCTTATTTGATGAATTGGGTACCACTAAAGTTCACCTTGTTAATCATATATCGCGATAACTAAATCAGAAAAATCACAAAATATTTATTTCTAGGAATTATGAAATTTCTTTTATCATAGTCACCAATTTTTCCATTGGATTCAATGTTGAACCAATTCCTTTTGGTTCCATTCATTGACTAAAACCAAAAACCAAGGTGCAAGAAATAGTTAAAATAATGAGGAACCACGTAATTATAAAAAGTTACTTATGTTATGTCTAACTTATCACACATTCATTAATACATGACACCTTAGATTCACCTTATGTTATTCATGATCGTCAACATAATTCTAGGGTTTTAACCTATAGTTATACTAAACCTCAGGGACATCCATAGTCATACCTTAGAAATATCTCTAGGGATCTCACTAAAGTTCTCGTATCCTAGTTTCCAAAGGTTAACTAAACCTTTCCTCTGATACCAATTGTAGAGACCCGAATCTTGACATACATGGGAATTATATTACTTTTGTGGAATACTTAATACAAAACAAAAAACAGACACACAAGGACTGTAATAGTTTAGTGTCTTTTGAAACTCGGAATATAATCTTCTAATCATGGTGAAAGATCTTCAACATCTCCCATAAAGATCTTCCCCTTTATTTTCTTACCTAAAACCTTTCTTTATATCATGGGGAAAATAAAACCTATAAAGGGTGAGCTCAAATTCTCAGTACGGGTAAACATAGAGAACAAAAAAAAAATCCATAAACATTTCAATGTAAAAACATGAGCCTAAAATATAAACATAAAAATCATGATAAATGACATAAAAAATTACAGTACATAAGGCATAGATCATAAAATAACATTAATCATGATAAAATTTCATTGGAATAAAACTTGTAATTTTGAAAAAACATTAAGAACATGATATGATTTCCATAGTAGCCAAGACATTACTGCCAAGACCATCTTAGTGGAAAAAGTCCCTTTCTGAATCGAGTTCACTCCTCGTTCCAGTCCTGTATCACTGAACCAGATTAACTTACAATTCCAGACATGTCTATCTCATGAGATATTAATCTTCATCCAATGCATTTTAGGGATATATAGGTCCCACCCATCTCATATTGAAATCATCTTACATGTTCCACAAAAAAATCATAAATCATTCATCATAACCCAAAGAATAAATTGGGTTTCATAAACAACATTCCATCATAACATAATCCATATAAAACAAATGGATATCATTTCATCATAAGAAAAGTGAAACCATATAAATCATATATACATTATACTTGAAACATAAACATATTAAAAAATTTCATCTTAGATGGAAAAAGGTTTTGATAATGCACTTGAAATGAATTCTTGACGAAAATATCACTTCTTCTTGAAAATCATTTTATTTTCCCAAAATTCCATTCAATATTAAAATAAAATGATTCTTTTTGAAAATATTCATGAAATATTTTAGAGTTATCTTCATGAAAATAAGGTGTTATTAAACCGTAAAAATCTGTTCATGCCGTATATGTTAAAAAAACATTCTCCTAGTACTTCGGTCAGAAAAGTAAAAAAGTTCCTATTGTGGTAAAAAAAGTAAGATTAAATTCATAAAAAATGGTAAATTTTATAAATGGGTAAAAAGGGCATTAAACATACGTGAAAAAAAATTTAGAAAACATGGGCATGGATGATAACAATAACCCCAGTAAATACTTACGAATAAACAATCTCGAATAAAAATGAGATTGCAAAATTATCCCTTACAAAGATCTTTTTGTAAATAAAATAGATAATTTATGTTTATTTACTATAAGGTAACATAATGAATGTATAAATACATTAAAAGATATAAAAATTCATTTCTCACATAATCCAAGAACGACATAAACATGGAAGAGAAGATCAACCCAAAGAACAGAAATTGGGTTAAGAAGTTCCCTTGCCTTATGTCCAACTTGACTAGATCGTTCTTTAATATCCTGAATTATAAACCAAAGTTAATTTCTACTTTATTAAGAACCTTTTTCAAGTTTAGTATTCCTTTTATATCACTTATTACCATGTTATAAACATTATTTAATCATTTCAGTTAATAACGTTTGTTTTTTTGTTATTTGGTACTTGAGTCAAAAATGGAATTCTTATAATTACATGTAGTTCATGTGGTCAAAGGTTCATTATATACAGAATTATATTCATGATTTATATATAATATATATCATATATATAAAGTATATACATGTATTTATAATAGTACATAACATATAGAGGTAAGAAATGAAATGCATCGTTCATGGAGACGGTAAGCCGTACGTACGCATGAATGATACTTTCATTTATATTTCATATTTTAATGCAATTAAATCATAATTATACATAGTTATATTATAATTCATGTATAATATCATATATAATATCATTACCTCTATCCTTTATACATCCCACATAAGGCATTAACGAATCACATCACTTTGAGGGGGCGGTAATCCGCACTTCCTCAAATGATATTATCGTATTTACCCACTATGGAAACCACAAAGGCTTGAAATAATTGGGAAGAAAAGAAGAATAAGTAAATCATAAACATAATATATATCATATATAAATACAGTTCCATCATAATGTCCACCATGAGAGGCGGTAGGATAAAATTGAACAATCATTGTTTCGCGAGGCGTTAGTTTTCCAACCACAGAAACATTATGTTCTTCATCCATTAGATGGAGGTGTGTGTAAGTGTAGTTATAATCCTTCTCATAACAACATCCTAGTATATTTAGGATACTGGTGTTTTTTCAAAAGAAAGGATTAAAACGATTTTTGGGGTTGGAGAAGTAGAATAAAAGAAATAAATTTAAGAGAAACCATTACCTTTAATTTGGGTAACTTCCTTTGGTTTGATCCAAAAGAACTTCTTGGAGTGCCTTCTGCCTAAGGTAGGGCTTCTAGGGAAAGTAGAGGGATGTAGGGATATTAATTGGTTAGATTTTGGACGAGCCAAATGGCTTTTGAGGTGTGAGTAATTGGATAGAAATGGTCTCCTTTTATATGGGGGAGGAGGGACTCTTTTGGATAGTGTTAAAATATTATTTTATTATAAACTAATATTCAGTTTCAAAAGGTCCAATAATCATTAAAGATGAAGATAAGATTACTAATGGTCGAAATAAAATTATCCAATTTTAATTGGACATGTTTTGGATAATATTTTAATCATTGTAATCTTATTTCTTTTAAATCATTTATTAATGAGGTAAATACTGCATCATTATTGTGTCATAAATAATTTAATTTATATGATGTCTAAAAATTATAAAAAAAAATATCACCATGTAGGAAATCGTTTTATCTTTCCAATGAATATTTATAGTCGAAATTATAATTTAGATAACCCCTTCTAAAAATTAATTACTAAAAAAGTTTTGTTAATGTCAATTTTGTCATTACATTAAATTAATTAATCCAAATTGTCATTATCACTACCAAGTGGCTCAATGGGGTCCCAAAATCAACCCAAGGATGCCAATGGTCGGTCAATACTCATCCAATAAGTTTAGGACAAGTGTTAAGTTAATTTTGAAATATTATAATATCCTTTTAACCTCAAATTACCCTATTTACCATTAACCGGGGTAAATAAAAGACAAAAGTTACTATTCACAAAAAATTAGTTTCATCTTATTGAAGCACATTTTACTAGTTGATATTAACTGTGTTCCTCGGATTTTTGAAATTAAACTCATAGAAGCAGTAAAATTATGTTTTATGTTCAATTTCAAATGCTCCTTGAAGGTGGGTAAAAGACGATGAAAAGTTCAATACAATTTTTATATATCTAAAATTATTACAAAACGGTTCCAATGAATTTCATTGAACATATATAAGTATTATGTATCTATTTTGACATAAAATAAATTTAAATAAAATAAATGAATATTTAAATAAAATGTCGGTTTTAACCAAAAACTCACTATTTTCACTATTTATCAAAAATTTAACGTTTTCAGAAAAATATGAAATTTTCACCCTAGGATAATTTCGATTTTCCTAATCCAAAAATGATGTCTATTTTTACATTTTAAAAATATATAAGTGGCATTAATTAATCATAATATTAATTTCCGTTATCAAAACAAATAGCGTGTTTTTAAGAAATAATAACTATCAAAATATTGACACGTGTTTATGTCCAATTTCAATGTGAAATTAATTTCAATGACCAACATTGGATTAACGGGTAAAAATATATTCTAATTTCACTTTAAAAAAAATAAAAATATAATCTAACCATATAAATAATTACGATGAAAAAATTGTTTTTAATTAAAATATAGCGTGTTTTTACTATTCATTAAAATATGAAAGTTATCAGAATAATATGAAAAATTTATCCAAAGTAAATTTTCATATCCTGATTCCAAGGAAGATTTATATTTTGTCAAATTGAACTTATAAACATGCCAAAAACTCGATTTAAAGTGGTTGCCCCATCAAATGTTGGAAAAACTTCATTTTTTGAAAAAATACTTATTTTACCCAAAAACATTATTTTGTTCTCATACCATGTTCTAGAAAATGTATAAGATTAATAATAATTTTATAAAATTAAAAATATAGTTAATACTATTAATAACATCTATTCCATTATAATATTATAACCATTTGTCGTTGTTTAGTGAAACCCAGTATTGCGTACAACACACACTATCGAAAAAGGTCGTGATTGCGTGTAATGCAAACCAAGTCGGGGTTGCGTGTTGTGAATGACTCCTTTGTTGTTTCGTGTAACAGAATCCAACCATATTTCATTTATACATTGAATATATATATATATACACTCAATGTTGCGTAGAATGACTACTATCAAACGAACATGAAATTGTGTGTAACACAATCAAAGAATAGTGTTGCGTAAACTACAAGCTTATACGGTGTTTCGTATAGCACAAGATAATCTGGGTGTTGCATAAAAAAATCAAGACATCAATGAAATTAAAAAAATAATTCTAATAAAATCTCGAGTTGTTACATGGCCTCTGTCGCCCCGCGACCCCGTGCCTCCTGCGGCCTCCGTCACCCCATGACCCCAAACCGTCCATGGCCTCGTGTTGTTCGCGGCATCCGCCAACCCGCGGCCCTGCACCGCCCATGGCCCAAGCAGCCCCCGTGGCCTCCGCCGTTCCACAATCTCAGCCACTACGCTGGCCCCGCGGCCTCCTCTGCTCCACGGCCGCATGCCACCCGTGACCTATGTGGCCATACCGAGCCACTAGGCCAGGCTAGACCCAGCAGGTTGGGTTGGGTGACCCGAACTGAGTCGTCCCTGGCCTGGTTGGGCCGGGTCGGACCAGACTCGGACCAGATTCAACCCCATAAGCTCTTTTGGCCATAAAATTGGCACTGAGAGTAAATTTGACTAAACTTCTATGGTGGTGGAAACCATAGAGCAATATGGTACCTTTGGTATACCCCACTTGAGCTTTGGATAATGTTTGGGAATGATCAGGCTTGATTGAGCACGAATCCAACCGGGCCCTCGGGACAAAAATGTTAGTAACTTGCAGACAATACGTCTGATTGACGCACCGTCTGTTGCGTTGAGACCCATATGACATGGAGGACCTTTTGGATAATTTATTTGTGGGACTACATGGATGTTAGAGTGTCAGCCATTTTCTTGAGGAGCAGACTCTCCCAGTGACGAGCAATCTTAGTGTGGGAGCCCAATAGTTGGCTTTGATGTGGAGAATAATAGTGATCATGTCTGGGTCAGCACCTAGCGATCTTGTGTGGGTCAGCACTGAGCGACCTTGTGTAGGTCAGCACCGAGCGATCCTCTGTGGGTTAACACCTAGCTATCCTATTTGGGTCAGCACCGAGCGATCCTGTGTGGGTCAGCATTAATGCCTCTTAACAGAGTAAGATGATCTGGCCTTCGAATAATCATCTTTACCTTTGTACTTAAGTTATACCTATGTGAGATGAGTCCGTACATGTCCGATTCTTTCCTTCATGGTATTACCTTGGTGGTATTCTTCTATGTGGCGTACTAGTGTGGTACTTACCTTCATGGTATTCCTTTCTTTGTGGAACAGTTAAGATTTGGGATTTTGGGTTGACCATGTATTTCCTCTTGAATGAGATGGGTATACTTGATAACCCAGGTATATGTATTGGAATATACCTAAATAGGGTTGACAGTTGATTTCATTCTTTGTGGCTTATTCATTGAAAATTTTGTGAGACCATGAGGGTTTTGGGGTCCCTACTGAGTATCATTATACTCACTCATGCACGGGCTATGCCCGCACCTTGTTTTGTTTGGTGCAGACGACAGACAATGCTAATCGAGGTAGAGGGTACCAGGATGAGACAAGGCCTAGAGGTAGACCATAGTGAGTGTTGGTATGCAGAGGAGACAAGTAGACGAGGAGTGCTAAGGAGGAGATTTTTACCTAACCTTTCGGAAGGAACCTTCGAGGGCGACCTAGTAGCTGCATTCCTTTTTCTTCAGTTGTATTTTTTTCAGATGTACTCGTACATTTATTATTGGGATTGTATTCCGGCCCCTTTCACTTTCAGAATTATTTTTTCTATACAGTTTTCTTGTGTTCGTATCTATCTGTGTTATTGGTTTCATGTGTTTATAGGATATAAAGGCATTGCCTTTCTGGTTTTAGGGAATACGCCTTTCAGTGCTAGTCGCTTGCCCCGGGCCTATGAAAGGTGGGCTTGGGGTAGTCACGACATGGGCCACGAGGGACGGGTCATGAAAATTTTGTATCAGAGGAGTCTGTAATACCATATAAAATAGGACTCTGATCTTTATTTTAATGAAAATAGTATAATGTGTAAGGATTATGGTTATTAGTTTAGGGAATCCAATGTTGCTACGGTGGCTGACATTTCTATACACAAGGACCTTGACTTCGGATTTCTGACATAGTGCATGAAAACACTGATTGTGTGTGTGTTTTAAAGATTTTTCATTGTGATTTATTTGATTCATCTCACTAGGTATATCTTTTTGACCGTGTAAAACTTGTTTCTTTTCAGGATGCCTCCATGTAGATAGCCAGTTAGGGATCCGGATATAGAACACACTGATTGCTCATCGAGCGACAAGGCCTTGGTGTAGGGCCCTCTTCCAGTAAAGGCACCAGCAGTACCATTACCCATTTGTCCACCGATGCCACCAGCCCCAAAAGTAAAGCGTGCAAGCCGCTTGAGCACATTGCATGAGTTCTAGCACCATAGGCCACCTAGGTTTAGTGGAGAGATGGACCCAAAGGTGTCTTAGGATTAGTTGGAGGCTGTGGTGAGTGTTTTTTGAATGTTAGGGACACCAGCTGATCTAATGGTGATCCTTGTAGCCAACCTTCTATAGGAAGCAGTAGAAAGATGGTAGTGTTTGATGCTCGAGGTTCACGACGAGGTGACGCATTTCTAGGAAGACATCGAGAACTTGTTTCGAGCAGAGTTTGTTCTAGAAACTCTTTACACAGTGTGCATACAGGAGCTTCTTCATCTGATGTAGGGAAGCATGATTGTGGCTTAGTACTCAATGAGGTTCAATGACCTCTCACACTATTCCAATGATATGGTGCAGAACCCATTCTAAAGGGCACATACATTCAAGCAATGACTCAGGTGAGAGATCAGGTCTTCGATGATTTCTCTTAGCATCCCGACGCAGGCGGGGCTGTTAGAGAGACCACTCTTAGTGGAGTGTTTCATTGCTGAGTAGTCACTAGCAGCAAGACCCACCACTAATCATCACGTGGTGGAGTCTTCTGCAGATGGTAGAATACATATGTCGCATAGGTCCAAGAAAACTAGACCGACATGAGGACGACCGCAAGATTCATGGTCGGTTGTGCAGGGCACCCAAGGCAGAGCTAGTCATGCCAGGAGCAGGAAGTGTTACGTATGTGGTGGGAAGGGCCACATGGCTCTTGACATTCCGACCTTCCATACGGATAATTAGTATATTGTCTACGGACCTCCCATTCAGAGACATAGGTTCGAATTAGGAGGTCTGCATGGAGTAGGCGGACGTGGCAGAGGAGCTGGATGTGCAGCTTCTAGAGGGTGACGATTCGAGATATTACCGCCACCACCACCAGGTGGTCCACCCTGACCTCAGGGAGTAGGTGGATAGAGGAGATCTCAGCTCTAAGGAAGCTAAGGCCCACGATCACGGTTCTCTGGAGATGATTCGAGTTATGATCTGTGTCTACACCACCTTTGATGCATTACTTATAGACAGAGGTGACCGTTATTCTTTTATTGTCACTTCCCTCATTCGGAACTCAGAGATTGTGACAGAGTCATTGGCTTGATCCATACGGCTAGAGACTCTTAAGGGAGGAGATTTGAAGATTACGCACTGGTTTCGGCAGTGCGATATTACTCTAGGGGGTGAGAGTTTTGGTTGAGATCTCCTAGTAGTGGTGTCGAGTCCTTACGATGTCATCTTGGGTATGGACTAGTTATCAACAGTCCATGCTCATATTGAATGTATTAGGTGCAGAGTTTGTTGTGTCGGCATATATGGGACTAGGTTTACCTTCACCGGGAAGAAGGGAGAATTTTCTGCACCTGATGGACTTACATGGAGGAGGGTGCAGCCGATGACTCATCAGTTGGCTATCCTTACCATCAGAGAAGTTGATGTGGAGAGTCTGAGCTATCCTGTACTGGTGGACCAGTATGCGAATGTCTTCCATGATGATGATCCAGGTCTACCATCTCATAGAGATGTGGAATTTTATTTTGAATTGTAACACTGTATGACACTGATATCCACATTAGTATATCAGATGGCTCTCGCGGAGCATCGTGAGCTTCGGGTACAGGTGGAGGACTTACAGGGGAAGGGATTCATTTGACCTAGTGTTTATCCTTGTGCAGCACCAATGTTTTTTTCTAAGGAGGATGGGAGATTGAGACTTTGTGTCGACTATTGGTGCATGAACTAGGTATCTGTGAAGAACATGTACCAACTCTTGAGGATTTACGACCGCTTTGATCAGATGATGTGAGAAGAGGGGTTCTCGAAGATATAACTCTAATCAAGCTATCACCAGCTCAGAATACGAGATGAGGATGTGCATAAGACGTCTTTCAGGTGTTGGTTGACCATTACGAGTTTTTGTTCATGCTGTTCACCATGACCTGTGATCCAGAAGAGTTTATGGGACTCACAAGTAGGATCTCTCAGCCATAACTTGATCGCTTTGTCGTAGTCCTAATCGACGACATTTTCATCTACTCGACTGCTGAGGAGGAGCATGCCTACCATTTGCAGGTAGTAATGGAAAAACATCGAGAGAACAAAATTTATGGTAGGCTCTTGAAGTGCTATTTCTGGATCCGAGAGGATCACTTTCTGGGACGCATCCTCTTGGAGGCTAGAGTTGCAGTGGATCGAGTGAAGATTGAGGCGGAACTTTCTTGGGAGCCACCCAGGACTGTGACAGAGATACGAAGATTCCTAGGATTGGATGGATACTACCAGAGATTTTTGTCATATTTCTTCACAGTTTTACCACCACTATCTATGCCAACAATGATTGGGAAACCCTTCGTCTAGTCAAAGAGATGCCAGTGGTGTTTTCAAGAGTTGAGGCAGAGGCTGACTAGTGCCCCCATCTTGAGGCTTCCAGAGGAGGGCATAGGGTACATAGTCTACAGCGACCCATCAGGGACCGGTCTCAGATTTTTTCTAATGCATGAGCGAGAATTGATTGCATATGGTTCATGGAAGCTAAGAAAACATGAGCAGAACTACACTACCCATGACCTGGATTTAGCAGTAGTGGTCTTCGCCTTGAAGATGTGGCAACACTATCTTCTGGGAGAATCACTTATAGTCTACTCATATCTCTAGAGTCTCAGGTATATCTTCTCTCAAAAGGACATGAACCTGAGACAATAACATTGGTTTGAGTTCCTCCATGACTATGACTTCGATATAGTCCATACTCATGGGAAGGGGATTATTGTAGCAGATGCACTTAGTATTAGATATGGTATACTGCTGCGAGGTGAGGCGACGAAGTAACTAGCCGCTTTGCAGATAACCTTTGTGGATAGATATGTAGTAGCTTTTCTTCAATCTCTCATAGTCACTCCCCCACTTCTTCAATGAGTCGAGGTGTAGCAAGGGGATGCTAACTGCGAGGATCGATGTGCTCAAATATACACAAGACATACACCAAATTGATTTTCAAAAGGTGGGGTGCACGTCATTCTATTCAGAGGATGTACCATGGTACCAGTGTCACTTCATGAGGAGTTGATGAGAGAGTTTCACAAATCCCCTCTAGCGGTACATCTAGTAGTGGAAAAGATGTATCGGGATCTTTGATTACAGTACTGGTGGCCAGAAATAAAGAAAGCAGTAGTAGAGTTTTTCTCTCAGTGCCTCACATGTTAGAAAGTGAAGTCGGATCATCTGGTAACAACATGATTGGTTCATCCTTTAGAGTTCCTAGAGAGGAAGTGGGATGGGATATCCATAGACATCATGACAGGACTTCCACATACATCTAGGGGTCATGATTCTATTTGGGCGATCATCGACTGACTCACCATGTCAGGCAACTTCCTACCAATCAGAGAGAAGGGTTCAGTAGAGAGCTTGGGATTCCTCTATGTGCAGGAGATTGTGCGGCTATATGGAGTATCCTAGATGATTGTATCTGATTATGATACATGTTTTACTTCCCGTCTAAAGAGGGGGTTGCAGGAGGCCTTTGGGATGCAGCTTCATTTGAACACCGCCTTCAATTCTCAGATGGATGGTCAGACTAAGCAGACCATTCATACTCTCGAGGACATGTTGTGTGCTTGTGTCCTTGACTTCGGTCACAACTGGTTGGATAACATAAATTTATTGTAGTCAGAAAACAAAAACATATATCACTATACCATTGAGATGGAACCTTTCGAGTACTTGTACGTCCGACCTTTCAGATCACCTTTGTGCTAGACTGATCCCAAAGAGTCAGCACTCGTGGGACCAGAGATGGTATGGGATACCACATTGATGGTGTAGATCATCCAAGAGTAGATGTAGACTGAACAGATCAGGAAGAAGTCTTATATTGATAGGATATGGAGACCTCTAGAGTTTGAGGATGGTGACTACACCTTTCTGCCGGTCTCACCCCCATGCATTTTACGGAGATTTTGTCGAGGCATCAAGTTATCTCTGTGATTCATTGGACCCTTCCAGATCCTATGCAGAGTTGTCGAGGTGGCTTACCACCGAGAACTTCCCACTTAGTTGCACCTGGTACACGACATCTTCCACGTATCCCAGCTATAGAAACCCTACATTTTTTACATTAATCTTACTAAATTTTACAGATAAACAAAATAATAGTGTTACAGATAGAGGATCCAAAGGTTTAGTGTCATGGGAAAACTAGAACCATAAATAACAATTACAAAATCAATCATAATCATTTATTTAATTTCTTCTTCACTAGCTTCTTATTGGAACTTGTCCTCTCCTTAGTACATTTAGCCACCTAAGGATATACATTAAAAGGGATGAGAAAGAATCCTAGTAAGAGGATATATAAGACCAATATATCATGCATTGAGCATAATCATAACATGGGAAAAAGATCATGAATATGAGAGGAAGCATAAATATAAGACTCGAAATGTGGCAATGCATAAAAAATGATACATCATGTCTTATTGGTTATATACCACACATACATGTAAACCAAGATAGAATCTTGTTCACACATCATTTCACATTTACACATGATAATCATCACTTTACCCAATGCATTGGAGCACTGTATAATTCTGGGCACACCCATCATTTTCAAACATTCATATTGAACTATAAAATTCTGGGTGCACCCGTCAAATCATAACATTATCATTATCAAGAATTCCACATGGAACATATATAAAAATAAATAATAACTAACCCATGGAAGGTAATTTGTTACATCTCATAAGCATGCATTCATAAACCATGGGTTCCAAAAAGAAAGGGGGAATAACATACATGTTACAAGAACCGTCCACTTTGAGAGAGAAGTAATAGATGTGTTCTTAAAAGAAGATTTCTTTTGGAAAACATTTGGTATGACATAAAAACCAGTGAAAGCCATGTATATAATAGAAAATCCAAGAAAATGATGAAAAATTGATCGTTAAGGAGTAACCATATCACAAAATGGAGTTAAAGAAGGAGAACTCGAAGGATGAATGTTGGGTTCGAGAATTTCCCCTTACCTTGTATCTGAATGGGTCCTTCTATTTAATGTCCTCTATAATGACATTATATTCATTAATTTAAAATAAAGAACCTTTTTTACATTAATATGGTTCATTATGGTTTTATTAAGTGATTATATGTGCCATTGGATGAGTTATAGAGTTTAAAAAAACATTGTTCATGAATGTTTGTTTTTATGGTTTTCTAGAGAGGTTCACTTTTATTCTTAAATTGATGTTCCGGTAGAACAAGGGTAAACATAAATATCTGATATTTCATGTTATTAATGATATTACATGAGTATTAATGATCTTATAATGAATTATATTAGATCCATTTGGATATATCATTAGATAAGAAATAAATGATGATTGTTTGCATTAATTTAGTGATTTTTCGATCATAATGAACTTGTTTTATTTTATCACTAGAAATATGATCATAAGTTATTTCCACAACATTAAATATGAGATAATAAATAAAATCGCATTCTGGTTCAGCAATAAAAATAGTTTCATTACCAGATCTGAAGGTAGAAATGGAAGAAGAAAACTTTTCGTTCTTGAAGGTGATAAATTAGCACCTCACGAACAACGTTCTCATTAATAAAATAAAAGGAAGAGGAAAAGGCGGTTTGATGATAAAATATCCCATTTGCATCATAAATTTACATTAAATGTATTTTACTGGAGTTATAATTCCATTTGTATGATGATAAATGGGTAGATATCAAGAAATGAACTTGAACATGAAAGGAAATTAAAGGAGAAGAGGGACAGAAATTACCTCTTAAATCTTTCTCTTGAGATCCTCCATAAAGAAGTTGGGCTTGGTCTTTTAATGAGACCAGAAGCACATGAACGTGGTAGAGGGGCTAGGGAAGATGTTTGGGAAGATTTTATAGAAGTATTGGAGATTTAGAGGTGTGAGGAAATGTGGGTGTGAAAGGTGGTTTTTATAGTGGAGGGGAGAGGGGTTTCCTTAATATAAAATTCATTAGTATATTAATATCCCCTAAGACATAGAATAGTGAGTCTTAAATTACCAAGAATAGTAATTAGGTCATGTGAGTATGAGATTTATGGTCTTAAATCACTTGTGATGTCAGGAATAGTGAGTTTAAATTATAACATATTTATAGGGTAAATTAATGTATTTTACTATTCACCAAAAAATCAAGTATTTCTGAAAAATCCAAAAAATTTACCCCAACAATTTTTCGACGTGTAGAATCCAAAAATTAGGTACATATTTCAGAAAAAATTAATTATTATTAATTTAATATTTATTTAAATTCATAATTTTTTTAAAAACAGTTTTTAAAATTAAAACTTATTATATAGTTCTTTCAAAAATTACGTAGGGTCTTATAAAAATATATAAAAACCATAAGACATTGATTTGATGATTAATGAACACATTTTATGAAAATAATTTCTATTTTAAATTAATTAATTATTTATAATTAATTATTTATGACTTACAAAATACCAAAACCTTTACTAAGGTCAAATTATCACTTTCTAAGATGTCTAAATTTTATTTAATTATTCCGGGGTAAAGTTACTCTTATGTTGGTTGATTTAATATTCATAAGGGTCATATTACTATCCAAAAGGGTATGTTACTATTAATAAGGGTAGGTTACTATTCATGAAAAATTATTTTTCTATTAATAGACTCCAAAAATCATCTTGAACACAACCGTGTTTGTCAGATTTTCAAAAATCCAAACACAGAAGTGAAAAACATATGCTTAAAGGTCAATTATCACATAGTATTTCATTATATTGTGTTTTAATTTAATTTTATGAAATAATTATAAGATGTTAATTTCCATTGTAAGACTCCGGGTCGTTACATTCTTCCCCCCTTAAGAAATTTTGCCCCCGAAATTTCACTTTACACAAACAGGTGAGGGTGTTTTTCCATCATTGCCTCTTCTGGTTACCATGTTGCTTCCTCAAACTTATGATTCCTCCATTACACTTTGACAAGATTGTTTGTCTTCTTGAATAGAACCTTATCTCTCTGATCCAGAATCTTTACTGGCTGCTCCCCATAGGAGAGATCACCTTCTAGTTGTACCACATCTGATTTTAGTATATGTGAGGTGTCCGGTATGTAATTCCTAGTGAGTGATATGTGGAAGAAATCATGAACTTGAGCCATATTTGGTGGAAGTTCAGGATGATAGGCCACGACTTCAATGCAGTCAAGGATATCCATGGGTCCAATGTACCTTGGGCATAACTTCTCTTTCTTCCCGAATCACATGACTCTCTTCCATGGAGATATTCATAGGAAGACTTTATCTCCAACATCGAACTCCAAGTCCCTTCGATAGTTGTCAGCATAACTCTTTTGCTGACTTTGAGAAGATTTCATGTGTTTCTGGATGACTTAAACATTCTCTGTCATCCCTTGAACAAGATCGGGTCCAAGTAGCTCTCTTTCTACAACTTTATCCCAACAGGTTGGAGTTCTACAACGCTTTCCATACAAAGCATCATATGGAGCCATCTGAATACTCGAGTAGAAAATATTGTTATATGAGAACTCAACCAATGGGAGAAGATGATCCCATCCACCATTGAATTCTAGAGAGCATGATTTTAGCATATCTTCAAGCATCTGAATAGTTCTTTTAAACTGGACATCAGTTTGGGGGTGATAGGTTGTGGTGAAATTTAATTCAGTACTCAAAGCATGTTGAAGGATCCTCCAGAATTTAGATGTGAACCTTGGATCAAGGATTGATACAATTGAGAGTGGAACACTGTGCAGTCTCACAACATCCTTCACATATATCATTTCAAGTTGTTCAAGTGAGAGATCTTCCCGATTATAGATAAAATGGGAAGTCCTAGTGAGTCGGTCAACCACAACCCATATCACATTATTTCCCTTCAACATCTTCGGGAGACCTGTGACAAAGTCCATAGTAACATTTTCCCATTTACACATGGGTATAGGCAATGACTCCATCGTGCCTTTGGACTTTTTTCGCTCAACATTATCTTGATGACATACCAAGCATGTTGATATGTATTCTAGAATCTCCTTCTTTATTTTATCCCAACATAAGTGTTCTCGGAGATCACAGAACATATTGGTACTTCTAGAATGGATATAGAATATTGAGCTATGTGCAATATCCATTAAATCCTTCTTTATCCCTGGTGATGAAGGCCCAAAAAGTCACGTTCCAAACTGAATCACACCATCATCATCAATATGGAACTCTGGCAGCTTCCCTTCCTTTACTGCATTCACCATCTTTTGTATCTCCACATCATCCCATTGTGCTTCCTTAATCCTCTCTTGTTTGGATGGTTACACAATCATTTTGGAAAGGTAGGATGTATCCCTTACCCTTATGATTTCCAAATCCATTCTTTGTATATCCAATAAGATATGGTTTTTCTCAATCTGCAGCATGGATAGAGTAGGAAGTTCTTTTCTTCTTAGAGCATCAGCAACCTTGATCGCCATTCTAGGATGATAGTTAATAGAGCTATCGTAATCCTTGATTATCTCTAACCATCTCCTTTGAGGCATGTTGAGCTCCTTTAGTGTGAATATATACTTTAGGCTCTTGTGGTCGGTGTATATGTCACACTTCTAACCATAAAGTTAGTGTCACCAGATTTTCAGGGAAAAAATCATGGCTGCCAGCTCTAGATGATGCGTCGGGTAGTTCTGCTCATGGATCTTCAACTGTCGTGAGGCATAGGCTATCACATAATAACTTTGCATGAGTATGCAACCCAAGACTTTATTTGAAGCATCACTGTATATCAAAAAATGTTCTCCACTTTTCAGTACTGTGAGTACAGGTGCAGGGATCAGACTTCTCTATATCTCTTTGAAGCATCCCTCATAATCTTATGTCCTGACATACTTTACCCCTTTCCTTGTTAACTTAGTTATCGGGCTTGAAAATCATGAGACGTTTCTCACAAAACATTAGTAGTACCCAGATAATCAATGAAAACTACAGATTTTTGTGACACTAGAGGGCCTGGGCCATTCCCCAATCACCTATGTTTTTGAAGGATCCACAAATATTCCCTCACTTGTGATCACATGTCCCATGAATGTGACTTGTTTCATACAAAAGACACACTTTCTAGGCTTGGAGTACAACTTCTCCATTCATAATGTCACAAAAATAAGTCTTAGATGTTCTTTATGTTCCTCTTTTCTCTTGAAGTAGATGAGAATATCATCAAAAAACACTACCAAATTTTTTTAGGTAATGTCTACAGACTCTATTCATCAAATCCATGAAGATTTCAGGGGAATTAGAAAGTATAAAGGGAATCACTGAAAACTCATAGTTCTCATACATTGTACTGAAGGAAGTCTTCGGAATATCATCCTTCTTCACCTTTACTTGATGATATCCAGAACCAAGATTTACCTTTGAGATGTATTGATCTCCTCTTAACTGCTTGAACAAGTCATCGTTCTTTGGGAGAGGATACTTTTTCTTTATGGTGATCTTGTTATGTTCCCGATAATCAATACACATCCGAATTTTTCCATCCTCCTTCTTAAAAAAGAGCACTGGTGCACCCCAAGGTGATTCACTAGGGTGTGTGAACCCTTTGTCCAGATGCACTTGCAGCTGCTTCTTTAAATCTTCCAGTTCGATAGGATCCATCCTCTAGGGACACTTCGAGATAGGGGTAGCTCCGAGTATGAGTTCAATTGAGAACTCAACCTCACGATCCTGGGGAATTCCGGGTATCTCTTCGAGAAATACGTCACGATATTCCTTCACGATGTGCATTTTCTCAAGGGTGTCACTTTCCTTCAACTCAACCCTTTGGGCGACGTATGCTTATTTATAAGGAATCAATACCCACTACATTGAAGGATTTTTCATAGGAGATTCATGATCGTCCTTTCATTTGTATAGGATCATGGGATGGTTTGGAATATGAAAAGATATTTCATTTTCCCAACAGTTGATATGTGATCTATATAACGAGATCCAATCCATTCCCATTATAGCGTAAAATTCCACCAAATAATGTATTACAAGATTCTCTATAAGAATCATCCCACATACGCCAAAAGGAGAAGAGTCAGATACTTGGGTTTCAATAATTTCACAACATGGTGTTTTTACATATATCTCTACTTCAAGGTTTCAGGGCTATGATTCTATAGTTCTAGCAAACGTGCAATATATAAGGAAATATGTAGAACCCATATCAAATAAGACTTTTTACATTCTTGAGTTAATAGGAAGTGTACCATGTATGACTTCACTATCATGCTCCACCTCCACAGTAGTGATGACATAAGTCTTCCCTTTTTCCTTGGGCAATGGTGGCTGTTGATGCTAATAACCCTCGAGAACTCGAGGTTTATTGCATTGGTTTGCAAAGTGCCATATCCCCCTACAGTTGTAGCATTGAACAATGAGTGGTTCACTACATTCATCAGCTACATTCGCATTCCTTTTCATGTCTTTTCGACACTCTTGATCATGGTACCCTTCTTTCCCACACTAGAATAATTTCCCAGTCCCATTGAGGCAGTTCCCATGGTGTAACATCCCAAATTTTTGGCATGTGGGTCATTGAGTTTTCTTCCCAATTTTTTCATTAGATCCTCTAGATTGAAACTTTATCTTTCATTTCTTATCCCCATATCCATGGGACCATTCTCCAAACTCTATCTCCACATTGAGGTCACATCTAACAACATCTTCATAACTCCCAAGTCTTGAATTGCAAGAGCCTTTTGAAGGTGTTGTTTTAATCCACTAAAGAATCGATCAATTTTTCTATCATTGTTGATAAAAAAACCCAAAGCATACCATGCAAGCCATGTGAAATTCGCTTCATAGGTTGTTAGAGATTCTCCTCCTTTTTTCTTGAGCACTATGAATTCCCTCTCCATCTTTGTACAAAGAGTTTGTGGTAAATACTTATTAAGAAACATTATCTTAATGTCTTACCATTCCATCTCTTTAATTTTTTCCCTTGGATTGGTATTCTTAATCAATTCCCCCCATTGGTCTGCTTCTCCATCTAGATAATAAACAGCTAGGGTCGCCTTCTCCATCTCAGAACAGTGAAGCACAGAAAAGGTCTTCTCCATGGAGTTGACCCACTGTTCTGCAACTAGTGGATCGGAAGATCCACTAAACGTCGATGGTCATTGCCACATAAAACATTCGATAGCCAGTTTCTCCCTCTTTGGTGATGGAGGACATTCCCCATTTTTATGGTCATTTTTCATAACATGATATAATTGGATAAGTATCTCCATCATGTTCGGAACTCCAACTCCCAAATCATTGAGGATGTCGTTCGGGAAATCGTTGCATTGGCCCTTGCACGAGTTGTTGGCCTGATTTCTACTAGTTCCCACTATTTTCTAAAATAGAAAAGGTTAGAACAAAATATAAGTAAACATGTCATGAATTACTTATTAATTTTATCAATTCATACCAAAACACAACATATGGGATACCTATGTAAATATTCTAGTGTTTATATTTTTACTTTGTCTCATGATAGAGGTTTTCTCTGGGGTTCACTAATCCTAATTCCCAAATTAACTAAACCTTTCCTATGATACCAACTATAGAAACCCTGACTTTTCTTATATTACTATGACATCATTTTAAAGACAAACAACATAATATTATTACACATAGAGGATCCAAAGGTTTGATTTCTTGCGAAAACTAAGACCATATATAACAATTACAACATCAAGCATAAACATATATTTAATTTCTTCATCACTATCTTCTTATTGGCACTTGTCCTCTCCTTAGTACATGTATCCACCTGAGGATATACATCAAATTGGATGAGCTAGAAGCCCAGTAAGAGGATAGATAAGAACAATATAGCATGCGGTGAGAATAATCATCACATGAGAAAAAGATCATGAACATGAGAGGAAGCATAAATATAAGACATGAAATGTGCCAATACATAAAAAATGAAACATCATTTCTTAGTGGCTAAATACCACACATACTTGTGAAAAAAGATAGCATCTTTTTCACACATCAATTCACGTTTACTCATGAGATTTATCACTTTACCCATTGCATTGGAGAGCTGTATAATTCTGGGCGCACCCGTCACATTCAAACATTCATATTGGGCTATAAAATTCCGGGCACAACCGTCACATCATAACATTATCATTATCATGCTTGTCAAAATGAACATATGTCAGAATTAAATATAACTGACCCATGGAATGTAATGGGTTACATCTCATAATAACACATTCATAAACCTTGGGTTCCCAAAAGAAAGGGGGAATAACATACATGTTACAAGAACCTTCCACATTGAGAGAGAAGTAAAAGGTTTGTTCTTAAAAGAAGAGTTCTTTTGGAAAACATTTTGTATGACATAAAAACCATTGAATACCATGTACATAATAGAAAAGTAATGAAAATTATGAAAAAAATATCTTTAAGGAGTAACCATATCGAAAAATTGAGTGAAAGAGGGAGAACCAGGAGGTTGAAAGTTGGGTTCATGAATTTCCCCATACCTTGTATCTGAATGCGACCTTCACTTTAATGTCCTGTATAATGACATTATATTCATTAATTAGAAATAAATAACTTTTTTTAGAATAATATGATTCATTATGGTTTTATTAAGTGATTTTATGTTCCTTTTGATGAGTTATAGAGTTTAAAAAAACATTGTTCGTGAATATTTGTTTTTAGGGTTTTCTTGAGTGGTTCACTAGTATACATAAATTGAAGTTCGGGTAGGACATTGGTAAACATAAAGAACTGATATTTCATTTCATTAATTATAATACATGAGTTTTAGTTATATTATAATGAATTATATTAGATCCATTTGGATGTATCATTAGATAAGAATTAAATGATGATTGTTTGAGTTAATTAGAGCGATTTTTCGATCATAATGAACTTGTTTTATTTTAGAACTAGAAATATGGTCATATGTTAGTTACATAACTTTAAATAGGAGATAATAAATATAAAATGTTCTGGTTCAACCATAAAATTGTTTCATTACTAGATCTGAATGATGAAATTGAAGAAGAAAACTTGTCGTTCTTGAAGGTGATAAATTTACACCTCAAGAACAACGCACTCTTTAATAAAATAAAAGGAAGAGAGAATGGGGGTTGGATTATAAAATATCTCATTTGCATCATAAAATTATATTAAATGTATATTACAGGTGTTACAATGCCATTTGGGTGCAGATAGATGGGTAGAGATCAAGAAATGATCTTGAACTTGAATGGAAATTAATGGAGAAGAGGGGGAGAAATTACCTCTTAAATCATCCTCTTGAGATCATCCTTAAGGAAGCTAGGATTGGTCTTTGGATGAGACCAGAAGCTCTAAAACGTGGGAGAGGGTCTTGGGAGGATGTTTTGGTAGAGTTTAGTGAATTATTGGAGCTTTAGAGGTGTGAGGAAATGAGGGTGTGAATGGTGGTTTTTATAGTGGAGGGGAGAGGGGTTTCCTTAATATAAAACTCATTAGTTTATTAATTTCCCCAAAGGCAAGGAATAGTAAGTCTTAAATGACCAATAATAGTAAAGAGGGAATATGAGTTCGAGATTTGGGTTCTTACATCACTTGTGATGTCAGGAATAGTGAGTTTAAATTATAATGTATTTATACGGTAAATTAATGTATTTTACTATTCACAAAAAATTCATGTATTTCAGAAAAATCCCCAAAATTTTACCCCAACCATTTTTCGATGTGTATAATCCAAAAATGAATTTCATTTTTCAAAAATAATTTTCTAAATATTATTAAATTAATATTTAATTAAAATCATAATTTACGTAAAAACAGTTTTCAAAATTAAAACTGATTTTATAGTGCTTTCAAAAATTATATAGGGTCTTATAAAATTATATAAAAACTCTAAGAAATTGATTTTATAATTAATGAAAACATTTTAAGAAAATAATTTTTCTTTTAAATTAATCAATTAATTATAATTATTTATTTATGACTTACAAAATACCAAAACGTTTACTAAGGAAAAATCGTCTCATTCTAAGATGTCTAAATTTTATTTCATTATTTAGGGGTAAGGTTACTCTTATTTTGGATGAATTACAATTCATAAGGTACATATTTCTATTCATAAGGATATGTTACTATTCATAAGGGTAGGTAACCAATCACCAAAAATTATTTTTGTTTTATTAGACTCCAAAAATCATCTTGAACACAACCGTGTATGTCAGATTTTCAAAAATCCAAACACCAAAGTGACATAATTATGCTTAAAGGTCACTTATCACTTAGTATTTCATTATGTTGTGTTTTCATGTTATTTTATGACATAATTATAAGAAGGTAATTTCCATTGAAAAACTTAGAGTCGTTACACCACTTGAGGAGATATGTGCATAACCCTTTTCACATCATTGACCACAACGAGCTAGATATTGATGATGGGGAGAATATTATGCGGGATCCATTATAGATTGAGGATCTACAGGAGAGGGTCTTTTTTGGGCGGTCGATACCTCTGGTGCACGTTTTTTGGCAGCACGGGAACCTCCTGGAGAGCACATGGGAGCGGGAGGCTCGGATTCGTGCTCAGTACCCCAACTTGTTTTCCTAGTTTTGTGATTTGTCTTACGGGGACGCAATGCCCTAGGGGGAGAATATAAAGACCTAAAATTTCCATTTATCTTTTCTAGTATATGGGAATTTTATGAGTCCAAAAAAATTGAAGGTGCATGATTGAAAGGCCCGGTGTGCTCGGAATGAATTTCTGATCATTTTTTCGTTTATGGTTAGTAAACATATAGGCGGGCTTTTCTAAATTTTGAACTGTTGCTCGAAATTGAAATCTGAGGGAACTGTTGAAATCTCAGCGCCGGTATTCACTTAAGGATACCATCACCTAGACTGCAGTAGGTCAAGGGTGGAAGTTAGTTTTTCACTTATTTGTGAAAGAATAAAATAATGTAACGTTGTGTATAATTTTATTTTCATTTGAAACTCCCATGTTGATATTAAGAGGTGGGGACCACCAGAACTAAACCTCCCATTTTAGTGTTGAGAGGTGAGAACCAACATCACTAAACCTCCCATGTGGGGTTATGGAGTATGGGACCACTGAACCTAAAACCCCCAATTTGAATTTGAGGGTGGGGACTGCCCAAACCCTCATAATGTGAGAAACCTCTTGATCTCCCTCTTTAATGAGAGAGGTGACCTTTAGGTTTCCTCAAAATTTATTATACAAATTCTCTTTTAAATAAATGATGCCAACATAATGGTGCCAATAATTAAAATGTCAAATAATATTTTATGTTGGCACCCTATCCTTCGTGAGTGGATTTTTGGGTTGGCAAAGGAGAGGGCAGAATAGGTGGAAGAGCTTCTCCAACGAAGAACACCAACGAAAAAATATTCTCCTTCGAAATTGTTTTTCTCCAAACCCCTTTGAATCATATCCTATAATGAACAAACTGATGATTGAGGAAACGTCGTTGTCACAGACTTCATCTTTTTTCCTCTCCTCACAAACGTCGTTGGAGGAGACCTGTTTCGGGATCAACAAATGCCAATATGTCCCAACTGCAGACAATATTTAACTGAACCATTGAGGTAGGGTTTTAGTTTTGTATGATAATATATTATAATATTCTTCCCTTGTAAAACAATTAACGTGGATTAACTCTCTAATTAGTTGATTCGTAGATTATTTTCTTTTTTCGGGTTTTAGAAAAATCATTACGGGAGGATGTAGGATTTGATATTCTTCATTCATGGTTTTATTGAGCCGCATGCTACTACCCAAACACGGAGTGTACGTGCCAAAAAAACAAGGCATTATCACTCCATAAATCTATTTTTTCATTTTTTGTGTTCTTTGTGATAGAGGACGATGGAAACCAACCTCGGTGGGGCACGAGAACGGCAGCTACCACCACTACTGGCAGCTACGAAGGTGACGTTGCAATAGCGCCGCCAATGTCCTAATCCACCTCGTGGCCCCATGCTGCCAGTGGCCTCATTCCATCCGTGGTATCCACTGCCCAGGGGCCTCGCACCTCATGTGGCCTCTACGGCCCCATGGCCCCGTGCCGCCCATGGCCTCCGCCGCCCCATGGCCTCGAGCCGCCCGCGGCCTCTGCCGCCCGGCCGCCCCGCACTGTCTGTGGACTCTCCTTCCCCACAGCTTCGTACCTCCTATGTCTTCGGCAGCCTCATGGTCCCACGCTGCTCACAGACTTGAACTGTCCACATGGCCTCGCGCCGCCCGCGACCTCCCCCTCCATGTGACCTCGTGCCGCTTGCGGCCTCCCCCACCCCGCGGCCCCATAGCCACCATCGTTCTGCATCCCCCGCGTCCTCCACAACTTTGAGGCCCCCACTACCTCTACTACTCCACGCCCCTGCACCACCCAAGGCCTCTACCGCTCCAGGGCCACTGCCGCCTTTGTCGCTCCACATCCCTGTGCCACCCGCAACATCGACCACTCTTCGGCCCCCACATCTTCCGCCGCTCCGCGTCCCCACGCCACCCACAGATTATTCAGCCACCCCGAGCCGCTGGGCTGGGATGCCCAGCACGAGACAAGATGGACCTAGTGGGTCAAGCCGAGTTTACCCGAACAGTGTCAGCCTGGGCCAGGTCGGACCAGACCCGCACCAGTTTCGACCCCATACGCTTTATAGGCCATAACATTGGTAGCAGTCGTCCATTTAACGAACCTTCAATGATGCCAGAAACCATGGAGGGAGACTGTTCCTTTAGCATACCCCAATAGAGTTTTGGATACTGTTCATGAATGGGCGGTTTGGATCGAGAACGAATCCAACCAGGCCCTCGGGACAAAAAGGCTAAAAACTTACAGACCGAGCGTCCGATTGACGCACAGTCTGTTGTGTTGAGAACCTTATGATGTGGCAAACCATGAATATACATAATCATGAGACTTTTTGGAAGTTTTAGTATCGACCAGTAGTTTGAGGAGCAGACTCTCCCAGAGATGATCAAGCTTAGTGCGGGAACCCAGTAGTTGGCTATGATGGGAAGATTAATAGGGATCCTGTGTGGGTCAGCACCTAGCGATACTATGTGGGTTACCACCGAGTGATCATGTGTGGGTCGGGACTAGGTGATCCTATATGGGTCAGCACAGAGAGATCCTATGTGGGTCAACACCAATTGATCATCTATTGGTCTGCACTAAGAGATCCTGTGTGGGTCAATAGCAGAGACTCTTAACAGAGAAAAATGATCTTGCCTTTGACTAGTCAATTGTACTTCTGTACTTATGTTATACCTGGTGTGAGCTGAGTTCATACTTCTATGGTACTTTCCTTTTTGGAAAGTCCTTGGTGGTATTCTTCTATGTGGCATACCGGTGTGGTACTTACCTTCATGGTATTCCTTCCTTTATGGCACAGTTCAGCTTTGGACTTTTGGGTTGGACCTTGTGTTTCCTCTTGATTGAAATGGGTATACTTGGTAACATAGGTATATGTATCGGAATATACCTTATTAGGGGTGACAGTAGATTTCGTGTTTTTTGGTTTATCCTTTGTGGATTTTCTGAGACCTTGAGGGTCTTGGGGTCCCTATTGTGTATCGTTATTCTCACCCCTACACGGGATATACCAGCATCGTATTTTGTTTGGTGCAGACGACAGATAGTGCTGATTGAGGCTGAGGGTACCAAGACTAGACGAGGCCTGGAGTTTGATCATATGGTGTGTCGGTACATAGAGGAGACGGGAGGATGTAGAGTGCTAAGGAGGTGATCTATACCTACCCTTCGGGTAAAAACCATGGAGGGCGACCCAGTAGCTACTTTCGTTTTTCTTCAGTTGTATTGTTTTTCAGTTGTACCTGTACCTTTACTGTTGGGATTGTATTTCGTACCCTTTTACATTCAGAACTCTTGTTTCTATATTGTTTACTTGTGTTTGTATCTTATTGTGTGCTTGGTTGCATGTGATTACAGGATATAAAGGCCATGCCTTCCCGGTATTAGGGAATACCCCTTTCGGTGCTAGTCAAGAGCCCATACCCTATAAAAGGTGGGATTGTGGTAGTCACAGCCCGGGCCCCGGGGGACGGGTCATGAAATGTTTTATAATCATTATATTACGCTATTTTTTGACATTTTATTATGGTTTATGATTTATTTATTGTTATTTTCCACTCTTATCATCCATGTTTTCTGAAATAATATTGTTTTATATATTTAATGATGCTTATGATCCATGGTAGGGTGCATATGAACTTTTTATGTTATGAACATGATAACATTCCCTTATTAATATCTTATAATTTTATAGGATTTTATATTCATATCTCTTATATTTACCCTCACGGATCATCTTAGCTCACCATTCCTTATCTTTTCTTCCCCATGTTGTGAATAAAGGTTTAGATAGTCTCCAAACACATAACACTATTACATTCTTTAGGCTTTTTTTAATGTATTGAATATTCATCTCTAATAGTATAAAATCTAGTTAAGAAAATCCAGAGTTTTACAGTGTGTATCATGGGTTGTATTAGTTATCCCTAGGAAAGATGGATGAGAAAAACTCAGAGAGATTTTTATTGATTATTTTAAATATATTTATAGGGATTTCACTATGGGTAATTCTATGTATGTGTCAATTTTTATGACTATGTACTTTAATTTTGATGAAGTATAGAGAAAGTGGTTTCCATGAAATTATGTCCGAGTCTAGATACTAAAAGTGGATGTGGATTTGGCATAGTGGATATTATGGATAATAACTCTAAAAAGAGTGCATTGAATGGGACTAAATTGTAACATGGTGCATGATAATGGGCCTTACTATACTCCTGGATTGACAATCCTGGAGGATTTTTATGTGAAATTCAAAATCAATTTATGAACAGTCATAAAGGATTTAAAAAGATTATGATAGTGAATTACATAGGATAAACCTAAGGAATCATGAATTAAAAACATGATATCATGAATTAGACATCATATAATTAATTTTCATTATTATTTGGTTTTCCATTATCATTTTAATTGATCATGATATGGTCATTGTATTTATTCAATTTATATAACTAGAAGAACCTGAGATAACATTGAATATATGATCAACCAAATGGTTTGATTCTAGCAGTGATTCATATTGTTATTTGGAAAAATAATTTATAAAAAAAAATATTGAAAATTTGAACCAGAATGAATTAAAAAACTCACAAAATAATATAAGGGTTTAATTGATTGAGAGTTATGGTAGTAGAGAACATAGAGGAAATAATATTAGGTTTTCTACATGTCAATATTATTCATTGAAGCACTCTTGGAAATGTATCAGAGGGACAATCAGATGTTTTGACTTTAAAAAGGAAGGAATCAATGAATGTAACTACAAACAATAACTAAAATGTTTGTTATTGAAATTTATGAGAATAATGGTCTCCCAAAGGTATCATATAAAGTTTAATGAAAAGAGTTCTTATGTTAAAATATTATTATGCATAGTTAACGGTATGCAAATGATGGGGGGGGGGATTTAACTATTAATGTATTTAAATTCAAAAATTATGTTAAATGAATCATGAAATATATAATCATTGTTTATTATTATTTTATCATTATGTTTTTTGAAAAAGTATGGTCAATGGTACTGATAAAATAGAAATTGATTTAATGAGAGGGTGATATTTATATTTAGGGATGATAAACCTTTATATTTTCTAGATTATGAGATAATTATTTTGGTATAAAGATCGGTTTGATATGAATATATAAACTGGATGTTACATATTAAATTATAATTTATTAATTAATTTTTTGAAACATGTTTTATTCTATCCTTGATGGATTTTATATATTTTTTTTATTTAAGGAATATATCCAATAATATTCATTTTATGTAAGGAAAAAAGATTGATTTCAATATGGTTATTTGGTTTTTTATGTTATTACCATGTACCAAGAGAATATGTGATGAACATATTCCCAAGACAAGTATATAAAAATAAATAGAAACTTCATGATATATTGGGGGTTAATTTTAGGTTTATTTTGAGAATGTTTTTTAATATTCTTTATAATATTGGAAATCTGTAAGTGTTATTATGATACCAATTTATGGAATTATTTATGTTTACCTCTAGATAAGATTTCAATGATTAAAATATTAATTCACTATATGAATATTTATCCTTTTGGGATATCCACGGTTAATGTTTTTTAACAAGTTATAGAAGGAATAAATTATAATTAATTTAGGGATCCTATTTAGTGCTACATAGAGGAAAGAAAATTTCATCGCTTATAGTATGAGATGAAGTGGAATTTGATCAATGAGTAACCATTAACAGATTTTTTTATTATGAAAAAAATACATCAGGTATGACATCATTTTTTCACATTCATTACAGAAAATGAATTCAGTAACATTAGGAAAAGTATATTGCAATAAGAAAATTTCATCATACCATCGTTTTTTATGATATCATTGATCTTTTTCATACCTCATTTATTAATGAAATTTTGGCCATTAACTATCATTAAATCACCCAATTTATTATGATCAATATTCTATATCACTCTCTATTAGTCTTAGTTTAGAAATTTTCTCTTATATTCCGTTGTTTTCACTTCCCGCCTATGTTATCATTTTTTAATCCTAGAAAGGTTTATCATAGATAACATTCACATATCCCTTTCTCTTCTTCACAATGATGTTTTGTTTACCCATTTTACATAGTGGTTTTATATAAAAGAACCTTCAATTATTAATCCTTTTATGAGGGAGAAAATTTTTGAGGTATAAATTTACAATTTCGGAGGTACAATTTAGCCCTAAAATATTTAGTGAAATATATATTTTTTGAATAAATTTGATGTATTCAATATTTTGTGCTTAAAGAAATGTAGAGTTTAGATTATGTTACATGAAACACCATGTTTATCCATGATTAAAAAAACATGTTGTTAAGCATTATTTATATGAAACACCATTTATAGTTTGTGTTACACTCAAAACTAGTTTTTGATTTAGTTGCATGAAACACTATGATTATGTTGAGTTACATGAAACAAATAATGTAATCAAAACATGAAATTATATTATAATTTTATTATGATACTTATATCATTGCCACTATAATTCCTCGTATGAATTCGATTATCTAAATTATGAACTTATATGATTGGCATGATTCATCAGTTTATGCATGTGGGTGTCAGGGAGGACTCTAGGGATGATGGAATGGGTTGAAGCAATAAATGATTTTTAAATGAAAGTGGTTACTATTTACTATGTTTATTTTATCAACATTAATTTCACCACTGCATGATCCAACTAATTTTTCATTCTCTCCTTCCAATAAAGGTGAATATGTTTGGGGCATTCCATGTGATTTCTGTGTTTATATTATCAAGTATGTATGGTTTTATGCTCTATATATAGGTGGAAATGATTCGTTTTGTAGTTCATCAACTCACAATGTTGAGACCATAGTGTTTGGTAGCTTCGAATGCTTTCTAGAAATCCAGGAATTATGGAAAAGTGAAACATATTTTAATATTTTATTGAATAAATGCTGGTAACCCATGATGATGGATCTTGGTGGGATGGAATGTAGAGGTTTAAATTTAAAGGAACTATATACATGGTCGTGTTTTTCTGGGAGGGAATGGAACATTATTATGATACTAATAAAATGTAATGATGAAATGATAGTGGTTAATTAATGGATAAATAATTAATTAACTTAATGTGAAATTGCTAGAATGGGATAATGTAACTTAATATACATATTTAAATTGTTGTGTGCTTATAATAAATCTAGTCTTTATGGTGGATGTCAAGACTCCGAGAGAAATTAGGTGTTGTTGAGTCTAATACTAGGTTATTCCTATAGTGTGGTTGAATGCTATATTAAATTATATTAATTTTGTGTATCTATACGCTACTCCACCCAACTGGTTAGGGAAACTATAACCTTGAGGATTCTTAGCCATGGGGGGGGGGGTTGTTTTCCCACAACATCCCAATGTAAGGATGGATGGATGACTACCCCCATTGTCCCCTCTCTATTCTCATGGTAGTTACTAGTGTTGGTATTCACAATGGTTAGTTTTTACCATATACATGTGTAGCGGTCTATAATTCCTTGTGGTTATTTCACACTTTTATATTCTAAATATAATTTTATATGCTATTATATAGGTACAATGTGTATATGCTATGATGGATTGAGGATCCTTACTCAGTGTATGGGATATAGTGGATTGAGGTATAATACCCGAATATTGAAACATGTTATGCAGGTCGTGGTGGATCTCAGAAGCTACCTGTTCAATTTGGTTATGTGGATGTGGTATTTGGGTTGTGTGAGGTTTGTGTTGTGGTGCTCTCCTTAGTGTCTTTGGGCCGTCATTTTTAGATATATATGCCAAGGATGTTTGATATTGTGGAAATGTGGTAAACTAGTTGGGAAGTTCTAGATGGGTACCCTCGATATTTTTATAATATTATGTACTCTTGTATTAAATACATGGTAAGAATAAACATGGTGATGTTGGTAACATTGTATTATTATTTAGGTGATGAGTTAGTTTCACTTGTTGTTCATTTGGCATTACCAATAATTAATCACATTTGAATGAGAGGCTCTAGGGAGGATCCTATTGAGTATATAGTTATACTAAACCTATTTATATATAAACCAATTTTCAGGTCACTTAGAGCTGGTTGGATATTAGGATGGTTACTAATATCTTGGTGTTGTAGGAGCTGTTTAGGCTTCGTGGTCACTTCCATTTCACTTTCTTTTGGTCCTTACAGTTTTCCCTTTCAGTTTTACAAGTTATTGCATGAAATTGCATTTGTGTAATTGGGATTTCATTTATATTTCATTCTATACAGGATTTATTGGTGTCTATCTGATCTCTCTCTTCCATATGTTTTCTCTTAGAGGGCAATTCCTCTCATTTGTGTGTTTACTATACCATGGGTGTTAGTCACCTACCCGCGGCCTACTAGAGGAGGGACATAGGTGTCACCATCTATCTCCTTGCATTCCCAGTCTAGTTAGGGTGAACATTGTGGGGACATGGTCATGAATATCCCTCCCCAACATCCTCACCCATTTCATATAAAAAATAACAATCTCAAAAGATAAGCACTATGGTTCTTAATAATATGGCCAAAGTAGGTTCATCTATGTGAAGCTAATTGTCGCCACTACGCTCCTTTTTCATTAATATTATTCTTCCATTAATTTTGTTTTAAAACTTATAGTATAAAAAATCATTATATCATTTATACTGATATATTATTATGGAAATTTAATAACATGAAACAATTCCACTATCATCAAATGGATTATGAAATCATCATTCGTGTGTACATAAGACTAATTCCTCGTGAACTAATTTCATTTTTTCATTTAATCCACTATTTCATATACATAATTATGGATTTATTGATTATATATAATTTTTTTTATATTGTCATACATTTTGAATTTTTATATCACACATACCTTCTTTTTTTTTCCTTTTGTGGATATATGATAATGCCAATCATATGTACAACAAACTATTATCTCATAATGTGACATGATTTGTTCAAACATTACATTTAAGGAATTAAGGATGGTTTTATAAAAAATATTTATTAAAAACATAATAATTATTATTCAATTACAAAATAGGTTTTATATTTATTTTTTTAATGGGATTAGAAAATGGAAACATCCTTTATGTGTATGTACAACCTACCGTCTCTAGGGATGGTGTATTTCATTTTTGATTAAAAAATGTTTTGGATTACTATAAATACACATATAATAAAAAAATATTTTATTTATATTAGAGTTTAAATTATGAATATTATGTAATAATGAGCATATTAAATGGAAAAAAATTAAAAAAATATATGTATATGAAAAATAATGTATTAATTACATGAAACATAACACTAACCTAAAATTGTCAATAAATTGGTAATAAAATGACATAAAAATTCATGTATGGTATGATATTTATAAATATTATCCTGTAACTGATGTAATGTAATCTTATTTTTATTATACATGGGGTTTAAAATTTTATAAAGGAATTTGAGACTTATGATAGAAGATTATATTCCAAATTATCCTTCATAGATATGTACATTATGTTATGTACATGTATTCTATCACGAGGTTTATATAAAAACCCTTTAATATGAAATGTAATTAATTAATTATGTAATATATTTTTATGATCTATTTTATTTTATTACATCATGAGGATTAGGATTCAAAGTTACCAATGTGGTAAGGGATTTATATTACAATCTCATAGTTTATCAGGACTACTTATGATTATTTTCCCATTAATAAAATCATAGGATCCATATCTAATGAATGTCATGAATTCTTTATCCTCTAGTTATTCATGATACTGTTATATAATATCTAAATTTGTTCAGTCTTTTTTATATATAATTATTTCATTAAGGATTTTTCTCAAATCCTACTTTATTTATCTCTTCGGATCAAAATTCATTTTCGTTTATACCCAATTTTCTGAAAATGACCTAAATTTTCTTATTATTATCTATTGACTTTTAAAATAAATTTTTACCCATTATTGACAAAAATATGTATTATAAAGGTTGTATTCCAGAAAATTTATGTTCCTCAATTACCAAAAATTTTAATTGAATCTTTTTTTAACAAGCATGGGTTGAATTTTATTTCACTATGTCATGACATATCAATGATTTCTAGATTCCATTAACTATTATCAATAGTAATTTCATCTAAAATAGTTTGTTAATTATTTTTAAAAATTTCTATATTTTAAAAAATGATATCAATGTGAAAATGATTTTAAAATTATATTATCTAATACAAATTGTTTTTCAATGTGTAAGGGATATTTCCCTCATTAAATGTCTTAAAATATAATTAAAAATAATATTAAATTAATACTACATATATACATATGTTACCCTAGATTATTTAAGATATTAAATAATTATACCATTCTTATTCATTATATAAATGATTTTCTTTGAAAATATTTTTATGAAACATGTTTATCTTCCATTGGTTATTCCATGTTAATATTATTAGAAAATCCTCTTCTTTTCTATGATTTTTTCTATGATCGAATGATGATCTAACTTTAAAACCTTTCTATTTTCCATATGTTGTGATATAATGAATTTTTATAAACCCATTTCCATTCATGTGTTATAATATTATTGATGTTTTATGACCTTTAGAATAAAGTAAGTATGATTTTAAAAATGTGATGGGTGGGAAAAAATATATCATTAGATCGAATCTTATAATGATTCATATCTCATATGAAAACAGTTGGAAACTATTTGTTGAGCTTCATCCACTATGGGAAATAGGTGTGTCCTAATCCACCATTGGAATCATTAGTTCTCTGATTCACAATGGTAAATATGTGTGCCATCAACTATAATGAGAAATAAGAAAAAATATACTAAAATTTTATATTTATTGTCATGGTAGATAACATAAATGTATCAAATGGTTTTATATTTTTATGATGATACAACACTTTTATGAAAATATATTATAGGTCATTATAGATCTTTGATGATTTATCTCTTTTATGATATATGTTAAATGAAATGATATTGTTTTATTCTATGAGTCAAATTAATGATTCTTGATAGGTTGGGTATGAACATTATAAGTAATGTTTCGGATCAAATACACTTATTATTATCATATTAATTCATTTGATCATTAATTGAAATCATATATGTTTACACTTACTAAGAATCAGAGATCACTATTTCCTAAGATTAGTTCCCCAAATTATGAAGAATGGACCTGGTAGTGTATTTCAAAGGTGTGAACAATGTGATAGGTTCATTATTGGAGATGTTGAATATTACTGGAAAAATTAGAATATTTTGTTCATAGTGTCCAAAGATAATAAAAAAATATTGTTCCCATGAATTTTTTCTATAATGTATTGAATATTCATCATAATATTTGGAATATCCCTGTATGAAAATGGGTCACGTTAATATCTATCGAACCCCCATAAATTTTAATAAGAATAATTACTTATATTTCATAGTTTAACTCATTTTACCACTCAATTGGAATCGATATAATTGTAATAACATATATAAATTGAAAACTAGACATATCAAATCCCTTACATTGTTATCATGGAACATTCATTTTTTAATAAAAAATAGAGGATTTGTTGAAAACTAAACTTCACAAAAAAAATATTATTTAGAAAAGGGGGATCTGACTCCACAAAAAAGGTATGAGATACCACAATGAACATGACAAGTTTTCTGGAATTAACTTAATAAAATGGAAATTCCTAGGGGTTGGTTTAGGATTGTTTAAAATAATAACAATAATACATTCATAAAATTATAAATAAATATAATTAAGAATTCCAAAATTTAATTTAGTAAAACTAAAATATTTATTTTAATATAATTGTAACCATTTGAATATTTTTAATACTATTTTAAATGGTCAAAAGGTATTTATTGATTTTTCTTCGAGTAATTAACATAATTAAAAATTAGTTAAAGTGTGTGCTGATATGAAAATATGTGATTATTCTATTTTCATTATTAAAAATATAACATTGTTTAATGAGTATGTGATGTGTACGAGCAACATGTATTTAGCCTTATATCATTGATCAACCTTCTGTGGTTTTATAGATCAATAACACACCATTTTTTATTATTGGACAGCCCTTATCTAATCATAATGTTTCATGGAGTAATATTATAAGATATGGTATTGAAACATTCAAAAAATGATTAGAAACTATGATACCTTTACGAGAAAGTCATATTATCCTTAAAAATATGAAATATGGGGTCACAGTATTAAAAACTAATTGAAAAAATGTTGTTTCCCTTATGTGTTGTATGGTTTACCCTTATATACTGATTAAAAACTAGAAGTTATCATTACACGAGAAGAGACATTGCCTATACATGATTAAGATTAAGGATTCAACATTTACACAAAACTTAGAAGAAGCAATATTACCGTATGTTAAATATAGAAAAAAAGGATTACCAATACAAATATGTATATACAATCATATATATATTCCTATAAGTTTATTTTTAAATAATTTATTTCTACCCCAAAAAATCATAAAATAACTAAAATATGGATTTATTATAATATAAAAAATCCCAAAACTACATTAAAACTACAAAATTACACAAAATACATCAAAATTGACTTTAAAATAATATTATAAATCATGAAATAACATGTATAATTTTAAAACCATTTTAAAAAACAATATAAATAATAATGTCATTTAAAAACAACAAAATTTTATGATACTACATATGAACCCTTATAAACCCTATAATGAAAAGGGAATGGCTCATAAAAATCCTGAATAATTGCATGAATACCTCTACTAAAATTATCACCCAAGAGAATTAAAATTAATATTGTAGGAAGGGGGATTAGGTGCTGGAAAAATTAACCACCCAAAAGTACCTATCATGGACTATTAAAAAATTTTAACACAATAATGGTAATGGAGGGATAATGATAATAACGATGAATCATAATAAAACACAATCAAAACAATCCCAAACAATAATGACATCAATAAAAAAACATTTCATATGGAAACAATATTAGATTGTACCTTTCACATCGAATCAAAAATAAGAATAAAGCATTGCATGGGAGAAAAATTATATATTGATCAAATCAATTTCAAAACATAAGAATTTGAAAAATGGAAGTCAATAAATTCCTTATCCTTGTTTATATTTCTATAAAATGTAATTCATAAGTTCTAGAACCTTTCATGGTTAACACAACATGAATATTGTAATTTAGCCAAAATATATATTTTATTTTATAATCATTGATATTGTTTATAAAATAATGATTTATATTATGTAGTTAAAAGAAAAAATTAATAGACATGATATCCAACAATTCAAACATTCTTAACATCTAACACGATATTTCATATAAAAACAATTTTAATCTCAATATTGGTCAAATAAATTATTTCACCAAGTCACCTTCATATAGAATGTGGATGGTCGAATCGAATTGTTAATAATGAGGTGGCTGCTCTTGAATATATCTTGTGTAATGATTAACCAATGGATTTATTTTCATTTATGAAAATGGATTATTGTAAAAAGATTCCTGTAACAAAAATAATATATAATTTGTTCACCCATTATTGTAATATAAATATAGTTATGTTTCAAATTTAACTATTGGATAATGTTGAGAAACTAAATCCAATCAAATTATTATATCTATCGTTTAATATTAGACATGACTTACAAAATAACACAATCATTGTGAAATGGTTCATACTTTCATCTTGTACATTTCATTCACCCAACATAGCTCTGCCATGACCTTAACCATGTTAATATCAATTTAATTTAACATCCTAATGATAGAACCAAATTTTATATAGTACATTATTCATAAAAAACTTAATTATTGGGAACAATCTAAATTATCTAGATGTAAAATATTGCCTCTCTATTAACAAAACATCATTTACAATGGGAATACTCATGAATGAATGACTACAAAAATTAATGTTCCAATTTCTATTCTTAAAAGGGGAATCATATAACTTCCAAGTAATTTAAATTTAGTACCATAAATCATTTCTCAAAAATAAATGTACTTATATCCCAATATAAATGATTCTATGTGCATATAAATATTTTTTTTCCGATCAACCACACCATGATATTTTCTGCTTTTATGTAGCACAACATCCTATATATTGTTTTAAAATGTTTTGTAACGTAAAAAAGATTTATGGGGAAATTTGGTTACCTCTCATCATATGATTTAATAAAAAACACAAACACTATAATTGGAATAATGATAAAAATCCTAACAAATAGGTTAAACATTAAACAATTTATACACGTCAATCATAATAAGTAAGGTATGTTAAACAATACATTTTTCTTCAATTCTAATAATTACAAAGAACCGCCTTTTTATTTTTATCAGATTTGGTTGATTTCAGTTTTATGAGAAGTGGCTATTTCCATCAATACACCCACTACAAAATATAAAAGCATAGCAGGGATAAATTAAATAAAGAAGAATATAAATTGTTGAAAATATCACATTGTTTTCCCAAAATTTCTAAGATTAAATATTCTTGGATTATGCTTCATTATGAAACATCTTATTATTAAAAAATTTAAATTATCATCAAGTTATTTTGAAATTTCATTAAAAATGAATATCAAAATTTCAATGCTGAAATAAATAAATATTGATACTAAAATCAACATTCAAAATATCCATTTTATTTTAAGGGAAACAAAATACCTTGAATTGAAATAGCCCTTATATACAATTATGTAAAATAACTAAACCTAATATGTGTTATGTCAAGGATTATACATAACATGTTTTAATAATAAATTATAGGTGTTCTTTTTTTTAAGGAAATATTCATCCCAATTCAATTAATAATTCTATATTCTTGGTTCCAATGCTCAATTTAACAACCCCATTTAATATACTATAATATTTCAGAATTACCAAAAAAATATCTCTTATTAGTAAATTATAACTGAATATGTTTTATTAATATTTTTCTTGATTATCATTTTAATAAAAATTAATATTTGAATAATTGATGATCCTAAATACTATCTTATATAGTACAATAAGGGTAATATAATGTTTCTGAATTATTTTGATACAACATGATTTGTATATAACATTATTTAATATTCTGAATACAACATAATATATATGAGACAATATCAAAATTATCACACAAGATATTTCAAGGTTAGTAAACTAATGATTCCAAATATATAAATCATTCACATAAAAAATTAATATTTGGATTATCATGTGGGGAATAGTTTTTTTGTAGTAATTTGTTTTACACTAGAAAAACTAATATCAATCATCTAATCTAATTAAGTCTCCAAAATTTACAAAAAAATGCAGTATAATTTCTTTTAATAATTTCATCTAGTCAAATTCTATTATTATAATAATTTTCAATCACATGCATTCTATATAGAATTATTTGTAATGTAAAAGAAGGCATGGAATTCACATTTTGAAATATAAAATATATATATATATATATAAATATTAAAAAACAATACTATCAACAGTGTAGAGATGATGAGATACATTTTCATTATTTTGAATACATGAAAATTGTTAATGGTGATTACTGGGAATATTTTTTCATTTTTTAAAACACAAAAACAAATGACATTAAAATTTCTAGTAGTAAAATAAATTTTCAATCACATTCACACTACATATAAATAGATTAATACTAAAAAAATTATTTTCATACCAAAATTAATGGGCTATTAGTAAATTCTAATTTTTCTAAATTAAAATCAATTATCAATAATCAAGAAGGAAATTATTTTTTAATACATGATATTTTATAAAAAAATCTTTTTACATGATATTAACAAAATTTGTAACCCGAATGAAAAGAAATCATTTTATATGAACATTAATGTGATCTAAAACTCTCCTAATCATGTTTCCAATGCATTTTATTTTAATATTCAATTATAGAACCTTCTTAAGGTAACATGTCGTATAGTGGTTGTAACATCTCGGTTCCGGAAGCCACCTAGAGGCACCCTATACCCAGTTGGTCACATGGCCTCAGGCGTATTTCCTGAAATGCTAGAGGCTGATGACTAGTAGAGAGGGCCTTGGGTGTGTTAGTGAGGAAACTATGCCCTCAATGGTAGAGAACACAACAGAAGAAAACAACACATACAGTAAAACAAGTTGTATTATCCAACAACAATAAATAGTGGAAGACTAAACAATAAACATCTAGAGCACACATATATATTGATGAATGATACATATGTCGAGGAAAATAGCCAAACAAGTCACAATACTATAAATACAACAGTGCTAAACCAAAGTACAAAATGAAAAGTAAACAGATAAACTCCTTAGCATCACAAGCCATAGGTTTGTCCCATGCTTCCCAACTCCATAGCAATCAAGTACCAGAAGTCGAAGGGCGCTTGCCCTTATCTATAATTGCAACCATATAATCTGTTTGTTCCAAAAAGCATGACCCAAACAGGGTGTGATAGTAAATCCCAGTAGGCAATCACCTGAAGATATGTGCCTAATACTCAGTGAGCATATGTCAGATAATAGTATGGTATGTATTAAACAATAAGCAGTAACAAGGATTATACACAACAATAAACAATCCACAGATCATTAAATAGAAGTGAAGAAAATAGCTAACTATAAATAAGAACCCCTATGGGGAGTAGTCACAGCCAACCCCTCTGGTCCTATCCAAGAAGTACCAACAACCCTCGGGGTAGTAAACATTGCCTAACCCCTCTGGTGTGGTCATATAAAATTATAAGACTCTCTGAGGAAGTACACTCAGTCAATTCCACTTAAAGTCTATGGTAGTCAGGGACACTCTGAGGATGATCACGAGTTCATTTCCCCTTATAGCCCCAAGGTCTATAGACTCTATTGGGGAAGCTCGCTCTGTCAATTCCCCCTATAGCCTTAGGTCGATCACAGACTCTCTGAGGAAGCTGACTTAGTCAATTCCTACTCTAGTCTAGAATGGTTTAAGGAAATTCAAACAAAACAAGACTCTCTGAGGAAGATCACTCGGTATATCCTCATATAGTCTATAATATCCAAGACTCTCTAGGAATCACACTCGTTCTATCTCCTATAGTCTATAATGTATAAGACTCTCTAGGGATGCTCACTCGCTTTATCCCCCTGTGGTCTATTATATTCCAGACTCTCTGGGAAGCACACTCAGTCTATCCCCTATAGTCTATAGCACTATGTTCTCATGGACATGTGCTTGTCAGTGCATAATAATGCTAGAAGTCCAAAGTGCACCTACATAGCTACTTCGATAACCAGTATATAGCATAGAAATCATGTTAGGAAGCAATACCCATCCTACGGTTACAAGGTATGAAAACAAGGTACAAGGGACAAAGGGAGAACAAGACCAAAAGGTTGTAAATAGAAAAATGCATGGTAAAATCATCCTAGAATTGCAATTATCTGCATACATAACCAAATTACCTCAACAAAAGCATACAAGCAAGGCAGAAAAACAACATGGGAGAATAGTAATCAAGCAATACCCCGTTCAAGGGTATTGGTGGAATTTTCTCATAAAACTCAAAGACGTCGAATGAAAAGGAACAAACCACCTACCTTTAGGTTTCCAGAAAAAACGATCCACAATCAACCATTCCCAGAAAATCTGGGCAACTGTTTCATGCAAGACAGCTCTAAAACTCCTTCCCTATCATTCACAAGACTTGAAATTATCACCCAAGGCAACCACAACCCTAGATCTACACACAACGAGTGTTGATCTAGAAAACTGGTGGATATATAGATATAGATCTAGAGGGAATCTCAAGGAAACAAAGAGGAGATACTTACAAGAGAAGAACTGGCTTCGATCTCCCAAGAAACCCCTTCAATTCACCTCCAAAATCAGTGGGGGTGCACCTTCAACCTTTCAGAATCCAAAATCCCAAGTGAGGCTCGAGTGGGAGAGAGTTTGGCAATGAAATGAGAAATCCTCAGTGGCCCAGGGCTTAAAAACCCAAACTTTTAAGTGGCCACACGGTTTCCCCAAACGGGTTGGAAAACCGTGAACCAATCGTGCGGTTGCCACTGTCTCACCCAGGGACTTCGCATGGCCTGCCTACACTGTTTGACAAACCATGCACTGCCCGTGTAGAGCCCATTGTCTCCTCCAGGAACATCGGACGGTTTGCCCGCACGGTTTGAGAAACTGTGCACCGCCCGTGCAGAGCCCACTGTCAAGGGTTCATGGTTTCTTGGGCTAGCCGCATGGTTTGTTCAAACCCTATGCTAATCATGCACCCCTACACAGCCTCTTCAACATTAAAAGTTTTATTCCCAAAATTCCTATTTTTCTAAAAAACGAACAGAAAAGTGTAACATACCTAAAATGAAGGTTTGGGTTCTTACAAAATTCCCCCATAAAAAAAATTCAATCCCGGATTTCCCTAGCACGGTGTAGAAGGAGAAACCCCGAACAACACTAGCCACTAAGCTCGTACATCAGCCTCCCCCTCCCATGTCTCATCTTGTACTCGCCCGTGCTGCTATAGCACCCATACCAGAGGAACATACCGGCCATAGAGAACCTTCATACTGTGGTCAAAAATCCGGATAGGATGCTCCTTGAATGATGAATCCTCTTTGAGCTCAACCTCCTTTGGTTGAAAGACATGAGACGGGTCTGAAAAGTAACATCGGAGCTGAGAAATGTGGAAGCTGTCGTGCATCGCTAGGTACCTCTGAGGTAACTAAAACCGATAGACAACCAGACAAACTCTCTCCAACACCTCAAGAGACCTAACGTACCTTGGTGATAGCTTACCCTATATCAGAATCCTCTTGTGTTCCAACCTCGGTGTGACATGCAGGAAAACCTAATCCCCGAACATGAATTCAGAGGTCATGTCCGTTGATCAACATAAGAATTATATCGAGACTGTGTCATATCCATCCTCTTCCGAATCAACTCTATCTGCTCTAAGGTCTCTTGAATAAGACGAGCTCCTAGAAATTCCGCCACTCCTGCCTCCAGCTAGCATTAAGTTGATCGGCATGACCTTCCGTACAATTCCTCGTAGGGTTCCATTTGAATAGTCGCCTAAAAACTAATGTTGTAGGCAAACTCTACATTGTGGTATATGCTTCTCCCACAAACCTAAAAAGTATAGAATGCAAGATCGGAGTATCTCCTGATCCACCTGAATCGTACGCTCGGACTGGCCATCTGTCTGGGGATGGTATGTTATACTCAAAAGTACCTGTGTACCCAAAGCTATCTAAAGCCCCTTCAAGAACCGAGAAGTAAAACATGATTCCTTGTTTAAAACAATGGAGCCTAGAACCCCATGTAGATGTAAAATCTCTAGGATGTACAACCATCCCAGTTCATCAACACTGAAGGTCTCCATGATCGGAAAGAAGTGATCAACCTTCATAAGCCTATTGATGAAAACCCAAACAACATCATTTCCACAGGCTGACCACGACAACCCTGTCACAAAGTCCATTGTGATGTCATTCCACTTCCACTCATGAATTGGTATCTGTTGTAAATGACATGTTGGTCGCTGATTCTCCTCTTTGTCCTTTTGACAAGTGAAACATCTCACGAAAAAACTAGCAACATCCCTCTTCATACATGGGAACCAATACTGACGGTGTAGATCATGATACATCTTGCTGAAACTAGGATAACCTGCTCAAATAGAGGAATGAAAATCCTGCATCAGCTCCTCACATATATCTACTGGCACCCATACTCGTCCTTGGAAATGCAAGATCTCATCCTCACCCAGTTTCCTTCCAGGAAGAGGGTGCTCTCTTGACACACTCTCCCGCAGGACTAGGCCTTTTGATTCTGGTATATTCCTCATTCGTACTCGATCAAGAAGTGAATAGATAACCTCTACATAAGATATAAAATTATGTCCCAATTTTTCATGAACCTCCAAATGAATCTCAGAGAACAGAGCCATAAGCTTCCACTCACTACTGGCCTCCTGAACTTTCTGTATCTGAGTACTCATGATTAGCATGTCAGCCACAGCATTTCCCTTCCCAGGCTTATAGGCAAGCTCAATTTCAAAGGACTGTAGGTACATAAACCACCTGAGTTGTATCATATTTTTGTCCATTTAAGTGAAAATGTACTTGAGACTTTTTCGGTTGGTGAAATACACAAAATTATCACCTAGAAGGTAATGCCTCCAACAACGCAAGGCATGAACAACCGCTACCAACTCCAGATCGTGTGTCAGGTAGTTCTTATCATGTGGCCTCTACTGCTGAGACCTGTACCCAATGACTCCATCTCCCTGCATAAGCACACCTCCTAGCCCGATAATTGAAGCATCGTAGTTAATAGTATAGCTCTTTCCCGACTTTGGAAAGACTATTATCGGTGATGACGTCAATGTCCCCTTCAGCTCTTGAAAGGATGGCTCACAAGAATCTGACAATAAAAACATCGTATGCTTCTTGGTCAGACCTGTCAGTGGTGTTGCTAAGTAGAAAATGTAATGTATGAAGCATCTGATGTATCGATCCATCCCTATGAAACTCCGAACCTCAGAGATGTTCTTCGGATGCTCCCAAGAAACTACTTCTCTCACTTTATCTGGATCTACTGATACTCTTATATATGAGATAACATGACCCATGAAGTGAGTCTGATCAATCCTAAAGTGGCACTTCGAGAGTTTAGCATAAAGATGATGCTCTCTCAGTGTACTCAAAACAATATAAAGATAGTTAGCATGGTCGTGTAGAGTGTGAGAGTACACCAATATGTTTTCCAGGAAAACCACAACGAAGGAATCCAAGTATGGATGGATCACTCGGTTCATCAGTGCCATAAAAACTGTTGGAGCATTCGTGAGTCCGAACGGCATAACTGTATACTCGTATAGACCATACCCGCTCTGAAATTCTATCAGAGGTATATCTGATGGATTAACGTGCATTTGATGATAGCCGGATCTCAAGTAAATCTTCGAGAAAACTCAGGCTCCTCGAAGCTGATCAAAATGATAATCGATCCTCAGTAAGGGATATCGGTTCTTGACCGTCAACTGGTTCAGCTTCTGATAGTCCACACCCAGCCTGAGGGTACCATCTATCTTCTTAGAAAATTGAACATGTGAACCCCAAGGAGACGTACTGGGTTGGATGAACCCCTTTGCCTGTTACTCCTCCAACTTCTTCTTGAGATCTTGTAACTCAGGTGTAGCCATCCTCTAAGGAGGAATGGACACTAGTTCGGCTCCTAGCACGAGATCAATCAAAAAGTCTACATCATGCTCTGGAGGTAAACCTGAATAGTCTTGTGGAAAGACATCTCTGAAATGATCCACCACTAGAGGAAAGTCTAACTATGAAGTCCCATGGTCATCCAGGTAAAGACTAGCGATCTGGACGATATCTCCTCCAAATTCATGAAGCTATGGACACGCTCTGCTCACCTGGACATCCCACTCACCTCTATGAAGAAAGGATCCACCCTCTGGTGATACAATACCCACCCTGCAGCAATAGCAATCGATGAATACCTGGAAGGGGACTAATGAGTCCATTCCATGAATGACATCATATCTCGTCATCTCTAGGACATAGAGGTCCCACAAGAAGTGATACCCTGCAACCACAAGAGGGAACTCTCTGAAATGACGTACACTAACCGCTCTAGTCCCCCATGGTGTGTCTAATGATAAAGTATCGATAGAGGAAAATATTTTGAGCCCAATGCCCTCCACAACAACAATAGAAATAATGCTATGGGAATCCCCTGTGTTGAAAATATAAGAAGATAAAACTGAGGCTACTGAGATCATACCTCGAACTGTATATGTTTCAGGATCCTGCCCCTGATTAGTTTTCTCCATAACCAATGTCTGGCCAGTACCGTGACACCGCGACCCTAGCTAACCACTCTGAGCTGATCCACTCTGCTGTCGCTGGTAACTTGGTGATTGAACACCAGGGCCCCGACCTTCACCTCAGCCTGCACAGCCAGAAGAACTCCAGTTCACAGACTAGTGAGAAAATGGTGATTCACCTCCTAAATGCGGGGTCATAGAGGAACTCCTACCACTAGTTGTTAGTGAAAATTTCTAACAAAGAACACTAAAGATGAACCATATTGTCACAAGATCTGCACTCCATCGGGTCCCTCTAGCACTGAGGCCAAGTATGTCGTCTCCTCCCGAACTAGTATCATAATATCTGGCTAATAGAAGATGCATCCCACCTACTCTTATCTTCTTGTGAAAGATCCCTGAGGTACTTCCGACTGTCAATAGGAGGAATAATGACTCTAGACGTCGAACTTACCAAGATCACTACACCAGAATCCCTCAGATTTCACTCTGTGATCAGCGCCTGGTTGATGATAGATGATATCGAATTCAACCTGAAGATGTTCACCTACAAGCAGATTTCATTCCTCAGACCACCCACAATATTCGATGCAAGGAACAACTCATCGCCTCCATGAATAGGCGTGAAATTTTGTAGCTCATTAAAGTGTGATGAGTATTCCATAACAGAAAGAGTACCCTATTCCAGACTCATAAACTTTCGGGCTCTATCAGACCTCAATGTCTCCGGGTAGAATTAATTGTAGAATATGCACCAAAACTCCTCCCAAGTCATAGTCTACTAGCGTCCAGACTGTGAGATCACCTCTTACCACCACTTGGTGGAGTCTCCGAGCATAAAGGTCATGAGCTTCACCCTCTTCTCTGGAGGTACCTCGAGATTCTCAAAGATCTTCGTTGTGGCGTTGAGCCACGACTCTCCAGCCTGAGGTCCTCCATCCCTTGAGAATGTAGGAGGGTGCAGTTTCTGGAAAACCTCCCTCAATTATTCTAGTGACGGGGTAGGATGCGGTACTCCCTGGAAGGTCTGCATCATCCTTAGAAAACCCTCCCTAAACTCTGCATTGGTGCCTATGACTAGTATAACTACTGGTGCAAAGGCCGAAAAAGTAAGAGGATCTACAGGAAGTCCCTGATCGGCCCTATCTGGTGTCTAATCACCATCTGGAAGCTGACGTACAACCGGAGGATGTATTGGTGGAATAGATCTAAAAGGTCAAAATCACACCATATATTAGGATTAATAGGGACTTAAACATAGGATTACACTGTGTGTACATAAGAAACTTTGTTTCTTCCTGAACAGAAGAACACATGTCGGGTGGTCAAAACTACACAACATGCATTATGGGTTTTTCAGGATAGTACATCTCATAATCTACTCTATAACCCAAAGAAACACTGAATCAAACATTGAAGTTACACATTACGATCAATGAGGGCCCACTCTCCCCATGAATCAATGCTTGGCATCTTACACATGTTAAAAACAAGAAAAGACAAGGTGATGACCTCCCAAGTTCCAGTCCCTGAGGGCCCATAACACCTCAGATCACATGTTTGGCATCCTTCGTAGAAAGTACTATACAAACAAATCCTCAATCAAACAGCATAGATTCTATCTATGCATCTATCACAACATCATGCGTAATCTACACAACATCTATCACAAAAACATGAAATCACTAATGCATCCTAGATGACATGGTAAGATTGTATGGCATGCGATTTCTAACAAGTGCATATATGATGCATGAGATGGAATACCCTCATCTCATCGGGTTGCGACAGAAGTAGAGCATCAATAACGTCAACAATAACATCACAATACATGTGAGTCACCCAAAAATGAAAATCAAATCAACTATAACATAAAAAAACCTGAAAACAGCAACAAGTGAGGTAGATTAGATTTTCCCTATACACGGGTTAGCTACTCCTGGGAACAACTTATTACCAAGTACCCAATCTGTCCTATACCTCCATAAAGGCCCCTAATAGTAAGTCATGAGAAAAGATTTTCTCTGATGCCACTTTGTAACATCCCAGTTCCCAGAAGCCACCCAGAGGCGCCTCGTACCCAGTTGGTCACATTGCCTCAGGGGCATTTTACCAAACGCCAGAGGTTGCCGACAAGCAGCGAGGGCCTTGGGTGTGTTAGTGGGGAAACTATTCCATCAGTGGCAGAGAAAACAACTGAAGAAAACAACCCATACAGTAGTAAAAGTTTTAATATTCGAAAATAATAAACAGTGGAAGAAAAAACATTAAACATCTGGAACACACATATATATTGATGCATGATACATATGTCTAGGAATACAACCAAACAAGTCCCTATTCTGGAAATAAAATAGTGCTAAACAGAAGTACAAAATGAAAAGTAAAGATATAAAGTCCTCAGCATTGGAAGTCGTAGCTTGGTCTCATGCTTCCCAGCTCTACATCAATCAAGTACCTAAAGTCGAAGGGCGCTTGACCTTATCTATAACTCCAACCATATAATCATTTTTGGACGAAAAGCATGACCCAAACAGTGTGTGAGACTAAATCCCAGTAGGAAACCACCCAAATATATATGCCTAACAGTCAGTGAGCATATAGGAGATAATAGTATGGTAAGATGTAAATAGTAATTAGTAACCAGGATGTTACACAATAGTAAACAATCCACTGATCAATAAATAGTAGTGAAGAAAATAGAAAACCACAAACAAGAACCCCTCTGGGGGGTACTCACAGCCAAACCCTCTGGTTCTATCCAAGAAGTACCAACAGCCCTCTAGGAAGTATACTCAGCCTAACCCCTTTGGTGTGGGAATACGAAATTATAAGACTCATTGAGGAAGCATGATCAGTCAATTCCCCTTATAGTCTAAGGTAGTCAGGGACTATCTGAGGATGATCATACGATCAATTCCCTTTATAGCCACAAGGTATAGAGACTCTCTGAGGAATCTCACTCGGTCAATTCCTCCTATAGCCTCAGGTCGATCAGAGACTCTCTGAGGAAGCTCACTTGGTCAATTCCTCCTCTAGCCTGGAATGGTTTAAGGAAATTCAAAAAAAAAGACTCACCGAGTAAGCTCACTCGGTCTATCTTTAAATAGTTTATAATATCCAAGACTCTCTGGGAAGAACACTCAGTTTATCCCCTATAGTCTATATTGTCCAAGAAACTCTAAGGAAGATCATTAGGTTTATACCCCTATGGTCTATAATATCCAAGACTCTTTGGGAAACTCATTTGGGCTATCCCCTATTGTCTATAGCACCATGTTCCTACGGCCCTGTGTCAGTCAGTTCATAATAATTCTATAAGGCCAAAGTACACCTACAGAGCTACATTGCTAACCGAGTTATAGAATAGCAAGCATGTCAAGGAACAATAACCATCCTATGGTCATAAGGCATCGAAAATAGGTATAATGGATAAAGGGAGAACATGACCAAAAGGTCGTAAACAGAACAAGGCATGGGAAAAACATCCTAGCATAGCAATAATCATCATACATAACCAAATTACCTCTACAAAAGCATATAAACAAGGAAGGAAAACAATATGGGTAAAAAAGTAATCACACAATACCCTGTTCAAGGGTATTGGAGGAATTTTCACATTAAATTCAAAGACTTTGAATGGAAAGGCACAAACCACCTATGTTTAAGTTTTTAGTGAAAACAATCCACAATCATCCGCACCCACAAAATCCGGGAAACAGCATCATGAAAGACCGCTCTAAAACTCCTACCCTTTCATCCAAAAGACTTGAAATTAACACCCAAGTCAACCACAACCCTATATCTACAGACAAAGGGTGTATATCTAGAAAAATGGGGGATAGAGAGATGTATATCTAGAGGGAAACTCAAGGAAACCAAGAAAAGAGACTTACAAGAGAAGAACCGGCTTCGATCTTCCAAGAAACCCCCTCAATTCGCCTCCAAAATGAGTGGGGGAGCACCTTCAACTGTCAGGAACCCAAAATCTTGAGTGAGGCTCACGTGGGTGAGAGTTTGGAGAAGAAATGAGAAATCCTGAGTGGCCCAGGGCTAAAAAATCCAAATTTGTAAATGACCGCACAATTTCTCAAACAGTCCGCCAACCATGCGGTTGCCACTATCTCACCCAGGGACTTTGCATGGCCTGCCCACACAGATTAACAAACTGTGCGCCACCCATGCGGAGCCCACTGTCTCCTCCAAGAACATCGCATGGTTTGAAAAACCGTGTGATGCCCGTGTGGAGCCCACTGTCAAGGGTTCACAGTTTCCTAGGTTGATCGCATAGTTTTTTCAAACTGTGCGCTAACCGTGCACCCCTGCATAGCCTCTTCCACATTAACAGTTTTCTCCCCAAAATTCATATTTTTCACAAAAACAAACAAAAAAGAGGAACATACCTGAAACGAAGGTCCGGGTTCTTAATGTGGTTGTAAAATTCCATAAATATTTATAGTAATATTTATTAAGTATTCTTTTGAAACATGTTTGAATATACCTAGTATATATAAATATTTCTCACATCATAACATTAGAACAAAATTATAATTAATATAGGAGACTTTTATAAAAGGAAATGGAATTATACATTAATGTGTCATCAGGTTTCTGAGAACATGTCATTCCATTCAATTATAATTTTATTCCATTATGTCATGTAATATGACTAATTCAGTAAAGAGTAATTGTTCATTTAATTCAATTCATTTTAATGTCTATAAACATTCACGATCATTCACATGTGCAATCAACTATGAGGAATTTCGATCACTTATATATCAACCCTAAAAGAAACATCAGTTTATTTTGTCATCCAAAATGATTAGATTCCTTCCATTGGAGAATAGGGTTACCAAAAAATATCATTTCTGATCTGATATACCCAAGCCATGTCATGAAATAAGCTTTATGGACACCACTTCCCTACCAAGTGATATTGTCATCAGATGTTCATAATCCTCATATCCATCAATTCATTCAACCATACCCTCTAGAATGATCCATTCATGACCCCCACCACCAAAGTTACGTCTCCTATGATGAAATTGAAGGAATAGATATAATAAACCACGAGTCTTACCTACATTATGACCTATCATATATAAAACATCTAATTGTATAAATAGAGTGAAAAATATTTTATTCATTGACATAAATAGAAAAAAATATATCATAAATAGATTGTATATAATTTTGAAAAAAATCTATATTATAGTGAAATGAAAAAATCTAAATTTCTTATAAATCCATAGAACTAAAAAATAATCCATGTTAAGAACCAATAATAGTATTGTTGGAGAAAATCAATAAATGATCAAATTTCCAAGGTAGTAGAGTTTAACTCGGTTCCAAAAGTCCCCCTAAAATCCTGAAAATAGATTATATATATGTTAGAAGTTCATAAGATGTATAATCAGTAGGATAAACCAAATACTCTCATGCATATGTGAAGATAGACTACTAATTCCCTAGTGAAAAAATAGTATAGTAAACATGAAAATAAATATGATAACTAACCAATCCCATCCTCAAAATTTTAATTTCACCAGATAAAGAAAACATGTAAAGTAATATATAATGAAACATATCGATGAAAGGGTTGTCTAAATTACTTCCACACTATTTTTTCATTGTCACATCCAAATTTCACACATCTTGGAATTCTCATACATTATGTATAGTATTTCCCCTAGACACCTCAGAAAATAATAAACTTATAGCCTAAATACTTGTAGGAAACTACGTCACATCCCACATGAAGTAACATGGGAAACCACATCACAAATATACAATATTCACATGGTAAACCACCTCACACCCCACTCAGATAACACTAGGATGTGACATCATATCAAAATACTCCCATAACCACGTATATATGAAAATAATTGAAGGCTATTATGAACATGATAGAATTTAGCATTGTTACCACCTCCATCCACACATGAACCCAAGTATGAACAACATAATCCTCTCATAAACCATTACCAATAAATAAAAGTTATACTCATAACCATATAAAATTTTGAATATCATTCTAACCTAGAAGAGATATATTTAAATAGAGGATACACATTCCTCAATTATTTATCCTCTAGATATTAGGAAAACACTCCACAAATAATTTTGATTTTGTTGTAACCACATGATTCATGTGGTTCCCATGAAGATATCACAAAAATAAAAATAATATAATAGAAACAAAGAATCCCATCCACTGGGTTCACAGAACTAAAACTCCATACCTACACAACCTATTAGTCACTACAATCACAAATTAAAATTTCTTCCATAACTAGTGAATGACCCTAAATAAAATCCATATAAATTACACATAAACGCACTTAAACAACATGATTTTAGAATTTCCAAAAATATTGAGTTATCTTTAACCAGTGTTCACCAATCCACTGCACTTCATATTTTCACAACCAATAAGTTTAGTTTTCAAATTAATTAATCCAAAATACATAGATCAATTTCAATGTATTTATTTCATGAAATAAATTAAGAATGATTTCACATTCAATTATTATCATTCTATATTCAATTTATTCATCATTACCCCAGGTACCCATACCATCACATTAATAATCTCATCATCCCAAACAAATGACAATTGATACATTACCCTTTCAATTAAAAAATCATGTGACTTAACATTTTTATGGGATGTGATTCCAAAATAATATTAAATAAAAATTTAATATTCATATATGTATATAGAATAAATTACCAACAATATCTAGACGAATATAATATATATTTAATATCCGGAAAAATTAGTAAATAAAATGGTTTGAGTCATCATTACCATAAATTTCAAAAGGAAATATTGATTATTTTTATTATATTGAATCTTACCATCCAAAATAAATGATGCAAAATAATTAAAATATCAAATATGAACAATAAAAATAGAGAACCTATATACCCAACCTTGAATCATGGATCCCTCATTCTATACATAAAATAGAGGATTTAGAGAGAATAATTTGCCTCTCTAGATGTGGTATTTGTGATAAAAGTGGGTTAGTGTTGATGAATAATAGTCAATTAACTCTATGTATATGGTTTCATCTCCAAAAAATAATATAATTGGAAGGAAATTATGGGGGGGGGATCCATTATTTTTAAAATAATAACATAAACACATTCTAGAAATTAGAAATTAACAATATTTTGAATCCCCAATTTAATTTATTATAATTTATATCATTCATGATATATAAGTAAGAATCATTAAAAATATAATACAAAACATCACACAGCTAAGAAGAATTTAAATATTTTATTTTAATCTAGTAAAACCATTGAGAACATGTAGAATGAGATATAAATATAATATTTTTGTTAAATTATTATTTCTAAATTTGAAAAAAAATACCTATACATATGTAGTATGCATTTAGGGAGGGTAATTTTTCTTCTATGTTGTGATTTGTTACACTTATACCTAATTAATGATATATGTCTTACCTTTACAGGAGTAGGTTTATACTCTTATGATAGAAGATTGACTGAAATAATACTTTTATTTATGATGGGATGGAGACTTAGAAATATAATATAAAAAATAGGAAACACATATGTGGGAACCACATTACCCTTGAAAAATAAGGACAAATATGTGGTGAAACTAAAATAGGTATAAGAAAATAACTATTAACCTTACATGATGTGATTATTACCCTTGAAAATCTATTTCAAACTCACACTTACCATTATGTAAGAAGAAAAAACAATTAATATAGATTAAAATTTTCATTCTACCTTTAATTAATGCATATAAGATCAATGTTACAATTTAATGACCTATAGAAATACATACATTACACTTACACATAAGAAAGGACAATCATATGTGTAAAACTAACTTTTAAAATAATTTATTTCCACTTATAGAAAACTTTATTAATTATCATAATTCATTATTATCATTACAAAAATTCAAAAAACGCATAAAATTTAAATATTCACAACAAGAACATCAAAATGTTTCTCAAAATTATTTTTTGAAATGTTTAATTATATCCATAATTATAATAAAAATTTAATATATTTATAAAAATTATTAATGAATAATAAAAAAGATTCTATATTTTATATATAAACTAATTATTCCCAACAAACACTAGAATTAGAATAGACATATATTCCCTTAAAAGATATCCAATACCACCCAATAATAATAAATAAATAAATATTGAAATGTAATTTAAATTTATAATATATTATATAATTTAATCATGTAAATATTAATTTAGATTAATGTAAATCATAAAATAATATAACTTTATTAAAATAAGTTAATCTAATTTATATGTTCACTATTATTTATTGAATAATATATTTGTTCTTTTATGAACTGATAACAATATTTAGAAAATAATGATCACACGTCCTCATAATTTATTGTAATATTTAGCATCCATTACCATAAGAATCACTAGCTTGCATGTCTCATGGTCTATAAATTATTCCAAGGACCAATAAATACATTAATATCATGATACAATCGAAACATTTGTACTCAATAATCTAACATAGTCTAGGAGTAAAAAAGAAATATTTGATTTTTTAATTAGTATTGTTTAATAACAAGTGAAAAAATATAAAAATATTAAAATTTTACTAGATATATAATCAAAATAAATAAAATTGATTATATAGGGATATAGAGATAATTGAACCATGTAATAAAATTAATATAAGGGGGAATTTATCACTTTTAATTATAATATTTTCTATATAATTGTATTGATTTTATTTAACATCAATGTTCACTTAGTTATTGGTAACATATATCCTATAAATTTACTATATTTCTCTTAGCAATGATTTATAAGCCATTAACTACCGTTTTTATTTAAATGCCTGTCATAAATTTAAAAATAATCTATTAAAATTCGCATTTAAATTCTTAAAATCTATATTTTTAATTGTTATCAATTTTATTATTAATATATATTCTGCAGTATTTTATATATTTTGTATTCTTTGTTTATCTTATGAAAAATATATTATTTTTTTAGTTTTAACATCATTTCACCATCAACTATTAGTTTTGATTTAGTCAAAAGTTATTTCTCTAGATTTTCAAATACAACCCTAAGTCATCTTTATGGGATAATAGTGTTGGAATTTTTTTGATGTATGATACCTTTTTTATATGAAAAACACTAATATATATATATATATTAATATATATATAATAATAATATGGTAAGAGTTTATTTATTTGAATAACTACATATTTCATTGGGTAATTCTTATATCTCATTAAATTTTAGGAATGAAAAATATCTAATTTCGCTACCCTATATATTTTTATGATCATTGAAGAGAAACCTTTTTTATTCTTATAATTCTATACATCATTTTATTTTGGAAATCAAAATCCCATGATTAATTTTTATGCTTCAAGGATTTTCTTTCAAATATTTTTTCCCATTATGATGTATGACCTGGTCACAGATACATCCCACTTCAAATATCTATTATTCTCCCCAAAAGTAGATGTAAAATCACCTCTTATATTCATTATATATATCTATATGATTTAAAATATGTAAATATATCATGTACATTCTCATATGAAGGTCATTATATTGGATATAATGTTGTGTGAATATATTATAATATTTATTTAATAGAATCAAACCAAAAAAATTGTCTTTGAGGCGTGTGCTAAATAAAAATGATTAATATATATCTAAAAAATCCTATATTTTAGATATTTTTATATTTATTGATCATATTATATAACCGTTTAGTGGATATATTGTATTAAGTAACCAGATATAACATGAAATTCACAGGATAAAATGATTATTTTAATAATATGGTAACAAGATGGGTTATATTTAATATTTTTGAATAAACTATTTAAGTTCATAAGGATCAATATTTAAGTAAAATTATTTACATTATTTATGTTATTTTATTTATTCACTATTTTTTGTTATGAAATATTTTTAAACCTGAAGAATTTTCTAATCAAATGTAATATGAAATGAAATGATTGCACAATAATGTTTTTAAATTTATTATAAATTGGGTGAATATTTTTATTAAAATATTAAATCTAAATTCACATGTTAGCAATTAAAATTAAAATAATATAATTTTTATATTTTAATATAATAAAATCATACTCGTGGTTGATTTTTTATATAAAAAAGGTACCTTCCATTATAAAAAAATTTCACTATTTTGGGGTGGATTATTAGAAAAAATTCAATGAAAATATATTTATATTAATAAATGTATTAAGAATGAATTATATATCATTTTCGTTTACAAAGAAAAGGTATAAGATATATAATTTAACACATTAATCCATAAAATTGATCCAAATGATGTAATTAGTCATCTATAATGTTTGAAAAATTGTTTTTCTAGAAAATATTAATTAAAAATTGAGAGAAAATTATTTCCAATAAATTATATAGATAATAAAAAATTAAAATATTATAAAAAATTCAATATAAATTTAATTATTCATTCTATATTTACCATCAATTTAGAATGAATATCTTATTGAATATTTTCTGAAATAAAACCAAGTCTCAGAAAAGTTATGAAAAATATTGACTATGGATAATTTGATGAACCCATGTGATTATCAGTCATGGATAAAGTTTATATAGATGAAAATAAATTTTATTGGGTATTGATATATTATAAAATTATAATGAAGTTTATTTATAATGTTTCAAAAATGATAGGTCATGTGTGAATGAAGATTCGGTTTCATGAATGTAATAAAACATAAACAAGAATATATTGTACAAATATAAAAGAATTTGGAAATGATTCAGGTTGAAATATAAAGGGAATATAGTTACAAATTTTTTTGGGTTATCAAGATCATACTCTAAAAAATTTATTATATAATCGATAAAAATAATCTACCATCCATAGAATTTTATTTGAATGACAATGAACATACATGACATGGAATTTAATAAATCTTCTTTTTTGTTCTTTTTTTACAATAAATACAAAAAAATCATATAGTATTTGTAATTAATGTTTCTATCCCACATCCAATTTGGATGGGGATAAAAAATTTGAAGAGGTAATTGATACACCCATTTTTCACTGAATAATTAAAATTATTTTATTGGACATGTGATGGATATACCGAAATATATCAAAACATTTAACATGAATAAATCCTCATATTTCCTGAGATATAGAGGTTTATTTATATTTTAGAAATCCTAGTCTCTTAATTAATGGATAAAATACATAAAAGTATCCCAATTAAAATTTTTTATTAGATTGATCCCGAAAAATGGTAATTATTGTTTTATCTCAATTAAATACTATTTTGACAATAAAGTATATCTCCATTTATGAACATCATAACATATTCTTCTGTAATGATATATTAATAAGAATATTATACCATCACAAACATATATATATGAAATGAAAATAAAAAAAATTCTGTGGAAAATCCAACATAATTGTAGTATTCATTACCTAATGATGAAAAATATAATAAAAAATGGTTAATACAAAGTATGATCGTTATAATTAAAGATCTAACAATTATAATAGATACATTGACGTTTCCCATAATGAGATTTCTAGTATTTCAATGTATCATGATTTTTATTACCCACTAGAGTATACAAAAAAAATAAGAATCAATCAATAAATTATAATAATATCAAAATAAATTTCTTTTAAAGCAAGCTATATTAAATTTGGATACAATAGTAATATTTTTTATGAAAATGGAGGGTATATTTAGCTACATATTTATTATAATTATCATAAAATGATCAAAAAACTGAATAAACTACCATAATATATATATATAATGATTATTTATTAATATTCATGTATATTGAACTCCTAAAATAAATATCTTCATTCATGCCACAATTAATTGGATATATGAAATGGATGATATTCCAAATATAGTCATTCCTACATGATATAGAAAATCTGTGTTCGAAATGATTCCCTTTAGACTAATAAATTACAAATAAATAATTACATCCTTGATAAAATTCTCAATAAATAATTAAATGGGAAAATATATAGTCATATTTATAGATTATATTAGTATAAAATCTAAAATCACATATTAAATTGATGAAATACTTAGGATTGTTTTGAATAATTATCAATTGATACTGTTTTTTTCCAATTTGAAAAGAGAATGTTTTAATTTTAATATTTAACATTTCATTATCATATAATGAAAAATTACTGAATATCTTAGGATCCGTGTATGATAAATTATATTTAGGAATTGAAAAAACTAAAAGAGTAATATATATCAATATTATACTATTTTATACATGTTTTAATTATATTTTTTGAGAAATATTATTTCACTATCAAACCTATGGAATATTTTAATGAAAAATAAATTATTGTTTTTTGTAGATAAAATAATGGGATAAAATTTTTAATTATTAAATGAATTTTATATAACCAAACTCATACATATAGTATCATTTAGTAGATAAAGTATTTTGATATTCCCGGAAATATAATAGGATGAATTAGATTGCTAGATAAACTAATTATAGTTTAATTTAATTTTCTTCTAACTAATGATCCAAAATAAAAAATTTTGCCTACATGATCTCAAGGAAGTGGTAATGATGTTTCATTTTTTAGTTAGAGACATTGTCTTAATGTCTAACATTTAACATATATATTAACAAAATTTAATTGAAAAATATATTCTCCCAAATACCTCTCAACATATATTGATTTATATTGATGTACTCAACAATATAATTATTTACCAATTAATTATCTTCTTTCATAAGATAATAATGTGAATACTATCTCAAAATGTGTGACACTTATTTATCCTTGTTAAATGAAATAAATACCTGAAAATATCAATACCAAAAACCTAATTTATACTTTTTTATAATACACTATAAAATATATTCATGAAAAAATAAATAATTAAACAAAATAAAATGTTTAGAATAATAATAATATATTGTAAAATAAATTTATATACATGTATCATATTGAATAAGATATATGATTTTGAGAAGTGTTTGACGTAAAATATTTAGTGATATGAACAACACATTTCACTAAAATCATTATGTTTTATGGTTCATAATAACTTATATCAATTGTATTTACAATATTCATTATAAAAACCAAAAGAATTAAGAATTGGATTATTAAAATATTTAAAAAACATTATTGTGTACTGTGTTTTATGAAATATACTAGAAGATAAAAATGGGTATTTATGAGTATTAGGGTAGTGTAGTCAGCAAATATATTATTTTATGAATAAAATGGTTGGTATTTACATATATATTGTAATTAGTATTGAAAATTATATATATGATACAAAAATTAAATACAATTGAAATAATATAACTTCCATAAAAGAGTAATTTTCAAAAAATAAATATTTACAAACTGATTTATAATAATAATATATTAAAATAACAACCTTTATTGACATAATTATGACCCATGTTGAAGATCTTACATCCATGTACCAACATCCCTCCACACTAGAGGATATTGACAACCGTCTTGGGTTAGTATGGTGTTATTTGGGTGAATTTATATTCTGGAAATAGATTAATAAGAATTTTTTGAATCAAATTTATACTATAAAACAAACCCATATAAAAATATGAATTAAAATAATTGTCCAAAAATAATATCCAAAATTCAAAAAATTTTATATAATGGAAAACTGGTTTTCAGTAGAGATATTATACATAATCACCTAGAAATGAATAATGTAACCCAACTCACCACTCTATAAAAACCCTAACGCACTCCAAAATTCATCACCAACCAAAGCGTGAATCATTGAAATGGTAATAATATTGTTTGAAATTATGGACCCAACTCATTCATTTGTAATAAGAAAAAAATCCTATACACATATCAGAATCCCTCGATTCATGACTGTATGAACTTAATAGTCCAAAAACAACATTTTACATAGAAGACATTCTTAATGACACATTTATAAGAAAAATGTAGTAAACATTAACTAAATAAATCCACTAATCATATTATACTATCTATACAATAGGCCTTTGGTGGTCATCCATCCAACGGCCCGAAGGCCTTCAAAATTTTATTATTATTAAAAAGCAATCCCCCTTTTAATGGATGAATGGGGAAACCCTAACAGACATCATCAACATAAAAAATTTCATAACCCGAAGGTCAGGTGAGATAAACCGAACTAACAACATGAAGCTACCCTTCCCTGAAAAATGATTATAAAAATCTCTCCACCGATGCAAGGGTGAACGGAAAGCAAGTGTCCTGTGTCAATGCTCAGGCCCGATCCGATGGCTTTTGCTATACCCTATCAAATGTCCAAATCCATAAAGAACTACAACGATGAATAACTAGCCCTATAACCTCATCTGAAGCCTGCTCCATGTGGTCGAGTCCGGAAGCAACACTGTACCAACAGGTCTCAAAAACCCTTCCATCATTCCGAAAATACAAAACCAATGATCCTCCAACCTCAACCATCCTGGACAAACCCCACCGTCCTGCTAAGGAATCTCACACCACCGTAGCCACAAAAGTCCGGACGGATGATCAAAAAACACGAGGTCACGACATCATCACCGAGGACTGGATGACCAAACCCCACGCTGAGAGAAAACCACCGATAAGGGAATCAAAGTCTTCCTGAAACATAAATTCCGCTCTGGGCATGGATCTACTCCGATTAGAACTATGATTCACCCTTATTAGGTTCCGGCACAATATCATAGTGGTAAGGAGTGCACAGAAGAACCATGAAGTTGAACCAGGGAATCCACAGAGATCTTGTCATAGAACAAGATAGCAAAAACACCAAATACACAACCAATAAAAAACTCACATGATCTTAGGAGAAAACCTCCCCCCTCTATAGCGATGTAGATATATCCACAAGATGCTTGCCAGCAGACCACCAGAGCACTGCCTGACATGACGATGCTGAAGGGACCCATCCTGATCGTCGTAGAAATGCCGAAAGGAGAGGCACCGAATACCGAATCTCCACCGAGAATCTGCGATGCTGACAGAGGAACGACGTCAGACCCGCGTCGAGCTATTCGCCGAATCCCCACCGAGTACCACCGTCACCGCACAAGCACAAAACACCACAGGGGTGATGTTACTGACTGTGGCATGACATCAAACCCGCACAGAGCTGCCACCTGAAGCACCACCGAGATCCTACGCCACCGCACAAGCACGATATCCACGCTTAGTTGATCCAAAGCCGCCATAAACAGATCCAGACCCGAAGGGGGAGGAATGAAAACGCTGGGAAAACCCTAGATCTTCAGGATGAATGGGAAGAGTCCACTCCGAGGATCTTTGTATGGCCTTTGGTGGTCATATTTCATCTTCTATCAACTGCAAGTGTCGGTTGTTGTACCCATTATATGTCACACTAAGGTACAATTTTTTACATCTAACATATTACATGCAACATTATGGTACATTACTAAATTGGACCAAAAAAAATACTCAAATCAAGCTACTATGAGATATTTAATAATAATCCATATATTATACCCTGATATCCATAGAAAAAAAGATTTCATTTCAAAATCATGGTCAATAAGTCTTTGAAACCTAGGAAAAACTCAATTAAATAAATTTATCGATTTCAATCACCACAAATTTCATATGAACATATATAAAGTGTGTCAAATTGAAGGGAAAAACATTCATACATGGCATGTTAACATACAAAGGACTCAACTAGAGAACCTTTTGTCAAAGCCATCTATTGGGACCATACATCTATTCAAATTTTACCAAAAACCTCATACCAATTTCTATTGGAATCCAAATCATCCTATAACCATAAAATATTGAACCTTATTGTAATGTTTTGGAAATGGTCAACAACACATGAATTATTCATAGAAAACCCAGTTTTCCCTTCAACACTAACAAACATTAATGTGATATTATCACCATATCCATGCCACCCTTATCAATACCCTATATTGTTCATAGAAATCTAAACACTATTATTATCTCATGCATATGAATTCCAGTTCCATTCATCGGTCTGATTTCAATAAAAATCACCCCATATATATAGATCATCCCATCGACATAGAAAACAAACTTCAACCTTCCATGAAATCCCCCTAGGTACATTGGACACAAATAATGGTAATATTCTAACTAATCCCTCTACCCTACTGATGAACATAATGAACATAAAACCAAATTAAATATATAACACATCAAAAATTATAGTTATCACCTACCTAGAACAAGAAAATTCAATCAACTGACACACTAAATTCTAATTTAACCCATGGTGAAATAGATTGTGCAACTGGACAAAAATTCATCAATGATTGGATCTAGTTATAATATCAATTTATAATAATAACAATGATTAATAGGGAATAATATAGAATTATTAATTACATAAACACCTCCCTTGGATTTACTAATCAAGGAAACAAAGAAAAATGGGAATGATTACCTATTTAGATAATGTGAAATAAGAAAGAGGGGGGTAAGGTATAAAATCCATATTATATAAAAAAATTCTCCCCTATATGATTTTAATATTAATAATTATTTAATTACAAATATTAAAAAATTAAATAAATATAATAATGTAGGAAACTGAACATCTAATACATTACCACAGATCACAAACTTTCCCCCGAACACTTTTTCAAATGTCATTAGGCACCCGGTAGATTTCCAATCTTATATATTCTTCTTCTATGAATTATTTGACATGGGTATTGGTTCAATAGATACCTATTGACCCATTTCATTATAACATAATTACCAATTCCAATGATAAATAGATTAATATTATATATTTCTCTTCCTCTTCACATATAGAGCCTCAAGAATTCCCAATTAGACATGGATTATCTAGTCATATACCCAAATTATGTCAATAGTGTACAAAAATCAATCAAAACCCCACAAACATAAACAATCTATTATTAAAAACATTTTCCATAATATAACAAATCATAACTAAATCCCAATCCTCATGATATATACCCTCATTAAATATAATTTTAATAAAATATTATTATATCTATTTTAATTACAATGAATAATAATCTATAACATACAAATTCCTTCCAAAGTTACATTCCTCAATAAGATTATCCTACACAATCACCCCATAAATGGTCAATATAACACAATTATAATCCCATCATCTTGATTTATATATATATTGACTATAAATACATATGAAGAATCCAATATATTAACATAAATATAAATAATACCCAATAAACATATCATAGATGTCACTTATGTATTCTATTGTCTCATTTCTCAAACTGAATATGTAACCATCAAATAATTTAAAACACTCTTTATAGACATATTACTAGTAATTATAAATATATCCCCATCATTAATTTGGAAAACCATCTTGATCATTTCTACATGAACATAATCTTGAAATCATAATCACTATTCTCCCTAAAGACTTTCACTTTGTGTCTATCAGTATCCCCACCACTATTAATCTTATCCAATATTATGATCAGACTATGGAAAATAAATGTAGATATTCACACCCTAAAATGTGGTCCTACCATGAATAAGTGAGTCAAATAAGATCAAAAACCATGATTTGTTAGTGTGTAAATCTATCAAAACCTCTATTCATGACCAATCTAGCCACATTATTGATACTCTATAGTTGATTGAGCATGTTAGGTCTAAAAATTTAACATATATCTATATCATTAACAACTAATTAAAATCCCAATATTTGGTTACAACAGTATTCCATGACCATATCTCACTAATTTCATTTTCATATAACCCACTTCTATCTAAACATATCCTTTCTACCCTATCCGTATAATAGAGGTGGATAATGAAACTATAACTCCCAGATTTATATTCTCTAAACTCCCCATTTCTCCAATCACATTAATTAATCCTCTAAATTAAATTTATATGATTTTACGTCACCAGATAATTAATTTAATTTTGTACATTATCTTTCCACTGTGAGTATCCTTCCATCCTTAAACCTCAAAAATATGTCTACTATTCATATCCACCCTCTATAGTCACATCCCATTAGGTTAAACACATCACTACTCACACATAGGATTCATCCATCAACACCCAAATATCCACCAATATATATTTTCATAAGGTTCCAAAAAACATATAAAAACCTGTTAGGTTCATTTACATAGACAAACATAATATTGCATGCTAATAAAGAAGTGTAGTATTCCAGAATGTCTCTATATGGGAATCCACCACATTGGCTGTTATTGACAAAAAATAGACAAATAACATTCCATATTTGGAATATGAAAAAAAAAATTGGATGCACATGTAATTTGGGTCCAACATGCCTATATTGATGTATATAAAAAATATATCTCTCCTCTATAAGAAAATAATTACACCATAAATTAATAACCTCAAATAATATATAACCCTATACAATAACATTTCAAAAAAATTGAAAAATTACAATAGAATCCCCAATTCAATTTGAAATGTGGGAATTATCCCATACATATAACCCTAAAACCAAATATTGTGACCATAAAAAAAACAAGACACATTCATCAATATATAATTTATAAAAACCCATATAATAATGAACTGCTCAATTCCACATAAAAAATTTGATATGGTCCTACTTCCATTACAATTCTATGCATACTAGAGAAATATTTCTTGAATAAAATATAAATATGAGTACCCCTAAACAAAGGAATTCCTCCCCGTACACCAAATATTACTGAACAATACCAAGGGTCTATATAATGAAACTGGAGAGATATCTTCCAGTATAAAGATAAATATAGAAAACTATAAATGAAAATCTATAACAGTTAAAATGACTATATATTTTCAAATATTAATCTAAAATTCAAAAAAAGCCATCCAACGAGTAATACAAGAATCATAATGGTAAATGGTTTCACCCATATAATAATTATAAATAGATATTTCCAAAAATAAATTAATAATAGCCGAAATAGTAAGGTGGAATGGGTTGGGCCACTAAATACCAGTATCAACCTACCCATGCATCAACATATCTAGAGATACTAATCTCATCACACAAGATGATTTCTCTTTCATGTGACATTGGACAAGAATTCATCACCTACCCAAGAAGGATTGTCTAGGTTGTGTGTTTGGAGTTGAAATTCCATTATTAGAGGAGACCCATGATAATACCCTTTCATGTATGATATTATGCAATGGTAAGTAAGTTAGGGATATAGTAACCCACAAAAACTACATTACTCAGTGGTTTACCAGATATGAGTGGCTATATTACATTCTTCAAATAATGTAGGAGTGGGATTAAGTACACATCATCTATCACACTTGATATTATCCATGGATTTCAAACCAATTTCATTCTATACAATTATTTATACGAACACAAGAATCATGTAGCTAATCCAGAAAAATAGGAATGATTCCCTAACTGAACATTAAAATATTTTAGTGCAATTTCCATTATTAAACAATTATTGTTCCAACTATTATATTAAAAGGCTAATAAAACCAGAAAATGGAAACCCACATATTATATCTAGTGATATATAACACCACCAATATGACATTAAAATTACTATAGTATGTCAAATATTTGTTCAACAACATCAAGCCAATAAAAATAATATATAAAGGATACTACATGGAAATGAGTGGTAAAAAGTTTCTCTAGGGCACTGACATGTTTGAACAAAACTTCAAATACCTCATCCATAGGTGAAAAACCTAATTATCTTCATGTGCAGACAAATTAGTGAACTTAAATGACCACACGTGCTAATTTTAACAACCCATATAATAATTGTTGAAAGATATCATCCAATAAAACATGATCAATATCACCAAAATTAAATCAATATCTCACATGATTCCCCTATTCAAACTAAATATAATTTCTAGGTATCCTAGACAATTCAATAACACATGTGGGTGGAATTCCATCCTAGTTATCTTAATGGTGAAAAAGTACCACATCTATATAGACATGAGGATATACTATTGAAACTATTAGAAAATCTAATAAGACAACTCGTATGTACGTTGAAGACCATAACTCAATCCCATTATTTTCTTTTACATGACGAAAAGAGCACCTAAAAATCACTTGATATATATTTATACAAGAAATAAATAAAAGAAAATTTTCCAAGACCGACAACCTAGTACTAGTACTAGTCTCCATATAAAAAAAACACAATATTATATAAACTGAGGAGGAATATGTTTCAAAATTGGGGAAAATCACAATGATATAGGATTTAGTTGATTTAGGATACATACGATTTAGAAATAAAAATAAGTTGTGCTAGATGATATTCACTACCAACATTGACTCTTTGAGAATAATTATTCAACGAATTGATTACCTAGAATCATGAATCCATCATAGGGTGAATATATATAAAAGATAATGGATGGAATATTGAGATCCATATTTCTATGAGGAAATGATAACCCTTCACATTTTTGATCAACTCTATTAATTATTAATTAATTTAGTTAATATTTTGAAAAAGAATAATAGAATGGGACAAAGTAATTGGTACCCTTACAAACATGATCATTTGAGCCTTTTGATAAACTTGAAAGGGTCACTGGTAGATCAGGGTTCCCCTATATAAAGACAAGTAATTTTTCTAGAACACTAAGTATTTTTTCTAAAATTTACAAAAAAATGATCCTAGGAAATTGATATTCTTATTGATTTCATCTTACAAGACTTTTCTATACACACGATCACCTAATCCATTCCCAAATAAGCATGGTTAAGCTACACTCGAACCCTAATTAGCTCACCCAAATACCCACATCAACAAAAAATGTAATTATTTATTTTTAAATATATAAATTTTAATAAATTATTTATTTATTATATATCTATATATATGAAATATATTTGAGGTATTTAAACAATTTCTCAAAGAGATTATTTATTATTTAGAAAAACCCTCAAATTATCAATGGGGGTAAAATATATAAATTTATAATCCAAAAATTTATTATAGTTCATTATATTTAATATAAAAAATCAAATATCTCTAATAGAATCAGGATGTCTTATATTTTATAAGACCCTTACAAATCTGTATACATATGAATCAATATAAAAATCAAAAAATACAATGAAAATGAATAATCTATTGTTTGAGAAATATAATACTATGAAATATAGAAAATGACTTAGGGGATTTTAAGAAATGTGAGAGGATGTATATTGGATTATAATAATGTTATAAAAGAAATTTATTGAAATGTAATCCTATAATATATTTTCATAGTATGTTAATTGTGCAATATCACAGATATATTTTAATCAGATTTAATAGTTATGTGGATGTAAAAATGTCAAATAAATAATTACGAAATATTTAATGGGGGGAAATGTATGTAATTCACATTCATGAAATAATAATTAAAATATATTTCATGATAATATATTTCTTTAATTAAAAAATAAATATATATCTAATCTTTTTTTAATATTATTGTTCATTATTTTGATATTTTATTATTCAAGTAAAGAAATTTATTTTAATGATATTGATTTATTTTATAATCACAACCCAAATCACAATATTTTGAAGGATAATGTAATTTATATTAAAAAAACATATGGTGTTTTTTTTTGAAATATGATATATATATATATTTAACATTACTATAGAGTATGTATGAAACCTATTGGTTATTATTAATGTATTTTCTATTTTCAAAATCAAAAAAAAATATTTATATTATCTTGGGGAATTATATGTCATTATGGGATGAAGTGGTATTCATAAAATTAAAATAAATTAGTAGAAGATTCATTTCATTTCTAATGATATTCCACCAATGATATTAAAAAATACCATATCATACACCCCATTGAATCCAAATCCTAAAATTCAACCTCTATGAAAAAAAAATTCAATACTCAATAATCATTAATTTTCCTCTTTTATATAATCCTATCGAATACATGTGTTATTGTTGCCGTGTTTGGAAGATTTATATCTTGGGATAACTAGATATTGTTTTAATTGATCTTTATTAAAAAAAATCGTTTTTATTAACATTCAAATACCTCATTGTCACTAATAATAATTATATTTTCATCGTGAAAAATATTGGGGAATATGTAAATAAAATTGAATATTTAAAAAATTAATATATATTAAAAATGATTACACTTTTCACACCCTTGTCATAGTTATTTTCAAAACTAATATATCTATGGTTTCTAAAATTCTAATTTTATAATCCATTACTAATCAAACACAATTATTATTAATGTAAATAAAATACAATGAATTTAAAAAAATGTTAACAAATTAATGGAATTCAATTATGAAATCATTGTTATGATGTTTTTTTCCCATTGATAAAATTACATTGTATTAAGAAAAACATTGGTCAATTCCTTATTGAACTGTAATGATATATGATATCAGTTGAATATAGAACCGAACAAAAGAATATACCAATAAGTAAACATGACCATAAAAATCATAATGATTGGGGAATAATGAATAATTTATGATTATCGAGATAAGAAAAATTAATGAGATCATTGGATACATGAATGGTTAAATACTTGTATTGAACATAAAATCTGAATGAAAATAATAAATATAATATTATAAAAGTGATTTTTAACATATTTAAAATTAAATAATTAAAATAGAGTTTTTATATGTGAAATTATTGATTTAATAATTATTCTAGGATTGGTTGGATTATTATAATGATATTGAATATTATATAAGAGGAATTATATCCCTTTACACTTTTTGTATTTTCATTATTTGAATGTGAATCATTTTTTATTATTTTTTTGATAATAATCTATCAGATGAATTGTAAAAAATTTCCATAAAAAATGCTATATTATATATCATTTTTTATTTATATTCTGTTTATTAATTTATTTATTCCTCAACATCACTTCATATTTAAAAAAAATCTAGGAAAACATAGTATTTATTTAACACAATTTCATATCAATAACTTTGAAATTATTAATTATTAGCCATATATCATTATTTCTTAATGGTATAATGATAATTATTACTTAGGTAAAATTTTCAATCATTTTTTTTGTGTAAAATTTTTTATACCATCTGAAAAACCTTTATTTGAATCTAATTTGATATATCACAGTATATTAATGTATTCCATTTTATATTTTTTAGTTAGTCATGTTATGGACTATTTTTATATATGATTATTTTCAATATTATATCACATGTAATCATGGATATATTATGATATCATTGGTGGAATTGATATTATATATCAACAAAATTTATTAGATAATTCTAATATATAATGTGATATTATATTTGAAAATTTAGTAGTTCAGATAAATTTTATTCTATATAGGTGAGGATATTGACCATTAAATTATTTAAATGATATTAAATGATTTTATTTATTCCAAATTATTGTTCCTTTTATTATTATTATGGCCATATATTCATGCATTGTACAGAATTTTTCTTTCTGATATACCATGTGGTTTTCCATATGTCTCCCTAGATACAGTTTTTTCTATTACAAATTGGTTGTCTCAAATATTTTTCTGTTTATACATATACATGTGACTTATAATATAATGTAGTAATATTTATATGTTCAATACTCAATAAATCATTTTTAATGACATAATTTTCAATAGATTTTATGATTTAATATGTTTAATATGATTCAAATATCCAAATAATAAAAACCTATTGGTTCTTTGTATTAAATTACTTTTAAATCTTTTATTTTTATGATTAATAAGTTCTGTACATAATGTTACCATTCTGGTAAATACATGTAACTTTTTTTATGATCAATCCCTTTTATTACATTGTATTTTCTACTCTAAATCAATGTTCATTGTAAAAAAACTAGATTATATTAACATGAAAAAAATTTACCCATTTGATAATTGTTGTTTTTAGATGATGAAATATTATAAATTTTTAATATTATTTATTAATATTAATATTTTGTAATAATCTCTCACAAGTGTCCCCTAAATTGTTATTTTTAGAGTGAAACAATATCATATGATTTCTGTTAGATATTTTCACCCAATACATAAACTCACTTTGTTTTAAAATTTATAAAAAATCCCTATAAATATATATAAAGGATCAAGAGTTCAAGAATATATGGAATATTAGAGAAACTATAAATCATATGAAACTTAAAAACATCATCATTAGTTAAAATATCATATATTCCCTCTAAATCACATTGAAATTTTTTAACATTATTTGATACCATATGGATAATACCTAGGTAAAAAATTTGATCTAGAAAGCCTTATATGGGTATAAGCCTGAAAATAAATAATTACATTATAGTCATGATCCATAACATGATATAATAATGAAAATGATCCAGTTAATGGAAACATGGGGTAATTAAATCAAATCATATGATCATGGCAAATTTATCAACAACATAGTACATGACATCATAAATATATGTTAGGGGTCACTCCCAATACCATTAAAAATGAAAGGTTAATGTCCCATAGTGTATTAATATCTCCTCAAAATCCATTACATATCATCTCATGATATATAAAAAATTAATTTATTTATTAGATTGGCTTATAATTCATATACCAGTAGTCACATAATTAAAATCTATTATAAGTGTTATGTATGTAAAAAATAAACCACTCATAAATCATAATATAAATAAAACCCATGAGATGGAATTAGGATTCATATTTATTATACAAGGATATAATGAATTCTAAATCATAATGATTTAGAAAATAAAGTGGAGGTAAATTATTCATGAATTTAAAAATTGGAAAGGTATATTGGTTCTAGACTTGGAATTAAAATTTTAAAAATTCTTGATAAGGGTCAAGGAAAGAATAAATAAATTTTATCCATTGGGTGATGCATTATAAAATAACTAAATATTATTTTTTTGGTAGGAAATACGTTATTGTTCTAATTAAAAAAATATAATTTTACAAATATGATTCCCTATCATATATTGAATTGTTTTAGAATATATATATTTTTTAACAAAAATTAATGTGGTGACAATTAACATGACACTATAAATATGAATGTTCCCTAAAACTATATTAATTTAATGTTTTATCTTTGAAAAGAAATAAAAAAATTTATAACCCCAAAATGGAATGGTTATTTAAATCGATATATATATATATGGTATATATATATGTTATTTTTTTGATTATAATATTTAGTAAAAGGGTTTAAACAAATTAGAATGTTTGACCAATATGAAACGTTGGTGGTATAAAAGATATGGTACCTTAGGTCTGGATAAAATAAAAAATTGTGCATAAAATTCACAAATACTTAAATACATTATGTTAAATAAACATCAAACAAAGATACTGATCTATATTTATTTTAAAAATAATTTCTTATAATAATTTTTATTTTATAAAATATAATTTATAATTACATCAGTTATGGGGTTTCTTGGTTAATTTCATTGAAACACATTCAAATCATAGAATTCAGTAATCATTATAATAATATAACGTTACGATTTCATTAATTTTGTTGAAGTATATAATTTATTATTCAATTATTTGAAAACTAATATAGTTTTATTGGTTATCACACAATAGACCCAAATTAAGAATTGTTCCACTATAAGATCATTAGTGTTGTTAAAATTTCCATGATTGTTCAGGATAATCATAAATATATAATACCCTATATTCTTATTCTATAATATTAATCCTTCTATTTTTTATGTTATGTTATTTTGGTTATCATTAAAAAAAATACATGTTTTTTTCTTGGTGGTAATCAACAAGTAATCTATGACAATATTTAATTTTCCTTCTAATGGGATAGGTTATACAAGGAAATAATTGTCCATTAATAATTATACTCATAATATTTGTATCTTAATAAATTATTAAGTACTGTTTTTTAACCTTCAATCAATGGTGGCGTTGAAAAATTGAACACAACAGTCACAAAGGTGGTAGTTTTTCAATAAGAATGATGACATCTTCATTCTTATAAATGATTTTTGATAATGGTACTAAATGAACATTTCATTAATATAATAACACATTATTATTATCAAAATGTTTTTTTATCCTATATTAATTATTATATGGTATTTAAGGGGTGATGGAGAATGAATGAACTACAAACAACGATTTGAGATTATCACCACTCCATTGGACTTTCTTCGTTTTTTAACAGCATAAAGACACATATAATGGTATTATATTGACAAAATGGTATCATATGGATTTGAAATATGTTGATAAGAGTCTTGATAAGTTTTTTGGTGGATACAAGTCTTAAGAAATGGGTCGAAATAGACAATTGGTGAGATCCATTTATATTAATTGAGTGGAATTGTTCTAAAATTTATTTAGTTTTAAATAATTTCATCAAATAATTCATATATTAATTAAAAAAATAAATTAATATTGTGTTGATTATTATAAGTTCATCCACCCTCCATCATCCAATATAAAAAAGAATTCATAGGTTTTTTATTTTTACAATATATCAATCAACTTTTACATGAATTTACACTTATCTTTTACTCCACTTTCAACACTAGAGATGAAATGTAATGGTTAAATATAAAAAATAAATTATATGAATAATTTAAATAGTGATTTATAATATGGAAATTAATTTATAAAAAAAATTACTGGGGTTATAGAATTAAATTTTAGTATTAGAGAACATAAAAGGTAAAAACAATTTCCTAGAAAATGATTATTTATTGCATAAAATTTATATGGTGGATAAGATTACAAATTTATTTTTATTTTTGGATAATAATTTATTTATTATATAAAAAACTAAATTTATATTTATTTGTTAAAAAAAATCCAAATATTTGAAATTAAAATGACTTTAATGTGAAAACCACAATGCATTTTTAAGGTGAAATAAATATAAATCGGGTCTAAAAATGTTAAGCATTTAGTTTATATGTACAATATAATATTTCAAAATGTATAATTCTTTTCCAAATATACTCATCCAATGTATATAAATTTCCATGATGATATTATCTTATGATAACAAAAATTTACAAATTTAGTAAAAATTAAATTTTTTTCCCTAGTCCGCATAAATGATCTATTTATGAAAAATAAAAATAAATCCTCAAATAATAATGAAATAATTAATCTAAATAAGGAATAAATTTAATTACATTAAAATTTTATTATTATGAATTTTTTTTGATATATGACCCCAGGAATTAAATAAAATCATTTTTAAACAATATTTTTAAGTATGAAGTATATCGCTAAAATCATTATAAAAAAAGATGGATTTTTGTCGTACAGTGTATACTATTAAATTTATATTTTATAACATACAGATAAATTGAAGTTATTTCTTATCATTTTTATTACCTTATATGATAAATGTATATATTCTGATGGGAAATTTAGTTTTATAAAATCTATGTCTTTATATTCTACCCCATTATGAAATTACACATTTGAAATTTCATTCCATAAACATGGTTATAAATAAATTTTCATACATATGTTTCATTCTCTTTTTTGGTTCCCATATCACCTCATCAATGTTTTTATTTCTTGAAATTACCTTGCTGGGGTTATTTTTATTTCATAACAGAATTATATTTTTCTAAAGTTTATTATCATCGATAGATACTCAACATAGGATAAATCATCCCAAAACTGTATAAAAAAGGATTATATGCTCTTCAGTTGTTTAGTAGGTACTTCATAAAAATATATATGTGGAACATTAAATGTAATATAAACATGTTTTGAAGGAGATCTAGTTTTTATGCCTCCATTTCGAGGATATAATGAATCTCATTGCGGATAATGTATGTTGGAAATACCATCTCAATATTCCCGATTCTCATGAATATCCTACATGGATATATTTTTTTGACCACATTTTCACCAATCATAAACTCTTAGTCTCATTGACTATTATCAACATAATTCTAATTTCGATGTTGTGTTATGCTAAATGAATAGACTACACCAATTCAATAATTTATTCAACAATCTTTGGAACTGTAATAATTCATTTAATATCTTCTTCACATTATAATATTGATCTAAATATATTCCTATATAGGGATTTATAATGGAAAAATTTAATTTTATTTGGAAGCAATTTTTTTTCAAAACTATGATAATGATATCCATTTTACCAATCATCCTTTGAATAACATATAGAAAGATCTCAAAATTTCCTAAACTGGGTGGATATTCTTCATAAATTAAAAAATAATATAGAAGTTATAGGTTGTATTGATGAATAACTATTTGTTAATGCATATATGAAGACTCTTCCAAAAAATTGGGGTGAATATTGTATATCGAAAAGATACGGTCAATAGTGTTATATCTTAAAGACTTTCATATTCAACAATTTATATTTTTATAACGGGATAATTTGAGAAGTAATCAAAAATTTTAATGAAGTGACTTTGAGTATAATACGGTCCACCACAACAAATTTAGAATTCTACTATTATGGGTGTCTTTATAATACCATTGATAATAAAATTGTTGTTATATCTTGTTTAACTATTTCTATGGGATATGGATATATCATCACATTAGACTTCCTCCATTCCACATTCACCAATATGCACACCATTCACAATACTGATTAATCTTGTGCACACCATGAAACATCTTGTGCCGACTTATTCTTCTTGGTTCATTTCCCATTTCATGAGTTCAGATTATCATCACCAATTCCCCAACTCCCTTGATTTGACCATTCTTCAAGAGAATCATCCAAACCCCATCACTTGACATCTATACCATGTTGAACGAGAAAGGGCCGCTCTTGCGTTAGTCCCAACACCAGCTCTTTCTAAGATCCTTATGCCTAATAGTCTTATATCTATGATTTTAAACTATACTACACCCTATGTATCAAACATATGATGCCTCTTTATCCATATATGTTATTCCTTATATTCCACACATAAGATTCCAACAGTCCTCTCTACATTAATATAAACTGTAGTAGACCCTATACGACCAATATTGGATGCCACTTTCTCTAAACAAGATATCACTTATGCGCCATGTATAATATTCAAATAGTCCTCACTACACAAATTTAAACTATAGCCCTAACTATCAATCAATAGTAGTATGCCTCTTATTCCAAATAAGAGATGTCTTATGTGATGAGAATAGGATACCTTATGCCATGATAATAGTGGAAAATTTTCAAAGTCCATTGAAATCTTTTCAAACATTCCATCACTCCACCTAATGATTTTCATGTACTTAATTTAGATTTTCATACTCTTTCATGTTTGAAGGGACCCCCTAATGGCCTGGTTCCAGGCCACCTTGGCTCACCTAACATCCTGGGCCAATGCACTGGAAGACTTTGGATGACACATTTAGTCAGGTCTTGTGTTTCGAACACGGTCAATAGTAGACCCTCATTTTTGTCCCCATTTTTTGGCTACCATGATATGGATGATTTGTTTCAAACACTGTCAATAGTTATCCTATATCATCCTGCCACCCTCACCGCATTCTGAATGTCGGTCATGTGATTCCCACATTTTATCACTGTTTCTTCAGACTGATTCCAATGCCTTTGTCATTATCCTGCTTATGAACTAGCACATAAATGTAGGACTCAATTATATGCCTCAACCCATCAGTGATTTGGTATTCTCTCATGCCCATACATGAGGAAGACATTATGGGATACATTAATGTGTAAGATTCATCCAACATTACCACTCCTTAGCGATACACGGGATGCCTCCATGCATAATCCTCACCCATAATTTCCATTCCATAGTGGCACCCAGGCATGATAAATGCTATTGATTCTTCAAATAGCCATGTTAACATGTAACCCTCATTGGATAACTCCATGACACCCAAATTTCAAGGAAATTTCTATCCATTCCCTTCACCAAGGGTTAAAAAATTCTAATTATGTAAGTCCTTTGGGTGCAGAGAAAACCTTCCTTGTCTGAACTGAATGACATTAAACTGCCAAACACCATACTCCTCAGCACATGATGTTAAAATGTGGCCACACCCCATTCCCTCTACACAGGGTGCCTCAACACGAACATTATCTACACACGCTAGTCTCCATGAGAGTGAGTTCTTCCTCATATGGAATGAGATTCACTTTACTCAGGTGGCTCCTGTCTACAAGGGAAGGGAAACCACCTTGGTTTATGACCCAATCCATCCTTATAGGAGGCAGTATCCCTTCTCCTATTATCTTCTTCCATGCCAAAGACTAAGAGGAGATATGGGCAGATGGATCTCTGATACCTCATACCTCTCCCTCTTGGATTTGTCGCACTGGGCCTCCATCCTAGAGTAAGTCCCAATCTCTATCTCCATGGGCTTCAAACCATGTGTAAGCCCCTATTTCTTCATTATTCTACTTAACACATGTATTCCCTACTCCAATTTCTGTGGACACACTTTTCACGACGTGACCATCCTGCCTCTACTGCCTCTTGTTTATCACACCGAGAATGTCTCACTTAAGCTTAGTGTAAGCGTTGACTATAGCATCCTTCTGGGGACACTATAGAGCATAAGACCCAATGCCCCACCCTGAACTATGTGGTATTTAATCCTTGCTACGGAAAGGTACATAGGAAGCATGAAAGAGGTTCAAACCCAACACCTACTCATCTCGACCATATTCTCGTCGGTTTTCCAGGACAATTTCTGAACTATATAGACTTTGATCCTCCCCACGGTATGGTACGTAGGAAGCCTCCCTAAGTTTCTTTCCCAACATTCATTTCTCCTGAACACAGTGACGTTGTTTCACCATGCATCCATCCCAAACTACATGGACTTTGATACCTGTCTCCTAGACAGGCTATGTAGGAATCCTTCCTAAGGTTCAAGCCCAAGTTCCATAGGTTCCGACCACTTCATATCGGTCCTCCCCCATCCTGCATGACGTTAAAATGTAATCCCCTTTTCCCATTCTACATGACATTAACTATAATCCTCGATCAAATTTAAGTCGATGGGACTCCAATAAACTATAATCCATTGTGATCCAAATCAACGGTAAGCTGTTGTGTACCCCAATCAGTGGTAATAAACTGTAGTTCCCATGTTAGGATCCACAACTTTTGTCCATCCCAGTGGCATCAGACCATCCTGGGCTTCTAAACATGCATAATCCTCTACATATTATCGAGTTGTTTTCCTAGGTGTACACCCCAATTCAACGCCCTGACCATGAACTATGTGAACATTGATCCCTGTCATGTCATGGTACGTAGGAATCCTCACCATTGTTCAATCCCATCATAATCGTCTCAGCCTAGTCTCTCCATCAAGCCTATGTGATTTGGGATGGTCATGCCCCACCCATAGGTTCCAATTCCACCAGGTCCCATCCCTACATAAATTCCCATGGGACACCTTTTTTGGAGTCCCATCACTCCACCGAACTACGCAGACATTGATTTCCTGCCACATGGATACATATGAAGTCTCATTGAGGCACAATCCCAACATCACCGTCATCCTCGCGACAGTTCCATATCAGTCATCATCCACATCACTTAACACTCCATCATCCATCATAATTCTTATTCATGCCACCACATCCTGGAGAGATAATGTCAGCCACTCTCTTGTCACTTCTAACATAAATCGTGAATCTAACTAGGATTTCTCATCTACATCAGTGTACCATCCTGGGGTTTCACCCATCTGATCCACTTTTGATAGTGGGGTGTTAAAATCATGTCATACCCTATGTTAAACAAGGGAGGATGAGGAGAACCTTAGAGACATTCCTATGGCATATATTTCCTCACATTCGATGTAGGATTCCTCGTGCTTCCACGCCATTGAGATGCCCTATAATAAGGGTATGAAAATATATGGGACAATGTTCCAGTGTCCAGAATTGCCAACGATGTCCAATGTGACTACTCCCCTGACTGAAGGTTTCTTCCCTGACTTGACCCCTTGGAATATCCTCACAGAAGTAGTGTAATTAACCAGCATCCAGTAGGACATGGCACTAGAGTGAGTTTCGTGAACAACATATTAATCTAGGATGGAGAACTAGACTAGGCGAGGAGTTATGATGAGGAAACCACAGATGGGGGAACCAACATCCCATCATGTCATTTCCATCAAGGAGAAAACGTCCTTAAATAAGCGACAAATGCTGCCTACATTTGGAAAGATGAAATCTAGGGCAACAGACTGACGCGTCCTATACAGAGGGATGCACACACCTGTGAAAGCATTGAAAATTTAAATGGTTAACACAATGTGAAATTATTATCCTAAATGCAGAGATTAGTAGTTTTTGAGTCATCAGTAGACTAGAAGTTTACTAGATCAATTTATTTAGCACCAGGTCCCACCATATAAATATTGGGAATGGAGTGAAACTCAGTAGAAGTTGGGGTAGTAAAATGTTGGAAATCTCAGTCTGTGACGTTGTCAGTGTGGATCTTTATTACTAACCAAAGAATATGGAATGGCGTTGGGGCACTGGACTTCGATTTCCTCTATGCAGCCCTAATGGTTTAATCTCCCTACCTTTTAGGACCCATGCTATTGTGTTAGTAACTCTATCATCGCCCATCCACTGACGCATGGGCATGAGAAATTCCAAAACGATAGTCCTGCGCAGGTCCACCGATTACGTGACAGTCATCACGTCCACAACTGTAGGGTTCCCACACCCTATCTCCCCTTATATATTCTTTCAACGATGGTGGCTCAACGAACTCATCCACTGATACAAGGAGGGGTCTATCCCGACTCTGGATATTTCCCACCATGATTTAGAGGAATCTATGCCTTGTTCCCAATTTTTCCCCCAAGGACCTCTTAGGGAGACACAAATCCCCACTCTGGTGCATACCTGTTTCAAAATCTAATCCTTGGAAAGCTTTGATGTCTCCCTACACTACGACAATGAGGCAGGGTATGTTCAAACCAGCCCGAACGAGACCCTTGTCCAGGGGATCCAAAATAGGGCTCCCAATAGGCCTTGTCAACACCGCCACCCTAGCCCCACAGGCTGAAGAGAATGTATGATATGTTCCTATACCACCATCCCTAGTCTAGTTGACTTGACACCAACGTCGGGCACTTGCCGAGGAGTACGCCCGCCGATGGGAATCATCAACAATGACAACCATGTATCATGACACTGTTAACGTGTGCCATCAGTTCCCCATATATTCCGAGTAGGGTCATAAAGACACCCAACCCATATCGAGGACCCAACCGTCCCATGAGAAGGTTGGGTCAACTATCAAAGCTTCTTGTGAAGGTAGTGCACACCGCGAGCAGACCCACAACAACAACTCCCTGTACGGAGGTACCCCCAATACTACAACCATTGATAACGTGGGGTTTCTATCCTATCAATTTAGCCATGGAGGTCCACCCCATGACACCTCCAATATTAAAGAGGGTCCTCCCCATAGAGGTCACTCTGTGTACTGATACCTCTCCTATGATAATTATATTCGTTATGGTGTTTCTCCTCTTGCCGTAGGCCGCCAATATAAACACATCTCGTCAAACCCCAGAGTGGGGGTCCTCCCCATGTCTTAATAGACATTGGTGAAGGTCCTCCTCCCCCTATAAATTAGAGAAGTAAAGGTCAGCCTTGATTAATTGGCGCCCAACACATAGGTCCTACCCATTTTTGGCATGACCAATACGATGACCCTCCTCACGCTGATATTGTTTGGGGAAACAATGATGGAGGCCCTACCTTTACCCCCACACCCTCTGGCAGATATCTTACCCTTTCCAGTACTTCTCGTGGAGCTCTTCTGCATGCATCATCCAGCGGAGACGGAGGTCCTCCCCATGTTACTTTTGATATATGTCTAGGTTCACCTCACACCCCAGCTCACTCAGGCGGAAGCCATATCTGTCCCACCAATAGTCCGGCCACAGTTCCTCCTCGCTCGAAGAATCCTTCTGGTTATGAAAATCCATCCTAGGGTTAGACGACAGGTCATCACTTCCATAAAAATAATACCTTGATGATTCAGATGGAGATCAAACTAGTCTGCTTCTCAGATTCTAGGGATGAGCATGATTCAGTGATGGAAACCTCGCCTCGATCATTTGTGTCGATGTCAAGGACAGGTATGATGAACCTCAAACTCATACTTATGGAATGATAAATTCACCGGATCCCTGGATCCCTCCATAGATACATCTACGATGATGAAGATTTGACAGCCCCATGATCTAGTCATGAAATCGAAACTATCATCTTTAGGGGAACTCACCACCACAACCAGAAATTGAAGAGAATTCGTTTTGGGAATGATGGTAAATGAGTAGAAGCTGAGTACACCACCAACAGATGAAGTTGTTATGTTAGAAACCCTAATAACCATGCTCTCTTGTCACGACATGGCAGCCATGTCACTATGCACTTAAGAGGATATCCCCAGATGCAATGGGATGTCAGCCCACTCATCGAATTCTACACCGGCTAGCCTACCTTCTTGGTGGTCTTCTTTAGTACCTCAACTGGTTCCCTAGGTGCCTTCGGTTGATGAGTGGTGCAATGAAGGGACAGACCCCGAGTTGGGACCAAGGATATTATGGTTAATTCTTGCAATAGACCATTTCCCGGAGTTGTTTTGGCTAATCACGGAACCGTACATTAGTTCACCAGAAACCCTCACCCAGGAGCAAGTTGGATTCTTTCGCCAGACCCTTTGGGCGGCACTCTTTCTTCTTCATCACCATTGAGAATATTAGCCAATTAACTATGAAAATTTCGAATACACTGGACAACAATGTTGTTGGGTTGATTGGGATGCACTCCCTATGGACCAGCTCCCTAAGTTACAGGGCCGCTATAGGACCATCCAACAGTGATGCGTTCAGATCCTTAATGTGCTCCGCAGAATTATCAGGGAGGCTTCCCCCAACAAGTAGATGCATGGATGGGGGTAGTATCCCGCCCTCCACTTAATGCTATCTGACACCAGCCCAATTCTCCAGGCGATATCACGGATATTACCCCAGGTAGGGTCACAGTTAACATGTCCAACCTACTAGGGGAAGAGAAAGATCGAGATCTCCTTGTAGAAGACCTACCACCGAGGGGGTATCACACCTATTTGATCCATTAGGCCTGATCACTCTCCAGTAGAGGAATTTACTAGCCACTCCATGAGCCACTAGGCCCGATTATCACATTGAAGAACCCGCCAACACACTAGTCGGTAGGGATCCCCATTAAGACAAGAACCCCTACTGGGATGATCCCATGGAAGCGCTCATCACTTGCCTAGAGGTATTATAATCAAAATAGGTGGCACTCCCTACTGATTGAAAAACATAACTTGCTCGGTAGGATGATATGCCACCACCATGGGTTTCAAAAATCCCACTTTCTCACCCTTTAATTGGACAGGTGACCTTCAGCAGCATCTGGCCCACTTTATTTCAAGGTGTGGACCCATTTAGGGAACTCCAGTGTAGCAAGAGGCCGTCAAACTCCAATATTTTGTATACACATTGGAAGTGGTTGCATTCATCTCATAAAACCAGCTAATAATTGGATTAGTGGCTAGATTTGAAGATATTCGTAGGAAATTTATGTACCAGTTTAGTTCCAACACTTGGAAGACGAGCATTTGGGACATTTTCAAAAGAAAGAAGAGGCCTGTTGAGGGCATCATGATCTTCTTCACCTGGTGGAAAGGGATTACGTACTCCCTTGACATACCACTGACTCAGGAGAAACTACGGACAATGTGTGTGAGGAATGTCAAGACAGAGCTGGTACCCTATCTAATCAATCAGAATCACCCCGGGGGGTTCCATGACTTCTCTAATAATACCTAGAGCTTAGAGGAAGAATTGAAACAGGCCAACCAGGCACATCTGATGCCTCCTGCAATTCCCGTGAGAAGGGTCTCTAGGACAGATCCCACATAGGTGGTCCAAATAAAGGCCCCAAGAAAACTGGATTTGTTTCTAGTGGAGCCAACTCCACAGCATCACATAGGCTCACCATCATAGGTACATCCTCCAGCCCAACTGCTTCTACCCTATAATTGGAATGAGCCCCCCGTAACGCGCCACCACTTCCTAGGCGGGATTATTAGGCTCCCCCTCCTTGAAATGTTCCTCCATCCCCTCTTCATATTCAATCTCAAAGGGCCCCCTTACCAGATTGATGAAACTGGACCTACCCGTTCAATGAGGATAAGGTCCCCGATTATTTCTGAAGCACAATGGAACCAGGTATTGTTCCTTTTCTTGAATGCAAGAGTCTAGAAGAGGTGAACCTCACTGATCTCCACCAACAGCATCCATTATCACTAGATATTGGGTATCACCCTCAAACATTGCTATGTGTTAATGTTCTGGCTCAATGACCAGGTTAACAACACCATAGTCAGGTTCGGACCAGCCACCGCACAAGTGGCATATGTAATCATGAATCCGGATGGTAGTAGTGACAACGAAGATGAGTGTCAGTAGGTCTCTAACCGCGTGTCCCAGTAGTATGATAACTGGATGGCTCGTAATGAATTCGCTCGTGCCCTTGGTATTATCCATGAAAACATGAATCGATCTAAGACATTAGAAGGCTCTAGGTAAACCACAACCACTACTTTTGCATCGTCATCTTATCCATCCTCTTCCCATAAGAGGAAGAATAATTTGCACAGGGGAAAAAATCCATCCTCCAATGGCATCTCAAAGTCATACTCTTGGAGATTTCATGCCCTAGGGATGTTAATTCCTCTCAGAATTCATTTAGTAGTGGAGGATTATTCATGTGATAGTTATGGGTATGCCTCAGTTAACACAGTAGATCTGGTAATCCCCTACACGATTCCCGATTATGGGGATATCCATATAGATCTTCCCAATGTCCCCATCCAACGCTAGTGTTTGTGGAGCCGCAAAAATATGGGTCATCAGAGTTCCTCAAACAGTATTTCCATCCAGGTTGTTCATGCTACCAAAACTAGGCAGTATGCCCAGCACTGTGCTCAGTAGGCGCCACCTTCTCATCTAGTATAATCCGATCTACCTTTTCCCCTTTTGTCTATATGATTAGGGGAGCCACCTCGACCTTGTCGTTATCACCTGCGCTTTCTAAGGACCAATCTCAGTCTTATATCTGTCATCCAGTAGTCACTCATTAGGCTTTGAATAGTGAGCAGCGGAACATTCCTTGCACTAGCCGACCGATGGTCTAGCCGGCAGGGCCCACCATACCTCCAGTTACGGAGCAACCTCATGTAAGTAGAAGCTCACGCCTGGCATAGATGTATGATGTACTCAATCATTTGGCTCACATTCTTGAAAGTGTTTCTATCCTCGAGTCCCTTATCCTATCACCAGATATGCATGAAGCCATCTCCAAGGCTCTAAGAATCCCCATATAGTTTGAAACGGATATAGCATCTGTAGGGTCCATTCAGGCTGAGGTAGTTGAGTTTCTTGAATGTAAAGCCATTATCTATTCCTCTAGAGAAGATGATGGTTCCCCCATACGTGGTAATGTTTTCCCATTGTATATTTCTCTTCCTTTCAATGGCATGGAGTTCTGTCATTGTCTTGATGACACATGCTCTAAGACCAACCTAATCTCGACCTGGACGCTTTGAAAAATTGGGCTATATGAGGATGATCTGAGTCCCTCTGACCTGAAAATTGATGGTTATGACAGGACGGGTCAGACACTGGTCGACATGATCCACCTAAAAACCGAGTTCGGTGGTCTGGTAGCCAGCATCGAGTTCATGGATGTTTTGCAGGACACTGCTTAGAATGCACAGATAGGCCGACAATGGCTCCACCTGCATGTGGATGTCCCTTCACTGTATCACCAGTGCCTAAAGTACTACCTTAATGGTTTAGTGAGTGTACTTCAAGGTGATGTGTCTCCCTTTTCCTCTTTTGAAGCCCGCTATCAAGATGCTGAATATTACCAGAGCAAAGAAAAATAGATTCAAGCATGTGATTTTGAGCACATTGTGGTTGCGACCAACCCATGGGTAGGCCTAGATGACGTCAATGTCATCCCAATCCATCAATTAGAGGCCAAAAACCCCAATTTAGGGAATGTTTTTGTTGTATATAGTATAAGGAGAAACCACATTCTCAAGTCCAAATGGTGTCCTAAGATCACCTCGTATTCTTATATTAACTAGGACACGATGAACCTTATGCCCCCTAATACCATATGGTATCGGGATGTCTGCCCTATGGAAACGACAATATGATACACCTAATTGTTACTCCGGTCCAAGATACATCAGCTTATGCTGACGTGACAATACTGCTTTGATATCATCTTGTTTTCTCCCTTCGGATGGAGACCAGATGAGATCAAATAGACAACCTTCATTGTTATGGTTGCAGCATCACATGAGTCCTCTGATGAACTGTCTGCACCGCTCTAACTGGTACCTGTCTCCTGTTTGGATATGTTGACATAGTGGAACCTCCTCTTGTCAAGGATCCCTCCTCCTCATGTTAAGAAGAATATTTAGAAGATTCCCCCCGCCTTCTAAGAGGGGTTTTTCTAACACGATTGATGAAATGGTGCAGGTCAATCTTGGCGGGGAGACAAATTTGAAATCCACGTTGATCGGTGCCGTCGTGACTCTCCTAGAGAAACAACAGTATGTGGAATTCATTAAGCAACCCTGTGAAGTATTCTCCTAGAGTTATAACGAGATTCCGTGATTATATCCTTAGTTACCTGTCCATCGCCTCAGACTCCCAGCAAATCATCGCTAGTTTAAGCAGCGTGCCAGGAAGATTCACCTTTCTCATGGTTCCAAGGTTGAGGCTGAGGTTGATAAGCTCATCAGATCCATTTTTATTAAGGAGTTCCATTACCCTAGGTGTATAGAAAACATCATTCCATTTAGGATGTATAACGGACAAATCAGATCATGCATCGACTTCCGGGATCTCAATCGTCATTACACAAAGGATTATTTTCCACTTCCTTTGGAAAAATTATTGATCAATGCTAAAACTGGGTTTTATGTCCTCTCCAAAATAGATGGGTATTCTGGGTATATTCGGATCTGAATGGCCCCATAGGATGAGGATTCTATGGCCTTTAGGGAACCACATGGTACTTTCTGTTAACAACTCATGCACTTCGGCCTATATAATGCAGGTTCCTCCTATCAGAGGAATATAAATCGTATATTTAAGACAATCCTTGTGAAATTTGTGATATAACACATGGATGATATTGTCGTCAATTTTTCTAGTGTCCAGACCATCTAACAGTCCTTGAAAAAGTTTTTTACTTCTACCGTTCTCGCCCCCAAAAGATGAACCCATTGAAGTGTACTTTTGGGGTCACCTCTATAATGTTCCTCGTCTTCATATTTAGATACATGGGAATCAACATTGAACTCAAGTAGATCAATTCCATTAGCTTGATGTATCCCCTGAGAAATATTCAGAAGATTCAAGTATTCTAAGATCATTTGTCCTACGTATGCCGATTCATTTTGAATTTGTGCGGAATGTGTAAGCCCTTTTCTCAGCATATGAGGAAGGGCAGTGTCTACCAGTGGGACAATGAATTCCAGAACCCTTTCAAGGAAATAAAGAAGTATCTAATCCGACCTATGTTCTTAATACCAACGATCTCTATAAAAACACTAGTCCTTTGTGTGACCTCATTGGAACGATCCCTTGGTGCCCTTCTCTCCCAAAATATTAACGAGGGAACTAAGAACAATCCCTAATAACTCATCTGCATGCTCCTCGATATGGAGACTAGATAATCCCCCAACTAGAAGAGATTCATCATGCTGTTATTCATTGTATAGAAATTTCAACATTACATGGATCACCATGAGGTAAAGTTGGTGTCACGGGTAAATCCACTGATGTACATCCTGAACTGCCCCATGTTGACAGGCCTTCTAGCTCAGTGGGTAATGGTTATCCTACAGTTCGACAACAGTTTTGTTCCCTAGAAGGCTATTAAGGGGAAATCATTGGAATATTTCCTTACTGTCCATCCAGATCCTGTGGACCCAGCACTTGTGGACCCATCTCTTGACCTTGATTTCCTAGATTAGGCAATCCTCTCAGTAGACCAAGCCATCCCGTGTTGGAAAATGCACATTGATGGTGCTTCCCAGATCCCTATTAGCAGAAGGCTCAATAACCCCAGGATCAAAAGAGTATGCTTGAGTATCATCTTCATTACCCCAAAACAAAGAGCTTAGCCATATTCATTCCTATTATCATAAGGTGGCACCAATAAAGAGAGTACCCGGCTCTCATCACTAGCCTCGAGGTGGCCCAAGAGATTGATTTTACTCACTTACATGTGAAAGGGTACATTGAACTTGACATCAAGCAGATCAATGGTGAAATTCCCCTCATGAATCCAGAGGTCGTACCACTATTGGAACATACCCTCCAGTTAATTTCCTGGTTCCCATCTCGGCCAGAGGTTACTTGTGTCCCTCAGTCACAGAATGGTAGAGAAGATGCCTTGGACAGCCTAGCTGCAGAACTGGCAGAGCCTGAAGAGGAAAATTTGACCATCCACTTGACACACCAGAGAGTAATCACTCCCGTCACCCCAGATGATGATGATGGTCCACAGTTAAGCCACCATACCACCGATTCCTTGATGTTAGGTCCCCCAGGTCCCCCTTCCCTAGTGCAAGAATTAACTCTCAATTGGAGGATACCCTTGGTTGTGTACCTTTAGCATGGTAATCTCCTATCAGATCAGGATAAGTGTGTGAGAGTTCAATATTGTGCGTTACCGTTTACCATATAGTGTGGTCCCAGTCCTGAGAATATTCTATTCAAGTGTGGGATTGGTGGTGTTATTCTCTATTGCATTCAAGCAGTCAAGATTTCTTTGGACATGCAGGAGGTACATGTAGGTTTCTTTAGGTCTCATATGACCGGTCCAAAACTATCTCACCAGATCAGGAGACTGCGGTATTTTTTCCCTCCAGGATCTGTTACAGTATCCTATATTCCAGGAGGTTCCATGCATTCCAAAGTCATTAAATCATTGTGCATTAGCCACTAGAACCTCTCCATACTAACATGTACTATTAGACCATTGCGGTTTGTGGACTTGATGTATTGGGACCATACCAACCATCGACATATCACCAGTTTCGGTTCATCCTGGCCGCTACTTATTTCTTTTTCAAGTGGGATGAAGATATTCCAGTTATAGAGGTCAAGGCCCATTCTTTCATTTATTTTGTTATCACTAATATCATTAACCGGTTTAGAGTCCCTCACGCCTTCCTCATCGATGATAGCACTAACATTTTGTCGGAAGAGTAGAAGAAACTGTACACCAAGTGCAACATTCGTTCTAACCATACCTCCCACTACCAAGCACAGTAATATGGGTAGATCGAGGCGTCCAACAAAACCCTCCCTAACATTATACAAAAAATGGTTGTTCGTAACAAAAAGAGTAGGCTAGAAAAGCTCCATAATGTCCTCTGGGATTATTAGACAATGACTATAAATTTCACAAAGGTAACCCCATACTCCAAGGTGTACGGAATAGAGGCAGTCCTTCCAATAGACATTCAGTTCCCTTCATTATACACAATTGCCTATGATCAGCAAGTGCCAAAATAATGTAGATGAAATTAATATGAATGAATTGAAAGCACTCAATAAGAAAATTCCTCTCACCCTACACAGTTTGGAGAGGCATCGGGACATGGTAGTAAGAGATTTCAACAAGAATGTTCACCTTTTCTCTTTCTTCCATGGTGACAAGGTGTTTTCCTTGAGAACACCAATGATACCTCGACAAAACCCACCCAAATTGGAGCCCAAATGGGAGGGACCATACATCATTCAAAAGAATTATCTGAAAGGCTCATACTCCTTGTTCACTATGGATAATGAGCGTATTACTACTCCCAAAAATGCCATGTAACTCATGCAATACTTTTCATGGTCAATGAGGCTCTTGTATGACCATAAAATGACTCGACCCATACGATGTTAAACTATAGATGGTCCTATATGACCATAAACTATTAAGTCCTACAGGACCTTAAACTGTCTCTTCTGGCAAGATGTTACACTACATGTCAAGAACTACATATTTCTTGATAAACTTCCTTATTGGATATATAGAAATGCTCAGATGCCTCCTCTTGAGTCCAACCCCCAAACTATTCTCTTTGACTGTCCCCCCTGGGTGTAGTTTTTTTGGAGGATCTTGTATGGTATAATGTAGGCTTCTTTGTCCCCACTCATGTTGGGATTACAATGATCGCACCATATGCCCGCTCCTTATTATTCGATTCCCCCACATCCTAACCAAATGAAAAAAATTGGCATTGCCTCCATGTACTATTTATGGCATGATTCTCATCCTTATGGGGTGCGTAATAACACCCAAAAATTTTGTCTATCGGGCCAGCCATGACTTCAAAATATACCCATGGGTCAGAATACATGGTGTGATGCTTGATTTCTCCCTAATTCAAATTGATTTCATCATTATCCCTCCATACATCTCACTCCCTGAAGACTTCCACATCCTTCTCCATCCTACTCAATGTTAAAATGCACGAGCACATTAGGCTTCACTCACTCCCTTCACTTGGTATTTCATCATCCTTCACATCCAAAAGGATACCCAAACGGTATGGATACTTATCCTAAGGTATCTCCTACAGTTTCGGTCCTATATCCTTGGAGATTTCGAACAAAAAATTTATACAAGTCCCACATTACGAATATGTTCAGCGGTTGATACTCATTTGGTGTTCCCATTTCAGGTCACACAATTTTGATGATGTGTTTAGAACACGGTCAACAGATATCCATTGTCATTTTATTCGACCCCATATGCCCCAATTTCTCATACCCTCATATATTGGGGGGAGTCTGGTCCTAATCCTTGATTCCCACACCAAGCATTCCTCACATGGGGTTAGTATCTTTGGTAAGCCAGTACCCACGTAAGGGGGGGGGGGACGTATCTATGGTCCAAGCCCTATTACCTTAAACTAAGAGAATCACCTCCCTTACCACAATACATTAAACTGTTAATTGGTTGGGACATCCCACCTTAGACCCATCAACCCTGTCATCCCTTGGCCCATGCTCTCATTAGGGATTGTGCGGTGTATCTTGGATCAATGTCCTCATTCACGTCGAGCTACTCACCATGTCATTTTCCTTCTGTCCTCATCCTATAAGACGCTAAACTTCATCCTTAGAACTACATGTGCCCTGATTCCCCTCCTCATGGGATATATAGGGTAACCCTTACATTTAGTCTTCAGATCCAGCTTGATCTCTTAGAAACATCATTATCATTATTTCCACTTGTCCTGAGCCCTTCCAGGGGAGGGGTACATTTTTTGGTATGGGTTTATGTCCCCATTCACATTCAGTTTGCGTAAACCATGACACGTACCTATCTCTCCTGAGTGTCATGAATTCCCTTTCCATAAACTCATCTTTTCAAGTCAATTTCTTTTAAGTTTGGACCCTCGACTCTTTTCAATGATTCACCAATGTTCCCAAGAGTACTTTGGTTCACACAATATGGATACTATGTTTCAAACTTGGTCAAAAATCATCTCCCATTGTCACACCAACCTAATTTAGCCCAAAATTTTGATTGCATGATTCACATACTTATATTCTTTATCAAGTCCATGAAGAACATAGACACTATTGGTAGTATTACTTTGTGCACATTCACACGATAGGAGGACAAAGCCACAAAAACACGTCTTTTGGGGCATCACACCTATTTCCACCTTACATGCATTCCAGGTGTTGCAATGATCTCTTCCGCCCTTTTTTCCTACTACAAGTTTGACTCATGTGGGCTTAGGGATGAGATCGAGGTCTGCACAAACATGGAAGTGTTTCACTTCTCCATGTTCATATCTTTATGACCTTAAACTAAGATATCATTATACATCCTCTCTTTAGAACAATGTAAGGCTTGATTCCCATCCTCATGGGATATGTAGGAATACCAAGAAATCTTGTAATTGGGTCGAGTTCGGGTTCCACTAATTTATATATTATGTTCTTCCTTTTAGGACACGACTTTTATAGGACCTCATGGTTTGACGTGTGTGGGATTACGTCCTCATTCACATCAGGTTTTCAATAGCCTCAACAAGTTTTCCCATTCTAGGTTCTAGTCCCACTTACCGCATGTACCGCATGACATTAAACTATATATCATCATGCGTGAAGTTAAACTATATATGCTCTTACATTACCTTTAACTGTTACGTCATGTATGACATTAAACTGGACCCTCAGAACTAAGTATGACTTGATTCACATCTTCATGGTATATGTAAGAACACCTGGAAGACCCATCCATAGGTCTAGCCTCCTATTATCTAACATTTTATGGCACCTAGTCTCAGATGAAATTAAACATTTCTGTCTTTATTTCACAACATTAAAATGTACGGTTGGTCTTGTCATATGACCCTAAACTATGATATTATCATCATGGCCGCACGAAGAAAAACATCACTAAATTGTGATGAACTCACTCGAGAGGACATCATGTTGAGTATTTTTCATCCACCGAACCATTTGTTAATTCCTACATTTGGCTTGATTTCTTGGGTGACACTAGTATCCTCTGTCCTCAGTTTATCGCTTCACAAAAATACACACATCTATCCTAAAGGACAAACATTATCTTTCAAATACCACTTCATTTAGTGTGTGTACGAGACCAATGTGATCCTATCATCCCTGTAACTGGTACATTATCATGCCATATCTATAAATATGTGTGGCTTTATTCTCATTATCATGGGATATGTTGGAATGCCAGTGCACTTTACCTCAAGCCCAGCCTAACTTTCATTTTGGCCCTCAACCTAAAACCTCCCGAAGGAACACATGGTGATCTGGGATCCAGGTCCTCATTAACGTTAGGTTTTATAATTACATCACCATGTACCACCCTCATTCTTTATCATCTCTGGTCTAAGCTCTATGAACATAAACTAATCCACTATGCATCCTTGCAACAAAATGTTAAATTGCAGGAAATTTTTTAGAACTAAATATGTCATGATTCTTATCCTCATAGGATATGTAGGAATCCCCAGACATATCGTATTCAGGTCTAGCCAAAAGAATAAAAAATCCTATCCTTTTTATGGCCCCTGGATATGAACCTGTTCAAGAATACACAATGATATGGACTCCTACTATCCTCACTCGCACCGGGATATGTACCGCACAACATGTTCTCATTCTGAGTTACCATGTCCTCAACGCGTGACATTATCCTGCGACCATACCCTGATCATGTTCAGGATTCCCCAAGAAAATTATGGTATGTGTCTATTTCCTCACCAGAGAGTACCTTTCTAGAATTTGGAATGATCCCTAATCATACTGATGCACTAAGCTAATGTGTTTGCACAATGGTGGCGTGACATCGAGAGTGTTGTACATCATTCAAACAACCCATCACTCCATTCCCCACTCTTTCCCCCCTTATTTGGACCCTCATCCTCTTACACATGTAAAGGTACCCCCTAATAGTATGGATGCTCGACCTATGGCTCGCCTACTGTTCTAGGCCAACGTTTTGGTAGACTAATGGAAAACTTTTTGAGTCAGGACACATCTTTAGAACAATGTCAGCAGTCAGACCTCAAATTTTATCCTCATTTTATGCTAACACAATAGGGGTACTATGTCTCGAACACAGTCAACAATTATCCTTTATTGTCACGCTGTCCCCACAGCATTCCACATTTTGGGTATCGTGATTCACACAATCCATTCCCCTATGTTTGGAATGATTCTAAAAACCCTGGCATTACACCTCTCATGATCCATATCATGTTGGGAGAGGCAATTCAGCTATTTGGAGAGAATTTTATTTCTAGTCACAATCATTCACATCCAGGATACTCCCAATTATGATCGATGTCTCATTCTGATCCCAAAAATCTTCCTCCTTCTGGCACTCTTGTACTGGTGAATTATTTTCTATTGTCTCTTGTTTCCCACACTGATTGTGAATCATGTGGGTTGGAGTTACAGTTGTTTATTTCATCAATGTGATTGAGATATAAAGGCCCATGGGGTTGTAATTTTCTTTAGGTGTTTCACCAGAATTCGGTCCACTGCGCCCTCCTCATCCTCGTTGGGCCCCATTCTTAGGGGGAATTGGATGGAATAGTAAAATTCGTCCATGAAATTCACCATATGCTTTTAGAAATGAATCAATATAATAGATCATTCCACATGATTTGATTTGACTGGTCGTGGAGCATGAATGGAGTTACAGATCAGAAGTTATGGTCATTCAAAGGATGAATACTTGAAATTCCAACAATGGGAAATTTTTGCATCAATATATATATTTGTGTGCCAAAAATGCAGTCTTTGGTGAAAAAATGGAATCTTGGATGCAAAGAGGGAATATTCTGCACAATAATTGAATCTTTATTGAAATAAAGTAATTTTTCATGCAACCCCCTGTGGAAACCTATTACGCGAAAATGTGACATCAAAACGCCCCTTTGCGCACGCACCCACTGTAGGTAGTTCATGTAGGACACCGGGACACCCTGAGAGGGGAGGGGTGAATTAGTGTGTCAAAGTTTCCTTATTAATGTTGTGGATCTTTTCCCACATTGGTAAGAACTACATAAAGCTGTATGATGGACATGATCAGCAATAAAACATTCACATGCGAAAGGATAACACATAAAATTTACATGGTTCACCAAAAGGGATATGTCCAAGGAGCATACGCCGACAAGTTGCCGGTCGTACCAAATTCCACTAATCTTCACTAGTTGTGGATTATAATGGTTTGGGAACAATCACTCTGTCTCAGGATCACTGCCTTTACAAAAGGTTTCGGGATAGCTCACTACATCCCTTGGGTCACTCCCGTTGACTCCCCCGGGCTCACTGTCGTTGGAGAAGTCCCGCTCAGTGTCTAGACGTGAAGGTCTCTTCAATAGATTTGCATTGAAGTCATTGTCTCATTTTCATCATGAGACTTTGCTTACATCAGATTCATGAGTAGATTCTCTTTTGTATTCTACCTTCTACATCAGTGCAATAACTTAATTCACTATATCTTCTTCTTCTCTTCCTTTGATTCCCAATACTAACACCTAAGTGTATTGATATATTCCCCACTTTCTGTGAAGATCTGAGTTTAGTTTCACGAACCATTCTTCTTCTCTTCGCAAGGAACAACGAGGATGTTAAACATCAGTCATGTGTGTGCGATACCAATTCTCTTCATAAAACCAAATTGTTCATTGTTCTTCCATCTTCGCAAATGAATACATCACATGTTGAACTAAAGGTAACAAGAAATATTCCATCTTTCCTGCATCTCCAAAAATACGGGCGTACTCCAACAATACCTAGCACTCTCCTCAATTCCCGGTGCGCAGGACCCAACATGGCGCGCAAGTCCCAATATGGCACGCAAGTCTTCGACACACACGTGTCACCAAAGCACTTGCGCGACATCACCTTCTTGAACTTCAATCCTGCACAACTCACTTCCTTTCTCACCCAAATCACCTAGGGCGCGCAACCATCAATCGGTGTGCAACTTCTAAGAGCTGGCGGGAAAGTCTTTCCAAACAACTTGCACAACCACTCACCACTTGCGCGACTCCTAAACATACGCGATGAGGGCTCAGATTTTTTCTAAGGTTTTAGATCCTCTACAAATGAGGGGCAATGGTCCTCTATTTATAGGCAAACAGGACCACTAGCGTGGTGGCGCGCAAGTCTCCATACGGCGTGCAAGTCTCTGCCGCCCTATTCACCTGCGTGACCAAACCAACACTTGCACGACCCTCTTGCCTTTTCCATTTTTTGAAGTTTAGTTCTTGAAAAACAACAGACGCGCAAGTTCCAATCCTCCAAGGAACCGGCACGCAAGTCCTCTCTTGGCGCGTAAGTCACATGCACGACCAACACAATACTTGAGTGACCCTTATCCCTTTGCCATAAATTGATGTTCTAATCATGAAAAAAATATAGTTTGGATGTTTCCTCTCCTACAAGTACACATCGCACAAGTCTCTTTTCCAAAACCACTTTTCTCCATTTTTCGATTTTGAAGCCCAAAAATTTGGCAAACACTGGTTCTCATGAAATCATGAGGAATTCCAATCACTTGCACATTGTCTTCTTCATCAACCGTCATGATCTAATTCATGAAAAATATATGATTTCGTTCTTCATGAAGTATCTTGCATGGTTCTCATGTAATCATGAGGAATTGCATGGTCTTCATCAAAACCCATGGTTCTCATGAAATAATGAGGAATTGAAAGGTCCTCATCAAAACCCATGGTTCACATGCAATAATGTGGAACTGTAAGGTCTTTATCAAAAAAAAAACAAATTCTTCTTTAATCATCCTCATATGGATTACACCTCACATTCTTCATTGTTGTAAATAATGTGTCACCATTGAAACATGTTCATTGAACTTATTATCAGTACAAAAATAGTCTGAATTTCCATTCCTCCACTTCATTGGAGTACTTCTTGATCTCCTTAATTTTGATCTTCAATGACAAATATTGACAACAAATACAACCTTATAGAAAAAGTGGTTCTAACAATCTCCCCCTTTTTGTTTTGTTTTCAATGCCTTATACATATTCTGAAATGAATTCGTCAATGTCAAAATGAGAATCTTCTCTACAATCAACTTTTCTTTTCAAACCTTCATTTCACTTTCTATCCCCCTTATTGATAAGAAATACAAAGAGCATGGCACGGAGGGTATCAATCCATACTTAAGCTATGTTTCATTAATCATTTCACTCTATGTCTACTTGAGAAATGCTCGATGTAGAAAACCAGAGGATTTGATTAAGTCAACAAGGCTGTCCATTATTCACAGATCATGATGCCAACATGAGATGAGAACTCATGTATTTTGTCTTCAAGGGTTTATCACTTTTATTTTAGGTAGAAGAAAATAAAATGTGACATGGAATTATAAACTTGAAATTCCTTTTCCATTGACATGTTCTTCAAGAAATTCACATTGTAACAGCATTTGAGTCCAACTAGAGTTGATATGGATTGAAACAGTGATTTTGGAAGCTTCTTCATTTTTCTCCCCCTTAAGGGAAACACTCCTCATCACCTTCATCAAGAGTGATCCTTCATTATCTTAATCACAAATCAATTAAATAATCTACCAAGGATGGAAAATTCATCAGCTTGGCTATCAAGAGTTGACAGCATTTACTACTTCTCAGGTTCTCCCCCTGAGAGCATGCTTCACCTTAAATTCCCTACATTATTAGCACAAATAGAATACACAAATGATTAAGGGAATAAGGTGGTTTCTCCTTGCATCATCATTATGAGAGTCATGGTTGAGGTTCTTTTCTCAACCAAGTTCCTCTGTTCACCCCAGGCTTCATGCCTGCACATTTGGACATATGTTCTGACATCTGTTGATGTGGCATGGCTTTCTTCACATTATCTTCTACTTTGTGTGGGGATTTTTTCTGCATAACATCCATCATGAATGATACATTCTTACTCCTATTAAAGATTTCTTCTTGTTCTGGTATTAAGGTTATGCATCCTTTTTCAATGTGACCAAATTTCTTGCGTCTCTCACACAGAACTTCTTTGACATGTGTGTTTCTCTTGGTTTGAAATCTCTCCTGCACCCTATCTTCATCGTGTGAATGTTTTTCTTTTCCTTTAGCACTAGCCTTTGCCTTTTCATCTTCAAGTTTCCACATTCTTTTTAAATCTTCTGTCCAGATGACCAATATGTCATTTGAAACTGTTGCAGCTGGTTTGGATCTTCCACATGGGTTTATCTTAGTTTCATCCCACTTTGTTTTTCTTTTGGATGAATGGCCCTTCAATTCCATGGATCTAAAATCGTGGGTCTCCTTAGTTTCCCTTCTTGAGATCCTCATGGGGAAATGTGTGTTCGTAATATTCATCTAATTTCTTCCCAAGGAATATTCTTCCTTCATAGCTGGCTTGTGTGGTCTTCTGTTCTTATCAGCTCTGGATATCTATTCACATAGGCATGCACGATTCTTGTGACCACTGTCATTGCATACATCACAGATGTTATCAAGAATTCCAAATCTGTTTTCTTTAAACAGATGCTTTTGGACCTGCAGATGTTTCTTCTTCTTCTATGTATTTATTCCCTTTGATACAAGCTTTCTTTGTGCTTTTCCGTTAAAGGTATTGTACAAAAAATCCAGGGAACAATTCCCAAATCTGTTGTAGCACCAACATTGACCCACAAATCTTTTCTTATTTGTATCTTCTGTATGAGGTTGTTGGGTCTTTTTATTAATCTTTTATGATCTATTTGAGGAACCAACTTACTCCTTTTACTTCTCATCCACCCTATCCGTGGTGTTAGGTTTATTCTTCTCACCATTCCTCATCCATACTTTATTAGAACTTTTCTTCCATCCTGTAGTGATTGTGGGAACGTATTTAGAAACATGAGTACATGATGGTTTGGATGGTACCATCACTTTCTTAGTTTCTTGTGATATATCAATGAGTGAATTCATGATCTTCTTATCACATGTTGGAGGTCATTCGTCAGTAGAATCCTCTAGTGAGCATTGAGTACCTGCAGTAACTGATTCCTGATGTGGATAATCAAGAGTTGTCATAATCTTCTTGTCACATGTTGTAGGTATTTCAGCTTTAGATTCATCCAACGAACATTGAGTTCAGGCATCACACATTTCATTCTTTTTTGAAGTCTCAATATGTGTATTCTCAATCTTGGTCAACTGGGTTTCAAATTTTTGGACCTCAATATTGAGGATGATATTCTTATCTTCAATCATGATTATTTTCTCTTCAAAAGTCTTCTTCAATCTTTCAACCTCATCTTCATGCATCTTAACTTTCCTTTGTAACAAAGAGTCATGTTCCTTGAATTTCATGGAAGTTTCATCCAAAAAAAACTCCTGACTTCAGTGATCTTCTTCAGCTCAGCTTCAAGTGCATGGATCTTTTATTTTAGAGTATTGTTGACTTCCTCGTTCTCTTCAAAGACTTTAATCTGTTTGGTGAGCTTCATACTTTCCAGAACATTTCATTCCAATCCCTTTTCCATATTGTCAGCTTCCCATTCTAATCGAGTGATATCAACCTGCATTGATTGGAATAGGGTATATATAATAGCAACCCTTTCTTCAAAAATATCATTTAGATATGTTTTGAGTTATTTCTGAAATCTTGAATTAGGAATGTAATCCTTTCCTATGGAAGAATCCTGAGCCACCTGCTCGATACATTCCAAGCCTGATGTTTCATCATTATTGGAATGGCATGAAGAAAAATAAACTGCATCTTATCTGGATATGAGGTACTTCTTCAGTTTCTTATTCTCTTCATTTTTCCTGTTTGTCATGGCCTTTCTAGATGTAGACTTCTACTCAGAGATGATGGAATCTTTATCAAGACTTCTCTTCATTGTTGAATTTAGGAAAGAAACTCAAATCAACTTCTCAATATAATTACTGGAGAATATTCAACATACATTAACCACCCTCTGATACCAGTTGTAGGACCCCGGGACACCCTGAGAGGGGAGGGGTGAATTAGGGTGGAAACATTTTCTTCTTAAAGTTATGGATCTTGTACCCACGTTGGTAGGAACTACTTAAACCGGTATGATTTATATGATCAGCAATGAAACATTCACATGCAAAGAGATAACACAACATTTTTACTTGGTTCACCACTAAGGGATACGTCCAAGGAGCATATGCCGAAAAGTTTCCAGTTGTACCAAATTCAACTAATCTTCACTAGTTGTGGATTACAATGGTTCGAGAACGGTCACTCTATCCCAGGATCACTGCCTTTACAAAAGGTTTAGGGATAGCTCACTGCGTTTCTCGGGTCACTCTCATTGAATCCCCCTGGCTCACTGCCGTTTGTGAAATCCCGCTCAGTTTATAGACGCGGAGGTATCATCAATAGATTTGCGTTGATGTCTTTGTCTCCTGTTCAACATGAGAATTTTCTTGCATCAGAGTCCTAAGTTGATGCTCTTTTGTATTAAACCTTCTACTTTAGTGAAATAACTAAAAGCACTATAACTTCTTCTTATCATACTTTGATTCCCAATACTAACACCTGAGTGTATTGATATATTCCCCTATTTCTGTGCAGATCTGAGATCAGTTTCACGAACCATTATTCTTCTCTTCTCAAGGCACAAAGAGGACGTTAAACATCATTCATGTGTGTGAGGCACCACTTCTCTTCATAAAACAAAATTATTCACTGTTCTTCTATCTTCAGAGATGAATATATCATCTGTTTCACTGACGGTAACAAGAAATATTCCAGCTTTCGTGCAGCTCCAAAAAGATGGGTATACTCCAAAAATACTTGGCGCTCTCCTCAAAGCCTGAAGTGAAAGTCCCAACACGGCGCGTATGTCCCAATACAGCGTGCAAGTCTTCGGTGCACAAGTCTAAACTGGCACGCAAGTGTCACCAATGCACCTGCGCGTCACTGCCTTCGTGAACTTAAATCATGTGGGACTCACTTCCTTTCTCTCCCAAATCACCTTGGGCGTGCCACCATCAATCGGTGCACAACTTCTAAGAGTTGGCGTGCAAGCCTCTCCAAACCACTTGCATGACCACTCACCACTTGCGCGACTCCTACACCTGCGCGACGAGAGCTTCGATTTTCTCTAAGGGTCGAGCTCCGCTGCAAATGAGGGGTGGTGGTCCTCTATTTATAGGCAAACTGGACCACATGTGCAGTGGCGCGCAAGTCCCCATGCGGCGCACAAGTCTCTACCACCCTACTCACTTGTGCGACCAAACCAACACTTGCGCGACCCTCTTGTCTTTTCCATTTTTGGATGTAAAGTTCCTGAAAAACAAGAGACGCACAAGTTATAATCCTCCAGGAAATCAGTGTACAAGTCCTCTCTCGGCGTGCAAGTCACTTGCGCGACCAACCTAATACTTGCACGACCCATATCCCTTTCCCATAAATTGATGTTCTGATCTTGAAAAACATATGGCGTGCAAGTTTCCACTGCTTCAAGTACACGGCGCGACCTTGTATATGAAATTTTTGTACCGCCTCCAGATCATAGATTCCTTTTTCGACGTTCGTGAATAAAACATGGATCATTAAGCACAACCCTTGAACTCGACATGCCCCCATGGAATCACCTTTGTCAATAAATTTATAGGTCATTTGTTTGATTTGTCAACAAGAATGATCACCTCAAAAGTACTTCTTGTTGGTGATCTGTATCATTCCACAACTTTTTTCCTTTTATCACAAACTCCACTATCATGATATGTAATCTTTGAAGGAAGAGCGTTATCATCATCATCTTGTGTGACAATGTGATGTGCATGGCCGTCTCATAATTCCAATCCCCAAATGGCCATCTTAAAATTCCAATCACATGCACATTGTCTTCTTCTTCAACCGTCATGATCTACTTCATGAAAAACATATGATTCCATTCTTCAAGAAGTCTCTTGCATGGATCCCATGCAATCATGAAGAATTTCATGGTCTTCATCAAAACCCATTGTTCTCATGCAATAATGAAGAATTGCACGGTCTTCATCAAAACCCATGGTTCTCATGCAATATTGAGGAATTGTGTGGTCCTCATCAAAAAACCACATTCTTCTTTAATCATCCCCAGATGGATTACAACTCACATTATTCATTGTTGTAAACAATGTGTCACCTTGGACACATGTTCATTGAACTTATGATCAGTACAAAAATATTCTGAATTTCCATTCCTTCACTTCATTGGAGTACTTCTTGATTACCTTCATTTTGATCTTCATTGACAACTATTGACAACAAATACAACCTTATACACAAAGTGGTTACAACAGTGTGAAAAAACACTTGCACACAAAAGTGTAATCATTCAGCAAAATTGGCATTTCATGCAAAATTTTAATGGAATTTTACATGCACAACCATTCAATGTTTAACCGATAAATACATGTGCACCCCCTTCTTCTAGAAGCTCCCCTAGAGGTCGGCCACCACTCTAATGCATGTAAGTCCTCATTTTTTACACCTGAATGAAAACCCCCCCATCTTGTATGAAAAACATTAGTTTTGCACACAAATTCTCCAATGTGACCAATTTTTCATGAAAAACCTCAGTTCTCCTGTAACAGTGCCAATGTGCCCAACTTTGTGTGCACTAGTGCTGCACCAGTCCAATTGCACGCATAGCTTCCCTATTTCACGAAAATATACCCTATTTCACAAAAATAACCCCTATTGCGCACAATTCCCCTATTGCATGCTATCCTTCCACCTTGCACACATTCCTTCCCTATTGTGCGCAATCCATACTTCTTGCACAAAACCTATCCTATATAAATCCCCTCTTACGCGCAACAGTATCCAGGTCCGTACCCACTGGTCCATACCGCGGGGGTTGCTACCACAAACCCTCACTCTCGATCGGTACCGGGTTGCTGTCCTCGCCCTCTGAGCTGGTCCTTTCTCTACCGTCTGTGACCACCATGAACTATGGGGAGTCCCACAGTGAACATTTTGGGTCGGGATGTCGATATTCTCCATTTCTATCATATACACAACCACCTTCCACCTAGGTAATACCTTGATTTTAAATACTCCCACACACACCATGAAACACCTCGAGTCAACTTATTACTCTTGGTTCGTTTCCCTTTTCGTTTGTTAAGATTATCATCATCAATTCCCTGAATAACTTGATTCGAACCATTCCTCAAACAAATCATCCAAACCCCATCACCATACTTCTATACCAGGTTGAACCAGAAAGGTCTTCTCTTGTGTTAGTCCCAACAATAGCTATTTCTAGGTGCCTTACACCTCATAGACCTATATATATGACTTTAAACTGTAGTACTCCCTATGTGTCAAACATAGGATGCAACTAGTTTCAAATAAGAGATTCCATATGTTCCATGGATAAGATTCCAACAGTCCTCTCTAAATGACTATAAACTATAGTACGCCCTATACAACCAATATAGGATACCTCGTTCTCCAAACAAGAGATGCCTTATGCACCAAGTATAAAATTCTAATAGTCCACACTACATGAATTTAAACTGTATAATTACCTATCATTCAATAATATGATTCCTTGTATTCCAAATAAGTGATGGCTTATGTGACAAGCATAAGATACCTCATTCCAGGATAAAAGTGGAATAATTTCAAGATCTTTGAGATTCGTTCAAAAATTCCATCGCTCCACCTCATGCTTTGAATTTCATTAATTCAGATCATTTTCCCCTCTCATATATGAAGGGTCCCCATAATGGTTGGGTCCCATGCCACCTCATCTCACCAACTGTCCCAGGCCAATGCCACAGAAGACATGGGATGGAACATTGTGTCAGGTCATGTGTTTCAAACATAAGAGACAGTCAAACCTCATATGTTTGTCCCCATTTAAGGATAAAAAGATATGGATTTTTTGTTTCGAACATAGTCTATAGTTATCCTTTATCGTCACACTTCCCTAACTGCGTTCCGAATGTCGGGCATGTGATTTACACTTTTCATATCCCTTTCTTCAGACTGATTCCAATGCCTTTGGCGTTATCGAGCTTATGTACTAGAACATATGTGTAGGCATCAATTATATGCCTCAACCAACCAGTGAGTTGGTATTACACATTCCCATACATGAGTAATATATTATGAGAATATTTAATTCATAAGACCCATCCATCATTGTTGCTCCTTAGCGGCACACGAGTTGCATCCATGCGTAAGCGCCATCCACCATTTCCACTCTTTTGTGGAACCCATGCATGCTAATGTTAATTGATTATTCTAACAGTCATGATAATGTGGAACCCTCATTGGATCACTCCATGAATCCACAAATCCATGAAATTATCGGTGCCTTCCCTTCCCCAAGGGTTAAAGCATGCCGATTATGTAAGTCCGTGAGGTGAGGAGAGAACCTGCCTCGTCTATGTTGCATGATGTTAAACAACAAAGCCCTATCTTCCTCAAAACATTATTTTTCATCTATGGACACACCCCATTACCTGTATGAAGGGTTACCCAGCTCAGACATTCTTTATTCCTGCTCTTCTACTTGGAAGTGAGATATTACTCCCATGGAAAGAGATCTTCTTTACAGGGCCGGTGCCTGTCCGCAGGGAAGGGAAATGACCTTCGTTAAAGCCCCAGGCCTTTATTGTAGAATACATCAGCCCTGATCATCCTCTATTCTTCCATTACATGACTAAGAGGAGGGATGGGAACATGTATCTATGATTCCCCATACATATCCCTCTAGGCTTTGTTTCACTAGGGCTTCATCCTGGAGTAAGTCCTAATCTCCTTGTCTCAGGGCTATGAAGCACATGTAATCCCTTGTTTTTCTTTGGGCTGCTAACCACGTGTATGCCCCACTCCACATCCCATGGACTAACCAATCATGACATGATAATCAGGACTTGAATGCCTCTTGTTTCTCACACCAACCATATATCATGTGAGATTAGAGTAAGCATTGACTATGGAATCCTTCCTAGTCCGCCTTAGAGCGTAAGCCCCAATTCCCCACCATGAACTACATGTACATTGATCCTTTCTAAGGAAAGGTATGTAGGAAACCCCTTGGATGTTCAGGACCAAAACATATTTGTCTCAGTCGTCTTCACATCAGTTTTGCAAGCCCCATTTCTGAACTATGTGGCCTTTGATCCTCAATAAGGTAGGGTATGTAGGATGCCTCCCTAATGTTCAAGCCCAACATCTATTGGTCCTGACCACCATCACATTGGTTCACCAAGAATCCATCCCAAACTACATAGACATTGATCCCTATCTCTTATATAGGGTACTTAGGAATCCTTCTTGAGGTCCGATCCCAACATCCATTAGTTCGGACCACTTCGTGTCAGTCAAACCCCATACTGCATGACATTAAACAATAATCCTCTCTTTCTATTCTGCATGACATTAAATTGTAAGCCACGATCAGTGGTAATCCGTTGTGACCATATTTATCTAAAAGCAGTTGTGTGTCCCAATCAGTAGTATGTTTTTGTTTACCCTAATCAGTGATATGATGTTTTAGTCCCCTTACTGGGATCCAAATATTTGGTATGTCCAAGTGGCCTTAGTCCATCTTTGGATTCTAACCACATATAAGACCCAAAATATTTCTGGGTTGTTTCCCTACGTGTACACATAAATTCAACACCCTCACAGTAAACTATGCAGACATTGTTCCTTGTCATGGAAAGGTATGTAGGAACCCTCCATGATGTTTAAGCCCATTATGGAAATCTCGGCCTGGTCTCTCCCTCGAGACTATGTGTTTTGGGATGGTCATGCCCCACCCAGAGGTTCCAATTCCTCCAAGTCCCATCCATACATCCATTATCCAAGGCCACCTCCGTAGGTGTCCCATCACTCCACCGAATTACATAGACAATGATTCCCTACCATGTGGATATAGAGGAAGTCTCATTGAGGCTAAAGACCAACATCACAATCATCCTCACGATGGTTCAATCTCATTCTTTATCCACTACACTCAATACTCCATCATCTATCCTGATTCATATTTGGGCCACCACATCCCAGTGAGATCATGCCACCCACTCTCTCGTAGCTTCTAATAGCAATCGGGCACCTAACCAAGAGTTATCCCGACATTAGTGTACCCTAAAGGGGTTGCACACATCTAATTTACTCCCTTCAGTGTTCTAATCAGTCTAATCCATATCCCATGGAAATTAAACTCATGGAATACCCTTTGTTAAACATGAGAAGCTGAGGAGAACCTCAGATACATTCCTATGGAATATATTTCCACGCAATCGATGTACGATTCCTTAGGAATCCCTTCCCTCGAGAAGCCCTCTCATAAGGAGAAGAAAATAGATGCACCGGTGTTCCAACATCCAGACATGCCAGGGATGTCCAACATGACTACTCCTCTGACCGAAGGTTTCTTCCCTAACATGACCCCTTGGAATGTCCTGAAAAAAGCTTTTTCATTAACTTGCATACATAAGGACTTGTCATTGGGAATAGTTTCATGAAAAATGTCTTCATTTATGAAGGATAGCCAGACTAAGTGATGAGTTTTGAGGAGAAATCCCTAGAAGGAGGAACAGAAATCACATCATCTAAATTTAAATCAAGGAGAAAAAGTCCTTGAAAAAGCATAAGATGTTTCCCGCCTTTGGAAATTGGGAATGCGGGCCAACAGACTACCGCATCCTTGAAAGAGGGATGCAAACCCTAGTGAAAGCGTCAGAAACAAATTTACATAATTATTAACGCAACCAACTCTAGACCATCTGTGATATAATTTATCTATTTTATATTCTACTTTATTGTCATATTATCTATCACAATATAATTCTATTGACTATAAAGATCAAACACATATCTTAAGTATCAATATAAATAAAAAAACCCTTACCCACATGGGGATAGTGTGAGTAATGGTACAATAGTAAGTATATTCTTCAGTTCCATAGTACTCTATTCACATTTATTTTTCAATAAACCCATCACTACATTCAATGTAATCATGGATATATTATTTAAATATAAATATATTTTTATTACAAGTAACAAATAATTCATAGAAAATCCATATAAAATTTATAAATTTGTATCATATATTATTCTAAGGATTTAAACAATAATGTTATTGTTCGAATGGTCTATATATATCCCTTTAGATGTGACAATATTCCCCATGAATAATACATGTTCTATATATAACTAGCTTTTACTATATTTTCATATGAATTACCCTTCCTCAGTGTCTTTGACACAATACACAAATTCTCCTTGTCATCCTCCTTTCTTTTGGAGAATATAATAATAAATTCAGTACAAATGAAAAAATATTTATCTAGATAATCTCTAATGACTCTAATAATTATGTCTATGAATACCATTGGATAATTCATGTTCCCAAATGGATTTATGTTGAACGTTTAGTTCCCATACATGATATAAAAAATAGTTTTTTTAATAAACCCTTATTTACCTTTAACTAATGATTAAATTACCAAAGGACTATTTAAGATATGTATTGTGTTCCACATAACTGATCAATCATGTCATCAATCTATGGAATGGGATACATATTCTACACTATTATCATACATACTTGAATAGATTTAATATAGAGTTGTATATACTGATATTTCATCACGAAAAATTAAAATTATCCACCCTATAGTGAATCACTAAAGCTTAAGAAACCCATTTACAAATTTTCATATAATTTATTATTTAGTTCATCTAGATTAATGGTTGGAATTTTAATCATTGTATTTTATATAAAAAAGAACAAATTATATGTTTAGTTGATAATTCTATCTCTTAATCAGATGAATTACCCAAAAATTACTTGGTTAATAAATAGATGTAACACTTTTCAATGAACTTGTATTCATGAGTGGTGTTATCATTTTTTTAAATATTTTTGTCTAGATATTAATTGTCATAAGGTACAAATATTTATGTTTTTGAATAATTTTCCAATGCTGATTCATCCCCTTTATTAAAATCATATAGAATCAAATGATTATTAAGGATATGGAAAGTGATTTCCTGCTCCCAAAATATGATGTGTGATTTATATAAAGATAACTACACTATTTATAGTATTGCATCAAATACCACATAGGGGATTAAGACAAATTATTCATTGAATATTTTTTACATTGATGTAACATGGGTAATGGTTATATACTAGATTACAAAAAATCACTCCATTTTCAGTTTTAATTGAAAACATATCCCCGGTTCATGTTGGGTTGTTTGAATACTTCTACACAATATGTATTGAATTAAATTATTAACCCGGACATAAATGAAAAATTATCTTTTTCATTAATTAATAACTATAATAACTTTCACCCATTCAATATCATGATCGAACAGTATATTTGGAAGAGAATAATCCCAAACATTATCTCCTAGACATGGGGGTTGTTATAAATTTTTTCAACCCTTTCATTTGTGCACTATTTTTCCTAATTTCCACATTAATTCAGTTGAAGCATAAATTTTTTTTTTTACTATTTATCTATAAAATTTTCACATCAGTTACATTATTAAGATTTTTCATATCACTTATACATTTTTTTGGAAATATATCCCTTATTTTGGAACTTCAATCATTTACTTTTACCATTAAAAAAGTTCCCATGATTATTTATCTAACATTACTGACATGTGGGGATTTAAATTATCATACAAAAATGAGTTTTATCTGATGATCCCCTTGATTTAAACCCAATTCTACACTTCTTATATATAGTTTCATGATACCACTAAGAATCAACAATTTTCATCTATTTAATTATATAACATCATAAAAAATATTCATAGCTATCAACGTTCGAAATTTATAATGCTCTTCTGGGATATAAAATATTCCATTAAATATGAGATCAATTTTACATTATTTGTTAATGAATAATTATAGGTTTATCATGAAATCCATATTATGTTCATCACAAATTACCTGACAGATTGGTCCTTTTATAGCTTAACTGATAATAACCTCCTCTCTATTTTCTTTATAAGAGTTTGTGTACAATATAAATTTATAAATAACATATTAAAGTACTCCCACTCGAAATATTATTTTTCATTCATAGGAATAAAAATATTAATTAGTTACCCCACAGATTGGATTCTCCCATTATGTGGTAATGAACTATTGTTATAATCGCTAACATACATAATTAATAGAAAGAAAATACCTTCTCAATTAAGATAATATTTTAATTCATATATTTTGCAATTGGAAGATCCATTAAATATACTATATATCAATCATATAAATGAACAAACTAAAAATTTATTTTCTATATAGTGTTCCACAAGTTTTACAATATTATTCATAATTTGAGGCAATTGTTCCAATAATACTAATAAAATCTAAAATCCTTTTAGTGTTGTCTTATGATTTCATTGGGTAGTCATAACATTTCCTATATTACATTTTTATAATTTTATTCCTCTCATATCCAATCACTTTCTAATATAATGGATAATTGGGGACCAGAATACATTACAACATAAGTGAATTGAAGGTAATCCATAAACATATTTTGAGTATGTCAAACATGATATGAATAAAAAAATTTAAGAATATCTATGTTTTATTAACTATTATCAATTTTCATTTTTTAATATGGAATCCAGACCTAATTGATTCATCAAAACATATGTACATATCCTTTATAATGGGTTTTAATGAGAATATGAATTATCCAAACCATATTCGCCTATATTTTAAAAAATAATAGTGATGTTAATCCACATAGTCATGCACAAAGTGAAAATTATTTTAATATCCAATATACCAATTTTTGGGTATTATCCAAAGGTACATCTTTTTCAGAGAAATCATGCACTAGTAGTACCAGATATGTATTCCATTTTATAGGTATTCAAAATAATTTAATGTTTAAAAAACATCAGGATGTTGTCATGTTGTTAAACATATTCCTCTTGATTTATATAATTTTATTTAATTTTATAATCTAAAAGTAACTAAATTGTGATATTCTATAAACTATATTGGTGTAATTCTTAAACCAAAATTATTTTATAATTTTTCAAAAATATTTCTTGTTACTACAACAAAAGGTTCTTGAGTACATTTTTGTTTTAAAAAAAGGAAACATAAATACCACATTGTAAATGTATAAAGATCATCACAATATTCATCTCCTCATAGTGGAATTAAATTAGATAGATAATTTCAATCAATATAGGATACCCTATAGAAATTAAATAAGGGATATGTTGAGATATAAATTATATAAATTGAATAAATGTAGAACTGAATTATAACTTCTATGTTATGATATATAGCATGATATCATAATATGAATGGTTAATATCATGGAAATTTGGAATAAGGAAATATAATCATGAGGTTAGGAAATTGTAGAATATGTGGAACTAACATATGATATTATATCATAAACAATAATTAAGGGCCACTCCAAAAAAAATTATAATACGGACAATTTCCCATGGAGAGTTATAGTTACTCCGAAATACATTACACATAATATCAATAGATATAAAGCTATAAAAAATAAATTGAATGGTGTTTTAATATAGGCCCACACATCAAAAATTGGAATCATAAATTTCTATTTAAAATTTAGAAATGAAAGAAAACACATTTAATGAGAATAATAAAACACATGATACAAAAGTGGGTTTCAGAATTCCGATTCAAGTCATAACTAAAGGATAAATAAAAATGATTCCCAATACGTTGAATTATATTTTATTAGAAAGTAATAATTGAATAAAGGGAATAGATATTTAATTTAAAGGGATGATTGATGAACTATTGCTGTAATATTTTTTTGAATAATAAAATCGGGTTCCCTTAGATAACTCTTATCTTTCTCAACTATTTTGATGAATGTATACGACTAATCTTTACGTCAATCCTATTATAACAGATTACAATGATTAATGATCCACATAATTTCATGTTATTCCTCATAATTAATTGGTTGATTTCCCAATTGAACATATACATGTATCATTATCATTATGTCAGACTTCATATAGAATGTCCCCCATTAAATTGGTTGAATATAATAATAAACTATATGAAAATAGTTACATTTTTAATATAAATAATCGATTCATCAAGGGAATCACTGATTATCTTTCTCATGATTTATTATATCCCAATACATCAATGTATTGATTATCACTAACAAAACATGTCTTTGAAGCAAAATATGTATCTAATATCAAATATTTATGACTTGATCAAACCGTTACATGGATCATGATACATAAAAAATAAATACCATTGATGAAGATGTCATCGTATAATTCTAAATAATGTGAGAATCCATAAGATCACCATTTTTACAAGGTATATGATCTATGTGTTTATATTCCTGAATTTTAGACTCATGAATTATCAAACATTAATCATGGACTTAATGAAAAATTAATTTATAGATTACATGAAAAAATTTGATGTAGTCCTTATCGGTGATATTCTTTTACACTTTCTAATAATGGAGAACATGATAATCCATTAATTTTTATGTTAAATATATCAATGAAGTAGATTTTATAAGAGAAATATTATAAAACTATATTCTAGATGTGTCTAACATAATTCCTGGGGAATATTATCAAAATTAATGGTAAAAATGTAACCAAATCGATGAATGTAGAAATTAAAATAATTTCATATAGAAATATATATTATATATTTCCATTAATTGTTCTAATTTGTTGTCTATTATTAGAGATTTTTTGAACAACTAATCTTTAGTTTGAATCGCATTATACCATTAATCATAGAAAAGAGTGTTGTAAGACAATATAGATGAATCTAAGGATATGATTATATATATGATAAAGTGGCTAACTATTATACTTTTATTCATATTACCCTCAATAGGGTAATGATTTTTTATTTATAATCACTATATAATTAAGTGTTTAGGTTTTCATAACATGTAGAATGAAGTGATAGTAGAATCCTTAGGATTGTTTATGGTAAAAGTGTAATATTATCTTATGAATGATCTAGAGTTCATTATGTTAATAATTTTATATAGGATGTGAAGTAATTATCTTATTTCAGTGAAGTGTTATAAATATACAAGTTAGATGATTATGATATAAATATTCACATTGATAGATCTCAATGTGAACTAAAAATATGTTTATGTCTAATCAGGGACAATGGCTACTCAACATTCTACTATATAGGGTAGGTGAACGAAGTGTATGATTCTATAAGTTAAAAAGATATTGAAACCACATATATTTTGATAATTGTGAATAATTTGTTCTTATTGACATATAAATGGATTTATATTGTAAAAAATAAATAAGGAACATAATCTTTCTTTTCTATTATCATTTCTAATCCATAACTACTAAGAAAGATTATGAATTCCAAAATAGATTATGATGAGGTACTAAATAAGGTTGATGTAATAATGATGGAAGCATCCTCTATTTTCAATATTTATGATGATGGAATTGTGATCTTTGGGAAACGATAATGCATACATTCAGAATTATCAATAAAAAAGGATTTATTCCAATATTCTTATTGATCAATATTGATTATTCACCCTCGGTGAAAAAAATGTTCAAGGATACCATAAAACACAATTATTGGGAAAATATAAGGTATGAGACTATATAATATTCACCAAGATTCTTGGTGTGTGAGTAGGTTAATAGGGGAAGTAAAATGTTCTAAGGGAAAAAGAAACCATTGCCTATATTTTCATGTTAATCAGATGTATTCATTATTTATTTTACATTGTTCATAAAAATACACCCAAGATGAACATGTTCGTATATGTTATGGCAGAAAATTTTAGAATGAAATCCCAATTTAGTTCCATTCAAGATGAATTCAAACATATTCACCATGAAATTATTTATCTTAAATAATATACATGGATTCATGGAACCACACAATCTATTTTTTTCAATTTAGATATACGGATCACCTCAGAATTCTAGAAGATTCTTCACCATGATTGAAAAAATGAGTTAAACATCGGTACAATCTATCACCACATGAATGTTGAAGAACCATTCTGAACAATATAAATAGATGAGGATATGTGGGGATCTTAGAGTATGTAAATAAATGGAGACTAATACCAACATATTCCATTACTTGAGTTCTCATAATATAATAGTTCCCACTCAGTCATTAAAAACTAACTATACGAAGCCATATATTTGAATAAATGTAGAACAAATTCATCTAAAGATATATTTTATTAATGAATGTTAAATGTTAGTAATATATTCATTACAATTCTAGAAAGAGATATAAATATTTAGAATCACATTAGGAAAATTCAAATCCTATAAAATAGTTATGTTATTAACTGTTAGTGATACATAATCTAATGATAGTGAAAATGTGTTCCACTTCACAACTCTAAGGAAGCAAGTGATGGTATTTTCAATGACTGTGAAGCTAACACCATGATACATCTGGACCTATGAGTTTATTGATCATTTTTTAATGGTATAATATCAAATTGTTCTCCCATTAAACATGTTTAAAATAAATGATGTGTTCTATATATCCCTATTGAATAAGTACATACTATATTACTCACATGCACTGAATCTGGAAGATGTATAGGTTTTGGATGATATCTTATATAAGGAGTGACCAATGAATATATTTCCCATAGAGGAAATTTATATTCTACAAGATAGGGCACATAATCAATATTCATTGGAAAAATAATTTGTTTGAATATGTGACGTTGGAACCAAAATAGGAAATGAAATAAAAGTACTTGCATTTTCGTAACAATAAATATAGAATTAAATTTCTAGTTAAAAATTTCATTGGGTGTGAATAAATTAATGACATTGAATTTATTGTGGGAAATTATTATTTCAAATATATACAATTTTATATATATGTTAATGTAGATGATATATTATAAATCATGATTTTGTAATTTTTTAACATGATATATTATTTATATTACATTTGGGATAAAAATATAAAATGTCATATAATAATAATATAGATATTTATCATGAATTAAAATGATTTTAAAAAGATTATAATTATATAATTTTAATCACAATTATATTTTTGGTGGTGAATTTCGGTTATGTCTATGAATTGGAATTTTTTGAGCAACGCAACAGTATATTTGGGAACAACAGACAATCCAAAGACACCTAAGGGAGGTGTGTGCAACATTAAAGGTATGCATGCAAGATTGAATACAATAAAAAAGATATTTCACATCCAATGCGATATCAAATGAATTCTTCTCTCCCAACGTTACAAAAAATAGCCATGTCAGAAGTTCTAACAAAATTCCAATGACATACAAGAAGAGGTACCTCACACAAGATCTCCCACACTAAATGAAACATCACAAGCCACTTGCGCTTAGTCCACCTCGCATGACACCATTGAATTTTTCATCTATAAATAGAAATGTATTACCTCATTCTGGGGCACCATTTCAGAAGATGAACCTTAACTCCTATGAATGAAAGATGAACCCCTCTACGACCGTGCTAAATACATGGACTCCAGTTACCGGATCATGCACAACCGGTCTCCCATGGGTCGTCCTTCAGGTTGTCCCACTAGAAATTCACCCTTTCCAAATTCCTTTTACTCCATGGAAATTTCCCGCAAAATACTCTTCTTGCCAATAATTTTTCCATTGTGTCATGTCGATCTTGTGTGAAGGGTTCCATAATGTTCGCAAGCCCTCATATTGTGTGGATTTTTCAATCATGCACACAAACCTTCAGTATTTCACACACCCCTCCTTATGTTCTTCCTATGACATCATTACCCTTAAGATCCATGTTTTAGCCCCGCCTATGTGCCACACCATTGTCTTTCTCAAGCATCTCAAGTGTGGACCTCCAAGCTTGTATGAATTAATTCCAATGTTCATTAAGGAGTACTTTTTTGTGGAACTAGCCTTCCCTGTGCTTGTTCACATAGGTATGATAACAGCTATTTATTCTTAAAATTTCCACAATAACATGGAATCCCTAATTGATAACTCCACAACATTATTATCCAATAGCATTGCTGGTGACTTCCCTTCATTGAGGGTTAAACTATGCTAGTTCTGTAAGTCCAAAGGTTGAGGAGAAAATCCACATCCTCCCAGTTTCATGACATTAAACTACCAAGAAACCCAATATCCACAACACATGAAATTAAAATTTGATAACCACAAAAGCGACAAGCCTTGAGAGTACTATGTAAGGGATACTCACCAAACCCCTCTTACTTCCTCTCTATATCTGTGCTTTGTCTCCATACGCACCCCATGTTGTCTCTTCTTAAGCCCTGAGCCAAATTGATAGGTTGATCCTTATATGAATACCATATACCCCTTGTACATCTGGACATCCTCCCCATGCTTCCCTCTCAGAGTAAGCCCATGTATCCTATTTGGGCTGCCATCCATGATTAATCACCACATGATCCCTCCCGAACACTTCATTTGTGATGTAATCATAAAGTCTATTGTTTCCTCTGGTTTCTCACACTGAGCATGAATCATGATGTATTAGAGTAATCATTAACCATGACATCATATTTGGGTCACCTTAGAATTTAATCCTCAACCCCCTTTATATATGAACTATGTGGACTTTGATCTATTCCCCTCATGAATGGTATATAGGAAGCCTCACTAAGGTTTAAGCTCATCACACATCATTATTGACCACATCATGTTGGTTCACCTTCATCTCACATGATGTTAAACTGTATTCCCCTTCCATAATTCATAACAGTATATTGAATGATTTTGAACTGTGTGGGTTTTGATCCATGTCTCCATGATAGGGTATGTAGGAATCCTCCTTGAGGTTCAACCAAAAACATTGTTAATCGTGGAAATATCCTTTTATGGACCCACATCTTTGTTCTACCCATTAGTGGGGCCAAACTAATTATTTGGAAGCTAACCATAGGTATTCCCTACATTCAACCCATACTATTCCAACTAAGAGTGTCCCTCTTTCAATGGGCTTCTAACCATGCACAGTCCCCAACATGATCTCTGGTTGTTGTCCTTTGTATACACCCTTATCTTGTGCCTCACATATGAATTATGTGTTTTCTTACCCCTAACCTATTTGAGAAATGGACATAGGAAGTCTCCATGAGGATCATTCCCATCTCCCATGTCCCACCCTAGTCACTCCCTTATTCCTCGGTGTCTCAGGACGATCATTCCATAACCTGTTGGTTCCATTAATTCAGGTCCCTATCCAGGCGTCTCTTCTCATGAGTCATCTCATCAGGTGACTTATCACCCCTTCCCTAAATTATATGGACTTTTATTCCCCACCACGAGAATATTTATGAATCCAATTTGAGTTTCATTCTTGTACCATCATCTTCACTCCATTCTTCGATCCCCTCTTTATTAATTCCATCCTTCAACCCTAAATCAAAATATATTCTTACTTTAACCGAGCCGTCACCTATCTATGAAATCATGCTATCCATATATGCCTCTATCCATGCATAAGCCCTAACATGATCTCAGGTAGTTAAACTTTGTGTACCCCCTGATTCCATGACCCTCCCATTCAAACAACATGAGTTTTTATCTCTTAATTATATATAGGGTACATAGTAAGCCTTTTCAAGGTTTAATCACAGCCAATGGTAATCCATGGTGTCCCCTTTGCATGGACCCATACACATATCTGATTCTCCATTTTTGGCATCCAAATCAGTCTTTTAGGTGTTAATCCATCCATTTTGGGGAATTTAATCTATGGTTTGTCCACATTGGGCATTAGGATTAATCAATCTAGTATGAATTATAGGTCCACCCAACTAGGGATCTTCCCATCTGATCCACTATCATCACCATTCTGATCAGTATGATCCATATCTTCTATATGTTAAAATCATTACATAACCCATGTTGAACATGGGGAGTCGAGGAAAACCTTAGAGGCATGCCTCTGGCATATAATTCCTCACATTCTATGTGAAATTTCTTGGGATAATATTCTATTGAGAAGACATATGATAAGGGAAAATCCTAGTGTACTATTGTTTCAGAATCCCTACATGCCAGAGATACCCCAATGTGAATACTCTACTGGCCGAAGGTTACTTCCTCAAATTAACCCCTATTAATATACTTGAAGATTATGTGTAATTAATCGATGTCCAAAAATATATGGCACCAGTAAGAGTTTCATGAACAATGACTTAATAATTAAGGGATACTTGGACTATGAGATGGATTCTATGGAGGAATCTACAAAAGGAGATACCAACATCCTAACATCCCATTTAAATCTAGTATAAAATATCTCAGAAGATGTTATGAATTCAACATTTCTTTTGAATGATTGAATTTTGGAAAATAATTAGTGTGACCCAATAGAAGAATGCACACCGTGATGGAAATGTATAAAAAAGAAATAGTGAACTCGACATGAAATTATTCTCCTAAATATGGGGATTATTAGTATTTGGTACATCATTAGATCATTGTGTCACTAGATCCCTCTATCTATTGTCAGGTATCACCATGAAAATTGTTTTCCAAGCCTGATACTCACAATGAATTGCGAGAGTTAATAATTGGGTATACCGGTCTATGACATTGTTATCTTGTATCTCTCCATCCATCCATGGATGACTGAGTAGAAATGGGACATTGGGCATCTCTTTAATAATATTTTTAGGGATCATTAAATCTTCCTTCATAGTATGATCAAAGCTACAAATGATTTATGTTGATCACCTCCCCCCACATACATAGGGGCATAGAAAATATGAATGTGGAAATCTCACACTGATTCACCTCTTCTACAACAACTCCAATGAACACATCTACAATGCTACCACACCCCATATCACCTTCCAATTTTATTCAAAGAAGATTTATCGATACAGTTGTTCAATAATATGATTAGGTGTGGATCATCCTAGTGAGGGATATGGCATGTCATGATATGGAGGCTTCTATGACCCACATACCCCTCCGCCACCAAGGGTCATGTTGGGATCCACTACTCCCCAGTCCGACCATCGATATTTTCAGGAGCCTCTCACTGGAATGCTCTTATGACTCATCCCCTTACCTAAATAATGTATGGGGGTGTCTGAGTCCACCCAACTGTGCCTCTATCAATGGGATTTCCATGCATGGCATCCAAATGGAAACGAAACCACTAATATCTAGTCCAACCGATTGAGGAATATGATGTACACACCATTACATAGCAATCCCAGAATGGTTGATCTAATTTCATCAATGGTCACAAGATTAAAAGAATGTCCACTAGGATGAATCATCTTCTATGGCTTTAGTGGTCTGAGCTGGCAATGAATTTTGTGAGCATCACATTATTACTATAGAAAAGGGGCGCCACTATGCAGGATTATGATTGAGATCCCAACCGCCCCCTTGGGAAAGCTAGGTTGACTTTCCTTGTCATCGGCATTAGTAGCAGCCATCACGGGTAGACTTGTTTTCAGGACATTCAATACGAAGTCCCTCACCATACCACCTCGAACTAGATTTGAGATCCTCTATACTCCCATGTTTTATATGGAGGTCCTCCCAATACTAAAATCTTCAGTAGAGGTTGTTGTCATCAACATCTAATTAATTCTTAAAACAAAGGTCCCCCTTGATTCTGTGGTCTCAGCTATTGAGGTTATCCCCATATTTTTGGCCATAAAAGGAATGTTACTCCTCACATAGTCACCAATATAACTTGAGTCCCTCCACACTCCAGTTTTAATAACCATAGTGGTACTCCTAATATTCCACATTACATCTTCTCGGTTGCTCCTCGAACAATGGATCATCATAATGGAGGTCCTCCATGTGTCAAAGATCAACCCTAAACTAAAGAACCATCTAGAGGTAGAAGAGCAGGTCACTACCACCAGAGGAATAACCTTGAGAAACCTCAGACCAAAATCATCATCGTTCCCTTTTTTTTACTCTGAAGCTGATGGTCACTCAACGATGGGACCCTCATCCCGATATTTTGTATCAGGGTATGGGGAATGGACTAGGTGTATCTTCCTTGTACTCTTAAAAAGTGAGGTTCACTGGTTCCCTGAATCCCTCCATAGATACATACACGAGGAGGAAAATTTGGATCCTCTCCAAGAACTTTCTGTGAAATCCTTCCTATCATCACTATGATCTTTCTCTACCTTGACATGATATAACGTAGTATTTTTTTGGGGACCGATATTTGACAAGGGGTAGTTTGTTCCACCAATAACGACCACCCTTTTTTGTGTACTAAGCAGTACTTAGTACCCTATCCTACAAAGATGTGGTTATATAACCAATGCATTCTCTGATAGACAAACCATGATGCAAAGACATGTAAGCTCGTGTACCATTCTATCCTCGGATTATTCTACTACAGTAATGATCCATGTTAGTGTCATTACTAGTCACTAAGCCATATACTAATGAATGAGGAAACCATGTGATTGATCCCAAGTTGGAGCTGAGATGTTTTTGGGACATTTTCTCATAAGATCATTTCCCTAGGATGTTTTGGCCGATTGAAACTACAAGCTTATAAATTACGGAGTCCATCACCTAGGATGAGTTTATGTGATTCCACCAACCATAGGGATGATACATTTTAGTTTTAATAATTGATGGATGGCTTAACCAAAATGGGTGGATCACTTTGGTTACATAGTCTATCAATGCTGCCTAGTTGAGTTGGCAGCAGTCAATGTTTCTCAACACCATACAACAACTTGTTCTCATTAGAACCTCCCACAGTTATGCGTTAATAGAATTACAGTGCTCTATAGAGTTATTAAGGAGGTTCCCCTATAACTAGATCTGTGTTTGGGGGTAGTATGCTTCCTTTCATTTGAGTCATATCCTCTTCCAACCTTGGTCAGCTAGTGATATCGCTGATATTCCTTTAAGAATTTTCATAGTGAATACAATAATTCCTTAGATATAGATGGAAGGAGTCATTAGCACAATGCATGGAAAAGATGATAAACTCACCGGGAATGTACAACATCTGGTACACCCTTCGGTTGTCCACACTCACCAATAAAGGTTAAAGCATGTCCTCGAAGAAACCAATTATTCATTGCCTCATAATCGAGGGGCCAACAAAGGTAAATATAATGACGAGACCATCAAACCCCATGACATATCTGGTAGAGTGAATATGATAGAGGATGACCCTCAAAAGGGTTCTTTGCATTAGAAGCTCACTGAATAGAAAAATATCATTGATGAACTCTAGGTAGAAAATGTGGCAGAGCAGCGACGAGATTATGGTAACCATTAGTTGGAGAAGTTGGGATAGGCACAGCTGCCCCTAGTGAGGAACCTTTTAGTAATCTCAACAACCCTACAAATCTTAATTGGGTATAATATTGAGTCTATATAAAGAGAGTATAGTATGCATCATCAATCCCACTTGTGCTACATGAATAACTTCCTTAGGACCTTACTCAGGTTCTACAAACTGCTCCTCAAGATCAATTAGTCGCTCCACAGGTACCTCCAATGGCCCCTTGGGTCATCCCTCTAGTCGCTCAGTGATATTCTCCACAATATAACCATGTTGAAGAACCTTCCAACACATTAGTGGTCAGGGACCCCTATCAAGATAAGAATCCACGTCAAGAGGATCCAATGGATTATCTCCTTGCCTATATTGAGGCTATTTAATCTTGATATGTGGTGATCCTAGCTAATGGAAAGCCATACTCGACATGGGTAGATGATATCAAAACACACATGGTATTTATAAATACTGCCGTATCCCCATTCAATAGGAAGGGTGACCCAATACATAATTTATCCCACTTTATTTTATTTAGATGACCCATGAAAGGAACTCTTTCAAAACTGGAGGCCTCTATGATCCATTCTTTTGTACAATCCCAGGATGGGCCCGCGTTCGTCTGGTAAAACTAGTTACCCATTGGTTCTATAACAATTTGATAGGGTTTACACAACAAATTCATATATCAGTTGTGTTTGAAAACCCTGAAGACAAGTATTGTTGACCTCTCCAAGTTCATGAAAAGGCCGGATGATTGAGTCGTAGACATTGTCGCTAGGTGGAAGTGCCACACGTATTCACTCAATATGTCACTGACTCAATAGAATATTCTAACTATATTCATTATAAATGTTAATATGGAAATGTTTTATTCTTTTATCACTTATAACATCCTAGGTGGACTCAGGTATTTCTATGATAGGGATCTACACCTTGAGGAGGCCTTGCTGCAAGATAAGCATTCATGTTTGATGCCTCCTGTAGCACCCACAAGATGAGTTTCCATAGCCATGACAAAAATTGTTTCACATATATATGACCCTAGATAGCTAGAATTATTACTGGAAAATACACTTTGAAAGCCTCACCATGGGCTCCCACCTCAATCATAGAATCACCTGCTACTAAATCGGCAGTCGCCACCACGTAACGCACCGCTACCGCCTATGCGAGACAAACAGGTTGCACCATATCTCCAAGATCCAACACCTATTTAGTGTTGGAATCATATTGCCCATTTCTCAGATTAGAGAAACTGAACATACACATTTAATGTGTCCAAGGTCCCTGTCTACATACATGATGCTTTAGAGCGGCTAATCGCATGGTTTTCAAGATGTAGGATGCCCGAAGTGGTAGATCTCACTGATCTTCCATATTACTACCCCATATCACCAGTTCTTTCAAGTATTGTTATGTGTTCAGGGACTGGATCCAAGACCAGGTCGACAATAATGTAGTCACATTGGGTCTGTCCCTAGAACAGGTGGCATGTGTGTCTGTAATTATTGATAGTGATAGGGATGGTGAATGGAAGTAGGTCTCTCACAATGGGTCTCCAATGTATGAAAAATAGATGGAATGAAAGGAAGAGGCTCAAGCCCATTGTATTATTTGTGTGTGTTTGAATCAACCTGATCATTCTGATGTCACTGTGTCACCCCCATCAGCTAGTTCTTCATTGAGGTCCCAGGTTTCACCCACTCAAGGGAGAATGCACTAAAAATGCAAGGGAGATTGAATCCACTTTACTATTCTAAATCTATCTCATAATCTCATAGATTTCATACCCCCATAGTTGGGGATTTCCCCAATAATTATCCTTATAACAGATGACTCATCGAGCGATGATAAAGAGTATACCATAGTGACTACCATTCAACTATTGGACCCATACCTGGTTCCCAAATATTTGGAATACCAGGATGTAACTCTGAATTTTTCCAAATGATGCCATCATCAACAGAGAATTAGGTATGAAAATTCAGATAATTTTTAGGCTAGTGCTCCCAGCCATGCCATGCGGGCCATTGAGACTAGGAAACAATCCCAACATAATGCTCAACATGAAAAAACATCAAATATTTTTTCATTAGATCCACCCACACCATCATTCATATCACATGATTAGGCATATCCAACATGAACATTCTATGATCATCCACAATAAGTTGTGGACAGACCTCACCCATATAAATATAAGATTGTGGATACACTATTCATTTTGATTACTGATCATCAAGAAATTAACCGCACTACCCCGAATCTACCGGTTTGACCAGCATCAACGGTCATGCCTCCTGCGGTTACAAAACCCCCTTTTAGATGAAGTGTGTGCATTGTATGGAAATATGATTTGGTTAATAACATTCCCAGTATTAATGCATGGCTCTCAATCCATAGGGCACTCCACCTATCTTCAGCCATGCATGGATCTCTCCCATCATATTTAGAAATCCACCTCTAGTAAGAGTTAGTGGATTCTTCCGTAGAAGCCTTCCATGCTGATGAAGTCGAGGATGAAAAATTTTAATCCAGTATTTTTTTTCTAGTGAAGATGAGGGTTCCCTCACACTGGGGAACATCCACCCACTCTACATCACATGCCAGTTTAGTGGTGTGGATGTCTACTGTAGTATTTTCAGTAGGGGTTCAAGGATCAATCTCATCCAGACCTGAATTCCCTGCATGTTGGGACAATCTGAAATAGAATTGTGTCCCTCTAACCTAATGATTCAAGGTTATGATTGAATGTTGTAGACGTAGGTTGGAATGATCCACCTGATAAACCAGTTTGCAGGCCTAGTTTCTAGCACTGAGTTTTTGTTTGTATCACATGATACCACTTACAATACATTGATGGGTAACATATGGATCCACTTTCATGTGATGTTACCTTCCTAATATCATTAATTACTTAAGTACTCCCTCAATAGATTAGTAGGCATGGTCCAACGTGATGACTCACAATTTTCTTCACATGAATCCTGATACTAAGATGCCGAATATTACAAGAGTATGAAAAATAAAGTTTAGGCCAATGAGTTTTAGCACACTATAGTTGTGACCAACCCATAGAGAGACTTAGAGGATGCATTCATTCTCCCAATCTACAGATTGCAAGCTATGAACCCAAAAATTGGGCAATGTTTCATCATTTTTGGATGAAGTGAAATGGATGTTCCCCTGTATAAGAAACATAAGAAGCTCACTTCTTATAACTACAATAATCTAGATAAGGTGATTCTATATCCCCTTACCCATATAAGGTATCGAGATGTTTTCCCATGGGAACTGAAATATGTCATGCATGGTTTTTATTTTGGGTTTGGTTGAACCTCATAAATCTAACATGCAACTAATAATTTGGCATTATCAAGAATGGTATGTTGGGTCGAAGGCCTAATGGAATCATATCAATATATTTTTTTGGCAATGGTTTAAGTAGTGTCGAAGTCCCTCGATGAGTATTCCACCACCGCTCAAGTATGAAACATCATTGTGTTATGATCATTCAACTCAGAAGAATTTTCCTATTTCGATGATCCTCTCACTATAATCGATGAAGATGATTTAGAACACTCTACTTTCATGTTCGAGGAAGGTGTCTCCACCACCATTGAAGATTTTTTACAAGGGTACATCAACACCGAGACTGATCCGAGACCGACACTCATCAATGAAACTATTCATATAGATGGGAAACATTAGAATGTGGATTTTTTGAAGCAACATCATGAGGTATTTTCCTAAATTTATTACTTGATGCTAGTACTGGATCCTCAGGTCACCATCCTCCACCTTGGTCTCCTAATAGATCATGATTGGTTCATACATCCTCCCAGAAAGATGCACCCTTCTAAAGGTGACATGGTCGAGGAAAAGTATTATAATATCATTAAATCCAACATCATCAAGGAAGTCCAATACCTAAGATAGTTGACCAACAATGTTCCCCTTAGAAATAAGAATAGACATATCAGTGTCAGCATCAACTTTTAGGATCTCAACCATCATTGTCCAATGGTTGATTTTCCTCATCATATGATAGAGATGTTGATCAACTCTACCACTAGATTCCATGCTCCCTATTTCATGGATGAGTAGTTTGAATAAAATAAAATCCCAATGAACCCTTAGGATGAAGAGTATACTGCCTTAAATGTACCATAAGGTGCCTATTGTTTTCAGGTGATGCCTTTCAGTATGAATATTATTGGTGAAACCTATCATCTTGCCATGATTCTCATATTCAAGTTGATCCTCTAAACATTGGTGGAGTTATATGTAGAATATTTAGTGGTTAATTACCACTAGGGTTATGACCATCTCAAGGACCCTAACAAAGTGTTCGGCTTCTTCTATACCCTCTATTTAAAGATGAACCCCTTAAAGAGTGCCCTTGGGGTAACCTATGGAATGTTTCTATGATTCATCTTCAAATATATAGGCATTTATATCGATCAAGAGATGATCAAGGATATTAGACAAATTCCTCTTCTAAGAAACATTTGAGAGTTCCATGGTTTTAGGGGCCAGATTTTTTATATATGACGATTCATCGAGAAACACGATGGAATGTGTAAATCCTTTTCTTGGATCATGAATAACGGAAACGATTACTTTTGGGATGGAGAGTGTCATACTTTTTTGAAGGATATCAATAATTAACTATTAAAAACTCCAGTTATAATGACACCTATTTATGGAAATCCACTGGCCCTTTACGTGACATCCCATGAATGATCCATTGGCAGTCGTCCCCCTGTAGAACAATGAGGGAATAGAGAAACGTTTATACTATCTCAGCCACATGATCCTCAATACATATACAATATATTCCTCAATCGAGAATAGTTACAATGCGCTGGTATTCACGAACCATAATTTGTAACATTACATGAATCACCATGAGATATAACTAGTGTTTTAGGTAGACCCAATGAAGTATATTCTGAAATTACACATATTGACAGGCCATGTAGCTCACTAGGTAGTAATTACTCAACAAATTGAAAACATTTACAAGAAAAAAATTCTTCAATATGTCATGCACTTGAATACTTACTCACTACCCATCCAACCTCTACCGAGCAGTTTCTTAATATTGACATCATATATGAATCCATCTTCCTAGTGGATCAGGCCATACCATATTAGAAGATACACCTCAATGATGTCATGAAGATCCCTACGGTCAGGACACTCAATGATCAAAAACTCAATAGATTTTCCCTTTGTATCATCTTTATCACGCCTATACAATCTTTCCTTCCCTCTTCAATTTTATTACCATAAGGTTGCACCAACAATGAGGCCGTCTATGAAGACATGGTACTAATCTCGAGCGGACCCTTGAGATTGATTTTCACCACCTTCATGTTAATGAGCACTTGGAAATGTTCATCAAGATGATCAATGGTGACTATGTCATTAGGAAAACCAATATCATTCCCTTATTATAGCACACTATCTAGCTAATGGCCCTGTTCCCTTCCTAGCCAGAAGTTTCTCATGTCTCTCGGTCACAAAACGGTCTAGAAGATGCCTTGGCCAGTCTTACCTAATCTATTATAGAGCCTGATTAGGATGATTTGATTATCCATTTGGTGCATTATCAATTTTTCCTTCCACCCCTCTTGATGATGATGATATCTAGTAGGTAAGTCATCTAGCCAATAGAACGTCCAAATAGAGACCACATATCCCTCTGATATAGTATTCGAAGGGACCCATGGTAGGAAAACTCCCTTTATTGACTACATCCAATATTAAAACATCATGATATATAAATCTTGACATGAGTGATTCTACATGTTCACAGTATGGTTGAACTTCAAGAGTTATCCGAGTCTTACACAGATCCTCTACAGATGTGGGTTTGATGGGATTCTCATCAACTGCGTTCAGGAAGATAAGATCCCCATATTATTTAAGATTTTCAAGATGGTTCCTTTTTAGCTCATCAAATAGGTCCCAAACTCTACCATTAGATCCAAAGTATCGACTAGTTTTGGCCCACCATGTTCCTTGATTGTATAAAATTCACCATAAAGTGCCACACATTCTAGATCCATAATAATTTTGTGCAATTGCTGTAGAGACCCTTCATACTACCAAGTAATCTTTCCCCTCAATGATCTAGGGACATAACATCATGGCGCCATATCCACTGGTGACAACTCACCAGTTCATGTTCATCCTGACAACTGCATATTTCCTTTCCATGGGAGTAGAGGAAATTCATCTCAAGGAAGTTAAGACCTTTTCAATCATTGAATTTATGAGCTCCAATATCATTCCCTAATTAAGTGTCCCAAACACCATCCCCACCAATAACATCACCAACTTTTAGGCATCTGGGATGATGAAATTGTACACCAAGTACAATATCTATTCTAATCATACCACTAACTATCTTTCTCATGAAGATGGGAATATCGAGGAATTCAAGAAACACCCTCTCTAACATATTATAGACGATGGTTGGTTAGAATGAGAAGAGTTATCCAGAAAATCTCCCCAATGTTCTCTAGGCTTACCATACAACAACTCAAAATTCAACCCAAGTGAGTCCATATTACTTCTTGTACAGAAAAGGGTCTCTCATTCCCATAATGATTCACTTATAATTACTCATCCCAACCATCTACAATCAGTTGACATCAAAAAGAGTAGAAAAAATTTGTGTAGATTAATTAGAAGCTCAATATTAGGACAAGAATTGCTCTTGGAATAGTCTGGAGAAATTTTAGAACAACATAGAGAATGAATTCAATATAAAATTCAACCTATGTTTATTAGTTCAAGGTGTCACAATATTGGACCTGAGAACTTCAATGATACCAGGTAGGAAGCCACAAATTTTGGAGCCCAAATGGGAGGGCCCTTATATCATTGTCAGTGTTTACCCAAATGGTGCATACTCCCTTGTCCCTAGGGATGGTGAGTGTATCACTACTCCCTCCAATTCCAAATTCCTTAAGAATTACTTCATATGAGTGGTGCGTATCATCTTTTATAATGATAAAAAACAAATGGGTTGAGTTATACGAAATTAAACTAAGACCCCTTTGATCCAGAATGACAAGAAACTACAAGCGGGAACCCCACCTCCTGGTCCATGACCTACAACCTTAAACTAAGATCTCCCTTATCATTTATGCAAGAAGTTAAACTATATGAGTATATTCACCCATAATGTGCCTCATAATTTGGGTCTTTATCATCTTTGACATCCTAATGGACATTGAAGTGGCCTTGTATCATGCCTCCTTGGATCACCTACCATTCCGGGCCAATGTCTCGGAGGAACATGATGAATAAATTAATATAGGTACAAGGTCGTTAATGCGGTCAATGGTTGATGCTCAATGTTATTTTCCCAATTCAGGGCACACAATATGGAAACATTGTTGTGAACATGGTCAGAAGTTATACAATATTGTTAACGCCATTACAATAGTGTCGCAAACATCAGGTGTGATGATTCAACTTTTTATAAAATTTCGTCCCACATAGAATACTTTAAACTGGACCTATATAGTCCAAACTCTATGACTTATAAATAAGATATTATATATCATTACCTCATGATATTAAAATGCATGGATCATTTTGAACTAGTATGGCATGATTCACATCCTTATTGGATACATAGGAGCACTGAGATTCTTAATCATTGGGTCCATCCCTTGGTCCATGAACCTTTCCATCCATTGGAATAAGTTATCTCCAGGGATTCGGTGTTGTTATACTAACACTATTTCCTTATTAATGTAATGAAATTTTTATTTACATACCTCACACTTCCCCATGATACACCTTTTCTTCAACATCCTATCTGCATGATGTAAACTGCATGGAATTTCCATAACTACATATGGCATTATTCCTACCCTCATATGATATATAAGAATGCGTGAACATGATTTCCTCGGGTATATCCTGTAGTTCTTATATTCCTTCTCACAACCCCATTCCCTATGGTTACCCCTTAGAATTATTCAAGGATTTGTGTGTGATTCTACTATACTCATTCATAATGGGTATGCTTAATCCCACCATCCACATTCCCATTGGATCCTCATTCAACGGCATGTGTCCTTATTTTATGATGTTAAACTGCACACCATTTCAGGAATTACATCTTGCTTGATTCCCACCCTCACAAGATATATATGAAAACGTAAATATTTCGTCTATTGGTCTATCCCCATGTTCTTAATCCTTTTATTCCCTTCATACTTATCCTATAGTCTGAGTTCTATGACCATAAACTAAGATCCCACCCATCACACAAGACATTAAATTGTTCTTTCCATATTTCAGTACATTAAACTATAGATCATTCATGTTCCATTCTGTATGACATTAAAAGGTATGTACCCCTTCATCCTGTGTTACATTAAACTATATATATGATGGAATAAATTCACTTATTCCGCCACTTTGCTCGAGTCTCCTCTTGGGAGTGTGTAAGGACCAGAAATTTTTAATAATATTTTCCTTCTTGGAAATGAATCTTTTATTGTGTCTCATTAATTAAAACTATATAAGTATAAATTGGAATGTAACTATCTATTTTATACCAATTTATGAATATTTTTCCGTTATGATTGATGGTCAATATGATCATTTGAAACAGTAATAATTTTAACGTTATAATTAATTTTTATAAATAGAAATTATATTGGAAAAAATTATTTCAGAAAGAAGAGTTGATCGCCCCATCCTATAGACTCAAGAAATACGAAGCTCATTTATCAAAGCTAAAAAATGTGGTGTTGTCATTGGGATTCTCTCTTGATGAAGCCCAATCTGAGCTTTAACACATTAATCTTAAACAAAATAGCATATTACAGAAGATTGATTTATTCGAGATTACTACACGGCCAATGATATTTGAGCCGCCCAAAGAGTCTTTCACCATCACAAACCTGAACATAGGTATTATGTGGGTTTTATAAGGGGTTATGTAATAAATAATTAGTTACTTCTTTTTTAATCCATTTTTATATATAAATGTATTATTCCATTAATTTATTTATGACAATATGTTTTCCTAAAAATATAATGAATTAGATTATTTGATCTTTCAGGTAAAATGGTACAATTATGAAATATATAAATTATTAAATTTAATTAAGGTTTTATTAGTATTTTTATTATAATAGTAATATAAGAAAACTCCTTTTAATTATATGTGATGATTATATTCATTCGTTATTATTTTTTACTCTACAAATGATTAAGTATTCAGTTTCATAAGATTTATATTTTTATACGATAAAACTAAAATAGTATTTTTAATTAAAGAATTTGTTTTGATGAATTAATGAATTTTTGGAAAAAATAATATCATAAAAAAATATTATTATTATAAAATTTTTAATAAATATAAATGATCATATAATTTTTATGATGTCAGATGTTACTTTAATTAATGTCTGGAAACTACTTTTTGTCGAAACTAGTCAATTTTCCATAAATTATGGTTTTAATATTGAAAGTGAATATTCACATATTAAGAAAACTATGTTTATAAAATGAATATTAATTTTGTAATTAAGATGTAAAAATTATCCAATGGATAATTTTTCATAATTTTCAGTGGCAATACTGTTTTTTGGTAAAAATTAAATACCTTATAAATATATAATGTGTTCTAAGACATAACACCGAGATAGTAGTGATGTAAAAAAAACTATAAAATAGTTATTAATGCAATATATGTTTTACCTTTAATATAAATTTATTTCTGATTTGTTTGATTAATTTTTCAATGTCTTGGTGGACCCTCCAAGACTTATAAAATATTTTTAATTTTTAAAATGATTTCCTTAGGAGTGTGACTCAACTCCACATATGAAAGACAAATATTTTAATATGTTCTAAAATTGGAATTATAAAATAATTTTTTTAAACTCCATTTTTTCAAAAACCTTTATAAAAAACCATGGGATGGTTTTTAGTTTTAATTAGATTAATTTGTAGTGTCCAAAACATAAATAATAAATAATTCCCTCCCATTTCCTATATAAACCCAATGAACCTCTAATTCCTCTTCACTAAAACCATTTGTAGGTTGACCAAAATCTTCCATTAAATCTCTAGAATCCTCCCATGATGCCCCAAGGAACCATGAGGCCTCTCTGAATCCACTACAAATCCTTTGGTATTACACTTCCAAGTAAGGTATTCTCACATTCCTCTCCTCTTTCAAATTCAAACAACTTATTCTAATGTAGTTCTTCTAACGTTGAATGGTTATAATGTCATTATTTTACAATAATTCTATTAATGTCTATTTGATTTAATTTTAATGATGGATTATTTTACCTCCCTCATTTTTACCCTTACCTAAGCCGTTACTATGCCAAAATATCATAAGGATTCTTCCACCCCCCCCACTTTTATCAAGCATTATTTTTATGTTATGTATTTTAATTTCATTAATTAATTTTTTGAGATGTGTTATTAAATATCCTAATTAATTCTCATTTTATGCATAAATTATTATATCCCATTTCACTCTAATTTACCTTTATTATGAACCCTTATGTGAACTAGTTACCATGCCGAATTTTGGTAAGGATTTCCTCTCCTCCTATTTGAAATAAAGAACCTTCTTTGAGGGAAATTCCATTAATTTCAATTGAGTGTATTTAAATGAGGTTATAATCATTAAATTACTGTAAAATATATGTTATTTATATTAGGGATCATTTATCCTCCCTCATTTAGACCATTACATTGGTCATTACTATGCCAAAATTCTATAAGGGATTTATCTCTTTTCATTTTCATTCAAGAACATCCTGTATATTATTCTTTTTATGTTACATATTTATATGTTGGGTTATTATTTTATATGTCCCCAACAAATTCCATGTAATTTATTGATGATGATATCATCATTTCTCTCCCATAAATCCCTCCTATGATCCTTTATGTAAACCCATTACTCTGCCGAAATTCTATAGGAGATTCATTCCTTTCTCATTTTTATCCAAGTTTCAATATTTGTAATACCATATTTACATTAAATTATAAGGGTTGGGGTATGATTTTGAACCTCCCCATAATCCTATACTTAGGTTTTAATGATGATATACCACTTTCCATCTCATTAATGCATTCTATGTATAACTGTTTCCATGCCGAAATTCTGTAAGGGATTTCTCTCTTCTTATTTCCATTCAAATATTTATTGCAAATTATGAATCTAAATTCCCTTTATAATGATGGAATAATATGTTTCATGAACCCCATACTACCTATTTAATTAATAATTAATTATATTACCCTTTATATCTCATAAACCTAATGAATTTCTATATGGCGACGTCATACAACTGAACTTATACTATGATTTTCCTAGCCTAAATCATCATGTAGTGAATACCATACACATTACACTATCAATGGTATTCACCTTTATGAACACATACATATTTAATGGTACATACATGTATTTATTAAAAATTACTTAATAATTTAATACCATATGATGTTAAATGATTCATTTTTATATGATCCCTATGGCACACTTATGCATGAAATGAAATGTTTATTAAGGGTTCGCCCTAATATCGCTCTAATACAATGGGTAATGTTTAGTATCATGATAAGACATGTAAATGAGGGTTTTCTCATTGTAAGTATGTTGAAATGAGTATTTTCTCATTTTAATTCATGTGAAATGAGGGTTTACTCATGCTAATCCATTTACAATGAGCCTTAGCTCGTGATAATGTCATGTTGTATATTGTTTCCACATTTCCATGTTATGATAATCATGATATATCTTGCCTTAATGTTCATGTTTCTCTTTTTCTCCATTTATATAACTATTGCCTAAAATGTACAATATTAATCACGTTTTAAATTTTTTACACCATTACTGGGACATAGAGGTCACCATTTTCTTATTTATGTCCTTAGTTTATCCCATGAAATGCTAGGTATAAAGGAATCTTGTGGTAATTTAAAAGAAGTTTTAAATAAAGATGTTTTATTTTATGTATTAAGATCTTAGGTAATGTTTCTAGTTTCCCTGGAAACTAGATATCTCAGTCCTTGTAGTTGTCTTTAGAGCATGTTTATGTAATAAATCATTTTTACATATGTAATAAAGAGAAGGGTTTTTATCATTGGTATCTAAGTATAGGTTTAGATATTTTTGGGATTAGGATTATAAAACTATATTGAAAGACATAGGTTTAATACTGATTATAATGAAAGTATCCCAAAATATTGGTATGTATATAATAAGTACTTTATCAAGAAAATACTTCCCCGTCTAGATACGAACATGTAGAGGTGGATTTGGAACATATTAATCTATGGTTAAAACACAAAAACACAGCTTTGAGAAATAATACAATAGGAATGGGTGCACGAAAATGGGCCTTGATGCACTCTCATTTCAATACACCTAGAGGATATCATTCGGTAAATTTATAAGCGTCATCTGAACCATTTTTAATGTAGAAAAAAATGCACCTAAAAATATATGTTATGAAATAGATAATGGAAAACCTAGTTTGGAACTCAAGGTATCATAAGTCAAGATATACTATACAAGTTTATCCTTCTATATCATTTTTTTTATTTTTTACATTATTGTTAGCTTTGTATTCATACCCCCAAATTGTATTTTCATTTTTGTAGTAAAATCATGGAAGGGGGAAGATAAAAAAAACTATTCTCTCTCTTCCAAAATAAATACATGGAGAGATTATCCTAAAGTCATTCTCAGATGACATTAAAACATTTTAAAAAATAAAATTTTCTTGAAAATAATTTTATGAGGCATTCAATACCTATAGAATTGCATGATTCATTCAATAATCTGGAACTATCTATTGGAGAATATTGTGATATCAACTTTCTTACAATCCTAACAGTGTGAAGTACCATTAAGGTGTTTTCAAATTTGTCTCATTATTTCAAAATTTTAAAGCACAAAATGATTTTCTAGATGATGAAAAAGGGGGTTACCTATGAGTATCCTATATGAATCCAATTATAGATTTATATATTTGGGAAATCAAAAAAAAAGGATATATGAAAACCGTATTTTGATATATTTGATGATGAATCATTTAGAGTTATTTATAAAAAATAGTTCAAGAAGATATTTCAAAATTATATATAATAATTAACTTATTAATGACTTATTAGAGTTTCTAATGATATAATGAAATACACTTGAGGTGTTTTGGGTAATGTAAGTAGAGGATTTTGGAAATATCCTAAGGTATTATTATTATGAATGAATGCATTCTATATAATGGAAATACCAATAGAAAAGATTGAATACCTCATTGAAGAGGTCAAGGAGAAGTACCCTCACCTTTTTTCTGTATAATATGTAAAAGGAAATTTCAGCGGAAAAATTTTATAATGTTGGAAGAATGTAACAACCTAAACATTTGAATAATGTTTTGATTCTTGAAAATGTATGATTTACGGTAAATCTTTAATTAAAACAATATAAGATATATTGAAATGTAACTATTAGTTTGTTACTGTTATATGTCCATTGGTCAATTATGATCGAAGATCATTACGACTATTGGAAAAAATAATAATTTAACTATATAATTTTTAATTATAAATAAAAATAATAATGAAAATGTTAATTCTGAAAAAAGAGTTTACGGCCGCATCTACTGGACCAGAGCTGTACAAAGCTCATTCGTCGAAGCATGGAATAGAGGCAGTGTCATTGGGGTTCACTCTTATCCAAGCCCAAGCTGAGCTACTACACGTTAATCATAAATGGAATTTCCTAGAAGATAATTTCATCTTAATCGAGATAACCACCCAGGCGATGCAATTTGAGCTACCCTAAGAGTTGGTCGTCATTTCACACCTTACCCTCAAGTTTATGCATGTTTTATAAGGGGTTATGTAATTTTTTATTAGTTACTTATTTTTGATCCATTTTTATAAATAAAAGTCTTATTCTAGAATTTCCATTATAAGAACAGTTTTTTCTTAAAAATATAATGAATTAGATAAATTGAATTTTTAGGTAAAATGGTACTTTTTAGAAATATATAAATGATTAGATTAAACATTGTTTTTATTAATATTTTTATTATAACAGTGTTATAAGAACACTCTATATAATTATATGTCATAATTATATTTATTCATTATTATTTTTAATCTATAAATGATTAAGTATTTAGTTAGATTAGAATTATATGTTCATACGATAAAACTGAAATTATATTGCTAAATACTGAATTAATTTTTATGACTTAATGATGTTTTGGAATTAATAATATTTCCATAAAATATTATTATTATATAACATTTATTAAATATAAATGAACATATAATTCTTAAAATGTTTAATGTAAAATATCATTCAATAAATAACACTATCAAATCATAGTAATCATAGTGATAGAAAAATAACACTACTTATTTTGTTTCATCTTAGATGAAATGTAATTTTCAGAAAAATAGTTGACCTTTATTCTTGATGAAATTATTTTTTTTTCATCAAAAATATTTTCTTCTCTCAATATGCCACTTAATTTTTTTAAAAAATAATTTATTTTATAAAAACATGAAATTATATATAGTATACTTCATGTAAATAAGTCCTTAAAATGATGTAAAAATCCATTCATGATGAATAATTTAAAAAATTCTTCTTGTACTCTTATAGGATAAGTCGAAAAGTAAATTGTATGTAAAATAAAAGAATGATTCCTTCAATACCATTTAATAAAAATTCTACAATGGGTAAAATTAACCTTAATAAATATTATAATAATAGAAGTAAAATTATATAATTAGGAATCATAGACTGGGATGACAACTATACCCCAGTAAATACTTACATATAAGAAATCTCATACAATAATGAAATATAGAAATTATCTATTACCATAGGTCTCATATCCTTCATATTTATATGAAATTATTGTATAATGATATAAATATTGTTATTTACTTAATAAATAATCATAATAATTTTTATGATATTATATATGATTATATTATCATCTGGTTGTTTTTAACATTTCATTATCACTTTTCATTTAGATATTAACTCCTTTAAGTTATTGGGTTTGTTTTTTTGAATAAGTTCATGTTCCACATAATATGTTATAGTTAAATCATTTATATAATGATATTTTAAAAATATATATCATATTTATTCATTCTTTTGATTTTTGAAAGCATGGTTCAATTAAGATAATGTAGAATTAATTGCATCGCATCATGGAGACGTTAGGCTGTACGTACGCCTGAGCGTCGATATAATTCACTTAATGGTTAAATGGCATGTAATTGTATGTTATATTAATTATAAAGAATAATTACAAAGTTATATTCATTATTTACATCCATTATACTCATCAGTATACCAATCCAAATTAATTATTTTTGAATAAATAATTATACCATGGTATGGAGACGGTAAGTCATACGTATGCATGAATGGTGATATTGTTATTTTTGGGATGGATAAAATGAGGTATAATGTTTTCCAATAGTTATATTAAAATATAAAAATGTTTATGATATTTCATTTATTACATTGAAACAACATAATAATAGGAATTAGAAGAAGAAATGAATTTTGAAAGATGTGATAAAACAATTACCTATTTTTTCGATTATCTCATTTTGATTTTCATAGAAGGTCTGAATATGATGGATTTATTCCCAATGTGTGGCCTCTAGGATGAAGGAACTGTGGTTGGGAGATTATTTAATTAGTATTATGATGATCCATGGTGCATTAGAGGTGTCAGTATGTGTGAAGATGTGTTCGACTTTTATAAGAGGGAGGAGGGGCACTTTAGGAATGTCTTCAAATATTATTTTCTTATAAATTGATTTGATAATTATAATCGATAAACTATATATAATTTAAGGATAAGATTAGGTTGGCTCTAAATCCTCTAAAAAAGTATGTTTTTAATGTTTAGGCTATAAATATAACCCTATATTTTTGAATTAATCCTAAGTTAAATACATTAACTCTTATAATGTCTTCTAGTTTTTTTAAACAATATGTTTAATATATTTACTATAAAATTAAAATAGAACATCAAATGGATAATTAATGACATTTTCCAAATTATAGATGAATGTTGGATGACTTTAAGATTTTTATGACAATTATATCTTTTAATAAAATATTATTTTTTAAGAACACATTTTTGTCAATTTAAACGCTATTTAAAAATTGATTTTTGTTAAGGATATAAAAAGTAGATTGATTCGGAATAAACTAAATTAACTCAATGATAACATTTCAAAATCACCCAAAAGATTATTATATGGAATCAAACATTTTTAATTACATTTATCTTAATATTTAAAATGTCAATTATTTGAATCTTTCATTAATAAGGTAATCACAATATCATCATTGTGTCATAAATAAGTTTTTTTATTTAATTTCTAAAAATTATAAATAAAATTTCATTCTATAGGAAATAATTTTATCTTTATATTTACTATTTAATGTCAAATATATCAATTATATAATGCTGTATTAAAATTGTTTTAGTAAAAAGATACATGTTTATGTTATATATCCATTTACTTTAAAGTAATTATTATAACTTGTCCTTTTCATCCTTTAATGGATCCAAAATGACAAAAGATAGGCCTACAGACTTTTATGGTCTCCAATGACAAAACTAATAAGATTGGGACATGTGTTATTGTAGTTTTATATTATTATAATATTATGTTTATCGTTTTTAACATATTTACCCTATTATTGAGTTAAATAAAAAATAAATACCGAAGTTTCTATTCATAATGTTCAAAAATAAAAGGTACCTATTTAAAAAATTTGGACCTTCTGATTTCAACTATGGAATAAAATTTTCCAAACTCTAAAATCTATGTTTCATTAATTAATTTATAAGTAATTCCCAATGTCAAAACCTGAAAGCATGTATTTGTGAAGTAAAAACTATCAAAAGAATAATATGTGTTTAACTCTAATTAAAACTAGAATTTACATCCAACTATGAACGTTGGATTAGATGATAAAAATATAATCTAATTAAACATTAAGACCAATTAGAAAGATAATCATTCTTTAAAAATAAATTATACAAAATTTCAGTTTGGGATTAAATTGATGTATTTTTTATTATTCATGAAAATATGGATTTAATCAGAAAAAATAGAAAAATTTCAATCAAGGAATTTTTTTTCTCACATCCAAAGGACTAGTTTTTTTTAATTGAACAATTAAAAATGTCAAAAATTATATTTTAAAAGGGTTCTCTATCAAAAGGCGGTAATAAAGTAATTTTTTTAAAAATTACTTCTTTTATCCGTAAAATTTAATTTTTTCTTATATCATATCTAGAAAAAATATAAGAAAAATTTAATGAAGTACATTGAATATATTACATATATATTTCAATACTTAATTCCCTAAATAGTGATTTTATTATTTTATAGACTCGCTTAATTTAATTTAAATAGATTTTAGAATGAATTTATTACTGTTAATACCCACCATTATAATAGCTAGGTTATAATATTTATTTATCAATTATTCTTAGTATTTCGTGAAATAAATTCTATAAAATGAACATCGAATTTTGTGTAACATAAGCCAAGAATAGTTTTTCATATAATATTATATAACATTTTGTTGCGTATAGAAAAATATAATCTTGTTGTAACATAAAACCCAAGGAATCAGAGAAATGAAAAAGAATATATCTTATAAAATCTCATGGTTTTACAACCCCAATCGATCATGTTTATAATTTATTAGCTATAGGGAACTAGGATTCATTGAAAAATTAAACCATTACATTTCCCTATTAGTATGTTTGTTTCACCCTATCATTTTATACACACATATTTTTATTTCTGTGGTTGCAGAAACATATGAGTTTTTTATCTAACTATTATCGAGGATGGAAAATTCATGCCATTTATGATCCCTTGAATATTTTGGTAGTGGTATGGTTCCCCTTAAGGTGAGGAAAAATATGTTATTACTCATTATTATTCTTGATGACTTATTACAACATATTTAATAACACATTTCACATTCATATATATTTGTACTATTTCTAGAATGTAATCATTTTAGGGATGATATATTAGGGATGTTCATTATTATAAACTTGGTTTTTTATACTCTTGCTAAACATATGTCTCTAGAAATTATAATGTGTACCTATAAAAATATAAACATATATCTTTTTTATAAATAACCATACAGTCTTCTATTAATTAAAATAGTTATATTGATTGATTCTACAACATCAGTTCATTTTATTCTACCTAAAAGATTATAAGTATCCTATATTAGTGGAGAATACAATACCAACTATACTTGTTATCTATTTTAAATAATTTAATTTATATTTGTAACCAATATATTTAACTTATAATATATATTTTATTAAAAAATATTATTTTTAAATAATTAATGAAACACCCATTTTGTTATTAAACACATGATTTAGAAATATTAAAAATTTCAAATGTGAATAAATAATATCCTTAAATAATAGAAATATATTTTCCTAAAAGGTCATAATTAATTTTCATATACATACATATTGTCTCCACCTAAAATTATTGTAAAGATATTCAAATCATGATTGGATGATTCATGACATTATCAACATGATTTCCCAAAACAAAAAATAACTCCTTCATTTAGGATAAAATAACCAACACCTTGGTGAAGAACATCTAGTCAAACATCTTGAATTAAAAAACTACCACTATAATTTACAATAAATATATTTTAGATTCAACAATATCTAGTTTATTTTTCTTTACATATACATATATGTTATTTTAATGAACTTATATTTCTAATTAAATTTTAACTATAGGGGATCTGAACAATTAAAAATACATTTATAAGATTAAACTAACTCTTTTGATTTTATTATGTGATTTTATGTAGCCATTAAATTTTCATACAAAATGTTACTTCTCTATGAATAGAATAATCTTATGTAATGACAAACATATTATTTTCTATACAGTAATATGGCTATTATAGACTGTTTAGAAGATTATTACTTTATTATAAGACAATCAAATTAATTCCAAAGGATTATGACTTTTTTATCTAACTCATACATAGAGTCTATATAAATTTGATTTTTCAAATGGTACATTCAGGAATAATAAAAAATCATTAATTTTAATATTTTTCTTATGTGGACTTAAAAAGACTCTTACTTTTATTGATGACTCTAGAAAAGTGTTAAAATTACACTAACTGTTTCATTCAACTCTTACAACATTATTTAACACCCATAATTTTTCACCCATTTTTGATTATTAAATGATCTCGCTATAATTATAATGAACATTTTTATTGTATTTAAATAATTTTATATTTAATAGGAAATTTGTCATACATGATATAATCAATACTAAAAAGACATTATTAATACATAATTAATCATTAAAAAAAATTAAATAAACTAGTGTATTATATATCATAGATGACTAAATATCAAAAATGTTTACAAATTAAATGTATAATTTAAATAAATAATAACAATATAATTACAACTTTGAAATCCAAAGTACCACATTCAATCATTGGAATCCCCAATAGTAGAACAAAACTAAAAAAGAAAAAATAATCATTAAAGGATAAATCATTTCATGATATATGAAAGGAAAGATAATAAAATTAAATATGTTGATAGTATTACTAATTCTAAAGATTCATTTATTACTATATACAGGATTGATATACATCAGTTATATATATTATTCTGGTGATATGGAGAATAGAAATACTCTCATAGGAAATATAATATTTGAATATACATGTATCTAATATATATATATATATATATATATATTTGAATCTTTAGTAACTATTTTCAAATAATATAATAATAAATAATTATATAATTTGAATATTTCATTAAAAAATATATATGTTATATATATCATGTATTTCATTGAAATAATTTAATGTATTCATAAATTAGAAATAAATATTTTTACAAAAATGGATTGTAATAAATGAATCTCTTAGATGAGGAATAATTAAAAAATATATTGATAAAATTAAATAAATATTGATTTCTTAATAAAATTATGAATATTTTTTTAATCATATGATAATAAATATAAAAAAATATTAAAATGACTTAGAATAAGAATTAATTTATATTAATCAAATTAATTTATGTTTGAATTTAACAAAAAAATCTTACTTGGTAAAACACCAATTTTTATATTTTTTTGATGATTTATATATTTTATTTTTTTTAACATTTAAAAATTCAATATTATCATACTGATTTCATATTTTTAGTCAAAATGATAAATTTTACAAGTATGTTCAGTTTTATTTTTTTGATAACAATACAAGTTATGAATAATTTATTTTGCTAAAATGGTAAAATTCATTTAACATAGTAATGGTAAAAAGGTAATTTTCAATGATACTTTTTTCTTATGTGTTTTGATTTTTGTATAAAATAATAAACTAATATATTAAAAACTATTATTTTATGTAATTTGTTTTCTATAAAATTTATATAATATAAAATATTTAGTTATTTATTTATATAAAATAATACTAATTAGAGATAATATTTAAAAAGTTATCTCTATAAAAAATAATAATTCTATATATCTTATGTTTTATTTTTCCCTATCAAAATAATATTTGTTGAGAGAAGGGGTTGTCCATCCAACTCATGCTTCAAGGAATTATTATTTTATATACCTTATTATTTAAGGGAAATTTTATATTTATCATAATTTTAAAATTAAATTGATTAAATTTATCTGAAACATTTAATCATCAAATTAAAATATTTTAATTTGAATTATATTTTATTTTTAGTTTATATAAAATTACCAGGGAAAATATTTTAAACAAGGTAAAAAGGTGTAACAAAAATTGGCCCAAGTTTTTTATATAGAAAATGATTTAAATAATCATATCAAATATTTTTTAGTTGATGAAATAATACCCACTTGTCTCACAAACAATTTACTTCATAAAACTCTTAACTCCAATGTTGATCTACCTTTACCCTTCACCAAACATATATTTTCAAAGAAAAGTCCCTATATTTAAACTATAATATGAATTCCATTTCACCCAATACATAAGAAACATATAAAATTAAATTCCATGGAATCACATCACTTTCGACCTCTCCCAATGATGAATTCCAAATTTGGAATACCTTGGTTAGAATATGTTATCCCAAATCCTCCTTTTTCCTGAGCATATCTAAGTGAATAATCAATCCCTCTATAATTGTATTGTCCACTACAAAGCCATTATAATTATATATATTCTGCCTAACTCTATAATAATATTATTTGATCTAAATAATATTATAAAACACAACAAAACTATAACTGTAATCATATTCTAATAAAATAACAAAACTCGTAATCATTATAACCCATATATTATATCATATTTTTATTTGAGTCTATATAATCACCAATAGAAATATAAAATTATAATTATATCATTAAAAATTATATAAATTAATTAAATATTATGTGGGTATTTTAATCAATTAATAATTATCTATTTTTTATATAATTTTAATATTATTATTTAAAAAACAATCAACATAATACAATGTCATTGTTCAATAAATTTATGAAAATTAACACTATATAAATTTATTCTGTACAATTAGTATAAAAAACATTAATGAAATTATATTTTCAAATTTCATAATTAATTATGGTAATTATATTCGATTACCCTTTATAATATATAAATGGAAATATTTATATAAATATAATTGGTTATTAATTTTTTCTAATATACCTTTTGTGAAACAATAAAAAAATAGAGATTCCTCAAATAAAATAACAAATACGTAGAAAATAAATATAGAATGACTAATTATAGTTGAATAGAATTATATAAAATGAAAAGTAATATAATACAAAAATAATTTCTTATGAAGGTTATTTATATTATAAAATATGTTATATCGCATAAATGGTTGATGAGACCAAATGTATGGGGTTTCATATCAATTTTTATTTCCTAAGACATGTTTTCATATTAAATACATATTATAATTTTAAATTTTTTATATAATACCCCATTTACTTCTACTTTCATTAATAATTATTCTTTATAATTATATATACGTGATTTATTAACCCATCATTCAATTTTTTTATTCATTTATTACCAAATTTGTAAGTTTTATTTGAATCAAATCTCTATCATTGAATGAAAAAATTTATCTTGAACCTATTTCAATTATGTTTTCTTTATTATTACATGTTTTTATATATCATTTTAATTCGAAATGTACTAGATAATTTATATTTCTAAATTAGTATAATGTTCTTTTATAGATTTTTCCCATTAAAATATTACATTGTTAATAATAATTCAGATTCTTTATATTTTATCTATTTTCTCCTTATTTTTATTTATTCATTCAACATATTTTTTCATTTATTGATTGGAAACCCAATTCATTATTATCTTATTGGATCACTATATTTATGATTACCTCTTTTAAAATGGATTTCATAGAATTTTCTTTATTGAAGTGGGTATCGTTAATTATATTTTTTAAATATTAAATAGTTCTCCATCATAGTATCATATAATTTATCATCTCTATATCAATTAATATTATTTATCAATATGTTATTTTATAATTTCAATATTGGTATCTTCCCTTAAAAATTGTTTGTTAAAATGTATCCTTACTTTATTATTTCAATAACGATTAAATGTGACTTTTGGATATATTTTTTATTAATATTTAATTTAATTTATGATGTGTGAGAAAACTAGATTACTATAAATTTTCCAATATTAGTGAATTTTCACACATTATCTATCAGGTTTCATTAAGAATCCATGTCTTCATTTATTCAAGGATGTCCTTATAAAATTATATTCATTTTTTGTATGTATCATTTTATAATTAGAATAAAATATATTATATATTTAGGGGCTAATTATTCAACATTTTCAATGTAATGATTATTTGTACTATGAAAATACTTTTTCAATTATGTCAACATCTATAAATTATCATTTTATCTATTGTGAATAATCTCAAATAATACCATCATCTTTGTTTATATAGATGTTTTATTATAACTTTTGACTAATTTTATCCTTGAAATAATTTACATATCATGGGTTAATTAAAGTATAAATTAATTATGACTTTTTTAGTTCCTGACTCCCAATAATCGAAGGTTTATTATTATGTTATGTGTAGGTCTAATAACACTATTTAAATTGTTCAATAAATATCTATATAATGGGATAAAATGGATATGAGAGTGGAATTGAATTTTGGTATCTATGATCACAAGATTGTTCATGGACATAATTAATATTATCCTTCTTGACTAGATTCCATCTGGACATGATTAGACTTGATTATGTTCAGAATATTGTTTATTTATATAATTATAGTCTGTTATGTTCCCCTGATTTTTTGTCTACTAAATTGTGATTAGATATTTTTCACATTACAATTCACTGAAATTATTTCTTATAAAATTATTTGAAATGTATGTTTTTACGATTTATATGTTTGTTCTATTAAACCATGTTTTTTTCACATTCTAATGTAATGTTCCCAAGCCAAATGATTATTTTATTATTCATTGACAGTATTAGGGGAAAATTATAATGTCGTATGAAATCCTAATAATCTATGTTATGATGTGGTTGTTTTGAATAAGTTATCTCACTTAAAAATGAATATAGTATTATACCCATATCAAATCATATGACTACATTTGAACATCGTCTATTATCAATTATTCTTCAACAACTAATATTTTTTTCTCACCCCTCTTATGATTCTATTTTCCTAGGTTATAAAGAATAATATTTTGTATGATGTGTCTATAGGGTTATATAATGTGGATGTTCTTATTGAGTAGGACATAGAATTATTTTTAATTTATGATTTCTTGTTTTAATGTTAGTAATTGGTATTGATTGAAAACGTTATTGGTGATTATGGATGGGTATTTTTCCAAATATTCCAAAACACTACATGTAAGAATATCTTATGTCATTAAAGGGAATCAATATTGGTAACTAGTATTCTAGATACGGGTGGATTGTTTTGGATAACATCACATGGTACAAAATATAGTGTTCAATGAATGTGTTTTTAGCAACAAACCTACATGTGAATGTTTGAAAAATATCAATTGGCATCAGTGCAGGGTTTAGTTGACTTTTGATGTTACGTTTTTATCTAATAAATACATTTAAAGTATGATGGATTTCATAATGGGTTAATGGTTTTAAGGGTTATAATGAGTTTAATTTCATTGATATCCATTTTACAATCTAATAAATTTGTATATCAATTTTATTAAATATATTTCTTCAATAATTTGATAGTGTTTATAAAAAATAATTTATTTAGGTATAAATAACACTATAGTTGGGTATGTGATTAATTTTTTTTAAAATGATTTTTCGAGCTTTATGGGGAAAAAATAAAATGATAGTTGGGTTTTGAGTGATTTAAGAAAGACCACAATAAATTTATGACTAAATAGCACTAGAACTCATGTGTGGGATCCCAATGAATATGTTTACTATAAAAAAACACACTATTAAATTGTTAATATTTTATTTTTGTGGGTTCATATAAATTAAATACCAACATGGGTAAAAAATGATGATAATCTTCTGCCAAAAATACACCTATGATTACAAATCTAATAAAAAATTTACTTCTGAATTAACTAGATATTCAGTAGGTAAAAAAAATGGTATTTAACTTTAGACATAGTTTGTCTCTCTAATATGATGTGATTTATTAAAATAAAATTATCTCTACAAATACTTATCATGTTTTTAAAGTATTAAATTATATTAGGATATAATATTTTAGAAGATAGGTTGGAAAACAGAATTGTTAAATAAGCCTAGATAACTAATGATTTAAATGAATATATCATGTATGAAAATGTATACATTATATGAGAATACATCATAGGCATTATATTTCATATTAATATAATCGTTAAATTATATATTATATTTTTTCATCACTATTTAATAAAAAAATCTATTTTGTTCTTTAAATTGAATAAAGATCATGAAACTAATTTATTGGATGGTATAATTATAAAAAAATTCTTTCATCTGATAAAAAATTAGAGGCATATTTTGATAAAAAAAATTGAGTCTAATAAATATATCAATATATTTCATTTATAATGGAAAATTCATGTATCTTATTCATATAAAATCTAGTGAAGTTGATATTTCATTTGAAATTAGATCTCTTATAATTTTCATGTTACAGATATCCATAACTATTTTAATTTTTCATTAATTGTTAAAATTGTGATGGAATACAAGATTTAATGTTGATGAATGCAATTACCAAGGTTTTTAGTTTTATTTTCCTTTAATAAAATATATTATATTTATTAGAAATAATATGCTAATATTTAACCAAATAATTATACATGATTTAAAAATATGTGATATATGATATGATTCAAATTAATAAAAATATATTCATTCATAAAATAGAATTAAAATTAATGTACATGAAGTGAATTATTATATAACATAGATGATTATCTATTTTAAATTTCGCAAATAAAAAGTGGGTAAATAATATTAATTATTAATATTTTATAACTATAAAATTGGTAAGACTGTATACACTCATGAGGATCACTATTCGTAGAATAAAACATAGAGTGATAAAAAACATCATCAAAGTATACAACATGTTATAAAATATAAAATGAAAATTATAAAGTTAATATTTTTAAATATGATTAGTGAATCCATAGTGGAATGTAAAGATATATTATGGAATGAAATATAATAGTTATATATATGTGAATTTCGTAAATAGACATTTGAAAAACTATTGTAGGAATTATGACCACTAGATATACATGTTTCTAATAGGTATACCAATATATATAAAATTATTCTTAAAATATTTAATATACTGTTATAAAAATGATATTATTTTATAAAAATATTTTTTATAAATATAATTTTATGGACCATAATAGTTTATTACATTCTATATTTTTGATGGGTGATTCCTTGGATGAAATCTTCTTATTACCTCCACTTTAGAATGTTGTGTTCTAGACACTATAAATTCTACCACACCATATCTAAGAGCATGTTGGAGGATTCAGGGGAGATGTATCTAAGATATTTTTGTAGTTGTGACCTTTTGGAAAAATGGTTGGTGAGATGCCTATAAGGTGTATTGGATTAGTAGTTTTATTGTGGAAATGAGTCTGTACGTGAAGTGATGCAATTCGGTATTTTACTAGGAGTTTTGGTTGGGGTATTAAGCTTTTTAAAATCTCTAGAATGAAAAATAAAAAGGATGGGTGTAGTGCATGAAAATATACATCGATATATTACATGGGTGAAATTGGGATATAAAAAATTAATTTTATATGTTTTTCGGTGTACATGATGAGTTGGGTAAATCAAATGTGCTGTTGAGTAGTGAAATTTTGATCTTAGGCCTCTACATCATGGGAATATGTGGGGTAATGCCAAATTTATAGAGATCTGTTATTGTGCTAATATAGGTGCCTATAGAATTAGTATATTTGGGGTTTTAATTCATATCAAAATAAATTGAGAATTAATGATTTTGTATAATTTAATTTTTAGGATCTCAAATCCAAATTAAAATTTTCATATATGTTAGAAATAAGTGAGTGGATTTTTCATACCACTCTTAGAGAAAATATCATCACACTATATGATATTTATTTGGTTTACCTTCCTTCAATCAATTAGATGATTTTAGATCGCATAATCTAGTTATTTTTATTCACATTCACATTTATACAGCCATTATTCCTATAAATTTCCATCAACCATATTATGTTATCATTACCTTTAAATTTTTTGGGATATTCTTGTTCATACTATCTATTCAGTAGATAAACGATTCGTTTATAATTTTTATTAATTTATTTTGATTTTATGACGCAAAGATTAATTTTTTAGTATTGATGAATATTCTAAATGTTTTAATGGTTCTTAGTTTTTATTATCTTCCCTTGGAGTATCTTATATTCTTGAGGTAGGGGATCTCAATAATTAAATCCTGTTTTTACAATTATTATTATTGAATATGATTATTTTTCTTCCATTTAATTATACTATTGTGATTCTTTAGGTTGTTTGTATTATAGGAGAGGGAATAATATTTACTGAACACCTTAATAGAAGAAAAAAATAAATAATGGGGATGGACTATTTATATAAATTGAGTTAAAAAAGAGGGATGTTATATGTGATTTTTTCCATTGTTTTCCCATTTTTTGAACATCAGTGACTGTTGTTTAATGTTATGACTGTTTCGAATATGACTTTATTTATGTATAATGATTTGTCTCTGTATATTTTAAATGGACTTTGGAAACCAAAATGGATATTCACATAAAATGATACCTAGAATGAGAAAATGAAGGAAAATTGAATGTTAATTGTGCTGAAATAATTTTAGTGATTAATATTAACTATTTTTTTGTTAATTTTATCAAAATAGGGGGATTTTTTGATATTGAAATTTTTATAAATTCTTTGAATTTTGATAGAATAGGTATGTGAAAATGAGACACAAATTATTATGTTAAATTTACAAATTATATTAGTTATAGATAAAAAATAAAGGAAAGTTCTAAAATGGAAAGTCATGGAAAATGTGATGAATAATGGAAAGATAGATCAATATTGGTATTTAAAATTTTAATATTTGGGAATGGATTAATGAATAATTGAAGAAACTAAATGTGGAAATAAAGTGGATATTAAAGGGGATGTATAATGAATCGGTTTTATGAAATTTTTATTATGTGACCCAATATTATGATTTATTGTTGGGTTGTTGTTATTATATCCTTATTTTTATTTATTTATGCCTGATTTGTGAGTAATGTATTATAATGTGAAATTTTTTATGTGTTAATAATGAAGTGAGAATGCATTGGATGATTCATATACTATAATGGATTATAGAGGGAAAAAATATTTTTATAGGAAATAATTGATCAATGATGGTATATATTTAAGGGTATTGATGGAATGAATTAAAAAAATGATCTTGTGGGAATATTGAAAAGATTATGTGGTGAATCATAATGGGGTTAAATCATACTATAGTGAGGGATAAAGGAATATAATTTTAATATTACTGATACCCTACTATTTAGGATTTAGGTTATTAGGTATAAATTTACAAGGAAGAATGATTTCTTAATTTTTATTTCATTTATGTTCACATTTTCCTTCAAATGGATTGTTAAGACATGCTGGAATTGTGGTTATTAGGGAAATTTGGTTGTTGATATGGATTTTTTGGATAATAGTGATGTAGTAGTGGATACATGGAAAAACAATTAATCATATTTTACTAGTGTTTATTAATAATAATTTAACATCACTTAGAGATATGGTGATCCTTCCAAATCATTACTGATTAGAGTTTGATAACCTCTATGTGATAGTTTAGAGCTGATATGTGTATATTCACAGTCGATAGGTTGATGTGTTGCAATAGGTTTATGCATTTTGGGTTAGTTTTTTCTATGAATATTGATATCATATATATATGTAGTGGGGGAGAATGGAATCAAAATGAATGTTTTGGATTAATTGAAAAACATTTTTTCAATTGATGATATTGTGACTGAGATTTATTTCTTATTCCATTTATATTTATTACTGATTGTTATGTATTGTGGTATTCATTGTTGAATTTTCTCCTTCTCTATATTATACATTAATTTCATATAGATGTTGATATATTTAGTGAGATGATATTACTAAGTACCATATAGTTCTCACTAAAATATATTTTTCTAGTTATTTTAGTATATATTACTAGAAACAACGATACTATCTTGAGAATTATAGATTGAGGAAGTGGGTTTTGTGGAGTTTAGAATTTTTTATTCAAATATGTGTCAAGGTTTTATAATTATTACATAATAATTATTTGGTCACTTGGAAATTTTATATTTAATAAAATCCCATAAGGGTTGATTGGTGAACCTAAAATTAGGTATTTTTCATGTATGTTAGAGGTTAACTCTTTCAATACATGATATTTTTATACCATAAGTTCTAGTCTATAGGTTGGGCCCTACTAACTGTTTTACATGATGGTTATTATCTAACTTTCTCCATTATCTTCATAGGAAGGTCACTATTAGAGGTAAGAAATCATTGTAGAGTTGTATCAGAGATTTTGTTAGTGAGATATGGTGGATATTGGAGTTAGGCACAAGTGGGGATGCATAATTTTGTTATGGTTATAGAAAAACTGAATCCTAGTATGTGGTGTTAACTAAACAATACCATTAAGGATATGCTATTTTGATTCCATCTGTGATCTCATGAAAATAAATTAACCACCTATTTACATGTATAGGATAAATTGAAATCGTTAGAATGAATAAATCATAGTGATAAACATGATTTAGGGACCTTATCTATATCAACCTTTTAATTATACACCCTCTATGTTCATCTATGATTTTTTTTCTACATTTTATTTTTTTATAAATTTCCATTAGAGATGATTATATTTCATTACCATAAATGTGAAAATTAAAATGATCAATAATAAAAATATATTATTTCATTGAACACCTTATTGAATATTTAATGTATTTTTACAATTAATGTTAAAATATTTTTCATTGTAATTATTTAGAATTATAATTTTTTTGACATGTTTTCATATTTTTTGTTTTAAATATATTTAATATCCAATAATTCATATGGTTATTTAGTTATAGTTATGTAATTTTTAGAACCATTGTAGAAACGAGTTTTTGAAAGAATATTTTTTATTAGAAAAAATTTGATTATTTTGGAACAATGATTAGGAGTATTCTAAATTACATTTTGGTTTTTATACCATGGATTACATATCTTTTTTAATATTTTATGTGAAGGTGTATAGAGATTTTTTGTTAAAAAGACTTGTATTTTTAAATTCATGAAATTCTAAAAAATTACAATCATGATCATTAGTAATTTAATAGATTATGATAAATTGACAAGAATTAATTTACTAAATATTTTTATGAAGTAACAGTAGTTTTTTTTATTAATTTAAAATTCTCATGATAGTAATATAATTTCAATTTATGTATGGATGTTTGTCAAGGTTTATTTCTTAATATATGAATATTGTAAACCAATCGTGGTTACAACTATTAAAATGTGGATTATTTACAAATTAATAAAACAAATTTGTTCTGAAAAACATTTTTCAAAACATTGTTTTACTCGCTTATTTATGTTGTTTAAGAGAAATTGTTTTTCATTTCTTATGTTAATTTTTAGTTATGATGTGTATATGGTATGTTTTAGGTACTTAATATAAGGCTTGACATTATTATTCCAAAATAATAGAATATTATAATTATCGACTATAGTAACCTGTTGAAACTCAAAATTATTTGACATTATTGAGAATATTATTCCAATATTCATTAAATTTAATATTATTAATAATTTTATGTTTTAACATGATATCCTTTCCATTATATGGTTGTGAAAAATATATAATCATTTCATTTATAATAGAATAGATAGTATAATAAAATTTAAAATTTTTTTGATCTTTTTATATAACTTATGAGTAAGTAAATTATAAGGAATGTGGAATTTTTAATATATTTTTTTAGGAAGTTGATAGCTTGTTCATTATACAGTGTTAATATATAGAAGAAGAATGTATTTTTCTTTATATCATTGTAAATTATTTTTTTGGGTGGTGATATTTAAAAAAAATAGTCTGATCAAGTACAAAATGCGGCAAAGTGATAAATCGTGTTTATTTTAAATCATGGGATACGTGGAAATGGTTTATTTTTTAAATTTAGAATGATGTTTTAATTTTAAAATAATAAAAACCCATTTCATTTCTAATAAAATTCATATGAAATATTTAATCTAAATATGTATAACAATAAGAATTAAATAATGTATCATATGTTTTTATTTTTGTGGAGCACTATCACATTTAAAATAAGGAATTGATCTTATATTTCAATTACTTGTTTACAATATAAATTATTTTTAAATTATTTATAGATTTGTGGTATGGTAGGTTAATTTAACTGTAACTCAAGACTATTCACCTAAAATTTATATGATCGTTTCCGTAAGTGACTATGATTATGTTTTTTATTGATTTTGATTGTTGATGAATTGAAGTTTCATATATGAAACTTCATTTTCAACCATAAAATTAGTTCCCAATTTATTTGAAGTATACTATTTTTCATATAATATTCTCAGACATGATCACTTTATATGTCCTAAATCCTAAACTCTCGAACCATTTAATTGATGTTTCTATTTTTTTAACTTTTATAAATGTTATGAATATTTATTTTTCTATGTTAATATTTGTTTAATAATCCACATATAGTTAAAATTATTAAAACATTATGTTTGAAGTAATTTTTTTGGAAGATCTTTGCAGTGATCAATGTGAAATCTATAGCCACACCAAATTTTTTTAAGGAAGTTATTAGTAATTATATATTATTTTTTTCATATTTTTAAGATTCATATTATATAATTCATCTGTGTTATTTATTTATGTAACATATGACTGGAAGGGAATTTCACTATTATGAAGCATTTATTATGATATCCTCAGAATACATTTTGTTGTTTTAGGGTCCCACAAAGTGGAAAATATCTTGATGTGGGGAGTGTTTCCCCTTAATTTTATGCCTTATGTAGTAGTGGAATGCTATTTGAATATGTTGAGGAGGTGTTGTGTGGTTTTAGGGGTGGATATTATCATGGGATCTATAGAGGGAAAAAGGTGGTGTATATGGTTATAAAGAATAGACATGGATTTTGGTAAATGTGGTGTTGTGAGGTTATATTAATGATAAAAAATAATGATATAGTTATGGGAGGTGTATTTTGGTAGAGTATTCATTTGAAGGTTTTCATAGTATAATGTGACGATTTAATTTATATTTTGATCTTCATGCTTATTTGGTTTTTCTTACCATGTTTTTCCTTATTTACATTTATTTATTCAAAATACCATCTTGGTTTTTTAGTGAACAAGATTAAGAGTGGTCATGGGATAGATCATTGATGAATATAAAGTTATATTTTATATTAAATTTCATCAATGGGTCCACCATCAATTGTACTAAGGATATACTATGGGTGGATGAGGTTTCTATTGTGTTAGCTAAGACCTTTGAATTTTTTTTGTTTCTCTGTATAATTTTTTTTTTGGATTTTGGCAATACAATCTTGCGAGAAAAATTCCAATATTCTATAATACATGAATTTTGAGAAAATTATTCTGATACTTAAGTAATGTTTCTTATCTTGTGTGCAAAATTTTAATTTTTTAAAGTATATTTTGGAGAGTGGTTATGAGGGTGAATGTCGGTGTAGCTCTAGGGTCTTTATTATAGAAATTAATAGTTAGTTACAATATTTCATGTGAGAAGATAATGGATGTGAAAATTTTTTAAATCCACTTTCTGAATGGAAATGTTGTTATCTTTTTGGACTTTACAATTTTCTACTTCAGAACTGATGAGAGACCCGGATGAAGGGGTTGTCTGTGATGAAGGGTTAAATCAATGACAATTACTAAATGGTTGTGGAGATGAAGACATATTATCTGAGTCATATGGATAAATTTTCATTTATAAAATTATTGAGGATGATTGGATAAGGCTATAATGTAACTTTCCAATCATAGGTAAAGTTGTTTGATGTGTCTTGGGATTTTTGAGTTGAATTATTTCATATATAATTAAATATATTATATCAGTATGACGACCCCATGGCTCAACATATTTGGAAGTCTTAAATGGAGATTTAAAAAATATAAGAATACGTAGATGACTCAAACATCTTTTACCAAAACCATATTGTTTATTATGGGAAATCATTTAACAATTTCATTTATATGTTTTCAAATTTTATGTTTAAAAATGTCTAAAAAAATCATAAACAACCCATTAAAAATTCTTGTGAATTTTTATTAACTATTATTATTAATTTTATATCAAAATATGGACTTCTAGAAAATATGGTTAATGTTCATGTAGTTGTTGAGAATCGTTAGTCATGGGTGATGAGGACATTGTAATTGTGGCTTCATCTAGTTTCAGCATCCAAATAGAGATGTGTATTAAATTTCCATGAGGGTTTGAAAGTGTTGTATTATTATAAATATCATGGTCTAGATCATTCTATGTTTAATTGTATTGTTCAGTATCATTGGAATTGTTTTCCATATGGGCGTGTTCTAGTTGAATTCTTGTATCAATTGTGATGTCATTACGAAGATGTATCTCATGGGAAGGTTATTCATACTACTCCCTTTACATCCTATGTTTTTCTTACATTATTGAGGAAAAAGGTTGTATAGAAGGTTTCTAATGTAATTGAACAGACCATACTAGGCCATTAATTCATGTGTTTCTGGTGAAGGAGATTATGTTTTGATGCTGGCGGGTGTTCAAGATTGGTGATTGAGGGTTTTCAGAAAACCTAAGGTCAACACACGATGGATTGGGGCATGGTGGTGACTATAGAGGAGGTTCATAGGATACATGGTCCTAGTAATCCTCTTAGTGAATCATGTGTAAGGAAACACACATGTCTGATGGAATTTTGGAATATGAGTATTTCTTTTGGAAACAGTCCCCGTGTGAAATAGTCAAGGATCCCAATTTATTCTGTTTTGTAGTCAAGTTGAACACCTTTGTAAAATAAGAAATTTAAAAAATTCCCAAGGTGGGTTTGGAATAGAGTGTAGTTCTTTATGAGAACTCCTATGTGTAAATTTTCTTTTAAAATGACTTTGAAAAAGTTTATTGATGGATATTTCTATCATATTTGAGAAGAGGATGGATTCTCTAGTGAAATAGTGATCCTAGTGTAACAATAAAGAGGAAAAGGGCATATAGAGGGGAAAACTAGATATCATTCATTTAACAAATTGTATGTCTTATAATAGGAATCCCAGTTAGTTTTTAATGAGTTTTCTAATAACATGATAATAAGTAGGGTTAGGTCATTAAAATATGTGTATCACATATCTTCTTTGAGAATTTTGATATCCTTATATCAGATGGGGATAATTTATAGACACTCTTTGTTTTTATAGATTGACCCACCTAAAATCATAAATAATTATTCTATTATATCATATGTATGGAAAATGCTATATCATATCTCAGTGGTATTATTTCCCTTATAGTTTATTACCTTGCAAAATCTTGGAAATCAAATTCTTATATATTGATCTATCTTGATCATTCATTTATTTATGATCTTTATATTCATCTCCTAACATTATAATAAATAGAACTATTACATAGTTTTTATAAATGGTATTTTTAAACATTATGGAATGTTTGTATGAGGAAGCATCTTATGGATTTATTGGTTCTTTTTTTTCTCTTCGTGTAATGTATCTTGATTTCTTATAGTTGGGGGTCTCAAGAGTTACCTCATATCATCTTGAGTGAGTATGATGAATTTTTTCTTTCAATACCAATTATATTTTATAAATTCTTTGGATTGTTTTTTATTATCATAATGGGGTGGAACTGTAATAATTTCCATATAATAAGTAATATTTTAATGATCATGATAAACCTATTCAAATAACTTATTTTTGAAAAGGGAACATCGTTTTTCTTTATATTTACCACGTTATTTATTTTTCATAACCTCAAGGGTTGATGAATAAATTATATTTTTCCTTAGGATGTTCTTGATGTTAAATTATGGTATTTAAAATATTTTTAATGGATAATGGTACTCCCAAAATGAATAATAACATCAAAGTGTAATGAAAAAGAGAAAATCAATTAATTTTATTTATTTTCATTATTACTCAAATTATTGGTGCATTATATTTAATTTTTCTTAGAATCATTTATGTAAATAGGGGGTTTATTGCTAAATACAAATATTATGACAACCTTAAATAGGGATAATATTGGTTTTGGAAATTTAATCATTAATTTTGAGTAGAAGTGATATAAAAGTATGTTATTTTTAGATGAATGGTTAATAAATGTAATGATTGTGTATAGATTGAATAAGTGTGATAAATCAGGATTAGTAATTATGGAATGATATATGTAATGTATAACTCTTGGGAACGAAAAAATTAGTAAATGAAAAATATAATGTGTCTATTAAGTGCTAATTAATTGAGAAATAAATGGAAATTGTTATAAGAACTTTTTTTATATCCCATATATTATGGTTTTATTTTTTTATATTATTTTTGTTTCATTATTTCTATTTTTAATGTTTCATTTTTGAGTAATATGGGGTGGAATGGAATTTAAATTGTGATGTGGATAAATATATTTTGTGTGGGAACTTTCAGGTGCTATACTGGATGGAAATTGTAATGTAACTTATAGAAGGATATAATGGATAAATGTTGTTATATACACATGATAAGTGATTCCTAGAAGTCAAAATTTCACGGGTGGATATTTTTTTAAGTGGATGTTGTTATTCATAGTGGGGGTTATTCATCAAAGGGGATTAAATGTTGTCAATTATCTATATGTTCATGATATCCTGTTGTGGTTGATGGATAGTGATGGAGGGAAACATACATGGAATATGGATGAAATGAGGTTTATATCCATCATGTTTACATTTTCCAACTAATTTATGGTTGGGTGGTGCTAAAAATTATCACCATACGGTAAAGATGATTCATATTTGGATTTATCGAATCTTTGTGAATTGGTTGTAAATTTGTGGCATGTTTGTTGATGTTATGTTGCTGGTATTGATTCGTACTCATGTATATATTCATATATAGAGAGTTATCCTAATTGTGCACAATTTTTATGAGTGCGAGAACCCGTAGGGGATTAGTATCATATGATATGAGTATATTCTGGGTCTAGTGAGGGAAGTCTTGTGTCGATGATTATCGATTGATGATTTGGTTTTGCTATGAATTGTGGTACTTGTTGTGGATTTACTTGGTGATAAATGAAATTGAATAATTTCTATGGTCTGATTATTTCTATATTTTTTTATTACTTATTTTTTAAACTTGATAATTTCTTATTCAAATTATATTTATATATATTTGACTATATTGTTGGTTTTTTCATACCATAATATTTCAAATTTGTTACACAGATATGATGATCTATTTAAATGCATGATCCATAGGACTACTCCAATATTCACACCAAACCATATTTTTTATTATTTTATTGATATATGACTAAATATAGAGAATATTTTTTGATGAATAGATGGATTTAGTGGTTGTATTTGAGTTTAGAGATTCCATCAGATGAATTAATGATATTGTACAATTCTCATGTAATAATTATTTGGGGTTTGGGAAATTATTAATGGAATAGAAACCCATTGGAAATGAATGGTGATTATACTGTTTTTCTTTTGATCTTGTATCATTTAGGTAAATTCACTCAATACACGACCTATTTAAATTCTTGGTGTTATTCTCCAACATAAGTCATAAGGAAGCTAGTACACATGGCTTATTATCACCCATTTTAAATTTATATCCATGGAGGTGTACCATCGGAAAGAGGGGTGAACATGACCAAAAATATATTTTTATTATTTTTATTATTTTTATTATTTTTAGTGCATGATCATATATATTTATAAAAATAAATTATATATATTAATACTAATATATCAAAAGAAATTAATTGGTTAAATAGAAAAAACGAAATGAGATGTTGTTAAATGTTATTAATTGATATTTATTTACAAATGTATTATTACATTATATTTATTTAATTTTAATAAAAATAAATAGACTACTATTGTATAATAGATAATATTACAACTGTACAATATTATACAAAAAAATATTTACATATTAATGAATACGGATAAATTATTTTGGTTCTTAAAAATATAAATTACTAAAATGATATTCATTTTTTATTTAAAATTGTTTTTATTATTTAGATTCCAAATCTAGTAAAATTGAAATCAAATTTTGACTTAGAATTTAAATTTAAGTACTATGATCAAATATTTCATCTAAAATACAAATATGTTATGAATTGAAAATTTAGTTACTATGTTTTGGGTATATCACTTAGTTTTAGAAAAAAAAAACATCTCATGTGTTATGTAATATTCCTTAAAATATATATTGTTTTTTTAATGATGATTCTATGAAATTATTTAAAATATATGCCATTATATTCCAATTACTTTAATTAGTAAATATTATTTATTTATAATAATAATCTTTAATATATTAATTAATATATTTCTACAAAAAACACTATCAATATTTATTTATTCTATTAATTTTAAAAATGAATATTGCTTATTTAATAATTGAATAGGACTAAATTTATTCCAAATCAGGAGTAAACATGTCCAATTTATGTAATAAGTGTAATATAATATATTTGAATAAAAATAATGTATTTGGTAAATATTTATAATTATCAAAAATGGTTAACATAATGTTTCACAATATTGGTTAATTCAAACGATGAAAACATTATATAAGGGCTTCTTTCAGATATGTAGTAAAACATATATTTACCCAAAAATATATTCAACTAGTGAACCAATGAAAAATTTGATTCAATCATTACACTACACATACATTGAGTTTCCATGTAAATTTTCCAATTTTTCACCAATAAATGGATCTCACTTCCATACAATTAATTTCAACCCAATCCTTTAATATTTCCTTCAATACCTACAAATTGTACATCATATATTGTCCTCATTCCCATTTTTTAAAATGTTTCCAAATTAAATTTCCAATTTCCTCCTATTCAAACATTCCCTTTTTGTAAAGAATAATTATGTTAACATGAGTATTATCAAATCCCTTACCATTTATTCTCTCTCATTTTAATCTATCTATCCTTAAATATATTTCATTGGTATAATAACATAAAAAAATATAGAATACATATATATTTATGAAATAATAATATATATGAAACATCTTCATATCCATTATCACACATGGAATATATCATGATAAATTTTGTGTCTATTTTTTAATAAACTTGAACAGAACTTCAAAATGATATCATGAATTATTATAGAAACATAATTAATAGTAAGATTAAATTTTATAGATAATAACACAATTTTTTAGTTTTGGAATTTTAATATTATTTCTTAACTCATTATTAATATTTTACATTTTAAAAAAATTACAAAACATATTCATGATATAGTGTTAAAACCTAATATTTTGGGAAATATTTCTTTTGAAATAATTTAATGTTTTCGGTATTTTTTATTTCACACAGTAGTGAATATAAATTATATTACAAAAAAGCACTATGTTTTTATTTCTATACATTCGGTATCTAATTAATGTTTCACTATAAGTTACATTTTCATATCCAACATTACATGCAACCCAATGTTTTTCATGAGTTATTTGCAACATTGAGTTTAAATGATAAATGATATATTATTAATATATCATAATCTAATATAATATTTTTTACCAAGCCATTATAATTGATGTTGTAAATATGATTTACAAAATTATAAAAATTGAGTATAAAAATATATATAATATAAAATCATTGATGGTTAATTCACATTAAAGAAAAATATAGGCCTTTTAGAAAATATAGGAAATCACAGTATGTGAAAATATTTTTATGAAATCAATCATGACTTACCTTAATAAAGTAATAAAACCACTTATGTTGAATGATAATAATAAAATTAATATATTATACATTAACCATTCTATTTATCATTTATCTAATGTTTTTTATGAAATTGATAAGAATAAATCAAAAATTACACATAAAAATTATAACGACCCATACTTTACATACATTGTTAATACTTCAAAATTGAAGCACACTTATTACAACATATGACAAAACCACAAAGGACCGTATAGGTATAGTGTCTTTAGAAACTGGGAAACATAAACAACTGGTTCATAAATCTTCTACAGTGTCTCCCATTTATTTCATCATATCTAGGGTCCCTTTTAGCATATTCTACTTAATATCCATCTTCCTGAACTGGGGAAAAGAAAACATAAAAGGGTGAGCTCAAATGCTCAGTAAGGGTATACAAAAGAAAAATCAATCACATCATATTCATAAGAACATAACTTTTGGAAATCTTAACCTGCAAAAGAGATCATAATTTCATAACATGGGATAAATCATAGTAGTGAAATGAAATCCCAATAATCATAACTTAAAACATGAAACTTTGTGGCATACACACATAATCATAGAGAATAATTTCTTGTTAGTCAAGACTCATTGCCAAGACTATCTTAGTGGACAAAGTCCCTTTCTGAATCGAGTAACCCTCGTTTCAGTCCTGTTTCACTGAACCGGTATAACCTACCATTCCAGCCATGTCTATCTCATGAGATATAAAATCATTACCCAATGAATTGGAGGGAGATATAGGTCCCACCCATCTTATAATGAATCCTTTCTTATGTGTGCCACATAATCATAAAACATACATCATCGCATAACACATGTAACAAAAATGGGATTCTTGAAACATCATGACATCATAAATCAATTCATTTAAGATAAAGGAATTCATAAACATAATTCCATCACAACATAGTCAAATCAATGTAAAAATATGGATAGAAACAGAACCCTTTATTATCTTAGATGGAAAATAATTTTGATAAAACACTTGAATTGAATTCTTGAGGAAAATATCCTTTCTTCTTCAAAATCAATTTCTTTTCACAAAACATCATGCAATTTTAAAAGAAAGAGATTTTATTGAAAATAGTCATGAAATATTATAGAGAAAGCTTCATTAAAATAAGGCTTTATAAAACAGTAGAAATCCGTCCGTGCCGTATAAGTTAAAAAAACATTCTTCGTACTTTTGTCGGAAAAGTCAAAAAGTACCTCGTACGCAAAACGACAAAAGATTCCTTTCATACGTATTACTAAAAACTCACCGAAGGGTAAAAATGGATTTAAACAATTTTTAGGTGGATGGAAATAATATTACATATTGATAAAACATGGATGTGGATGATAAAATACACCCCAGAAAATACTTACGAATAAACAATCTCGGATAAAAATGAGATTGTGATATTTCCCTTACCTTAGGTCCGACTTGCTTTGTAAGTGTCCGAACCTCCTGTATAATGATTTAAATCATGTTATTGACTTATTACAGAATCATATTCATTGTTATGATATCATATATGGTTCACTTATGACATTATATTACCCGTTCTTTTGTAAATTCCATGTTAAAGAAGCGTTTTGGGTAAAATCGTTTCATTTATCGTAGGTGTTTTGACTTGTTGTTCTTGACATCATTATTACTTATATCATGATTTACTTACTTCCAGAATATAAAATATGATTTATATATCACATATATTCAGTATATATATATATATATAATAGGTAGATAAATAAAATGAAAAACACCGTTCATGGAGACGGTAGTCCGTACGTACGCATGAACGCTGTTTTCCTTTCCTTATTGTCTTGAAATGGAAGTAAGTAGATGACATACATATGTATATATATACATAAATACAGTAGCTTTATAATGTCATATATTTAAATATTATTTTTTATATATACATTATAATCATTCTTAAATGGTTAACAAGGAGAATGAATCTCATCGCGTCGTGGAGACGGTATTCCGTACGTACGCACGAGCGATGATATCATTTCTATAAATATTGAATTGAATTGGAGTGGATTATACAATATATCAGAATCAATATGATGTTGTAATAACTATGTATAGTTATTCTTTACACCATTATACCCATCCATGTAAGGTGGTGGTGGAAAATAGATTACACCACGGCGTGGAGACGGTATTCCGTACGTACGCACGCGCGGTGATTTCTTTTTCCGTAGGATGGATAGATGGTGAAATAGGGTTGTTTCATACTTATAATAACATATAAGTATATGAGTGATACTGATGTTATTACTTCAAAATGAAACAACCTAATAAGAAGAAGTGGAAGAAGAAATAAAGATGAAAGAATTGGTAACGGTAATTACCTCTTCTTTGAATCGCCTCTTTGAGACCTCCTCTTAGGGCACTAAAATTGGTCTTTGAGGAAGACCAGAACCTCTAGGATGTTGCTAGGGAAGTGGAGAAGAGATTTTGGCAGGGGTTGGCCGAGCTTGAGAGCTCAAATTGGTGTGAGGAGGAGGGGGAGGAGGTATCCTTTTATAGGGGAGGAGAGGGGCACCTTAGGAATATCTCAAAATATTATTTTATATTAAAGTCAAAATCGGTTTATAATGGTTCCAAAGGGTCTTATTTCGAAGCTAAAGTGGGGATGGGTCGAAATCCTATCAACCAATAGGATTTAGACAAGTTTAGGGTATTATTTTAACCTTATCAATTAGATTTAACTCTAAGTTAAATAATTTAACTTTTACCGTGTCTTTTTGTTTTCTTTGACTATATGGTTAATAAACTTACTATAACATGCCAAACTAACCCCAAATTGTATATTATTAATACATGTATCCTTATCTAAGTAATTTGGCCGAACCTTAGATTTTTAGGAATAAAATAACAATTAATAATATAATATTTGATTTAAAACCTATTTTGTGTCAATTTTGACACTATTTGATATATGATTTTTGTGAAAGTCATAACAAAATTATATGTTCGAACCAAGTTGATTAAATCAACACTAATATATCATAGTAACCTTGAAAATTAGTGTAATTCATAAAAAGTCTTAAATAACATTTATTTTGGTATTTATATTATCAATTATGTCAATATTTCATTAATAAGATAATTACTGCATCATCTTTGTGTCATAAATAAATTATATTATTTGATGTCTAAAAATTACAAATAAAATACCATCATGTAGGAACTCTTTTTAGATTTCTAATGAATATTTATAATCGAATTTATCTTATGTATAACCCCATATTAAAAATTATTTACTTATTAAACTTTGATTTTAACTATTTTAACCCTTCTTTAAATAAATTAATAATAAATGTCCTAATCTAATCCAAGTGGGCCTAAATGGTCATATTTTATTCCTAAGTTTGTTTTTGGTCGAATTAAATTTGTCCAATAGAATTAGGACATGTGTTAGGGTAATATTAATATCATATTTACCCTTAGTTACCCTATTTACTATTAACCGTGGTAAAAAAAATAAAAAGTTACTATTCACCAAAAAATTATTTTCATCTCATTGAACTACATTTTAGTCCCTGATATTAACCGTGTATCTCGGAGTTTCGAAATTCCATTCACAGAAGCAGTAAAATTAAGTTTTATGCAAAATTCAGTTTTTAACCTACCACTTAATAGTTTCACTATTCATCAAAAATTGATGTTTTTCAGAACAATGTCAAAATTTCATCCCAAGCTATATTTCATATTCCGAATTCAAAAATGAAGTCTATTTTACCAAATTCATAACATAAAAGTTGAATTAATTAATTTTATAATTAAATCCCGCTGTTAAAACAAATAGCGTGTTTTTAAGAAACAATATCTATCAAAAGATTGACACTTGTTTATGTCTAGTTTAAATGTGAAATTACATCCAATGACCAACATTGTATTAAATTGTGAAAATATATTCTAAATATACTTTAAAACCACTCAAATTAATGATTTATCACTATTAATTATTTCGATTAAAAAAGTTGTTTTTTAATTATAATTTAGTAATTTTCACTATTCATCAGAATATGAAAGTTATCCGAAAAGTACCAAAATTTCACCTTAGGCTAAATTCGATACTCCGAATCCAAAAATGAAGTCCATTTTGAGAGTTAAAATTTCTAAAATTTAAAAAGTGGTTATTACTATTCATAACGGCTAGTTTTAATAATATTTTAATAGCGTATCATTGTTTCGTGAAACTCAGGATTACGTACCACACACGCTATCGAGGAAGGTTTCGATTGCGTGTAATGCAAGGCAAGTCAAGGATGCGTGTTGTGCAAGCTCCTTTTGGTGTAGCGTATAACACAAGACATTAGTAAAATAAGAAAGAATATTTTTCATAAAATCTCGGGCTGTTACATTCTACCCCCCTTAAAATGAATTTCGCCCTCGAAATTCGTCGGGGTTATAAATGGTTTACTATTCGAAAGTTTCTTTAATAGAAACCCACATCGTAAAACGGAATACCAAAACTTGGCTTTAAAAACTAAAGTATGAAATGTAACGATTACCCAAATAAACTAATCATTGGGTTTCCACATAGGTGAAAATATGGATATGGAAGAGAAATCTAACCATCATGTTCTGATGGAGAGTGGTAGAGAACATGGCTATGGAAAAGCCAGTAATCACAAATCCATAAATTTGTGACGATCTAAGGTACCATCTGATTCATCAGGTATAAGAGAACTAGGAAAACATTTTTGGTTTTCAAGATCATTTCCCTAAAGTTGAAAATTTGAATTACAATAAATATTTACTTTATTTTGGTACAATCTCACTGTTGTTCATGCCTTGAACAATTTCCACTTAATCTCTTAAATAAATGAAGTTGAATTTGTTATTCGTGAAGTGTTAGCAGATCATGTGATAGAATGACGGGTCATTCCATCTGTCTCAAACAAAAGGTTAGAAAAAATTATATACATAAGTCGATCTATAGTGAGATTAATCATATATAGTTCCTAAAATGGACTTATACTTCATATATCATGCTGCTTAATATAATAAAACTAGTTTCTACTAAACATGGACTTCCTATAGGCCAGTGGTAGGCGATAAAGGCCAGTTGCACTTCGGTTGTGGGTTCGATTCCCACATCCTTGTCCGACGCGATGGGCTGTCGCCCGTCCTGCAGGTTGTCCTTTTTCTAAAACTACATTACTATAACATCCCATCAATAATATCGAAAATCTTCTATCCTTAAACAATACTAACTTATGTCCAACATAATCCATTTTAATCTTTAGGCTTGTCCATAATACTGCAGTCCACTCTCATAATATAGTGAAAACAATTACCAGAGATTTAATACTGTCGTTGATCCCCATATATCATAAGATATGTCTTGTTGGTCACATTCCAAACATTCAAAGGCCTTAATCTTGTACTCTCTTTAATACCCATTGAACCTTATTGAAAACACGAATTCTATTAAAAGTTAACTCTTTCCACATACCGAAATCCTCAAAATTCTATATACTAACACCATGATATCACTTAGTCCTTATATCAATCATGAGCTCATGAATACTATTAAACATTTCATTTTCTCGTCTTCATTATGCGCATATCATCTTATTTCCAAAAAATATCTCAATCACTTTGAATACCACATCAATAAATATTTCAATACTCAATGATACAACATTATTTTGGAATCCCATTACATAAACACTTAATCATTCCACCACAGCGTTGTCATATTCAACATTGCCAATAGTGATCGCATGTGATTTCCCTTTGTCCTTTGCCTTCAGTGGTTCCTCATGTTGATCATCACTAACCCTTGGATTAGGGCAATTATTAGCATAATGCCCCATTTCCTTGCACTTGAAACATTGAAGTGTAGTAGGTTCATTCTGTGTATCCCTTCCTTTGTTTGCATCATTAGACATCTTCTTCCCATTATCACGGCATTCAAATGCCCGATGACCTTCTTTTCCACATTTAAAACATTTACTTGTCCCTTTAAGACAACTGCCTCCATGTTTCTTTCCACACTTTGAGCATAAGGAAAAGCTCATCTTCTTTTCCATGTGCTCTTTAGATTTTTCTTTGAATTCCATCTTCCTCTTCTTATCAAACCCATGTGATTGATGGGTTACTCCAATCTCCATCTCGACTTTGAGAGCACATCGAACGATTTCCTCGTAGCTATTGAAGTCCCTTATGGCTAACGCCCTTCGAAGACTTGGTTTTAAGCCACTAAAGAATCGATCGATCTTACTCTCAGGTTGGATAATAATACCAGAAGCGTACCTTGAAAGTCTTGTAAAATTTGCTTCATAGGTACTAAGAGATTCATCATCCCTTTGCTTTAGTTCAAGGAACTCTTTCTCCATCTTTGTTCGGAGAATACGAGGGAAGTACTTATTGAAAAATAAGTTCTTGAACTCGTCCCATTCCATAGACTAAATTTCATCCCTTTGCCTCGTATTCTTAACAAGATTCCACCATTGATCCGCATCTCCTTCCAAACGATACACTGCTAGGATGACTTTATCATGCTCAGAACATTGAAGAACTGAAAATATCTTTTCAGTAGTACTAATCCATTATTCAGCAACTAATGGATCAGTAGACCCGCTGAAAGATGGTGGACGCTGCCTCATGAAGGATTCAACAGAATGTTGCTCCCTCCTTTGTTCGTTTGGAAATCCTGCATGATTCATAGCTTGAGAATGTTGTGTGAGCATGGCTACAAGATTTTGCATTCCAGCTCCCATATCGTTTGTTTTCTCAGGGGGACAATCATTGCATTGCCCATCGCATTCCGCATTAACACGGTTCCTTCGGGTTCCAGCCATTGACTAAAACCAAGAAGAATAGTGTGAGCAACACTAATTATAATAGGAAACCACATAATTCAAGAATAAAATTTTCATGCTTAAGGTCTTATCCTAGGTTATTCAAGGCCATTTCTAAAACACTAAGATTGTGTTCTATGCTTAGACTTATCCTTAGGGTTCTTACTAAGGCTTTCACATCCTAGTTTCCAAAGGTTGACTATACCCTTCCTCTGATACCAACTATAACGACCCATACTTTACATACATTGTTAATACTTCAAAATTGAAGCACACTTATTACAACATATGACAAAACCACAAAGGACCGTATAGGTATAGTGTCTTTAGAAACTGTGAAACATAAACAACTGGTTCATAAATCTTCTACAGTGTCTCTCATTTATTTCATCATATCTAGGGTCCCTTTTAGCATATTCTACTTAATATCCATCTTCCTGACCTGGGGAAAAGAAAACATAAAAGGGTGAGCTCAAATGCTCAGTAAGGGTATACAAAAGAAAAATCAATCACATCATATTCATAAGAACATAACTTTTGGAAATCTTAACCTGCAAAAGAGAGCATAATTTCATAACATGGGATAAATCATAGTAGTGAAATGAAATCCCAATAATCATAACTTAAAACATGAAACTTTGTGGCATACACACATAATCATAGAGATTCATTTCTTGTTAGTCAAGACTCATTGCCAAGACTATCTTAGTGGACAAAGTCCCTTTCTGAATCGAGTAACCCTCGTTTCAGTCCTGTTTCACTGAACCGGTATAACCTACCATTCCAGCCATGTCTATCTCATGAGATATAAAATCATTACCCAATGCATTGGAGGGAGATATAGGTCCCACCCATCTTATAATGAATCCTTTCTTATGTGTGCCACATAATCATAAAACATACATCATCGCATAACACATGTAACAAAAATGGGATTCTTGAAACATCATGACATCATAAATCAATTCATTTAAGATAAAGGAATTCATAAACATAATTCCATCACAACATAGTCAAATCAATGTAAAAATATGGATAGAAACAGAACCCTTTATTATCTTAGATGGAAAATAATTTTGATAAAACACTTGAATTGAATTCTTGAGGAAAATATCATTTCTTCTTCAAAATCAATTTATTTTCACAAAACATCATGCAATTTTAAAAGAAAGAGATTTTATTGAAAATAGTCATGAAATCTTATAGAGGAAGCTTCATTAAAATAAGGCTTTATAAAACATTAGAAATCCGTTCGTGCCGTATAAGTTAAAAAAAACATTCTTCGTACTTTTGTCGGAAAAGTCAAAAAGTACCTCGTACGAAAAACGACAAAAGATTTCTTTCATACGTATTACTAAAAACTCACCGAAGGGTAAAAATGGATTTAAACAATTTTTAGGTGGATGGAAATAATATTACATATTGATAAAACATGGATGTGGATGATAAAATACACCCCAGAAAATACTTACGAATAAACAATCTCGGATAAAAATGAGATTGTGATATTTCCCTTACCTTAGGTCCGACTTGCTTTGTAAGTGTCCGAACCTCCTTTATAATGATTTAAATCATGTTATTGACTTATTACAGAATCATATTCATTGTTATGATATCATATATGGTTCACTTATGACATTATATTACCCGTTCTTTTGTAAATTCCATGTTAAAGAAGCGTTTTGGGTAAAATCGTTTCATTTATCGTAGGTGTTTTGACTTGTTGTTCTTGACATCATTATTACTTATATCATGATTTACTTACTTCCAGAATATAAAATATGATTTATATATCATATATATTCAGTATATATATATATATAATAGGTAGATAAATAAAATGAAAAACACCGTTCATGGAGACGGTAGTCCGTACGTACGCATGAACGCTGTTTTCCTTTCCTTATTGTCTTGAAATGGAAGTAAGTAGATGACATACATATGTATATATATACATAAATACAGTAGCTTTATAATTTCATATATTTCATTATTATTTTTTTATATATACGTTATAATCATTCTTAAATGGTTAACATGGAGAATGAATCTCATCGCGTCGTGGAGACGGTATTCCGTACGTACGCACGAGCGATGATATCATTTCTATAAATATTGAATTGAATTGGAGTGGATTATACAATATATCAGAATCAATATGATGTTGTAATAACTATGTATAGTTATTCTTTACACCATTATACCCATCCGTGTAAGGTGGTGGTGGAAAATAGATTACACCACGGCGTGGAGACGGTATTCCGTACGTACGCACGCGCGGTGATTTCTTTTTCCGTAGGATGGATAGATGGTGAAATAGGGTTGTTTCATACTTATAATAACATATCAGTATATGATTGATACTGATGTTATTACTTCAAAATGAAACAACCTAATAAGAAGAAGTGGAAGAAGAAATAAAGATGAAAGAATTGGTAACGGTAATTACCTCTTCTTTGAATCGCCTCTTTGAGACCTCCTCTTAGGGCACTAAAATTGGTCTTTGAGGAAGACCAGAACCTCTAGGATGTTGCTAGGGAAGTGGAGAAGAGATTTTGGCAGGGGTTGGCCGAGCTTGAGAGCTCAAATTGGTGTGAGGAGGAGGGGGAGGAGGTATCCTTTTATAGGGGAGGAGAGGGGCACCTTAGGAATATCTCAAAATATTATTTTATATTAAAGTCAAAATCGGTTTATAATGGTTCAAAAGGGTCTTATTTCGAAGCTAAAGTGGGGATGGGTCGAAATCCTATCAACCAATAGTATTTAGACAAGTTTAGGGTATTATGTTAACCTTATCAATTAGATTTAACTCTAAGTTAAATAATTTAACTTTTACCGTGTCTTTTTGTTTTCTTTCACTATATGGTTAATAAACTTACTATAACATGCCAAACGAACCCCAAATTGTATATTATTAATACATGTATCCTTATCTAAGTCATTTGGCCGAACCTTAGATTTTTAGGAATAAAATAACAATTAATAATATAATATTTGATTTAAAAACTATTTTGTGTCAATTTTGACACTATTTGATATATGATTTTTGTGAAAGTCATAACAGAATTATATGTTCGAACCAAGTTGATTAAATCAACACTAATCTATCATAGTAACCTAGAAAATTAGTGGAATTCATAAAAAGTCTTAAATTACATTTATTTTGGTATTTATATTATCAATTATGTCAATATTTCATTAATAAGATAATTACTGCATCATCTTTGTGTCATAAATAAATTATATTATTTGATTCTAAAACTTACAAATAAAATACAATCATGTAGGAAATCTTTTTAGATTTCTAATGAATATTTATAATCGAATTTATATTATGTATAACCCCATATTAAAAATGGTTTACTTATTAAACTTTGATTTTAACTATTTTAACCCTTCTTTAAATAAATTAATAATAAATGTCCTAATCTAATCCAAGTGGGCCTAAATGGTCATATTTTATTCCTAAGTTTGTTTTTGGTCGAATTACACTTGTCCAATAGAATTAGGACATGTGTTAGGGTAATATTAATATCATATTTACCCTTAGTTACCCTATTTACTATTAACCGTGGTAAAAAAAATAAAAAGTTACTATTCACCAAAAAATTATTTTCATCTCATTGAACTACATTTTAGTCTTTGATATTAACCGTTTCTCTCAGATTTTCGAAATTCCATTCACAGAAGCGGTAAAATTAAGTTTTATGCAAAATTCAGTTTTTAACCTACCACTTAGTAGTTTCACTATTCATCAAAAATTGATGTTTTTCAGAACAATGCCAAAATTTCCTCCCAAGCTATATTTCATATTCCGAATTCAAAAATGAAGTCTATTTTACCAAATTCATAACATAAAAGTTGCATTAATTAATTTTATAATTAAATCCCGCTGTTAAAACAAATAGCGTGTTTTTAAGAAACAATATCTATCAAAAGATTGACACTTGTTTATGTCTAGTTTAAATGTGAAATTACATCCAATGACCAACATTGTATTAAATTGTAAAAATATATTCTAAATATACTTTAAAACCACTCAAATTAATGATTTATCACTATTAATTATTTCGATTAAAAAAGTTGTTTTTTAATTATAATTTAGTAATTTTCACTATTCATCAGAATATGAAAGTTATCCGAAAAGTACCAAAATTTCACCTTAGGATAAATTCGATACTCCGAATCCAAAAATGAAGTCCATTTTGAGAGTTAAAATTTCTAAAATTTAAAAAGTGGTTATTACTATTCATAACAGCTAGTTTTAATAATATTTTAATAGCATATCATTGTTTCGTGAAACTCAGGATTACGTACCACACATGCTATCGAGGAAGGTTGCGATTGCGTGTAATGCAAGGCAAGTCAAGGATGCGTGTTGTGCAAGCTCCTTTTGGTGTAGCGTATAACACAAGACATTAGTAAAATAAGAAAGAATATTTTTCATAAAATCTCGGGCTGTTACAAAAATTGTATTTTCTAAATAGTTGATTTTGCACCGTTTAATGCTTCAATAATTTTTAAAATAGTTTTGTAATGTAACGCCCCAACCCCAGTTACACAGAGTCTGTGCATTATTACATAACATTGGCATGATCACAAGAAAGATCAGGTCTCGAAAGACCGATTAGTTTAGTAGCCTTGGAATAACTAGACACATTAATAATTTTTACATTACATCATAAAATGAAAACTACAACAATATAGTCTCTTTATTCCACACTCTTGTCCCATCATACTATCCCTGTAGGTCATTGAAAAATTACTTCTTCACATCCTGGAAAAAATAAAACATAGAAAAGGGGTGAGCTCAAATGCCTAGTAAAGAAAACAATATAGAAAAAACTTTTATAAATAAACATTTAAGGCAATGTAAAACTAAAACAAAACCCTTTTAAACTTGAACATCATCATAGTATAGAAAAAATAAAATTAAATAATGACATTTACTTATTCACATGGATATTCAACTAATCGAATAATCACATGTAATATCAATAACCACTTTCATAATGATGGAATGGATAATGCCAGACTATCATAACCACATAGCCAAGGGCTCGTGCCAAGACTAAAAATAAGATTTTGTCAAGGCCTTATGCCAAGACACTAGTTTGCCTCATTAGATCTACCGATGCATTAAGGAGCTATAGCGGGTTCCACCCGTTACATATTAAGTCCAATGCATTCCCATATGAAAAGGTTTATACATAACATAAACCTTCGTATTAAAACTACCATACGAAATGTAAATACTTCTTCCATAAACCAGGAATTGTATAAAAATAACACATACACAGTCAAACATATCACAAAACCTTCAATACAATATAGAAGTTTTGTATCATAATATATCAACATCAAATAAGAGTAAAATCCATCAAAGGATGTTGACATAGATGAAATCAAATCTCTTTTTAGAGAAATATCTCATTCAATTTTGAAATCATTTAAGAGTCATATATTTATAAAATAAACCATTTTCTTAGAAAATATTCTTATAAGCTTGTAAGGGAAGCTTCTATGATTTTATAATGGCATAAAATATCCGCACCCGCCGTATATGTTAAAAAAACATTCTTACCTTAATTCTCTCAAAAATGTTAAAAAGGACCTTGATTTGAAAATGACTGAAAGATTCCATTATAAACCACTTATAAAAGTCAAAAATGGTATAAATGACTTTAACCCATATTCTAGTAAATAGTAAAAATGTTTTGAAATACATTTTTAAGAAACATGGATGTGGATGATAAAGAAGTCCCAGTAGATTATTACCTATAAACAACCTCGGATAATGAAGAGATTGCGAAATAAATCCTTACCTTGTACATTTCCTTGGTTGGGGTAGGTTAACCTCCTTTATAATGGTGAAATAATTGTTATTAAATTATATAATAATAACATACATTAATATGATATCATATATGATCTTTTAACATTAATTTGTTAATAATATCTTAGTATTATTGTTGTTTCGGGTGTTAACTTACTCATTTTCTTTTATATGTTTTGTTACGTAAGACATGTTTGTCATGGATAGGTTGTATATTAATCATATAGTGAATTCTATCAAGTTTTTAGTTACAATTTTTAATCATAAAATTAGAATTTGATTTGAATGGAGACGATGGAGAATTAATCTCATCGTGTTCGTGGAGACGGTAGTCCGTACGTACGCATGAGTGACAATATCATTATTTTGATATTAAAATAATATATAATTGGATGTTATATCATATATACATAATCATTATCATGTTATATTTATTATTTACATGAATTACACATCATTATTATACCCATCCAAATAATAATTTATTGAATAACAATTACACCACGATGTGGAGACGGTAAGCCGTATGTACGCATGTATGGTGACATGTCATTCAATGGATAGATATAATACTGAATATGGTTGTAACATATTTATAATAACATCACAGTATATATAAGATACATGAGTTATTATTTTATAATGGTAATAATAATGAATGAAGAAGTGGAAGAAGAAAGGAACTTGAAAAAGGGTGGTGAAATCATTACCTCTTCTTCGGGTTCTTCCTTTTGATTTGATCAAAAGGGATTCTTAGGATGGATTTCTGATCAAACTAATGCCTCTAGGATGAAGTGAGGGAAGTTTAGAGAGTATTTGGGAAGAGTTTGGCTGAGCCAAATTACTTTTAAGGTGTGACTTAATGAGAAGGTGGAGTGCCCTTTTATAAGAGGGGTGAGGGGACCCTTTGGAAAAGCTATAAATATTATTTTATAATAAATTAATATTCAGTTTATAATGGTTCAAAAGTGTATTATTTAAAGCGTAAGATGGGGATGGTTCGAAGACCACCCAAACAATAGAATTTAGACTGGTTTGGATCATTATATTAACCTTATCTTTTAGTTTTAACTCTTTGTTAATTAGTTTGATACTTACCATGTCACTTTGTATTTTTATATTATATAGATAATTAACTTACTATATACATCCAAGAGACCCCCCAAGTGGTCGATTAATGATACACCTATCATGATATAAGACTCTTGGCCGAACCTTATATTTTTAGGAATTGAATATCAATTAATAATATAATATTTGTTTTAAAAACACTTTTATGTCAATTTTGACACTATTCAATAATTGATTTATTTAAAACTCAGAACAGAATGGTTACTTCGAAAAAAGTTAATTAAATCATTCCCAACATGTCATATTAACCTAGAAAATTATTTTATTTCATAAAAAGTCTCAAATTATATTTATTTGGGTATTTATAATATCAATTATCTTAATTTTTCAATATAATGGTTATTACTGTATCGTCATTGGGTCAGAAATAAATAAAATAATATAATGTCTATAAATTATATGTCAAATACCATTATTTATGAAATCTTTTTATCTTTTTAATGAATATTTAAAATCGAATTTATCTTATGGATAACCCTATATTAAAAATGATTTAGTAAATAAACATTGATTTTAACTCTTTTAACTCTTCTTTGAATTAAATAATAATAAATGTCCTAATCAAATCCAAGTGGACCTAAATGATAATATTTTATTACTAAGGTTGTTTTTCATCGATGTTAGCCTATCCAATAGAATTAGTACATGTGTTAGGGTAACATTAATATCATTTTTACCCTTAATTACCCTATTTACTTTTAACCGTGTTAAAGAAAATTAAAAAGTTACTATTGACCAAAAATTATTTTCATCTCAATGAACCACATTTTAGTCCTTGATATTAACCGTGTCTCTCGGATTTTAGAAATTCCACTCACAGAAGTGGTAAAATTGTGTTTTATGAAAATTTCCGTTTTTAACTACCACTTAGTGGTTTCACTATTCATCAAAAAAAAATGAATATTTTCAGAAAAATACCAAAAATTCACCCTAGGCTAATGTCGATATTCCGAATCCAAAAATGAGAAAAATAAAATTTATAAATTTTAAAAAGTGGGTATTACTATTCAAAATGGCTAGTTTGATTGGTTGTGGTGTGTTAGAACTCGATGTTGCGTACAACACACACTATTGTATTATTCAAAGAGAATCATACTGTAGAAGCATGGTGTGTTACATTCTCCCCTCCTTCAAATAATTTCATCCTCGAAATTTCTAGAATACTACCGCATGAAAATACTCGGGTGGTTCTTCATCATAAGTTCCTTGGGTTCCCACGTTGCCACTTCCATCTTATAGTTTCTCCACAAGACTTTTACCAGACGAGTCATTCGATTTCTCTGTACTTGTTCTCTCGTATCAAGAATCTTGAGAGGCTCTTCGTAATAAGACAGATCCGATTCCAGTTCTAATTCCTCATAGGTGAGTAAATGCGTTGGGTCAGACATGTTCTTCCTCAACAGAGATACGTGGAACACATCGTGAAATTTGGAGAGACTTGGCGGCATTTCCAATTGGTAAGCTATAGCCCCAATTTGATCTATAATTTCAAATGGTCCGATGTACTTGGGACTCAATTTACCTTTCTTACCAAAACATATGACTCCCTTCCATGGAGATACCTTCAGGAAAACATGATCACTGACTTGAAATTCAAAATCCTTCATTCGATTATCAGCATAGCTCTTCTACCTACTTTGAGCTTCTTTGATATGGTTTTGGATTACCTTCACCTTTTCCATCGTTTCCTACAGCAATTCTGGGCGTACAAGTTTTCTTTCACTAACGTCATCCCAACAGGTTGGTGTGCGACATCTCTTTCCATATAACGCTTCATATGGTGCCATCTGAATACTCAAATGGAAGCTATTGTTATAGGAAAATTCAACAGAGGTAAATATTGATCCCACATACCCTGAAAGTCAAGTGAGAAGGATCTCAACATGTCTTCTAAGGTTTAAATAGTTTGTTGTTATTGTCCATCTGTTTGAGGGTGGTGGGCAGTGCTCAAATGATGTTCAGTATCCAAGGATTTCTGAATACTTTCCCAAAATCTTGAAGTAAAACGGGGATCACGATCAGAAACAATCAATAGCGGTATTCCATGATGTCTCATAGCATCATTAATATATAGTTTTGCTAGTCGTTCTTGTGGAAAATCTTCCCTTAGAGCAAGAAAATGTGCCGACTTGGTAAGACGATCAAAAATGACCCATATTGCATCGTTCCTTCTAGGAGTCTTTGGTAGTCCCATGACAAAGTCCATCGTGATATTATACCATTTCCACTCAGGTATGGGAAGTGGTTGCAATACTCCACAAGGTTGTTTCCTTCCATCTTTCACTTGTTGACAAACCATACATCTTGAAAAAAATTTGGCAATCTCCCTCTTCATGTAGTCCCACCAAAAATGTTCCATCAAATATCTATACATTTTTGTGCTCCCAGGGTGTATATAAAAATTGGAACTATGAGCATCATCCAGCAATTCCCTTTTTAGATCAGGTATATCGGAAACACAAAGCCTCTTTCCGAATTTCAAAATTCCTTTTCATACACAAAGTCTCTCAATCTCCCATCATTCACCGCTTTAATCTTCTTTTGAAATTCTTCATCATCGGTCTGAGAACTCTTAATCCATTCAATTAAAGATGGTTTGGAAAACATTTGATAAAACATTGATGTTTCACCTTCCCTGGTTATTCCCATGACCATCTTCACTAGATCCATGAAAATTGGATCCCTTTCAATTCTCATATTGTTCAAAACTCCATGGCATTTTCTGCTCAAAGCATCTTCCACCTTGATTTCTTTCCCCGGGTGGTAGTGTATCGTACAATCATAATCCTTGAGTAATTCAAGCCATATCATTTGCCTCATGTTGAGTTCTTTTTGTGAGAAAATATACTTCAAACTATTGTGATCAGTATAAATATCACATTTTTCACCATAAAGGTTGCGCCTCCATATCATCAAAGCAAAGATCACAGCTTCTAACTTGAGATCATGAGTAGGATAGTATAGTTCATGAATTTTCAACTATCGTGATGCAAAGGCAATAACCCTATCATTCTGCATAATGACACAACCAATTCCATTCTTCGATGCATCACTATAAATAATGAACTCATCATTCCCCGATGGTAGAGTCAATATATGAGCATTGACTAATATTCTATTCAGTTCTTCAAAACATTCTTCTTACAAAATCTTTACAATACCAATATTCTAGGAAGTTCTTCTATACTAATCCTCAATGTCCATCTTAAATCTTTGTGCTCTAATCAGAGTTTATCGAAATCTAGCTTCCAAGGTTTGTACTAAACTTCTCTGATACCAACAGTAACGCCCCAACCCTAGTTATCCAGAGTCTGTGCATTATTACATAACATTGGCATGATCACAAGAAAGATCAAGTCTCGAAGACCGATTAGTTTAGTAGCCTTGGAATAAATAGATACATTAATAAAGTTTACAATACATCATAAAATGAAAACTACAATAATATAGTCTCCATAGTCCACACTCTCATCCCCTCATACTATTCCTGCAGGTCATTCATAAATTACTTCTTCACATCCTGGGAAAAATAAAACATAGAAAAGGGGTGAGCTAAAATGCCGAGTAAGGATAACTATATAATGGAAACATTCATGAATAAACATTTAAGGCAATGTATAACTAAAACAAAAGCCTTTTAAACGTGAACTTCAACATAGTATGGAAAAAATAAAATGAAATAATTCCATTAACTTATTCACATGGATATTCTACAAGTCGAATAATCACATGAAATATCAATAACCACTTTCATAATGATGGAATGAATAATGCCAGACTGTCATAACCACATAGCTAAGGCCTCGTGCCAAGACTAAAAATAATATTTTCTCAAGGCCTTGTGGCAAGACACTAGTTTGTCTCATGAGACCTACCGATGCATCGAGGAGCTATAGCGGGCTCCACCCGTCACATATTAAGTCCAATGCATTCCCATATGAAAAGGTTTAAACATAACATAAACATTCGTATTATAACTAGCATAAGAAATGTAAATAATTCATCCATAAACCATGAATGGTATAAAAATAACACATCCACAATCAAACATATCACAAAACCTTAAATACAATATAGATTTTTTGTATCATAATATATCAACTTCAAATAAGTGTAAAATCTATCAAAGGATGTAGAAAGAGATGAAATCAAAACACTTTTTAGATAAATAACTCTTTCAATTTTGAAATCATATAAGATTCATATATTTATAAAATAAACATTTTCATTGAAAATATTCTTATAATCTTGTAAGGTAAGACTCAACGATTTTATAATGGCGGAAAATAGTCGCACCCACCGTATAAGTTAAAAAACATTTTTACCTTAATTCTGTAAAAAAGGTTAAAATGGACGGTGTTTTGAAAATGATGGAAAGATTCCTTTATAAACCACTTATAAAAGTCAAAAAGTTTATAACTTACATTAACCCATATTCTAGTATATAGTAAAAATGTTTTGAAATATATTTTTGAGAAACATGGATTGGATGATAAAGAAGTCCCATTAGATTATTACGTATAAACAACTTTGAATAATGAAGAGATTGAGAAATAAACCCTTACCTTGTACTTTTCCTTTGTTGGGGTAGTTTAACCTCCTTTATAATGGTGAAATAATTGTTATTAAATTATAAAAAAATCATATACATTAATATGATATCATATATGATCTTTTAACATTTATTTTTTAATAATATCTTGGTATTATCGTTGTTTCGGGTGTTAACTTACTCATTTTATTTTATATGTTTTGATACGTAAGCCATGTTTTTCATGGATAGGTTGTATCTTAATCATATCCAGAATAATATCAAGTCCTTAGATAGTATTATTAATCATCAAATGATAATTATACTTGAATGGATACGATGGAGAAGGAATCTCATCGCGTTCGTGGAGATGGTAGTCCATACGTATGCACAAGCGACAATATCATTCTTTTGATATTAAAATAATATATAATTTGATGGTATATCATATATACAGAATCATTATCATGTTATATTTATTATTTACATGAATTACACATCATTATTATAACCATACAAATAATAATTTATTGAATAACAATTACACCACGACGTGGAGACGGTAAGCCGTACGTACGCACGTATGGTGACATATTATTCAAAGGATGGATAGAATACTGAATATAGTTGTACCAAATTTATAATGAAATCACAGTATATATAATATACTGTAGTTATTATTTTAGAGTGGTAATAACAAAGAATGAAGATGTGGAAGAAGAAAGGAACTTGAGAAAAAGTGGTGAAATCATTACCTCTTCTTCGGGTTATTCCTTTTGATTTGATAAAAAGGGCTCCTTAGGTTGGCTTTCTGACTAAAGTGAGGCCTCTAGGATTAAGTGAGGGAAGTTGAGAGAGTATTTGGGAAGATTTTGGCCTAGCCAAATGTCTTTGAAGGTGTGAATTAATGAGAAGGGGAAGTGCCCTTTTATAAGAGGGGTGAGGGGCGCCTTTGGAAAAGCTAGAATTATTATTTTATGATAAATTCATACTCAGTTTCTAATAGCTCCAAAGTGTATTATTTAAAGTTTAAGGTGAAGATGAGTATAAAATCACCCAACCAATAGAATTTAGACAGCTTTGAGTCATTATATTAACCTTATCTTTTAGTTTTAACTCTTTGTTAATTAGTTTGACACTTAGCATGTCAGTTTTTATTTTTATATTATATAGTTAATAAACTTACTATATACCTCCAAGAGACCCCCAAGTGGTCAATTTATGATACACCTATCATTATATAAGTCTCTTGGCCGATCCTTAGATTTTTAGGAATGGAATATCAATTAATAATATAATATTTGTTTTAAAAACTCTTTTATGTCAATTTTGACACTATTCAATAATTGATTTTTGTAAAAATTACAACAGAAGTATTACTTCAAAAACAGTTAATTAAATAATTCCTAACATTTCATATTAACCTATCAAATTAGTTTAATTCATAAAAGTCTAAAATTATATTTATTTGGGGATTTATAATATCAATTATTTTAATTCATCACTAATATGGAAATTAATGCATCATCATTGGGTCATAAATAAATTAAATTATTTAATGTCTAAAAATAATATGTAAAATACCATTATGTAGGAAATCGTTTTAGCTTTCTAATGAATATTTAAAATCGAATTTATCTTATGTATAACCCTATATTAATAATGATTTAGTAAATAAACTTTGATTTTATCTCTTTTAACTCTTATTTGAATTAAATAATAATAAATGTCCTAATCTAATCCATGTGGACCTAAATGATAATATTTTATTCCTAAGGTTGTTTTTGGTCGAATTAAGCTTATCCAATAGAATTAGGACATGTGTTAGGTTAATATTAATATCATTTTTACCCTTAATTTCCCTCTTTACTTTTAACTATGGTAAATAAAAGTAAAAAGTAACTATTCACCAAAAATTATTTTCATCCCAATGAACCACATTTTAGTCCTTGATATTAACCGTTTCTCTCAGATTTTCGAAATTCCACTCACAAAAGCGGTAAAATTATTTTCTATAAAAAATTCAGTTTTTTAACTACCACTTAGTGTTTTCACTATTCATCAAAAAATGAAGTTTTTTAGAAAAATACTAAAAATTCACCCTAGGATAATTTCGATATTCCGAATCCAAAAATGAAGTCAATTTGGAAAATTAAAATTTATAAATTTCAAAAAGTGGGTTTTATTATTCATAACAGCTAGTTTGATTGGTTGGGGTGTGTTGGAACTCAATGTTGTGTACAACACACGCTATTGCTTTATTCAAAGGGAAGCGTACCGTATAAGTTTGGGGTGTTACATGTAACCTTACAGAAAATTAATTTTTTAAATAAACCTTATATTTTAAATCATAATTTAAATATTATAATAGGATCATTTTTTTTGGATTTTTTTATAAAATAATCATTCATTAGGATTACTATTAAATGGTGAATTTTAATTGAAAATTTCATTTAGGATTAAATAATTTATAAATTAAGATAATATATTTAATTGGTTTGAAAATAAAATTTGTAAAATTTTACATCAATTAATCCAATTTAGTGTATTTGGAAAATTTTAATTTTAAAATTTTATATAAATTTATTTTGAACTTTTTGAACATTTCCCTTTAAAACATGTATTATTTTCACACATGTAGGATTAAATTAAAATAAAATATTCCACTATTATTTTAATAAGGAAAAATGGAAATTATATTTTTAATCCCAATATTATATAATTTATTTTAATATCAACATAATTTTTTACCCTAAATATTAATGAACTAAGTTAATATTAATTACAATGGTTAAGGAAAAATTAGTCATTTTTTCCAAACTTATAATATAAGGTGAGAGAATGACCCAAAAATTTTCCAAACCGATTTTAAATGAAACATTTATTCCCTTATAATGATTATAAATTATATATTTTGTGTGATGATATAATAACATTAAATGGTCGTTAAGTGATGATGTTATAATTATCTAGTTTATAATTAAATAGATCAAATGATACTAAAAAATTTTATATGGACAAATTTTAATGATTTAATACATTAAATCATTTCATAAAAATTACAATATATTTATAATTATTTTTAACAAAATTCTATTTTTCAATTATTGTCTTGGTTTTTCATTTTAAATTTAATGATTAATATCAAAATTTTCATTAACATCATATCTTAATAATTTATAATTTATTAATAGATTATAAATTACTAAGAATCCTATATACTTTAATTTGGTTTTAAAACACATTTATGTAACATCTACATTACATTATTTGAACACATTTTCTATTCTAATGAATCAATAGACCGTTAAATGGTAAAAAAACTCAGTAAGGGTAGTTAAGGATAAATACGTGTTTTTCACAAAACATGGGTTTTTTTTAAAATTATTCTTCGACTCACATAGGATTTATATTATATAAATATTATTTCATATTTAGAAATATTGTTCCAAAGTCATTTAAATTTGATCAATCTAATTTAATATTAAATGATAAAATACCATGGCTATAAATCTAATTACCATAGAGAAACACATAAAAAATATGGGAATCATAGGAGATATTGCATGAAATGATACAAATATGAGTATAAGTATTTGGAAAGTTTTATAATAGAACTTATATTCCCTCCACACAATTAATTATTATTTTCATATATACGTTATTAAATGTTGACATCTCAATAGTGAATACTTTGGAGAATTAAAAAAAATGTCACTCCTCTTAAACTATAAAAAGGGAATCACTCTCATCCCTTCTTCACACCTATAAATCCATTTTGAATGACCAATATCGTACCAAAACCGATCCCAAAATAGGCTCTATAATAATATATTTCAGATTTTGGTGATACAACTATCCATTTTTGTTGTTTGTGAAAACCTAAGATAACAATCGAAAGATCGGTAATGTACTTCTAAAAGAATAAAAATTTTATTTCCTTATCCACCTCCTTCATGTTTTATAATTCTATTATTATAATAATAATTAATTTTCTCCCATAAACTAATATGATTTTTACGAGTATTCCATGAAAACTAACACGCTTCTATCAAATGTGTTATGAGATCATTTTTTGCGTAGATAGCAGACTACAACCTCACTAACCATTGAGGTTTGTTTTTCACTACCAACTCTCATGGTTGGTCATAATGATAGAAATATTTTTTAACTATTATATTTATAATATTAATTAATATTATATTATTTTTATTTTTCTATCAATCATTTGGTCATGATTTCCTCTTTGTGAGAATATAATAACACTGCTCATGTGTATGAGAGACTGCCACCACACGAAGCGATATTATTCATTGACATGATACACTGATTGAATTTTGGATTTATTTAATAAAAAAAATTTATATGACTTAAAAATAATATAAATATGTTAATATATATATATATATATATTTAAATAACTTTTTTATTTCTATTAGATAAGAAGATGGATATTGTTTTGATGTATACATATGGAATAACCTCTCCATAAATAGTGTATTTCATATCCTATCAATAAATATTATGTACTACAATAAATACATATATATTTAATATATATTAAATTAAAATATTTAATTACACTATATATATGAATAAAAAATTATTCAGTTAAGAGGTCCCAAAAATAACAATTCAAAACATATATTAAAAAATCAGTTATTACCTAAAACGTATCATTAACATGGAATTTTAAAAAAATTGAAACATAAATGCATAAGAAAATAATATATGGTAGGATATACATGAATATATATCTTTGATATATTTATAATAATATTATATTTATTATAGAGTAGGTTTGAAAAAGTATGACAGAAGTAAAAAACATGAGGTAATTGATATTCTTGTCACATTTTTATTTCGTGAGACACATTCCATATTCAAAATATATTTATTTAAGGTGGTGTATATAATTCCCATGAATATATATTATTAATATTCTAGAGAAAAATATTTTCATATAAATATCTAGTTTATGATCTAAAAATCATGGGGTGTACGGTTGAATATTTTACAACCAGTAAGGGGGTTTCTTGTGTCACTTTTCTTTTTGAGATACATTTGTTATATTCACCCCTTATTTATTTGGTGCAGTTTATATACATTAATTCAAAATTTTATATCATTAATATACCTCATTATGTGATATTTAATGATTTTATGTATGTTATTATTTTTTGGGGATTACGATTCATTTGTTAGTCATGCAATATAGGGTTTTTGTTTCAATATTCCATCATTTCGATGTATCTTATGTTCTAGAACTATATTTTTTCACAAGGTGCCTATAAAACCATTTGAAATTTAATATCATGAATTTATTTTTAGTCATTATGTTTTATGATCCATTTTATTTTATTTCCTATTGGGGATTTCAGTTCAAGGGTAACAAAGTAGTAATGATTTTATATTGCAATCATATCAATTGTCCAAATTGATTAGGATTATACTTCTAATGATAAAATATTTTGATAAGTATATCAATATATAATGTAAAATTTAGTATCCTGTGTTTATTCATGATATATTCAATAAATGTTATCATTTTTTGTTATTTTCTACAAGAAATAATAACGAAAAAATCATTAAGAAAATCATACACTGACTTTATGTTTGGTAAAAAATACATCTTATTTAAAAACAATGTTTTTTAAAAAATTAAAATGTAAAATGTTTTAATGTTTTTAAAATTAAATATATGAAAATGTATATCTTCATAAAAACTATTTTTTAAAAAATATTTATGTCATTTCCCTAAAATAATTCCTGTTTTTATTTTAGAGAAAATGTAAAAAGAATATTTTGTTTTTAACATCCGCAACAAGAAATATATTTACCACTATAATAAACCCTTAATGATTTTAATATTCCATTACTATTATTCAATGTTTATTTAAAGGAACTTATTTTCCCTATTATTAAGAAATTTTATGATTTTAAATAAATTTCTTTAAAAGTAAATGTTTTTTATAATATTTTAATGAAGAATTTTTAAATTGGAAACGATAATTTCCTCAATAATTTTTTTTTAAAATATTATTATATCATAGTATTTTGTGTTTTTTTAAATAAAAATAATTTCAGAAATATTATATGTTTAAAAAAATATTTTTATAGAATTGTAATTTTCCTTATGTGTTATTCCAAGTGATATTACAAAATCCTTATATATCTATAATGACATACATTGACAAAATTTATGATATACTATGATTTAATACAAGTATATCATTTATATTACATCTTGAAATGTTTTTATATATTGATGGAATGACTATTAAGAAACCAAATTTTTTTCATGCGTTATATATTGAAAAATAATTTTGAAACCTATCTCTTTTATACATGTTATGATATGATGAAATGTTTTTTATACCAATTTCATTTCATTAGTTATAAAATGGAAATATTTTTATGATAACAATTTCAGTTTATGGGTTATGGTATGATGAATGTTTGTGATGTTATAGAATACATAAATATGGATTGCATTATGTGATGTTTGGGACCTATATATCCCTCTGATGCATTTGGTAATGCTTTCAACCCCATTTGATACATATGGATGTTACGAGGAGTGAACTCATTATAGTAAAAAGAATATAATATGATAGTTTGGGAGTGTACCCATTCCACTATATAGAATGGGCTATGACTAGGGATCGTGGTGTGTCCCACCTAATATTTATGTCCCAAATCAAGAACCCTGATATTTTTGGAAAATTGTCATTGACTTCTAGGGAATGATTTTATATTCTTTTCAGTTTCCAAAACAATCTATGTATTTTGATTATGATGTCATACATGGATCCGGTTCGTGATTATATTATTATTCTTGTCTTATGAACTGATAATATTTATTCCATGGCTCCTGATTGTGATAGTTCTTTATGTATGTTATTATATTAAAATATTATTCTCTTGTTCTACTACCGTTTTTCTCATGTTATACTTATGTATCTCCATTATTTATCCTTAATGAGAATCTAATCTCAAACATTCTTATGTTTTCCTTCTCTAGGATATGATGAATGGTTTTAAGTAGGAGTTATAATGGGTTAGATCACTGTGTGATACATTAAATAAATTCCACCATGTTAGATGATTATGTTTCCATGTTTCCAAAGGCACTAAAATTTTAATGTCTTTAGGAATGTTTTTGATTAATTTGAAAAATATTCCTAAGGATGTAATAGTTATGAATATTATTCCATGTTCTATATAGTTGGTATAAAAGGAGAGGTTAATTTATCCTATAAAATCTCGGATGATAAAACCTCAGTGAGATCCCATGGGAAATTAATAAGCTTATGTATAGGGATGTCTCTATGGATAAGTCTAAGTAAGAGGCAAAAATTTCAAAAATATCCTATATTTTTTTAAAGCATATAGATAGTGGTTTCAATGAAATTTCATACCTCTCTTGATTTTAAATGTGAATGTGGCTCTGACACAGATATACATAGGGGTAAAGACCATGGAAACCACACATTTAGCCAGACTCAATCAGTAAATGGTACATGATAATGGGCTTTCTGAGACCATGTTTGACAGTCCCAGGGTTATGCATTGGAAATTCACAAAATACATACAACCCATTATGATGGATTTTAATAGATGATGACTATAAATTACACAGGATAAACATAATATTTCCTATAGTATTGAAGGTGTCAGGATTTAGAAATCATATAAGTGATTTAACATGATTATTTTTCTTTGAATTATGATTATTGTTTTCTAAACTAAGATATTTGGTATTAATAAATTGAAAAATACAAAAGGAACTGAATTTTTATTCAATGGGATGCTTAAATTTCTTATGATAAACGAAATCATATGATTACTTGAGTAATAAATGTTGTGATCATGCTTTTAAAGTTTTGATGGAATATGATTAACAAAAACAATCATAACCAACTCTCAGACACACAGAATGGGATCAGTAAAGAGTTCACTGAGTGTTCTGGAAGTGGAGAACATGGAGGAATAATGATTCAACTATCTATATTTCAAGGATTTGGGAAGATAAACTCAATACAATGACTTAATGAGATGAACAGATGTTTTGGATGTGTAAAATAATGACACAAAGCATATAAGTGAAAATGGAAAAAAAATATCATATATGAAATTGGATGAGAATAATGGCTTCCTTAAGATATCATCTACTATTGTAAGTTTAAAATGTGGAATGTATGGTAATTAATCCAATTGATGTCATAAAGGTAAATCTAATGAATGGAATCAGCAAAGAATTATGAGAAACGGTTATACTATTGATGATAAAGATACTACATACTATATATGAAAGGAAAGAGGTATTTTGGAATAAGATCATGATGACAATGAAATGGTATGATGAATATGTGGTATATTTGATATTTTTATGCAACAAACCAACAAAATGTTATTAAAAATGTGTACCTGAACATACATGTTAGATAACTGAAGGGAATTCTAAATCCCCTTGTGCTAGAAACTTGCTCCCGAGAATTAAAAAATAATTAGATTGAATTATTTCACCCAATCTGAAGCAACAATATGACACACATATTTATAAATAAGAAATCATTGATAATGATTAATATATTCCATAATAACAAAATTAGTGGGAACTAAATATCTCATTATTTGAAATAATCTACATGTATAGGGGTGACCACAATGGGTGATTTAAATAAAAAAAATCCATCCACTACATGTGATAGTGTTGTAATTCTCCCACCATGTCACTACCATCTACTCTGTTTAGCTAATAAAAAACTTCATTCCCTAATTGAATCAAAATTCCATTCCCTATAGTGAAGTAAATAACCATGTGTACACACTACTAATGGGGTATGCAATGGGTAACATTACATGCACAGTAGGGCCTCACCCTAGGGTTCCAATTAATGTCTTTGAACAATAATACACATATTCACAACATTATAGAAAATAATATTTGATAATAATTTAATTATTTTTAATTCAAAATCATGGATAAATAGTTTTATTTCATCCTTCTCCACATATCCATGTAATATAATTCAATTTCTATGAATGTTATAATAACATATCTAAATTGAGATTTCATGTTATAAAAAATCATACATCTTATGTCATATCACATCCATGGGATAAAAAAATATTACAAACCAAATATAGAACAACATATAACATAACTCTATGAATATCTCAATGTTTGGATAACTTGGACACTCATAATAACATCCATAATCACATATTAATCATGACACTTGACATGTTAGTTGACTACAGAGGTTAGTGGGACACCCTTGCTAGTAAACCACCCAAATGGTATAACATGTATCTTGAACAATAAGACTATAGAGAAAAGGAAATTCCCATAAGAAAACACACCTCATTATAGATGAAACCTATTAATATTCCTTCCACCTAGGTACCTAATAATTCCCTTGTGATCTATTTTACAAACCAGTTCATCTGACTATTTCATTAAACCCATTATTTTAACGTCATTTAAAAAAACATTTCTGAATTCTTTTAAAACCATTTTTCATTTACCTAAACTTGGGAGAAAACATATTTAGTAAAAACCCACTTCAACAAGGACAAAAAAATCATTCATATCATGGAATTTAATTTAATAAAATAATTTATTAAAAACATGTGTATTTTAGTTCACCAACACTAGCTAGAGACATAACCAAATACCTAAAAACAAATGACAGACATGGTAACAATGATATCCACTATAAGGAAGAAATAAATATAGAGAATAGAGGCCCTAAAATCAATCTATATTATTTAAAATTGATTCAATTTAATAAATGGTTTAGAAGTGAATAATAGAAAAACATTCCTCAAGAATGAACACCCACCACACCACAACCAGAAATCTAAACAACCCTCAGAAAAAGGCCACACTATAGATCTAAAGATATATAAGGATAAATACCCCCACTGTTCAATTTTTCTGATAACAAAATAAAATGGTGCTATGAAAATCAAGAATTAATAAGAAAATAAAAGGATTACTCTCTTGGAGATAAACAAACAAACTGCAATAGTGATTAATAAAGAAATGAATCATTCCAAATAAAATATAAACTCCAAAAATCATCATAAAATTCCACTGAGATTACAGAGAGACTATTTTTTGAAAAATTAATAAAAAAGCAACCAATGTATCAACCTTAGAGCTAAACTTCCAACAATTACAAGGTGTTTACACCTGTTTCATTCAATATATACCATAATATTTGGAAACACTAAAAACCCATTATCCATTTTATTAAAATTTGATATTTTAAAAATACATATCATGTTAAATTTACATGACATATACTTAATTCATGATTTGTACAAGATTCGTGATATTTTCCTTGCACAACGTACTTTTATTTTACTCCCATTACACGGAGTTAATTTCTCCTTAAGACTAATGGAAATATAGATTTTTATATGAACACCCCAAACACCTAACTTGTCCTATACACTTGTGGAGGACCCAATCAATCCATTAACAAATTTATTCTTAGACTCCAATAATATTTTTTGATAAAATTGTCTGCAAAGGCTATTATATAAATGTAAATTTCTTACAAAAGTGGGAAATAAGGAGTCTTAATATTTTTCCATTGTAAAATGGGATGGATTTCATCAGATAAAGAGCTAAAGTGATAATAAACCTATGTAGTGACTCCCTTATTAGCAAGAGCATCTGAAAGATAATTCACATCTCGATACTTATGCGTGATGATATAGTTCATGGAAGAAAACATGTTTAAGTAGTTAGCCCATCACATTATCAACATCCATGATAGATGTATCACACCCATCCTGACCGATTGCACGATGGTAGTAGAGTCTGACCCAAACCATATTGTGTTCCAGTGTCATTTCTTTGTGATGCACACCACTTTGATGAAGTAAATCATTTTCGTATCAAAAGAATTGGAATGTCCACATAGACCATAAATAGCTTCCACAACATCCCCATTATGATCTCTAAAAATAATGCCTAAACATGATCGTCCTAGATAACCTCTCGACGCACCATCTTTGTTACACTTTATCCAGCTAGAGAAGGGAGAATTCTAGAAAACCTCAAGATGGCCTTTGGGTGAGGGGAATTTAGGTTTAATGTTCCGCCTTATAAGTATTATTTCATCACTAATAGAGTTATTGTAGTTCACATCATAGTTTCTTCTCACAAATTGGAAAACCATAAGAATATATGTAGTGGAACCTTGGATATAAATGTTTTATTCTTGTGAATGACCTGGTTATGAACTCTCCAGATGGGGTGCGGCAATTATGGATACAAAAATCAAAAAAACATGGAGACCTATATTTAAAATTTTAAACTAAGAAAGGCCTTACAAAATCCTAGAGAGAGGCAACATGTACAGATTTCACATCAAAAAAATTAAAGATGATCTTCCATAGAGAGGAAGAAGTTTTACAGCTTATGCAGAGGTGATACACATCATCCCTGTATTGGTGATAATGGATGAATTTCGAGAAGATCGAAATTCCAACAGACATTATGTTTTCATATACAAGAATTTTATTCCAGGAAAGCCTCCATAGAAGTGTGCACCCTGATGGGATAAGCCATATTTTATATATGCCTATCTAGTGGGTTCTTTATTAAATCAGGTGTTGATAGATTTTCTTGGAATCAGGTACTCCATTAGGATCCAGTTCCCAAATGAGCTTGTATTCCTTCATTAGAAATTCATAATTTGAGATAATATATATAATATCATCAGCGAGAGTTTCAAATTTTTTCATCAGATCATTGATAATGATTCCATATTCAATACACTGAGCATGTGAGCTAATCTACTCATCGAGTAGAGTTCCCAACCAGTTGTCATACCCAAATTGGTGAGGTGATTTCATGTTGACCAGCTGGAACGAAGACACCTTAATCGTTTGGGATATTTCTTTCAATCTCGGCCATATAGAATATTTCATGTACTTCAAGTTCCCTGTGATCATTTTATCAAGAAACATTGATCTGATAAACATTAGATATTTATAGTTGGTTTTGATTCTTCTCTAGATAAATTTGGAAAGAATAGATAGGTTAAATAGGTTCATATTTTTAATTCCAGGACCCCCTAATGGGTGAGTCGATAAAAAACTTTTCTAGGGGGTAGTGATGACATTTCATTCCAAGATGCTTCAACTCCAAAAAAAATACACATCATTATGTCGACATTTTTAATTATTGAGGCAGGCCAAGAGTATACAATAAATTAGTAGACCATTTTAGAAATCACCAAATGCTTAACAAGCCACACCCTTACCACCATTGAAAGAGGTTTAACTTTCCATCATGTAAGGGTTTTCATTATATGACTCAATATTTCAGTGAAATGAGAAGCTTTAGGATTTCCCCAAAATAGGGGGACTCTGAGATAGATAAATGTCAGTGAGGTATCCTTTATTCCCAATTCTTTTATGATGGGGGACTTCCTTGGGACTACAAATCCCATGAAAATGTAAATGAATCATTTCATCCACGTTAATTTCTCACCTCACACACATTCATAGTGTGAAATTTCTTATTTTATATTTTTAATATTCGTTTTTTTTACCCTTAAAAAAGATGATGATATCATCATAAAACAAAATATGAGAAGTTTCACAAGTACCTATGGCTGTCCTTACACTGTTTACATCCCCTATATCCATAATGTAGTTAATATGAATGCTAAGGTAATCCTCAGTAATGGTGAGAATGATCACTCAGAGGGGTTCCCCATGGGTTAATCCTCTAGAGCACTGAAAATACCCTTCTGAGACACATTGATCAGAATCAAAATGTTTCTCGATATAATAATTATATGGATACAATGAATAAAAGTTGAATGGAAACAAGGACTTTGGAGAACATCTCCTTGGAAACCCTAATCCATTTTGTCAAAACATTCTGATTGTTAATCATAAGAGAAACAGTCCCCCACTTATAGATTTACAGAATACATTAAAACACTCTGAGAAAGTAAGAAAGAAATCATGGTTGCTTCTCCCTTTAACAAACCCAAATTGATTCCAAGATATTATTATAACAATGATACATGATAGTAGGTTAGCATGAATTTTGATAATCACAATAATAATGGTTTTCACAAGAGAGACTTATCTAAATTGGGTTATATAACTGTAACTATTCATATTTGTGACCAAATCAATGAACTGGGCATTAATACCCAGGTCGACAGACCCCAAAATAGTGTTTAACCATATTGTACACCTCATTTTCCACGACATTCCTGTATAATTTGACGAAATGATTCATGAAACCATATGGAATAATAAAATTCTATTTTTAAGTCCAAAGACATCTTTCTAGATTTCTTATTTAAGAGGAGTGGGGGGAAGGAAATAATTATGTTCTGACTAAATAAATATACCTCACACCTATCACATTAACTTTATAATCAATGATCTATACCTAATTCTTAGTAAAGAAATCATCAGTCTCTAACTCATTCTCTTTTAAACATAGTACACGAGAGGGATTATGATGGTATTTATTAAAATTATATATGTGAAAAAATTCATCAATTCATATCAAATGAGTTATAAATTAAAACTAATAATAAACATTTCCAAGCCAATCAATGTCTTCAAACGGTCCGTCATATCATTGGGGCCAATTTTCCCAATATTTTAGAAGATTATTACCCAAATGAGGAGAAAAAATCAAGAAAAACTAGTCACCTATGAAAAAATTCAATGGGAAATAAAATTAATCTACCAAAGAATTATTTTGACTCAATATTGTAACTAGTCACTAAAATATATCATAAATCTGCATAGATTTATACTAAACCAAACATTGTCCCACTATGTTAGCTTTACTAACCTCTTCCCAACAAATATGTGATTTGAATGGTAAACTCTAACAAGACTCAATGGGTACTTATTAATTGATGAATAAATATAGTTAATTGAAAACTAAACCAGTACAATATGTATGTTCTAATATACACCAGGAATTAGGACACATGCACAATACGTATCCACCAAAATCTAAACAACATGTTGTGTTTAGCCATCTTCCAGTGTGTGATAAGATGTACTCCATCTGACCTTAGTCTCCATAGGCATTTCGAGAATCCTATAGAACATATATTTAAACCTATGATCCTAGTAAAATATAATTATATTAGAGAATACATGTTACCTAAAATTATCCTACACATACAACATACCCATATCGTCAATATTTCTGATGTCTCTACTCAAAATGAAACAATATTACTTTTTCTGCTGATCAGCCACCACCCAGATTGCATTCCAAACATGGGGAGTCCATGATAATAATAAAAGTCCAAGTATACCTCTTCTAAATTTGAAACAAAAAATGGAAGAGGTTTTATAAAAATAGAAGGTTTCAAATAAACATTCTTTATCTGATGGAAGTTGTAATAACAAGACACCAAATATAAAGTGTCACTCTACTAATTCAATCAACAGAATCATTGAAACATGTTTTAATAAACCTCCTTGGTTCTAAGATGAATGGATGATGAATATCAATTGATTTAAAAAATTTGATTCCATATACATTCTCAGATGAAAACCCAATCCTTGATAATGAGAATACCATCTGAATAGAGATAGAAACTAGATATAGTCTCCCAATAATATAGGGTTTTTATATTTTTTTTCAAAATAATCATCATACTACTGAATCTATATAATATACTGAAAACGATGTTATAATTTTAGAATAGTTTTCATAAAGATACATGATATATCATACTGAGAGTCTTGATGCAATAGAAGAAAACGAATCATATGGATCAAATCTTACTTCGATAACAAAACATCTTAGGACTGACACGACATTATGCTTCCTTGAGGTATAGGTTATATCATATTCAGTAGTCTCTATGTATTAAACCCCACATTAATGTCTATGATTCATGAAATTTAGTTTAAATCTATTGATAAAACTTTTTTGGTAAAAAAAAATTATGACCTACTCACCAAAAAGTTGTTACTACTTACACGTATTTACATGAATCATTGAAGCCAAATAAAAATGGTGTGTGTTAATTATTCTCATCTGGACATATATAATGAGAACCATTATCCACTACCCGGTTATCCTTCATGAGTTTCAAACCTAGAACAGTTCTACATTCATCCCGAAAAATCCCATAACCATTAATGGGTTAATGTTATTACGAAATAGGTATCAATGTCAAAAGTCATGTCAACTAATTGAATGAATATTGAAACATTTAAACCCTTATGAATTTCACCACATTATTAGAGAGGGATGTCTATGGTGATGAAAATTTAAGGAAATTATTAACGATTATAATCCATTTTACTAATTATGTACCAGAATAATTTCACTTCCTTAATCTAGAATTTTAATTTCGAATGGTTTCCATACAAATGGATAAAACTTAGAATATGTGATAATAAACTCATATAGTTCTTGTGAATGTGGTTAGATCATGGATGAACTGAAATTTAATCCATGAACTCTACCAAAAAAGATTGATGTTATGGATGGAATATCTGAATTTTTAATTCCATGAAAATTAGTTTGACAAATTGGATTTACCAGATATTCATAATGGATATACATGATCCTAATATCAATATTTAGTATATCAGAATCCCAAACCTTGATCTGATAAAAACATGATGAATTATCCAACATTGAAACCGAAATTCCCCCATTAGGTGATCAAACAATTCATCTAAATGATGTAAATGATAATTGTTCTTAGCTATTACCTAGTTAATCATCTGATAGTCCATGCATTATCAGAGATAATTGTGTTCCTTCATGGAAAAGAGCATTGGGGTTACCCATGGTGAAACATTAGTGTGAAAAAACCATTCACCACTATATTTTCATATTTATCCTTGATCTCTTTCAACTTTTTTGGTTCCATTTGATAAGAATATATCAATATTAGATGTGTCCCTAGAACTAGTCAAATTGTAAACTCTACCTGCCTCTTGGAAATAATCCCAATGAAATCATCTAGTATTTATATTCAAAAACCAATAACGATAGTGGTATGATAAAAAACAATAAAACCTCATCAGTCAAACTACTAAATCAGACACAAAAATCTTCATCTCTATGTGGGAACGTCTTTTTGGACTAGACTTTAGATCCCACTCTCCCAGAAACACCAACCATCTTCAATATTCCACCTAAAATGAGAGACACCAATGATGAAAATCAACTTCAACATGATGATCAACAAACCAATTAATTATGATGATGATGTCAAATAGATCCAAAGCACGAACCAATGATTTCCATAGTTATTATACAATATCTTTTTATAAAATACTAGAAGGAAACTGAAACATATTCTCTTTAACCTTTCCAAAAGATATCATAAAATATATTATAAATAATAAGAAATCCATTCAATGTTTATCAATATCGACAAAAAATTTAAATATTAATGAGTTGTAAGAACCAGAATAAAATAAATCAACAACCACTAAATATGTAATAATGATTTACCTCACACTATCATTGGACCTGGATATAAAACCACTATAAACTAATATACTATGTGAAGTTTCATCACATATGTGGCCTATTTATATATCAAAATTGAATTAGAATCATTTAATTTTAATTATGTATACTTTGGGGATGGTGACCACTAACCCTATTCAGTTGCAGATATTAACTGATAGAAATGCTGTCGATAACCATAATATCAACAACTATTTCCCAACATTATAGGTAACAGACATTAATTCCATGTTTTAATGACATTTCCTAAAACATATGATTTCATAGGGACACCACTAGCAACAAATGTGGTGTCGAAGAAGTATGTTGTTGACAACAACCTCCAACACCCCTATTATGATCATTCTAATTTCTCATTTTCATTTGTTCTCTACAAAATCTTCCATTAGGTGGAAGAAAATAAAAAATATATCCATCCCCGATTTCATTATTTATTAATATTATAACATACATGTCCACTGTTGCTGCATAGGTCAAAATATTTAGCATAAATAATTTTGATCTAATATCTATTCGTAAACACAATAGGTACTTATGAGAATTCATCTGGTCACTCTCCACTACACCCAATGAAATGTGAACTGGACCAAAAATTTAATTGGTGTGTAATAACTGAAAAATATTCCACTATTAAAAATATAAGAACTCTTGGTACTATTCTATCATCAACAACTCTAGGAAAAAATGTATGAATATGGGATTCATGAAACCCTTATATTCAAAGACCTCATGCATATCCAACTATACCACAGAATCCTATCATCGCATTCAAGGATCATGAATTCTAAACATAAGACACATAACCGTGATACATTTTGGTGTTACCATGAAATCAATGATCTGAAAAATCTTTTCAAGCAAGTCCTCCACCTCTTTATGTTCAATCATACATTTAATGGATGACGTATCCTAATGAAAGAACTCCCATAATCAATCACTTTCCCCTATAGATCTTGGATTTAGATCATCAAATGTATTCTAGTAATGTGAATAATTCTGGTCAATGGAAAGAAAATACTGTACAATGTCTATGATAAGGTTCTGAACCAGTGGAGAATTCCCCATGTGGAGTTATAACTATGCCCTCCTAGGAAAGACACAGAACACATATCGGAGGCATCATACTGCACACCACATCCAAACATTCAAATATACAATCTTGAAAATTTCCAAAAATAATTTGACTTGATGAAACACATCCTTTAATATCAAAATCTAAAATACTAACCAAAAACACTCTCATTCTTGTACACCACCTGGCCATTCACATACCGGAAGGGTGTTCCCAATCATTACTAACTGAAGACTAGCAGTCATGAATCTAATAAATAACTAAGGAAATTATTTCTCCCAACCTGAAGTAATATCATTAAACATATATACATAAAATAAAATAGTTGAATGGATAAATGTATTACATAAATAAAAAATTTCATAACCCAAAAAATAAAGAGTAGGAACAATCTCCAGGAAGAGGTCCAACCAAAAAAAACTATTGATGTTAGATTAACGATCTGATCACTATGATAGCAGGGACATTCTCCCACCATCCAACCATGAGCTATCGTTATTAGAGAAAAAACCTCAACACCTCTCTATAATTATTTTCCATTCCATATATAGAAATAAATAACAAGATATACTGAACACCAAAGGGGTACTAAATGTTTAAGCTAACAATCTCTATAGTGTATCACCTATTTGTTCCAATTCTTATCTTTAATCAAAAATACCAGATAGCATAACTTCAAATCAGACAAGTAATGATAATAGTTTAATAGTTTTTATATGTAAGTCATGGAAAAATATATTAATTATCCTTCTTTCACATTTAATGTAAATGAATGTAAATCAGTTTCAAATCATCTATAACAATATACAACACCACATACATCATGTCAAAAAAACATGCATCACATACAAATAATTTCTATGTAAGTATAATAAAATAGTACAAATAAAAAAGAAAATTAATGGGTAACATAATGCCATGTATCACACATGGTCTGGATGTCTAGTACAATGAAAAAAAATATAGAATATCACATATGAATAGTGCCACTAGACATATGAATCATATCTGGATAGTAATGAAACATACCATAGAGTGATCCTCCTAGTAGTTCTAACAATTCCCTAGAACATCTTCCCTAGTTAGTAGAATGTTTCCATATTTGATAACACATGGCATTGGATGATATGTATTATAATAAATTTCACTTAACTGCAGAAGCCATCTCGTGATCTCTATTTTCTAAACTAGTGAATCCTATAATTTCAAGTAAATAGTGTTTGGAAAAAATATCCCAATACCATTTCAAAATTCTTTGAAAACCCTTTTCCATTTACTAAAACAAGGGGAAACCCATATTTTATAAATCCCCTTTTCCACAAATCTAAAAAAAATCAATCATATCATGAAATTTCATTTCATTAAACAATTAATAAAAAAAGGGGAAAGTAAGAACATCATACTTGGAATGAAATAGAACCCCAGACCACAAAACAGGGGTCACACATGCCTATGATGGAATCCACAACAAGGGAGAATCCAAAAATGATAATGGATGCTGAGGAATCAATATTAAACTCCAATAATTCATTAAATTTAAACAATGTGTTTGATCAAAACAAGATATAACACACACATCATGAACGTAAACCCTCCACACCACAACCAATAATGGAAATAACCCCTTGAACAATATCTCACAATAGATGTAGAGAAAAATAAGAAGAAACATCACCATATGTTAGTGGATCAGATAATGCAGTGAAGAAACACTACTACGATCAAGGAAATGAAGAATCGGAAACGATCACTTCCCTAGTAAGATTAAATACAACTTAAATAGTAATAAATCTTTGAAAAAATAAATCAAGATCGAACATAGACCCCTAATATCACTAAATAAGGGATCTATATTGAGATTAAGTATTTTTTGGAAGATTGAATGAAAAATTAAGTAATGTTTCACCCTAAAAGTTAATCCCTATATATTTAAAAATGAATGTAAATCCTTTACATTCCATGCAATATTTACTTTCCAAATACAATGAAAAAATCACATCCATTTAATTAATAACTAATAATTTATCATTACATGGTGTGTATGATGTACATGATCTGTACTTCCTTATCGCTATGTACCATATCAATGGAACCATCCCTGTATATTGTACATATCATGACCTCCTATTACATGACTTGTATTTCTCTTATAGGTTGTAGAAACTATGGTTTCATTCAAGAAAACACAAAAAACTTCAAAAAGCCCCTCAAACATGGGGAGAATTCCAAAATTTCTTTAAGATATTTATACTCAGAATCAATTCATTCAAACAAACATATGTCCCCGATCATTACGTCATTTTTGTCAGAAAATTTTTTACATCTGAAGGAGTCCCAAGTCACCCAAATTAAAATGGAAAACATGAAAAGATAAATAAAATACATGAAAGTAGGTAAAAATATGTTACAATTTATATATTATAATTCTAGAATGATGTTATATATATAAAGAATGTTAAATATCTGATTTTCATTAAGGATTTGAATGAATAGATTGAAATGTACTTATGACAAAGAATATTTATTTATTGGTAGGGTTATATTTTATCATTAAGGGAATATAATCAAAATAATTTTCTAGAGAATGGAAAAATGTTTTTTGTTTTGGATAAAGATAAGCTTGATATGGTATTGCTGACCGTAAAACTAATAAATGATATATTTTCAAATTCATTTTTTCTATAATTAATGTTGTTTCTAGAGTTTCTATATTTAGTAAATAGGTCCACAAATCTGTGTTTTATTGATGGAATTTGGAAGAATGTATGTTTTAGATATGATTTTAAGGGAATTAATTTTATTACCACGTTTCAATATAAAACATAATGAATGTATTCACATAATAGGTTTGTGAAAATAGAGGTCCACATTATGGTGTATGTTGGGTTTAAGATATGTTGATTTAGTAAATTTAGTGCCCATTTGTCATATTTTAGGATTTTAATCATTCTTAAAGGTCTTAACGATAACCACTTATGGAATGGTTTAGGGTGATTATAGATTAAATTTTAAATATTTATGTATGCCTTCAACATATGAAGTTGTGTCCATTTTAGATAACTACTGTTGACTTTTATTTACAAAGTATGAATGAATTTTCTATTAATTATAGATCTTATGATCTATAAGTGATTTAGGAATAACAGTTTCAACTTCATTTCAAGGAGAAATATATGAAGTGTGAATGATTAAGATTCCACCAAAGGGTGAGATTTTGATGAAATCATTAAGTGTATCTTCTCATGAAAATTATCTCGCACTAAGAAATGGATTATGGAATATATTTTTTTCATAATAAGTTTTTATCATATCAATACACCCTTTCAAGACTTGTTATTTATTGGTTTTTTGGTTGTTAACTATATCTAGATCACCCACATTCATGTGATATGTTATCTATATCCCTATAAATCTATTTTTTGGTCCTAGTTTTCACTACTATGTCTGTGTTTTAACCTTCAACCTATGTCCTCCCTACTAGGAATGTAGTATGTTGTATTATAGATAATTCAAACACATCCCTTTATCATTTCCATGTGTATGTGTCATCGAACCTCTTTAAGAAGTGGGTTTCTATAAAGGGACTTTCAAATGTTAAACCATCAATTACTTAGATGAATTTAGAAGGAGAAATTCATTTTAAGGGGTTCATAATATGATACCCAATGATTTTTTGATACATGTTATTGAATTAATTTAGTCTGTAGATGTTTTTCATTTTAATAAATAATGAATATATATTGTGTTTTAAAATATTAATGTGTTCATACTATGGTATGTTCAACACAACGCTAATTTTACACAACATGAAACACATAATTAATTATAATCTAAATAAATAACCATGCTAATACTATACTAAATGATATACTATCCTAACAATTATTATGTAATACATAATGTGGAGCTTGATTTATCCACATCATTGAGTTTAAAACAAATAAGACATATTATTAATATTTTATTATCTAATATGATAATTGTCTCCAGACCATTAAAATAATGGTTATGTATATGATTAACTAAATTATAAAAATATTATTTACACATTTATATAATAACAATTCTTTTATTACTATTTAACTTGAAACTAATTTATACCCCTTATGAAATTATAAAAAATCAATTTTAGTGAAGTATTTAATGAAATCATAGACATTTTAGCACTATAAATTAATTAGAAAACATTTTTTTATGGTTTTAATGAAAATGAATATATTATATATTAAAATATTCTTTTAAAATTGTTCCTATGTGTTTCATAGATTATAAATAAGAAAAAAATTTGATGTTACACTTAAATACTGTATTTTTATTAAATGGGATTTTGTTACAATTTTTGAAGGAGGCAATTTAAAATTGATTTTTGACACATTTAGAAAATTAAATTGAATAAAATAACATTATTTTTTAATTGATCATTTCATAATTATATTTGGGGGTTTTGGGGGTTTTCTCTACAGTTTTAATTTCTGATGAATAGAGAAAAATAAATAATTTTAATCGAAAATATAGTTTTAGATTAAATAATATATTTTCAAAAACCGACCCACTATGGTCTGGTCGATAACTATTCAAATCCCACCTCAAATACATTATTTTTATAGAGACTATCATCAAGTATATATATCCCACAAATGAGATGCATTTTGTTAATGTACATGTACGCACACATATCCAATAACAGAATGTTATTAAATGAAAAAAACTGAAACCATTTCATACATACATCATAAATACCAGAATAGAGATTAATAGTAAAGTAATGAAAGTGGAAAATGGGAAAAAATACAATCCCATCCAAAAATTGTAAACAATTCAGCCTTATCTATGGGTAGGGAAACAAGTCAAGTGAATAATACCTATAATAACATTGTTCTTGGAAGATCTAGATACACTCAAACCACACCCTATCATAACAGAACATAATCTAATTAGGCATTGTCTTCATAAGTCATGACACCTGAAGTCAAATCCCATCCATCAGTGATTATAGAAGTACCCAATAAATCACCATAATAATTAAATGAGAATCACCAAGTATTGATGGATCAAAAAAATATTACATCTAATGTAAAAACCCCCCAGATATACCCATGATAGAAACCACCCCACCATTTTTTTATAACCGACTTCCAAGAATAATATTTTGGTTGATATGATGCTCGTTCTGAGAGAATCCACTCCATAGACCATGATATCATCATGGAGATTCGACATAGAGGATTAGACCATTTGGAGATACCCAATATTATTAAATTGTCTATGAAGACCCTGATTCTCAGATTGGGGTTCACACCTAGAAGCATTAGCAGACACAATAAACCCAGTCTAGATCATCCTTCTACATTCGATATTTTATTCCAATGATACAAAAAATGCTACTAATACGGTCTTTATGTTTGGTATCAATGACCAATTTAGGGAGGTAACCATGATTCCACAAACCCCGCATATGGAACAATGATGATTGAGGATCACACTCTACTCTCACAGTGGGACACCACAACACCATCATAGATTCTACTTTGAGAGGGGATCACAATCATTTTGCGTGGATATACTTTTTCATTTTACATCAAATGAAATGAAACAATGAAACCAACATAAACTATATAAGTACAAACTATAAAATATGTGAGATAGAGGAAATCATCAAGGGGGTACATGCCATGTAATAGGGGTACACAACATGTTCGTCTTTCCCCAAGTCCTCTTGAAATGTAAATCCTCACACGAAATGAATTTTCTAGAATAAACAACATGTAGAAAAACTACACAAATTTATAGACAAACAACTCACATCTTGTGTTCCCTAGCCTTGTTTGTGTACTTGTCCTTCCCATGTACGTATCCCGTGTATAGGTGGTTGTGTCCATGTATTAGTTCATGGAGTGTCTCTTGCCATGTAAATTTTCACAATCCCTTATTCTATCCAAAGTACACACTATGCCATCATTATGGGGTTACAAACACTGTAATATGAGTCACATGCCATATGAACCTCAATATCATCCTGAAACCCATGCCGCTACTAAGAGGCACCCTCACGAATTGTGATCTGGATTAAAATGAAATGAAGATTAAGATTTTCTAGAAATTTTTCCTTATCCATAGGTCAACAAAATATTTATCATCTACCATTAATATCACCCATGAACAATAGATATGGTGTTTATCGGCATTTTGATTGGTGGATCGTTGGATTTCTTCCACCAAACGCATTAAGAATGCATCACATGGAGTTCACATCACCGTACAACACTTAGGAAAATAAAGAACTTCAAAATCAGTTTCATTTTCCTTGATCTACCCACTGTCATCATCAATTGGCAAACAACAACATCTATCACATATCATACCAATAGTATCAATTAGTTGTAATGAATAATGAACTCACAATGATCAGTAATAGGGTATTGGTTAAACAGTTGGACCAAATTGATATCAATAATGATTAAAATAAGAAATAGGGGTGAAATACATATTATATAAAAATGTGACGAATAAACCTCATCACATTTCATTTGGACTCAATTCATTACTAGATAGGAAGATTAATACAGAGGAATAAATCCAAATGAGAAAATGAATAATGAAATCAATTTCATTCTAATAATGATCTACATATCAATTTAGTTCATGGATTTTATTTGAGTTTATATATAATTTATAAACAAGATGGGGATTAAAAAACATCATACTCATAATATGGATCAATCAATCATGAAAAACAGTTCATTCTTTCCATTATTGATTAAATCCATGAACATTATTGGGGAAATGAATTCTGATTTGATCCCAACCCATCATCATTTACCATAAAAACTCTCCTAAAACAATTTATAGGATTCCTAGTTTTACTAACCATCCCTTGCTAAAATTAATATACTAATATTTAACGTTGAAGAAGGTCACAACATAAAATTAAAATAAATTAAATTATTTAATTATTATATTTATATAATTTTATGCATGTGGTAAATTTTTCACAAATTGCTTACGATGATAAATATTATATCAGGCCCAAGTTAATACCAACAGTCAGAACTCAATTGTTCCCTCTTATTTTTTATCTAGTAATTGTGTGTTGTATTTATTCCATTTATTCAAGAAAACTATATGCTTGTTTCAATTAATAAATTCAATATATTTAAAATATTTATCCTAGGAACATTGGGTCTTGGAATCGCATGCCTTATCATTTTATGGTCTTGAATAAATTCCATATAGAATAAAAAAGTAATAAAAAGTTATTCAGAGTCATTAAATTATCCTTAACATATGAATTTTAATCCCAATAAAATAATCCCAACTAAGAAAATGAGGGTGTTAGGCTATAATTTGAGACTCCTACTATCATGTTCTCTCCTAAATATTCATGTTCTTCCACTAGACACTTAAATGTGGAATCGATTTCCAACGAATTAAATTCTCCTACCAATCTTCAATCCCCAGTAGGTACTCTTATAATTCATATCCATCATCAATTTCTTGAATTACTCAACATGTAATTTTAGACTGGTCATACAATTATCTCCTCAACAATGATATGTAGAAGACATTATGTACCCAATCCAGCTATGATAGTAGATCTAAGAGGTACACCACCCCTCCAACACAACATAGTGTATCAAAAGGATAAATTAATATCATATATTCCTTTACTCTATGAAAAAATATCATCAATCTATATCATAGTCAGATATTCAGGAAGACAAAATCTGCCTCATCAAACACTAGAGTTATACATCATTGGCTGGAATAAGACATTTAATGGATCTGTGCAGCCCTCATCGACTCCATGACTATTTTTAACTTCTCTATAGTGCCTCACAGCAGCTTCGGTCCCTTGAGTGTGGTGTCACCTATATTTTTTCATTAATGTGGTGACTTATAGGGTTTCCTATACAATGACTCAAACTGTTCCATACCAATTGTGGAATAGAATCTATTGATGTATTCAAAATAAGTACGAATGATATTTGATCCCTCCAACTATAGTCAATGTCTATCATGCAACCCAATAGTGTGTGCAATAAACCTGAATGGTCTGATCTTTATGGCCTTCACTTTGGGGTGAAGCACTATGATCAAGAATACCTGAGTCCTACAGGCCTCCCATAATCCCCTCTATAACTGAGATATGGAGCCATCATCATAGTCAGAAACAATTTCCTATAGAAATCTATGGAGTTGAATTATCTTCTACATGTAGAGTCATCCCAATCACACTAATGAAATATTATATTTAATATATATGATATGGGTTATCATAGTTAATCATTCTATAATTATGTAGATGGAGTTGTTTCCTCTTAAAATATATGGTAATACCATCATGTAGTCATTTCATATACAATCTCCCAACCACTCTCCAAAATGAAGGGTTTGAGATAAATTTGTTAAAACCTAGTGGTTTGCCTTCACCTGTTAACAAGTGGGAAATTGGGGGAAGAATAAACAACTCTCTTCTTCATTGATGGACACCAAAAATAAATTTAGAGGACATGGTGCATTTTTTTCCTAACATTGATAAACAAACAAAGAGTGTCCCGACCCGCCCTCGGGGTCCGTGCCGTGACTACCCCAAGCCCGCCTTCCATAGGCCAGGGGCTGGCGACTAGCACCAAGGCGTAAATCCCGGTAAAAAGGGAAGGCATTGCCTTTGTAAAGTAAACAAACACCACAGAGTAAGCAAGAAGAAAGTAAATACTTAGCAAAATCAGAGTACAACTGAAAGTGTGGAAAAGTAAATGGGCCGGTATACAAACCCAAACTGAAAGTAAAGTACAACTCGAAAGGGAAAACAACAACTGAAAAGTTAAAGTTGCTACTCCGAGCTGTCCACTGGAAATCCCACCTGAAGGGTGGGTACAGATAGCTCCACTGCTCCACGGATCCCGCCGTCCGCTCCGAGCACGTCCCGCCCAGTGGTCCACCTCCAGGTACCGTTCTGCTCTGCAAGCCTCAGCTAAGATCAACGCTGTCCGTCGTCTGCAACCAACACAACGTAGTGCGGGCAAAGCCCGTGTAGGGGTGAGTATAAGCTACTCAGTAGGGACCCCGAGACCCCTGAAGGTCTCTCAAATCCACAATGGATAAACCACGAAGAAAGGTACAATCACGAAGTAACAACCGACACTGCTTAGGTATATTCCCATACATATACCTAAGTCATCAATTTCAAATACGCTCCAACCACCGAGCCCAAGTACAACTCAGTCCACACAGGAAAGTAAATGTATTCCACACAGGAAAGCAAAACGTAATCCACATAGGATAGCACAACACAATCCACACAGGAAAGCAACAGGATTCAGCTCACACGAGTATACTTTTTCAAAAGACGATAAAGATGATCTTTGATCCATCTAAGTCGTCGGACCCACGAAGGATTGATAGGTAACTAACCCCTGCAAAAGACCCACACAGGATCGGGCCCACGTAGGACCTGTAGGCGCTGGTTCACACAGGACCGCTGAGCGCAAAGACCCACACAGGATCGGACCCACACAGGATCGGGCCCACACAGGACCTGTAGCACTGATCCACGTAGGATCGCTGAGTGCTGTAGTCGTCGTCGTCGAATCCACACAGGATCTCTGTATTGTCGTCGTCGTAGTCACAGAAGCAGTAGTAGCAGTCACAGTCGCAGCCAGCACTAGGGTTCCCGCACACAGCAAGCTCGTACAGGAGGATCCGCTCCACGAGCCGAGAGGCTGATACATCAACTGTCGCAAAGTCCAGAGTTGATGTATCCAAAAGTTCCGTATCGTCAACAGGAACTCAACGCAACAGACGGCGCGTCGATCGGACGCCCGGTCTGAGAGTTATTGGCATTTTCGTCCCCAGCGCCCGGTTGGTTTTTAAGGCAAAACCAAGCTGACCGTACTCCACCTGCGTCCAAAACTCGGGCGGAGTATGCCAAAAGATCCATCTCACTAAGAGGAACACAACAAAGCTGGTGGCACGTCAATTGGACGTTTGTAGCTCAAGATATGAGCGTTTCCGCTCTGAAGGCCCGGTTGGTTTCGTGAAAGAACCAAGCCGGCTGAACTCAAAGTATTCCGAAACATTGAGTGCGATATACCGAAACGACCGTCTCGATCCAAGGATCGCGTTGCCGCAGACGGTTCGTCAATCGGAGGTCTGTGGCTCATGTTATGGCCAAAAGACCGAATCCGTCTCGAAAACGGGGGGTTCGGGTCCGGGCCGTCCCGGCCCGACCCCCCCCCCCTGGTCGGCCCGAACCGGGTCGACCCGAACCGGGGCGACCCGACCCGAACCGGGGCGACCCGACCCGGGCCCGACCCGAACCGGGGCGACCCGACCCGGGCCCGACCCGAACCGGGGCGACCCGACCCGGCCCGGCCCGGCCGGCCGGCGGCGCGGCGGCATGGCGGCTCGGCGGCGTGGCGGCCTTGCGGCGCGGCGGCCTGGCGCCGCACGGATGCAGCGCGCGCGGGGGGAAAAGCCCCCGCTTCATCAAAAGGCGGCGCGGCTTTTAGCCGCGCCTTTGGAAACCCCCCCCCCCCTTCGTGGGGGGCCTGCTTTGAAGAGGACTGGGGGGCCACCTGCCCCCCTCAAGGAAACCCCCCCCCAATTAAATGGGGGGGGGGCTTTTGACCGCTGGCCAGGGGAATTAATTTCCCCCGGATTTTGACCATCCGGCCGGCCATATGGCCGGACGATTTTTCTTCAACGGGACCGGTAAACCTGTCCCCTTTTCCGGCTTCCGATGCCGGCGGCCCAGCCGCCGGTCTTCTCGTCCCGCCGCGGCCCGGAACCGGCCGCGGTGTTCGTCGTCTGGTGCGGTGCGACGGCACCGCGCCCCTCCGCCGCGCCTTTGATTCCCTTCAACGCGGCGCGATGGCTTCACGTTCTTGATAATCCTTCAACGACGTGGCGCGACGGCGTCGCGCAATATATTCGTGCGAATATCCGCGTGGTGCGACGGCACCACGCCATCTTGTTTCAATCGCATGATAAATTATCAAGAACAAAGGAGGGGGTTCGGCCGTGTTCATGCGGTCCGGCCCCCCTCATGTTAAACAATAAAACATATTTAAATATTCAATATCCTCATGTTAGTCATGCTAGAACCACGAACAAGAATAAATAAATAAACAAATAACAACAACCCCTACCTTGGGTTCAAGCTCGAAGATTGTCAACGACCCGTGGAAGACAACGTCGCGGAGGTCGGGCATCGCGGTAGTCGTTCGTCAAATCCGATGATGAAGAGGTACGTCCGAAGTGGTACGTCGTTGGAGAATCTTCGTATGCCGACAAAGGAAATCCGAGGAGGAAGTGGCGTTCCCTTTCGTTGACACGGAAGACGAAGAAGAGGGGAGCGGCGTTCTTCGTCGGAGCTTGAGCGTTCTTCGTCAAGCTTGAGCGTTCTTCTTCAAAGTTTGAAGAAGAAAGAAAACCTCTCAATCCTCTCAAGATGGTAAAACAAAACTAACCCAATAAAATAAGCTAAGAGCTTATTTTATTAACTCAACCAAACCTTTTTGAATTTCAAAGGTTTGAAATTCAAATAAGATAACTCCAAATTAATTAACAAGTTTACATGTCAATTAAAAGGGGGGTTAAAGGAATTTGAGAGGAGATGAAAAGTTTAGGGTTCGTGTGGGCCCCACCACACTTAATCCTCTCAAGGGAGGTTAAGTGGGTGTGGGTCCCACCCCTAACTTCCTTTGAGAGAAGTTAACCAACAAGTTTAAATAAAAATTTGTAATCCACAATTTTTATTTAACTTATTCTAAACTCCCAAAAACTAACTCTCAACCCAAAATAAACGCAACCTCGGAAAAGGTCTCCTTAAGCGAATATTGGCGCTGCGAGTTCATCAGTGTCCTCGGATTTCAATTCCGAGCACCAGATCAAAAGATAGGAATTTCTGCTCGTTTGTTCACTGAACATACCCGAGCCAAACTTTGTAAATTGATTCCGAGCACACCGGGCCTCGGAATCAGGTGCCGTCTGAAACCGCGCTCTTGTAAAATTCCAAAGAAAATTAAGAAAAAATTTCCCTTGAATTTTACGGGTCTTTACATTACTCCCACCTCAGGGCTTTACGTCCCCGTAAAGATACATCAAAATCTAGGGAAACAAATGAGGGTACTGAGCACGCATATGAGCCTCCCGCTCCCACGAGCTCTCCTGGAGGTTCCCGTGCTGCCATCTGATGCGCACAAGAGGAATCGATCGCCCACGCAGGACCCGCTCCTGTCGATCCTCTATCTCCACCGGGACCTCCGTAAAAGTCTCCCCATCGTCAACGTCAAGCTCCCCATGGTCAATGATGTGTGTCGGGTCGTGCATTTATTTCCTTAGCTGGGATACATGGAAGAGGTCGTGCACCCGGTGCAACTGAGGTGGCAGAGCCAGGTGATAAGCCACCTCGCCAACCCTGCTGAGGACCTGGAAGGGTCCAATGAAGCACGAATATAACTTGCCGCCTCGTCCAAATCTCGGAATACCACGTCGAGGTGAGACCCGCAAGAAGACGTGGTCGCCATCCTCGAACTCTAGTGGCCTCCGCCTCCTGTCAGCGTATGACTTCTGCCGGCTCTGTGCTGTCCTCATCCGCTCCTGGATGACCTGGACCTTCTCTGTCGTGGCTTGGACCATCTCTGGTCCCACAAGTGCTGACTCCCCAGGGTCTGTCCAGCACAAAGGATATCTACAAGGTCGGTCGTACGACGCCTCGTACGGTGCCATCCTGATGGTGGAGTGGTAGCTGTTGTTGTACGGAAACTCCACCAAGGGTAGGTGGTCCTCCCAGCTACGGCCAAAGTCGAGGACACATGCGCGGAGCATGTCCTCGAGATTCTGAATGGTCCTCTCCGTCTGACCATCTGTCTGAGGGTGAAAGGCTGTGCTCAGACGTAGCTGTGTCCTGAACGCCTCTTGCAACCCCTTCCAATGCCGGGAAGTAAAGCGAGCATCTCGATCGGAGACGATCGATGATGGCACACCGTGGAGCCGCACAATCTCCTGAACGTGGAGACGTCCCAAGCTCTCCACTGAGCCCTGCTCTCTAATGGGTAAGAAGTGTGCCGACTTGGTGAGTCGGTCAACAATCACCCAGATGGAGTCGTGACCTCTGGAAGTGCGTGGAAGTCTAGTCACGAAGTCCATAGATATGCCGTCCCACTTTTACTCTGGAACCTCCAAGGGCTGTACCAAGACTACTGGTACCTGATGCTCTGCCTTCACCTGTTGGCAGTTGAGGCATCGAGAAACGAACTCTGCTACAGCCTTCTTCATGCCCGGCCACCAGTGCTGTCGTCTGAGATCCTAGTACATCATCGCCACTCCAGGATTTACCGCCAAAGGAGAAGTGTGAAACTCTATCAGCACCTCCTCTCGCAAATCGAATAGTACCATGGTGCGTCCTCTGAAAAGGACGTCATGCTCTGCTCCAAGGTAGAAACCATCAGGTGTCAGTCCCGAGGATATTTGTGCATGTCGTGTCTCATAGTCAGCATCCTCATGCTGTGCCTCTCTGACTCGCTGCAGTAGTGGAGGAGTGACTGTGAGAGACTGAAGGAAGGCTGCTCCATCTCTATCCACGTAGGATATCTGCAAAGAGACTAGATGCAAAGATTTCTCCTTTTCTGAAAAGTGAAATCCGGTCTCATTCCCTGGATGAACCACGTTCCTTGCCTAAAACAGTCAATCTTGTCATGATTAGTTAATTCATGGCATGGATGACGTCGTAAGGCCTCGACGCTGCTACCAAGAGATCCAACCGTTACTCTTGCCTCCAAGGGTTGAGTCACACTGTCAGCATCAGTGTGTGGTCACTGGGTTTCCTCCAGTACGAATCTCGCATGTGAGGGTCAAGTCAACAGTTTTTAACCGGCACCTCTTAGTAAAAACAAACAAAAGACAAGAAAACAAAAGTCACCAATGCAAGTGTCTTTTATTACTTCAACTTAAAGAACAAGGTCATAAAGAAACACAAACTACGAAGCTAGATGCATTATGGGAAAAGGCCCTTATGCCTGGAGCCAGTCCCGCACTAGTCCACCCGCTTCCGGAGCTCCATGATCATAAGCTTCAGTTGCCTGAAGCTGTGCTCTCCCCTGAGGTCGGGGTGGACCTCCTGGTGGTGGTGGTGGTAGAGCCTCAAAGCGTCGTCCACCACCTGCTGCTCGACCAGCTCCTCTTCCTCGTCCGCCTCCTCCCTGCGGACCGCCACAGTCGAACATCTACCTCTGCCTAGGTGGTTCCTCAACTGTCTGCTGCTCCTCTGCATGGCGGGTCGGGCAGTCACGAGCCATGTGGCCTTGCCCACCGCATGCATAGCATTGTCCTCCACTCGAAAGACTGGCTCCGCGCTGTGTGCCCCGCACTACTGTGCTAGTGTCCTGAGGTCGTCTGCCTGAGGGTCTGGTCTGTCTGGACCCCTGAGTCATCCGTCGACTGCCTGCTGCAAATGACTCTGCCACGTGCCGCCCTGCGGTGGGTCTCGGCTCTGGTGTAGACTCAGCAAGGAATCTCTCGATCAAAAGGGCCCGCTCCAGTACTCCTGTCTGAGTCAGTATGCTGAGGGAGATCAGCAATGCCCTGATCTCATGTCTCAAACCCTGCTCGATGGTCCGGGCCTGGATGAATGGGTCCCGTACCATGTCAATCGAGTAGCGCGAGAGATCAGTAAATCTCGCCGAGTACTGAGAGACCGTCATGCTGCCCTGCCGCAGCTGTAGAAGCTCCTGGATACGCACCGCACGAAGGGTGGCTGGGACGAACTCCGAGCGGAGGAGGTTCTCAAAGTCCGTCCAAAGGAGAGATGCCTCATCGTGCACCTGGAGCATCAATCTCCACCATCATCCTGTTGTTGCGTGTAGTAGGCTCGCAGTGAGGATCACCATGAGGTCTGCTGGTGTCCTCACTAGCCTAAACACACGTACCACGGCCTCTAGCCAGTCCTCTGCTGCCTGGGGATCCGTCTCCCCGCGAAACCTGGGTGGTCGCTGGCGCTAAAACTCATGCAGTGCACTTAGGCGACGTGCATCATCAGCGGCTGGTGTTGGAAGCATCGGGGGCTCGGCGGGTAGAGCTACCGCCAGTGCCACTGCTGACAAAGGGCCCTGCACCGAGGCCTCGTCGCTCGGTGGGATGTCATCACACTCGACTCTCGAAACCCTAGCTTGCTGCCGTCGTGGGGCCATCCTGAAAAGGAAACAGGTGTGCCATGGTCAGAACAGTATACCTGGTGAGCTGATATAAGTAATCACAAAGAAAACTTTGAAACACACACACAATTAATGTTTTCGTGCATTAAGTCGGAAATCAGAAGTCAAGGTCCTGGTGTACGGATACGTCGGCCGCCGCACCAACACTGGACTCCTTGGACTGATAACCACACTCAATACGGTAAACATTATTGCTTCACATATAAAAGATCAGAGTTCGCGGTAGAACCGAACTCCTCTGATACCAATTTGTCACGACCCGCCCTCGGGGTCCGTGCCGTGACTACCCCAAGCCCGCCTTCCATAGGCCAGGGGCTGGCGACTAGCACCAAGGCGTAAATCCCAGTAAAATGGGAAGGCATTGCCTTTGTAATGTAAACAAACACCATAGAGTAAGAAAGCGGAAAGTAAATACTAAGAAAAAGTAGAGTACAACTGAAAGTGCGGAAAAGTAAATGGGCCAGTATACAAACCCAAACTGAAAGTAAAGTACAACTCGAAAGGGAAAACATCAACTGAAAAGTAAAAGCTGCTACTCCGAGCTATCCACTGGAAATCCCACCTGAAGGGTGGGTACAGATAGCTCCACTGCTCCACGGATCCCGTCGTCCGCTCCGAGAATGTCCCGCCCAGTGGTCCACCTCCAGGTACCGTCCTCCTCTGCAAGCCTCATCTAAGATCAACGTTGTCCGTCGTCTCCAACCAACACAACGTAGTGTGGGCAAAGCCCGTGCAGGGGTGAGTATAAGCTACTCAGTAGGGACCCGAGACCCCTGAAGGTCTCTCAAATCCACAAAAGATAAACCACGAACAAAGGTACAATCACGAAGTAACAACCGACACTCCTTAGGTATATGCCCATACATATACCTAAGTCATCAATTCCAAATACGCTCCAACCTCCGAGCCCAAGTACAACTCAGTCCACACAGGAAAGTAAACGTATTCCACACAGGAAAGCAAAACGTAATCCACACAGGATAGCACAACACAATCCACACAGGAAAGCAACAGGATTCAGCTCACACAGGTATACTTTTTCAAAAGACGATAAAGATGATCTCTGATCCATCTAAGTCGTCGGACCCACGAAGGATTGATAGGTAACTAACCCCCGCAAAAGAACCACACAGGATCGGGCCCACATAGGACCTGTAGGCGCTGGTTCACACAGGACCGCTGAGTGCAAAGACCCACACAGGATCGGACCCACACAGGATCGGGCCCACACAGGACCTATAGCACTGATCCACGTAGGATCGCTGAGTGTTGTAGTCGTCGTCGTCGAATCCACACAGGATCTCTGTACTATCGTCGTCGCAGTCACAGAAGTAGTAGTAGCAGTCACAGTCGCAGCCAGCACTAGGGTTCCCGCACACAGCAAGCTTGTACAGGAGGATCCGCTCCACGAGCCGAGAGGCTGATACATCAACTGTCACAAAGTCCAGATTTGATGTATCCAAAAGTTCTGTATCGTCAACAGGAACTCAACGCAACAGACGGCGCGTCGATCGGACGCCCGGTCTGAGAGTTATTGGCATTTTCGTCCCCGGGGCCCGGATGGGTTTTAAGGCAAAACCAACCCGACCGTACATCACCTGCATCCAAACCTTGGTCTGAGTATTCCAAAAGATCCATCTCACTAAGAGGAACACAACAAAGCTGACGGCACGTCAATCGGACGTCCGTAGCTCAAGATATGAGTGTTTCCGCTCCGAAGGCCCGGTTGGTTTCGTGAACGAACCAACCCGGCCGAACTCAAAGTATTCCGAAACATTGAGTGCAATATTCCAAAACGATCGTCTCGATCCAAGGATCGCTTTTCCGCAGACGGTTCGTCAATTGTAGGTCTGTGGCTCAAGTAATGGCCAAACGACTGAATACGTCTCGAAAACGGGGGGTCCGGGTCCGGGCCGTCCCGGCCCGACCACCCCCCCGGGTCGGCCCGAACTGGGTCGACCTGAATAGGTTCGACCCGACCCGGGTCCGACCCGGCACGGCCGGCCGGCCGGCGGCGCGGCGGCCTGGCGACGCGGCGGCCTGGCGCCGCACGGATGCAGCGCGTGCAGGGGGCAAAGACCCGCTTCATCAAAAGGCAGTGCGGCTTTTAGCCGCGCCTTTGGAAACGCCCCCCCCCCCTTCGTGGGGGGCCTGCTTTGAAGAGGACCGGGGGGCCGCCTGCCCCCCTTAAGGAAACCGCCCCCCCAATTAAATGGGGGGGGGGCTTTTGACCGCTGGCTGGGGGAATTAATTTCCCCCGGATTTTGACCATCCGGCCGGCCATCTGGCCGGCCGGTTTTTCTTCAACGGGACCGGTAAACCGGTCCCCTTTTCCGGCTTCCGACGCCGGCGGCCCGGCCGTCGGTCTTCTCGTCCCGCCGCGGCCCGGAACCGGCCGCGGTGTTCGTCGTCCGGCGCGGTGCGACGGCACCGCGCCTCTCCCCCGCGCCTTTGATTCCTTTCAACGCGGCACGACGGCGTCGCGTTGTTGATGATCCTTCCACGACGCGGCGCGACGGCACCGCGCAATATATTCATGCAAATATCCGCGTGGTGCGACGGCACCACGCCATCTTGTTTCAACCGCATGATAAATTATCAAGAACAAAGGAGGGGGTTCGGCCGTGTTCATGCGGTCCGGCCCCCCTCACGTTAAACAATAAAACATATTCAAATATTCAATATCCTCATGTTAGTCATGCTAGAACCACGAACAAGAATAAATAAATAAACAAATAACAACAACCCTTACCTTGGGTTCAAGCTCGAAGATTGTCAACGACCCGCGGAAGACAACGTCGCGGAGGTCGGGCGTCACGGTAGTCGTTCGTCAAATCCGATGACGAAGAGGTACGTCCGAAGAGGTACGTATTTGGCGAATCTTCGTATACCGATGAAGGAAATCCGAGGAGGAAGCGGCGTTCCCTTTCGTTGACACAGAAGACGAAGAAGAGAGGAGCGGCGTTCATCGTCGGAGCTTGAGCGTTCTTCGTCAAGCTTGAGCGTTCTTCGTCAAAGTTTGAAGAAGAAAGAAAAGCTCTCAATCCTCTCAAGATGGCAAAACAAAACTAACCCAATAAAATAAGCTAAGAGATTATTTTATTAACTCAACCAAACCTTTTTGAATTTCAAAGGTTTGAAATTCAAATAAGATAACTCCAAATTAATTAACAAGTTGACATGTCAATTAAAAGGGGGGTTAAAGGAGTTTGAGAGGAGATGAAAAGTTTAGGGTTCGTGTGGGCCCCACCACACTTAATCCTATCAAGGGAGGTTAAGTGGGTGTGGGTCCTACCCCTAACTTCCTTTGAGAGAAGTTAACCAACAAGTTTAAATAAAAATTTGTAATCCACAATTTTTATTTAACTTATTCTAAACTCCCAAAAACTAACTCTCAACCCGAAATAAATGCAACCTCGGAAAAGGTCTCCTTAAGAGAATATCGGCGCTGCGTGTTCATCGGTGTCCTCGGATTTCAATTCCGAGCACCGGATCAAAAGATAGGAATTTCCACTCGTTTGTTCACTGAACGTACCCTAGCCAAACTTCGGAAATTGATTCCGGGCACACCGGGCCTCGGAATCAGGTGCCGTCTGAAACCGCGCTTTTGTAAAATTCCAAAGAAAATTAAGAAAAAATTTCCCTTTAATTTTATGGGTATTTACAAAGAGGATATATGAAACTCTTGAATCCCATCATCCCAGAACATGAAAGGTACCATATCATATTCGCTGAAAATCACAGTGTTCTTTCCCCAATTAGAATTCCCATTTTGATCAAGTACATTGGATATCTTAGAATGTAAAGGATCATAGTTGGTATCACCATGTTGAGCATCCATGAAATACAAAAGAAGTTGTAGGGTACCATACACTGACTGTAGATTTAAAGCACCATCTTTTTCAACTAAGGACCACTATAAAGAGGATGAAAACATTGAAAAAATATTCAACACTAAATAAAAATATATCATAAAGAGGGAGTCTTATAAAAATCTAATATTCCCAATAGTATAGAAAATCTAAACATGATATTCCTATTAGAACCCTATAAATATCTTCTAAGTCATGTTATTCTCCCCTTTCAAGAAGATATACATGAGACTGATGTGGTTAATGTAAAAGATAAATTATGTTCCCATCCATTTGTATCTCCACATATTCAGTGAAAAGAATACCACTATTAACTCAAGAACATGGTCCATATGGTTATACTCATGTGGGATCAACTAACATGTACCATAAGAAATTAAAATCATCATCAGGACACAACCATGTTAGGTCAATGATACATCACAATTATACTACATACGTGACACCCACCTTTGGAAATATCATTATGGATGTTTTGGTCAACCTATACCTCGGCTCATGAAATCCCTACTTTCACATTTCTTTCCACATGAATGGTTGTCCCTTTTGGGTCAAATCTAGTAGAGGTGCTTCAAAAGAGGATAAATTTGTTAAAACCCTCTTATAGTACCCTGTAAACTCAGGGAAACTCCCCACCAAGGTAACACTCTTGAATTCATTCCATGAATGTACTACCTCAACCATCACTGGTTCCACTGCTACTATAGATGTTGAGATGACTTTTCTTATAATATTGACCTCTCAAATTAGAAAATGAAACAATTATGGATTTATTGAATGATGGTTCTCAAATAGTGTTCCTAAGACCATCCTCAAGTCAGAAATGTGATCGTGATATGATGAATTACACTATGATTTCATCATTGAATACCAGCACAAAATAGTACATGAAAGAATGAACGATCCATGTAATGAGTCCAATTAACTTTGTTGGGGAATTATTCACACCGAACGACATCACCATGTATTGAGACTGAATCTAACAACATATAAATTCCATTATGGGTATATCCTCAACCGATACTCGTAGCTGGTGATAGGATGATCTATTGTCAATCATTGAGAAGAATAAAGACCAAATCAACAGATTGAAAAGTTCATTGATATTTGGTAGTAGATACTTATTCATCATGTTCACCTGATTATAGAACTGAAAATCAACACATAACCTCAATCCCTTGTCTACCATCTAGGATAACAACACAGAGGATGCACAAGTGGAAACTCAGTGTCTGAGAAATACTGTACCCTATATGTCCTCCAAATACACCATAGATCCCTAAGATCTACATGAACTATCCGATAGGTGGGTACGAATATCATTTCCTTCCCATCCTGCAAGTCGATACATAATTCTAACACGATGCAACGAGGTAAACATGGTATCTTATCATTGACGACATCCACATACTACACCACCATCATAAGAATCCGATAGCCTAAATTATCCCATGGTTCAGTAGTCATGGTACCTCACAGGTGAGTAATAAGATACAATATCTAATTCATTATCTTATCTTACTCTACCAAGGATTCCTTTTCACCCATAAAAGAAGAACTCATTCCACCCCTACAAACACACCACACCATCCATGAAAAATAGTTAACAAGGTGAAAAAATGTTGATATCAAGTCCCCTCATAAGATGGGATCATATGGAATAATTTCCTATATAAATATATCCCAATAAAAACTCTAGCATCCATGAATCATATATAATTGATGGTACGAGCATGAAATCAACGAGTCACTGGTTTTTGGAGTCTTTAACTACATGGGTCAAGCTAATGGGTCAATCAGAATATCTATGTCTCAAACCAAACAAGTTTAAGGGATTAAATAACTCACACCATTGTCTACCAGTAATACAACTAAGTTAGAAATAAAATAGATCATTCTTCCGATCGCACAATGAATCCTTGGGGTCATATACCTCCATATCAAGAATTTGGCCTCTTCTGTGTCCACTAGCTCCCTCATCCTGGCACAGAACACATGGGGGTGCTAATGGATCAATCCTATGATCGCATCCTGCAACACATCCAGCCCCTACAACAATTTGTTCTCCCGATATACCACCATAATCTTTACATTTCTCCAATCTTAGTGTCCCATTGATCATGTCCTGATCACATGTATGACGGGTAAGACAATTCAGATCATGATGTCTACGAAAATATTATGTAAAACACCACCTCTATAAAATCTTACACACTATCATACCTACACCACATAACCTCTATATTGGGATCACCCATGAATAGATTATCATGATTCGATCCCTACGACTGTTGAAAGATACCCATTACTAGTGTCCTAACTACTAGATTCCCACTACTAGCACCCACTATCGATTCCAAAACAACCAGAATGCTCTCATCATCCACGGATAACTCAATAACCCAAAAATAGGGGGAGTGAAAATGGATAAAACTAAAGCGTCAATGACTCGGTGAATGACCTTCTTAATGGTCTTTTCTCTGAATAAGTGATCTCACACCATATACACCTTCTATTGTGTGATATATTTAAACCATGATGAGTTTTAGACCATGTAAAAACTGCCCTACTATATAGGGTGAAGATCATGAATACATACTAATCACAATATAGCAGGATAAAAATCATCCCCGAATAAATGCTCAATTTCAAACAAGGTGATTGGTTTTCCATCATTTGAATGATTCCCTAAAATCAATCATCTACCAGTAGATCCCTATAGAAGGATCACCTCGGGGACTACCATATGATCTATAGTTGTTATCAAAAGGTAGAAAAAGAAAATTATCACCTCTATTAAGTCCTCTTCCACAGGGGGTGTAGGTCACCCCAAATCCTGGGAGGTTTCTACCTCTAAAACACATGTAACACAATCAACCACCATTTCTCCACATCGGGTACATTTATCATTCAATTATTGTCAACATAATTTATGTACCAAAAAATTCCCTAAAACCAACATTTACATGTACCAACCTTAATGGTATGTGACCTGGTGTAAGAATATATCAGCCGGTGCACCAATAATTGAGTCCATAGCCTGAAAAATAAGCATGAAACACTGAACAATATTTCCCTAAACCAATATCACCGAATTAATTACTATGGTAGAACTGACCCCTATGATACCACTCTATTGATACCAATACCATGAATGTCTGGATCCTCACAACCCCATGCCCTCCCTCGATAAGCAAGGGGCTGGAGACTAGCTCCACGTAGGTGTATAACAAAAATAGTAGGCATTATCCTAAATTAAATGTACACATAGAGAAAAACCCAAACCCACAAAATGATGAAAATTAAAATAATAGAGCCTAGTGAATCCATATATATAATATTCCAAGATACAATAAGAATGTAATGCATTGAATGTGTATAAAGGCGCCAAATACAAGCCTATCCAAAAATCTGTAAAAATGAAAACCTACTCCAAGGGTGATGACTAAATTCAAATTAATGATCCTAGTAAACACCTCGGTCTATAATACTCCAAAGACACTCCTCTCATCCCTTGTGTACCAACCCAATTTTTTTTAATAATTTTAAGTACATTGTTTTTTTAATTAAACTAAATCATCAATAAAATTTAATGAACATTAGAAATAAGTTTAATTTTTATTATTTCTCAAAAAAATATATTTCCATTACAAGGACTGTTTAAATTTAAACTATTATAATTTTATTTCAATATAATAATATTTTGGATGCATAAAAGGTGATCTTAACATAAAATATTAATTATATAAACGTCGATTTTATAAACATAATTTCATTTCAAATGTTATTTTTTACATGATTATTTTTATCTAAAGGAATTATGAAACCATTATAAATAACTATAGAAATAATAAATCATTTTTGAAAAATAAAAAATTATGTCATATATGTTTTTATTATGGAAATAATATTTCATTATATTAATATTTTAATAATAAATATTGTTGTATAAAGTATTAAACTAAATTATTTTGATATAATGAAAAAAAATATAATTAGAAAATAAATTTCTTTGTTTAAAGAAATATATTATATATAATATAAATATTCAATTTCATAAAATTAAATAAATTAAATAATGATTAAAACAATGATGATGACTTAATATATATATATATATTAACTTTTTTATGTATTACACTAAAATAACATAATTGTTTTATAAAATAAATAATAACAAAAAATAACCAATTTAAAAAAACATTGAAATGAATAATAAAAAAATTGAAATAAAAATAACTAAAAATGAAATGAATTTCGAATTGGGATTAATAAAATGGGAAACATATTTAGGTAGGGTACGGGGGAGAGAATTTTTGTGACGTTGTTAGTGAGTCCAGCCAATGTCGAGTCAGGTTAGGTTATGATCGTATTCGTCTTCGGTACCGGAGGTCAGTGTTAGTTTATTCTTCCTTGAGAGCAGAGATGGAGTAGCAGGGCGAGACTAGGTCGAGCACCAGTGAAAGGTGACAGTGAGGTTGTTAGCCTGGTTGTTTTTCTAGCGCGAATCGAATCTAAAGCATTTGAATGTCTGATGGAGGATGTCAACAAGCAGCTCCAGTCATATCTGTGTTTTGTGGATTTTCCAAACATGATTTGGGGATCAGATTAAATTGACATGTAGCTTTGTGTTTTATCTGTTTTTGTATCTGAATCTCAATTGTTGATTAGTTTTTATGTCTATTAAATTCCCATATTTCATTTTTCATCTAGGTTCATGTTTTATTTATTGACATATTCATTTTTTATTCAATTTCTTCTTCAAACCATTAGTAGGTGGATTTTCTATGATTTTGGATGAATAAATTTTACATTGTTTCAGTATATTGATAATCAAAGGTTTGTGATGGAGGTATTGAATTTTAAAAAAACACAGTACAAATATTATCCCAAAACTATATTTCTTTGTTGACTTTATCTTGAAATTGGTTGAATATATTTTCTATTTTTTCATTTGATATACATAGGTTAGAATGTATAAAAATATCACTTAAAATAAGTTATAATTTCATCATTATCTACCAATTTATGAAAATATATTGTGATACACTCATACTCTAATATGCTGAATTTTTCACACCTCCATACTGTAAGTATAATAATATAATTATGGATATTATGTTTATAAATAAAAACCATTCTAACTTTTGTTTTCCAACACTAAGATTATGGAGAAGCATTTAGGGAAGTCTTTCTTATGTAGTAGAGGGTCGTAGCCCATACATTATCCATGATTGGGTATCAAAGTCATTCCAAAATATTTTTCTTGCTAGGAAAGGAGATCACAACAAATAAATATAATGGAACATTAATTTATCTCTAAATTATATTTTCATCTAAAAAAATTACATTTATTATGATTTCCTATTTTACATAACAGAGAAATATTTATTTTCAAGTCAATGTTAAATTTAAATCTTATATTTTTTGGGGATCATTTTATTAGAAAGAGTTGTGTTTTATGAAATTTTGTCAATTTATAGTATTTTAGAATGAAGATTTTAATTATTCTCATGTTTTAATTCTATGTTTGCGTAAGGGATTCTTTATATTCCTATACTATTCTTACAGTACCATTTTATTTATGGGGAACATTTAATTTCTATAAGTATTTATTTAGTTCATGTATTTATTTTTTAATTAATTATAGTTTAGTTTTAAAATTAAATTATTTTTAATCATTCATGTTCTCAAAATCATATTTTCTTTTGAGAAATTATGACAATTATTTATTTTAAAATAATTTTATTTGGTATTGTGTAAGGAATTTCATTTACCTAATTTATGGGATTTTTTATTAATAAATTATCTTCTAAAATGATTCACATAGATATGTGAATATAAATATATTTATTTTATGTATTTATAAAAATAAAAAATGATTAATAGTTTGAAAATTTTGTAAATTATTAGTAATATACTACTCTAAATCTATTAGACAGTCTATTTAATTTTCTTAAAATGTTTATTTTTATTTTGAAAATTTAACATATTACAGAAGAATCATTTTATATAATTACATATATGTTTTAATTTTATTTTATTTAATAATGTTTTATTTAAAAAATTAATTTATTATATGTATATAATGCTATAATTTTCTATCATTTAACTATTTTAAATAATGTTTGATCAACAAAATATTATGTATAAAAAAGTTAATAATATGATAAATTCATCATGTCATATGCATGTCATGCAAAAATCATGTTTATTGCCAAATAAAGATGATTTTTCATTTAACGTGATACGTGTACCTGTATATATAAGTATATACATAGGCCTGTGACCATTGAATAAAAATTAAATGAATGAATTTTATTGGATTAAAAATGAAATTTTACAAAAGGTTATTTCTAACTATTCTTCCATATGAAATTTTTTTGTAGCGTGATATTTGGTCATGCCATATCGTACATGTAATTTACCATAAATATTAGTATTTATATATAAATTAAATTGAACATGTTTCTTCTTATCATGATTGTAAATATATTTTCAAATCGAAAACACTAGTGAAAATTTTATGCACATATGGAAAACTAAGAAATAACATTTTATAAAAAAAATTACTTGATATTTTTAAATAAGATAGGTAATTGGAGAGTAAATAAATCCCTCAAGTGGGTGTGAATAAGATTTCCTTCAATGTTTCAAGTGACCTTAGTTGTTTTTTAAGAGCATGCATAATATTTTAAACTGAATCACTGGATTAGTTTAAAATCATATTTGCCGTATAATTTTTTTCAAAGAATTATATTAATTTGTTAAATTTGTTTTTCAAATGTATTTATAAGATAATTAATTTAGAATGTTTTATTAATAGGTTATTTTTATTTGGATTTATCAACGGTTTTAAAAACTCCTTTCCTGGAAATTGAATGCTCAACCTTTATTTTAAAATGATATTTCACATGTATCATATTAGTATATTTATAGATGACATTGCATTTGGAGTTAGTGTGTGTGGAAGTATAGTGTAATTTTTTTTATTTTTGATTCAAATTAGATAAATGTAAGGTGTTTCATAATACTATAAATCCTAGAACAGTAAAAGGTCCTTGTTTCTTAAATGTGTTGTAAAATTGTTTAGTACATTTTTTTTGAAAAAAAATTAAAGAACATTTTCATGAATTGAGTCTAGAAGAGCGGGCTGAGAGAATTATAATTTTTATCAGAGGAACAGTCTTGAAACCTTTAGAGATAATATTTTTTTGAGTATTGAGGTATTGTTCTCCTACTGAATCTTCATTCTGATGATAGGAATTCCGAATTTGATTTATTCCGAAAAAACGCATTGGGTGGGCGCAATTCATTTTAATGGGGAAGAATGTAACAACCCAAAAAATTTGAATAATTTTAAGTACATTATTTTATTAACTATAATAAATATTTATTTAAAAGTTATGAATACTATAGATGAATTTATTTGTCTAATAATATATATTAACTTTAATAGGATTTTTGAAATTTAATCAATTGTACATGTATTTCAACAAATTATTATTTTAGTGGCCGCAAAGATGATCTTATCTAAAAATTATATATTTATAAATGTTGATTTTATAAACATAATTTCATTTAAAATAATATTTTATCACATGGCTATTTTTATCTGAAGGGATTATGAAAGCATTATAAATAATTATAGAAATAATAAATCAATTTTGAAAAAAAGATGTTATATATGTTTTTATTATGAAAATTATTTTTAATTAAATTAATATATGAATATTTAATATGGTTTAATAAAGTATTAAATTATATTATATTATAAAAATGAAAAAATTTAAAATTAAAAAGAATGTTTTTTTGTTTTAAGAAACTTATTATATGAAAAATATTGATTCAATATCATAAAATTTAATAAACTTAATAAAAGTTCAAAAAATAATGATTTTGATTTAATATATATATATATACCTGAATAATATAATAATTTTATAACATAAAAAAACGAAAACCACAAAAAATTTAAAAAAAGAGGAAATGAAGTATCTAAAAACCGAAAAAAATAAAAATGAAATGAATTTCAAGATGAAGTTAATCATATGGGGATTAGATTTATGTTGGGTACAGGGGAGTAGAGGTTCAAGACACTGTGAGTGAGTCCAACCGAAGTCGAGTTATGTGAGGTTGTGATCCTATTCATCTTCGGGATTGGAGTTCAGGGTTGGTTAATTCTTCTTTTAGAGGGAAATAGAGTAGCATGGATAGAATTTGTCGAGTACAAGTCAAAGGTGAGGTAGATAATGTGGACCTGGTTGTTTTTTAGCGTGAATCAAATCTGAATCCTTCAAGAGTTTGGTAGATGCTATTGACGGGAAAATCCGGTCAGATCTATGTTCTGAGGAGTATCCAAAGATGATTTGGGGATCTTATACAATATTTAAGTTAGATAATTTTTATCTATTTTTGTATCAAAATCTAGATTATAGATTATTTTTTAGGTTTATTAAATTCTATTATATTATTTTTCTTCTAGGGTCATTTTCGATCCAGTAAAGTATTATTTTTTCATTCAAATTCAAATTCATAATGTTAATAGGTTGATTTTTTGCGATTTTTGATGAATTAATTTTCCAATGTTTCTGTATATCGATTGGAAATGGTTTCTGCTGGAGTAATTGCTTTTTGAAAAAACATAGTATGAATATAATCCCAATAACTTTTCTCTTAGTGTATTTTTTCATGAAATTGATTCAGTATATTTTCTAATTTTCTTTATTTATTATATACAGGTTACCTAATAAAGAAATATCTCTTCAAATATGTTGTATTTTCATCGTTATTTCTCAATTTATGAAAATCAAATATGATACTTCATTCTTCCAATATCTTCAATTTTTCAAACCTACATACTATTATTATAATAATATTATTGCAGATATTTCCTTTACAAATAACAGCCCTTCACCCTTTTGTTCTATGACACTTAGTGTATGGAGTAACAATCAGGCGAGTCTTTCTTGGGCAGTAGAGCGTCCTTGCCGTTGTGTTTTCCAATATTGGGTATAAAAGTCATTTCAAAACTATTTTATTCTAAGGGAAGGAGTCCACAATTTGTAATCTGAATTTATATTTCCTTCTTGGGAATTTTTTTTTAATTTATTACGATTTTTAGTTTATCATAACCTCAAAATATTTAATTTAAAGTCAATGTTTATTTTAAATCTTATCATTGTAGGGGATCATTTTATTAGAGAGAATTTACTTTTATGATATTTTATCAATTTATATTAGTATAGAATTCAAATTATAATTATTCTCATGTTTTAATCTCATGTTTGTGTGAGGGATTATATATTTTCGTATACTATCATTGTGGTTCCATTATATTTATTAGGGATATTTAATTTCATTATGTATTTTGTTATTTTATATTTTAATTTGGAATTTTTAATTTTTAATTTGTAAGGTACATTTATTTTTATTTATTCAATTTCTCAAAATCACATTTTCCTTTAAGAAAACATTAAACTTATTTATTTTGAAATAATATTATTTAATGTCGCATAAGGCATTTAATTTAAATAAATTATGGTGTTTAGGGTTTCATGTAATTAATAAAATTTTCTTCTATAAATATAAACATAGATATTTGTATATATATGTATTTATCAAAATCAATCATGTTTAATAGTTAGAAATTTTATATAAATTTTTAGTAAGTCGTTCCTCTGAATTTGTTAGACAACATACTTAATTATGTGAAAATTTACATTTTTATATTGATATTTCAAATTATTTCATAAGAATTGTCTTATATAATTAAATGTGCGTTTTACTATTATTTCATTTATAAAAGATTTATTTAAACATGAATTTATTATATGTTTTTACATGTATAATTCTCAATCATAAAATCATTTTAAATAAATTACTATTAACAATATATTATGTATGAATAAGTTAAGAATATAATAAAATCATCATGTAATATGTTGGTCATGCACAAATCATGTTTATAACCAAATATTGATGATTTTCTAGGGAAAATGATTCGTGTATATGCATATATATAAGTTTATAAATAGACCCATTAGCATTGAATAAACTTTACATGAATCAATTTTATTGGATTAAGAATTCAATTTTAAATATGAGATTGTTAACTATTCTTCAATACCAAGGTTATTGTAACATGAGATTTGGTCGTACCAGGTTGAAAATTATATTTACCATTAATATTAGTATTTATATATTTATTTATAAATAAAATTGAACATGTATGTTTTGGGAAATATTATAAATATATTTTCAAATCTATACCTCTAGTGAAATTATAAGTATATAAGGAATGCAATGAAAAAATGTTTTATAAAAACCGGTACTCTAAAAATATAAATATGATAGGGAATTGGATAGTAAATAGATCCCTCAAATGGGTAGGCCTAATATAGACTTCAATTTTTCAAGTGAATTTTTGTTTTATTTTTGTTTCAACTCTTATAAATGTAAGGTGTCGTCTAATACTCCAGAACTGTGACCTGTAAATGTTCGACGTTTTTTTAATGTTGTTAAGTGTATAGTTACTTTTTATTAAAAAAATTACACATCATTTTCAACTACTAATTCTGGAAGGGACAGCTCAGGGTGTTATAATTGGTATCATAGGAACAGTCTTGTCATCTTTGGAGATTAGATGTTTTCGATATTTAAGGTCTATCAGTCCTAGTGATTCTTCAATCTGAAGATAGATTTTCAAAATTGGTTTTAGTCTGACAAAGCAAATTGCATGGGTGCAATTCATTTAAGTAGGGAATAATGTAACAACCTAGAAAATTTGAATAATTTTAAGTACATTATTTTGTTAATTAATATAAATCATTAATTAAATTTAATGAATATTTGAAATAAATTTAATTTTTTATTTTTTAATAAAAATATATTACATTTACTATTATTGTTGAAATTTAATCAACTCAACTTCTCTTTCAATAAATAATTATTTTGGAGGCATAAAAGATGATCGTAGAAAAAAAATTATTTTCTAAATGAATATTTTTTAAACATAATTTCATTTAAAATACTATTTTATAACATGATTATTTTTATCTTGAGGGATCATGAAACCATTTAAATAATTGTATAAATAATAAATCATTTCTGAGTATTTATATTTTGTTAAATATTTTTTAAATATGAAAATTTTCTTTCATTAATTTAAATAATATTGATATAATGAATAAAATGTGTAATAAAAAAAAGTTATTTTTTAAAGAAACATAATATATATAATATATTCAATCAATTTCATAAAATAAAATAATTTAAATTAATATTGAAAAATGATGTTGATTTAAATTATATATATATAAATATATATATTAATTTTCATATATATATATATATAGCAATAAGATAATTATTTTATAAAATCAATAATAATAAAATAGTAAACAATTTAAAATGGAGAAATTAAATATTTTAAAAATGAAATAAAAGGAATTCAAAAAGAAATGAATTTCAAGATTTGGTTAATCTGATAGGGATTGGATTCAGACGAGTATAGTGAAGTGGATGCTGATGATGCTGTGACTGAGTCCAGCCGAACATGAGTCGAGTGAGGCTAAGATCGTCTTGTTCTTCAATATTGGAGGTCGGGGTTGGTTTATTCTTCTTTGAGAGGTGAGATGGTGTAGCAGGGAAAGACTAGGTCGAGAATTAGATAAAGGTGGGGTAGATCATGTTGATATAGTTGTTTTTCAAGAACAAATTTAATCTGAAGCCTTCAAGAGTTTTATGGAGGATGACAATAAGTATGTCGAGTCAGATCAGATATCTATAGAGTATCCAAACATGATTTAGGGTTCAAATCTGATATGAATGCAAGTTTTTTTATCTTTTTAATTATCCAAATCAAGGTTGTAGATTAGTTTTTAGGTCTATTGAATTCCTATAGGTCATTTTTCACCTAAAGTCTTTTTTTATCCATTTAAATATTTTTTTCATTCAATTTCTTCTTCAAAACACTATTAGCGAAATTTTTTTAAATTTTAGATGAATTTATTTTCTAGTGTTTCTATATATCAATTGTCAATTTTTTCTAATAGAGTTATTGCGTTTTGAAAAAACACAGTCAGAATATTGTTTCAAAACCATATCACTTATATTTTTTTGGCATCAAATTTGTTAAATCTAATTCTATTTTATTTCATTTGACATAGACAGGTTAGGAAATGGTGAAATATCTCTTCAAATATCTTATATTTTCTTCATTATATTTGAGTTTATGCAAATATATTTTGATAATCTGGTATTCCAATATATTAAAATTTTAAAATCAACAAATTGTTTATATAATAATATAATTATAGATATTTCATTTATAAATAAGTGCCTTTCACCCTTTTGTTTTTTTGTAATATGTTTATAGAGAATTATTCAGGCGAGTCTTTCTTATTTAGTAGAGGGTTGTAGCCCTTGTTTTTCCCAGATCATGTATCAAAGACATCACTAAATAGTATTTATCTAAGGGCTGGAGTTATCAAAAAATAAATTTAATTGATCATTTATTTTTCTCAAAATTTATATTTCCTTCTGAGAAAAAAATTACATTTATTAGGATTTCTAGTTTTTCATAATAGAGAAATATTTATTTTCAAGTAAATGATTAATTGAAATATTATATTTATAGGGGATCATTTTATTAGAACGACTACTATTTTATGATATTTTATCAATTTATATTACTTCATAATTCATCTTTTAATTATAATAATTTTTTAATTTTAGTATTGTGCAATGTATTATTTATTTTCGTATACTATCTTTATAGAACCATTTTATATATGGGGAACATTTAATTTTTTAATATAAATATTTATTTTTTGATTTTATTTGGAATTAATTATATTTTATTTTTAATTATCATTTATTTTTAATCATTCATGTTCTCAAAATTATATTTTCATATGAGAAAACATTACTGTTATTTATATTAAAACAATGTAATTTGGTTTTGTGTAATGCATATCATTTATTTAAATTATGGTGTTAAGGTTTTGTTATTATTAATACAATTATATTCTACAATTATTCACAATGATTTGTGTTTATATATGAATTTATCAAAATCAAACATGTTTAAATGTTAGAATTTTTTTATTAATTTTTAGTACGCCGCCGCTCGGAATCGTTTAGACAGTTTATTTAATTATGTTAAAATTATGAATTTTATTTTGATAATTCAACTTCTTTCGGAATAATCATCTTATATAATTACATGTATGTTTTAATTTTATTTCATTTATCAATGTTTTATTTAATCATGAATTTACTATATGTATATAGATGTATAATTTTAAATCATATAACCATTTTAAATAAATTATGCTTAACAAAATATTATGTTTCAATAATTTAATAATATCATAAATTCATCATGTAATATGCATGTCATTCTCAAATCATGTTTATGTCCAAATGTTGATGATTTTTAATGGCACTTCATACATATATCATCATATATATATGTATATACATATACCCATGAACCTTGAAGAAACATTACATGAATTAATTTTATGGTATTAGGAATGAAATTTTAAATATGGGATTGATAACTAATCTTCATTTTTCATTGTTTATGTAGCCTGATATTTGGTCATACCTAGTCAAACATGAAATTTCCCATAAATATTAGTATTTATATATTTATATATAAAAATAATTGAATGTGTTTGTTCTACAAATGATTATAAATATATTTTCAATGATAAAACTTCAGTGAAAATTCTTTGTATAAAAGGAAAGACATGGAAAAAAATATTTTAAAAAAACTAGTACTCAAACATTTTAAATACAATATGGAATTGGGGAGTGAATCCATCCTTCTTGGGGGTAGGCCCTTGATAGCCTTCAATGATTTTTGTGACCTATGTTCTTTTTTTAAGATCATGCTTAATATATTCAACAAAATTACTGGATTAGTTTTAATGTGTTCTCTTGTTATAATTATTTTTAAAATAATTATATTATTTTATGAAATTTATTTTACAAATTTATTTCTACATGAATTACTTTTTAATGTACTATCACTGGGATATTTTTATTTATATTTATCCAATATTATAAAAACTCCTTAATAGGTAATTTAAAGCTCAACCATTGTTTTAAAATGACTTTTAAAAGGTATCTTATAGGTTCATTAATATATGTAGTTTCTTTAGTAGTTAGCACGTGAGGAAGGGTAGTCAAACAGTTTTTATTTTTTTAACTCTTATAAATGTAAGGTGTTGTCTAATCCTCTACAACCTAGATTTGTAAAAGGATCACATTTGTTTAAAGTGGTGTGTAATTGTTTAGTTACTTTTTATTAAAAAAATTAAACAGCATTTCAAGTACTGAGTCAGGAAGAGCAGGCTCAGGGTGTTATACCTAGTTCGCCCAGAACATCATAAAATTGGTTATCATCTATATAATACATGACATGTGATAGTATATCCTATATAGTGGTTATTATAACAATACTCATTAAGTCAAGTAGAAAACATTAAACCCAATGAACCAAGCATAGAATGCTCAATATTATATGTTACAATCAATTTAAAAAAAGAAAAATAAGTATATACTCATGAATGGATTCTGACAGAGGGAGGTCAAAAAAAATAAAAAAATATGGTTCTACTCAAAGCAATTCCTATTCTAGTAAAATCCACTCTATAAGGCATGCTATAATCAAAGACACATGATGATATTTTCTAGGTAAATGGGTCCCACTTATGAAAATAAATTTGAATATGAAGACCGTAATACTCATGTGGCTGTTCATTACAACAGTTTTTTGGGACTTTATGAACCCAATACGTGTCAATCTACTACATAGGGAATTGTTGGAAAATGTTTCCGCAAACCATACCGATTCAATATTTTAGATAGAGGATCAATTAAATTCTTATGGATGTACCATTAATTACACATACCCCACCGAGGGAAAAAATTTTATAGAGGACCACACTCAATTCTAATAGAACGTCACCAAAACTCTATCTATATTCATCCTCTAAAGGGGATCGCAATCGTATGATGTGGATGTAATTATTCATTGTACCCTCAAGATAATGGAACAAGGAAACACACTAAACCTATTCTAGTAAAAACTATGGAAACAAATATCTATAAACATTCTCGAAGTTTTACATAGTGTATACTGTGGGTAAACATCATGTCTAGATATCCCCACATACTTTCATGTGGTAATGCCTCTAAAAATTGTACATCTCTGAATACAAGGCATGTTGTATAAGTGTACAACATATAGAGACACATGACACCCAAACCATTCTCTATTCCATGTATGTATACATATACTACATGTGTACCTATATCTTATATAGGTGGACATATACAAGTCCATATACATGGTGTTCCACCATCCATTTTCTATTATCCAATATCATCTACATTATGATGTGCAGATCGAGTTGTCATAGAGGGGTCACATGTTGTGTGATCCATAACCTCACCATGGAACCATAGACACTATTGGGAGGGCTCCACAAATCCTCTGATCCTGATTTACACACCGTGTTGATTGGTATTTTCATGAAATCCACACCTTCTTAATGTGCCTTTCGGATTTTCCACCTCCAATCAAAATCCTTCCCAATTACACTGGATCTTAGGTTGAACAACTTTCCCATTACTTGTTTTCTATATTTCAGCCACCAAACGAATAATGAAATATTCAGTTGACATTTACATCTCCATAAAAAATGTGATAAAATAAAGAACATGCAATTTGATTTCGTTCCCCCTCGAGCTACCACCCCCTATCATCAATTCCTGAACCACAATAGCAATCACATTCTATACTAGTATTTTAAATCCATTGCACTGAAGAAATGTTCCAAAATGATTAGAAACTAGGTATTGGTAAAAAAAATTCCAAATGAAATACCAACATTGATCAATCTATTAAATTGGGGTGAAATCCAAAATCCATAAAACATGTGGAAATAACACTGAGCATTATTCATTTTGATTCGATCCATTTACATAACATAATATAAATGAAGTTGAATACATCAAAATGAACAACGAAATAATTCCATCAATTTAATTATAATATTGATGAAAATATAAATATGTTTTTGGAATTGATCTGCATTTTTTTAAGACCAATAAAAAGGATGGAAATTAGTAAAAAGACATCCATAGCAGAGTCTGAATTATTCATTTATTGAACAATGGTTCCACATTTCCATTTTTGATGAGATCAATGACAGTTTTTGGCGCAATGATCCATGATCTAATACATATTCATCATCATTATCCAAGAACACATTCCTATAATGGATTACATATTTCCAAATTTTAATGGAAATCCCTGAGGAAAAATCCGTATAAGTAAATTTACAGAAGAAGAATATTTCAGCATCAAATAAAAATAAAATATTTATTTATTTTATTTTATTTTATTAATTATCACCCATGATGACTATTTTACAATGAACCGAACCAAATAATATTATGTTATTAATGTGTAAAAGTCACTTTCTGAACCCAACAGTTCCATTGTATATAATTTAAATGGATATTAATTAGGGAGTTATTATAATTTTTATGATTCAACATTCTATTTAATATATTTCAGTCATTTTTTCTATGAATACAATGCCACAGAACCAAACACCCTATTGGTGCTTCGTCTCAAAAATAAAATATTTATCATCAAAAAAAATAATACATGTAAAATCAATGTCATTATATTTATAATGATTCCTTTAATTTTGAATTGATTTAAAAATAACATAACTTCAATGGTATAAAATTTTATCCATGTTAGTTCATTTTAATCAATTTAATAATATATTTTTATTAAAAAAATCAATGTTTTAAACATTTCATTTTAGAACCCCACTTCCTGAACTTTCCTGAGGGATAAAATTTATATTAAACATTGGGAATATTGTTATTTTAATTTGGAAAAATGGATTCCAAATTTGTAATCCATGTAAATCTTAATTTTAATTTAGTTTGACATATTTTCTATCCACGTTATTTTGTGAAACCACATTCAATTAATTATAACTATTAAAAAAAAGTGTTTACATTGTTGTCATACGTAGAACATAATGTGGTACAGTTATTGAAACAAGTCTGAAACCCATGATATTGACATATTTCAACCCTACAGAACATACGAATAATTTTTTTTAGTTTTAGGGACACACTTCAATTAATGTGACCAATATAATATGTTACATAGAAAATGAAAAAAAAATTATTTCTTTATTTTAATTTCTCGAGAGACTTGAAGTAGTGAAAAAATAGGTTTGCTTATAAATATTATTTTTGAATATTACAAAGTTGTTTATAAAATGATAATTTATATTAATTCTTTATAGAGGATATAATTACATTATTTTCCGTAGAAATACAAATATATGTTTTTTACATAATAATTAAATAAATCGAATGATACAAAAAACGTTAAATGTTAACTAATTTGAATGATTTATATTGATAGATTATTTTTTTCAGATGAATATATCATTGAAGAAATTTTTTAATATACATCTTTTTTTTTCAATTATTTTCTTCATGTTTTTTAATTTTAATTAAATGAATATTATCCAAATTGACATTAATATAACATTATAATAAATGTTATGTAATTAATTAATATAAAATTACTGAAAATAAGATATTATTTGAAATTAATTTTTAATTATAATAAAAATAATATATTCTCCATTATTGGGACAATTTTTCTATAATAATGAATCTATTGACCCTAAAATGATAAAAAAAGTACGTTTTCATGGTAAAAGTTAATGTTCAGTTTCCCGCATTAAATGGACATGTGTTAAAGTTATCATTCAAATAAATTAGGTTTTTTTATATAAACATGATTTAATATTTAGAATAATGTGTGTAAAAAATATCTAGTAATTATCACTATAATTTAAACATACCAGAAAATTATCATTGTTAAAAATCTAGTTTTTTTATTTAGAAACAAAAATAGTAAAAAATCAGAAATATATAATTAAGGAATGAAATGTTTAAAAAATATATATAAATGTATGTATAAGATGTGTATTGACCATATAATCAATCCACACCATTAATTATAAGTTTTGGAACAACATAATATAATTTTATCCTTTAAATAGTGAATATTGTTGATTAATTACAATAATGTCACTCCTCAAAAATAAAATTTCACACTATATACCCACTTACTCACATATATGGAGACATTTTAAACCAGTATAAGCGCAAATCACATTAAAACCTCCCAAATCATCCTAGAAGCCTTATTTTTGGAATAACTCTTATTTGTGAATATTTTTGTGTAAACCAAACAAGGATACCTAAATGATAAGTAATGTTCCCTAAAATCGTTTTTATTTTATATCCTTATCAATGTAATTAAATTCTTATAATTCCCTAATTATATTATAAAATTTGTATCTGACATATATTTATGTGCTGTAATATTATGATTATCACCTGAAAACCAACACATTTCAATAAAATGGGTTATGTAATCCTCATTCACTGGTATGGTGGACAACCTCCTTGAAAAATGATGCGAAATTTTTTTCTATTAGTGCCTCTCAATGTTGGAAATATAATGGAAATACAACATATATATATATATATATTATTTATGATGTTATTATTATTCTTGTATTTTTATGTCAAATATCCCTTCTTTATATCCATTTGTGGGGAATATGATAAGGTTGCTAGTGTGTATTGTGGACCACCACCTCGATTATTGATGTGATTCATTAACTAAATAAATTGAATTTATAATGGATGGATTAAATATAAATTATTGAGATATATTAAATAATTACTCTTAGAGAATTTTAATATATGAAAATACATATATATATATATATCGATAAATTTTCAATATATTAATATATTAAGAAAATGGAAGTAGTGTTTATGCCTACGTATGACCAACCGTCTCCAAGAATGGTTTATTTAATATCATATAAAAAAATATTCATTAATATAAATAAATATATATAGAATATACCTGATATTACAATAATTTTTTCCATTCTAGATATTATGAAACCATGATTCATATAATTAGACCCCCAAATAACAAGTCCAAACCAATGTGACAAACAATACTCTTTTCACCTGAAACATATCATTAACATGGAATCATAAAAAATGGAGAATATAAATCCATAATAAAATAATATATGGATGGATATATAGGAATATTTTTCTATTATATATTTATACTAAACATATGTATATATATTATATCAGAGGTTTTAATGAGTGTAATAGATGTCCTGACTTATGGTAAGGGATTTTTATCTTACATTTTCGTTATGTGATAAGCATGCCATATTCACCACCTATTATTCATTATTTTGTGTATATACATACCATTAATGTATATTATGATTCATATCCGGAATTTTTTTTGTTTTGAATATCAATTTGTGGATATGTTTTTATGTGGGTTACACCCCAATAGATAACAATTAGATGGTTGTTTTCTTCCCTCACTTTCATTTTAAATATATATTTCCTATATTCAGAAATAATTTTCTCTATATTATATATATATATTTAACTTTAATATGTTATATCTTGAATGTAACTCAATGAAGGATAGTTAATTTTTCATTAATGTTATTCATTCACTGATATTACGATTCAAAAATTACGCAAGCAATATAATATTTTTGCCTCATTTTTCATTCATTGAGATATATGTTATGATATACACCCACATTAATTCATTAGAAGTATATAAATCCGTTTTACATGTAATATCATGAATTTCATAATCCTCCTGACATTTTATGGTCAACTTTATGGTATTACGTTCTAGGTATTACAGTTTAATGTTACCAAAGTGATAATGATTTTATATTACTATCTACTCATTTATCGGGATTATTTTTATTCTGATCCCAATAATAAATAATTATAATCCATATCTCAATAATAAAAATGAATTTTAATCTAAGAGTGTTATTCTCAACCTATTAATGAATGGGTTCTATTTTTAAAATTATATTTTTATCCATTTATAACTTTTCCAAAATAAATTGTAACAAATCATCATGATGTTTTCCAAAACAATTACCATTTGGAATTTACCAAAAATGTGAAAATAATAATTTCTTTTTAACATTAATGGAATGAATTTTATTTCCCACTATCTTGAACTCTCATTTATTTCAATCATCCATTACACATTTTCAAATATATATTCATTGAAAAACATTTGCCTAATAATTTCAAAATTCAATGATTTTATGTAAATTTTTTCAAAGGAAATTTTTATAAAAAGATGATATTTAAAAAATATTTTTTAATATATAAACAATATTTTCCTAAAGAAATATTTTAAATTTTGTTTAAAATCTATCATTATATGTTTTCAAGGTGATCTTCAATTAAATGCTTTTGTAAATGTATAATTATTTTAATAATATAATTTCAAAAGAAGGATTATTTTATATTTGAAATGTTCATAGTGAAGTTTCCCAATACTTATCCAATTAACATGACATATATTGATGTAGTTTATAAATTAATGGTATATAATTTAAGAATATAATTTATATTAATTCTATTAATGGTTTCTATTTTTGTATAAGATACCTCTAAAACTTGATTCTTTTCATGGGTTATGCTATAATTTTATCATTAAGAAACTTGTCTCTCTTCCACAGTTTATGTTATGTTGAAATATTTAAGATACCGCTTTCATTTCATGGGTTATTTTATGATACATGATTACGATAACCATTTTATTTCATAGGATAGGATATTAAAAATGATAATGATATCATAAAACACATAGAAAAGGTTTTCATTATGTAATGGGTAATCCCTATTTCTCATACCAATTCATTGGGATATGATATATATCTCATGATATAAACCTGGATGGAACATTGATTTTTACGTATTATCATAAAGGTAATATTACATTATAAGGGGTTGGGATTGGAAAGATTATATTTTAAGGTAAGTGATGAGGCTGTGGATAGTAGTGTGTCTCACCCAATAGGTGAACACCCTATGAAGTTCCCTAATATGGTTTGGAAGTGTATGTTGTCTTATAGGGAATTATTTCATTTTCTTATGTGATTTCCAAAAATCTGTGTCTTATTCCTTTGATACGATCTCTTAGATAATGTCTGTGATTATCTTATGATTCATGTCATATGAACTACCAATATTTGTTTCATGTATGAGGATTGTTCTCTTTGATATGTGGTATAATCTTGTGAAATTCTATACTCATGTTCTCAAACACATATTCTCATATTATGATTATTTATATCCATTGTTTATCCTTATAGAGCATCTGATCCCACCCTTTGTCATGGTTACATTCCCTAGGATATAAAAAATATTTTATGTAATAGTACTAATTAGAAAGAACTTTATGGTAGACTTTAAATATAGTCACAAACATAGTAGATTATGCTTCTATTTTTCTAAATTCACTAAAATATTTTGATCCACTCATGTGTTTTTTACCATGTATGGAATATATATATATTTAATATTAATATAAGTTAATAGTGGGTATCTATATGTAGATTACATATTTATGAAACATAACTAAAACTCAAATGAAATAAAATTTAAAATTTTCAAGTAACTATAGTTATTCTACAAGAGTTTCATGAATAACATGAGAATACTGAACCATTTATCAATTAATGTGGATTGATATCTTCATTAGGGAAATTTTATTAAACAATAATAATTTATAACATCTCGAGTTGAAATTGACAATAACTACTTAATTAATTATTTATCATTAATTATAATTGAAGATTATTAAATCTATTAGAAAATAATAAATTTTAAAATAATATATTCATAAGGTGAGTTTTATTATATAAGCGTTTAATAGTTTGTAGTGAATGTTAATATAAATGGTTAAAATTTTGTATCATGTTATATTCAATGAGATATGATTTTCTGTAATTCACCCATTCTAAATTTATATAATTTACAAACATCTTAATTATAATATATTATAATTATTATTATTCCCTTCATGGCATATTGAAGCCTTTGCATGATTACAACATTATATTATTTTGATGCATTTTTTACCAAATACATTTGGGGTTTTAAATTAAACTCAATTTTGTTTATAAATAATCAATATTCATGAACTTATTTATTCTTTATTTAGTTTCTTCCAATGAAATATTATTTTACATTTTATTTCCACATTCTTTTTAGAGGAAATCATTTGACATAATAATTAATATCTCCATCACTATATTTTTTGTCCAATAAAATTTTAGATTTTTAATAATAAAATCCATTATTTTAAATAGATATTTTTCCTTCATATCTATATTCAATCATTCAAAAAAAAATTTACCTTATTATCTTGGAAAAAATATGTATTACCACCTATGTTATTTTTACATTACATTTTATAATTTCAAAATAATTTTTTCTTCTTCCTATTAACTATTTGGGATAAAATTTAGTTTTTCTAAATGATGAATTTTTTTTCCTGATAATTTTTTACATATTATATCCCACATCACATCTAATAGTATTTTAGATTATGAAATTTATAGATTATATTATTTGTGTATGACAACAAAAATAAATTTTTTAAATGTATTCATGTAATCTTTTGGAAAATCATATTTTAAAATCACTTTTTAATTTAATTTTTATGATCATTTACTTTCTGTATGAAGGTTTAAAAATATTTCATTTATTAAATGATTTCATAAAAAATCCATTTTCCATCATATTTAATTGGATTGAATAATAATAATCCACCATGTATTTTGGATGGATTCAAAATAAATTATCATTAATGATTTAAAAATAAATTGAAAATAAAATATATTAAAAATGTAATGGGTTATTATTATTCTATATAAAAGTAAATTTTATCATCCCTATAAAAAAATTCCATTTTGGCCGACAAATATTATTGATCATTTGGATTCACTAGGAAGAATCTCTAGTAAAAATACTTGTCTTTATTCTCTAAATATTTTGGAATAATGTATTATATGTATATTTAGGATACTTGCGTGCTTCTGAAAATTTAATTATGTTATGGTGGAATTACCTATGTTTTCTTGTTCATGTTTCACACTCTTATATGTTTTATGATTATTGGACTATTTGATATAATATATCCCTCCAATGTATTGTATAGAACGTTATATTGCATTAGATAATGTTATTTTTCATGAATATAACAGTTGTCAGCTATGTTTACATGAATCTGTGAGGGCACAGTAGTAAATATAATTTTATAAATGATTCTCCATGTATTCAGTTATGATAATATCTCTTTAGAATAATATTCCCTGACATGATATTGATTAGAAAATTTTAGATGATTATTTATGGATATGATTGAGATTACATATAAAGACTAGACTCAAGAAACCTGGTTCCACATCCTTAATTTATTACATTGGTATAAATATAAAGGGTCAAATCCTTAAGGAATTCCCATTTTAGAAAGTTTGGATAACCATATAAATTCATGGTTTCCATTTTATATTAGTAATATTAAATAAAACATAATACAAAAAAAATATAAGGAGATACATCTTGGAAACCTCGGTCTACTAATTGTTCATCATAGGCTGGGGAAATTAAAAAAAATATGGGTGAACTCAAATGCTCAGTGAGGGCTAAGTGTTGTAGAGGAAATCACGAATAAATAGGAATAATAATCATCTAATTATAATTATCTAAACACAAATTCCTTTTACATATCATTAATATCATCGTAAGATAAGTATAATTCCTTATGGCATGGTAAATAACTGAAAATACATTCCTTTTAATTAATAAATGAAAATGAAATGCATCCTAGTATAATATAATATTGAAAATAGAATGGATATTAATATTAATTAAATTATAAATGATTAATATTCCTAATTGTTGGATTCCCTTTCTCAATAACATGTTACCTCTACCATCAAGATCTATCCTCATGAATGTTATAAACTACTATCTAAAACCCTATATAATTGTTCCAAATGGTTTTTCTCATAAGATATATTGACGCATCTAGGGTTTATCTATCACTGGGTCATACTGATATATTAATGAAAAAATAAGTCCTCCTAAATAAAATAATTTATTCAATTCATGAAAAATTAAACTTATAGTAAAATATCTGTATTTAATGAAGGATATAAATTTATCAATATTTCATAGTTATTAAAATAAATCTCAATATAAACACCATATATAAGAACGATATATGGTTTAAGGAAAATTCATTTCAATTATCCATGTATATTGATATTTGACAAAAATAAAATTTACAAAAAAATATTACAATAATGTAATTGTTTAGATAGAAATATAACAATTACAAAATAATGTGATATTCAAATAAAACTATTTCCACATTGTAATATTCAATTCAAATAGCCTTTGTTGATATTATTAAACTGTCAACATAGAATAACATTGATTATTAAGTAATGATGATATTAATTGTTAAAAGGGTAGTATATTCACTATATAATTTTGAATTATTTCAAAATAAAAAATTCTTCTCAATGTAATAAAAATTATGATGAAATACCTTTCCTCAAAAATTATTTTTATTAAATTTTCTATAAAGTCATATATAGTTGTATTAATATTTTTAATAACAAACAATCCAAATTAATATTTATAATATAATATATTTTACATTTATAACATCATATCAACTATTTGTTAATAATAATTCATTATTTTTGTAGGTTAGACTGTTCATTTACTTTTTTCTCATTCATGTTTTATACTTAAATATATGGTACATGAAAATGATATATAGTTTCATCATATAAATAATAATAATCATAAAATAAATATCATATTTATAAATCATTGATAAATTTTATACCAATCATGAATTATATATTTGATAAATGATGTATGTTACAATCTTGGGGACATTAGACTGTATGAATGCCATATTAACAATTCAATTTTGCAATGATCAGTAAGGATAGAAGGAAAAAAATACATGATCATTATTGAATAATAAAGATATCATTTTTCTAAACTACATCACTAAATATACTTTTATGTATCATTAATATGGTGGGTGATGATATGGGTGTCAGATCGCTTTGTGAAGGTGTAGTCCACACATTTATAAATTACAATATAATATTTCATTATGTGAAAAGGTAAGATAGAAAATGAAATAAAAATACAATAATATATATATATATATAATATCAAAATAATATCAAATATATCAAATATTATTTCTAAATTTATCCTTGTCTCCTTCGATGTAAAGATATAGTGATTTATGAAACACATCACTTCACAAGATAGTAGTCTTCCATAAACATGAGAGACATTATCATGTATATACAAAAATTTAAAATAAAAAAATTTATATTTTATATTATGTTTCAAAAGTTATAAATTTTCAATAAATATTATATATGTGTAAACTATACCAATCATCATATATAGCAATGATTGATGGTAATGGAAAAATGAATGACACATGTTCGTGAAGCCCTAGACCATTTTACACACGAATAATGAAATAATATTCAATTTTTTAAAGGTAGAGTTGGTTTTTGGAAGTGATATAAAAATAGAAATAAAAATATAGTTATTATAATAAAGATATTAAATCATAATATTATAACAATTATTTAATGTTTATAGAAAGAAATAAAATAAAATTGGTCACTAACTGATGTTACATCTTCTTTGATTGTCATTAGGATTCCATTAAAGCCTCAATCAATTTGATTTCTACACAAAATAAGGCTTCTAGAATTATGGAATGGATATTAGTATGTAATTATGGAATGTATTGGAAAATAAAAAATGTTTTTATGGTTTGTATATGAGAGGAATTCTGTTGGAATGTTTTAGGTGAGGTGAATACCACACTTGTAGTATTTTAAATAGAACAAATTCTAACCTCGTTTTTCCATGTAACATGTCACCATTATTGGACCATTATTTTTAAGAGTAGACATAATATTGAATTATGGCCATAACATTGGTGGTTTAAAGGTTTATAGTTCAATTTTATCACTTATTTTCATAGTTTAACACAAGAAAATCCATATTTACCTTAATCATGGTAATTATGTTTTAATGTTTTCAATAATATTTTGTTTATAATAAATCATCCACTTTATTGAAATTATAAATTATTATGACTAAAAGTATGGAATAATATTTTTTATATTCAAATCATAGAATTGGAAACAAAAAATTTTAATTAATACCATAGAAAGAAGAAGAAAGTGTGTTTTAAAGAGAAAATGTTCAAAAGATTAATAAGATTTTACATAAAAAATCATGAGTAAAATTATTCCAATGAAATAAATTTGATTAATTGACATATAATTTAACACAATTTATATAAATATAAATTAAAAATATATTTTAACATTCTAAATACATAAATGAAAATGGGGTTTTCAATTAAAATTCAAAAACATTCATTATTCATAAAAAGTTAATTATTTCATGAAAATACCAATAACTCACAATAAGATATAATTCTGAATAAAAATATACGTTTATATTTTAAAATTATTTTCATATAACTGTTATAATTTAATTTTAAATTATATGTTCTAAGAACGACTAAATCGTGTTATGTTGAAAACTTTTTTTGTATGCATCACAAGCTTGTAGTGAAATTAAATTTATTCTAAAAGGAATATATTATAGTGTATTGAGGTGATAAATTATTACCTCAAAAAAAATTTATCCTCAAAATTTATAGTATATTAACTTCTAAACATATTTCCACAGTTCTTCTTCATAATGTTCCCTAGTTCCTTCATTTATTGCTATATTTTTTTTGTTTCTCCAAAGTATGATTAGTAGTTGAGTCTTCTGATTCAGCAATCCATTCTATCCTGTAACAAATTTATGGATTGGTTCTATATATTAATCGAGATCGTGATAAAATTTAATTTCAGTAGTATGATCACATGCATTGGGTTTGTAATGTACATCAATAACAATTTTATGTGGAACAGATATTGTTCTTATCATATATTATGAATCATTTACAAAAGATAAAAAATAAATCAAATTATGTCAACAATTTCATTGGGTCTAATATACCTACAAATCTATTTTCCATTCATACGAGATATTATAATACACTTCCATATAGATGCATTCTATAAAATAAGATCTCTCACTTGGAATAACAAATCTTCTTATCATTATCAATATAATTCTTTCAAATAATTTTATATATATTAATGTTACCTTGAATTATCATTACATTTTTTGTGGTCTCCCAAATATGTTATAGGCCTGAATGTTTACTTTCAATAACATCATACCAAAATGTTGGAGTAAGACATCTCTTTCTGTATTTTACTTAATATGACACCATTTGAAAACATGAATATTAATTTTTTTAATAGATAACTATACCAAAGGTAGAAAATGATACCAAAACCCATTTAATACAATTTATTATGACCTAAACATGTCATACATTGTTTTAATTGTCCCTTCAAACTATCAATCAATTTTAGTACGGAATGATGATCTCGTATAATGATTTTTTTTAAGATTCCACTAAATGGGTTTTCTATGATTCTGATGTAAAATAGGGATTCTGAACTAAAAAAGTGATTTTGATCAGACAATGTTGAATAAGGTAACCAACGAAGTCTTACAAGTTAATTATGAAAGAGACGTAAAATCATAAGGATACTCTTCACTTATATATTGTTAATTTTTAGAATTGTTAATATGATCAATAATAAAACATATTTAATCATACATTTTGGGAGTATTTCATATCATGGAACAACGTCCACAATAATTTCATCAATATTCCATGTAGTAATAGGAATATGATTCATGGATCCTCTAAAATTCAATTATGTAGTGTTAACTTTTTTAAAAAGCAAACATCTTGAAAAATAAGACAAAATTTCCTACATCATGTAATCCATCAATATTTATTACATCATTTCCTTATTCATATTACCGATACCAATGTTTATAGATAAATTTTATTATTGAATATAATTTAATAATTTAATTTTTAGCTGATGTCTAGATGTAAAACATAATCACATTCCAGAATTTATAACACCACCCCCATAAAAAATACTTATAATTTCCCATCATCCACGTCATAAATTTTATTCTAAAAGTTCTCATCATTAAATTGATAACTTTTTATCTTTTTTAATAATGATAGTTGTATAATCATACAAAAAATGTTTGGAATATCTTCTTCCACAATAATTCCAATTTCCATCATTACTAGATCTATAAACACAAGATCTCTCACAATCCATATTTCAGTCATAAATCCATATTAGTACCTACTTAATACATATACTACATTATTTTCATTCCATGGGATATAGTGTATTGAATAATAATTAACCTTTAGTAGCTATATCCATATCCATTTCATAAAATTGAGACATTCTTTGAAAATATGTAATTTTATATTTCTCGATTTGTGTATATCTCATAAATTTCACCTTATATATAATGTCTCCATATTTTCAAAGAAAAGATTATAGATTCCAACTCAATTTTTTGAGTTGTATATCTCTATTACAATGTCTTGGATTTTCATGATTCATAAACAATAACATTATCATTTTACATTATTACTTCAATAAGTCCCTTCTTCACTGCATCAATATGTATCAAAAACCAATTACTTTATGATGGGTGATTTAGAATCAGAGCATTGACTAAACATTTTTTTAGTTCATCAAGAAATTATTAACATTAAATTTTCCAAAAATACGTAACCCTTTTGTCTAATATTTGTTAACAAGTTAACTAATAAAAAATCCCTATAATTATTCACCGATATTAACATTACAAACCAATGAAACTATGAACCTCAATTATATATGTTTGTGTAGTTCATTATCAATATTACATTTTCTATTGATGATCAACTGGGATCCCATATTTAGTGGAAATATATATAGGAAAATAATTATCTATAATATGAAAATAATGCATACAATATTCTCCATATAACTCGTTAATTCTAAGAGTCTCGGGATGAATCCATAAGTTATTCTCATGTTCATCATAGATTATAGAATACACCATTAAATAATGAATGAATACAACAATAAAATGAACAATATATTTTTGGAATAATATTTATATTTTATTCATAAAAAGGAAGTTTTAGAAAATCAAATCTCAATTACAATATTCTCACAATGTCAATAAATCATTTCAATGTCAACATTTTGAATGTAATAATTTTTTAAAAAAATTAATGTTACACTAAATGAAGGTCATTCTTTGAAAAATATTTGGATCAATGGATTTGATCAAATAATCCATCAATGCGAAGAAGATGATATATGTTATTTATAAAAATTTAGGTGATTTCCCTATATTCAATGTACATCCTCATGGATATAACATATTTCTTATTGACTGGAATAGGTTCTCCCCTAGAAGAAAACTATGGTGAATAAATCATATATCACTCAATGCCTACAGTTGTTTCTTAAACATCACTAATTGCTTAGTAGCTATTGTATAGGGTGTATTCAATTTTCATCTTTAATATGTATAAAAATAATGTCAAAGATAACATCATGTGTTGAGGTATGTCAATGTAATTCATTAAGAAATACATCAATGTATACAAGTACAATATGTACATACTCAATTTTAGGTTTACATTATATATCACTATATTATATTTTAAAGTCTTCGTGAATTATATCATTCAATAGAGATTATAGGGTTTCATATTGAAATGACTCAGATGATAAATTATCTACTCTAAATAATATAAATTCAATATTAGCCACAAAAATTTAAATTTTAATCTTCTTGTGAGAAAAGTTTAACAACATTTTTTTAGAACCAGTCCATTAAAAGGATTAAATCCATGTGAACCAAATATATGATAATAATTTTAAAAAAATAAAGGATATTTATGATTTATAATGGGGACTTCATGATACATCCTTGTTATAGTGAGACATCCATATGTTTTTGGACAAACACCTCCCTTCTTAAATTAAAAGTGAAATTTCTTATTTTATTTAGGAAGTGGTGCAGATAAAAAAAATTGTGAAGATATTGAATCAATTAAATCATAAAATATTTTTAAATATATAATTTATATACCTACCAATATATCATTGGGTATATCCAAATTAGCTAATGTGATATAATTATCTTGTAATTATCCCCATGTACTCTTCTATGGTGGATTACTATGATTTTTGTGGTATTTTATTATAGTTCCCCATCACATCGCAATAGAAGCACTAGATATCAATCATTTTTTTTCTTACTTGTGCATTATTTTTCATAGTGACCCGTATTACCACACATGTCACCAACTCATAATACATTTATGAATTTCTAAAGATGATTCTTTCTAAAGTTCTTATAAGATGTAAATTTATTAATTCTAATTATATTAATCGATACATTGACATTTTTTAGGTCTTAGGTGACATTATATTATCTTAATTAACCTTAAATACGTAATATCTAGATAATTCCTTCTCTTTTCTAATGGAATATAAAACTATTTCATCATTTGATGAATAATTTTGATATACCATCACCCTTCATATACTTGGATATATTTCATTGAAGAAATAGTTAATCATTACCTTCATAATTCACATATAATATACAAAATAAATAGCTAAACATGTAATGGTAGCATCATAATAATCAACTCATTCTTTATCCTTATTGTTTATGTTAGTGAAGTTAATCTTCATATAATTTTTTCCTCTTGAGGGAAATAGTTATCCAATAATGTATTGTAAAAATATTTCTCTTCCAAGAGATGGATTTCATCATACTATTTAGTATTATGGATCAATGAACATCGTAGATCAAATTTTCCTTTGAGATAATATGCTATAAGTATATCATTTTCCTTTTCACTACATGCAGAGTTTATAAAGATCGTCTCATGATACTTAATCAGTTACTTAACTTCCATTGGATTCAAAGACACATTAAATGATAAGGAAATTTTGTCATAAAAAAACTACAATATTGAAGTTTATTTCCATGTAATAACTTTCACAATTATTGAATGGTTATTTTGTATAACTCTATTTTACTTCCCTAATATAGCTCTAATTTTTTCATTTCCCATATGAGTTTCATTTATTTCTCTAATAGATAAAAATATACATTCTCCGTGAATATTGTTTCCATTGATCATTTGTAGTTCAATTTTTAAAAAATTGAATATAAATTTTTATATCATACAATAATATATTTTAAAGAATATTGTTTAATTCTAAATATGGAGTAAAAATAACATAAATTAAAAATAATAATCTAAAAATCATAAACATTGGATTAAATGGGGAAATACTTGTTTTGAAATTCAACTTAATGGATTATAATAAAAATGTTAATTATCCTCTATATATCCACCGTGGGAGTCAAAATAGTTTTGAAATATATACTAGTTTAAGTAACTTACTAGAAATCACACAAATCCCAATGATCCATTTTTACAGTTATTAATCCTTGGTATATCTTTTCTAGAACAACATGAACTTGTAGTTTCCATACAAGGATGTATTTATAGTGAAACAAAAATATTCCAGAACATAAAAAATTAATATGTTATCAAAGATATTTCCAAAATTTATATCATAGGGTAATGATCCCAAATATATGTCTTCATATATCTCATTCCCAATTGTTCAACATAACCTCCCTTTAATACCAAATGTAATTTCCCAACTCTACTAACCAGGAAAGGGTGTCATACCTTATTACATTTGCATTTATACAAGGGTCAAGTCTAAAAGGACCAATCTATTTAGTTAATTAAGAGAACTATATTCATACATGATACAATTTAAACTTTATAGTCAAAAAATAAAATGTAATACATTAAAAAATAAAATGAAATACATCTTTCAAAAATCATTCCAATATTTATTATATATATCATGGAAAATGGATTAAAATTTAAGGGTGCTATAAAATTACAAGTAAGGGTTATGTGTGGGGGATGAAATGATGAATCAATAATCATAATAAAAATGTAATGTTAAATAACTGAACACATATGAAGTTTATATATATTTCCTATCATTATATAACATTGAAAAATCAATATGGAAAGGAAAATAACCGAAAACATATTCCACTAGTCAAAAAGATGAAATGAAATAAATCCAAAGATAATATCATACAAACATATTACGGATAATTACAATAATTAAATTATAAAAGATGAATATTATTAAATATTCAGTTTCATGTCTCTAGCCTATGATACTACTACATTCATGATCTTTCCATGTGACTATTTAAAACTACTGGATAAAAAATCAATCTTATTTGGCCAATTAATTTTTCTCCTAAGGCCTTTAGATGAATCGATTGGATATCTGTAATTTTTTTCACACATGTCTTTATTTCTAAATAAATACAACAATATCAAATAATATATTTATATCATGAAAAATGTTCCTTAATATAAAATATCAATATTGATTAAAGGATGATGATTAAATAATATTTCCCTAATTAATAAAATAACAATAAAAGTAAGCACCTTATGTAAAAATTATATATTGATTAGGAAATAATTATATCCATTATAAAATAATATGGATATCTATGATAAATGTAATGTATAATTTAAAATTATTATAGGAATAAAGAAATTTCAAGAGATATTTTATAAACCTAAATGAATGAGAGATTGTACAATAACTTTAACCCATTTTATATTTTCAAATCAAACACCCATGGATGAAATAATTCATACTGAACCATAAAATAAAAAGTATTCTTTTTTAATCATAATATTACATGTAAAATAGGAATTAAATACATGAAATAATAGTGAATTGGTTCATAATAATAAATTAGTCTCAATACAATGAAAATTGAGATGAAATTCCTTACGTCACGCTTCGTTTTGAATGAATGTTCTGTAATCTCTAATATAGTAGTTTTAATAAATTTATTAAATTATTTAAAATCCATATTAATATTTATAATTTCATATATGGTCATTTTACAATATCTTATCACTCTACCATTAACAATAATTCATTATTTTCATTGTTTGAGTTGTTAATTTCATTTCTTTCTCGAGAATTTTTAATCATGAAAGATAAAATTGTAGCATGTATTACATAATTTCATAATCTACAAATTAATATTAACTAAATAATTATTATAATTATACAGAAATTATATTTTTAATACCCATACATAATTATGGTTTTTAAAAATGATTATTGATACAATCACAGACATGGTTACCTGTAAATCTGCAAGAGTAACATTTCCATTTTTAAGTAATGTGTGTTTCAATAAGAAAGGAAGTATATTATGTCTCAGTAATTATTATAACATAACATAAATAATAATATTATTTTTAATTTTATATTATATATCATCAATTTTATAGATGAAAATAGAGTCACATTCCTCCGTGAAGGCTGTAATCCACATGTTAAGGAATGACACTACTATGTTTCAATGGGTGAAGGGTAAGAGGGAATATTATTTTTTATATTCGCCAAAGGATAAATAATTATATAATACCATAGTAATGTCATATTTATCAATTATAATCACTAAATTTATCTATATAACCTTCTATGTAATGAATTAGGGAAAGGTGAATCATGTCGCATCATGTGGTGGTAGTTTATAATATAATCAACTGAAGTAATTCTATATCAAAAAAAATTAAAATAAAAAAATTAAATATGATATAATTAATCAATAGAAATTATTATATTATAAATATGATATATATAATTTATATAAATAATCTCACCAAACCATGATCAGTGTTAATGTATAAATGGATATCGTCGGTTCATGAGGATATAGTCTCTCAAGCACTCGAATGATGCTCTTATAACCCATTTTACAGAGGAGGATGTTTTTTATGTTTTTAAATTGACATAAAATAATATATGAATGTTTAATAAAGTTTTTATGTTATATAATCAATGATTAATAAAAATTTAAGGTGGTGTAGGAAGAAGTAAAATAGAACACTCAGTGAATAACATTACCACTAATTTGGGTGTCCTAATTATGACTTCCCTAAATCCATCCAATGATTACATTATTCAAACAATAAGGATTATATAATGAGAGTAGGGATGTTGGAAATATATTTTTGAATTAATTTTCTGAAAATAATTGTCTGAATTTGTGAATAAAATAGGAGAGGGGGTCCCCTTTTAGAGGTGATGTTAATGGAAAACTTGTAATTTTTATTGAAGAATAAAATATATCCCTGTTTTTTCATTACAATAAGAAATATTATTGGATCCTTATCAATAATAGAGGGGATAAGGTTGAAATATTGATATATTTTTCGTTATGGAAACATTTTTAGGTTCTTTCTAAAGCTTATCATATTAGTTTTACCCATAGTAGATTAATTTTTCCTTAACCATAGTAATTTTTTTCTTCTACTTCTACAATTAATTTAGGAATAAATCATTTTTAAATTAATATATATTATAATTTTCTATAATTACCAATACTGAATCCATTTTCCAACTTCTTATCATATATGTTAGAAAGTTTATTCTAAAATAAATCCCATAGATGCGATGAAAAAACGAGTTTTAAGGAAAAACTGTTCAATTATTTAGATCTTTTCTATATCAAAATTCACTATAGAAATTATTATGATAACCTAAATAGAATTTTTCTATATAAAATTACTATAATTATAAATAAAAACTAATTCAATGTATAATTTTACATTTTAAATTATTTTAATGAGAAGCCAATTTCAATAAATATTCAGTACTCATCCCAATTCATTAAGAAATGAATAATTTCTGAAAAATACAAAAAATAATCCTTTGTTAATATTGATATTATGGTTTAAAAAATAAATATTCTTTTCTAAAATAAATATTCTATATTTTATGAATGATAATTTATTTTATATGTAAAAATTGCAACAGAGCATTATTTGTTTTAAACCTGGGGTCACAATAAACCCAAGATCTATAAGAAATTAAATTTATTGTAAATAAAATATAATTTAATGTATCAGGGTGTTACATTAACAATAATTAATAGGTTTTAAATTTATATTATATATATTTTAATTTATCAAAAGACCTAATAATGAGATTATTTTGAGTAGATAAGATCATAATTTAATGATTCCCTATGCATATTCATATGTCACCTTCAATTTTTTAATCAACATTCAAGTGTTATGTTTCCATGGGACATGATTATTTATTTCTGTTTTACTACCCATATAACGCCTATGTTATTTTATGTGATATACATATTGTAAGTGTTTTATTATGCGTGATTCTATTATGTTATATCATTTAAAAATTATTATGATATCGTAACAATTTTCATATCTTATTCTCAATTAAGATTAGTGATTAGTTTTCCATAAGCTTACCATTATAGGGAATTTAATCTGACATTATTCATATTTACATTTATAATCATTATGACCCAAACTATTTTTTATAATGTTTTAGGAAGGGTATTGTATATGGGGTATGTTTTGTGATATATTGAATATATACTATATATTTTTAAAATCATTATTATAGTTGAAAAATGTAAACTAAAAAAGATAGATACATATTTTGATAGTTAATTATTTTTAAAAATTCATTAATACTATAAACCTAGAAATTTTGTTGCTTAAATATATGGTAAAATATATTAAAATTATATTTAAATTATGAATGGTTATTCTTGGGTCACTTTATGTTGTATCTAATTGTTATATTCTGATATTTGTGAAGATATATCATACTCGTTTCTTGTATTCGATTACCCATCATTTTCTCATACGTTGGTTTGTTCAAGCTTCATGGTCCATTCAAGTGAAGTTGGAGAGTTTTGGAAGCCCATGGTGGTGTGAATAGTTGGATCATTCTTGTGGAAGGTTGTTCTCCTAATTTTACGCCATAGGAAGGGGGTTCAAAGTTTTTATAGACCATGAAGCTAACCTGATATACTATAAAAATATGGATAGTGGGATGAAGAATAAATGGAACATCAATAATGTAACAATATAACCAAACCATGAAATCCAAATAAAATATATGTATAGTTTTCATGGATAATTTATATATATATTCCAAATCGTATAACCTCCCTAGAAAACCATGAACACTAATATTAAAATATCTAAAATTTTAATTAAAAAATATTGATCCACCATTTTATATCCCCAATCACCCCACTCATTCTAATTTAGTTTCCTTGAATTTTCGACGATTTAGAGTGGATTCATTGGATAAAAAACACTATATTTTCAAATAAATGATACGATATAAGAAATATGCCTCCCTCTAGTATGCAGTAACTTCCTTTATTAGGTTCACCACTCCCCATAATTTCACTTAATTTTGATTGTAATGAAATCATAAATTTATAATGGTATAGTTCCTAGTATTAATGGATCTTTTTTATCATTATCCTAGGATTTAATACAGGATCTTCTTTGTCAATGAGATTTTTTCCCTTCCATCTCTAATTAAGAGATAATATTTGGTTATAATTCATTAACAAAACTAATATTATTTTTCTATATTAAAATTCCTATAGTGTTGATAATTATATTTTTATATTAGTTGTATTACATCCTTTAAATGTTGCTTAATTTCTTTAAAATTGGAAAAGTCAATTGAATTACCAATTTTTGATGAGACTGTTCATAGATCCCATTGGATCCATTAAAGAATATGTTATTAGGATAAATGACTACCCAATTAGTGTTTCATTTTCTTTAAAATAATTTATTTTAAATGAATAAATTTAAATAGTGGGTATATATAAATGAAATAAATCATTATTTCAAGATTAGATAATGGGTGTTAAAGTGTTTTTGTCCTTAACATTTAAGGTTTAATGTGTTGTGAATTAATTGATTAAAAATGTATTAATTTGGGTTTTCCTATGTCATTTATTATATTAATGGTAATAAACAATTGTTAAAATTCATATTTGAAATGGTACACTATGTGCTGAATGTTTGATAAAAAAGGGTTACTAATTTTGAAACTGTATATGTATATGTGAACAACGAGGTGTGGTTATTTCACTAATGCTAATTATCTATGGGTGTAAAAAATTATTGATCAGGGCCCCATATGAATGAATATTTAGTGGGTTTAGAATGATTCTCCATTTAACATTGATTTTGGTTCTTAACAGATCCGTAAAAGTACACATGATAAATACGATAAACTTATGCTGCAAATATCTATGATAATGGTTCTAATAATGACACTCCAAGGTATCAAAATGAAAATGTAATTAATTTTAGTAATTAAAATAAAATGAAACAATAAATTGGAAAATACCTATTGTGTATGATTCAGACTCTGACAGGGGTTGAAGAAGGTTTGATTAGATAAGGTGTCACCGTGAATCGAAGGGCCAATGTGGTTAAATAAATGATAAATAATCATAGCCCTATTTTCATTTATCATTTTATTTTCATTATTGTTAGAAAAAATACATTGTTATGGACTCAATATTACATTTGGAGCAATCAGTGGTTGCCTACAATTTTTTATTCATGACCTACTAAGGCGAATATTCAGTACCATGGTAGACTCAATGTTTATGGGATATGATATGGACAAGAGTTCTATATTCATTTGATGATTTTGGATTTCGAATATATCTTGGATAAGGAAACTATATTTGATGATGGTATCTGATTAAAATTGTTTCCTATATATGTGTAAATTGTTTTTATTCTTCAATTAACACTTATATGGAATTACATATTTACTAATTTGGTTTATGGTCATTTAAAAAAAATTGGATTTTTTATTTGATTCTTCATCGTTGTTGGATATTTATTATTATTTTATCTTGGATACCAGTTATAATATTTACTATTAAGGTCACACATTTATGATGATGTAATAGTCTAACCCTGATCATTGATTGACCCTCACTGCAAGACAATATCTTCTAGCATAGGGGGATGCAGGCCTGAGTTCATATAATGAACCAGATCAATGAACAAATATGTGGCACCCACGTTACGATATTAAAATGTGGAATTAGAGATAGTTTCTCCATTATTGATAATATTAATTGGAATATTTGTAATGGATACTAGGTTGATTCAGTCCTTGGTAATGATCTCATGCGTGAGACTAGCTAACCCTTGTGCATGCGAAATCTATGATCCTACGATTTGATTATTGTTATTTTTATTTTAGGTTATATTTTAATTTTATCTCACCTTGGGTATGGAAATTATTGCGTGATTTAATATTTCTAAAATATTTTACTTTTCTCTAGGTCTCTTATGAGTGTTTATTAGGTGTAAATCATACTAGGGAATCATAATTTTTTTTGACAAGCATTATATTTTGGAAAAAAATAAAAATTAATGTGTGGGTTATTTGAAATGAATGTTCTCCCCATATATGAGTTATTTAAATGAATTGGATCTTAATAATGGAATTACAATGGTTGAAATGTGTTTAATATGGTAATTATAAAATTTTTTAAAATGGTTGTCTAATGTGAAATGAAACACACTGATATTTTTTGTAATATTTTTTCATGTTAATTTATTAATTTTAATACTTACTATTTCACGTAACATTTCATATAACAGGGTTAATATTAACGAAACAAGATATTCATTATTTTTTTAGTACGCTATATTAGTCTTTCATTTTATAATACCCTGATATAAACATGTGCTAGATGCAACAATGTGTTCATTTATATTTCATGCAATACATAGTCTAATAACCATTAAGATGATCACATAATTAAAAGATAATTCTTTACTCTTTTATAAGAAAATTTCAAATAAAATATCATTTTTGAATTCAAAATATTAAAATTTTACTTGGGTTAATTTTTTCTGGTATCCTGTGCTATCTTATTTTGTTATGACTACTGAAAAATAATTTCTTTTTGAGTAAAAATTACATTTCCATTAAAAAAAAACTTGGTGATAAATTATAAATCTAATTTTATAAAGTCCAAATGAATTAATTATATCACTATCAAAAAAATTTAGATCACTGGAATCATTATTTTATGTAAAATAAATATAATTACTTTAGGACTTTTTGAACATTTCACATTTAAACCCCACTTTGTCCCCATATATGCGATATTAGAATTAAATTTAATATATACACTTATATGAATTCAATTTTGGAAGAAATAAATAATCAGTTATAAGATGTATAATATTTATATTTTAATAATTTCATCATTTTTTATAACCAAAATTACTTGTGAAAGTAATTTATATTATTTATAAAATTAAAGATAAAATTTAGAATAAAATGAGACTAAACGAAAAAAATGTAAAGACCAAAATGGCCATCATCCTTCCCAAATTCCCTTTAAGCCAACTATTCGAGAGTATAACCATTTTGATATAATTTTTTCGGATATTGAAAGAAATTTATAGGAATTTTTCCAATTTAATAACTTAATTAATGAAAATAAAAAAAAGGAAACATCTATAACATCAACATTTATAAAGCATTAGAGTACTGAAGAAGCTAAATTGATTGGGTAATAAAAATTGTTTTAAAAAAAATGAATGTTTTTATCACATTAATATATATTTAATATTTTGGGATGATATAATTACATTAAATTATCAACAAATGCAAGAATGTTTATTGTTAATTTAATAGTTAAATAAAATAATAAATGTTGGAAATAGTTAATTATAGAAATTTTAATTAATTAGTTTGTTAAAGTATTTATCAAGATGAACATATCATCATACATAGAATTAAACATAATATATTTTAATTACATTTTTTGATATTTTTTTAATTAAAATTTAGATAATAATGTCAAAATTTAAAATAATGTTATTTTGTTATCAATAATATCGTATTAAATTAATTTAAAATTAATAAAAATATCTCATTTACTAAGTACTTTTTTTTGTGTTAAGAAATTTAAAATAAGGTCAATTCCGAGACCAATTAACCTTTTATAATTAAGATTATGACCCATAAGTGGTCAAAATAATTTTTGTAACGTCTGAGTCAATGTCATTTTTTTGAGTCAAATACACTTATTTTAAAATTAATTTCCAACACACATGGGGATTTTATTTTTATAAAATATATATCATATTTAAAATTTAAGGGGACTATATTTTTTAATAAATATAAAAATAATTTTTTCTTATGGGTTAAATTATTTTGGTTGGAAAAAATGTATCCTAAATGAAACACCAAAATAAATCTACAAGGAAACATTATTAGTAAAGAAGAAAATAATAAAAATGAATGTATTTTTGTCATGAATAGTTTTTGAAAGACAATAATTTAAAATTAATACAATATAAATCAATTTTTGAATCACTTTACATGTGTGAATTCATAATATGTTGATTACCGTTTAGTATTTATAAGATTTACGCTCCCCCATCATTATAAAAGGGAATTCATTATTACCATTACATACACTTACCATGACACATTGGTCCCGAAAAAATTCCAAATGTCCACCCAGAATCCCTATATTTTACTAAGAATCCTCACAATTTGATGAATTTTTACCATGAAATAATTATTTTTGGAAAATTTAGAGTCACCCAAAGAAAAGGTAGCATATTTCTTCAAGTTCTTTGTTTTATTATCATTCTCCCCCAGATAACATATTATTATTAAATTATTATATAATATCCTAAATATGTTACATATACTAAGGTGTTTTATTAAATGATTTATATCTACTCTTATACACACATCCAACTAATGGGGAATGGACATACAATTTATCAATAAGGTGAACAAATGCCTCACAAATCAATGTTGTTTGATTTACCATTTCCACCTATCATGGTCATGAATTATGATTGAAAAATGTTTTTTATATGATATATATGATTTTGATGATATATATATGACTCTATAATTATTTTATAAATCATTACTTTATGATTTTCATCTTCGGTAAAAACCATAACATCATTTGTGGAAGTGTGGGCTACCTCCTCCTCAAAGCGATATGATTTATTCAAATGTTAAATGGAATGTATTAAAAATGGGTTTAGTGAGACTATATGTTATAAAAGACACAATAATCATAATTAAATGATGTTATATATATATGTGTCATATACGAACTTTATTTCGATATGATAATAAGCATTCATGTGTACATACGACCTACTGTTTCCAAGAATGATGTATCCAACTTCTAATTTATTACATTTAATGATTTTCATAATCATTTATATATTTAATATATATGATATTTTAAACATTTTAAACATTCTTAGGATTCTCAAATCGTGATATATTCATGATAATCATGAACAAAAATTCGAAACCCATATATAAAAAACAAAGCATATATTACCCAATGCGTAACATTAACTTGTAAATGTGAATAAAAAGTTAACAGAACGTAATATTAAAATAATATAAGGTATAATACATTAGAAATATTGTATTTTGGAATTTTTATGAGATACATATAACTATTATAAAGTTGGTTTTATTGTGTATGAATAATGTCAATACATATAAAAAGGTAATTTCACATCATTTTTTTCTCGGAAATAAATGTTATTCATCACTCGATTAATTTGTGTCATGTACATACTACCCATTAATGTACTATATTACATGTATATTAAAATATATAGGTATTTACATATATTTTTTATGATATTTCATTCATTTGTTTTATTGTTCAAAAGATATCAAATCAGTAATGTAATTTATGAGACAATTTTTATTCTTTGAGATACATTCCATGTTACACAACTATATTTTTGGATGGAATATGTTACAAAATGAATATCTTTATTTAATGATATTTTATTCATTATTTACTATTATTATCTCATGAACGTTATTATTCAAAGTTTCTAAAGTTGTAATATTTTATTGTTATAATCTCATTGATTATGATCATGATTCCATTTATGAATTCGTAGGACCAATCACTCAAGAAAACCCATGAAATCTCATATCATATATTTATTCATTATATATTAATATATTGGTACCATTTTAAACTATTTTTTTCTTAAGATAATTTAGAAAGTGTTTCTTAGAAAAGTAGACATTATTTCTCCCTTCGGTTTTTAATCATTTTTATTCACAGAACAAAATTACTAAAATAGTTTTAAAATAATTTTTTAAAATTCATATATTAATATAAATTTTTAGAACATAATATAAATAAATGTCTTAATTTTAAAATTGTTTATGTAACACCCCAAAATCATAAAGTGGGAACATTGTATTTGATATGATGTATGACATGAAACAATGTGCACATAAAGGAATATAATATCTTGAGAATTTATAAAATATTTTATAATTAAAAAAAAATCAATATATTAGACAGAATTAATTTCATGTTACATTGAGTTATCATATGTTTCATTCATTAATGAGTTTATTTTTTTCACACATGACACACAATACTGGGGATTACTAAATAATAACGAATTGATAAAATATTATTATTTAATATATTTACATATAATGAAGAAGGTAAATTATATTTTAACAATAAGATTAACTAACTTATGAATATCTATTGTTTAGACAAATTTAAATCGAATTAATTGGATTACTATTATTTAGAAATGAATATAAGAACAATTTGTATTTTAATGGAATGTTTTTATAAAAACATAATTTTATACTCATAAAGATGATTTATATTAATAAACTAAAATAATTAAAATTACTTAGAGATATAAATGTAATATATATATATATATATATATATATATATTTTATTCAATAAAATATTTTTGATATCTACAATATATTTTGTGAGCATAATATAAGAACAAGTCAAACTGTATGCATAATACACTATATTTTAATATATAACTTTTATCACCTTTTAGCAGTAAAACTACATTATAAAATAAATTTGGATGTTTTATAACTATTATACGTAAAAATAATATTAAAATTTTAAATATAATATAAAAAATTAGAATATGGTGATATTTTATGAATTGTTTTTGAAGTTTCAATTTTTAATTAATAATAAAAAATACTGAATTTAAATTAAAAATCACTTTCTCATCTAATTTATTAATAAGGTTAAATAATATTTTAAATTGTTTTTGTAGTCTAATTAGTTAGATTTTTTTAATAAATTCAATATATGTCATTTGAATCAATTCATTTTGAAATGGAACATATAAACCTATAAAACATTTTGGTTGTTTTTACTTTAAAATTCTGTATTATCATTCTGTTTGTGAGATTAAGTTTAAATAAATTTCTCCCAAGAATGTTATTTAAATTTAGAAATATGGACTCCATATTTTATATAATCATAGATTATAATTTATAATATTTTAGAATTATTTATTGTAAAATAATACTGTTGAATGTGATTAAAGTTAATTAAAATGCATAAGGTGAAATTAAACTTAATAAGGGAGTAAAACATAAACTCAATGGATAAAATGTAATTGAAACTATATAAAAATCCACTTTATAGTAATATTTAGACACTGTCATACGTTTTATATAATTTTTATAATTATTATGAACACTTGTTATGGGAAAAAATGGGTGGAATTCACTTTTAAAAAATTTACAAGAGTGTTACTCCTCTGTAATAAAAATTCATCATCTCCTCCCACTTCCTCTAAAATATCATTCCACATTTTCTAGAACCATATAATTATAAATATAACATAAAAAAATCTCAAAAAAACATAGATCCCTTAGTAGTAAATAAATACAGTGAATCCCTTTTGGTGAAAACACAAAAGAGATACCCAAAGAAGGAGTTTCACCATTCCTTATGGTCATTACATTTATTTCCATTCTATATTCGTGAAACCATACTTGTTAAATTAATATATAAATAAAATTATATCCTAAATATAATAAGACTTTTTTTATGTTTTTACATTCATTTACACACACTTCTACATAATGGTCAAGGAACATACCATTTTTGTGTACGAGGAACTATAACCTCACATAAAGACGTCATTCGCTTTTCCATTACCTCCTCCCATGGTTTATAATTATTTTAAAAACTAAATATATATATATAATATTTATAAATTAATTATTATTTGTTAAATTTTTATATAAATAATATATTTATTGTATCCATTTTGTGTAAATATGATAACATCATTTGTTGAATTGTGGACTTCTGCCCCCTCAAAGCCTTGTAACGCGTTCACACCAAAAATAGAATGTATAAAGAATGGTAGTAATAAATATATCTAAATTAAATTAAATTTATACTGTAATTTATTTCTAATATTCATATATATCATTTAAATTTCATTCTTTTGATACAAAAAAGATATTAAAGTAGTGTTCTGGCATACGTATGACGTACCCTCTCCATGTGTGATTCATTCTATTCCATATTACTAATTATTATTCATTATTAAAAATAAAAATATAATATAATATATATATATTATATTTAAATCTTGTTTTACCATATAAAGATGACAAAATAATGATATGAACAATAAGTAAAAAGTTAAAACATACTTGACAAATTAAACAATTAACACACGAAATAGTGAAACTAATGAATCGTTATAATCAAATAGGTAAAAATATTTTATAAAAATAAAATATATAATTGTATAAACTTTTATATGGTAATTTAATAATTTATAAACACTCTTATAACCATTGTATATGAATTTAAATGATGTTCACCCTAATCGAAATGCAAGGTAATGAGTTTTCGTCTCACTTTTTACATCTATGAGATAAATGCCATATTCACCACTTACATATAATTCATTGTGTATCAAATAACCCATTAAATATTTTATTGCATTAATACTTTTTTCATTATTTTTATTTAAAACATCTATTTACTGTTATTGTTTCATGAGGATTTTGATTAAAAATGTTTCATAGTGTTAGTGAGACGTTAAAATGTGAAAATTTTATTTTCCATGGGGAATTTTTAATGATATTTCAACTATGTACAATGAAATTATATGACCAATTATTAATAAGTCCATTAATTATTCTATCCTCACGTTATTAATGAAATATTTCATGTATTTGTACAAATATATCACTTTTTTTACTCAATATGTTTTATTAAATGTTTTTAAGAAAAACCCATTTACATTTATCTCTTCAGTCAGAGAACATGATTTATTCCAAAAACCATTTTTTATAAAATGTATTGAAATTTATTAAACCTTTCAAATATGATTTATCTAATGAATTTACATCATTTATAATAATATCTATGTTTTTAAATGTTATTTTCAATGAAATTTCTTTTAATTAAGTTTTCAAAACAATGTATATTTTTCTCTAGAATGTTTTTAATGTTACTATTCTATTTAGTGATTGAAAAAAAAACATTAAATTTACATAAATTGGGATAATTATTTTTAATTCCATCATAAATCTTCCTCTTGTTGGTTTTTGACTTATTTGGCCAATGATAGTGTAACAATTCACATCATTATTTCTTTTTATCCCCAAAAAATATTGAATTACCTATGATCCTTTGGGATTGAATTTCCCCTAAATATCCATATTAATTTTCATGAATATGATTATTTCTTGAACCATTTTCCATTTATCATTATTTTTTTAATTTTACATTTATTTGATTATTAAATTAAATATTTATAAATCTATATCCATTATTCAATAAATATTTGATAAGGCTTATTGTTTATTTAATATTAGGACTTCTTAGGATGTGAATTTCATGAGTTGGGGTTTTTTAATAAATTACATACTGATTAGGGACCCAGTAGTGAAATACCCTCGATGTAATGGTAGTCTCACGAGATGAAATAGTTAGAGAAAAACAATTTGCGATTGTTTCTATATTGAATAGATGGGTTTCAGACCATAGTTTTAAACTGTTCAAATAATAGATTTTAATAATACAAGTTATAATGTGCCTTAGATATCATTTTGAATAATTAATCACATATTTAATCTCGATTCAGTTATTATTTATCCCTGATATTTTTATTTGATATATCTATGGAACAATTTCGTTTCCAATTAATTTTTTAAATGGCATGTGTTTCAATTTCATTCCATTCCATATTTATTTTTAATTATTAAGTTATTTGAATAGAATGTGTTGTAAGCTATTTACCATTCCATATTATTCAATTTAATTATTATTAGTTATTGAGTACATGGAATGTTTTCTCAGTTAATTACATTTCCATATTTATTATTACAGTTGATTCATTATTTCTTTTGGTTTAGTTTACCCTTACTAAGTCTTTGAGCTGAACCATATTTTTTCCTTTCCACATGATTCGAGAATGTATATTAGGAATTCTATGAAATGAAATATCAGATCAAATAAATTAATCATTAATTGAAACACATATGTTGAAATTCGAGTGTTTATTTTTAATACAAGACTCAGGTGTATATCTAGTTTAGTAAGACAACAAAATTGATCGGAACTTCGGAATTTGATTCCCTATAATCTGGTCAATGTAATAGTAATAGACACCATCTCCTAGATTTCTAGAGTCATGATACTACCTGAGGTATTATTGGATGTTTTTTTAGAAATGTTGGGAACTATATTTATAAAAAAATAAATTAGAGGACCTATCTCTATGGAATAATTTGTTGTTAAGTATATAATACCATCGTAATGGTTTAATCGTATAGAGATGGTGAGGTTTTTCTAGTAATATATCCATTTCTTGATACTATACTTGGATGTGTTTCTGGAATACATATACCATGTAGCAATAATTCTAACATGGTCCATAATTATAGACTCGACGTATCCCAATACATGATAGTGGTCCTTACTCTACATCCTGTTTGACACTCCTAGGGGATGCACATAGGATAATCCACATTTTCATTACAAATAATTATAATTTTCTTGAAAAAATAATTAAAATAAATTAACTAGGTAAATCCTCAGAGAAAATAAATGAAATACATGGAATGAGATGGTTGAAATATTTATTTTTTATGGTTATTTTGAAAACCATTATTAAAAGGGAATTCAGTTCATGAACTTTATTCCAGAATTATCATCCTATTTATTTTTGAAATTATATTTACTTGGTTTTATAAAATGAAAAGATTTATTCCATGTGAAAACGAATCAAATCCAGAAATGATGTGGAATTTGAACCCATGAGTGAAGGACTATAAGGTTTTCAAGATAAACAATGACCTACGCAATGTCCTTATTGAAATTCCATTTTATCTAGTTAATAAATATGATGAAGAAAAATTAATGATGAACCATTAGTGTTTATTTTTAGTGTTTAGATATTAATTAGATAAAAAATTTGCCTATGAAGAATAGTATTATACAAATGAAAAGTCTTTTAACTATTTTACTGTCCTTAAAAACCATTAAAATTGTATATTAGTACATCAGGGATCAAAATTAGTTTTCGAATACCCATTTCATGAAATGATGGAGGAATTATAATTGATCGTAGAAAAACCAAAGGATGGAAGTTATTTTATTGAAATATATCATGTATTTGATATTGAATATATATATATATAATGTAAAATAATTACCCAATATTAGGAAAACGACTTAGAAAAAAAAATTGTTCTAATACAATAATTTTTGTTGAGATTATGGTCTCCAAACTCATCGCATATTTATGGATTTGAGGCCCTCATAAATCAATTTATCATTCAATATTTTTTTTTATTTTTGACCTCAATAATTCACTATAATTTTTATTCCTTTCCCCCAACTATGTATCTCTATATTCCACCAATTTTATCATGCTTATAGACATAGTTAAATGTTATAATATGGGACCTTTTTAACTTCCCATTCTCTATTTTATATAGGATATTCACAAACACATCACATGATATGGAATTTAAATCATCTTAAAAATAAAAAAATATATCATGATGGTTGATTTTAAATTTTGAGGACATAATGAAATTAAGTTGTGGAGAATTTAACACCCAAAAAATGTAATGTAAGATCATTATATGTGATAGTGTGTATGAAGAAAAATACAATACACATAAGGGAATATAATATCCTAATAATAGAAATGTTAAATATTATTTTTCTAGGTAAATATTTTAAATCTAATTTTTTCCATTTTATAGTTTTTATATTTCAAAATTAACATAATCTTTAAAATATAAAAATTAAAATTAGGTTTTTGTGATAATTTTTTTTCTAAATTTTAAATTTTTAATGTATATTGACAAATATTGAAGATTAATTCAAAATTAAATTGTTTTCTAACATAATTTTTAGGTTAAATACTATTATAAATTGTTTTTGAATTTTAATTATATACATTTTTTATCAGTTAATCAAATTTTGGTCATTGGAATAAATTTCACTTCGAAATTTAAATTAAAAACATTTCAAATGTTTATAGATTATTACGTTAAAACATGAATTTTCATCACATATATTAAATTAAATTTATATTCACTTCAACCATTTATTTGATTTTAATTTGAAGAAATGGATTCCATATTTTAATCATCATAATATATATAAATCTAAATATGTCAAATTATTTTTTGTCCTAAAAAATTAGTGATATTAATTAAAAATAATTACATTTATCAAGGTGAAATTAATCATAACAAGGGATTGATCCTATAATTTATGGGCCTAAAAGAGCATTAATCTTTTTAAATATCCATTTTATGGTTATATTTAGACCCTCTAATCCTTTATCATGAACATGAACCATTATTTGAGCCACATTAAATGGAAAATATTTGGGTGAAATTACCTGTTCCAACTTTTACAAGAGATCCACTCCTCCTCTAATATATAAGGCCTCCTCCCCTCCCACTTCCTCCCACCTCTCAAGACACCTTATCTCACCCAGACAATAGCAACCATTGTATTTATTACACATTAATACATTATAAAATTACACTTAACTCAACATGAATGATGATGTTTTATGGTGTCTTTGTGAATTAGATTCATTCCATTAACACATTAAATAGGAATTAGACATATTTATTGAAAGCTACGATAATCATGATTGATCATAAAACTACATTGGATAACCTGGGGAAAATACATATGAAAGGGTAGATCTGTAAATCACAATAAGGTAATAAACATGGAATAACATGAATTTAATAATACATTCTAAACAAGGAAAATCAATTAGGGATAATAAAACATGAATAATAAGGCATGATATTACAAGATAATCAAATGTGGAAATGATATATATGATTGCATCATAAACATTGGTCAAGGCTAAACTACGAAGACGTCATGGTAGAGAAAGTACTATAATATAATCAGGTACACTATTTCACGGTTATGATGTAGCATTATACTAATCATTACCCAAATTCATTGGATCCCTATATAATTGCATCTCCACCTGTCACAATAATTTAATTATCATTTTTCGGTCTCCCACATTGATCATGAAAAATTGATATTCATATTAATAATTTATACCATTATCAAGGAGTATAGAATAAATACATATTATTCTTTAATAAACTAGTTTACGTGAATTAATGTGGACACCCATGATTGTAAATGGGTTTGGTATTAACTACAAATTTTCTTTGGGATGGAAAATCACATGAAAAATTTAGTAGCATAACGACGTCACATACAAGTTCATGGAATGGGTTTATGAGGGTGAAATTGGCCCCTCAAAATTTTTACATTATGTGTACAGTAATAGGGACATGTTAGGACACAGGAAAACATTTATTGTTAGAAATAATAAGGCATATAATAAGAAACAATATTGAAAAAATGGAAAGCAAATGATACTTATGAAATTTTTACATAGTGACGGGTGTACATGGGATGGATTAATGATTGATAAAGTGATATATCTTCATTAATAAATACTATGGTCAGTATGGGAGAGATTATATATAATACCACATCATTAGTAATTGATAATAAAAGGGATAACATGGTCAATAATATTTTATATAAATAATGAATGAATGAACCATTGGAAAATTTCCGATTGGTAATAGGTGTTATTAAGGGGATTAATGAGATATAAATGGGTATATAATCATTTAGACATAATAATTTCAGTATGGGAACTATGAAAAAACATACCACATCATTATACAATTTATTGTAAATTTTCATAACATATAATTGATTTTTGAAAAAATCAATAATGATAGGAACACTTACCTTATAAGAATTAAAACAAAAATTTGAATGGGGGTTCATGAGATCTTGTGGGTACCTTGGGAGTATTTTACATCAATTAGGGAATATTAACACCATAATAAAATTATATTCAATGAATATAAGTTGGAGCATGGGTTGTATTATGTTGGAAACAATATGTATTTCTCTTATATTTTTGTTTTGGACGCTAAAAAATAAAATATTTCAATACACAAATCCCATCATGGGTTATTATATGATTCAATACAAAATGAAGTGTATTTAAATAATTTTTATGTAAAATGTTATAACAAATAAAAATATAACCACTGATTATGTGGAGGTGAGTCTCATTTTTAATAAAAGGATTTTAAAATCATAAAAAACGTTATATGTTATGGAGGACTCATAATGGCTTAATAATATTAATAAAATAAAAATAAAATAACATTATTTTAAGGGGAAGAAAAATATTTGTCCCAAAATACCCATTATATAATTTATTACAAATTTTTTGGGTCATTAGGATACCATAAAACACAATATATATTTATGTGGTATTTATTTTCTTCGTAAAAATATGACTATCTTTGGAAATTCTAAAAACATCAGTATTGGATAATTTTGATGTTCGGTTTTAAAAAATACTATTATTTTTATTTAAATAAATTTTTTATATATGTGAATTTTCATTTTTAAGATAATATTTTAGATTTGATGAAAAAATATTGGTTTTAACAATAGATATTTTAAAACTCTAATACATATTACATTTCACTTCCTAAAATTTATAAGGACTTTTATAATTAATTAAAAATAATTTAATAATAACATTTAATTAAAATTATATATCTTACCAAAATACTTTAATTCATCATAACAAAATTCCTTAATTGAATTTGAATATTACTAGAAAATATAATTTTGAGTAATTGAATAAAAATCAATATCATTTAAATGTAAAAATTTAGACTAAAAGATTAATTATTCTATAAAATATACAAATTAATAATATAATGTTCTTGATACATGTCTCTTAATTATAATTATTTACTCCCTATGATTAAGGTTACACATGGTGAGAGGTTCGGGGGGCATTCAGAAAATGTGGTTCAGTCAATCATCTCGATGAGCTCGAGCTTCTCCCAAAAAGGGTTTCCATCACACATAATTTATTGGATATCATATAGTGTATGGTCAAGGGAAAATCCCAGTTTTCTTATCTACCTTAGACGCATTATAAAATGGGCATTATAGGGTACAATCCTACTGTATTAGTATAGCACTTACTCTATCTATTTCAATTGTATTTTTTAAGGAACTATATTTATATTGATCATGTGATAAATGTTTAATGGATATATTAACAATAGAAATATTGTCAATAGTCTATAATTTCCATTGACATAATTAAGAACCTTAATGTGTTCTCTATAACCCTATTACATAATAATCCATTTAATTAAAATCCTAAAGATAAACATCATTTATAATAGTTTGTGTCATTACAATATTCAACCCTTGAGGGAATTTTCCCTCAAAATTTTCATTTCACCCCTTGAAATAGTTGTGGGTAACTATGTCTCATCACTTCCTCTAGTTCCCATGTCACATCGTCATACTTTTGGTTTCAACACATAACATTGAAAATGTTCATTGTCATTTTAAATAGAACATTGTCTCTATGATCTTAGATCATCACATTCTTCTACTCTTTTGAATGTTCATTCTCCAATAGTACGTCCTCATTGTGGATTACATGTGAAGTTTTAGGTATGTACTTCTTCAAGAGTGACACGTTGAATACATCATGTTATAGTGATATGTAAGGTGTTAGTTCAAGTTATTAGGCCACTTCTCTAACAAAATCAAGTATCTATAAGGTGGTAATGTATCTGTGAATATTATTTCCCTTCGTCCCAAATCGCATCAATTTAATCGATAATGATTTAAAGAGGAATAATATACCTCCAACATCAAACTGTAATTTTCATCAATAATTGTTATAATATCTATAATTTCAACTCTGAGAAACCATGGTGTGATACTTAATGGCTGTATCCTTTTCCACCATTTCCACTACAATTTTATGACCTATAAGTTTTCACTCCCAAACATCATCCCATTATACGGGGTTCCTGAAACTCTTACCATAAAGGTTTCTCACATGAAAACTCTTTTTGTAATAGAACTCAACCAAATGATGATTTAGATCTAGTCCTCCTTTTATGTCCATTTATTATGGTATCTAAATTTCCCCAAGTGTCTAGATAGTCTTTTTGGACTGGCCTTCAGTTTGAGGGTTATAGACCATGTTGAATTTTGACTCATTATTTAGAGCATGAATGATACATATCTAGAACATAGAGGTGAATCATAGATCTCTATGGGAAATATTATATAGTGGTTCCCAATATAGAATTACCACATCCCAGATGTATATCCATGTAATTAGATCTAGTGAGAATTCATCTCATATCGCAATGAAGTGTACTATATTTGATGATCCCCAATAAACAATATATCATTTTTTCTTCATCATGTCTTTGGATGATCAATGATAAATTCTATTGTTATGTTTATAAGTTTCCATGTAGTCATAGGTAATGGTTACAACATCCCATGAAATTGTTTCCTTTCCACCTTCACTTGTGGACATATATGACATCTTGATGTCTATTCTATGATCTTCTTCTTCATATTTCCCAACAAATAGGGTTCTTAGAGATCTTGATATATCTTTGTTCTTCTTCGGGGGAGGGGAAGTATGAGATATCTACATAATCCAATATATCCTTTATTAACACACAATTTTATGGTACAAATTGTCTTCACCCAAATCTCACAACAACATTATCATTAACATGGAACTCTAATGATTCCCATTCGTTATAGCTTCCGCTTTCTAATGAATTCTCACATCAACACATTGAGAATACATTAATCTCATGAAAAATGTTTTTTGGGAAATCATTTCTGAAATGATTTATGATGTTCCTACCATTATAAATCCAATGTCAAAACATTCTAAATATAAAAAGATCGGATCCCCATATATTCTCCTTAAAAACTGATTTTCCAGATCCTTTATTTATAGAGCATCTTCCACTTTTTTTCTTTCCCAAGATGGCAGTTGATTGAGTAGTCATGGACTTTGATCATCTATAACCAATTATGTTGGAACATATTCAGATCATTCTATGTGAATATATACTTAAGACTTCTGTGATTTATATATATTTCACATTTCTTCACAATTAATTAACATAAAAAAATTATTAAATATATATTAATTGTATCGTACTCCAGATCATGTGTTTGGTAGTTATGTTCACACACATTCAATTTCCTTGAATAATAAGAACTGAAATTGTCATTTGTCATCAACACACAACACATGACCTTCTTTGAAGCATCTCTTAATACCGTGAAATTCTTCCCACTTGTCTGTAGTTTGAGAATAGATATAGTGACAAAATACATTTTCAACTTCTTGATGATTTATTCACATTATTCATTCAAAGAAAACCTTACTCCCTTATGGGTTATATTGGTAATAGGGTTTGATAATTGTGAGTAATTTCTCAAAAATCTGCGATAATAACCAAGAAACCCAAGGAAACTATATATATCAATCACATATGTTGTCCTTATACCTTTTTAAATTGCTTTTATATATGAAGGGTTTATAGATATTCCAATATTGTGATGATATTCCCCAATAAAGGTACTTCCTTCAATAGGAACTAAAATTTTCAGTACTTGTCATAATTTGTTTCCTTTCGCAAGGTATTTACCACATCATTAAAATGATCCACATTACCCTCTCTGATTTTTGAATATATTATATTATCATCTATAAAGGCTACCACATTTATTTCATGGAAATCTATAAAGAGACTATTCCTAAAGTCTAGGAAGAGTTTTGGAGAATTAGTGAGTTCAACAGGCATTACTATGAATTCAACCTTGTCATACCTTGTACAAAATGTTGTCTTGGGGACATCCTACTTCCTCACCCTATCATAGTTATTTCCTAACCATAGATCCACGTTGGAAATTTATTTTTCTCCATGCATATTATCAAACAAGTTATCAATCCGAGGTAGGGGATACATTGTCAATATAATGATCTTTTTGAGCTCTTGGTAATCAATCTAGAGGCTCATTGACCCATCATTATTTTTCATGATGTAGACTTATGCATCCCATAGTGAGCATTAGGGTGTATAAAATAGTTATGTAAATTCACCTATTGTTGTTTATTTAGCTCATTATGTTCCACAACATCCATTATATACAGAGTCTTGGATAATGGTAACACCAAAGGTATATACTCAGTTAGAAATTAAATATCCTGACTATGAAGAAGACCTAGAGATTCATCGCGAAAAACGTCAGTGAATTCCCCCACAATGGGAATGACATCAAATTTGTTTCTTTTCTTAAGATAAATCATTTTATAAAGATACATTTTTTTATAGGGAAATAATATCAATCCTTTAGAGGATGGTTCTAATGAAGATTCATTATCTCCTTGAATTTGTAAATAATATGAAGATGATTCAGAATTCATAGAGTAATTTATTATCATAGATATTTATATTGTATCTATATAGGTAAATCCAATTTATTCCTATTATTTCATCAAATTCCATTAAATACTGAATGAAACCATTTTACGGGAAATTCATCCCACAAACTTTGACATGAGAGGGGTTATATACTTGGGATAGAATAATTTATTCATTTTCTATTTTTAGTGACATCCCTACTTCTATTTAGTGTCAATGAGGGAAAAGTATCACCCTTACTGCCATGGAGGTTTTTAGTTATCTCTGAAAACCCTTAGTTTAGTTCATTAGTTTACAAAAAACCCTATTTCCTTGAATTTTTATTAGCGAACTATATGTTAAGGGTTCACTGCATCATTCCTTACCTCTGTTGATGTAGTAGGCTTCTCTTATCATTAGTAAATAGCTATGTGACCTTCCTTCCCAAAAATACTAATTTTTTTCATCCATGTAAAGAAATTTTTGAGAACCTCAATTCCTAACATTCGAAAGTGGGATTCATAAATTTCATTTAACTATTAGAAATATTTATTGAACCACATGAATTGATCTCCAATTTCATCTACATATCCCTATGATACCCCCAAGATTCTCAAAAATCCATTTCAACTATTAGGGAACATTAGAAAATATCCTCATAGATATCAAACTCACGGATCTCCTGACCTATCAAAAGGCTAGGATTTATCCTACCAAAGTAGTATTAAACCCATCATATATGTGTAACAATTATTCCAATGACATACAATGCAAGCCTTGTGATGTTTTTTTGTACGCCCTAATAGATTTTTCATCTTTCTACTTGAGGTTAGGGAATCCCTTTATGTTTTATGTAAGAAGGGTCACATAAATATATATATCTAAAAATATTTTATGAATATCCATCCACACCATTTCATAATCTCTTCTCAAGGCTTCATATATTTTTATCAATTTCCACTACTGGTCAGCTTCACCCACCATACGATAAACATCCAAAAGAACATTGTCCTTTTCGGTGCATTGAATGATGGAGAATATCTTATCAATGGAGTTAACCCATAGTCGATGAAAAAGGGATTGGATGATTCATTAAATATAGGAGGACATTGAAGCATGATGTTTTCAATTTTGGCTTTTCACTTTTGGGGTGATTTATATGCTTTACATGATCTATGTTTCACTGAAAACATGAGCCTACTGAGAGAGTATCATCATGAAGTGTTCTATTCCTAAACCCATTAGGTTGGTCATCTCATTGGGGAAGTCATAAAATTTATCTTAACATGTATTATTTACCGGTTTTGTCCTTTTCAACCATTTTATAGAATAAATGGATAATTTGGAATGGGTTTTTTATACTATTATACACATTATGGGTAATCAAATGGCGTTAAAGGGATAACTTATAAATTAAATGTATTCCCTTAACTTATGAATTTTTAGACCTCCGTATCTGTTATCAATGGTCTATTAAATAAAAGATATTCTTATAGTATTTTTATCTCCCTTAATATTTGATAATGATTAGATTATGAATTACAATAGAATATCCCACAAGAGTGTCAAAACAGGTGTGTAGTAAGGCATATTGTCATGTATTAGGTTACCCTGACTCAGGTCCGAAACACCTTATAAATGTTTTTACTCCTAGGTATATCTATTCTAGAACTACTACCAATTGTAAAATCCAAAATGGGTTAATTTTAATGATATAAATATTAATATATATTATAAAAAATTTAAGGGATGTATTTTTATACATAGTATTATCTTAAAGTGTTTTTAAATTTTTTTTCAATCATAATCATTAAATAACTAAAAATTTCCTTTGAACCCAACTATAAAAACCCTTATTTCTATTAAAAATTGATAAATGAATAAATTTAACATAATACAACCCGAATTGATGGATGAAATTGTTTATTTTTTTATTTAGGTACATCAAATTATAACTATACTCATTTATTACAACATCTTTATCGAAATCTCCTTTAATAATGCTTGAGCTTAAAACTACATTGGATAACCTGGGGAAAATACGTAAGAAAGTGGTGACCCATAAATCCTTATATGAGAATAAATATGGCATAACAGAAATATAGTAATACATATTAGACCAGGTATATCAATCAGGAATTATGGAACATGAATAATAAGTTGTGATATAACATGATAATCCTAACATGGTAATTGTGGCAACAACATAAAACATTGCACTATATTCATAGGTAAATGCTAAAAACTATGAAATCAGGTTGGATGAAGTCTCATAATGAAACATGGTACAACTCTATCCCAACATGACATATCATGATTCTAAGCATGACCGAATTCATTAGAGCACTATATAATTCTGGACGCACATATCAATTTCATTTCATTCTCATGCGTTAGTATGCCTAATAGATCATAATACATGGATACCATTATCTTAATAATTAGTTACATGATCAATGGATATGAAATAAAATCATTAAAATCACTGATAAAAAATTATATGTGAATTTAAGTGAAGACTCGTCATAGGAAATGGGTATTATATTCACAAAACATTTTGTTTAGCATGGAAAATCATAGTAAAAATTTGGAAGCATAACGACCTATCTCAAAAGTTCAAAAAATGGGTTCCTGAGAGAGAAATGTGACTCTCGGAATTTTTTCATGATTATTTTTGTAATATGTATATGGAATGATTTTTAGATACATTTATAATTGTAATACATAAGTCATACAATAATAAATAAGCTAGAGGACAAAATGAATTGGAAGGATTATTACAAAATTTTGGCATGGTAACGTGTGTCCAATGGATGGATTAATGAAATTGAATGTGGCATCTAATCATTTATAAATATTAATGGCATTATTTGGGAGGTTTTAAATAATACCCCGTATTTAGTAAAAGAAAATAAAGAGGCATAACTAGATAAATTAACATTTATATAATTGAGGAAGGAAAGAACCCTCACGAAATTCCAACATTGTAACCGGTGTTCTTTGGAGGACATAATGAGATATAAAGTGGTATATAATCATTTAGAAATTATAATGGGAGTATGGGGGAGGTGATAAAGTATAACTCATAATTTAGAAATAAAAAAAATCCAATATCATAAAATAGATTCTTGAATAAAAGTGAGAAACAGAGGATCATGTACCTTATGAGTATAACCACAAAAGAATGAAAGGGGATTTTGGGAGATTGTGTATCCTTTGGAGGATTATAAAGAGAGGAGGAAGAATTATATTCATTTCCCAAGGAGTTTCATTAGATAATATATATGAGAGATTTTGGTGGGGTTATATAGGAAAAGAAGTATTTCTCTAATATTAGTTTTTTGGACGCTACAAAATAAGACATTTCAAACCATAAAACATTACATGGTTTCAGCCAATGGTTTTTGCAAAAGTGGATATGTTTTAAATATTTTATTGTTAAAATGGTTGAATATATTAATATAATAACATTACCACTCTGTAGTTGAGTCACATTTTTTAAATAATTGAATTAAATATTATAAAATACATTATATGTTTTGGTGGATTCATAAAGGCTTAATAAATTTATTCAAATGAACATTAAATCAATGGATTTTGACATGAAAACATATATTTGTCCGAATATATCCCTTATAGTATTTATTACACCATTTTTGCGTCATTATGATTTCATAAAGAAAACCATATATTTATGGATTATTTAATTTTTACACAAAAATTCGACTGTATCAACAAATTATGAAAATTTCACTATTAGATAAATTAGATATTATGATTCCAAATATAATATAAATTTTTTTAAAATAATTCTCAAATATTTTCATTGTTAATTTTAAAATATAATTCAATATTTATTGAAAATGATGGTTTTGGGACAAAAATTCGTTTTGAAGGGTTATTAAAAGTACATTTCAGATCATTAAAATTATATGACACTTTATAATTAATAAATGGTATCTAAATGAATAAATGTATTAATATTATATTTATTTAAAAAACAAATTAATTAAACAGAATAAAACACTTAATTTAATATAAATATTACTATAAAATACAATTATTTAGTTGAATCAATATCAAAATAATTTAAAAGTGACAATAAAAATGAAAAAAATTCATTATTATAAAAAATATACGTATTTATATTACTATGGTTTTGATACCTATCAATTTATTACACTAACATACATCCTAAGATTATGGTTAGTGATAGAGTACATTTGTGGGAGAATTTGTAATACATGGTTTGGGACATGATCTCAACATGATTGAACTTCTCTCATAAACAGTTTTTCTCAACATTAAGTTGTTAGATATCAACATGGGATTGATCAAGGTAAAATCCCAATGATACTATCTCCCTCAGATGCTATGATAATTGGTGTTCATATGGTAAATCCTACAGGATGTGGTCATCACTTTGTCTATGTCATTTGGATTTTTTAAGGACCTATATTAATATTAATCATGTGATCAATGTTTAGCAAATATATTAAAAATGGAAAAATTCATAACAGACATTTAAACCCATAGATATAAAAAAGGATGTGAAAGTGTTTTCTATAACTATATTATATAATTATACATTTAATTACAATCACCAATAGAGACATCATTTATAATAGTTCAGTTCATTACACAGACTCTTCCCTAGCAGATCCACAACATCCTTCCATTTACCCTATAAGAAACTACTTGGAAAGATATTAAACCATGAATTCTACTTGGTGTAAACTAATTGGAGTTACCCAAAGAAGAGGAAAACTATTTCCTCAATGTCTATAGATTAATTTGCATTTTATAATCCCTTAAATATATGTATTCCATTGTAATATAAAAAACATCATAACACTAAATAAACTAGGGTTTCTTTATTTTATGGTTTTGACAAACAATTTAACATACTTCCATCTAATGGGGAATAAACTTACAGTTATTGTCTACAGTTAAATACTGCCTCACAAAATGATGTCATTCATTTTTCCTTCATCATATATCATGATTTTGAATTATGATGGAAACTATTCTTATATATGATGTATATTTTCATTTTTAATTTCGTTATGATTCTGTAATTTTCATATAACATATACCGTTATGGATTCCATTTTTTTCAAATACGATAACATCATTTTTGGAAGTGAGGATTTCCAACACCTAAAAGTGATGTGACTCATTCACACAAAAAATGAAACATATAAAAAATGGATTTAATAAAAATATAAAACATATATGAAATTTATATTATATTTGAATTATAAAATACATATATATCATTTACCTTTCATATTTTATTACAACAACAAAATGAATGTTGGGTTCACGCATACGTACTACCTAACATCTCCATGAACAGTTCATTCTATTTATTATATCAAAATTATCATGGAATATTATAAATACCAATATAGTAAATAAATATAATATCAAAATTAGGGTTCACATTATTGAGATGATGAAACCATGATTGCAACAAAAAATAACAATCTAAAACATACTGGAAAAATAGGTCATTAAAACATTAAATAGTTAAAATAATGAATGATTGTTATAAAATGGGTAATAATATGTTATAAAAATATTATGTATTATATTATATGAAACAATACTCATGTAATAAGTCATTAAAAATCATAAAACCCTTATACATTAATTTAATGTACATTCACCTAAAAGGAAACACCATGTATTAGATTTTCATCTCACATTTTACATATGTCTGTTTAATGTCATATTCACTATATACATCTTTTATGTAGAATATGTTCTAACAATTTTGACATATTATATCATTTTTAATTATATTATTAGTGTTATTTAAAACTATCATATTAAATTATTTCATAATTATGATTGTGTTTTAAAAAATACAAGTGGTGTGGGACGTTTTGGAAAGTTTAATGATTATTTTCCTCAAGAATTTCAATTATAGAAAATTATACATCCATTGATTAATAATCCCATATATTTTCAAGTCCTATAGTTTTTAATGAATATAGTGATGTATTAGTTCCATTTTTTCCAATATTGGTAACTCAATATGTTTTATCGAATTATTTTAGGAAAACACAACTTCATTTCCCTATTTTGTCAAAGAAAATATTTTCATTTAAATAAAATCTTCTATAAAATCTTTCTGAAACATGTTTTAAAACATTTAAAAATGATTTATCAATGTAATTATCATACTATATAATATTTTCTCTAATGTAACAAGTTATTTTGAATGAAATGGTTTTTTCAAAATGGTTTTGAGAACAAATGATATTTTCCTCATGAATGTTTTTAAGGTTATTTGTCTATTTCATCAATGATAGTAACTCATTATTTTACTCCATATGGGGTATGTAATATTTATACCATCAATAATATTCCTTGATATGGTTTTTCCACAATTAGTACAAGGATTTTATAGAAATTCAGTTCCTTAATTCCATTAATCCCCAATCAGAAATTCAATTTTTAATTATATTTTGACATTGATTTTCCCCTAAATGTCCATATCATATTTGTGAATATGAATATTTATTGAAACATATAAAACATTACATACATACTAAACATTGGATGTTACATTATTATTTATGGAAATATTGTTAAATCTCTATGATTTATTCTATATGAATATTTTATATGTAATATTGGTTATTTGATATTTGGAATACTTGTGACATGAAAGTAACTTAATATGGACCATTTAAGGTATTACCTATCAGTTGGGGACCTGTTAATATAATCCCCTTGATGCATCAGTTAATTCATGGGATGTTCCGGTCAGCAAAGAACCCTTTTCATTTGTTTCCAAGTAGGATAAATAGTTTTCTACAAACAGTTTTCAACTATCGAGAGGACCAATATCAACCTTATATGTTTAAATGATTCATATACATGATATAAAGTAAATAAAAATTTCATTCATTTAAATTTAGTTATTATTAATCTATGATATTTTTAATTAACATGTATAGGGATTAATTTCATTATTTGTTCACGGATTAAATGTCTTCTGTTTTAGTTTCTTACCTTTCAATATTGATTTCTTCAGATCTAGATATTTGAATGAAAATAGTTTTTAGTTATTTTCCCGGAGATATTATTTAATAATTGTATTCTATGTTATTTATTATATATAATATTCTCCATGTTATTAACCTTTCAATATATATTATTAAAATTTATTAATTATTGGTTTCGTAATACATTACCCTTATAGAGAAGTTGAGAATGCACTTATTATGTTTCCTTCACCAAGGATTACATGAATTTTACTAAAACTGATATAAAAGGAAAAACTAGATGGATGAAATTATTCCTAAAAAAATATTGTATGATTTAATTAGTGTATTCATTTGTAATAAAAGACTCATTTATCTATTTGTTTAACCAAACTACAAAACTCATCATTCCATTTGGATTTGATTCCTTGAAATCATTCCAATTTAATTATTATAGAAAACAGCTTTGATCATTCGAGGGTTGGACCAGTATAGTTTAAAATGGGTTTCAATTCTTCTTTTATATGTTTTACAATCTTTTTTCTAGGAAATTATTTTATAAAACATTTTCAATGATTTCATTATATATTTTAAAACTATTTTTTAATTAAAATTATTTATTAATGTTTTCATGTTTCCATCATATGGTTTCAATGTTATTTTCTATGAAAATTGTATTCAATATTACTTTTGATTTAAATAAAATTTTTATGGGAAAACAATTTCATAACAAAATATTTTAAATCAAATTTCAATGATTATTTCTTAAGAATATTTCTTTAGAATTGTTTTATATAGAAATATTTTTAATGAAATGGTATTTTCTATTAGAATTGCCTAATTTTATCATCAAAATAAGTATCCATATCAGATTGAAGAAACTGTAATATTTTTGGATTTACTGTTTATATGATCATAGAATACTATTCATATTATTTCTTTAATGGTTAATGAAATTATTGAATAATTTTTGTGAAACACATTTATTTTTTCATGGGTTATATTCTTATTAACACTTTATCATTTAAAGGGTTATTATTTTATTAAATAATTTTGAAACCTATAGTTTTCCACATGCTAGTATATCATCACATGGTTATGAAACTATTTTTATTTTACATGTTATGATTTTGTTTTTTTGAATTTTTTGAACATGTAAGTATGATTCCATTATGATATTAATAGGATTTATATATCCATCCAATGTACTGGGATATTATTTACATCATCTATGATAATTATGGCCATCAATTCAATGTGATTTATCCACATTAAAATGATGGGGAAAATTTATCTAGTACAAGATGGTGTGGAAAATTGGTGTATTATGGGAAGATGGATAAACCAGAACAACTATAGGGAGATGGGGAAATATGATCCCTTATAAGGAAAGGAATTTGATTACAGATGGTGTGGTGTATCCCATTATATAGGTGTTCTCCAAATGATGTTCCCTAAAAATCTATTTCAATGATCCTTGACTTATAAATAGTTTTTTATTCATATATGTTTTCCATAAATATTATTTATTAGACATTTCATATGCTAACACAGATCATGTTCTTGATTTTTGTATGACCCATTTCATATTAAATTAAAATATTTGATCCATGTCTCCTCATTATGATATTTGATATGAATGGAATGATATTATAATGTTAGGATCATGTTCTCCTACTTTTATACTAATGTTAGGCTTACATATATCCATTGTTTACCCTTACTAAACTTATGATCTCACCCCTTTCTTATATTTCTATTACCCACGTCATGAATAATGGATTCAAGTTTGAGGAGTAAAGGGAAACTTTAAGGGATATGTTAAATTTCATTCACCAAGTTGGAAGACATTTTTACAAGATTTTGAAGCACTAAACTAATATTGTCCTCATGTATCCATTTTGTAATGTGATGACTATTCATCTATTATGATGTAATAAAAATGTATGTTATGAAAAGTCATTATATATAGTTTCAAAGGAATGCTTAGTCATCCTTTGGAAATGATTATTATAACTCTTCAGAAATATCCTTGTGTATACTTCTAAATATATGTCTAGGTATGTCTTTATGGATAAGACTAACAATGAGTTGAAATATATGAAATTGTCCTGGAATTTATGTAATATATAGAGAGAGTGATTTTTTGGAATTAAATCCTTGTCTTTTTAATATTTGTGATTTTGGATCTGGCACAAGTGTACCTAGGGGAAACAACTAGGAAAAATTGTGCCATCCCTAAATCAAGTGTAACCTAAAACATGACAACAAACCTTTCATTCTACCTGGTTTGATATTCCTGAATGATATTTTTCTCGGAATTTACAAACAATTTTAGATTCATCATGAATGATTTAAATAGAATATGTATATGAATAATATATATTTTTCATAGATTAATGAATTTTGATCCCGAATATATATATATATATCTTATAAGTTATTTTTTCAGGATTATGTTGTCTTCCATTTTGATAAATATTTCTCACACTATGGTTTCTAGAATAATTCAATAGATTGAACTTGAATAAATATAGTTTACATATAATGATCTAGATATATAATGAGTGGGAAATATGAAAATATATTTCTCAAATGGAAATATTAGGAGCATAATTAGGATGGTTGTACATGTATTGGTTATACAGCTAAAGATTATGAGTCTATGAATTACATATAAATGGTATGGTGTATTATCCCATTTTTGTTTAAATTAGATGTTTGAATGATGACAACATATAGGTTAAGAAATAATAAAACATGATTCATATTTAATATTCAACAAATTATGTATTATGGAATATTCATTGAAGCATGGGAAATGGATTATGTGTAATGTTGGATGTATGATGTTTTGATGTTTTGGAATTCATATATTAGGTCATATGAATCATGAAATATATAATTATTTTCAGTATTATTTTTCAAAAAGGATTTAGTAGGAAATAATAATTGGTTATGAGTAAATATGAAAATTATTTAATGGAAAATTAATATTTTTATTATTGAAAGGTAACCCTTAATGTTTTTACGATATAATGAAAAGTTTTCTGACCTTGGATAAAGAGATGGTAAATTCAGATAAAGTAATTTTTATTATATTCAAGGCCTTGGGACTAATTAATAATTTTTTGAAAATATGATTCATGGGATCATGAATGAAGAATACATCTTCTAATATTTAAGGATATATTCAGTAATATTTTCAATAAGGAATAATACAAGTTTCCTAATAGGATTGATGGTAATTAAGGTTATTACTATGTCTTAAGAGAATATAATATGAGGGTATTTACATATTTTGAATTTGAAAAGAAACATACAATTTATTATAAATGGTAGATCAATGTTAAGATGATTTATTAATCATTGTTGTAGAGTTATGGGGATTCACATTTTAGAAGAGTTATATGATAATCCATTTATTGAATGGTTTGTGTTACAATTCAATGAGATATTAGATATTCAATAATTATCACTATATATAAGTATTTATTCATATTGTATAATATTTTATATGATAATGCCTAATGGAATGAAATGTCATTAATTTATGGATCACATGATCTATTATTGCTTCAAAAATGTAAAATTCACCCTTATTCCCCATTGTGTGATATAGAGTCAGAATTGATCAAGGCCTAACAAAAGGGTGATATTTTACCTAAGTAATAGAATTAAATTGTGTAATAATATATTCTTTAGGAAAAGGGTCTTCAAAAAAATGGTATACTAATACCATAATTATTGTTGAACTGATAGACTTTTAAATCATCATAGATATATGACTTTCTAGACCTCAACATTCCATTAATAAGTCACATGTTTTTGATTTATGACTTCAAACACTCTCTATAATTATTTTCTCTTTTCCTCCATGTAAATGTTTTCCTTTTTTACATATGTTATCCAATGTTGAGACCTAGTTATTTTTTACATTGGCTAGTTTTTATGTTTCCAACATTCCCTTTTTAAAAGAAGTTTTACTATTCATTATTACAATATGGGTCTATATGAAATGAAATTTTAAGTATAAAAAGTTAGTATCCTTGATGAATTTTTAAGTCGAAATTTATTCTAATTTGGGTATAATATAACACCTTAAGATCATGTTTTTTTTCAAATTAATTACATATTTATGATATTTTCCATTTCACGAAACACTAAATATAGCTAGTTTAATAAGAATTCACCAATTTATTCACGAATTTTAGGTTGTAGAAATTTAATCTTTCTTCATATTATTCACCAAGATAATCGTGTGATACAAGGAACAATGTGTTAGCTTTGGCTATATGCAAGACCAATTTTTATCACTTTTTAGTAGGGAACCAATATTAAAACTAGATTTTTTTGAAATATAGAAATTTGATTTTTCAAAATAAAAATTATTTTCACATTCACAATGTCAAAAATAAATTTTGGTGATTTTTTGGTATTTTTCAGAGATGTTTCATTATTATTAATTTTAAAGAAGACTACATTTTTGTTTCATACTAACTTTTAAATTAAATAATTAAAATTTATATATTGTAGTTTTATATTTAAAAAATATAGAATAGATCAATTATATATATATATTAATAAAGGTTATGTCACTAGATTAACTCTTATATTTAATTTATATATAAAAAATGATATTTTGAACATTTCATATTAAAAGCACCTACTTTCTCACAATACCTACGACATTGTACTTAGATATAACCTAACCATTTATGTAAATTGAATTTAGAAAAACATAAATAAGTGGATATAATTAATATACTAATTATATATATTAAAATATTCGTTCTTGTTTACCATAAATATTAGTGAATATAATTAAAATTAATTACAATGATTAACGTAAAATTAATCTTAATAAGAAACAAAACATTATACAGAAGGGAAAAAATTACCTAGAAACATTATTCAAATCCAGTCAATGATAATTCTTTTTCCATTTCCCCTATTGGATATAATTTTATGAGTTGGTGGGTAACATATTCAGGATTGTGACCGATATAATAAGTTAAGTGAGGAAAAAGTCAATAAATGTACCTTCCTTACTATTATATTTTATAATGAATTAGATTATGGAAGAAACGATATAGCTTATGTTAATTTTTTTTATTTATAAATGTGTTTTTATAATTCTAATTTTACTTCAATTTTTAGGGATGAAATAATTACATTATACACTTAACAAACTCTATTGTGTTGATTATTTAGTAAATAATTTATAAAATAAATGATGTTAATAATATTTAAAGAATTGTAAATTTGTTTAATTATTGTGATCAATTTTTTAGATAAATATATAATATATACAGCATAAAACATAATATATTTGAAATCCGTGATTTTTTTTTAAAATTTTAAAATTTAATTAACATAATGACATCAAAAATGACATTAACGTTAAATTAATGCAAATGATTTTTTATTAATTGATTTAAAATTTCATAAAAAATTGTATTCTTCATAGTAATTTTGAAGTGTTAAGAAACACCAAATATTATTCACTAATAGACCAATTAACAATAATAATTAACTTCATTACCCATAGGTAGTCAAACCATTGTAATCATGATGACGGTAAAAATACAATTATTCCTCGTTAAATGTGCCTGTTTGAAATTAATTTCCAACACACATGGGGTTTTCTGTTATGTAAATCTTTATCATATAAAAAATATATGGTCTTACATTGTCTAATAAAATATCCTTTATTTATTCTCAATGGTTAAATTGCTTATGTTGTAGAACATGTTACATAAATTAAAAAAACCAAAATGAAAAATGCAAGGAATCCTAAAGACTAAGGAACAAAACTATGAAAAATATCTTCTTTTTAGGTGATGGTGATATTTATCGACCCTAAATTCACATAAACCCATTTTTTATCTTTTGAATCACATGTGTTAAGGGATACCTCCCAATAGTGATTTCCATTTAGTATTTAAAAGAGTTTCTTTCTCCCTTCAATATAAAAGGAATTCATTCTTCCCTTTATATACACCTATGAATCCACTTTGGATCATTAAAAACGTTCCATGATTTCCTCCCAATATCCCTAAATACAAATAGTGGAATACCATTTGGAATAAATCCATCCATGTAATACATTTTGTGAAAAACCCTTGGAATTACACAAAGATGATGTGACATCCTTCCTCAAGATCCTTTATTTTATTATCATTCTCTATCCCATAAACACATCTTGTTACAAGACTATATACCAACCCAAGTATCATAAATATATTTATATTTTTTAAAATATAGGGATTTAGCTCTACATGAACACAATTCTATATAATTGCAATTGAATATATTTTTTGTTGTGTGTGGCGAACTACATCCTCAAAAATGATATTGATTATTTTTACTTTACCACCTCTCTTGGTTTAGAATTATTTATGAAACTGTGGTTTAGTGTGATATTTGTGATATATATGATGTGTTTATTCTTATGAAATTATTATATAATAAATACCTTCACTATTTCTATCATTATTAAATTTGATAACTTCATTTGTTGAAAGTTGTACCACCGCCAGCTCAACACAATGTGAATCATTAACATATTAGATGAAATGTATTGAAGATGGTTTTTAGGGAACAAAAATGATATTGAAGAAATATTAATTAAAATTTACCGAATATATATATATATATATATCATTCAATATCTTTCATTAAATATGGAAATAAAAGTGAAAACATTCATGTGTATGTATGACCTATCATCGTCATGAATGGTGTATTCCATTCCATATTTTAATATTTTATGTACTGTTAAAAATATTTATATTATTAATATTTATGATATTTATATTATGTACTTAATTACTTAAATATCTATGTCATGCAATAAAATAATATTATTTATAGTAACAAGTTAATACAAAAATATGAGAAATAACAAGGATATTACCAGAATCGTGAAATTAATATGGGATTGTTATTAAAAATAAACAACAAGGATTTAAAAAATAATATATGGTATTATATTTATGAATATTTCTCCACGGTATATTTATAATAATATTATATCAATTTTAAATTTTTATTAAATGTTTAGGAAAAAATTGATGACCTAATGTCAGAGAAATTTCAATTCATGTTTTTATTTGCATGAGGTACATGTTGTGTTCACTACTCATTTCGTTTGTGTGGTCTAAATAATGCGCATGAATTTACTCTATGAATATTATAGTTATATTTATTGGTATATTCATATGACGTTTTGGATCTTTCAGTTATGGGTTTTATTGTTCAAATGTTTACAAATCTGTAATGCATTTTTTATTTTTTATTTCCTTCATTGAGATACATTCCATGTATATAATTATATTTTTCTATGGGATGTGTATAATATTATATTAATATGTAATATGATGAATATAATTATTTCATCATATTTTAGGATTCATTTAATGTTAATATTTCACATGGATGATAAGTCAATGTCACCAAAGTGGTAATAGTTTGTTGCTAAAATCTATTCGTTTATGGGATAGTTTACGAATATGATTAAATTGATGAATTATATAGATCCATGGATGAATAAAACTAATTTATTTAATTATATTCTTGTCTTTCCTATTAATTTCATGAATTCTAGCCATTTTCTCATTATATAATTCATAATATAATTTATAAATCATTTTTTAAATCTAACATTATTTCATTATTCAGTTGTGAATAAATTTTTTCCACAAAACATGTTTTCTATAAATAATTTCAACAATAATATTTCTATAATGACCTCTTATGATCATATTCTTGTATATATATAAAAAATCGTTTTTCTACTATTTAAATTGGTCTTCAAATCATCTATTACATGTTTTCAGAGATACTTTCCAGGAAAAATGATTTTAAAATGTTTTCAAACTTTTCATAATTTGTTTCCATTGTATTCTTAATGTAAAATTTATTACAAATATTTTTAATATTATATTATAATTTGTCACAGATTGTTTCAATGTTTTTTTAAAATTATTTATTTTGTAAAGAAAGTATTTTAACTAAAATAGTATTTTCATCAAGAAGCATTATAAATGAAATTTCATGGAATTCATTATAATGAAATGGTTTTTGATATTTTTTTATCAAAATGAAATTCACAGAAAGGATATCTTCATTATAAAACAATCTATGTGAAATTTCACAATCCTAATTAGGTTTATTCATCACTTTTTATATTAACCAATTAGACAATTCATATTGTTTCATGAATAGTTTATGTTTTAATGAAATGGTGTTTATGACACCTATTAATATTTCATGAGTTATATGCTCATGAAACCCCCTATTTTTTATGAGATATTATTCTGTTAAATGGTTACAAAACCATACTTTTTCAAAATTTTGTGATATTATTACATTTTTATGAAACATATTTCATTTCATGTGTTATTATATCATATTTTATCAATTTATTTCACATATATGTATGATTTCACAATGAGTTGGGTGTCACCTATATATAAATATAATGAATTTGGAAATTAATTATATTCAGGATATAATTATCAGAATCAAGTATATGGGCTTCATCCTCTTTAGGAATATGGGGAAAATCTATCTACTCTGGGGTGATATAGAAACCAAATATACTATTGGAATATGGGGATGCCCAATATCTTACGAGGAATTTACATTGATATGGGATGGTGGTGTATCCCCCCTAGTAACTGTAGTACCCATGAAGTTCCCTCACAACTTTTAAAATAATCAATGACTTATAGGGAATGATTTTATATACTTATCTATTTACCAATACATTAATTTTTTAGGCCTGTGATATGATCTCGTTGTTCATTTTCATCATTATATTATTATTAATTTCTTGTAAACTACAAATATTTATGATATGTATCCCCATTGTTATCTTTGATATATATGGAATAATCTTTTAATGATCAGGTTGCAGTCTCATAAACATATACTCAAGTTATGGTTATATATCACTAATGTTTTACTTCAATGAGCATCCAACCTCACCCCTTTATTATGTTTTCATGATCTGGGTTAGGAATAAAGGATTTATGTAGGAGTGATAAATGGTAAGATATTAAATGGAGTTCAAGAAGATAATTTATCATGTAAGATGAATTTATTAAAATATTCTGAAGAAACACAATTATTATGGTTCTTTGACATGTATATTTTTCATATGATGAATATTCATCTAAAAATATATAATATCCATGTCTTCTATTCTTGGTTTTCTATACTAAAACTTGTAAATAATTTAAATTTGTTACCCAATGTTATTTGTGACCATTGTTAGGGTTGTTGAGGGTACTGATATGGTCGTCGTTTTGACCAAGGGGTGGTATATGAATGATAACTTGTTTTAGATATATATGAGTATCTCTTATGAAAATTTGTATCTATTTTATATGTTTCATAAGACATATGATTGATATTGTAGATACATGACTCCGCATAAACAATAACATTTTGTATGAAAACAATACATTAATGAAAATGAACTTCTAGAAATGGGACATGAGGCCCCAATCATTATCGGGGAAGGGGTGGAAGAGCAGTTCCATTAGAACATCTATTAATTTATGAATTTCATAAAAAGTGACCCATAGAGGGATGTGAATGATATGTAATAATTTACCTAAGAGCATTTTTTTAGTAACCATTGATGTTCACCTGAGTGGGTGGACCAAAGGAAATAGATATTTGAACTAATTATATCTGGAAAATTCTGGATTATTTAGAGAATCCTTTAGATAAAAGATTTGAATAAGAATCCAATATGTTATGATGAAAATAAAAACTCTGATTGGATATTCAATTTTGGGAGAAGTATTTTATGGGAATATTATAGATATAGATTTGGGAGAAATTTGATAAATACTTTTACCCTAAGACCCCGATAAAAGAGAGTGCTACATAGTGTATTCAATTATCCCAATGATGTATGTTAGTGATGGAATATATTGGTAACTTCAATTACATATATATTTTTTATCTCTTATAGGAGATGATTTAGTTGTAGTGAGAAATTATTGAGACGTACTTAATGGTGAAATCATTCCCCTGGTTAATTTCTTATTATTGAAGATGTTTTATAATGTATATAATGAGGATCTAATTTATTTGGGGAACGTGGAGAGATATTAGATTGGATAAAAAGTTATTTCAATTGGATGACCAAGAGGTAAAAAATATATTATTTGAAGCATTTTTATGACAGTTTTCACCATATATTTTCACGATAGAGTATCCATGGGGAAGTATCAGTTTCTCAGGGTGGTAATCAAGTGTTTTTCCATTAGTGTACTAGCAAACCCACTAATAAAGTTAAAAATAATGTGGAAGGAGGGTATCCATACATATTTCTTGTAGTAATCCATGACCGTTGGGAATTCACCGAGGAATTAAGATGACAGATAAAATTAGGAGGGGTATTACAACCTGTTCCAATCATCCAGTTGGAGTTATACTTGTTATTACACTCTAGGAGGTATCTATGTTCCTTAAGGGTAAAATCACCCATATCAGTTTTTGGTAAAAAACAACTCAATGTATCATTGAATCATTTTTTAGGTGATTGTGTTTATTGAAAAAGCGAGCCTCTATTTGTGTTTGTTGAAAAAGCAGACCACGATGTCCAATTTGTCAACAAAGGGGATATACATGGTGATTTTTTAGGATAAAGAGATTTTGTTGGCTATACATGTTTGAAAAAATCACCCCAAAAAAGGAATGTATGATCTGGAGGAGGTTCAAAAGAACATATACTGGGTGGCCCCATTTTCTAGTGTTTGCCAAAATTTTGGGCCAGAAAATCTGAAAATGGAGAGATATGTTTTGGAAAAAGGTGGTGCACAAAAAAGGAATGTGGTTCACAAAATATTTATATGGTGTGAAAAAATGGAAAGTGGTGCATGGAATATTATCATGGTGTTTGAAATAATGGATTTTAGTTTTTCATGAAATAGGTGTTTCGAGATCATAAGATCAAAAATTTTCAAAGGCTTGAGGTGCGCGAAATATTGGAGAAGTGCATGAAAATTGTTGTTGCGTGGGAGATGTGTGTTCTACACTCAAAGTGGATTATGTTCTCAAGTGGGTTTTGCGCATAGGGGTAAATATTTCCTATATATATGAACTGACCCCACCAACCTTATTATAAGTAACTCAAGGCGTAGAGAGTATCTAAGCTCTGGCACATGAAATTTGAGTGCACATGAGAGTTGCGCTAAAATAACATGTCTGCGGATAAAAGAATTGATTATGTGAAAAGAAAAGTCTAAGTAGAAAAGAAGATTGTTGCGCAAAAAGTGGATTTTGCACAAAAGGGAAAATTTTGCGCAATGCAGTAGTGGGGTTGTGCGTAAAATGAGTTGTTGTGCTTAAAAAATTGGTTGCGTGTAAAATAGGTGTTACGTGACAAGTGGATTTTTCAAAAAAGTAGGGAATTAAGCACAATATAGAGTGGAGGCTATGTGTAAAAATCGGGGTAGACCAGTACACCGGGTGAAATGATATATTCATCTACAAGTGAAATATGGATGTTAATAGAGCATTTATCGATAGTTAAAGATATAGATTTCATTAGTATTAATGAAGAGACCTACAGGTCTATAAACTGTGAGTGGTTCTTTAGAAGAAGTAGTGACCAAACTTTAGTTGAGAGAGCAGTGACCTTTCATTTTTGTGTGGTTGTAAACCTGGAGGGACGGTGAGTCCGCTTCGAACATGTAAACAGTAGTACACTTATAGTGGAATTGGTACATCGGCACACTGCCCGTGTATGCTCTTTGGACATAACCTAGTGAGGGTGAACCATGTAAAAAGTGATGTGTCATGTTCATTCTTTAGGTTTTATTCATACTCTACAATGGGGAGGAGGTAGAAGAGTGCTTTGTCTAACAACAAAACAAGATCAAATGTGGTAGTTCTTTTAATCTGGCATAAACTGATTCGCCCCCACCCCTCTTAAGATAACAAGCCTAATTGACCTATCAATTGGTATCAGAGGTAAATGATGATATCAGTGTTTCCCTCTCAAATGGAGGTCACAAATCACAAAGGGATTCTGATCTTCGACGGGAGAAATTTCCAGCCATGGAAGAATCTGATGCAACACAACTTCTAATCATTGGGAATGGATGTGTTCACAGCCGCAATGAATAGAATAACTACCAATATTAATAGTGGTGATTTAACAAAATATGGGAATAGATAATTTTATGTTGATGCCAAGGGAATTAATGCTTTAGGGGGAGCCCTATCCAACACTATTTATAAGAAGGAGATGTTATGAAAAACGTCACACGCCATCTGGGAAAAGCTATTGAATATATATGAAGGAGATATAAAGGTCAAAGAGGGAAAGTTGTAAGTGTTGTTGAATAAGTATAATGATCTCAGAATGAACCCGAATGAGTCTGATAATTCATTCTTTGATAGGGGTAAATGTTTTAGTTAAAGACATGCAAGGTCTTGGAGAAGTTATTGAAGACATAAAGATTGTGAAGCGCATCTTTAGGAAACTTCCACCTCTGTTCAATATGAAAATTTCTATTTTTAATGATAATGACCCTAAAGAGTCGGCATTAGATATCCTGCAAAGCAACCATATTGCGTATGAAATGAGAAATGATGATAACAATTTTGTGGAAAAGGAGAAATCCAATGAGGTGGAATTCAGGGCCATGAAGAAGCTCACCATTGAATATTATCATGATGAAGAAGATACATATGAGGTGATGTGATTCCTCTCTTCAAGCCATCAAAGTGGAAAATAAATGTTTAAATAGAAACATCCACTTGCTTGTTTTCGATGTGGAATGGTTGGATATCTTGCGACAATATGCCCCAAAAAGTTCTAACAGGACGTTGATGTCGATGAAATTGAAATTCCCAAGAATAAGCCTTCATCCTATGGGAAAGGAAATAAATAGTTCAAGATAAATTTCATTAAGAAGATGAACCCTGTCTCAAAAGAATGTGATAGTTCAGATGGCTCTGAGGTTGATGTGGTTGAATATATAGAGAACTGTAGAGAGTGCAGAGAATATTATATGGTGGAAGTTGTTGGTAGTTCTCAGAAGAAGAATGAAAATGAAGCTGAAGAAGAAGAAGAAGATGATGTTGAGGGAGTAGTTCATATGGAAGATAAGTTAAAGGATTCTCTTGAGGAGATTGATGTTTGGTGAGCTAAAATAACGAAATCCAAAAAAAATATTCATGGCACCAAACACTATATGCAGAATCAGGAAGATGATAATTTTGATTTGGTGGAAAAACTGAAAAAATCAGGTCCTCAACACAAGAGGACTCATAATTTGTTAGTGAGTATAAATTAAATATTGAATAACAGAAATGGATGTTGATGTCTTTACTAACACAAGGAAAGCTCAAATCACACGTATTCTAGATCTTGAAGAAGATGTTTTTTTGTTTGAGGAAAATGGTTAAGGATCAAGAAAAACTGCTGACTCCTACAGGGAAATTCGGAAAGCGGATCACCCAGAAAACCAAGAAGCTGAAAGTGGAGAATAGTGGTTGAGTGAAAAGGAAGAATCATTTATGTTCAAATGCTATGGCTGATGGGGGGATTGATCGAAATCAAAATGTTGTTAAAATTGAAGTCAGACCGTAAGAAATCATTATGATATTGAAGGTTGATTTGGCCACAAAGTAGAATCATAATATTTAGAGATCCCAATAAGAAACTATAAGTGTGGATGTGACATGAAGGAAAGCACCTTATATCATGTGTTATAGTTACGGAATGATGGGACATTCATAATATGTGTGTTCCAAAGTCATGATATATCGAAGCACACAGGAACATTTGTGGTATCCAAATAGAGAACAGTTCTATAGAACATATTTTGAACGACACTATTTTTGGTGTGGAGGGTTTCGGAAAATGTATCGGTACTGTCCTTAGACCATACTGAGGAATGTGACAAAGTAGAATCAAAATGTTTGCAAGAATCAGATCAATAAACCTATAGTTGAGTTGAAAATGAAAAACAGATTTGTAGCTTTTTAAGATGAAGCCAATCCATCATACTATGTGAAGGATCAGAAGTCTCAAACTATGTCTATTATGACGAAAAAAATATGCACCTAGAAGAAAAATGTTGAGAAGGAAGTTGTGGCTGAAAATTCACTTAAAGTATCAGACTGTTCTGGTGTGTGGATCATTGACAATGGTTGTACATCTCACATTATAGGTAATAAGGACCTCATTACAGGCATCAAAAATGACAAAGAGGGAGTTTTTCAAGTTTGTAAATGATGAAGGCCTGAAGATTATTGGCTCATCAAAGGGACATGTTTGGGAGAAAAAGACATGAGACATGTTGTTGTCTTAGTTATAGAAGGCCTTAGTCACAATTTTCTCAGCGTCAGTCAGCTATGTGACTCAGGACATTCTATAATGTTTACAAAGAAGAATCATATCGTCAATGAAAGATACAGGGAAGTATTTCTGCACGAAAAAAATGACAAATTGAAATATCTACCTAGTATATGGTGAATAAGATATGTGTTTTTTTCTAGATAGAAAGAAAACAAGTTGTGGAATAAACGACTTTTTCATCTATGTCAACCTTCCCTGGAAGATATGGTAAAGTGTGATGCTACAAGAGACCCCCCTAGGCTATCACATGATCATATTCACACGTGTGATTCATGCCAATAAGGGAAGCTCGTCAGAAAGACATATAAGTAAATAGAAAAGAATTCAAAAACAATGCTCGAATTGGTGCATGCTGATGTTTGTGGGCATATCACACTAAGAAAATTTGACGGAAAGATGTACTATTTTCTTTTCATTGATGACTATAGAAGAATAGAATTGGTATTTGTTATTTCCCATAAGTTTTATGTGTTAAGCTTCATAAAATTGAACTGGAGGGAGTGCGAAAGGTTGCTTGGACAGAAAATTTTGATGTTTCGTACTGATAATGTTATGGAATTCACAAATAGTCAATTAGAAGACTATCTCGAGGAACACGGGATAAGGCATCATGTTCCCCCAGTTAGAACCCGCCAATATAATGGAGTGGTTGAAAGGATAAATCATATCATCAACAACATGGAGATAAATATGCTCATAGAAAAAGATCTACCCGAGAAATTTTGGAAGGTAGTAGTATTGACATCGGTCTACATTTCAAACAGAGCTTTGTTGTGTCCGATGGAAGGAAAGACACCATATGTGATGTGGTATAGAAAGGAGACAACATTGAAATACTTTTGAATATTTGGAAGTAAGTTCGTTATCCTCAATAAGGATAAACATAGGAAATTTGAGTCGCGTGTAGATGAGGGGATATTCCTTAGCAGCTCAGGAAAAAGAAACATATAAATCCTTTAACAAGAGGCTTGGAAAAGTTGTGGAGAGAAATGATGTCACTGTAGTATAGAATGAGGAGATCATTCAATAGCATAGTGAAAAATTTCTTGATTAATGTGAATTGGAGGAAACTAATGAAGTGGGGAGCAGAAGTGGTTGATGCTGATTCAGATAATGATACTAATGATGATTATAAGGAAGTAAAATCTATATCTGCACAAAATCTAAGTAATCAAGCTAAAATTGATAGGAAAAATATCATGGGTGATTAGTGAGCTCTATTTTAGACAAGAATTATGAAATCACTATAGAAGACATCTTTCCTATCTCAGTTTGAGACAAAATACTTCACTAATGCAGCGGAAGATGAAAACTGGCCTCCGGAAATTAATGAAGAGGATTACCAGATTGAGAAAAATTCAACATGGGAGATTGTTTCGAGACTGGCAGATAAAAATGTCATTAGGACTATATGGGTCTATCACAACAAGATGAATGAAGATGACACAGTGAATTAGAACAAATCATGACTACTGTGCACAGGATACTCCCAGATAGAGGGAATAGATGTTGATGAGCCATTTTCAACTGTTGTGAGACTAGATACAATCATATTATTTCTAGACATTGCAGTGCAACAGAAGTTCAAAGCCTTCTAGATGGACATCAAATCGTCATTTTTTTAATAGGGTTATAGAGGAGGATGTGTATATAGAGCTACCAGATGTTTTTCTCATTCATGAGGATGAGAACAAGTTTTTTCAGACAAAATAAGGCGTTGTATGTGCTTAAACAAGCACCAAGAGCATGGTACTCAAGGTGTGATCATTACTTGAAAAAGAATGGTTTTTTGCTTGGGGTATTTGATTGCAAAATATTTTTCAAAAACAAAAGTAAATAAATGATTGTGGTCCTGGTTTATGTTGAAGACATAATATTTTGTCGATCGGATGATGCTCAATGTAGACAGTTTTTCAAATTCATGAAAAGTAATTTCGATATGATAATGATTGGAGAGCTAAATTTTTTTCATTTTCTATAGGTGACACACGGAAGGAATGGAAAATTAATTTGTCATTCTAAATATGCAAAAGAGGTTCTGAGAATATTTGGAATGGAAAATTCCAAGAATATGGAGACTCGGGTTGCTACCCAGATGAATTTGTCCAAATTTGATGATGGAACGGCAGTTAATATCACAGAATATTGGAAAGTCAGTGGATGTTTACTATACTAGACTGCGACAAGGCCTGGAATTGTAATCTCCACATTCCAAGTAGTGGGATATCAGAGTAATACCAAGGAAAGCCACATGATTTTAGTGAATATAATACTTTGGTATATCAATGGTACAGTGGATTTCGTCTTGATATATAGTGACAAATCTTTGTTGGAGTAATAAGGGTATACTGATGCAGATTGGGCCGGTTCAGTGGATGTTAAGAAATCAACAGTAATAGGTGCTTTCTATATTGATGGATTGTGTATTTATTGGCTAAGAAAGAAGATAGATTCATTTCATTGAGCACTGCAGAAGCTGTGTATATTGCGACCACTCACGCATACATACTATTACTGTGGATTAGGTAGCAGCTTGATGACATGGGATTTTGAGTGAAGACCCTGATCGAAATCTAGTGCGATAAATCAAGTTCTATAAATCTCAATAAAAATATCATCCATCACTCAAGGAAAAATCACATTGAGATAAAGTACCATTTAATCAAGGAGAATGTTGAGTGGGGAATTGTGAAGTAGGAGTATGATCCTACAGAGCTACAGGTTGTAGACATTCTAACACAGAACTTACCCAATGAAGCTTTTCAGAGGCATCAACTGGCTTTAGGAGTTAAGTCAACTCCCCTAACTTGAAAAAGTGTGGTTTTGGGTACCACCCCATCACCCCAAGGTATGGTATTTTTTTCACTAATGTGTTAATCTATGTTCTATCAAATGTTACAAACCACAATGGAGTTACCTTTGGGTTCGTTGAAAGAGGGGGAGAAATAGTGACTCTTAAAGTTGGAGAAACTGGGGCCAAATAAGGGAGAAACTTTCTTAGTCAAAGACACAAGGATAAGTTGACACGTGAAGTAGTGAGATAGGGGAGAGAAATTTGATATGGTGAGTGTTTTTGAATCTGAAAATTATAGAATTGTTCGATCAAATATTTGATATCATGATAGCTTTGGATAATGATTATAGTAGAAGAGTGATGTTGGAATGGTGCGAGAAGGTCAACAACGATCAATAATTGGTATCTGTTTGAATGTTGGTATTTTTTTGACAATTAGTATCAGTTTTAAAATTGGTATCTGGTTGGTATCAAAAATTGGCGTCTATAATGAAATTATTCATTGATAAAAATTTCATACTACTCATTTTTCTCATGCTATACCTTTCCCATGTTGGCTTAGAGTATGTGGTGACTGCATCTTTGGTCACTATCTAAATCACATGAGGAGAATGGTGGTAGATGATGGAAGGAGAATATATGAGGTATCAATGTGGAGAGAAATTTTTTGAGAAGAGTTGTCAACAAACCCAAAAGATGAGGTTGTTGGGGAAAACTACCTCAAGGTATCATTGAATCATTTAGGAGGTGATTCTGTTTGTTGACGAAGAGATCCTCCATGTTGTGTTTATTGACAGAGCATACCACAATATCTAATTTGTCAACAAAGGTGGTATACATGGTGATTTGTTAGGATCAAGAGATGTTTTTGGCTATCCATGATTGAAAAAAGAACCCTGAAAAAGGAATGGACGATCTGGAGGTGGTTCAAAAGAACAGATTCCTGGTGTCCCCATATTCTAGTGTTTGCCAAATATTTGGGCCGGAAAATCAGAAAATATATATATGTGTTTTTTGGAAAAGGGAGGTCCGTGAAAAAGGAAAGTGGTCCGTGAAAAATTTGTGTTTTGTGAAAAAAATTAATGTGGTGCATGAAATATTTGCGTGGTGTGTGAAATAGAGGATTGGATTTTTTCACCAAAGAGATGTTTCGAGATCAAAAGCTCGAAATTTTGAAAAGGCATGAGGTGGGCGAAATATTGGAGCAGTGCGCAAAAAATGGTGTTCTGTGGAAGATTTTTTTTCATGCTCAAAGTGGATTACGTGCTCAAGTGTGGTTTTTTTAGAAGGGGTTAGTTTCTCCTATATATATGAAGTGCTCCCCCCCCACTCATTCAATGTATCTCAAGACTCAAGGATTATCTGATCACTGTTGTGGGAAATTGGACTGCACATGAGGGTTGTACAAAAATAACAATTCTGTGCATAAAATAATTGATTGCGTGAAAAAGCAAAGGCCGAGCGGAAAAGAACACTATTGCGTGAAAAGTGGATTGTGAGAAAAAGTTGAAAATTTTATGTAGGGTGGTATTAGGGATATGCATAAAATTAGTTGTTTCACATAAAATAATTGATTTGTGCATAAAAGTGGTGTTGCGTGAAAAGTAGATTTCACGCAAAAGCAGGGAATTACGCACATGGCATTATAGAGGTTGCATGTCAAAATTGGTGTTTCCCAGTACACCTGGTGCAAAGATAGATTCATCTACGGGTGATAGTTATATTTCAATAGAGCCTCTATCAACAGTTAAAGATTCCAATTTCATTAGTGATAATAAAGATACCTACAAGTCGATAAACTGTGAGTGGATCTTCTGAAGAAGTAGTGAGCACACATCAGTTGAGAGAGTAGTGAGCTTTCATATTGTGGGTGGTTGTAAACCATGAGGGACAGTGAGTCTGCTTCAAACTTCTAAATAATAATACGCTTATAGTGGAATTGGTACATCGTCACACTACCATTGTATGATCCTTGTACGTAGCCATTAATGGTAAACCGAGTAAAAACATATTCTCATGTGCATGCTTTATGTTTTATTCATAATCTGTAACGAGATGGAGAGAGATGAGCATTTTGTCTAATATCTAAACAAGGTCAAAATGGGTAGTTGTTTTAATCTGTCATACCCTGATTCACCACCCCTCTCCAAGTATCTAGCCTAGGGACCTAACATCATTGATGAAGTAAAATAGATGGTAATAAAACAAGATATTAGGGAAGGGTGGAATTTCTACTACATGATATTCATAAAAAACATGTTGATAGCAAGATTGTTCCTTCACTTTTGATAAGTAAAAATCATAATGGTTAAAAAATTTATAGTTCTTTATTTTATATAATAGACTAATTTTTTTTATATATTTCGTACCTATAAATGGATTGAGTCTGAAGATTGTTTTTTCGGAATATGATGCTCAACACACCAATAGTTTTATTGTGGAATAAAATATGTATATTCAAATGGTGTTCCATTAAGGATGGTGAGTATCATTTTATTTTTGATATATATTTAATTGAAATGTTAGGTTTTCACGTGTTTTTTCTTATAAAGTGCATGGTATTGTATTGATACCACATTAACTGTTACCAAAGGGGAGTAAACATTGCATCTTTTTAGGTTTGTAGATAATTTCGTGGTGGATAATGTAAAATTTACGAAGGACATATGGGTCCAGTTTAAGAGAAAAAGGGCTAGCTCACATCCCATGTTATGAGTCTTTTATTGGATGATGATGGTGTGATTAATAGTGTCATTATACATGTAGTGGACATGATTGAAGATGTGGTTCCTTATGTATTCTCACTGCTAACACCATCTTGTGCTATTGAGTTTAAAATTATATTGATGCTTATAGGAAAACAATTTTTTATTCACCCTTATAATACGCCTCCAAATATGCTTTAAGAGAATTATATCCATCCGGTTGAATTTATTGAAAAAAGGCTGATCCTTCTGAGTACATCACTATGTTGATCTCTATTCTTTTTTTTTCAAAAAAGGATTATCTAAATTTACACATTTCGTCAATTAAATTCTGTTAAATAGGATGGATGGTAGGAACCTTTTTTCTATTTTTATTATTGATGATATTTTTTAAAAACTAATGCTTTATCATTTGTTCGTAATGATTTACTTAATGTAACAATATCATTAGCTAAGAGTGATGACATTGATATACCAAGGACTAAATTCAAGATAATGTATAGAATATAATAGTATATTATAATTTTGTTTGGATTGAAAAACAATAATTCTTTTTATATGAATTTAGTAAACCAAATAATCCACCTATTCTTGGATAATTTTTTGTTGATTACAACTAAGAAATATTTGTGTGCTACAAATATCCTGAAAATTATTCCAAAAAATTGATATCTTCCATAATATATGATATATAAAAGGATATACCCAATTATATATAAGTGTCAATTCTAGATTGACAACATGCTCTTCTTGGGTCACATCATCTGTAAGGATGGGGTCATAGTGGAGCTAGACAGTGTTCATAGATTTTTTTCCTGGGATCAACTGTAGAATGTTTTTCATATCTGATTATTTTTGGGAAATATTATTTATTATCAGAGATACATCCAAAAATTTCCCCTCTTGTAAGTTCCACTTCGGGTCTTGATTGATAAGGTAATCATATTTGAATGGTATGGATCAAGTTTTAATTCATTCCATGTGTAAAATAATCTATGTGCCACTGTACTAATTTTGATCTTACTTGATCATTGTGGGGAGTATTCCTTGATCTTTGATGTGTCCAGAATCATACATGGAGCATCATTGATGTAGATATATTGTGTTATGTCATGTATATTCTGATAGAAGATTCAACATGATTGGAATCACCCTATTCATGGTATTTTATTTGTTGGGGTGGTCTTCTCTAGGATGTGCTTGAAATATGATCTTTTGGGAGAATGTATTAATGATTATAATTACCAAAAAAGATTAATGTGAATATTTTCATAGAAATATATGAATCACAAACAATAGAGATGAGTTGATTTATTTTTTCACCTGAATTTCATGTGTCTTATACTCTAGAGAAATGAAATACTGATTCCAACACATTCGGCCTAAATACATAGACTCAGTCGTTCATGTAGTCTAGTTCATAGGGAAACATGAGGGAATTCATGGATAATATGCACAAGGATTTTCAAGAGGTGTGGGAAAATAAGAACCTTGTGTCGTTATCCATTGATCATTTATTCCGCATATAAATTAATGAATGGTTGTATGGGGTTCCAGAATATCTCTCATTAAAGGATAGTTTTGAATGCTGGGAGCTACCCCCTAATTATAGAAAAGATTAGTGAGATAAAATTCATGTTCAGGGATTTATTATTGTGAATACTTTTAATAATAAAGGGATAATGTATGATTTTCATTCATTAGACTGTGAATTTCACCCATGTATGACCAAGGCCTACCAAGATCATCAATGATATTATTCGTAGGTGGGAATGAAAAAGGAATTACTAATTTCAGGACCCAATGCCACACTGTTCAATAAGTGATAGTGGATTGTTAGTAACATTTTAGAAATCTACACCCTCTTCACGTTAAATATTGAAAATATAATTACTCCTGAATAAAAAAAATTTATATTACTTCATCATTGACGAATATTCATATAATAAAGCTATACCGGACTGTATATGTATAGTGTATTTAGAAACTGGGTGAGATAAACAACTAGTTCATAAAACATCTACATTTTCTCCAAATTATTTCTTCATAAAAAAACTCCTTTTTGTTAAATCATTCATAATACCATTTTCTATGAAATTGTAAAAATAAACATATGAATTGGTGAGATTAGATTCTGAAAAATGGCAAACAAGAGATATATCAATCATATCATAATCATAAGACATTATAAAATAATAATTGAAAATATTATCATGTATTTGAGTGATTGTTATATCATGCTAGGGGATAAGTCATGATAGTTCATACGAATTAATGAAAAAAAACAAACATTCATAACGTGGTACATGATGTTTTGTGGAAAACACATAAGAATATAAACTCTTTTCATATTGTAAAATGATCATTTCCACTACAGTGATTGTGGGAAGGATCATTACTAAAATGAGTTCACTCCTCATTCCATCCTAGTATTAATAAACCTATATCATTTCTAATTCCATCCATGTCTATGTAATGAGATATAAATATTTACCCAATGCATTTAAGGGAGATATAAGTCCCTCCCATTTATAATTTAATCATTCTTACTTATTCCACAAAAACATAAATCATGAATCATATCATAACCCATGGAATAAAATGGGATTCTGAAACATCATTACATCATTATATAATCAATGTAAAACAAATGGATTTCATAGTTATCATTCCAAAATAAACAGAATAAAACAATATGGTCAATAGGGTTATTATACATGTAACCTATACTAATTTAATAAATTAATCTTATATGGAAAATAATTTTTATATAACACATAAAATTAATTCTTGAGGAAAATATTCTTTCTTCTTCAAAAAATTTTTATTTTCACATAATACCATGAAATTTTTAAAGGATAAAATTTATTTGATAATAAACATGAAATCATTTATACAATACATCATGAAAATAATCCTTTATGAAAACATACTAATTTAGTCAAGCCTTCAAAGATAAAATCAACATTCTTCTCTTACATTTGGTAGAAAAATCCTAAAGTACCCCATATCAAATTAAGAAATAAGTTCCCTTTCACATTGTTAAATATAATTATCTAAAATATAATATTGACAATAAAATATTTTTTAATAATATTAAATACTTAGGAAACTTGGACTTTGATAATAAATATACCCTAATAAATACATACATCTAAATAGTCTCAGTTAGTAATGAGATCGACAAATTATCCCTTACTATAGATCTGATATCCTTCGTATGTATCCGAACCACCTGTATAATTATTTAAATAATCTTATTGACATATTCCATATCCATAGTAATTTTTATTATATCATATATGATCATTTTATCATTTTTTTGTTAAGTAACAGTTCGTTGTTACATGTTATTCAGATATGATCTAATTTATTTTCATTACATGATTTATCAAATAAGGTCTAGTTCTCATCATTATCTCCTAGTTATATTATTAAACCATGATGTTAAAATAAAATATACCATATTTATTCATTATGTACATTTATATAATCATCCTTTAATGAAGATCATGTAGAATTAATCACATATCATCGGGGAGATAGTAGACCCTATGTACGCACGGGCGATGATATTATTTGAATAATTGTGGAATGGTATTTAAGTGAATGGTGTATAATAATTCAGATTTAATATAATGTCTTAATAATCATATATAGTTATTATTTCCATCATTATACCTATCTATGTTAGGTGGTAGTGATAAATATATTAAACAATGGCGAGGAGATGATTAGTTGAATATACACACACGTGGTGACTTTATTTTTCATTGGATGCATAGATGGAGTAATATCAATATTTCATAATTATAAATATGTCACAATTTATAATAGATACTAGATTAATTACATTATAATGAAACAAATCATGAGTAGGAATTATAAGAATAAATAAGTTTGAACGAATCGATATAGGACAATACCTCTTTTTCGATGGGTATCCTCTAAATCATCATTTATAGAAATAGATTTGGTCTTGAAAGAAGGATAAAACCTCTAAACTAATACTATGGAATTTGGGAAGGGAATAGTATAGGGTATGGCCGATGTATAAGGCTAAAATTTATGTAATGAGGTAAGGTAGGAGTTTCCATTTTATAATTGAGGTGAGGGGAATTTTTGGGATGTCCAAAATTATTAATTCAATATAAAATCAATCCGCATCCAAAAAATCACCAAAATAATTCAATTTATAAGATGAAACAAGATGGGTGTAATATCATAAAATAATTTTTTTTTAAAAGTGTTTATTTGAATTTACCTTACAATTTAAAATAACACTTAGTTATTCTCTTTAATTTTTAACTACGGTAAGAAATATTTCAACATTTAAAAGGTGAAATATTTACTTATTTTATGTAAATTAGACAATAAATAAATATATTATATCATTTAAGACCATATAATAAATATTCTATATTTTTTGGAAAACTTTTTATGATTTAAAAACAATTATCACAAAAATATTTTTATAAACAATCAATAGTGTCCATTTTTTCACCATTCAATCCATTGATTTTTAAAAATATTAAGATAGCAATTAACATTGAACTAACTATTATATAATATTATAATGTTTTACAATTCATCTATAAAAATCATTATACATATTAATAATCCCAAATTATTTTTAGTTTAGTAATTTTTTTTTAAAAGTATTTGTTATCTCTATTAATAAAATAATTATTGCATATAATTTGTGAATATTTATATATTTATATATATCAATAAAAATAAAAAACAAAACCCTATGATGAATATAAATGCACTATATTACATTATAATCTTTTTAGTCGAATTTATATCCTATAAAATCAAACATTTAAAATGTTATTCTTATTAAATTATGAATGTGACAACTTTAAATCACTTTAAATAAAACAATTTACGTGTCCCAATATCTTATATAAGGATTCAAATGGTCACTAACTCTACCCTTGGATAGTTATGGTCGAGATATTCAATAAAAATAACATTTCTTCAAGTGTTTGGGTTTTTTCATTGTTTTAATAATTTTAATAAGAAATCATTTATTTATTTTGATCAATTAATTAATTTTTATATCATCAATGAATAAGTCATCAATGTAATTACTTATTTTATTAAAATTAAAAATAAATTTCCCTAATAAATAAAAACATTTTATATTTCAAAGGAGTATTTATAATTGAATTTATCTTCTATATAATATAATAAAAAAATATTTATTTATTAAAATTGGGTGAGGCATATTGAATATTTCTTTACATAAAATAAATTAAATCTCACAATCTCATCATAGTGGCTGTCTATAGACACAATTTTGACCCCATGATTTTTAGGTCGAATAAAATTGATTCAATATTAATAATATAGTTTTAAGGGTACTTTTATAATATTATTATTACATTTAACTACCTAGTTTACCCTTTTACTATATTAATAAAAATTACCGATGTTAATATCCATACTGCCCAAAATTAATATAAATATATTTACATAATTTGAAAATAATAATTCCAAACATGGAATCCATTTTTCAAAATTCAATAAATAGATGTTTCAGTAATTAATTTAAATTTATTCCCATTATCAGATGTAGAAAATGTGTTTTTAAATGTTAAAAAATTTTAATATATTGAAATGTTCTTCCAGCTCAATAAAATGTATAAATTATTCTAAGGAAATACATTATATTTCATATAAATATTATTTATTATATTTTTACTTTTACGAAATTAAATATTATAATTTACCCATATATTTTTTTCTATGAAATAAGTTGGATTAAATTAAAATTTAGTTTTTTTTATTATTCATCAAAATTTGAAATTTATCAGAAAAATATTAAAAATTCATCTTTGGAAAACTATCATATCCTGATTAAAAAAAGAGTTTTTTTGTATGAAAATTATTAATGTGTGAAAATAACAATTTAAAATGAGTACACTGTTAAAAGGTGGTAAAACTAATGACAAGAGTTTTTGTGTTCCACAAATATGCTTTATTCATTCCCGATGGAAAAGATATCTATTATATGAATATAAAAATTGTATTATTAAGTATATAACATATATATTTCATTAATTTAATTTACTAATACTAATTAACTCAATTAAATATAATCTAAAATTTAAAATTTTTTTATATTTTTCATAAGTAATTTTTATTGAATGAATTAACAGTACATTTTCATAAGTTAGTGATTTTTATTCATGATAACCTAAAAACTAGGTTAAAATTGTCATTTTATTCCAATAGAATCTTAGGGTTTGATTACGCACACGATTTTTTTTAATAAAGTCTGCTGAAGAATTCAAATTATTAAATGAAAATATTTCATAAAAACATCAGGGTGTTACATTATACCCCTCTTAATCTGAATATCGCCCTAAAAATTTGTCACTTGCATATAAAAAGATAACAATATATTTCCTTCTTCATATCCTCAAGTTCCTACATAGCATCCTCAAATTAGAAGATCTTGCATAAATCATTAACTAAGGAAGTGGTCTTATTTTATTGATATTTCTCCCAATGATCTTTAATCATTATTGGATATTCTTTATAAGATAGATCTGGATCAATTTTTAAAACCTACAAGTTTAGTAAATTTGAAGTATTATGTACGATCTTTATAAAGATTGATACATGGATCATGTCATGATCTTGAGTGTGATTTTTTGGAAGTGAAAATTAGTAAGCAACCTTCCCAAAATGAGAAAAAAATAATTATTGACAAATTTTTCTAGGGCTCAACTAGACATTGTTTCTATGTAGCATTACTCTCCCATAGGAAGATATTCGCAGAATCACCATGTCACCCACTACAATATCTATGTATTTTCATAGGATTTCAACATAACTTTTTTCCGAATGTACACTACTCTACTATGTAGTTGAATAGATCTGTCATTTGCTTCCATTTCATCAACATGAGTATATCCTAATAGATTTTTCCCCCAACATCATCCCAAAAGGTTGGATTTATTCACTTATATCTATAGAGGGCTTCATTGGGATACATTTGAATACTGTAGTGAATGATATTATTGTAAAAACATTCCACCAATGGTCGGTGTTGATCCCAACCACCATTGAAATCCATAGATTGATCTCTCAACATTTATTCTAGAGATTTAATTATCCTCTCAGAATAACCATCTGTTTGAGGATGATAGGTAATGTTAAAACATTACTTGTTATTGAGAGCCTACTAATGAGTTCTCCAAAACATTAATGTAATCATTTGATCAAGATTAGTAATAATTGATAATGTCTCTCCATAAAAACATACCTCTTATATTACATATCTCAAAGCAATATGGACATGGGATAAATCCTATATAATCGTAGAGTAGAGTATAGAAATCATAAGGTAGTCAACTAAAACACATATAACATTATTCATTTTGTTGTTTAGGATGTGCCATCATGAATTCCATAGTTATTTTTTCCATTTCCATTTTGGTTTATGTAATGGTTGTAACATCCCCTTAGACTTCCTTCTTTCAGACTTAAGTTGTATAGAAATCAAGCACCAAGAGAATTACTTTGGAACATCTCATTTCATTCCATCCCTCTAAAAATACTATATCAGGTACCCTTATATATATGTGCTTCTATGATGAATATATATTAATGAAATATGAGAATCATCATATAGTCCCTTCTTTAATTCTGGTATGTGAGGAATAGAAAACTGATTCCTAAACATTATTATTCCATCATAATAAAGGTTGAATTCGGGAACATTTCTCTTATTCTTATATAGATTTATATTTTCTTTTTGTGCCTCCTTAATCATCACTTCTAAAGACTATTTAACATTTACTTGGGAAAGATAATATTTTATCCTTATTTTATATTTTTAAATAATAATCCTTTTCAAATACATAAATATGCGATCTTTTTTATCCACATAATTGATAGGATAGAATAGTCCTTTCGACTGAAATAATATGGAAAATTTTCCATTTCCTAGAGTTTTAATTCACTAAGTATTCATAATTTTTAGTCTACTCTGTATATCTTCAGCGATGCATATTCATCTCCTACTATATCAAAATTTACATTTATATATTATGATCAACATAAATATCCCACATTTAACCATAAATATAATTCCACCATATAATTAATACAAAGATTGATGCATCATACTCCAAATCGTTAGTTGGGTAGTATTTATCATCACATTTCAATTGACATGAGGCATTAGATATTATAATTTCATTTTTCATGAGAAAAAATCAGCAACCCTTTTTGGATACATCACTGTAGATCACAATATATTATCAACTATATAGATGTGTGAGAATAGTTGAACTGACTAAATTTCTTTTGACTAGATTGAAATTCTCTTAAGATTATTATGTCTACATAAACATGAGATCATTTAATGTCAACATGTATAGTGTATTTGATAACGATGAAAAATGTTTCAAAAAATATTGACAATATATAAACAAACTGTGAAATAATTGGATCTCAACTACCATTGCCGGTCTCGGCCAAAATTTAATAACTTATATTTTTATTGGATCCAGAGATATCCACTCTATTGAGAGTATGTGACCCAAAAAATGATTCATTCTGAAGTCAAAATTTACAGTTCATAATTGTTTTCATAAATCTACTCTTTTCTCTAGGTCTCCAATAAATTTCTCAAGTGATCTTCATGTTATTAAATTATCATTAAATAAACCACAATATAAACGATAAATATTACAAAAAATTTCAATATTGTCTCTAGAGACTCTATTCATTTGATCACTGAAGATAATGAGGGAATTATTATGACCAGATGGAATCACTATAAATCCATAGTGTACATAACTTGTATAGAAAGTCATCATTGGTATATCATCCTTATTAAATGTTTGTTAATGATATCCTAAATGAATGTAAATCATTGAAATGTATTGATCTATATGTAGTGGGTTGAATAAGTCATCAATGCGGGAAAGATGATATTTTTATTGATAATGATCTGGTTATGTTCTTGATAATAAATTAATATTATCATTGATTAGTATTTCTTCCTAAAAAATATATTCACCCCAAGGTGACGAACAAGGGCGTATAAATCCCTTTTCAAGATTCTATTGGATTTGTTATATACAATTCATGAAAATCAATTAGGGACATTCTATAAGGGGTCTACGAAATATGTGTACAACCTGGTATGAGTGATATTGCAAACTAAACATCATAATTTGGTGTATTATTTGGTAATTATTTCAGAAACACATCATAAAACTCATTTACATTTTGTTTATTCTTAATGTTGATTTTGTACCCAACCATTTGATATATATAACATTCATTTATAGGCATCAAATCCCATAAAATGGAATAAATTTATACTGAAAGTTTATATTCAACCTTGAATTGATATAAGATCATAGAATAATCTAAAAAATATAGTCATACTTCCTTCCCATGGAAATTGATATGAACTCGAAATAGAGAAATCAAATCCAAGTGAAGAATAAAATCAAATTTCATTATATAATGCATCACAAGATTTTTAGGAAGCACTTTCACAGAATCATCAACTGGAGAATAATTATAAACATTGAATGTGATTTTTGGGCCAATAATAGTTTTCACGTCTTAACAAACATCTACTTTTTTAGTTAATACATCTATATCATTAAAAAATTCTTCATAAATAAAATAGTTCATGGATCCTGAATCGAATAAAACATTTTCTAATTTAGAGTGGATTCTAAGATAACATTTCACTACTCCATTATAATACTACTAATTTCCAATAGTGATCCCATGTGACATGTCTTTTTCTTTGGCCTGGTGAGTTTTCTTACATTAATATTCACCAATATCCCTTAGATTAGGGAATTTATTGGCATATTTACCAATTTCCTTGCACTTGAAACATTGAAGTGTAAGAGGTGCATTCTATATATCATGTTCATTATTCACATCATTAGACATATTTCTTCCCAACAATTCATCATTGAACAACTCAATTACCTTCTTTTCCACGAATAAAACATTTACTACTCCCTTTAGGTCAATTTCATCCATGTTTCATTCCACGTATTGAGCAGAAGGGAAAATCAACTTTTTTTAAATGTGGACTTTATATTTTCTCTTGAATTCCATTTTTATCTCCCTATCAAACATATAGGACTGATGGGTTAATCCAATATCCATATCAAACATTAGATCACATTAAATGATGTTGTTTTAGCTATTGAATCTCCATATGGATATTGCCCTTCGAAGACTTGGTTTTAAGACACTAACGAATAGATCAGTTTTACTCACATGTTTGATTTTAATTCAATAATCATACCTTGAATGAATTTTAAATTTTTTTCCATATCTTCCAAAGTATTCCAATTCTATATTCTTATGTTCATGGAACTCCTTCTACATCTTATTTTAGAAAATATGTGGAAAGTACTTATTGAAAAATTTGATCTTGAACTCGTCCAAGTCTTCGGATTTAATTTTATTTCTTTGGCTCGTATTCCTGATAAGGTTCCACCACTGATCAGCTTCACCATGCAAATGATAGATTATTAAGATGAAATTATCATTTTATGAACATTAGATAACTTAGATTATCTTTTCTACGTTACCAATCAATTTTTAAGCCACTAATAGATTATAATACCCCCTGAAAGAATATAGATTCTGCCTCCTAAAGGAATCAATATAATTTTTCCCTCCTTTTCTCATTTGGAAGTCATGTATGATTAATATATTGTGAAATTTGTTTCAGAATAGCTACAATATTTTTCTTTCCATCTCCCTTAACATTTGGTTTCCCTTGTGATGCATTAATGCGGTTCCTTTGGGTTCCATCCATCGACTAAATCTAATAATCTTTATGTGAGAAACAATAATCACAATATGAAATCTACATAATCAAGAAAAAAATTAAATTTAGGACACATTAGGTTTTATCCTAGTATACATGATACCTTTTAAAGCACGAGGATTGTAACAAATAATTTGAAATATTCTTTTCAGTTCATACTATAGTTTTCTCATTCTACATTCTAATCGGTAACTATACATTTCCTATAATACCCAAAATAATGACCAAAACATTAAATACATTGATATTACATAGAAATTAATGAATATTCATATAATAAAAAAATGACAGGACCATATAGTTATAGTGTCTTATGAAACTGGGAAACATAAGCAACTGGTACATAAATCATCTTCATTGTCTACTACTTATTTCATCATAACTAGACTAAATTTTGAAACAGCATACTTAAAAAATTATTCATGACATGGGGAAAAGAAACATATAAAAGGGTGAGATCATATTTTAATTAAATGAAAATAATAGAGATATCAATCATATCATAATCATAAGAATAAGAACAAATCATTTGACAATCTTATATAGAATATTAAAGATCCTGATATCATGCCATGGGATAAATCATGAATGTTGATAACAATCAATGAAAATAATCAAAAAATTCATAACATAAGACAAGTAGTTTTTTTCTATACACATAAGAATAAAAAAACATTTCATATTGGTCGAGGCTCATTTCCAATATTATTATAGCAATCAATGACCATTATATAACTGATTTCCCTCCTCGTGTCTTCCCCATATTACATAACTGAAATAATTTCCCATTCTAGCCATGTCTATCTCATAAGATCTATATATTTACCCAATTTATTGGATGGATATATAATTCCCACCATTATCATAATTAAGTAATACTTATTTGTTCCACAAAAACATAATTCATTCATTATAGCATAACCAAATGAACAAAATGGGTTTCATAAACATCTTTCCATCGTTCGATAATCCCTTAAAAAAATAGATTTCATAAATATAATTCCATCATATATATAATCGAACCATATGAAGAATAAGGATATTATACAAGATATATAATTTTTTTAATTATTTCATTTTAGATGGAAAATAACTTTAATATAAAACATAAAATTTATTCTCAAGGAAAAAATCTTACCTTCTTTAAAAAAAATTTCATTTCTCAAAATGATATATAATATTAAAAGAAAGGAAATTTTTTATAATAATCTTGAAATAATTTATATAAATATTATTAAAAATAGGACTACATGAAAACCTAAAAATCCATTCTTTCTGTATAACATTGAAAATATTCTTCTCATACTTTTACAAGAAAAGTAAAAAATTACATCATAAAAAATAATAGGAAAACATTCCATTCATTCCATTTAATATCATTGAACAATGGGTAATGTTTAGATTAAAAAAATGTATATTAATATTAAATATTTAGGAATCATAGGCATGGATGATAAATATTCCCTAGTAAATTTTTATGTATAAACAATCTCAGATAATAATGAGATTGGGAAATAATACCTTACTATAGATCTAATACGCATTGAATGTTTCTGAACCTCTTGTATAATGATTAAAATAATGATATTGACTTATTTTGGAATCGTCGTCATTTCATGAATCATATATGGACATATTATCATCAGTTTTTAATAATATTTTATTGATACTCTTTATTTAGATACTAACTAGTTTATGTTCTTATGCATGTTTTGTCGAATAAGTTTTGTTTCTAATTTTTAGGTCATAGTTATATTATTACATAATTATATTTACATAATATATACCATATTTCTTCATTTTTTTCATTTATATATTTATTATTTCTGAAGACTATAGAATTAATCACATCAGATTATGGGGATGGTGGGCCATATATATGGACGTGTACGATATCATTCCCATAATTGTGGAATAGTGTTGAATTAAATAGTTTATAATATTTAAGTAACAATATAATGTAATAATAATAATTATATATAGAAATTATTTCCATCATTATACCCATCCATGTGAGGTGGTTGTGAAGAATAGATTACACAACAGATTGAAGACCATTAGTCATATGTACGCATGTCTGGTGATTTCGTTTTTCGTAGAGTGGATTGATGGTTTAATATGGATGTTTAAAATTTATAATAATATACTAGTATATAATTTATAATTTTTTTATAAATTTATAATGAACAACTCTTGAGGACATATAATAACAAGAAATTAGTTTGAATGAATCGGTAGAGGACATTACCTATTTTTTTCATGCTTCCTCAAAATCTCCCTTTAGAGTAGTAAAGTTGGTCCCATAAGAAGAAAAAACTACTAGAATGCTACTAGGGGTGTTAAGAAGGGAATAGTATAGGGGATGGGTGGGAATGAAAGCTCAAAATGTAGTGAAGTAGTGTAGGATGAGGTTACCTATTATAATTTAGGTGTGGGGCATTTTTTATATCCTTAAAAATATAAATTTAATATAAAATCAAACCCTATACAAAAAAACCACCAAAATGACTCAATTAAAAGATACGATGATCTTGGGTTGTAATATAATCCAAAAATTATGTATTTATTATTTCATATTTCAATTTAAACCATGTCATTTTAATTAACAATTAGTTTTTCAATTTTATTTTGAATGGGGTACAAAATATTTCTATATTAAAAGGATGAAATATTCACATATTTGATATAAATTAGACAAAAAATGAATATATTTGAATATTTTAAACCGTATAATAATTAATAAATATATTTAAATTTTTTAAAATGATTTTGTTATTTTTAAATAATTTAATGAAACATTATTTAAATAAATAATCTATAGTGTCCATTTTTACACTATTAAATTCATTGATTTTTAAAAATATTAAGATAAAATTTATCATAAAAAAAACAATTTTATTATATTAATAAGATGTAAATTTGATCTATAAAATTCACTAGACATATTAATTATCTTGAATTATATTTATTTTAACACATTTTATAACATTTATTTTTATCCCTATTAATAATAAAATTATTTCACCAATATTGTATAAATATATAATATACATATTTATAGAATAAAAATCAAAAATAAAATACTACGACGTATATAAATCCACTATATTTCAAAATAATATTTTTAGTCTAATTAATTAATTAGAAAATCAATCATTTAAATTTTTATACTTATTAAATTATGAATGTGAAAACATTAAAATCACTATAAATAAATTAATATAACACCCACAATCTCTTCTATATGTATCCAAATGGAAACTAACATAACCCATGGATGGTTATTTTAACGACCGAATATTTTCATGGAAATTATTTTATTATAAATATGTCATAATCACATAAAATCACATCATAATTAACTAATAAATGATATGTTACCCTTAAAACATATTTTATCACTTTTGTGATGTGAATTTCAAAAATCCAACATACACAGTTGCGATCAGTAAGTTATTTGGAGTCCAATAAGAAAAACATAATTTTTGGGGAATAGTAACCTACCCTTGTGAATAGAAACATACCCTTATGAATATTGGTATACACTAATGAATAGGAAGCATAACTATAGTAGTATATAAATACTATTAATGTGTATGTAGGATCTACATATGCTTTAACATACGTAAAAAAATGTTTTAAAAATGTTTTATTTAGAATAAATTATGATGTTAATTAAATATTAAATCAATAATATTTTGAAAATTGTTTTTGAAAAAAGAATTAATTTTTGGATTCTAAATGTCAAAAAAAATTTGGGAAAATTTTTGAGATGTTTCTAAAATACTTGAAATTTTGATAAATAGTGAAATACCATAATTTACAAAATAAGCTAAATAAGCTAATTATAGAGTCATGAATTATGTTCTGCTGATGTAAACCAAGTTGGTTCGGGTTCACATGATAATATTACTATTATTGGTCATGGAATACTTATTATTCCTTGACTTTTGGGGAGATAATAAATTAATGAATTTTATATTAAGAAATCCCCTCTCTCCTCCACTATAAAACCCCCCCTCACTCCCCCTTCAATTAAATCCTCTCAATCCTTGTTCCTTGTTGAAATTCTGTCCAAATACCTTCCCAACCTCCCCCCCCCCGTCCAGAAAGCCTTGGTCTCATAAAAAGTCCGAAAAATATCTTTAAGGAGGTTCTCAAGGATGTTTGGTTCTTGAGGTAAATTCCTCTTTTCAATTGTTTGTCTTTCCTTTCAGGTTCATTTGTTCTATTTTTGTATTACCTATCCCTATCCAATTTTTTTGATGACTCCATAACCTTATATGTACTAGAATATTTTCATGATAGTGGAATAATTTTTCATCATCTCCCCCTTTTTCCATCTTTTATACTAGTAGCAAGAACACCATCCGAGATGTGTCAATTTTCCACATTCAAGGACGATGGACTTTTGATTTCTATTATCAATCTAAATTATGGTCATGAAACCATTTTTGTTATGGTTGAACCAGAATATTATATATAATATAACATATTTAAGATTCTGTAATCCATTTTTATAAATGTTATTATGTTATAAAGAAAAATGAGTACGTTGTAATCAAAACCGAAAAATTAACCGAAACAATTATTATTAAAGTTCTATATAATAATTCATCCTCTTTCCATGTAACCATGTTATATAAATGACCAATAAAAATTATTTATGTTCATAAATATTATATAATTTCCATTCTGGAGATTTTCATCCATTCCACATACATAAAAACATGTGAACCGAAGATGAATTTGAAGAAAATAAACACTCTGATGCAACAGAATTCAATACAATAACTTATCAATAAAAACATAAATGAAGTAACCAGAACTATGATAAAATAAATACATGTCTAATAGGTTCTTAAATAATTTATTAATAAGTATAATTTCATATTCCAGGATCTTACGTTCAAGATAGGAACACGATAAGAGTTATGGTATGGGTTTTTTCACCCGAACATCCATTTTCATTCGGGTTACATTCATTGTCTAATTACCTCAATGAAATTATTATGTATTCTTATGTACTACCAATAAATTATGTTTGGGTATTATATATATGTACACCAACCAGAATCATTCATTATTTTATGGATAGTTACACATTTTAAAAGGAACATTCAAAATTGATTTCAAAATACTAACTCGATTCAAGGGAATATCTCAACTTCTTACCCATATTCATGGGTAATCTATAATCTGTTGTTTTTAAACCATTGTATTTATACAATCACTCATTTAATTATGAAAATAATATCTTACTTCACTTTTGGTTTTATACAAATATTTTCCCATAAGAACTCTTCTTTTCCAATAAAAGAGTATATATCTCAAGATTGATAAATGATTTTATAAAAGTGTTTTTGTTTGATTCAACACAATTGTTGTTTATTTTGTATTATTGGGTTTAATAATTTATTCTGTCATATAAAATATTTTATTTAAAGGTTTATGACTAACTATATTGTGGATTAACTATCCTAAAACCATTCTACATATTACTCGGAATGGTTAGTGTTTTGTGTATAATAATTGGGGTAAGTTAGTTACATTTCATATGATAGTTTCTATAAGAATGTATATGTTGTTTATGTTTATCCCCGATCATATGAGGATTTAATTGGACTTATTATGTGACTGGTGGGGCCCACTATATCCCCTCGATGCATCCATATGTCTCATGAGACAAACTGCGGTCTTGGAACAAGGCCTTGACAAATTTATTATTTATGGTCCGAGCACGAGGCCTAGACGATATTGCAATAATGTCCAACAAATGCACTTACCCCATTATGATTCTAGTTTTTGAAGATCATGTGGTTATTCGACTAGTAAAATACCCATGATTATTTTTTATAATGGAATTGTTTACTTAGCTCATATTCATGCCATAATGTGTAGAAGTTTATTATTAAAGGAATGTGTTTTCAATTACTTACCATCTCTTATGTTTCTTCTATCATCTGTTGTTTTGTTTACCCTTACAATGTTTTTGAGCTCACCCCTTCATTTTGTTTCATTTTCTCATGGTATGAAGAAGTAAATTATGAGTGACTTTCAAGAATAATCTAGGAGGCCTGGATGTTTTCAATAGAATAATTTAGTTTTATTTTTCCTTTCAATGTGTAACGTTGAACTTATGTATTTATCAGGTTTATAGTAATACAAAACAACTCGATCCTTCGGGATGCTTGTTTCAATGTAATCAAATAAGGCACCAACTCTGGGAAACTGGGGTCAGGTAGTTACAGTTGGTATCAAAGGAAGATTAGTAGAAAACATGGAAACTAGATTTAGAAAACGTAGATTAGGGAAGAGTCCTTAAGATAGTCTTTGAGGATAAACATACAAGAACATCAAAGTATTTTGGTAAGTAATATATTATGTGTATCATTAAAGAAATATATCACAATCTGGATATGAGAATGTAGAGGTGGCTCTGGAATAGATACACCTACGAGTGAAAGATCCGACAAAGAGATTCGAGCTTGACCCATGGTATACTAGTATAAGACAACAGGCCTTGCTTTACTCTTGGTTATGACACTCCTTGGGTATATGCTTAGGAAAATTCATGTTTTCTTTAAAAGCCATTATAAAGGATTTAAAAGTAAATTTTTCCTCAATGATACGAGTTTTATGATTAAGAGGATAACTATGCGTAGAATTTCAATTTATGCTTAGTATTTATCTAAATTGAGATTCTAAATTATTAATCATACCATAATCTAATGTATGACATTATTTAGAAATGGCGCATAGTAGAAGAAATGGAAACTGCATGAATGAACGTGTCCCCTTTAGGGATTTTCCTCCAATGAAAGATTATGATGTTGGCTCTAGTACTGTGACTTTTTTTGGGAAACTCATAACTATACTGGGACAAATTACTCAGGTTATGAATAATAACCTTACCCATATGGAGTATCCGGATCCACCACATGGATGAGCTATGCGAGATCGGTTTATGTGACAACAACCTACACCATTCTACTTGACTAAAAACGCATTAGTATTAGAGAAGTTGATATGTTCCGTTGAGAATATATATCTCGCTTTTCAATGTAATGAAAGAGAGATGGTTTTCATGGTAGTATATAAATAATCGGGAGATTCAGATCAGTGGTTGTCATTAATACAAAACACAAAGGAGGAGGATGAGATAGAAGAGATGGAATGGAGGGATTTTTAGGAAATATTCTTTGAAAAATATTTCCCACATGAGCAGCGAGCAGATATGGGGATAAAATTCGTGAATATGACGCAGAAGGGGGATGAAAATGTTTCCAAGTATTAAGCCAAATTTACATGGTTTTCAAAAAAATTTAAGGAATATATATGAAATCTAAGGAGAAAAATTGATCGAATCTTTGATGGCCTAAATACATTCCTCCGGTGGGAACTGGTATCCAAATTTTTTTCATTATATGCGGATTTAGTTTCATGTTCTATCATGAATGAAAAAGAATTATCTATGTATTATGACTTTAAGGGAAAGCAAGAGAAGAAAAGGGAAACTAAAAACTCTGGGAAAGGAAATAAGGAAACAAGGAAGAAGGGAAGATTTTAATTTCCACCATATGGTAATTGTGGAAATAAAAACCTTTGTTCCTACATAAAGGGAAAAGGAGTATTCTTCAAATGTGGACAGAAAGGCCATTTTGTTGGTGATTGTAATGGAAAGAGTTTCGCTAATGATGATAAATTCTATAACTATCAAGAGATGGTAAAATATGTTAATGATAGTCCAAAGCGTCAAAAAAACATGCCATAGAAAAGTCTAAGGGAGTAGGGACAAGCTTATGTGATCACAACTGCTGATATTGAAGTTCCTAATGATGTGGTGGCAGGTACTTTAATCGTTTCCCCAAATTTATCCAATACTTTATATGATTCTAGATCTTTACATTCATTTATATCTTCCTAGTTTTCCAAGAAAATTACATATGTACAATTTAATTTAATAAAGGAGTTATCATTAAAAACTCTTAGTGGATGTATCAAGGAAACAATGGCATGTCAATTGGTTTCCATCATGACACATAAATGTGCTTCAGTTTCTAACCTTATCATCATACCAATGGTTTAATATGACATAATTCCTGGTATGTATTGGCTATCAATTTATGATTCGATGATCTATTTCAAGAGGAAGGAAGTTTTAATCTTTGAGAATGGTCTAGAATCCTTTATATTTAGGGATGAAACCTTCCCATTTGATTTTCATTGAGATCCACCCCTAGTAGCTCAACTAAATTCAATTATTGGGGAGGAAGATAATGAAATAACTATTAGTGAGGAAAAGAATGTTCCAATAGAATATTTACCTAAATGAATGAATATATTGATTTCATTCCAGAGGATTTACCTGGAAATTCTATAGATAGGTAAATTGAGTTATCCATTAACTTAATTCAAGTTTCAAGGCCCATATCAATGTCCCCTTATAGAATGGCCATAGTGGAGTTAGTGGAACTAAAGAAGAAACTATATTAATTGAGTGATAAAGAATTTATTCGACCTAGTGTTTCTCCATGTGGAGCCTCTATCCTCTTTGTCATGAAGAAAAATGTATCCATGAGGTTGTGCATTGATTACAGTGAAATCAATGCTTTTAAAATAAAGAATAAGTATCATATTCCGTGAATTGATGATTTATGGAGCCCAATATTTTTCAAATATTTATCTATGATATGAATATCATTAGTTTCTTTTGAGGAAATAAGACATTCCAAAAATAGCATTTCGAACCACAACATGCATTATGAGTTTATAGTAATGCCCTTTGGACTAGATAATGAACCATCTTTTTCATGAATCTCATGAACATTGCCTTAAAATAATATCTTGATGACATTGTAATGGTGTTTATTGATGATATCATGGTATAATATAAAAGCCATGGATATTATGAAAATCCATTGCCCACTATTCTGAAGATCCTTTGATGAAATTAATTATATGGGAAGTTTAAAAAGTTTGAATTCTGTCACCAATCAGTTTCCTTTCTAAGCCACATTGTCTCTAGGGATGGAATATCTGTAGATCCTGCGAAGATAAAGTCTGTGCAAGAATTGCATACTCCAACGAACATAACTTAAGTACGTAGTTTTATTTGTTCTCCCGGTTATTATTATAATTTCTTTCATAACATCACCCATATATCCCACCCAATGATCAGGCTCACACAAAAAGGAGTTACGTTTCCATGGAAAATGGAATGTGAATAATGTTTTGAAGAATTGAAGGGGAGGTTAGTGAATGCTCTGATCCTGGCCCTACCATCGGAGAATGATGGGTTTGTGATCTATAGTGATGCATCAATGAAATGACTTGGTTTTGTCCTTATACAGAATGACAAAGTGATTGCCTATGCATCTAGGTAGCTAAATGATCATTAATAAAACTATCCAACTCATGATCTTGAGTTAGAAATGATAATAATTTCTCTGATGATATGGAGACATTTCCTCTACGGGGAAAAATGTGTGATATATAAAGATCATAAGAGTTTGAAGTATATATTCTCACAGAAATAACTCAACATGAGACAGTGGAGGTGGATTGAGCTACTAAAAGATTATGATTGCAGAACACACTACCACCAGGGGAATGAAAATAATGTAGAAGCTGATTTGAGTACAAATGACCATGGAATTATGAACAAGATTACAGTTGAAATGGATCCTATGTTAATGGATCTAGTAAATATGTATATGGGAATTATTATGTAAGGTATTACATATCTACTTTTTCAAATGGTTTCCTAACCTTATTTACTAGAGAGGATAAAAATTTCTCAGGCTGATGATGAGGAGTTTAAAAAGAAAATTAATGATATAAATGATGGGAATCTTACTGACATTGCATAAGATGATGGCATTTTGAAATTTTGGAAGAGGCTTTGTGTTCCCGCTATACCAGAGCTAAAAAGAAAATTGTTGGATGATGATCATAGCTCTAATTTCTCTAAAAATCATGGTAGAACATTGATGTATCGAGATCTCCAAGAAAACCTTTTGTGGGACAATATGAAACGGGAGATTTCTGAATATATGTCAAGGTGCCTATTATGTCAACATGTTAAGGCTAAGAGGAAAATGTCTAAGTGGATGATGCAACCACTACAAATACAATCATGGAAGTGTGAGAACATTACCATAGACATTGTCACTGGACTTCCATGGACATCTAGAGGAAACAATTATATATGGGTCATTGTGGATCTACTTACCAAGATAGATTACTTTATCGCAATTCGAGAGGACTTCTCATTGGATCAACATGTGAAAATTTACATCAAAGAAGTTGTAAGGATGTATGGAGTACAACACTCTATTTTATCTGATCGTGATCATTTATTCATATCGAAGTTCAAAAAATGTCTCCAACATGCATGAAGCACTGAACTGAACTTTAGTATGCCCTATCATCCTCATACTGATGGCCAATCTGATCAGACTATTCAGACACTGGGAGACATGTTGAGAGCATGTTCTATGGAGTTCAAAGGAGGATGAGAACAACATCTTCCCCTTATTTAATTCTTTTACAACAACAGTTTCCACTTGAGCATCCGAATGGCACCATATGAATACCTTTATAAGAAAAGTTATAGAACACATGCTTGTTGAGATGAAGTTAGTGAGAGAAAGCTGCTAGGACCTGAATTGGTTGATGAAATAGAGGAGAAGGTGAAAACCATTCAGCATCATATCACAGTAGCCCAAAGTCAATAGAGGAGTTATGTGGATAACAGTTGATGAGACCTTGAGTTCAAAGTTGTAGACCCGGTATTTATATGCATATCTCCATGGAAGAAGGACATGTGGTTTGTGAAGAAAAGAAAGCTATGTTCTAGGTATATCGGCCCCTTTGAGATCCTTGATCGAGCCGGAGATGTGGCCTATCGACTGCCACTTCCACCTACCTTGTCCAAAGTACATGATTTCTTTCATGTATCCCTCTTAAGGAAGTATATACAAGACCCTTCACATGTACTCTCTTCAGAAGTGGTATAGTTGGGGGATGATCTTTCTTATGAGGAGACCCTGGTGAAAATCTTGGTTTATAGAGACAATGTTCTACGCAACAATACTACTCATCTGGTCAAGGTAATATGGAGAAACCATAAGTACGAAGATGCAACATGGGAAATGAAGGAATCAATTATAGAAATGTACCCCACCTGTTCTTGGCCTAAATTGTAAAATGAAATTTCGAGGGTGAAATTTGTGTTAGGAGGGGAGAATGTAATGACCCAACTTTTTCTTGGAAATTACATTCTTATAAATATGTCAGAATCACATGAAATCAGAACATAATTAAATAATATGTTTTATGTGACCCTTGATACCTATTTTGTCACTTTTGTGATGTCGATTTCAAAAAACAAACATACACAGTTACGATCAGTAAGTTATTTGGAGTCTAATAATAAAAACGCATTTTTTGGCGAATAGTAACCTACACTTATGAATAGTAACATACCCTTCTGAATAGTTGTACAACCTAATGAATAGTAACCTTACCTATAATAGTATATGAATAATATTCCAATTTATGTACAATCTACCTATTCTTTAAAATACGTAAAAAATGTTTTAAAACTGTTGTTTTTAGAATAAATTATGATTTTAATTAAATATTAAATTAACAATATATAGAAAATTATTATTAAAAAATAGACTTCATTTTTTGATTCTACACGTTGAAAAATTTTAGGTGTAAATTTTTTGGATTTTTCTAAAATACATGAATTTTTTATTAATAGTGAAATACCATATTTTACAAAATAAACTAAATAAGCTAATTATAGAGTCATGAATGTTTTTCTGATGATGTAAGATCAATTGGTTCGGGATCACATGATAAAATTACAATTCTTGGATAAAGAATACTCAATATTCCTTTCCTTGTGGGGAAATAATAAATTAATGGATTTTATATTAAGAAATCCCCTCTCTCCTCCACTATAAAAACCCCCTCTCAGTCCCCCTTCCATTCACTCCTCTCAAGCCTTGTGCCTTCACCAATTTCATTCCAAATATCATCCCAAACTGATCCCCCACATCCAAAATTCCTTGGTCTCATTAAAAGAACAAAATCTCTCCTCAAGGAGGTTCTCAAGGATGTTTGGTTCAAGTGGTAAATTCCTCTTTTCAATTCTTTTCTTTCCTTTCAAGTTCATTTGTTTTAGTTTTATATTACCTCCCAATATCCAAATTTTTTAATGACTGCAGTACCTAATATTTAATAGAATATTTTCATGATAGTGGAATAAATTATCATAATATCCCCCTTTTACCTTCATTTATACTAGTAGCAAGAACACCATCCGAGATGTGTCAATTTTCCATATTCAAGGACGACAGACTTTTGATTTTTATTATCATTCGAAATTATTGTAATGAAACCATTCTTGTTATGGTTTAACCATATTATTATATATAATATAACCTATTTAATATTTTTTAATCCGTTTTTACTAATGGTATTAATTTATAAATAAAAATTAGTTTTTTGTAATCAAAACCCACAAATTAACCGAAACAATTATCATTAATGTTCCACATAATAATTCAACCTATTTCCTTGTAAAAAAGTTATATAAATTACCAATAACAAATATTTATGTTCATAAATAAAATATAATTTCAGTTATGTAGATTTACGTCCATTCCACATACTTTAAAACAAGTGAACTGAAGATGAATGTTATGAAAATGAACACGCCGGAGCGACATAATTCAATACAATAACTTATAAATGAGAACATAAATGAAATAAAAAAATCATGATAAATGAAATACATGTATAATAGGATATAAAATAAGTTATTTAAATGTATAATTTCATATTCCAGGAGCTTAAGTTCAAGATAGGAACGCGTTCGGAGTTACGGTACGGGTTTTTCAACCCAAACAGCCATTTCCATTCGGGTCACTTTCACTGTCTAATTACCTCAATGAAATTCTTATGTATTCTTATGTTCTTCCAATAAATCCTGTTTGGGTATTATATATATGTACACCAAATAGAATCCTTCTTTATTTTATGAATCGTTACATGGTTTAGAAGGATCTTTCAAAATAGATTTCAAAATACAATCCCGATTCCAGGGAATATCTCAACTTCATACCTATTTTCAAGGGTAATCCCTAAATTTTTTTTTGGAAACCATTATATTTATAAAATAAATAATTTTTTTATGAAAATAATATCTTACTTAACTTCTAGTTTTATACAGATATTTTTCCCAAGGAACTATTGTTTTCAAATAAAAGAGTATTTATCTAAATATTGCTAAATGATTTTATAATAGTATTTTCGTTTGATTCAACATTCTTGTTGTTTCTTAAGAATTACTGGGTTTAATCATTTATGAAGTCATATACAATATTTTATTTTATTGTTTATGACTAACTCCATTTTTGATGAACTATCTTGAAACCATTCTCCGTATTACTCAGAATGGTTAGTGTTTTTTTGTTTAATGATTTGGGTAAGTTAGGTACATTTCATATGATATTTACAATATGAAGGTATATGCTTTCTATGTTTATCCCCACTCAAATGAGGAATGAATTGGACATATTATGTTATGGGTGGGAACCACTATTGCCCCTCGATGCATCAGTAGGTTTCATGATAAAAATATGGTCTTTGCACAAGGCCTTGACAAATTGATAATTTATGGTCCTAGCATGAGGACTGGACGGTATGGTTATGATGTATGGAATATTCACTTCCCTCATTATTATGCGATAATTTGAAGTTTATATGGTTATTCGGCTAGTATAATACCATGATTATGTTTTATTGTGGAATTATTTACTTAGCTCATATTCATACCATAATTTGTACAAGTTTATTATTAAATTCATGTGTTTTCAATTACATACCATGTATTATATTTATGGAATCTTCTGCTATTTTACTTACCCTTAGTGAGTGTTTGATATCACCCCTTCCTTATGTTTCATTCTATCAAGATATTAATAATTAAATTATGAGTGACATTCAAGCATAATCTAGGATTCCTGGATGTTTTGAACAGAATAACTTAGTGTTGTTTTTTCATTCAATATGTAAATTTGAACATATGTATGTATCTTGTTTCCAATAATTCTAAACTACCCGATCCTTCGGGATGCTTATTATAATTTAATCAAATAAGGCACTAACTCCATGAAATTGGGGTCATATCATTACAGTTATGGTTGATATATACTAACCTAATACGATTTTGTGATGTTTTTTGTTCCTTTGACCGTTATTACAGATTTAATATTTTTTTATTTCTCAACAATTAATTATTTTTTTAATCCTCAATGTAAAAGAAATTAATGTAATTATTTATTTCGTAAAGAATACAAATAAATTACCATGATAAAAAACACATTAAATTTAAAAGTATGATTTATAATTGAATTTATATTCTTTAAAACCAAATCTAAAAATGAATTTGTTATTATAATTTCGGTGTGTCGTATTTATGTTTTCATTAAATAAAATATTTTAAATGTTCTAATCTAATCAAAATGGATTCCAAAGGACACCATTTCAGCCTAAGCATGATTTAGGTCGAAAAAAATCATCCAATTATATCAATAGATGTGGCTGGGTATATCTATAATATTATTTTGAACCTTAATTACATGATTTAACCTTTTACTTTGTTGCCAAAAATTAATGATGTCACTATTCATAATGGAAAAAATAATGATATTTATGTAATTTGGGATTATAATTAAAAAATATGGAATCTATTTTTCAAAATTCCAAGCACGTAATTTTCATGAATTAAATTTATATTATTCCAGTTATCAAAAAGAGATATTGAGTTTTTAAAAATTTAAACATTACAAAATATTGAAATGTTTTTACATCCAAATTCAACATAAAATTAATTCTAAAGACATGATTTATGTTAAATGAGAAAAATAAATTGTATTTTTACTTTAAAACCATTCAAAATTATAACATAACCGTATAATTTTTTTCTATGAAAAAAATTGTTTTCAATTAAAATTTAGTGAATGTTGGATATTCATTTAAATATGAATGTTATATGAAAAAATAATAAAAATTCATCTAAAGGAAATTTTTATGTCCTGATTCCAAATAAAACCGTTTTCCCTTTAAAAATTACTAATGTGTAATAAATACAATTTAGTAAGTGTTATCCACTAAATGGTGTTAATAATAAAAAATGGGATTTTTGAACACAAACTAGATTTATTGACACCATATGATCAAAATTTTTCTTGTATTAATATAAAAAATATTTTATTAAGTATATAACAAATAAATTTAAGTAATTTCATATACTAATAGAAATTAACTTATTTTATTAAAACAATAAAAATGTAAATTGCTTTATATTTTTCATAAATAATAGGCAGTGAATGGCTTCAATATAAATTTTCATATGTTATATATATTTATTCCCTCTAACCTAACAGATAGGCGAAAATGGAGATTTTATACTAAGGGAATGTCATGGTTTGTTTAAACTTGTTATTGCGGGTATTGAAAGATAATGAATAATTATAATCATTTGAATTTTTTTCTATTGAAACATCATGGTGATACAAAAAGTGAGACAATGTCGAAAAATTGTTTTTGGTAATACATTTATGTATCCCTTGGAAGAATGGAATGATATGGGTGATGTTGGACTAGTTGACAAAAGTGTCTAATTTCATACAAATTAGTGAGACTTCCTTGATTAATTTTTTGTTGAGCCATATATGGTCAGGGGAAAGATTGTTTCAATGTTTTTCCAGGATGTATTGTTATAGATCATGATCTTTGTTTTACATCAAGCTTTATAAAATGATTAAAAACACAATGGGCACTCAAGTAATTTTTATTATAGATATTCACTGACAGACATATGGTAATTTGAAATGTTCTATTCAGGTGTTGGAGGATATGATGCGGGCATGCATCCTAGATATTAGTGGATCCTGGAAAACAAATTAGTGTATGTTGAGTGATCATATTTATGTTGTTATCTCGATAATATTCAGAGGGAACCATATTAGGATATCTTTGTTATTCCATGGAGAATATATTTATGTTTGACTATGGTGGGTGGGTCATAGTTTTTGAGCTATATTATCATACGAGATATATTGGAACATGTTCAATTGATTGAGAAATGTATAAATGTGGGGTATTGTAGATAGAAGTACTATGATGATTGATAACCTTGACCACTTGATTTTACGGGTGGTGAAGATGTATTATTTCAACTTCCTCTGGTATTGGGTCACCATTAGATTTAGATATAGGTAATTTTATCACTCATTTTTTCAGATGGTTTCATATTATGAAGAGGATCAGACAAGAGGATTATGTATCATATATTCCCAAAAAGTATAGTTCGAATAACATTGTATTCTATGCATCACAACTTTGGTAGTCTCTCCCAAAACCATCAAATGTTTTATATTTTATGATGAAAGGATTTTGGATGATGTGTCTGTTGAGAAGCTTCGGATATGTGTTCTGAATCATAGTGAGATATTTTTGAGGAAATACCATGTCATTATTATGAGTGGTATGACAAGATAAAAGTGTTAAGGATGAATCATGGTAAGGTGAATATGATATACATTCCTTGTTTCAAAAACATTTCATCAATAAAGATTAGTGGTTCATGGTCATATAGCTCGAGTAAGAACTGTTATAAGAAAGGGATATTGTAAGATCCCAAACATTTATGAGATGACATGTACTCATTTCACGTATTCTATCCCACTTTTTATTATTGATTGGATGAGTCTTTCTTCAAGGTATATTATTGTGAATCTGGTGAATTATTCTTGTGAAAAGGATTCTGAAAGTATTGAAAATGATTATGTAATACCTTTTGGTTACCCACAGAATCGTTGGGTCCCATTTTTATCCATTAGACGTTGGAACACATTTTTCCCAAATGATGCAAATGCCCCCAAACTATGATCCATTGGACAGTGGTGTGAATAATTCTTAGTGTAGTGTCTATGTAACTATTTTTCCAAAATTTGAACCCTAATCATTAGATCTATATAGGTTTCATGGTTAAGGTGCAAGGTCTCCCCTAATCAATCAACTTCCCCAAAAAATTTAAATACTGAAATTAAAATCTCTAAAATATAATTAAACATTTCTAATCCCCCATCATATAACCATAATCACCCCCACTCAACCTAATACCGTTTACATGGATTGAAGATACCACATAGAGGACTCCATGGAATCTCAAACTTTATATAATGGTGATCGAGGATCTGATGCAGAAAATCAACCTCTCTAGTATACTATTTATTACATTATTGGGTTCATCTATCTCTCTTATTTATCTTCCTTTATAGAGTGATGTATTCATAATATTTTTATATTATGTGTCCTTTACTTAATAGATGTTTTTTCTTTGGATCTTGATCATAAGTTTTTATCCAAGATCTTTTATCCATTGAAGTTTCAACTATTCTTCCTCAAATAATGGGACAGATTTTGGAATGTGTTCATCAACAACACTATGTTATGTGGTCTTTATGACAACTCCATTGGACATGAAAATTATCTTTTTGTTGTAGTTATATCGTTTCTATTCCACATTGTTGTATTTGTATCTATTTATAATTTTAAATTGAATTCTCATTATTTTGTTATAACCAACTTGGATATAATTGGATCCGTTTTAGATTTGAGACAGAGTTATGGATACCAAAGGCGTGTTTCATTTTTTAGAAACGGTGAATGTAATGTGTAAAATAGAAAATATTGAATATGTATAATTTAACTAAGTACATGATCCATTGTTGGATAAGGGTTTTTATATTTTTTTTAATATAACTTTTAAGGGTAAATTATTTTTGTAGAAATTCATTATAAATATATTAATTGGAATTTTGTCATGTCATTTCATGTAATAAAACTAATGAATCATGGTTATGATTATTAAATTGAATTGGGAACATAGTTGAGAATGAATAATAAATATGGTTATTAATATCAAGTCATGATATGTATATGGGGACAATGATATGTGGGTGTTGGACTCATTCTACTCATTAGTTGGTTTCCATTTTATTTCTATAGGTTCCTGATGCATTCATGTGAATCGGTATAGGACTAAGACTCCAATTAGGTGAGTTTTTGGTGATAAACATATGCTCTATGTAACAATTATAATGATACTGGACTGATTATCCAAGTATCTATGATAATGGTACATGGTCTAATTCACAATGTTATTCAAATGAAATTGAAATTAGCATGAATACAGAAAACACAATGATAAATAAATTAAAAAATCTCACAGTTGTAGGATTCAGACTCTAACATGGTCTGATAAAGGTCTGATTGAATTATTTATCACTAGGAATATGAGGTAAAATTGGTTTAACTATAGGATAAAAAATGTGAAACATCATTATATTTATCATTTATTATTTATTCTAACAAAACATTTTTCATTTTTATTGGTTGAATATTTCACTAGAACCCATTGGTGGTGTCTTAATATGTTGAAATTATCCCCTACATGGGCCACTGATTGGAACCACATTTGTCCTCATAATTGTTGGGCTTAATTTGGATAGGATACCTTTATTATATGGCTGAGTTGGAATTCATGATATAACAAGGATGAGAGATCCCGATAAAAATTCAGCACACTATTGGTAATTGTTAGTGTGTCGTTGTTTTTTGGTTTTTATTGGAAACATGAATATTATATGGAATGACATATTTACTAATTTCATTTATATTCATTTCCCATGTTTTTTAATTCTTCATTTGATTCTTGGTGTCTATTGTTTTTTGATTATTGTATTATCTTTTTTATTGTTTTTAATTTTTACAACTATGGACATACATTGATTAAGATTGCATAGTCTCTCCATGATTCTTAATAGATCCTCTATTTTATTCTATTGCCTCTAGAATAGGTGGTGGTCTGCTTGGGGTTCTGTAAGAAACATGCTCAAGAATCTAGTATGCGGAAACTAGGTTATGAAGATACACAATAATTATGTTAGTATAATGTGCTTTCATTACCAGATATAGGAGTGTGATTCGTTGTTATCTCAAATGTCATGCCATATCTTTTTTCCTTCTACCGTTAGTGGATGATTCTTATAAAATAGTTGATTTAAAATTATGAATTTTATTAGTCTTAAATATATGTCATATTCGATTAATAAATTCTAGATAACATCAAATGGTTTCATATCGTCTTAAATTTAATGACAAAATATTTCAACCCTATTGAAAATACAGTCAATTTTTTTAAAAAAAAAACCCTACACAATAAACATTATATTGCATGATTTTAAATATTATTTATTTTTGTATATAAAAATCCCACATTATAGATGATTCAAATTCATTTAATCACATAATGAGTTTTTTTGAATACATGTATTTTAATTTTTGGGGATTATTTAATAATGCTAGTACATAATAACTTCTAATTTGATCTAAAAACTATTTATAGGATATTAGAATTAACCAAAATATATTATCAGATAAATAATCCACCACACTGAATATTTTCTAAAGTCATTTAATTTTTTCACACACTAACATGAAATTTATTTTTAATTTTATTTGTTTTTTAGTCTCACAGTTTTTAGTTTTCCTTATGCGTAGTCTTTCTAATACAAATATTAGTGTCTTGGGATAGAATAAAATTTATTATAGTCAATGTTCACTATTTTCCAAACCATATAGAAACCTTGTGATATCCTCCATAATTTTATAGATCCGAACCACCTTATTGGTGAACAGTATCTAAAACCATTTGTCATGCCCACGTGACATTCTTTAGAATCTGGGTAGGGGGCACAAAGTTGGCGTATGTCTCTCAATAACATGTGACTAACCAATGAATTGTGTTCTGTATTTGATATATATATATATATAATTATAATTTCAATGTTTACCAACAATGAAATAAAACACCTTACGATTTCTTTCATTCACACCATAGTTGCACACCACTCTCACCAAACAATATTACATGGTGGGATATCGTCCATATTTCCTACCTTCAATACTCCCTCTATTTTTGGATAATTTTTCTGAAAAATTTTATGTGTTCAGACCACGTGTTTCTTCCCTCCTATATACCATTTTATACTTTATCTCTATTTGTTACCCTTAATGTTGCGTGAGGTTATCCAAACCCTCTATTTAATATAAAGTTTATTTTATGTTGTTTTTGTTTCTAAGTCCAATGATACCCATTGTGAGACCCATTATATCAAGATAAGTCAATGGGAATGAATTTAGGAACTTTGAGATGTGGTTATATACAGTTGATATTTCTTTTCCAAATTTCTACGCCGTTGAATTGAAATTTTTGATATCATTAATGTTATAATTGTAGTTTTAGTTATATTTTGAAATGAATAAATATTATAAATTGTTTGAGATTCATAATAACATTTTACATTATAAAATATATGGTATTCTAGAATTTTTATTCTTTTTCAGAGTTTCAAACTAATGCCTAATGGATTGTTACATTTTCCAAAATAAATAATTTTTTTAATTATCATAAAATTATTTACATGTATTTCACTCATATACACATATGTGTACATATAAAAGAATATTTTTTTCAGATTCATATATATATTTTTGTACATTGAATATTGGGAAAATTCGGTTTTTATATATATTTGTGTGAGTGTGTGAATTTTCCTACAAGGTGGAATACGTAATCTTGGATCCTGATCATCTTGATTGGAAAAATAGTTTTTTGATTTTAATTGTCTACTTTAAAACATTGTGCCCTGGTTGGAACATTGATATGTTTCACTAAAATGAAAATTAAACACAACGAATGCCCATTATATTTGAAGTTTCATGTGATCTAAATATATTAAATGAAATGTAATCCCAATAAGTGGATTCTGTATTGTTTATTTAATAAGGAAAGGGAATAAACATAAATGGGGGCTTGGTCTTGGGAAATTGAATAATATGCTTTTTTTAAAATAATGACATATATCAATATGTTATCTTGACAAAAATAATCTCAATTTGTACTTCAGGTGATTCCATGGGTAGTTAAGTGGGATATATTGGTATGCCTGGTGTCGAAGTTTAGTATTTTGTTATGATTAATGGACATGAGTTAGATCACATGAGATCTTTTGGGATGTTCCCAATAATGGAAATATTATGGTTTACACCATGTCATACAGTGGAGAGAGTCGTCGATATCAAGTTCTAGTATAGATTTACAATGTGAATGATTATGTATCTATCCTAGACTATCTCGACAAGATACTATGTTCCCATGACACTGGTAACACATGTATGTAACGTTCGATTATCATTGGGTATTTCATCAAAATAATTTTATTTCAATTTTTTCTTACTGATAATCATGTCATAGAAATACCATCCTATTATAATTTTTTTTTATTAATTGTACTTAATTATTTATAAATGGTTTGAAAAATGTTAAAAAGAAAATTGTTTTCATAGACATAAGTTTTTAACATGTAGTGAATTAACGGGAAACCCCTATTTATATATATTCATATTTTAAAACAATTAAAAAAGGAATTTTCCATTAATGGTACTTCATATGGAATAATAATTCATTTCTCCTACCCATTATTAATTTTTATGCTCACACCAATATCTCAATCACTTTTTCACTTCAATGAAGTGAATTATATTATATTTACTATCGTGGGTCATTTTTGTTCATATGTTCTAGGATGTGACTTAAATAGTAAAATAGATAAATTTCATACTATGAATTTTTTTCAATTTAAGATTATTTTATTTTATTGATCACAATTGACTCAGATACATTGTATTGGTTATGTATATAAATTTATTATTTGGGGAGAAGAAAATAAATTATATTAGAATCTTTTCCTTATAGTAAAAGTTTCCGAGGTTGTTGGGGAATTTTTATTCTCTATATTATTTAGTGATTTCCTATTTTTAGTAGAATGCTATTATTGTGTTATTTTTTTCACTATCATAGAAATCAAATATATAGATGTTCGATACAATATTTCTATTTACTTCCAACAATATATTTAATTAATGTGTATAGGTGTAATCATTCCAAAGTATTATTCCCTAATTTAAAGGCACATATTCCAGTATGTTGGGATGTGGAATTACTATTAAGACATTTCACTTCTAACTCATGCATTCAGTGAAGGTAAATATTGGTTTGGTTTGGGAAAAATGTTACTAAGGTAGTGAAGTTCATTTAACCTTAGAAAACATGCATCTCTTATGAGGATCACCATTGTAATGTAGAGTTTTGTGATTGTGGTGATACATGATAGTCAGAATGCATGTGGAAATTCTTAGGTACATGCATAATATCAACCAATTTAGAAGGATTATTTCACATCCATGGTGTTATAGTATATTTTATTCTCTATGTTTGACAACATTTATCTAAATAGTTTTTATGTTTTTCCTTTTTATAATGTATTTATTATTGGTTTTGAGAATGTGTGTGTGATTTTTAGAATATACAAGGATTGTTGTGGATTTGCGAGGGTTTTTGAGGGTGAATAGTTTTTATGAATTATCTATAAAATCATTTATATACCATGTAGAAACGTTTTTTAAAAATTGAATGAGAATCACATGGTTGGTCAAAAATATTCCAAATAGCGAAAAACTATGTTTATTGTAGTTAATATTGATATTTTGAATTTCTATTGTTCAAGTTTTTCGATTAATTATTTAATTTTTTTTGTCAGTTTGTGATGATTTTTGGACATTAATCTTATGATTAAAATTATGTATGTGTTTCTCAATGTTTTATTTTTAAAACAAATACATGTGTTTATTTTAAAATTAAATTAAATTTGATATAAATTGAGATCATTATTTATTTGGATTATTTATTTTTTATCACCTCAATATTTTAGAAAATAAAACAATATACAATAGTGTGTTCGATAAGAAACACTAAGAATAAACATCCCAAGATATATAGAACCATTATAATAAATCCATTAAATTAGATATCATGAATAACATTTTATATATTATGATATATATATATATATATCAAGGAAATATATTGATAAATGTTTATTAAATAATCAATATATATTTAGTAAAGTAATTTTACCTTTCCAAAAAATTATTCCTTCCAAAATGATTTATATTTATATTCATGAAATAATATGATAATTAATTTATGGAAAATATATAAAATTTTTAGTTAAATTGAAATTCATTTTTTAAATAGTCATTTAAAAATATACAATGGGTGAAATTTTTTAATCTTTCTAAAAGGTTTGATTTTTTGTGAATAAGGAGAAATACAATTTTTTATATAAATGTATTTTTTTCAATAAATTAAGAAATTAAAAAGTTACATTATCTTTTACATTTAATTTCCATTAAAAACGTATTTAGTAAATATATTTAATATTATTAATTACTGTATAATCAAAATAAAATGGAAATTTAGTAATACCGTTTCTTTGTTGTTAACACAATATTTTTCAAAAAAACTACATTTATGTTCATTAAGATTTTCATTACTAATTAATAAAAAAATTATTGTTTAATTTTATAAATTAAATTTTTACATAATATTTAAATAAATATCAATTCATATTAATTCAATAATAATATTTAGTCATGGCAATATTGTAATATCATCTTTTCCATGAAAATACACATCTCTAGAACCCAATTTTTCATTATCTCTACAAGTTTAATTTGAAATTATTTTTTACCAATTTTGTAAATTTAATTTGGTAAAATAGATTTCATATTTTTAATCATTATACATTTTATTATATATTATGTTCAAAAAAATATTTTAAGACGATTAATAGTGAAAATATCGAAAATAAATTATCATGGTTATAGTGAAAATGATTTCACTAGGGGTTAAACTACCAGGATAAGCATACAAATGAAAAAAAACTTCTATAAAAACAATTTATTATAGATATTTATACATTAAAATGTATTCATTTATAAAATAATATATATTTTTCCTTTTTTAATGAGAAAAATGTGATTATAACATTTTCTTTTCAAGATGTTCAAGTGTTCCACTCACCTAACTTATAGAAGGCACCCCATATCATCCCTTTTTAACAAAAAATCACTTTCTATTGGTCAATACCTCCCCAAATTCAATAAAAAATTACATAAAATAAAAAAATTATCCTATTTTGGTAACAAGTCCATTATAGGATAAATATTGTGTCACGACCCGTCCTTGGGGCCCGTGCCATGACTACCCCAAGATTTCCTTTCATAGGCCAGGGGCTGGTGACAAGCACCAAAGGCGTAAATCCCAATAACTGGGAAGGCATTGTTTTTATAAAAGTAAACAAAACACCACAGAGTACATGCAGAAGTAATACACTAAGTACAAAAGAAAGTGCTGAAAAGTAAGTGGGCCAGAATACAAACCCAACTAAAAGTACAACTACAACTGAACGAAAGTACAACAGAAAAGACAAGCAGCTGGAAGAATAGAAGCAGCTCCTAGGTCGTCCACCTCAGATCCTACATGAAGGGTAGGTACAGATAGCGCAGCTCCTGGATCATCCACCACGGATCCTACCTGATGGGTAGGTACAGATAGCCTCCACAACGCTCTCGCCTGTCTACCTCCTCCGAGTATCGTTTCGTTGTGAAGTCCACCTCCAGATACTAACTCGCCATGAGGTCCACCTCCGGGTACCGTCCAGTCCTCGAACACTCGGCCTCTGCCAGCGCTGCATGTTGTCTGTAACCAACACAACGAGGTGCGGGCATAGCTCATGCATGGGTGAGTATACGATACTTAGTAGGGACCTCGAGACCCTCAAGGTCTCACTGAATCCAACAAGGATAACCAAAAAGAATGATCTCAACAGATAACACTTACTTAGTTATAAGCTCATACTTATACCAAAGTTATCAAGTAAGCCAACTCAATCATGAGGAAACACAAAGGTTATGAAATCAACGGATAACCACTACCTAGGTATATTCCCATACATATACCTAAGCTGTCAAGTGACTATCTCAATCATGAGGTAAACACAAAGGTTATGAAATCAACGGATAACCACTACCTTTGTATATTCCTATACATATACCTAAGTTATCAAGTGACCCATGTCAATCATGAGGTAAACACCAAGGTCATAGACTCAGATCTAACCAGGATTTTCACTATCGAAACTGTAACTGCTGAAGAGCTCAGTCACTGACGAGTACAATGATCTTGTCATGACTCCGAGGTACTGCACAGTATCCTAAGACTGCTAAGGTACTCCTCCTGTCGAGTACCGCGGGTCTGCCACCTCACACAGTAGTGCTCGCCCTCATAGCCTACAGAGGTACTCCTCCTATCGAGTACCGTGGGTCTGCCACCTCATAATGTAGTTCTTCTTCACCATATGTCTTCCACCTCACAAAGTAGTGCTCCCCACTAGGCTATGCAAGCCACTCCGAATCGAATCAGAAAAGTAGTTATCAGGTCTCAGCCAGCTTCACGGTCTCTATACTCCGTACGCTCGTCTCTAGGAGGGTCTGCTCCACGAGCTACAGGCTGATACTCCAAGTATTATAAAGTCCCATAAAGAAGTATCTCAAATGACCGCCTCATCATAGGGGTCTCAACGCAACAGACGAGACGTCAATCGGACGCCCGGTCTGTGAGTTATTAGCCTTTTCGTCTTAGGGGCCCGGTTTGTTTCGTGTACGAACCAACCCAGCCACATCTCAACTATACCCCGAATTCTCATAGGGTATACTCATAGGGACTATTTCTTAACGTGATTACCAACACCGCTGATGGTTCGTCAAACGGTCGTACGGTCTGAAGGTTATTGGCTTTTCCGTTCCAGGGGCCCAGTTGGATTTTGGGTACAATCCAACCCGGCCACATTCCAACTGTGTCCAAATATCAGGTGAATTATGCCAAAAGTTCTGTCTCATCATGAGTAATCAAATAAAGTCTACGGCACGTCAATCAAACATCTGGAGCTCAAGTTATAAGCGTTTCCGCTCTGCAGGCCCGGTTGGTTTCATGTTCGAACCAACCCGGCTGTACTCAAAGTTTCTAAAACCTTGAGTGTAATATAGTGAAACTACCGCCTCAATCCAAGGATCACTACGCAACTGACGGTGTATTGATCGGAGGTCTTTAGCCCAAGATATGGGAAAAAGAACGGAAGTTATCTGAAAATAGAGGGTTCGGGCCCGGTCAGACCACGCCCGATACCCCCTGGGTCAGCCCGAACCTGGTCGACCCGACCCAGGTCGAGGTCCGGCCCATTAGGGAGTGGCCCGGCTTGGCTGGCACGACCCAACCCATCCGGGGCGACCCAGCCTAGCGTGGGGGTCCGGCCCGGCGCGGCCGGACCAGCTGGCGCGGCCGGTTGGCCCTGCGCGGGTGCGGCCCGCGTGGCCCGTGAAGAGCGGAGGGGGGGTTCTATACCCCCCCCTCGGTTGACCAAAACGGTGCGGATTAATTTCCGCGCCTCCCCCTAAACCCGGAACGGCTTAGCCATTCCGGTCTGCCGCCGCAAACCCACGTCGGTCACCTTTGGCTGCGCGCCGCCTCCGCTTTCCGTGGACCATCGGACGTGCTTCGGTGGTCCGTTTCACCCGCCATCATCGCCAGAGGTCTTTACGGGTCCAGTACATTACTGCGAAGACCTCAAAACACCATTGTGGCCCGTTTCGTCGTCGCCGCCAATCCGCACTTCAATAAACAAGCTACGGAGGGTTGTCGGGCCGTGTTTGTTCGGGCCGCGCCCTCCGCGTTATGTGTTATCAAATGGAAAACATTTAAACAAATTCATTTAATCATTGAAGAGGGTATATTTTATTCAAAATAAATTATACGAACACCCTGCAATTAAATACCTACGCAAGAGGGTATAATTCATATAAACATTATATTCGGAAAACCCCTACCTTGAATTTGATGTCGCACGTCGTCGAGTCGCGGAAGTCGAACGTCGTGGTAGTCGGGTGTCGCGATAGAACGGTATCGATTCCTTCGACGTAGGAAGAAGAAAAAGAACGTTGTTTTTGGTGTCGGTATCCACGGTCGGCGTCTCCTTCCTTGTCGCGGAAGAGGAAGTGGATGGGGAATTCCGGGACCACCAAGTCGATGTCCATCTTCGGAGACGTAGCGTTCTACAATACAGGATATTAAGTAAGAAGGAAAATTGTCAATGGCGATGATCACCATGGTCGGCGACTTCTCCCTTGACGTGGAGGAAGAGAAGAGTTGATGGTCGTTTTTCGTCATGAACGTTCTTCGTCGTTGGAGGAAAGCTCGCCCTCCTCTCCTTCTCCTCCTTATCTCTCCACCAAGAAATCCCCCCCCCCCAAAATAATAGAGTTTTCTCTCTATTATTTTTATGTCACTAAACCCAAGGGTCATCACTCATAATGTGACAGCATATAGATTAAATGTGGAGAGATGAATTCAAAAATATTTGAATTAAAAGATTGAATTTTTTCACTTCATTAATGAGGGAGAGTGCGTGAGTTACAAATTAAAGAGGGAGTTTGGGAGTTATGGGGAATGTGAAGGGGTGGGGTTCGTTTGGACCCCACCTCACATTCAACCTCCCTTAGGTAGTTAGTAACTCGCAGCGTTCTCCCCAACTCCCACACATAGGTTAAAACCAACTAGAAGGGATTACAAAGACTGCCCGTCGAATCATTCTTAGAGCCTTTGGGTCACACTACTTGATTGCATGCAGTTACTATTTACCCTGCCCTCCATCTCCCTGATCCTAGCAGGGACTACAAAGGCGAGTGGTTGCAACATGTCAAACTATTCACCACCCCATGCTGCTCTCCTAGCTCTTCTTCCACGTCTGCTGCCTTGCAAATTCATCTGTCCTTTTCACTTCCTCTACTTGAAACATTTACACGTCCAAGTCTCTGAGACTGACGCCAATTCGCATCTTTCCACTACTAACATTCACTGGCTAGTACCGATCATCCAAAGAACATTCAACCTCAAAGGTTCTCTCTAGCACCCTAACATGAGTTTGAATGCATATAGGAAAGAGTTCTTACTTGGATATACTTTAACCACATCTCGCTCTGAGGTCCGAGCTCTAAATCCATGATCAAATCATATTCATCGAGTACCCGGAATGCTCGGTACGCCTCGATGAATACTCAGCTACCGAAACATCATAATGTCGAAGCTGTGTAAGCTCTAAAAAACTATCAGCCCCCTCCTCAAGCCAGTCCTCAGCCTCCTGTGAGTCGGGTTCACCTCAGAACATGAGGGTATCTGATCTTGGAACACGTGAAAGGCAGTAAGCCTACATGTGTCACCTACTGGTACCACCGGTTGTGACTTCTGACCAACAGGTAGTGATGTATAGTGGACAGACTACCTGAAGGCACTATCTCAGGCATCAATCCACATACCGAAGCCTCATCACTATGCAAACCATCCTCATGGTCCCTCACTGGAAAAAAATAGTTGCCAAGCCTACCTTCCACTCTACTAGTGTCTCAACAAGGAGAAAAACTCTAGCAATCGCCTCAAGCTAGTTCTCTGCTGTCTAGGAATCTGCCTGGTCTTGTAACCTCGGAAGCCACTACTGCTGGAACTCGTGCATCGCGCTCTGTCGGCATGCACTGTTTGCTAGTATGTCAAGTGGAATCTTCTGCCCAACAGGTGGTGGTGGTGCTGGTACACCACCCAAGGGTGCCAATATAGTAAAAAGGGCCCCGCACCGGAGCCTCATCGCTCGGTGGGCCATCATCGTTTACTATCTCAGAACTCCAACTGACTGTCTGTGTGGAGACATCATGAATAGATGCAACACAGACAATGAATTATACATGGCCAGCTGACCTGTTTTGATCTGACTATAAAACTTTTGGGAAAAACACACACGCAATCAGTTTTTTTGTGCACTATGTTGGAAATCAGAAGTCAGGGTCCTGGTGAATGGATGCGTCGGCCGCTGCACCAACACTGGACTCCCTGAACTGAAGACCACACTCAGTACCCTTAACACTATTTCTTCAAAGAAATGAAAGATCTGAGTCCAGAGTTATGCGGTAGAACCGACTCGTCTGTTACAAATTTTTCACGACCCGTCCTGGGGCCCATGCCATGACTACCCCATGCCCGCCTTCCATAGGCCAGAGGCTAGCGACAAGCACCAAAGGCGTAAATCTCGATAAATGGGAAGACATTGTTTTTATAAAAGCAAACAAAACACCACAGAGTACAAGTGGAAGTAATACCCTAAGTTCAAAAGAAAGTGCTGAAAAGTAAGTGGGCCATAATACAAGCCCAACTAAAAGTACAGCTACAACTGAATGAAAGTACAACAGAAAAGACAAGCAGCTGGAAGAATAGAAGCAGCTTTTAGGTCGTCTACCTCGGATCATACCTGAAGGTTAGGTGTAACACCCGAGACTTTTATGTTATATAAATTATCAAAGTAATCTTTTTCTACGCAACACTTTCTTGACTTGCTTTACACGCAATCGCGACCTTCCTCGATAGTTTGCGTCGTACGCAATACCGAGTTTCACTAAACAACAATATGCTATTAAAACTAGCCGTTATGAATAGTAATAACCACTTTTTGAAATTTTATAAATTTTATTTTTCAAAATGGACTTCATTTTTGGACTCAGAATATCGAAATTAGCCTAGGGTCAAATTTTGGTATTTTTCTGAAAACTTTCAATTTTTGATGAATAGTGAAACCACTAAGTGGTAGGTTAAAAACTGAATTTTGCATAAAACTTAATTTTACCGCTTCTGTGAATGGAATTTCGAAAATCCGAGAGACACGGTTAATATCAAGGACTAAAATGTGGTTCAATGAGATGAAAATAATTTTTTGGTGAATAGTAACTTTTTACCTTTTTACCGCGGTTAATAGTAAATATGGTAACTAAGGGTAAATATGATATCAATATTACCCTAACACATGTCCTAATTCTATTGGACAAGTGTAATTCGACCAAAAACAAACTTAGGAATAAAATATGACCATTTAGGCCCACTTGGATTAGATTAGGACATTTATTATTAATTTATTTAAAGAAGGGTTAAAATAGTTAAAATCAAAGTTTAATAAGTAAATCATTTTTAATATGGGGTTATACATAAGATAAATTCGATTTTAAATATTCATTAGAAAGCTAAAAATATTTCCTACATGATGGTATTTTATTTGTAATTTTTAGACATCAAATAATTTAATTTATTTATGACACAAAGATGATGCAGTAATTATCTTATTAATGAAATATTGACAAAATTGATAATATAAATACCAAAATGAATGTAATTTAAGACTTTTTATGAATTCCACTAATTTTCTAGGTTACTATGATATATTATTGTTGATTTAATCAACTTGGTTCGAACATATAATTCTGTTATGACTTTCACAAAAATCATATATCAAATAGTGTCAAAATTGACACAAAATAGTTTTTAAATAAAATATTATATTATTAATTGTTATTTTATTCCTAAAAATCTAAGGTTTGGCCAAAAGACTTAGATAAGGATATATATATTAATAATAAACAATTTGGGGTTCGTTTGGCATGTTATAGTAAGTGTATTAACCATATAGTGAAAGAAAACAAAAAGACACGGTAAAAGTTAAATTAATTAACTTAGTGTTAAATCTAATTGATAAGGTTAAAATAATACCCTAAACTTGTCTAAATCCTATTGGTTGATAGGATTTCGACCCATCCCCACTTTAGCTTCAAAATAAGACCCTTTGGAACCTTTATAAACCGATTTTGACTTTAATATAAAATAATATTTTGAGATATTCCTAAGGTGCCCCTCTCCTCCCTTATAAAAGGGCACCTCCTCCCCCTCCTCCTCACACCAAATTGAGCACTCAAGCTCGGCCAAACCCTGCCATTTTCTCCTCTCCACTTCCCTAGAATAATCCTAGAGGTCCTGGTCTTCCCCAAAGACCAATCTTAGTTCCTTAAGTGGAGGATTCAAAGAGGCGTTCCAAAGAAGAGGTAATATCCATTACCGATCTTTTCAATTTCTTTCTTCTTCAACTTCTTCTTCTTTAGTTGTTTCATGATAAAGTAATAACATCAGTATTACTTACATACTGATATGTTATTATAAATATGAAACAACCCTAATTCACCTTCTATCCATCCTACGGAAAAATGAAATCACCGCGCGTGCGTACGTACGGAATACCGTCTCCACGCCGTGGTGTAATCTATTTTCCACCATCACCTTACAAGGATGGGTATAATGGTGTAATGAGTAACTATATATGATTATTATTAAGTAATATTTATACTGAAATAATATATATATATACTCCTATACAATTCCATGATCATAGGAACGATATCATCACTCGTGCGTACGTACGGAATACCGTCTCCACGATGTGATGCGACTCGTTCTACATGACCTTCATTTCATAATGATTATATAAATGAATTGAATGAATGAATATGGTATATAATACACTAATACCATTCTGGAAATGAATTATCTATAATCTAAATATAAGAATAAGAATTTATTCAACAAAACACGCATAAGAACAAAAAGTTATAAAGACCCGAGTAACAAGTAACAATGAAATATTACTAACAAGAAGCTAATAATATGACCATATATGATATCATATCAATATGTATGATTCTGGAATAATTCAATAACATTATTTAAACCATTATACAGGAGCTTCGGACACGAACAAAGCAAATCGGACCTAAGGTAAGGGAAATATCACAATCTCATTTTTATCCGAGATTGTTTATTCGTAAGTATTTACTAGGGTGTATTTTATCATCCACATCCATGTTCCCTCAATATGTAATATTGTTTCCATCCACTTGAAATAGTTTAAATCCAATTTTACCCTTAGGTGAGTTTTTAGTAAAGAATATGAAAGGAATCTTTTGTCGTTTTTCCGTACGAGGTACTTTTTGACTTTTCCGACAAAAGTACGAAGAATGTTTTTTTTAACTTATACGGCATGAATGGATTTTTAAAACATTACTTCAAAGAAGCTTCCTTTACAAGTTTTCAAGTTTATTTTTAATCAACTTCTTTTATTTTAAAGTTGTATGACATGTTATGAAAGGAAAAATGTTTTTGAAGAAGAAAGGATATTTTCCTCAAGAATTCAATTCAAGTGTTTTATCAAAATTATTTTCCATCTAAGATAATAAAGGGTTCTGTTTCTATCCATATTTTTACATTGGTTTGACTATTTTGTGATGGAATTATGTTTATGAATTCCTTTATCATATATGAATTTATGATGTCATGATGTTTCAAGAATCCCATTTTTGTTATATGTGTTATGCGATGATGTATGTGTTATGATTATGTGGCACACATAAGAAAGGATTCATTATAAGATGGGTGGGACCTATATCTCTCTCCAATGCATTGGGTAATGATTTTATATCTCATGAGATAGACATGGCTGGAACGGAAGGTTATTTCGGTTCAGTGATACAGGACTGAAACGAGGAGTGAACTCGGTTCAGAAAGGGACTTTGTCCACTAAGATAGTCTTGGAAATGAGTCATGACTAACAAGAAATGATTTCCATGATTATGTGTGAATTCCACAAAGTTTCAAGTTTTATGTTATGATTATGGGGATCTCATTTTCACTTCTATGTTTTATCCCATGTTAAGATATTATGATCTCTTTTGCAGGTTTTGATAAAGATATGATATGATTTTTATTTCCTTTATTTGCCCTTGCTGAGCATTTGAGCTCACCCTTTTATGTTTTCTTTTCCCCAGGTCAGGAAGATGGATATTAAGTAGAATATGCTAAAAGGGACCCTAGATATGATGAAATAAATGGGAGACACTGTAGAAGATTTATGAACCAGTTGTTTATGTTTCCCAGTTTCTAAAGACACTATACCTATACGATCCTTTGTGGTTTTGTCATATGTTGTAATAAGTGTGCTTCAATTTTGAAGTATTAACAGTGTATGTAAAGTATGGGTCGTTATAGTTGGTATCAGAGGAAAGGTATAGTCAACCTTTGGAAACTAGGATGTGAAAGCCTTAGTAAGAACCCTAAGGATAAGTCTAAGCATAGAACACAATCTTAGTGTTTTAGAAATGGACTTGAATAACCTAGGATAAGACATTAAGCATGAAAATTTTATTCTTGAATTATGTGGTTTCCTATTATAATTAGTGTTGCTCACACTATTCTTCTTGGTTTTAGTCAATGGCTGGAACCCGAAGGAACTGTGTTAATGCGGAATGCGATGGGCAATGCAATGATTGTCCCCCTGAGCAACCAAACGATATGGGAGCTGGAATGCAAAATCTTGTAGCCATGCTCACACAACTTTCTCAAGCTATGAATCATGCAGGATTTCCAAACGAACAAAGGAGGGAGCAACATTCTGTTGAATCCTTCATGAGGCAGCGTCCACCTTCTTTCAGCGGGTCTACTGATCCATTAGTTGCTGAACAATGGATTAGTACTACTGAAAAGATATTTTCAGTTCTTCAATGTTCTGAGCATGATAAAGTCATCCTAGCAGTGTATCGTTTGGAAGGAGATGCTGATCAATGGTGGAATCTTGTTAAGAATACAAGGCAAAGGGATGAAATTGAGTCTATGGAATGGGACGAGTTCAAGAACATATTTTTAAATAAGTACTTCCCTCGTATTCTCCGAACAAAGATGGAGAAAGAGTTCCTTGAACTGAAGCAAAGGGATGATGAATCTGTTGGTACCTATGAAGAAAATTTTACAAGACTTGCAAGGTACGCTTCTGGTATTATTATCCAACCTGAGAGTAAGATCGATCGATTCTTTAGTGGCTTAAAACCAAGTCTTCGAAGGGCATTAGCCATAAGGGACTTCAATAGCTACGAGGAAATCGTTCGATGTGCTCTCAAAGTCGAGATGGAGATTGGAGTAACCCATCAGTCACATGGGTTTGATAAGAAGAGGAAGATGGAATTCAAAGAAAAATCTAAAGAGCACACGGAAAAGAAGATGAACTTTCCCTTATGCTCAAAGTGTGGAAAGAAACATGGAGGGAGTTGTCTTAAAGGGACAAGTAAATGTTTTAAATGTGGAAAGGAAGGTCATCAGGCATTTGAATGCCGTGATAATGGGAAGAAGATGTCTAATGATGCAAACAAAGGAAGGGATACACAGAATGAACCTGCTACACTTCAATGTTTCAAGTGCAAGGAGATGGGGCATTATGCCAATCAATGCCCAAATCCAAGGGTTGATGATGATGGTCGACGTCAACAAACTCTTAAGGCTAAAGACAAAGGAAAGTCACATGCAATTTCTATCAGCGAGGTGGAGTACGATAACGATGTGGTGAAAGGTACACTTACCATCCACTCAAAAGTAGCAAATGTTTTATTTGATTCTGGATCCACCCACTCTTTTATTTCTGAAAAATTTTCTAAGGTTATCACCGTATTACCTCAACAATTAGATGTTGAGTTAGCTGTGACAACACCTAATGGCACATCAATCGCATCAGAAGTTTATAATTCTTCTCCGATCAAAGTTTGTGGGAAAGTGCTTCCTGCAAATCTTGTGATCCTTCCTTTAGTGGAATTTGATGTGATTCTTGGCATGGATTGGCTTTCTCTACATGGAGCTCATATCAATTGCCAAAGAAGGGAAGTCACATTTCATATTCCAGATCAATCTACGATTGTATACCAATGCAAGGATGAACATAACCTTCCAGTGGAAATTTCTTCCATCTTATGGGTATTGATTCCACTAAATGAAGGTTATTTTTCTCAAATGGTTGGTGAGAAACTCACGATTAAGAATATGCCAATTGTACGAGAGTTTGATGATGTCTTTCCGGAGGAATTTCCGGGTCTTCCACCAAATCGTGAAGTTGAGTTTTCAATAGAACTCGTACCGGGTGCTTTGCCTATTTCAAAGACACCTTATAGAATGGCCCCAATTGAGTTACAGGAATTGAAGAAGAAACTCCAAGAGAATCTTGATAAGGGATTCATACGCCCTAGTGCGTCACCTTGGGGAGCACCTGTTCTATTTTTTAAGAAGAAAGATGGATCAATGAGTCTCTGCATTGATTATCGAGAACTTAACAAGATCACTATCAAAAACAAATATCCTCTCCCACGCATTGATGACTTATTTGACCAACTACGAGGATCTCAATACTTTTCCAAGATTGATCTTCGTTCAGGGTATCATCAATTAAGGGTCAAAAGGGAGGATATACCAAAGACGGCTTTCCGTACAAGGTATGGACACTATGAATTTATAGTGATGCCATTTGGTCTTACTAATGCCCCTCCTATCTTCATGGATCTAATGAATAGAGTCTTTAGAGACTATCTTGATCAATTTGTGGTAGTCTTTATAGATGATATTCTTGTCTATTCAAAGAGCATGGAAGAGCATGAAGATCACTTGAGAATTATATTGAAGACCCTGAGAAAGGAGAAGCTTTATGCCAAATTTACCAAGTGTGAATTTTGGCTTCAAAAAGTTGCATTTTTGGGTCATATAATCTCAAAAGAGGGGATATCTGTGGATCCAGCAAAAACAGAGGTTATCGAAAGATGGTCAAGACCAACAACAGTAACTGAGATCCGAAGTTTTCTTGGTTTGGCTGGTTATTATCGACGTTTTGTAAAAGATTTTTCACGATTATCTAATCCACTCACCATGTTGACTCGGAAAGGAGTTAAGTTTGTCTGGACAGAGGAATGTGAAGTGAATTTCAAGGAGTTGAAAAGAAGGTTATCCAGTGCACCTGTGCTCACACTGCCTTGTAGTGGAGAAAGGTTTGTAATCTACAGTGATGCATCCAAGAAGGGATTGGGGTGTGTTCTTATGCAAAATGATATGGTGATAGCTTATGCCTCACGACAGTTGAAAATCCATGAGCAAAATTACCCAACACATGATTTGGAGTTGGCTGCGGTAATCTTTGCATTAAAGATTTGGAGGCATTACCTTTATGGTGAAAGGTGTGATATTTATACTGATCATAAAAGTTTAAAGTATATTTTCACACAAAAGGAGTTGAATATGCGTCAAAGAAGATGGTTGGAGCTGATTAAGGATTATGACTGCTCAATCCATTACCACCCTGGGAAAGCAAACAAGGTGGCAGATGCATTAAGTCGACAAGACCATGCTAGTTTATCCATGATGAGGATCACAAAAGATCCAATATTTATGGATTTACAAAGGATGGATCTTGGAATTATAATGGAAGGGGAAAAATCTTATCTTTCTCAAATGAATGTTCAACCATCTATACATGTGAAGATTAAAGAAGCACAGAAAGAAGATGTCGAGTTACAAAAGAAGGTGAGAAATGTTCCTGAATTCAACCTTGATTGTGATGGGATAATAAAGTTCAAGAATCGGGTTTGCGTTCCTCCCATCCCCGAATTAAAGAATGAGCTGCTGGATGAGGCTCATAGTTCATCATTTTCTATTCATCCTGGAAGCACGAAGATGTATAGGGACCTGAAAGAGTACATCTGGTGGGATGACATGAAAAGAGATGTTGCTGAATATGTCTGTCGATGCTTGGTTTGTCAACAAGTTAAAGCTGAGAGACAGAAGTCTAAGGGGATGTTACAACCATTACCCATACCCGAATGGAAATGGGAAAACATCACTATGGACTTTGTCACAGGACTTCCTAAAACATCCAAAGGCAATAATGCTATCTGGGTCATAGTTGATCGTCTTACAAAGTCTGCACACTTCATTGCTATTAGAGAGGATTTCTCTCTAGATCAGCTTGCCAGGATATATGTAAAGGAAGTGGTAAGATTGCATGGAGTACCACTTTCTATTATATCTGATCGAGATCCGAGATTTACCTCGAAGTTCTGGCGAAGTCTTCAGCATACTCTGGATACATAGTTGAGTTTCAGCACTGCTTATCATCCCCAGACAGACGGTCAGTCTGAGAGAACAATTCAAACCCTAGAAGATATGTTGAGAGCTTGCTCTATGGATTTCAAAGGAGGTTGGGATCAACACCTACCTTTGGTAGAATTTTCTTATAATAATAGCTTTCACTCCAGTATTCAGATGGCTCCTTATGAAGCTCTCTATGGAAAGAAATGCAGGACTCCAACTTGCTGGGATGAAGTTGGGGAAAGAAAGCTATTAGGACATGATCATGTTGATGAGATGGCATAAAAGGTCAGATCTATTCAACAACACATAAGAGCATCTCAGAGTCGACAGAAAAGTTATGCCGACAACCGAAGAAAAGACCTAGAGTTTGAAGTGGGCGATAAAGTGTTCTTACGAATATCTCCCTGGAAGAGGGTTATGAGATTTGGAAAGAAGGGGAAGTTGAGCCCTAGATATATCGGTCCTTTTGAAATACTGGACCGTGTTGGGAAGGTAGCTTACCGATTGGCGCTTCCACCGAATCTCTCTCAAGTTCACGATGTGTTCCACGTATCTCTCCTGAGAAAGTACATACCAGATCCTTCACATGTACTCAGCTCAGAAGTTGTACCGCTGGAGCAAGATCTTTCTTATGAAGAACAGCCGATAGAGATACTGGATCGTAGCGAAAAAGTCCTACGAAACAAGACCACTCGCTTGGTGAAAGTTTTATGGAGGAACCACCAACTTGAAGAAGCTACATGGGAGCTTGAGGATATGATGAGGGAGAAGTATCCTCATCTGTTTGTTACAAAGTGATGAATTTCGAGGGCGAAATTCTTTTTAAGGGGGGTAGAATGTAACACCCGAGACTTTTATGTTATATAAATTATCAAAGGAATCTTTTTCTACGCAACACTTGCTTGACTTGCTTTACACGCAATCGCGACCTTCCTCGATAGCTTGCGTCGTACGCAATACCGAGTTTCACTAAACAACAATATGCTATTAAAACTAGCCGTTATGAATAGTAATAACCACTTTTTGAAATTTTATAAATTTTATTTTTCAAAATGGACTTCATTTTTGGACTCAGAATATCAAAATTAGCCTAGGGTGAAATTTTGGTATTTTTCTGAAAACTTTCAATTTTTGATGAATAGTGAAACCACTAAGTGGTAGGTTAAAAACTTAATTTTGCATAAAACTTAATTTTACCGCTTCTGTGAATGGAATTTCGAAAATCCGAGAGACACGGTTAATATCAAGGACTAAAATGCGATTCAATGAGATGAAAATAATTTTTTGGTGAATAGTAACTTTTTACCTTTTTACCGCGGTTAATAGTAAATATGGTAACTAAGGGTAAATATGATATCAATATTACCCTAACACATGTCCTAATTCTATTGGACAAGTGTAATTCGACCAAAAACAAACTTAGGAATAAAATATGACCATTTAGGACCACTTGGATTAGATTAGGACATTTATTATTAATTTATTTAAAGAAGGGTTAAAATAGTTAAAATCAAAGTTTAATAAGTAAATCATTTTTAATATGGGGTTATACATAAGATAAATTCGATTGTAAATATTCATTAGAAAGCTAAAAATATTTCCTACATGATGGTATTTTATTTGTAATTTTTAGACATCAAATAATTTAATTTATTTATGACACAAAGATGATGCAGTAATTATCTTATTAATGAAATATTGACAAAATTGATAATATAAATACCAAAATGAATGTAATTTAAGACTTTTTATGAATTCCACTAATTTTCTAGGTTACTATGATATATTATTGTTGATTTAATCAACTTGGTTCGAACATATAATTCTGTTATGACTTTCACAAAAATCATATATCAAATAGTGTCAAAATTGACACAAAATAGTTTTTAAATAAAATATTATATTATTAATTGTTATTTTATTCCTAAAAATCTAAGGTTCGGCCAAAAGACTTAGATAAGGATATATATATTAATAATAAACAATTTGGGGTTCGTTTGGCATGTTATAGTAAGTGTATTAACCATATAGTGAAAGAAAACAAAAAGACACGGTAAAAGTTAAATTAATTAACTTAGTGTTAAATCTAATTGATAAGGTTAAAATAATACCCTAAACTTGTCTAAATCATATTGGTTGATAGGATTTCGACCCATCCCCACTTTAGCTTCGAAATAAGACCCTTTGGAACCATTATAAACCGATTTTGACTTTAATATAAAATAATATTTTGAGATATTCCTAAGGTGCCCCTCTCCTCCCTTATAAAAGGGCACCTCCTCCCCCTCCTCCTCACACCAAATTGAGCACTCAAGCTCGGCCAACCCCTGCCATTTTCTCCTCTCCACTTCCCTAGAATAATCCTAGAGGTCCTGGTCTTCTCCAAAGACCAATCTTAGTTCCTTAAGTGGAGGATTCAAAGAGGTGTTCCAAAGAAGAGGTAATATCCATTACCGATCTTTTCAATTTCTTTCTTCTTCAACTTCTTCTTCTTTAGTTGTTTCATGATAAAGTAATAACATCAGTATTACTTACATACTGATATGTTATTATAAATATGAAACAACCCTAATTCACCTTCTATCCATCCTACGGAAAAATGAAATCACCGCGCGTGCGTACGTACGGAATACCGTCTCCACGCCGTGGTGTAATCTATTTTCCACCATCACCTTACAAGGATGGGTTTAATGGTGTAATGAGTAACTATATATGATTATTATTAAGTAATATTGATACTGAAATAATATATATATATACTCCAATACAATTCCATGATCATAGGAACGATATCATCACTCGTGCGTACGTACGGAATACCGTCTCCACGATGTGATGCGACTCGTTCTACATGATCTTCATTTCATAATGATTATATAAATGAATTGAATGAATGAATATGGTATATAATACACTAATACCATTCTGGAAATGAATTATCTATAATCTAAATATAAGAATAAGAATTTATTCAACAAAACACGCATAAGAACAAAAAGTTATAAAGACCCGAGTAACAAGTAACAATGAAATATTACTAACAAGAAGCTAATAATATGACCATATATGATATCATATCAATATGTATGATTCTGGAATAAGTCAATAACATTATTTAAACCATTATACAGGAGCTTCGGACACGAACAAAGCAAATCGGACCTAAGGTAAGGGAAATATCACAATCTCATTTTTATCCGAGATTGTTTATTCGTAAGTATTTACTGGGGTGTATTTTATCATCCACATCCATGTTCCCTCAATATGTAATATTGTTTCCATCCACTTGAAATAGTTTAAATCCAATTTTACCCTTAGGTGAGTTTTTAGTAAAGAATATGAAAGGAATCTTTTGTCGTTTTTCCGTACGAGGTACTTTTTGACTTTTCCGACAAAAGTACGAAGAATGTTTTTTTTAACTTATACGGCATGAATGGATTTTTAAAACATTACTTCAAAGAAGCTTCCTTTACAAGTTTTCAAGTTTATTTTTAATCAACTTCTTTTATTTTAAAGTTGTATGACATGTTATGAAAGGAAAAATGTTTTTGAAGAAGAAAGGATATTTTCCTCAAGAATTCAATTCAAGTGTTTTATCAAAATTATTTTCCATCTAAGATAATAAAGGGTTCTGTTTCTATCCATATTTTTACATTGGTTTGACTATGTTGTGATGGAATTATGTTTATGAATTCCTTTATCATATATGAATTTATGATGTCATGATGTTTCAAGAATCCCATTTTTGTTATATGTGTTATGCGATGATGTATGTTTTATGATTATGTGGCACACATAATAAAGGATTCATTATAAGATGGGTGGGACCTATATCTCCCTCCAATGCATTGGGTAATGATTTTATATCTCATGAGATAGACATGGCTGGAACGGAAGGTTATTTCGGTTCAGTGATACAGTACTGAAACGAGGAGTGAACTCGGTTCAGAAAGGGACTTTGTCCACTAAGAAAGTCTTGGCAATGAGTCATGACTAACAAGAAATGATTTCCATGATTATGTGTGCATGCCACAAAGTTTCAAGTTTTATGTTATGATTATGGGGATCTCATTTTCACTTCTATGTTTTATTCCATGTTAAGATATTATGATCTCTTTTGCAGGTTTTGATAAAGATATGATATGATTTTTATTTCCTTTATTTGCCCTTGCTGAGCATTTGAGCTCACCCTTTTATGTTTTCTTTTCCCCAGGTCAGGAAGATGGATATTAAGTAGAATATGCTAAAAGGGACCCTAGATATGATGAAATAAATGGGAGACACTGTAGAAGATTTATGAACCAGTTGTTTATGTTTCCCAGTTTCTAAAGACACTATACCTATACGGTCCTTTGTGGTTTTGTCATATGTTGTAATAAGTGTGCTTCAATTTTGAAGTATTAACAGTGTATGTAAAGTATGGGTCGTTATATTAGGTACAGATAGCGCAGCTCCTGGATCGTCCACCACGGATCCTACCTCAAGCGTAGGTACAGATAGCCTCCACAGCCCTCTCGCCTATCAACCTCCTCCGAGTATAGTCTCTTCATGAATTCCACCTCCGGATACTGACTCGTCATGAGGCCCACCTCAGGTTACCGTCCAGTCCTCGAAAACTCGGCCTCTATCAGCGCTGCCCGTTGTCTGCAACCAACACAACAAGGTGCTGGCATAATCCATGCAGGGGTGAGTATACGATACTCAGTAGGGACCCCGAGACCCTCAAGGTCTCACTAAATCCAACATGGACAACCACAAAGAACAATCTCAACAGATAACCCTTACTTAGTTATAAGATCATACTTATATCTAAGTTATCAAGTAACCCAACTCAATCATGAGGAAACACAAAGGTTATGAAATCAACAGATAACCACTACCTATGTATATGCCCATACATATATCAAAGCTATCATGTGACCCATCTCAATCATGAGGTAAACACAAAGGTTATGAAATCAACGGATAAACACTACCTAGGTATATGCCCATACATATACCTAAGTTATCAAGTGCTCCATCTCAATCATGAGGTAATCACAAAGGTTATAGACTCAGCTCAAACGAGGATTTTCACTATCAAAACCGTAACTGCTGAAGAGCTCCTTCTCTGACGAGTACAGTGATCTTGTCATGACTATGAGGTACAGCTCACTAACCTAAGACTGCTAAGGTACTCCTCCTGTCGAGTACCGCCGGTCTGCCACCTCACAAAGTAGTCCTCCTCTGCCATGGTTCTGCCACCTCACACAGTAGTGCTCCCCCTCATAGTCTACAGAGGTACTCCACCTGTCGAGTACCGCAGGTCTGCCACCTCACAAATTAGTTCTCCTCTGCCATGGGGCTGCCACCTCACAAATCAGTGATCCTCATTGGGCTATGCATGTCACTCCGAATCGAATCGGACAAGCAGCCATAAGGTCTCAGCCAGCTACACGGTCTCCGTACTCCGTATGCTCGTCTCTGGGAGGGTCCGTCCCACGAGCTACAGGATGATACTCCAAGTATCACAAAGTCCCATGAAAAAGTATCTCTAAGGACCGCCTCGTCATAGGGGTCTCAACGCCATAGACGTTGCGTCAATCAGACACACGGTCTGTGAGTTATTAGCCTTTTCGCCCCCCGGGCCCAGTTGGTTTCGTGTACGAACCAACCTGGCCGCATCTCAACTGTAACCCATGTTCTCATAGGGTATACTCATAGGAACTGTTTCTGAACGTGATTACCAACACCGTTGACGGTCCGTCAAACGGTCGTCCGGTATGAAGGTTATTGGCTTTTCCATTCCAGGGGCCCAGTTGGATTTCAGGTACAATCCAACCCGGCCACATTCCAACTGCGCCCAAATCTCAGGTGAAGTGTCCCAAAAGTTTCGTCTCATCAAGAGGAATCCAACAAAGTTGACGGTACGTCAATCGAACATCCGTAGCTCAAGTTATAAGGATTTCCGCTCCGCAGGCTCGGTTGGTTTTTTGTTAGATCCAACCCGGTTGTACCGAATGTTCTCCAAAACCTTGCGTGTAATATATCGTAACGATCTTCTCGATCCAAGGATCACTACACAACTGAAGGTGCATCGATCGGAGGTCTGTATCCCATGATACGGGCAAAGGACTGGAAGTGATCCGAAATAGAGGGTTCGGGCCCGGTCCGACCCAGCCCGATACCCCCTAGGTCGGCCTGAACCAGGTGACCCGACCACAATCCGGGTCCGGCCCATTAGGGAGCGGCCCGGACTGGCTAGCACGGCCCGATCCATCCGTCATGGCCGGGCCCAGCGCAGGGGTTCGGCCCGGCGTGGGCGGCCCGCCCAGGACGGGATGTCCGGCGCGGTGTGGCCGATTTTCCTGGTGCGGGCGCAGCCCGCACGGCTAGCGAAGAGAGGAGGGGGGGTGTTTCCCCCCCGGTTGACTTAAACGGCATGACTTAATTGTCGCGCCTCCCCCTAAACCCAGAACGACTTAGCCATTCCGGTCCACCGCGACGGTCTCCTCCAGCGGCGCGCCGCCGCCGCTTTCCGCGGACCACCGGACGCGCTCCAGAGGTCCGTTTCGCCTGCCGTCTTCGCCAGAGGTCTTTACGGGTCCCGTACTTTACTAAGAAGTCCTCAAAAACCATTGTAGCCCATTTCATCATTGCCTCCATTCCACACTTCAATAAAAAGGTGCAGAGGGTTGTCAGGCCGTGTTTGTTCGGCCCGCGCCCTCCGCATTAGTTTTTATCAAATGGAAAACATTTATACAAATGATTTTAATCATTAATGAGTTTATAATTTATTCGAAATATATTATACGAACACCCTGCAATTAAATACCCACGCACGAGGGTGTAATTCACATTAACGTTATATTCAGAAACCCCTACCTTGAAATGGACGTCGCACATCGTCGAGTCGCGGAAGTCGAAAGTCGTGGAAGTCGGGTGTCGTTGAATAATGGTATCGATTCTGTAGACATAGGAAGAAGAAGAATAAATTTTTTTTTGGCATCGGTCTCCATTGTCAGCGTCTCCTTCCTTGCCGCGGAAGAGGAAGTGGATGGAGAATTCTGGGACCGCCAAGTCGATGTCCTTCTTCGGAGATGTAGCGTTATTCAATGAAGGAGATGAAGTAGGAAGGAACGTTGTCATTGACGATGATCACCGCGGTCGGCGACTTCTCCCTTGACGTGGAGGAAGAGAAGAGTTGATGGTCGTTCTTCATCAAGAACGTTCTTCGTCATTGGAGGAAAGCTCTCCATCCTCTTCTTCTCCTCCTTAGCTCTCTACCAAGAAAAAAACCCCCCAAAATAACAAAGTTTTCTCTCTATAATATTTATGGCACTAAACCCAAGGGTTATAACTCATAATGTGAAAACATATAGTTTAAATGTGGAGAGATGAATTCAAAAAGATTTGAATTAAAAGAATGAATTAATTCACATCATTAATGAGGGAGAGTGGGTGAGTTACAAATTAAAGAGAGAGTTAGGGAGTTATGGGAAATGTGAAGGGGTGGGGTTCATGTGGGCCCCAACTCACATTCAACCTCACTTATGTAGTTATTAACTAGTAGCTTTCTCCTATACTCCCACACATAGGTTAAAACCAACTAGGCTAGAAATAAATTTTGTATCACAAACTTTATTCACCTTTTTATTTAAACCACAATTTTTAACTACTCCTTCCGAGAAAACGCATCATCGGTAATGATCCTCTTAACCAATTACTGGCATTGCAGTTTCATCGGTGCCCTCAGATTTAAATTCCGAGCACTAGTTCAAAAGTTATAAAATCATGCTCGTTCGTTCACTGAACATACCCGAGCTAAACTTCAGAAATTGATTCCGGGCACACCGGGCCTCAGAATCCGGTGCCGTCAGAAACCGCATACTCGAAAAATCCCAAATAAATTATGAAAAAAAAATTTCTTGAAATTTACGGGTCATTACATATAGTTATAATCCAATGGAGGTTGTTTGAGAAAAGTTAAAACAATTAACTATAAAATTTTGTGTTTTATTACTTCCCTTTCATCCTATAAATATTCATCAACAAGGAATTTATGATAAAAATAGTATATCCTATGTAATTGTATTATATTATATTATATTATATTATATTATATTATATTATATTATATTAAATTATATTATATTAGATAATCTAAATCAATCTTTTCTTCCATCAAATGGGATAAGAAATCATTATTCGTGTATAAGGGAGACTATAACCTTTTGAATTAATGTCATTCTTTTTCCATAATTTCCTAACATATATTGCTGTAATGTTGATTTTAAAGGATATATATGATATTTTTAAAATATTTATACTTATTTAGTTATGATAAAACATATAAATATATAAAATACATTTTTTGGGAGATATGACAATATCACTCGTTTTTATAGTTGATTACCACCTCATGAAGCGATATGAACTATATTTCACATATGATTTACATGTATGGTAATAAGAATAGTTTTAAATAATATATATTATATAAATTAAATTATAATTATATTAATGAAATTTTTATTAGATATAATAAGGAAATATTTCATTTCATTTTTTACACTGCATAATGATAACATCGTTCATTTACGTGTGGACTGCCTACTCCATGAAGTGATGTGATCCTATTTTCATCACAACATAAATAGAATGAAATATATAAGTATATTGAAATAAATAATATGGTAATTATGATATTATGAAAATTAATAAAATAAAAAATAATACATACCTTAATTCTGTAATGTTAATTGGAAAATGGAAATGTTATTCATACTTATATACAACATATTGAATTCGTGATTATAAGGTAGTTCATTATTTGAATCAATTATTCATGATTGGTTTCAAAAATATATATGATAAAAAAATAATATAATTATTTAATGGTAAATATTATTGAGATGTTAAAATAATTATTCCATTTTCCATGGTCGACACTCTAAATTAGATTTGAATCAATGAACCGAACATAGTCAAAACACCCGTCATAGACTGAACGGAATAAATTTTTAAATATTTCATTAAGATAAATAAGGTAAATTATTTTATAATAAGGAAATAAAAAATTATTTTCATATGATAAATAAAATAATTTTTTTAATATAAATATATAGGATTTAAATGATATACAAGAAATTTTTGAACACAATGTATTGTGTTTTCCCATATCATTTTTTATTTCTATGATTCAAATGAAATATTTAAAACTTGTTTTAATATTGAGGTGTATGAAATAATAATGTTACATGTAATATCATGAATACATAATGCATTATTCTATTTTATTATTCATTTAGACTCTATATATTCTAGGGGATTTCTAATTAATGTTACCATGGGGTAAACAATTTCACACCTTAATTTATTTTTCATTGTGTTATATTACATATTAATCTTAATTTATATTCTAAAAAACTTTTTTTAATTAATTATATATTATTTTACATTTCATTTTCCCTAGTTTTATTAGGATGTAATTTTTATACAATTAATATATTTTTTTTTATTAATTCTCACTTTAACATTATGATTATTTTTAGGGGAATTTCTTCAATTTCCTTTCGTTGAAGAATTTTTTGATGTTATTCACCTATATTATTTTAATAAGTTTTATATAGAAACTTTGATATATTATATAATTAATTTATCTATTATCATGATATAAAATGTTTTTTATTTTTAAAAATCACGGGTCTTTCTATTTTAATGTTTTAAAAGTGTTGAAAGACATTATTTTAAAAAATATTATTTAATGTCCCATTTTCAAAGAAGTTTTAATGGAATGTATATTTTAAAAAATTTCATAATGAAATGATTTTCCAAATGTCATGAAACCTTATCCATTTATTTTTACAATTATATATTTTCAATATTATTTTAAATGAGAATGGTTATTTGTAATGTCTTCTTTTTTTAAATTTTAATAATAATTTTTGAATGAAATTTTTTTTATAAAAATTAAAACAATTTCTCTATTAATTTGAAAATTATTTTTCTCTTAAATTCCAATTTCTACAAAATAAATTCAATATTACAAAAAATATCATTTATTAAAGTAATTTTTTCCTATAATTGGATTTCTAAAAAATGATTCAAATTGAATCTTCTTATCATTTTCCAAACAATGGCCATTTGGATTTAAAAGGTAATGTGAAATAATTAATTCTAATTATCTATATATTGTGAATGGATTTTCTGTCTATATTGAATATTATTTTATTAAACATATCTAATTCATGTATCCAAATTTATTTTCAATGAATCTATTTGTCACTATAATTTATAATATTTTTTTATTTTTTAATTTGATTATGATATGGTTATTATCATCATAATGTTTTTAATTAATTTTTAATAGTATTTAAATTCATTAATATAAAAAACAATTGATTTTACATACGTTTCCATTGAGTTATTTTTTAATTAACACATATTTATTATATATCTTGATGGATTATGACTGTTTTCAAAAGAATGTTATGGAACTCGTTTACATTCCATGTGTTAATCATGTTTCCTATAGTTTGATATGTAACCCTTTCCTTTTCCAAGGGTTAATAATGATTCCAAAAAGTTTTATAGGACCCATTTATTTTTCACTGTGTAAATAAGTTTCAAACATTTTGCTACTAAACCCATTTATTTTCCGTGTGATAATCATTTTTTAATTTTATTTTTATAGAACACATTTGTTTTCCACACGTAATTCAATTTCAAAAAATAATAATGTTATTTTTTAGGAATTTTTTAATTAAATGTCTAATATGAATACATTTATTATGGATCTTTGATAATATATATAATTGTTTCTCCTTGTTTGTACTAGGATATCCTGACATAGATCATAAGGCGGGTGCACAATGACTATGTTCCATTGCATTTCAAAATAAATATGTTCTTTGAAGAATTATATTAGATGTTGTTTTTAGGGTAAGAATAATTGTATTGTTTATGTAATGTTTCAATATTGATGATCTCCCAAGTTACCACCATTTTTATGGTTTCTATTAATTTAAAATTCTCATTTTATCAAGATTAATATTCCCTAGATCCTGAATATAGTTTCTTATGACTGATTCATTTTTTTATTCCTTGTTCCAAATTTCATGATTTATTATTCAGGTATTGATCGGTATGAGTTATTTTATTATTTCCTCAAGAACACAGATTATTTCATTATACCATTTAGTACATGTTATGACCGTTTATTGAATTCAATTGATCATTTTTTATTTTCCCATTATGGATCATTTGATCTTACACTTCTTATGTTTCCTTTTCCAGAGGTTCTCAAGAATGATCTTTATTATTTTATTTCTTGAATGGATTCATTTGGATAATTATGATGACATAATGTGGAATATGGAATTATAGGTATAGTGGAAGAGGTAGTTTATATCTATGCACTTGTGGATTACGAATCCATGTTGGTAATTTTTTTAACCAATTATCTACAAATATAAACCTACATGGATAGTTACAGCTTATGTGATCTAGTTTTTTCTCCTAATGTTTTTGGTTTTGTATTGATAAAATTGGTTCAACTTCATCTGTGTCAAATCTCAAAATATAATGTTTATTTTTTCAGTGATGAATCTGAGTGTGAAGGATTTGGGATTCTATATATAGCAATAGATGAAATATTTAGATAAATTTAGAGATTAAGATGCTTTTAAGTGAGGTTATCTTAAGAGTTCTGGATAACATGTTAGGTATATAAGACAATGTATAATCTTTTGTTTAATGTCTTTAAGATACTTTATTCTTGTAATATGTGACATCTTAATGAGTTTAATAACATTTTAAGGGATTTTATAATATGTTGATGTATATGTAAATCTCTGGTTTTACAATAAGTATTAATTTTCATTTTTGGATATATTTTTAATTTATTATTTAAATTCATATTTTATATGATCATTGATTTTATGCCAATTATGGGTATGTATTTTTAATCAAATAGATTTCCATGATATTGACAAGTGATTTGATGACTAAAAGGTTAATATTATTTTAAAATTATATCACCGTATTATAATTCATATAGGATGAGAGTAATTAGTTAACCATTAATGTCAAAACACTATTTAGGTTGATGTTATTGATGTTATTTCGGATATATGTCCATATATTTATTGAATTATTTATCTTCAATATTGGGTTTCGCTTTTTGATTTTTGAGATTAAAGTATTAATTAATTATATGATGGTTTATTCATTCAAGGAATTATCATAACATGTGGTAAAAGTTTTTGCTTTTGTTGATGTCAAAAGTATGAATGGATATATTTATTATTAATTTATCATTATTTTGTCTATAAATTTTAATTTATTTCTTCATGCATTAAAAAGGCATCTAAAATAATCATTTGTTTCAAAAAAAGTTGAAATTGTTGTGGAAATTGTATAAATGATTAAATTTAAATGTAATGTATGTGTATTCAACTATTTTGGCAGTATATATGGTGAAATTATTCCCTAAATCATGGAATTGGGTCTTGAAAAAAATTATCCTATAGAATTTATATTTGATGAACAAATTCTCCATTAATTCGACACAGATTTATTGTTTTGAGGTCCTTAAATTTTTCTTGATCATTCAAATTCATATTATCGATGATCTATATCACTATGAAAAATTATTTATGTTTTCCTCTATCTCCAAATATTCACATCTCACCTATGTTCTCTTATTTTTAAACCAATCATTTTTATTCCGTATGACCTTTTCAAATCATTTTACCTCTTATAAATAGGATGTTTTATTAAACCTTTGTATGATGTGGGTTTTAGAAAAAGGTATTTTCAAAAGTCCCTCCTTTGACTAACATGATAATACTCATATTGTGATGACATTTTTTGTCCCAGGATTGGGTAGGATTAACAGCCAGATATTTGAGAAAATTAAACTCATTTTAAGATCTTATAAGGAACAAAAAATTGATATTTAATGACCAATGACTTATTTAGCCATTATAACTTACTCGTTAAATGGGAGTTAATGTATAGTACTAAATAATTATATATACATAAATATATCATAATAAAAAAATATTGATAAATATTTACTATATAATTAAACTTCTTTTAGTAATTGATTTACATAGATTTCACATGTATTTTTATAGTTTTCTAACATAGTTTTAATTAATTTGTATAACCATTTATTATATTTTTAGTTAATAATTGTAGTTTTTTAGTATTTTAGATATTATGATAATTTTATTAAATTTACATACCTATATTAGTAATTTACAATTTTTTAGTTCTATTAATTTTATATATTATATTTAAAATAATAGTTTTCTTATTAGTTTCACTAATTTTTGTTCATTTTATTTTATTAATTCTTATTAGCATGTATATCTTTTAGTTATAAATTTATATTTTATTTTCTTTCATTATTTTTTTTTATTAACAAAAAAATTATTTTATTTTTATAGGTTTATTATTATATTTTATATTCGTATTATATTTAATTACATGTTCATTAACATATAAATCTTATCACTATTTATTATTAATGTTATTATTATTATTATCATTTTTTAACTTAATTAGATAATTATTTTTTTAAAATTAGAATTTAACATTTTTTTATTCTAAATTATTTATCCCACCTAACTATCTACGCCTACACCACCTACCCTTAACGCATTCCTTCCCCCTACCCACGTCACACCACCGCATTTACCCCTTCTCTCTCCAATCCCACTTCCCCTCCCATCCAATCCCACAACATTCCAATCCCACTCCCCTCTTATCTCTCCAAGCCATCTAATACCACTCTTCACCATAACCCTCTATCCCATACCCCCCATCCTCGCTCCCCACCTACTTTCCCTCCTACTAGTTGGACACCCACCCCCCTTAGCCCCTTATCTCGAGCAGATCAACTCCCTCCACTCACCCACCCACACCCCAAATCCCCAGCACCGCACGCACGACCTCCCTAACCCATTGGACCCACAGCTCCTCCCATGGCCCTCACCTGCTCACCCCCTACCTCGCTCCTCTTCCCAGCTGCCGCACCACCCCACCTCATCTCCCCTTTCTCTCTCGCCTATCCCCCTGGCCCCACCCCTATATCCCCCTCATCCCCATTCCCTTCTCTCCAACCCCATAAACCCAATTTCCTCTCAGCCATATCAGTGCGCAGCCAGATAGAGAAGCCCTCCTTGGTCAGAACCAGAGGAAAACGATCATATGGAGCACAAAAGAGGTTCGGACACGTCATAGACGATCGACTTGGCATTCGAAAATTGACGTCACATGGCGAGTTCGATTGGAGATCAGATCATATTTTCAGCAGCGTGGTGGATTGATTTGGGTGTGGCGTCAGTGACTGCACAATGCAGAGTGATGATTATTATTTTGTGATCAATGAAGGAATCCCATGGTGACCACAAAAATGACATGATCATTATGATATCCACTATTTATTATTTTATGTGTTGTGTCATCGTGATCATTGGAAAATTTCATTTGTGTAGGAGTTGTGAAAAATACAATAGTGAATGCATGTATTTAATTTATTCTTATATTTGATTACCTTTTTAATTATATTAAATTGGATGTTTATTTAATTAATTTTATATGTATTTAAATTAATTTTCATTTGGGCTCTGCACACAGGCTTTGGTTCCCATTCATGTAATACCTAATCTGTAATCATGAATGATAGTTCATCAGAGAATATATTAATCTGGAATTCAATCAATAACATGAGAGAATTATTAATAAATAAATATATTAATTGAAATAAATTAATATTTTGTGTGTGCGCTTCTTCAAACATGAGTGACTGATACTGAATAATTTATATCATGTTACTAAACTCAACATAGATAGATATTTTGACATTTTGGGAAACTGGTCATTGTATTTCACCAATTGATCCAGTGCTATAATGATGCACAAATTATTCGACTGGATGGAGAACAAAATGAAATATAATTTGTGTAAACATTAGAAAACTATTTAACCTCAAAGAACGAGACCAGATAGTATATTTATTAAATTTGGTATCTATGATAATTGACTAAATGAATATTCATATGTGGGAATTAAATATTTCACATTTTATATACCTGAACAGACGTCGTGACACTGACACGTCCTTCTCATCCAGTATATTCCATAGCCTAATTTATTTCGCCTAGATAGTTTTAGTTAATTTCAATAGTCAAATTAAATATTCCTGTAGTTTTTAAAACATATTCGATGTTAATCACATGAAGAACTCATTTTCATGAACATGTTTCCAAGAATATATTCCTAGTGTCTACTCACATTCTCTCTGTGGTTCAACCCTGATCACCACTTCAATTGTAGTTATTAGGTAAATAAATATTGCAAATTTCCCTGCATTGCGACGCACATGCCAAATTTCCGGCGCCATTGTTGGGGAGAATAAGAGCATTAGAGATTCATTTAAAAGAGTGGTTTAGGTAAAAAAATAAAAAAAAATTAATAATAAAAAACCGATAAAAACAGTTCACTACTACGAGAATTTTTTATTGCAGGAATTTTCAAGACATCCAGAATCTCAGAATGACATGTGCCGCACCACATAGTTATAACCAATGCCCACCCTACCCGCTAATATTGTAAGGTAAGAAATATAGTCTTTCACCGCACATGATCTCTACAGGTAATGCTATTTATTTTAATTATTATCATTGCAGTACATGTTATGATTTGTATTATAATGTTAGTCCTTATCCACCATTTGATTATTTTCGAAGTCAAAACCTTCATGAATATCAAGAACATTATTATTTATGCGAACTAATGATTCAATAATTGAGAACATGTTTCAATCTTCTACCACTAAGAAAAATAGGTTATTTTAACTTCAATATTAACGTGATACAAAATTTCATTCCTAAATGAACAATCTATAAAATAATATTAATCATCTTGTCAACTAGCCGCCTCCCTACCAATTGATAATAAAATTCAGAAAAATCATATTGCAGAATGTGTAGTAGAACTTCCATTTGAACAATATTCATTGCCTAATTCTTAAGATGATACTGCTTTAATTGATCATTCATCCTGTCATACGATTGATGACTCATCTTCATCACAATATAATTGTTCCAATATAATGACATTTGAATAATATGATAGTTTTTTCCTCCACCCTATTGAACATAATAGTCTCTCGTAAAATGCGATTTCCTGTCCTTCAGTGAGTTCAAACCCCAGTCATCCCAATATAAAAAAGGACGCATCTAATGTTTAACAAATCACACCTTTTTTGGATGAAGAAGACATTGAACTTGGACCATTATTTACCATTATATATTCATAATTGAACCAAGAGATAGTGTATTTCCACACACTTGAGGACATCACTTCAAATCATATTGAATCACCTCCTTTTCAAAATATTTGTGATTCCAATTTTTTTTGTAAAATGGAAACATCTGAAATATTTCTCGAGTCAGAGAATAAATCAGAATTAATGGTAGATAACAATCATAATTTTCTAGGAACAATGTATGAATGGGATTTTCTAGAGATTCATGAGTTTGTGGTGAAACTTGTACCAACAGATAAATATATGAGGGTGATATTGAATAAAAATTTGAACAAAATGTCATTCTTAACACAATGAAGTCTTCTACTCCAATTGATCCCACATCAATTGTTCCAGGCAATGAGGTTAAAAACAATTCACTTGAAATGCCCACATATACTAACAATATTTTTGACCTCAGCACGATCAATGAAACCATCGAGCATGAATTGAGTTGGAAACTAGTACATTTATCTATGCTATTGGTTGGGAGTGAAAATTAATTGCGATACATTGTCAATCCAGATATTTCATTCAAGGATGTTATGGATATAAGATGACCACTGAAGGAGTTTGGAGAAATAATTTTTTCACCAGTTCACATTCAATGAGGTAATCTTCATGATCTTTCCTTTGACGACCTTTGCCCAAAATTTAATTATTAAACGAGTCATTCTTCAGGGGATGTATATTCATTCCCTTATGAGTTGGCCTATTTTAATTTCATTTTTCATATTCATTTTTCTAACAAGCTTACATAAAAATATTGTTCATTTTCTAAGATAAACTCGTCCTAAAAAATGGATTATATACTCCTACTAAAAAAGAATCAGAAGCATGATTTACATTTCCATTTGATCCTGGTGGAGTCTCAACAACGTTTGGCTGAAGAAAAATTAATCATAGCGCTCAATGGGAGGCAACCCATAATTTGATTCTTTTCGTTTCAATGCATTTAATTTCATTTAATTTAGTTTTATTTTAAATAAAAAGGCATGCATTTTCTGGAATCTGTTTTATCTTGTCACTATAGTGGATTTAAATTCATCATACATATTTTTATCATCCACATGATTTTGATTACGGTGTGAATTATTTGATATGATGTGAGTATGTTCTGTCAATTTATTGGTTTTACATGTATACCATTTATGGAGCTCCATCAGATACAGACAGCCTTTCCACATCTATATGCACTTACACAAGGAAGTGTTTTAGTTTTGACATATTTTATGCTTCCAAAAACACACCATGTAAAACAACTAACAAAAAAACCAAAAATCATTTCATTGATGAACCCACATGAACACCACTTCATTTTTTTCATAATACAGTTAGGGGAATACAACTTCTGTCCTGAGGTAGTTTGATAATTTCATTATTGTTTAGAATGTTTTGATCCTTGCTCTCATGACTTATATGATTGCTGATATTATATCATGTTTCAAATTTTTTTTTCAAAAACTTGTATATTTTTGAGACATTTCTTTTCACTCATGCTGATCTGTGATGTCCAAAATTATATTTCCATACCCATGAGGAATCAGACCCATTTTACATCATCTCGTATTTATCTTTTTCATGAGGGATTCTAAACCAAGTGATTTATTCTAGAACATTCCATGTTTTTTCAATCAATGTGATATGCATTTTTGAATATTCACTAAAATTACTGAGGTTTTTTTTTTTGATTTTCATCCTTCTTGACCCACTAATACATCCATTTATTTTATCCATCGTATGGCCCTTAGAATCCCAGGAGAAGCATTTTTGGATGAGTTGATATCTGATACCCTTCCCTACCCATTTCTTGAATATTTTCATGGTAAATTTCAATCTAAGTGTGGGGGATAGATTTACTCATAGAGAGGATTGTTTGACAGGAAGTGAGTCATTTGATGCACATGGATAGACATTATCTAGTCCTGATCATATGTGTTATATTTCACAATATCCACATTCATTATATGTATTTTGACATGGGAATATAGAATCATTTTTTTTACAAAAATGGGTACATGAGGGGTCATTATGTAGTAACCCTCATTTTTTGTGATACCTATAAAAGTTTTGATCCATTACTCCAATAGTTAGAGAGATTTTTATATGACCTACTTTCACTGAGGTATTATAGCATATGCGCTACTTCTGTATGATTCATTGGGATTATAGTCTGATATTTATTTCATGGGGGTTTAGAGTTGATACTCACTAGTTTTTTCATCCCATATTATTTGAGTGAGTGGAGTCTTATAAAAATATTGAAACATTGTATTATCATATGATTGAGGAAAAACTGTTTTAAGTGTGGGGGAGCGAGAGTTTGAGGGAGACATTTGGATTGACATATATCTTGAATTTATTTCAAGATTCAACCCTCTTTTTTACCAAAAAGATGTCTATTTTTTACCCAACATCCCACAACCTCAAGAACATTTGAACCTCATGTAATATCCTTGATATTGGTGAATTATTTTGATTTCCACTAGTAGAGATGTAAAATTAATGGCTAGACTTTGGAAAGAATGCATGTGTATAAGAATTGAGCATGACTTTGATCAAATTTCATGAGAGATAAGAGTGATGGAAAGGTAGGTCAAATGATACGTGAGTGCACATTATTGTTTTGGAAATAATAAGAGTAGAAGAAAAATGGTTTTTGAACATTGGATTTTTAAATGAAGCATGATATTTTATGTGGAAATGATATTGATATATTTTGAACATTTAATTTTGATGTTTTGATTTGTCTATTAGAAAACTTGTGATTTCATTATGATTTTATTTCCTATGAGTGAAAAAGACTATGTGTGGGGGATTTGATGTAGATGTATTTCACATGTATTTTTATAATTTTCTAAAATATTTTTAATTAATCAGTTTAACCATTTATTATATTTTCAGTTTATTTTTTGTTGTTTTATAGTATTTTAGATATTTTGATAATTATTAGTTAATTTATATACTAATATTAGTAATTTAATACTTTTTATTTCTATTAATTTTATATTTTATATTTAAAAGAATATTATTATTATTATTTTCACTAATTTTAGTTTATTTTATTTTATTAAATATTATTAGCATGTATATATATTAATTCTCTTCTTATATTTTATATTATTTAATTATTTTGTTTTATTAATAAAATAGTTTTTATTTTAGTTTTATTAGTTTATTATTATATTTAATAGTAGTATTATATTTAACTATATTTTCATTAGCATTTAATTTTTATCACTATTGATTATTATTATTATTATTATCATCATTTTTTAACATAATTTGATAAATATTTTTTTCATTTGAATTTAACATTTTTTATTCTATTTTTTATTCCCCCATTAACTACCCATGCCTACCCCACATACCCTTGACCCATTCCTTCCCCCTACCCACTTCACCCACCCCCATTATGCCTTCTCTATCCAATCCCACTTCCCCTCCCCTCTATTCCTGCAACTTCTTAATCCCACTCCCCTCTTATCCCTCCACGCCACCTAATACCACTCCACACTCAGACCCTCTATCCCACACCGCCATCATCCTCGCTCCCCACCCGCTTTCCCTCCGACCAGCTAGACCCACCACCCCCATTCCCCCTTATCTCCCACACCTCTCCTCCCCAGGCTCACCGACAAACTCCCCAAATCCCCAGTACCACACACCCGACCTCCAAAACCCACTTGACCCATAGCGCCACCCTAGGCCCTCACCTGCTCACCTCCCTACCCCGCTCCCCTTCCCAGCAACTCTCCATCCTAGCCACTGACCCAGCCGACCTTATCTCGCCTCTCCCAATTGCATATCCCCGATGCTCCACCCCCCTTATCCCCCTCATCCCTATTACCTGCTCCCCGACCCCATACACCCCATCTCCTCTCAACCACTTTAGTGCAAAGCCAGAGCGAAAATCCCTCCTCGGTAAGAACCGTTGGTAAACCATCATCAGGAGCACAATGGAGATTCAGACACGTCATCGATGTTAGATTTGGCTTCAAGAGATTAACGTCGCACAATGAGAGTGAGTGCAGATCAGATCATATTTTCAGCGGTATGGTGGTTTGATTCGAGTGTGGGGTCAGTGACCGGACATCGAAGAGTAACGATTATTATTTTGTGATTGTGATGGCGTCTCAAGGTGAACACCAAAAAGACACGGGCACATTGATATCTTATATTTTTTATTTTTGGTGTCATTTCATCGTGATGGTTGTGTAATTTCATTTTTGTTAGAGTTCTGACAAATGCGATGGTGAATTCATGTATTTTATTTATTACTATATTTTATTTCCTTTTTAATTATTTTCAATTTTATTTTTTTAATTAATTGAATATACATTTCAATTAATTTTCATTTGGGCTATGCACACATGTTTTGGTGCCCGTTCGTGTGATAGCTAATAAGTAATCAGGAATGGGAGTTCATTGGAACATTTTATTATCCTGAATTCGATCAGGCGCATGATATATTTCTGAAGAACTAAATATATAAATTGAAAAAAATAAATATTTTGTGTGTGATATTCCTCAAACATTTGTTAGTGATACTGAATAAGTGATCTCACGTGAGAGAACCTGATGCAGGTAGATACTTCGACTTTGTGAGAAAGAGGTCATCGTATTTCACCAACAGATCCAGTGCTATAATGGTGAACAGATTATTCATCAGGACAGAGAACAAAATGACGGATAATTTGTGTAAACATTAGAATACATTCTAGCACCATAGAATGACACCAGATTGTATTTTGATTAAATTTGAAATCATTGACAATTCAATAAATAAATATTTAGATGTGGGAAATAAATAATTGACATTGCAAATACCTAAACAGACATCATGACTCTGACACTTACATCTCTTCTGTTTTATTCCATATCCCAATGTAGTTCACTTAAATAGTTTTAGTTAATTTAAATAGTCAAATTAAGTATTAATTTATTTTATAGAAATTATTAGTTGTTAATCACATGGAGAAATCTTTTTCCTAAAATTTTTTTCAAGAGGATATTCCTAGTGTATACTCACATTCTCTCAATGGTTTAACCCTACTCTCCAATTCTATAGTAGTTAATAGGTAAATAAATATTGCAAATTTTCACACACTGCGATGCGTGTGCCAAATTTCTAGCACCATTACCGGGGAGAATAGTATCATTAGAGATTCATTTAAATTAGTGATTTAGGTCAAAAATTAAAAAAATAATAAATACAATAAAAAATAGTTTACTGCTCTAGGAATTTTTCATTACTGTAATTTTCAAAACACCCAGAATCTCGGAATGACATGGTCCGCCACACACAGTTACCACCAGTGCCCACCCACCCCACCAACATTGCAATGTATGAATTATATTCATTCTACACACATGAGCTCTCCAGGTAATCCTATTTATTTTAAATATTATCATTCTCATCTACGTTAGGATCTATATTCTATTGTCAGTCCTTATCCACCTTTTGATCATTTTTAAAGACAGAAAGTTCATGAATATTTAGAACATGATAATTCATTTGAAATAAAGGATTCATTAATTGATCACATGTTTCAATATACTATCACTGATAAAAATATGTTATTTGAACATCAAGATGAACGTAATTAAAAAATTATTTCCTCAATGAAGAATCTAGAAAAACAAATAACCCATCTTTTTCAACTAGTCGCCTCACTAAAACTTGATAAACTAATTCATAATAATTCTATTGTGGAATATGTAGTTGAGGTTTTATTTGACCAACATTAATTTCCTAATTCTAAGGAAGAGACTCCTTTGATTGATCGTACTTCCTATCATACAATTGATGACTGCTCTTCATCACAAAATAATTCATCCAATATAATTAGATTTGAAGAATATGAGAGTTTTGTCTTCCACCCTATTGAACATAATAGGCCCTCAGAAAATGTGATTTCATATCCTTATGTGATTTCACAACACAGTCATCCCAAAGTTAAAAAGGACACATTCAATATTTATCAAATAAAAACATTTGAGGATTAAGAGGACATTGAACTAGGTTCAATATTTTACATGATAGATTCATAAATGAACCAAGAGACAGTGGATTTCCACAAGCAAGAGGACATCACTTCAAATCATTTTGAATCACCTATTTCTGAAAATCATTGGGAGTCCAAATTTTTTTTCTAATATGGTGATATGTGAAACATTTTTGGAGTCAGATAATCAATCAGAATTGATGGTAGAGAACAATCATAATTTTCTAGAAAAAATTGATGAATGTGATTTCCTAAAGGATCTTTAGTTTGTGGTGAAACATGTTCCAATAGCAAAATATGACGTGGTCAATATAGAATAAAATTTGGAACATGATGTCATTGTTGACACAATGGAGTCAACTTCTCCAATTGATCCCATGCCACATGCTAGATTCATCGAGGTTATGAACACTTCACTTGAAATACCCACATATCCAAACAATATTGTTGACCTCAGCACAATAAATGAAACCATAGAGAATGAATTGAGTTGGAAATTAGTAGATTTTAATGTGCTAGAGGATGGGTGTGAAAATGAATTGGTATACATTATCATCCTAGATAATGAATTCAATGATGTTATGGATATAAGATGAAAATTGAAGGAGTCTGGTAGAATCATTTTTCACCAGTGCACATTCAAAGAGGTAATCTTCTTGATCTTTCCATTGACGACCTCTTTGAAAAATTAAATTATTCGATGAGTCTTTATTTATGAGAGGAATATTCATTCGCTTGTGAGTTAGACTATTTTCATTTGGTTCCTCACATTAATTTTTCTATCAAGCTTCCATTTAGATATTTGTGAATCTTGGAAGATAAACTCAACTTCATTGGTTGGATTCCACTCTCCTACTGAAAAACAAGAAGATGCATGGTTTAAATTTCCATTCAATCCTAGTGGTGTTTCAAAATTGTCAGGATGAAGATGAATTAAACATAGAGCTCAAAGAGAGGAATCACATCATTTTTTTTATTTTCACTACATTTCATTTGATTTCATTTATTTTTATTTTAAATAAAAATTCATTCATTTACAGCATTCTATTTTATTCTAGCACTATAGTGGATTTAAATTCATCATACATATTTTTATTATCCACATGATTTTGATAATGGTGTGATTTTTTGATATCATGAGATTATGTGCTCTCAATGTATAGGTTTTACAGGAATACCATTTCCAGAGCTTCATATTATATATATTGCCTTTCTGCACCTATTTTGACTTACAAAGGGAAGTGTTTTATTTTTTTTTCAAATTTTATGCATCCAAAAACACACAATGTAAATCAACTAACCAAAAACCAACATTCATTTCATTGATGAAACCAGATGAACGCCACTACATTTTTTTCATGACCCAGTCGGGTGCATACCACTTGTGTCCCAAGGCAGTTTGAGCACATGATTCTTGTTTGGAATGTTTTGATCCTTGATCTCATGACTTAGATGATTGATGATACTATTTCATGTTCAAAAATGTTTTTTGAAAATATGTATATTTTTTAGACACTTATTTTCACTCATGATCATCTGTGATGTCCGAAATTATATTTCCATACCTATAACGACTCTGACCCAATTTACATCATCTCCTTTTTATCTTTTTCTTGAGGGAATATCAACCATGTTATGTCTTCTAAACTTTCCATTCTTTTTGTAATCCAAGACGTTTGAATTTTGAATGTTTCACTAAAATTACTGAGGAATTTTTTTGATATTATCCTCATTAACCCACTAATCCACCCATACATTTTCTCCATCATATATCCCTTAGAAGTCTTGATGAATCCTTTTAGGATGAGCTAATAGCTGATACCCTTCCCTAGAAATTTCTTGAATATTTACATGATAATTATTAATCTATGGTTAGTGGAGAGAATTACTCATGGAGAGGATTATTTGGTGGTTAGTGAGTCATTTTATTCACATGGATTGCATTATCTTGTCCTGATCATATGTGTTATATTTCACAATAGGCACATTCATTGGATGTATTTTGATATGGGAATATAGAATCATTTTGGTTCCAACAATGAGTACATGAGTTGTCATTACATAGTAACCCTCACTTTTTGGGATACCTATAAAAGAGATGATCCATTACAATAGGAGATAGTGAGTTATATATATGACATACTTTAACTAAGATATTATAACACATGCGCTACTTGTGTACCATTATGACAACCCTCCTTTTATTACAAACATAAACATGATTTATTACAAAAACTATTCACTTGATAAAACATGGATGATCAAGTGGTCTAGTGTCTTTGATGCTTAGGATCATTACATAACAACTTAAAACATGAAATACAACATCTTTATTGAAAACATCCTTTACATGACCACTATATTCTCTCGTACTTAGCATTGAATGTAATATCTTAAGGACATGCATAAGAAAAGGGGTGAGCTATAAAGCCCAGTAAGGGAATAAACATGGAATACATGAGGAGTACAATAAATGTTAGACAATAGGCATATCAACAGAGAACAAAAGAAACATGGACATAATGTAATGATAAATCATGATAATCATAACATAGAAATGTGGAAACAACACTTAACATGGAATTAGCACGAGCCAATGCTCATTGCACATGGAGCATGAGTAAATCCTCATTACACATGTAGCATGAGTAAACCCTAATTTCACATGAATTATCATGAGTCAATACTCATTGCACATGACATATCATGATACTATACTTTACCCAATGCATTGGAGCGCTATAAGGGTGCACCCTTCTTAAACATTTCATTTCAGGAATAAGTGTGTCACATAGATCATAAAACATGGATTTATAAAGCATAATCATTTATTCCACGATAAAGGAAGGAGTAATTAATACATGAACATTATAATAAGTATGTAAATTATAATAAAGGTGAATAACCATGATGGAGAAATGGGCATGATATTCACTACACAAGGGCATTGGCTTAGAAAATCGGTGCGATTTCGGCAGTCTAACAGCGTGACATAAGAATTCATAAAAATGGTTGATAGGAGAGGAAGGGGTTCCTGATCATATTTACATGTAATAGACAGTAAGGAGGTCATAAAGATACATCTCCCAATAATTTTAATGAAATTTAGATTCATGATACAAAACCATTGCTTGAATGTAAATGAGGGGAGAGAGGTTCCTTTCGGAATTTCGGCATAGTAATGGGTGTACATGGGAGGCATTTAATGAAAGATAAAGGGGTCTCAAATCATTAAAAAATAATAGGGAAGTATGGGGGGTGAGAAACCATTCCAAATTTTTTATAATTGAAATTATAAGGTCATAACAATATTATGAAAATTGGACAAAAATAGTGAAAGGAAGAAAAAACCCTTACTTGGAAGTGTGCCTCCAAAGGCTTGAGAGAGGCTTGAGAGAGGATTCATGGGAGCTTGTGGCACCTTGGGAGGATTCTAGAGAGAGTAGGACAGAGGTTGGACAAACTCAAAAGGCTTTAAGTGAGGAGGAAGTGGGATCTTGAGTGGGTTTTATAGGAAAGGTGAGTGAATTCTTTATTATTTAGGTTTGGGACCCCTTACATTAAACTAATCCAAACCACAAATAAGATCATGGTTTTTCCCATAGTTTTTATCAAAGGGAAGAGGAAATAAATATTTTATAAGGCCAATGTCCGAACATCCTAAAATAATGGGGTTGCTTTTGTGGAGGTGAGTCACACTCCCATGGAAAATAATTTAAAAAGACAAGATGTTTAATAAGTCTTGAGGGGTCCATTAATGCTTTGAAAGGTAAGTCAAACAAACCCAAAATCACATTATATTATTGGTAAAACATATATTGGCTGAACATGAAGCTTATAGTATTTTATTACATCACTATTGGGACATTATGATGTCATAAAACACATTATATATTTAAAAGGTATTTAATTTTTACCCAAAAATTTGACTGTCTCAGAAAATAATGAAAAATTCACCGTTGGATAATTCTGACATCCTGATTCTAGAAATATCATTTATTTTATTTAAATAATTTTCTAAATATGTTAATTTTCACTTTAAAATAAAAACCCACATTTATCGAAAATTCATGAGTTTTGACAGAAATGGCTTTCAAACCTTAATAAAAATTATAATTGAATTCATAAAATTATATGATCATTTATTTATAATAAAATTAATTTAATAGTAATAATAATAATATTTTATTAAAATATTATTTAATTAAAAAATCCCTTAATTTAATAAAATAAATTTCTTAATTAATTAATAACTAAAACACTATCTGTACATTAAAAACTATTTACAATGTATCAATAATGACAAGAAGTTATATTCATTATTTTATATAAAAATAATAATATACCTTTACATATTACTAGGGATATGTTACATAACCCCTTAAAATAGCTGCATAAGGCCTAAGGGTAAGGTGTGCGATGTTGAGAAACTCTTGGGGTGGCTCAGATAACATCGCTCGAGTGGTAATCTCTATCAACTTCTACTTTTCCCATAAATGGTCTCATTCGAGATTGACATGATGAAGCTCCGACAAATGGGCTTCGTATGGAGAAATTCTTCTGGATGAGGCCATCGCTTATTCAGTCTGAGTAAATTGGATTTGTTAAAGCCCAATATTTATACTAATCATGTGATCACTATTCAACAGATATAAAATTAACAGTCAAAATTCATAACATAAAACCTAAGTAGTTGACATTTTATAGAAAGGTTTTACATAAAGATACATTTAACTAGATCAAGAGGGATTTCCATTAATGATACTTTGGGTCGTTACCACCATTCTTTGGGATTATTGTCTGACATTTATTTCATGGAGTTTTAGAGTTGATACTCACTAGTTTTTCTACCCATCTTATTTGAGTGAGTTGTGTCTTTAAAAAAAGAGTGAAACATTTGATTATCATTTTCTTTGTGAGAATCAACAATTTTAATGTGGGGCAGAGAGAGTATGAGAAAGTAATTTGGATTGACAGATATCATGCATTTATTTCAAGATTCAACCCTACTATTTACCCAAAATATGTCAATTTTTTTACCCACCGTCCCGCAACCTTAGAGACATTTGAACCTCATGTAAATTCCTCGAAATTGGTGCATTATTTTGATATCCAGTAGTTGAGATGAGAAATTCATGGAAATACGATAGTAAACATGAATGTGTATGAGAATTGAGCATGAAATTGATCAAATTTCATGAGAGATAATAGTAATGGCAAGGTAGGTCAAATGATACATGAGTGCACGTACATGTTTTGGAAGGAATGATCATGGAAGAAAAATGGTTTCTGAAAATTGGAGATTTTAATGAAGAATGATATTTTATGGGAAAAGATATTGAAATATTTGAACTTGTAATTTTGATGTTTTGATTTGTCTACAAGACAACTTCTATTTTCTTTCTAATTATTTTTCCTAGGATTGAAAAAATTTTAGTGTGTGGGATTTGATGTACATTTATTTCACATTTATTTTTATAATTTTCTTACCTAGTTTTAATTAATTAGTTTAACCATTTTTTATATTTTTAATTTATTTATGTAGATTTATAGTATTTTAGATATATTTATAATTTTTAGTTAATTTATATACTAATATTAGAAATTTACTATTTTTTAGTTCTATAATTTTTATATTTTATATTTAAAACTATATTATAATTATTAGTTTCTCTAAATTTTGTTTATTTTATTTTTTTAATTCTTTTTATCATATTTATATTTTAATTATCTATTTATATATTATTTTATTTTATTATTTTCTTGTATTAATAAAATAGATTTTTTATTTTATTTTTATTAGTTTATTATTATATTTAACAGTATTAATATATTGAATTACATGTGCATTAACATTTAATTCTTATCACTATTTATTATTATGGTTTTTATTTTTATTATTATCATGTTTTTAACTTAATAAGATAATTATTTTTTTTAATTTGAATTTAGAATTTTTTATCCCCCCAAACTTCCCTCACCTATCCCACCTACCCTTGACCCATTACATCCACCTTCCCACATCACCCCACCACTATTACCCCTTCTCTCTCCAATCCCACTCCCCCTCCCCTCCATTCCCGCAACCTCCAAATCCCACTCCCCTCTAATCCCTCCATGCCACCTGATACCACTCCACACTCTGACCCTCTATCCCATGCCCCACTCATCCTTGTTCACCACTTTCTCTCTGTTATACTGGATGGACCCACCACCCCTATCCCCCTTATCTTCAGCACCTCCCCTCCCTCCTCTCACCAACTAATGGCCCAAATCCACAGCACCACCCGCCCAACCTCCCTAACCCGCTGGACCCACAACGCCTCCCCAGGTGTAACATCCCAAGTAAGTAATGAATAATAGATATTTTTATCTATGTCTATTAACGATTAAGATAGTGTTATAGAGGCTTAAAATGAAAATAAATACAATCTTATGCATGAAATACACTAATATTCTTAAAAGATTGTTTTACTGCCTTTTGATGGCAAACCATTTTTGAATCTATATTTTGACAATTTTATAAACTATGTTTGTCAAAATAAACTTATTCTTTATGATTGGGACATCAAAATTTACCTTGTGTGAATTTTTGGTATTTTTATGACAATGTTCATTTTTTAATGAATAGTGAAAAATACTGCATTTTACATCAAAACTGTTTTTTAATTTAATTTATTTATATGATTAGATTATTTTTTGAATTGGTTTTGAAGTGAAATTAGAATATATTTTTACCATTTTATCCAATGGTGGTCATTGGAATCAATTTCACTTTGAAATTAGACTTAAACTGGTGTCAATATTTTGATACTTATTGTTTTGTAAAAACACGCTATTTGCTCTGGCAGCGGGAATTAATTATTGAATTAATTAATGTGACTTATATGATTTGAATTTTGTAAAATGGACTTCATTTTTGAATTCTGAATATCAAATATAGCTTAGGGTGATTTTTTTGTAATTTTCTGAAAAACATCAATTTTTGATGAATAGTGAAACCACTAAGTGGTAATCAAGCAAACTGATTTTTCAGTTAAATGAAATTTTACCACTAATGTGTATTGAATTTTGAAAATCCGACATACATGGTTGTCATTAAGAAGTAAGATGTGGTTCAATGATATTAAAATAAATTTTTGGTGAATAGTAACTTATTAAGTTTTTAATCGCGATTAGTGGTAATTAGTGTAGTTTAAGGTATAAATAATGCTTTAATAATATGAAATTACCTAGAAACATGTCCCAAACTTATTGGTTGTGTCATGGCCGACCAAGAAAAGCCATGGGTCAACTTGGGGACCCCATGGAGACACTTTGGTATGCTAATGACATAAATAACTTTTTATTAAATGTTAAAGTAAAAATGACACAAACAAGATATGTTTTACGAAAACAATTTTTACATGGGGTTATAAAGATCCGATTTTTGATTATAAATATTCATTCGAAAGATAAAAATATTTCCTACATCATAGTATTTTTTTTATGATTTTTAGACATTAAATAAATTAAATTATTTATGACATAATAATGATGCAGCGATGACATCATTATTTGACGATTTAAATAAAATGGAAAGATAATGTAAAATCTATGAACTACACATGTCCAAAACTTATTGGATGAGTGGATTTCGAAGAATTATCACCTTATCCACGAATTATATCAATGTGGTACCTTTTAAAACCGAAACACATTTTCAAATAAAGTAATATTTGTTTACTTTCCAAAAGTGCCCCTCCTCTCCTCTTATAAAAGGCCCCCACCTCTACCTCATTTCACACACACCTCAAGCCTTTGGCTCGGCCAAACCCTGCCCATTTACTCTCTACACATCCCTCTACTCATCCTAGAGGATTTCCTTTGGGCATAACCTTTCAAAGGAAGCCTTTAGGCTCAAATCAAAAGGAGTTACACTTTTAAAGGTAATTCATTCTCTCATGTTCATTTGTTTTATTTTGCTTCTCCAACCCCCTAAACTCTTTTTATTTACTTATTTTGTAACAACACCAGTATCATAAATATACAATGATGTTGTTATAATATTTATTTGAGCTACACTCTCACACAACTACATCAAATGGTTAAAGAACATACGGTTACCGTGGATGGCGAAATTCTGCCTCCCGAAACGATGATTGTTCAACACTCATTTAACACCTTCAAAGGTGTCCATTATGATGTCACTATTTTTATATATGATATATAATATGTTTATGTTTTCCTTAAGCTTCTGTTTTTTTCATTTTGGGCATACCTTTATGGTTTCCATTATGGGTAAACACGATATCTTCATTTTACTAAGTGTGGACTACCGCCCCCTCAAAGTGATTTGATTCGTTAAATACAATATGTGGGACATATAAAGGATGGAACTATGATATTATATATGATATTATACTGGAATTATAATATACCTTTATATAATTATGATTCCATTCTATAAAATACGAAATAGAAATGAAAGTAGCATTCATGCGTACGTACGGCTTACCGTCTCCATGAACGGTGCATTTCATTTCTTACCTCTAAATGATTATGTAATATTATAAATGCATGTATGTACTGGATATATATGAAATATATGATATCTACATCATGAATACCAATCTTGATATAATGAACCTTTCACCAAATTAACAACATGTAAGTGTAAGAAGTCTTTTTTTGACTTAAGAACCAAATACCGACAAAATGAACATTATTAACTTAACTGATTACATGATGTTCATAACATGGTATAAAAGGAATAATGAACTTGAAAAAGATTCATAAGCAAGTATAGATTAACTCAAGTTTATTATTCAGGAGATTAAAGAACGGTCGGGTCAAGTTGGATACGAGGTATGGGACTTCGTCTCAATCTCCTTTCGTTGAGGCATATTTTATTTTATACACAACATTCTTTTATATGATGTATAAACCACTTTGACTTTTGCGTTAATTCAAAAGGAATCTTTTTTTATACGAAGCGTTTAATAAATGACAGAAGGGTATGTTTTTTTCTTACGTATGCGGCGACAACGACTTTTCCGCCGTCGTGACCTTTTTTTGAGTTTTGGCTTCCTCTACAAGCCATACCATCTTTTTAAAAGAAAAATAAATACCATATTTTAATTTTCTTTTATTTTGGTATTGAAAATGGTTTTCACAATGTTTTTGTGTTGTATTGATATCTTGTGATTGAAATGTGGAAATGTTATGTTTCCTTTATGCATGTTTTATGTGATATAATTATGTTATGGTTCTTGGGCATTATTATGAAGACGGGTGGTTCCGTGATAAACTAAGGGCAGGTGAGCCCAATATAGCTCTCCAATGCATTGGGTAACGCGAAGGAGTGAAACGTTAAGGTTTCTCCGAAGAGATTTTAGGGAATATACTGTGATTGGTATTCCAAACGTAACCAAGAGGGTTACTACCTACGTAAGAATGTTATGAATGCCTCAAGTTACCTTTATGTCTTATGATTTCTATGATTTATTCATGATTTTATGAGGTATGTTAAAGTGCCTATGTTTTATGTGTAAAGTATGATTTCATTCTTATGTATATATGAACTCATGTTTCCTTTCCATGTTTTTTTATAACCCATACTGAGTTTTTATGCTCATCCCATGTTTTTGAAATGTTTTTCACAGGTCAAGGGAAAGGTACATGATAAGATGATAGAGTCAAGGATGTGTCAAGAAATAATCCATGTTTTATTTTAAATGTGTTTCCATTGATGGGAATGAAGAATACTATCTTTATGTAACCACTTTGTTTATATGTGGAATGTAATGCAAGTTTTATGATCTAATTCTCTAAAACTCTAAACCTGAAAAGATCCTCAAAGTGAAATCTTGTAATAACTCAAGATTAAGTAAGGTTTGAGGCTGAGGCCTTATAGTTGGTATCAAAGGTCGGTTTAGATAACTTTAGGAGTTAGAATTCTATTAAATTATTATCCAAAAATATTTTTTTTCGAAATGATCTAGCATTTAAAGATTACCATATTGCTTCATCTAAGACATGTTTGTTCAAAATGGTTTTCCGCAGAGGAAACAAGGAAGTAGTGCTAGGAAGGCATACATAAGGAAATAACCTTCCGAATCAGCATTCAGAAATGGTCGGAATTGGAACCGAACACTTTGTTACAGTGACGGCACAGTTGACTCAAGCGATAAATGGTGGTGGTATCCATGCATGAGATCAGCCAGATCAACTGCAGAGGAACATGTCAGTGGTGGAACATTTCATGAGGCAACATCCACCATCATTTATAGGATCATCTGACCCTATGCTAGCTGATGGGTGGATTAAAGCACTGGAGAAGATTTTTGATGACATGGGGTGTTCAGACAATCAAAAGGTTAGTCTTGCTATTTACCGTTTGGAGGGTGAAGCAGATCAGTGGTGGTCTATGGTTAAAAATATCAGGGACGCCGATGAGATTGATGCTCTTGACAGGGATGAATTCAAAGGTATGTTTCTTGAGAAGTATTTTCCTAAGGCTGTTCGACTTAGGATGGAAAAGAAATTATTGGAATTGAGGAAAGAGGAAGACTCAGTGGCTGCCTATGAAGAAAGGTTCACTCGATTGGCAAGGTATGCTCCAAATTTTATCCGGGACCTTGATAGTAAAATAAATCGTTTTTACTCAGGATTAAAGCCAAAATATCGAAGGGCATTAGCTTCTCATGAGTTTAAAAGTTATGAAAAGCTTGTTCGATGTGCTGAGAAGGTGGAAATGGATTTTTCCGATGACCAAGTGTTCTATAACAACCAGCAGAAGAAGAGACTGAGGTGGCAGGAGAAAGGTAAGAATTCTTCCAAAAAGTCTGATGGTAAGAGAACTAAGTTTCCAGTTTGTGATAAATGTGGCAAAAGGCATGCTGGGGAATGTCTTCTGAATTCTGGAAAGTGCTACCGATGTGGTAAGATGGGACATAAGGCTCGTGATTGAACTGAAAAGGATCAAGGTGAAGGTAAGAAGAAATTTGATTTACAGTTAGTGAAATGTTATAAGTGCAATGAGATGGGTCACTATGCAAATGAGTGTCCGACAAAGAGCTTGAGTGATGGGAAGTAGTTAGATTACAAGCAGAAAGGGGTGGTGAAATCCTTTGCAACTACTTCATCAGATGTCGGGCCATCAAATGAAGTTGTATCAGGTACTTTGTTTGTTTTTTCAGATTATGCCAGTGTGTTGTTTGTTTCAGGGTCTACACATTCTTTCATCTCTGAAACCTTTTCTAGTAAAATGGGAATACCATCTCAAGAAATGACTCCTGAACTTTTGGTAAAAACACCTGGGGGGAATGTTGAGGCAAAAAGAATATATAAGAATCTTCCTATCCTTATCTGTGGAAAGAACCTACTTGCAAACCTTATTGTTCTACCTCTAGTAGAGTTTGATATTATCCTGGGTATGGATTGGCTCTCTATTTACCATGCTAAGATTGACTGTAGAGCTAAAGAAGTTTCTTTTCAGAAATACTTTCAGTTTATTTACAAGAATGAACCCTTACTTTTGATAACATATCAAGAGGCCGAGAAACTTTTAAAAGATGGAAATGAATGTTACCTTGCACACGTCGTTGAAAATAAAGGAACTGTTCAGATTAATGATGTGCCAGTGGTAAATGAGTATCCTGATGTTTTTCCTGATGAGTTGCCTGGAATAATACCAGATCGGGAAGTTGAGTTTACTATTGACTTAATTCCTGATGCTAAGACAATTTCAAAACCCCCTTATCGAATGGCACAAATTGAACTTTTAGAGTTGAAGGAGCAATTGCACGATTTATTAGAGAAAGGTTTCATTAGACCTAGAACATCACCATGGGGTGCTCCTGTTTTATTTGTTAAAAAAAGGTGGTTCTATGAGACTTTGCATTGATTATACAGTCTTGAATAATATCACTGTTAAGAACAAATATCCTTTGCCTCATATCGATGATTTGTTTGATCAGCTCCAGTGAGCTCAGTTTTTTTCAAAAATTGACCTGAGATCGGGGTACCATCAGCTGAAGGTAAAGGAGGCAGATATTCCGAAGACCGCGTTTCGTACGAGATATGGCCATTATGAATTTGTAGTAATGCCTTTTGGGCTAACCAATGCACCTGCTGTATTCATGGACTTAATGAATAGAATTTTCCATCAGTTCTTGGATAAGTTTGTGGTGGTTTTAATTGACGATATATTGGTGTTTTCTAAAAGTAAAGAAGAGCATGAAAGACATTTAAGGGTTATCTTGCAAACCTTAAAAGAAAAGAAACTGTATGGGAAATTCAACAAGTGTGAGTTTTGGTTGCAACAAATTTCTTTCCTTGGTCACATTGTTTCTAAAGATGGAATAACTGTTGATCCCGCAAAAACAAAAGTTGTTGAAGAATGGCCAAGACCCACAAATGTAACCGAGATTCGTAGCTTCCTTGGTTTGGAGGGCTATTACCGAAGGTTTGTTAGAAATTTTTCACGGTTATCTAGTCCAATGACTAAGCTATCTCGGAAGGGTGTTAAGTTTATCTGGACAAAAGAATGTGATGATTGTTTTCAGGAATTGGAAAAAATATTCGTGAATGCTCCAGTTTTGGCACTACCTTCCAGGAATGGTGAGTTTGTTATATACAGTGATGCTTCATTGAAAGGACTTGGTTGCGTCCTAATGCAGAATGATCAGGTAATTGCTTATGCTTCACGACAGTTGAAAACTCATGAGGTAAATTACCCTACACATGATTTGGAATTAGCTGTTGTTGTTTTTGCTTTAAAAATTTGTAGGCATCATTTGTATGGAGTAAAGTGTGAAATATATACCGATCACAAATGTTTAAAGTATATATTCACTCAGAAAGAGTTAAACATGAGACAGAGGAGATGGCTAGAATTAATCAAAGATTATGATTGTACAATTCATTACCATCCGAGAAAAGCAAATAAAGTGGCTGATGCTTCGAGTCGAAAAAGTAATGCTTCATTAACAATGTTGCGTTTGGAACGTGATACTTTGGTTAACGATTTGATTAAATTTGGCATAGAAGTTGTTGGTGCAGGATGTCCTTATGTTTTGTTTCAGGTATCAGTGAGATCTTCTCTATCAGATAGAATCAAGCAAGCACAGAAGCAAGACAGTGAGTTGCAGAAAAAGGTAGAGCTGGTTCAGAAAGGTAAGTTGCCTGAATTCAACATTGATAATGATTGTGTTTTGAGATTTGGGAAGAGATTTTGTGTGCCTTGTGATTCACAGTTGAAGAGATAGTTGTTATGTGAAGCTCATAGTTCTCCGTTTTCAGTTCATCCGGGCAGTACTAAGATGTATAGAGAACTGCGGGAGTATTACTGGTGGGATGGAATGAAAAGAGACATTGCTGATTTTATTGTGAAGTGTTTGACATGTCAACAGGTTAAAGCAGAGCGGCAGTTACCGAAAGGGATGCTTTAGCCTTTACCAGTTCCAGAGTGGAAATGGGAGAATATATCCATGGACTTTGTTGTTGGATTACCGAAGACATCTCGAGGTAATAATGCAATCTGGGTTATTGTTGATCGCTTGACCAAATCTGCTCATTTCCTTGCTATACGAGATACTTTCTCTCTTGATCAACTTTCTCATTTGTATCTTAAAGAAATAGTCAGGTTACATGGAGTTCCTCTCTCCATTGTATCAGATCATGATCCCAGGTTTACTTCTAACTTTTGGAAAGGCCTTCAGAATTCGTTGGGTACTGAATTAAATTTTAGTACAGCTTTTCATCCTCAATCAAATGGGTAGTCAGAACGAACAATTCAGACATTGGAGGATATGCTACGAGCTTGTTCTATGGATTATCAGGGAAGTTGGGACCAACGTCTTTCTTTGGTTGAGTTTTCATATAATAACAGTTTTCATTCCAGTATACAGATGACACCATTTCAGACATTATATGGGAAGCGGTGTCAAACTCCAGCTTTTTGGGATGAAGTGGGTGAAAGGAAGTTGATGGGACCAGAATTGGTAGAAGAGATGGCAGAAAAAGTTCAGCTGATTCAGAAACACATGAGAACAGCTAAGAGCAGGCAGAAGAGTTATGCGGATAACTGGAGGAAGGATCTATCTTTCGAGGTAGGTGATCATGTTTTTCTCAAGGTTTATCCTTGGAAAAGTGTGATGAGATTTGGTAATAAAGGAAAGTTGAGTCCAAGGTTCATTGGACCTTACGAAATTCTGGAGAGAGTTGGATCAGTTGCATACCGAGTGGCTTTACCTCCAAGTTTATCTCAGGTACACAATGTTTTTCACGTTTCTATGTTGAGAAAGTATATGCCAGATCCATCTCATGTTTTGAGTCCAGAGGTAGTTCAGCTGGAAGAGAAACTATCTTATGAGGAACAACCGGTCCAGATTCTTGACCACAGGGAGAAAGTGTTACGGAATAAGGTGATTAAGCAGGTAAAGGTTTTGTGGAAAAACAACATGATTGAAGAGGCAACATGGGAATCTGAAAATGCAATGAGGGATAAGTACCCCCATTTATTCGATAAGTAAATAAATTGTGGGGACGCAATTTTCTAAAGGGGGGAAGGATGTAACATCCCAAGTAAGTAATGAATAATATATATTTTTATCTATGTCTATTAAAGATTAAGATAGTGTTATAGAGGCTTAAAATGAAAATAAATACAATCTTATGCATGAAATACACTAATATTCTTAAAAGATTGTTTTACTGCCTTTTGATGGCAAACCATTTTTGAATCTATATTTTGACAATTTTATAAACTATGTTTGTCAAAATAAACTTATTCTTTATGATTGGGACATCAAAATTTACCTTGTGTGAATTTTTGGTATTTTTCTTACAGTGTTCATTTTTTAATGAATAGTGAAAAATACTACATTTTACATCAAAACTGTTTTTTAATCTAATTTATTTATATGATTAGATTATGTTTTGAATTGGTTTTGAAGTGAAATTAGAATATATTTTTACCATTTTATCCAATGGTGGTCATTGGAATCAATTTCACTTTGAAATTAGACTTAAACTGGTGTGAATATTTTGATACTTATTGTTTTGTAAAAACACGCTATTTGCTCTGGCAGCGGGAATTAATTATTGAATTAATTAATGTGACTTATATGATTTGAATTTTGTAAAATGGACCTCATTTTTGAATTCGGAATATCAAATATATCTTAGGGTGAATTTTTGGTAATTTTCTGAAAAACTTCAATTTTTGATGAATAGTGAAACCACTAAGTGGTAATCAAGCAAACTGATTTTTCAGTTAAATGAAAGTTTACCACTAATGTGTATTGAATTTTGAAAATCCGACATACATGGTTGTCATTAAGAAGTAAAATGTGGTTCAATGAGATTAAAATAATTTTTTTGGTGAATAGTAACTTATTATGTTTTTAATCACGATTAGTGGTAATTAGTGTAGTTTAAGGTATAAATAATGCTTTAATAATATGAAATGACCTAGACACATGTCCCAACCTTATTGGTTGTGTCATGGCCGACCAAGAAAAGCCATGGGTCAACTTGGGGACCCCATGGAGACACTTTGGTTTGGAAATGACATAAATAACTTTTTATTAAATGTTAAAGTAAAAATGACACAAACAAGAGATGTTTTACAAAAGCAATATTTAAATGGGGTTATAAAGATCAGAATTTTGATTATAAATAGTCATTGGAAAGCTAAAAATATTGTCTACATCATATTATTATTTTTATTATTTTTATACATTATATAAATTAAATAATTTATGACATAATAATGATGCAGCGATGACATCATTATTTGACGATTTAAATAAAATGGAATGATAATGTAAAATCTATGAACTAAACATGTCCAAAACTTATTGTATGAGTGGATTTCGAAGACTTATCACCTTATCCACGAAGTATATCAATGTGGGACCTTTTAAAACAGAAACACATTTTCAAATAATGTAATATTTCTTTACTTTCCAAAAGTGCACCTCCTCTCCTCTTATAAAAGGCCCCCACCTCTACCTCATTTCACAAACACCTCAAGCCTTTGGCTCGGCCAACCCCTGCCCATTTACTCTCTCCACATCCCTCTACTCATTCTAGAGGATTTCCTTTGGGCAGAATCCTTTCAAAGTAAGCCTTTAGGCTCAAATCAAAAGGAGTTACACTTTTAAACTTAATTCATTCTCTCATGTTCATTTGTTTTATTTTGCTTCTCCAAACCCCTAAACTCTTTTTATTTACTTATTTTGTAACAACACAAGTATCTTAAATATACAAGGATGTTTTTATAATATTTATTTGAGCTAAATGCTCACACAACTACATCAAATGGTTAAAGAACATACGGTTTCCGTGGATGGCGAAATTCTGCCTCCCGAAACGATGATTGTTCAACACTCATTTAACACCTTCAAAGGTGGCCATTATGATGTCACTATTTTTATATATGAAATATAATATGTTTATGGTTTCCTTAAGCTTCTGTTTTTTTAATTTTGGGCATACCTTTATGGTTTCCATTATGGGTAAACACGATATCTTCATTTTAGGAAGTGCGGACTACCGCCCCCTCAATGTGATTTGATTCGTTAAATACCATATGTGGGACATATAATGGATGAAAATATGATATTATATATGATATTATATTGGAATTATAATATACCTTTATATCATTATGATTCCATTCTATAAAATACGAAATAGAAATGAAAGTAGCGTTCATGCGTACGTACGGCTTACCGTCTCCATGAACGGTGCATTTCATTTCTTACCTCTATATGTTTATGTAATATTATAAATGCATGTATTTACTTGATATATATGAAATATATGATATCTACATCATGAATACCATTCTGGATATAATGAACCTTTGAACAAATTAACAACATGTAAGTGTAAGAAGTCTATTTTTGACTTAAGAACCAAATACCGACAAAATGAACATTATTAACTTAACTGATTACATGATGTTCATAACATGGTATAAAAGGAATAATGAACTTGAAAAAGATTCATAAGAAAGTATAGATTAACTCAAGTTTATTATTTAGGAGATTAATGAACGGTCAGGTCAAGTCGGATACGAGGTATGGGACTTCATCTCAATCTCCTTTCATTGAGGCATATTTTATTTTATACACAACTTTTTTTTATACGATGTATAAACCACTTTGACTTTTGCATTTATTCAAAAGGAATCTTTTTTTATACGAAGCGTTTACTAAACGACAAAAGGGAATGTTTTTGTCGTACGTATGCGGCGACAACGACTTCTCTGCCGTCGTGACCGTTATTTGAGTTTCGGCTTCCTCTACAAGCCATACCTTCTTTTTAAAAGAAAAATAAATACCATGTTTTACTTTTCTTTTATTTTGGTATTGAAAATGGTTTTCACAATGTTTTTGTGTTTTATTGATATCTTGTGATTGAAATGTGGAAATGTTATGTTTCCTTAATGCATGTTTTATGTGATATGATTATGTTATGGTTCTTGGGCATTATTATGAAGACGGGTGGTTTCGTGATAAACTAAGGGCGGGTGAGCCCGATATAGCTCTTCAATGCATTGGGTAACGCGAAGGAGTGAAACGTTAAGGTTTCTCCAAATAGATTTTAGGGAATATACTGTGATGGGTATTCCAAACGTAACCAAGAGGGTTACTCCCTACGTAAGAATGTTATGAATGCCTCAAGTTACCTTTATGTCTTATGATTTCTATGATTTATTCATGATTTTATGAGGTATGTTAAAGTGCCTATGTTTTATGTGTAAAGTATGATTTCATTCTTATGTATATATGAACTCATGTTTCCTTTCCATGTTTTTTATAACCCATACTGAGTTTTTATACTCATCCCATGTTTTTGAAATCTTTTTCACAGGTCAAGGGAAAGGTCATTGATAAGATGATAGAGTCAATGATGTGTCAAGAAATAATCCATGTTTTATTTTAAATGTGTTTCCATTGATCGGAATGAAGAATACTATCTTTATGAAACCACTTTGTTTATATGTGGAATGTAATGCTAGTTTTATGATCTAATTCTCTAAAACTCTAAACTCGAAAAGATCCTCAATGTGAAATCTTGTAATAACTCAAGATTAAGTAAGGTTTAAGGCTGGGGCCTTATACCAGGCCCTCACCCACACGTCTCCATACCTTTCTCCCACCTTACACCCCTCTCCAACTCATCTCCCCTCTCCCTCTCGCCTATCCTCGATACCCCACTTTCCTTATCCCCCTCATCCATATTCTCTTCTCCCTGACCCCAACACCCCATCTCCTCTCTGCCACTTCGGTGTACATCCAGAGAGAGCATCCCTCCTCGGTCAAAACCAGCAGGAAACCATAATCAGGAGCACATCAGAGGTTTGGAAACATCACTGACATTGGGTTTGGCTTTCGGAGATTGACCTCACACTGTGAGAACGAGTGCAGATCGAATCATTTTTTCAGTGGTGTGGTGGTTTGATTCGGGTGTGGTGTCAGCGACTACATACAGCAGAGTGATGATTCTTATTTTGCGATCATTTACAGAATCTCCCAATGACCAAAAAAATGACATCGGCATGGTGATATCATCTATTTATTATTTTATGTGTCATGTTGTTGCGATAGTTGGCTAATTTCATTTGTGTTGGAGTTGTGACAAATACGATTTTGAATGCATTTCATTAATTTATTCCTATGTTTGATTTCCTTTTGAATTATTTTCAATTGTATATTTATTTAATAATTGTATTTTCATTTAAATTATTTGATATTTGGGCTCTGCACACATGCTTTGGTTCCCATTCGTGTGATACCTAATATGTATTCTCGAACAAGAATATATCAGATAATTTCTTTATCAACAATTCGATCAATCGTGCAAGTAAATAATGAATAAATAAATATTTTAATTATAAAAAATTAATATTTTGTGTGTACACTTCTTCAAACATGGGCAAGTGATACTGAATAAGTGATCTCATGTGAGCGAACCTGACGCATATAGATTCTTCGAATATGTGATAAACGGGTTTTCTTATTTCACCACGTGATCTAGGGAAATAATGATTTAAAAATTATTCTCCAAGACAATGAAAAAAATAATAGGTAATTTGTGTAAATATTATAATACTATATGACATCAGTGAACGAGACCAGATAGTATTTGTATTAAATTTGGAATCGGTGATAATTGAATAAATAAATATTCAGATATGGGAATTAAATAATTGACATTGCATGTACCTGAATAGACCTCGTGACTCTAATACTTCCATCTCCTCCAGTTTATTCAATAGTCTAATTTAGTTCACGTAGATAGTTATAGTTAACAAAGATATTAAAATTAAATATTCATTTAGTAGTTTGAACTTTTCAGTTGTTAAACACATGAAGAACTCATTGGCCTAAACATTTTTCCAAGATGATATTCCTAGTGGCTACTCACATTGTCTTTGTGGTTCGACCCGACTCTCCACTTCTATAGTAGTTAGTAGGTAAGTAAATATTTTTAAAATTTCATGCATTGCGATGCACGTGATAGTAATTTTATTTTATTTTTTGGAAATGTGTTTTCTTCAATAAAAGAATTGCGTAGTATTAAATGAAATAAATATTACAATTAATTTTAATAGAATTTATAAAATTTATTTCATAAAATTAAATTTATTTAATAATTAATCCAATCGACATTTATATTGGATGAAATATTTTTACCTACCTTATATTAATATTAATTGGTTAACAGTGAAAAATAAATAAATATTAAAAAATTTATTTCATTGTAAATAAATTTTGAATTTTTAAGGTGTCATTTTGTTTTTAATATGTCTTAATGTAACATATATAATATTTCGTTATATTTAATTATCTTAATTATTATTTTTAAATGTTATGTTTGATTTAGTATATGTGTGTCTTCAGTTTTAATAATTCATTTTTTAAATTGATTTGATGTGAACATTGTTTCACCAACATTAATATTTAAAAAAATGCCTAATGAGAAAAATTCAAATGAAAAAAATAGATTTTATATCAATATAAATTAATTTATATTAATTAAATTATTATTATTAGTCCTATAATTAATATAAAATCATTTTATCCTTGTAAAAAATATCATGAAAACCCTCTTTTTCGTTGTGTCTACCTAATGAATTTTAAATTAATATATTACAATTAAATTAATTGAATTTCATAAAATGTATAATATATTTGGAATAAAATAAATTTATATTATCATAAAAGATGAAAACAATTTTTATCTTGGGGAATAATGAAATCAATATAAATATATTATCATGTTTGAGGTGAAAAATTGTTTACTAGGGGGTTAACAAATTATGTAAGGGTTATAATTTTATAAAACATTTAAAAAAATTATTACATGGACATATTTATACATTTTAATTTATAATTGTTAATATAATACTATTTTGGAAATTTTTGTCATCTGAAAAAAGTGGGTACTACATTTTCTTTTAAAATATTACAAGTGTGCCACTCATCTCACATATTACAGGCCAAACAATCTTGTATCCTATTCAGAAAATAAAACCATTTTACATCCAAACATATTAGATACAATACCATTCAAACTTACAATACCTATTCCTAAAAACCCTTGGTATGTTAAAAACTATATTTTAAGAAAACATTATGTTAAATACAAATTATGTGGAACGAGAAGAGGTAAAATTCTGGCATCCATGTTTTTGTTTTATTTATTCTACCACATACATAAAAACATATTATACTATAATAATTTGATAATAAAATAATTCTAATATAAATGATGTTGTTTTATTAATTTAAAAATATTAATCATTCACCACATCTAGAAAATGGGATACAAAATCATCATTCATGTGTATAGTATGCAACCACCTCACTAACCAATGTCATTCGCTTTCCATTATCATCACTAAATCATTTCATTAATGATGGGGTTAAAGTATATATACGGTATATTTAGAATATTAAATCATTATTAGTTATAATATCACATACTCCTTTTAAATATCCATTCGATCCAGTATATTAAAACATTGCTAGCATATTTCATGTATTAGTACCTCGAGAAGTAATGTGATTCATATTTTTCTAATGATTTTTATGGAAGTTAATAAATAAAATACTTATGAATATATGTAAAATAATGAATATATTATGATATTTATGACACAATAATAATTTTAAAATGATATTATTTCATTATCAATCTTACACTGAAAATTAATATTTTCTTTGTTGTATATGTAGACTACTATTTCCATGACACATTGTGATTATTTTTTCATCACCACGTCTCAAGAAAGATATATATAAAATATTTAATGATACAATATGGTATTTATCATATTATTATAATTATTTATAGGAAAAATAATTCATATTTTGTTTTATAATGACTATTGAAATATGGAAACGTTATTAATTCATTGGTACGAAAAATCATCTCAATAATTATAATGTACGTAATTTTTAAAAAACTTTTTCCATTATTTGATTTATATGTATAATGAAAGCATTAATATTAAAGTAATTTTATTATTATTATTATCTATATGTTGAAATAATGACATCTTTGACTATTCTCAACACCCAAAATCTATTTTGAAAAAATGAACTGGATATCATTAATACAAAAAATGTGGAATTAAATAATTAAATATTTAAATATGACCTTAAAAATAAAATTAAAAATTATTGAAGGATATGTTATTAAACTTGTAAAATGTTCTTATGAAATAAAACAATCTACTTCATCTTCTCATATAGGAGTTAAGGTATATATTATTTATTTTTGGACTTGATATAAGGGTTATTCTCATCATGTATTCAATTTTTGTGATACATATGAAATATTGACAACTCCTTTTATTAGGTGATCTATAAAATATCAATATTACATGTAATATTAGGATTCCTTAATAAATCAAGGAAAATAATGTTTCATTTCTAATTAATATATCTAAGTGTATTTTAATTCAATTTTACCTAGTGCAATGGAATTTCATAACCTAGTTTTCGATCGTTCGGATACATTTCATATTAAATTTCCATTATATTCTATGATTATGTGTGTAACATTATTTTAATATCATATATATGATTACCACTATTGTTTTTATTTTAATTTTATACACATAATCAATTCATGAATTAGTTCTCACTTCATCATTATGATTATTGTATAATACATCGTCTAAATTTCCTTTTATGGGGGAATTTTTTTATATTATCTACTTACATTCATTTATATGGTTTATATAAAACCCCATTGACATGTTAAATCCTTAATTTATATATTATCATGATATTTAATGTTTGGTTACTGTTAATATTTCCTAGGTCTTATGATCCAAATGTTTCTATAGTGGTGGATGTAATTATTTTGTAAATAATATTTTAATGTTCTTTTGTTAACTCATTTTAAAAGGAATATATTATTCAACAGATAAAGAATGAAAAAAATTACCATAATCACAGCACCTCATTGATATTATAATTCATCTATATATTTTTATATGTATTTTTAATGAAAATAATTTATTTTTTATGTGTTATGTTTTCATATTAAAAAAAGAAAACATATACATGAAAATATCACTTTAATTATGTCATTATGTGAAATTCAATTTTTTTTAAAAAAATCCAATTTTTCAAATAAAAAACAATACAGTTGTTTAATTTAATTTTTATACATATTTGGATTTATACAAAAGGTTATTAATGAAATATTTATGCCATTTCAAACTATAACAATTTAAAATTTAAAAAAATGTGAAAGTAATATTTTTTTGAAAACATGTATAAACTAAATGAATATTCCCTCCATTATGATAATTATTTTCCTTGAAACATCATTTAAATGTATTCATGTTAAATTATTAAGAAAATGTTTTTTGAAAAAATTTATGCATTTTTAGTATATATAATTCATTTTCAAAATAAAAATTATATTTTCCTAAAAATAATTTTAATGATAATTTAATAGATTTTATATTCATCAATTTTAACAACAATTTTTATCTTATGTTGTAATGTGGATAAATTTTACTGAAACAATCTTCATTCTTTCTCTTCAATGACAATTTATATTTAAAAAAATAGAAAAAAATTTATGCCATGGTTTAATCATGTTTCAACGAGAGTGTTATAGGTCATGTTTATTTTCTGTTGGTTAGTCACTTATCATATAGATTTTTATGGAACCCATTTCCATTAAATGGATTAATCATGTCTTAATGAGATTTTTATAGATCCTGGTTCCTTTCTACATGGCAATAATGATTCAAACTGATTTTTAGGGAAATTATTACTTTTCTAGTGGATAATAAAATTCATAAAAATATAAAGGATGTTTTATGAGTTTTATGATAATGTGTTATCTCAATTTACTTAATTTATGATTATTGGAGATTATATACAAATGTTACTCCAATATTGTACTATGTTTCATTCATAAAGCTTATAAAATGGGCCCTCCCTAACAAAGTCATAATGAATTTGGGAATGATTTTTTATCTAGATAATTTAATGGGTGTTAGACAAATTTTTATTCCAATTTTGGGGTTATATATATCTTATATGATGATGATGTTCTAAGATACCAAATTGTTCTTTGTATTCATTTTATGGGTTTAAAAGTTTTCCATTAGTAGGGATTGTTATCACAAGGCACGTGATTATTGAATCTTATGAAACATTAATTTTTTTAATATTTATTCCATATTTCAAGATTGATGATTCGGGTATTTATGGGTATGACTTGTTTTATGATTTCTAGTTGCACTTTGATTATTTCATTATATACTTGTTATCCTCTTATGATAATTATTGACATTAAATTGTGAATTATCTTATTTTAAATTAACATACATTAAGCCTAACCCTTCTTATGTTTCCTTTTCCACAGGGTATGAAGAATTATTTTGAATAATAAATTATTGGATTGGTTTAAAATGGATGATATTGATGATTAATTTGGAATATTAATAGTTGCGTGAAGAGGGTGATGATATCCATCTTTGTAAAGGAGTTTTTTATCAATCCATGATGTAAAGTTACTTTCCCAATAATCTAAATCTATGATCCTAAATGGTTATTGACATTGTAAGTGATCCAATTTTTTATTCTAATATTATATGTTTTGGATGGATAAAATTTGGTCACTTTTATCAATATAAAATTTAGAAATTTAATTTCTATGTTTTACATATTGGATTTTAGAGAGTGGATTTTGTGTTATGATAAATTCATTTATTATTTTATTATTACCAAAAAAATTCTTTAAATACATTGGATTTCTATTTTTCATGGTCTATTTCAAATTTTTAGGTGAAAACTTTTTATTTGAATCATTTAGTTTCATTTTTTTGTATTTTTATATGGAAAAATTTTATGTGGATTATGTATTTATGGAAATTAAAATGAATTGTTTATCTATTTATTCCCATATGACCACTATGTACGGAGTATCAATTATTTCAATGATCATCCATTTTGATGACATATATGTTGTAGTGATGGTATGAATTATTTTAATGGAAAATTCATAGGCGTGTTTTTGGGATAGACTAGAATGGTTCTTTGATTATTTTGTTCATTTCAGTTTACTAGGGCTTACTTTACTGAGAGATAGTGCGATGTTTTCTACCTTTACCCGACATTATTTCCCATATTAATTTTATAGTTGCGTGAATATTTGGGACATTCTAATTTATATCTTTTCTTCCTACTCAAATTGATTAGTCATAAATGTCACTTTTTCCATTCTAGTCCCACTTTTTTTGTTTTATTAGGTGTTTATTATCTTTCGGACATACATATTTGAGATGTTTCAATTCTTTGTAATAGTTTATATGATTATTTTTTAGGTATTTCTATTTGGAGAATTTTTTTCATATTATTTATTATTATTCCATTGGGGTAATTGAAGGATATATATTGGAACATAATATTATAATGAAGTGATTTTCCGATTTGGTGGAATTTAATTTCGTTACCTACTTTTTGGAGAAATTTCATTAATAAATGTTTTTTTGGGAAAATTTGAAATTTTATTTTTGTGATGTGTCATATTTTTTTCATTATATGTTTAATTTACCATATATTGGTTCTCATCAAGACTCCTGAGTTTGTTCTAGACATGTATATCAATGATTATCAAGAGTCCTATTATTGGGTTTTCACCTCCATATAATGAGACTATGGTAAACTCGGTCTTTATTATTTCATTATGGGATAATTCTATATTCCCATCCAACCCATCTCTGATCATACTGGTATTGTTTTATTGGACCATGAATTATGTAAAATAATGTTCATAGTGATACCTAACATACCATGATTATTTTCTATGGTTATTTCTGTGTTATGAGTCAATATAAAACAAATTTTGATGTTTTTTAGAGTTATGAAAGCCCTTATTTGTCAATTATTCTATTTAATGGTTTGATTTAATGTTATCTCATTGCCTATTCCACAGAATATGGTCTTCAATTTTAGGATGATGACATTAGATTCTATTAGATTTTATATATTTAGATTTAATAGGGAAGGTGTGTCTTGGTTTTTTAATCAATGAGTTTTCATGTATTCTATAGAGTACCATGTTTTCATTAACGTTGTCTTGATTAAATGAATTTCATGGAATTTTTTTATTTTATAATGTGTCATTTTGGGAAAAATTGTCACACCCCGTCCTAGAACAACTTTTAAATTTTATTTAATCTGTGTTCCACGTTATTTATTTTCTATTTTATGAAGTTTATATCATAAATTTAGGGGTTTGGGGAAAATAACTCATGTTATATGGTTAAGTAGAAGTGTTTTACAAACCATATAAAACCCATGAGAAATTTTATATATGTTCACAAACATGAACCACACTATTGGCCCACATTTTTAAAACTATGCAGTCTCCCCAAGCACTGATCTCAAGAATCCTGGTGGAGGGAAAACTATTGAGGCATGGGTTTCAAAACATTGAAACGTAAATATGTGACATGGTTAATTTTCTATATATATATGTGTGTGTGTGTTTGTGTAGGTATATATGACTTCGTTTTTTGATATTTACGATATAGAAATAAAACCACTTATGGGGTTATTATTCCACCTCTCACTAGCACCCCTCTCTCACGTGACTGCACACCCAGTAGGCATCTCATCACCATGTCCCACGCTTATACTGTATTCATTTATGGTTAATTTCTTATTCGATTCATCATTCAATCAACTCAAACGAGTCTTTTCTCCCCACTTCCAAATTCTTAATCCTCTATCATAAATCCCCTAGTAGTGGCATGATGTTTAACAAACACAATCTTTATGTGGAATTTTAATTTCTTTTCCTTGGTTTATAGGGTTTGTGTAACCTAGAGTGAAACATCTTCTAGAGAGATTCATCAATTTTAGTGAATTTTGGACCATAATATACTTGATTCTGGCCTTTTATGGATTTTTTTCTCAATGTTTGATCCTTTGAACTAAAAATATGATTTCTTGACTATATTGATTGATGTTATGATTATATTGTTAAAAATATTAATGAATTTTTTTTGATTATTGGAATCATTTTCTATTATAAAAATTGTAAATTTTGAAAAAAATGTGTTCCATTCATGTTGTTTCTATCCAATGAGTAATGAAATGTGTTTTTCAAATGTTTTTAATGTGGTTTTTAATTCTCATTGAATTATTGATCAGTCTTATACACATTTTAAAATATGGGTATATATATATGTAATATTTTTCTTTATATTCACATAGGACATGGAAAATATGAATTCTGAGGTAAGGGTTATATATATATAATGGATTATTTATGTATATATGTAATGTGGGTGGATTTGAAAATTAATTCATTGGGTTTTAAGTGGGATTTCCAATGATAATTGGTTTTCTCAAAAAAAATTGGCTTCAGTGTAACTTTGAGGTGTTTTTCTAAAATGGAGAACCATCAAATGTCATGACCCATTTATTTGAAATGTGGTGTGAGATAAATGTGTGAAATGTGATGTAATCCTAGTAATGTTTCTCTATATTGTTTATATAACTATAAAATTGGATTGTCTTCATGGGGAGTTTGGAGGTGAGAAATTGAATAGAATTTTTAGTGAAAAATGTATGACTTCTATGAATATTGTAGATTGATAAAACTCACTTCCATTTGTATGTAATAAGAATCCTTAGATAGTTTTTATGGATCTATTTGAATAAAAATGAACTATATTGGTATTATGTTATGGAATGTGGCCCTGAGTAGGATCAAATGATATTTTATGGGATGTTCACCTTGGTTGAACCTGTGATGGTGTTTCTAAGTGGTAGGTTTGAGAGAGGTGATTCTATCTATTAAAGTAAGTGCTTGATGATGTGAATGTTTATATATTTTTCCTATACATTAATTACTAGATCATTTGTTTGAATAACAACTGGTTTATACATATGTTACGTTCATATATCTTCATTGAATTTATATAAAAAATGTAATTATTATGATTTATTACCTAAAATTATTTTATAGATCTATGTAGCTATTTGGAATGGTTATTTTGTATTTACGCCACTCTATAAAACATTTAAGAAAGATGAATAATGGAATTTTTTTCTACTATGAATGTTTTTAAATGTTTTGAAAGAAAACGATTCAAATATTTTTATATATTCACCTTTTCACACTAGAATGAAATTATTATAATATTAAATTTAATACATAGGGAATTATTTTTATTTTGGAATATATACTGGTAATTTTTACGTCAACTACTATATCATGGTAATTTAATTAGTTATAGGTAATTTATTATCATTTAATCTCAACCATGGGGATTTTTTTCTTATTTTTTCGGTGGTTACCTTTATAGTAACATGGAGACAAAAAAAATTATTTTAGTTTTATTTAATTTGTTAATCACATTGGGAATATATTATTTTACTACATTCTATGGAAGGATTATAGAAATATATTCTGGTTGGTGGACAAAATACCTTATATTAATGTCTTCTTTCTATAGGAGTGGGTGCTTGGGGGTAAGGGAGGTTTTGGTGATCCCTTCTAAAAATGATTTCCATGTTTTGATTTTAGTTTTTTGTTGTGTTTAATTTTTTCTAGGGTGGAATTTGGATGTATAGACAAGAGAGTTCAAATTGTATTTACCTCCACATTATTATTTAAATATAACAGATGGCTGAGATTATTCTCATGTGTGATTCCTTGTTTCCTAGGAAATCATGCCATCCTATGGGTTTGGGGAACCCCTTTTGAGCATTTTCAAGAGACACCTATGACATCCGATGGGGTACTAATTAGGTTGGTCCATAAAAAATATAAATGAAAGAGAAAAAAATATTATCAATGAATCATCATTCAATAATGTAATGAATATATTGAATTATTCATCCTAATAAAAATAATATTAAACATTAATATCATGTTTTCTAGAAAACAATGAAACACATTAATTTCTTCATAACTATATACCAACATAAATCTAATTGATAAATAAACTCTTATTTTACTAGGACACCACTTGTGATCAACCTTATATTTTTTATGATTAATATCTATTCATTAAAACTATTTATAATATAATTAAGAAAAAAGATCCACAAAAATGTTGATAATATTCCAAAATAACTTGGACCCACAAAAATAGATGATAAATTTTATGATTTCAAAATTTAATATTCCCCACAAAATAAAACCTCCAATACAAATATATATCATTCTAAAATTTGGTATAATAGTTATTAGTTTATTACTACAATATATTAACAATTTTACTCCAATGTAAAATAATAAGGTGACAAACTAAATGATGTCTATGTTTTGAATATTCCACATTTAGCATTATAATCCAATTATAACTTAAGATATTTGATGGAATACTCAAACTATATAGCTAAATGGAATGAATTTGAACGACATTAATAAATATACATCATTAAAATTCATTCTTATGTGGTAATTTAATGAAATTATATGTAATTTCATAATATAATGTAATTTCTTAACTCAATGTATTTGTCTTGAAAAAATCAATTATAATGTAATACATTCTGTCAATGATATTTGGTTAGCATGATTTCTATGTAAATTGAAAACATCATTATTATCTCAATAAAGAATCATTAGTATATAATTTTCAATGTTTAGATCTATAATATTTTTCTTCATTCGAATCAGTTGGATTTTATCTTTTGTTATAACCACATATTCATGTTATTTATTATTGAAGTTCGTAACAATTTTCTTCATTGTTTACCAACATAAAAAGTCAATAATACCAAAATAAATCTTCATGATATAGGAAAATAATATCGTCCACATTTGGAGTTCAATATTCATCTAAAATTATAAATTGAACAAGTATTCAACTACAATCATATTTCAATACATACATAGGATTTTATGTTTTCTTCCATATAATTATGATCCCATCAACGAAATGTGGATTATTTACTCAAATTTGATTACTATATTATAATGAAATAGCGTAAATAATATATTTCTTTTGAGATGTAAAACCATTTAAATATCCAAATTATTTTTGGAATTTATGTTGAAAAATGATTCCGTTTTCCCTTCCATACAAAGTTTAAATCCAACTATGACACATTTTTAATTGATTATTTAAAAATCAATATCAATTTTATTTAAATTAACCAATTTATAATAATATAGAGATAAAATTATGTGAAATTGATAGACACCTTAATATTTAGTGAAAGGACATAATTTATATAATCAATAACAATAGGTTATATATCATTATCATTAATATTATTATGATTTTTTACCACTCAAACTTCTTCAATCATAAACTTTTATATTAATGTATCATATATTGAATAACATACATCTAAGGACTGATTTAACACATATAGTTCATTAAATGACTTGAATAATTAACTTTGATATTCACCATGGTACAAATTACTATGTTTACTAATGTACATGTATTTTTTCAAATATCTACTAAATATTTGACTAATAGAATCCATTTGAAAAATGTTGTTTTTATTATTTATTCCGTAGTATTAAATATCCCACTGTTCTCTACTCTATAACCTATTTTTATGGTTTTGTAAAAATTCGTTCTAAAACATGTGCATACTAAATTAACACACTTCATTAATTGATTCATATATCATGTCTAGTTTCATTAATATTTAACTAAAATGTAGACATTATCATAATAACATCATTTTTAGGATTCAAAAATAATTCCAATGATTAAAATTTTCTATATATCGTCTAATTAATTATATATTGATCAATCCACCTTTGAAACACCAATTCCACATAAACATATGTTTGTTCAACATGCACAAATAAGGAATAATGTTTCACTATCCTCAATAATCTCATTTAATGAACTAGACAAACTTATTCTCAATAAATCTATTTGATGCTAGACCAATTTTTGATCCTTATATAACAATATTGAGTTTAGTTATTCCCACTAAAAATTTATGAATCAGCATCATCAATCTGTAATTATTCTGAAAAAATGTTGTTTTAACAGTCAACATCATGCTTATCATTAAAAATATTATTCATCATTATAGGATCAAGAAAAATATAATAAGTTTTTTATTTTATTCATCGAGGGTCCTAGAAATAATATATTTTTACTATGAAAAATATTTTTACCCACATAGTTGTAAAATTAAAATGATATTTTTTTGGTAGGATTACTACAAATGACTATAGCAGCTCATATTTTGTCAAATATATAAATATATTTTCCAATCACATTAATTATATAAGGTATATCAGAAACCAAATAATTTTTTTACACTGTAACTTCTTATAATACATCTGGAATGGTGGAAACTCAATATTTTTCTAATATTAAAATACATGGTAATGTGAACAATTTTCAAAAAATCAACTAAAAATATTGAGAAGTATCATGCTCAACCGAAATAGTATAATCCATATATATTAAATGAATACTATTTGATTCAAAATAACAATTAATAGTGTTTAATATGGTGTTCATAGAATATATTTAATACTACGATTATCATTAAATGATTGAAATTTAATATAATTTCTTACAAATTATCTATATAGATTAATTTTATATAGAAACCATACACATATTCAATTAAAAGATCCCATCCTATTTGAAGTCATCTAGAGTATTTTTACAAGTATTTTTTGAGGTTTTAAGTACCAATGTTTTGGAGAAGTGGATTGGGGTGAGTTTGGATACTTTATTAAGAAAAACTAATAGAATGTGGACTGCTCATAGTTTGACAAAATATGTGACTAAACAGTTCCAACCATGAAAGCCTATATAAATAAGCTTGCAATGTATTCAGACGGTATAACAAATTGTTTAAATAAACCATGCCAACCATGCATACCTGGACAGAGAGTTCCACTCAGCTGGTGCATAGTTTGACCTAACTATGAGACCCTATATAGGAAAACAATGCATGTGGGGTCAATTATAAAATAATCTATTTATAATAAAACATGAACCCCCCCCCCCAAGACTCCAATATTTCGACCGTGTATTGGGATTGAAAAATTATAGATAATCCATAAGACATCCAGAGGTATTCCATGGTGAATCGAACAACGTTCTTCCAGATCAAAAGCACGGATTGAGGATTATCTCTCTTCCCGGTATGTAGATTTCATCTTGTTGCTTCTATCATTAATTCCACTATATTTTCATGATCTTTTCATGGAATATCTCCAATATTTACATGGATATAAACCAATGAGTTGTGATCTAGATCTAGGATTGTGGATCCTGATCTAGATTTGCTAGATCTTGATGCCTTTGATCTTAATTTTATTTTAGATATATAGATCCAGAGCATGATCGACGATGATGTGCCCCCTGTATTTTGGGGATTTTTGTTCATCTAACATATGTCAATAAACTGAGGAAGGTGGTCTAAATCGAACTCTTTTACTCATGGATTTTATATGTGAATATGTGTTTATGGATTTAGTAGATCTCCATGATAATTCATTTCCTCAATTAGAGTATCTTGGAATGTGTAATTGACTTTTGACTTTCATAGTGATTAATTGATAATTGATTCACTAATCTAACAGAGGGGGGCTACCCACCTAGATATTGTTTTGGAGATTGTTTTAGGGTTACGATATTGTAATTGTGATATTTAATAGATTGAGTTAATATAATTTATTTGGGTGAATGAATTATTAAATGATGTATGGTTATGTAATATAATAAATTTTGAGAATTAATTATGTTGCATGATATTGATCAAAGATAATTAATTGTGAGGATTAATTATGAAAATTTGAGATTTTATATGGACAATTAACTATGAATAATTAATTTTGGAATTTCTAATTGTGTTGAATTATTAATTAATTGAAGAATTAATTAATGGGTTATGTTCTTAGTTAATCACTGAGTTGACAAATGTACATTGAAATGTTTAAAAAATTGTTGGATTATTAATGTAATTATATGAATAATTGTTTAGAATTAAATAATGATAAAATGGATGAGATTTTTTTGGTTTTAGACATGTCATTATAGACTGATTAGATTTTTGGACTTGGACATGGTTTTCATCCACAATAGTTATCCAAGCTTCAGATTTTGTGGTGATAGGCATGGAGACCTACACCAAATGGGATATGGAGTAATTGGAATGGAAACCAATAATGAATAAGAATTGTGGTTCTGGACATGATGTTCTACACCAAATGGATGATAATAAAGAATGACAATTAAAAAGTTAAAAATGAACAGAATGTATACGAAATATAATGATTAAAGATAAAATGACAATGTGATAACTCTTAAATTGTGCATTGTACTTATTTATTCATAAAACTGCATACACAATCTCTTGACTAGACTTGTTTTAGTCATCGTTGGTCGTAGCCTACTGAGTTTTATAGAAACGATATTCAGGCCACCTGATTAGAACCAAAGTTTAATTTGTTGCTACATTATAGGATAAGATAAATCCCATAGGATATGTTGTTTTTTCAAATTGGAGCATCGGAGAGGGAACCAGATGTGGTTCATGATGTCCATGCAAGTCGTTCTATCTTTACTTTTAGTTTCATTGTAGACACTTTACATTCACATTTTCATGGATTGTTTTACCTTTCAGTTAAGTGGTGCATTTTATTATTTTGAAGAACATATGACATGGTAATGTTCTATTTATTTATTTGATTCATCACTTTGTTATTTTAGATTTATTCTTTTGGTATTTTATTCTGATAAAATAGTGTATAGTCTCCAAAATAATGACTTACCAGACCCACACAACTATTTATAACCCTCTAGCATACATGGAGGCATGCTTGAGGGGAAGTGGCCAGCCATCTATGGGCACTGTTTAATGGAACCCTGGTCAGGATGTCACAATGTGGTATCATATCAGTTTTCTTTTCTTTCTTCTTCTTTTGTATTTCTATTTTGAGAAAGGTAGACAAGAGGATAGGAAGATTCAAGCCTTGAAAATGAACTCATGCATGGGTGTTGAAAACACATGTATGGGGATAAATATGGGTTCTTTGGGTGGGATTGTTGTGATTGTTGTTTGTCGTTATAGATGTAAATTAATTACCCTCAGTTGAGGCACTTGTGCTATTATTTGATATTTTATACAGTTGATGAATTTTGATTCATCGCTAAAAGAGGCATTCTACTTGAGTCTTCATGCATCAATATAGGAACTCAAGGTAGTTTTAAAATGCATCATTCTTGGAACTCATGGGAAAACACATTATTCATAGGTTATTGAACATGAACTATTTTTCCCAATTGTGAGATTGAAATAATGATGCAAAATTGAGAATAAAATGGTGCCTAGTGAGAACATTGTTTTATAAAATGAATATGATTAATTAATAAATTATTGAATTTATTAATTTGAAATAATGTGATTAATTAGTGTTTGAATTAATAAATGATAATTGATATACCCTTATTAACAATGATTGTGGAGTAGAATTGTTAAGTGTAGTGATAAGGCCTCGTTGTTGATATTGTGGTGAGAAAAGTTGGAAAGGACATGTTGAAATATGTCGTGTTAGTATCACCACATATTTGAATGATATATGGTTGAGTTATGACACCTAATATGCATGTTAGGATTTTTAGAGATATGACTCCATGATGCATGATGAGTGAGAGACATAGTGTATGTCTTGAAAAGAACTTCTTGAATGTGAACTTTATGCAACATTGGAGAAAGATGAGGAGGAAGGGGAGTAGTTCTGATAGAACATTTATCATTTCATCCAATTAATTGTGAGAGACCCAAGGCAGATTTTGAAAAGCATGTATGGGTTGAAAAGGGATTTTCAGCCATAGTACCATCCCACTTTTACTGGATTGGGTGGACCATAGGGGGATGAATTCTTTATTGAATCCATGGAGAATTCAAAATACCATTTGGAGACTCCTGTTGGTTGAAGGGTCAATTTTGAAGCTTATATGCTATGGGGTTCAAGAAGAACTATTGGGACTTTCAGGTACGATATGTAGAGACTGATGATATTTTATGGAAGGAATTTCTAGAGATGTTCCTAGAGCACTACTATCCACAGATGTCAAGATGAGAGAAGAATTTAGAGTGTATCCATCTGACCCAATGTAGTAGGTCCATTATAAATTATGCTGAATGTTTCATAGATTTGTAGAATTTTTCTCTATGTTTTAAAAAATATGAAGCTTCTTAGGTGAAAAGGTTTCAAGAACTTAAGTATGAAAATAAGTCCCTTGTAAATATCTTTAGGCTGAAGAAATTATCATTATTAGTTAATCAAGATGTCATTTATACGTGGAAACTAAATAGGATTCCACTACTTGATATGTAGCTATAAGTGGAGGATTAGGTAGTGTTAATTATGAGATCATAAAGCATCGTTATGAGAAGCTTATTCTGGATATAAAAAATCATGGTGGACATTCAAAAGGAATAGTTGAACTGGATCTTACTCATGTGCCTTGTAACCAGTATAGTAGGCTAGGATATTATCATATTCATTATTCTTGATGACTAGTGGAGTTCTCGTTTTGTGGAAATATAGGGATCCTACAGAAGTTATATAGAAAGTAGTGGCATGTTTGTGCTGAGGAAGTTGCTACTGAGAGTCAGAGTGGGGGAAGGGGGTCTTCTACGTCATATAGATCTAGCAACTAGATCTATACAGGAAGAGGCAGTATAGGTAGTTGATGTGGTTATTCAGGGTATGAGAGCTTGTATCATTAGATTGGTGATACTCAATGGAGTCATAGGACACCCTAGTTAAGAGGGGGGGATTACATGCAGTACAACCTACACTTGTGGAGAGAGAGGTTGTTCCATCGATAGTGATTGGTACTATTCTAGTTTCTTCTACATGAGTTCCTACCTTGTTTGATACCAGTGGCTCTCCTTCCTTTATATATGAAAATCTTGTAAATGTTTTGAACCTAGAGGTGGATTCCACACGCTGGGTGATGAATATCGATACACTATGGGAACACAATCTCAGGATATCAGTTTATTCATGGAATGTTCATTATAGATTGAATAATATCACATTCTTTGGGATATCCATGACATTGATATAATGAGAATTGACTTAATTATGGGTATGGGTTTGGATATTTGAATACTAAGCCCACATAGATTGTCACTATGTGAATGTGACCATTGAATCTCTTATGGGTGGCAATTATCTTCATCATAGTTAATGCGACATCCATATAGGTTGAGCTAGGACAATTAATCAGCAACTGGGTGATATCACATCCCATGTTTTTATACTTTTGTTGGATGATGGGTGTGGTAGGAAAGATGTCCTTCCACTAGTAGTAGAGCTATTTTAGGAAGTTGTTCCTAGAGAATTTATGGTGATGGAACCTGGGATAAATGTGGAATTCAATATTGAGCTCATGCCAGGGGATGATCTTATATCTATTCCACCTTACATATGGTATAGATTGGATGTCAACAGCTCAAAACGCTGTTGTAGGTGTTGGAGGATAAATTTTTTATCCGTCCAAGTACATCACCTTAGGGACCACATTTATTGACAGCAATGAGGGATGATGGGTGTTTTTTTTTGTGTTTAGATAACCAAAAGTTGAATAAAATGATTTTGATGAACCAATTGCATCATCTTCTTATCGATGAATATTTTCACCAACTAAATAGTGCATGTGTGTTCTCAAAGATTGATATGAGATCACTGTATCATCGGGTTAGAGTTCAAACCTCTAATATGCCATGATCTACTTTCAGAAGTAGTTATGACCATTATGAGTATGTTTTTAATGATATTTGGGTTGAAAATTTCTCCATCATTATTTATGGAATTGATTAACCTGATCATTTATCTATACATAGTTCAGTTTGTGGTGGTGTTTGTGGATGACATCTTGGTGTACTCTAAGACTCATGACAATCATACCCAACAGCTTGACAATGTCCTGGGTAAATTGATAGAGCATCGACTATATTCTAAAATATCTAAATGTTAGTTTTGGATTGACATAGTACACTTTTTGGGGAATATCATCTCAGAGGAAGGTGTAGTAGTGGAACCCTAAAAATTACAAGCATTGATTTCTTGGGAGCATCCCAATATTTTTTTTGATATATGATGCTTTTTGGGATTTGATATTTATTAAAGGAGGATCATCCAAAAATTTTCCGATTTACAGAACCACATTTAGGTCTGATAATGAAATGTATAATTTTTGTTGGTTATAATTATGCAATACTGCATTCTAGTAGTTGAATAAGCACATGATATCGTCACCAATTTTGATCTTACCTATGTTGGGTGAGTAGTACATGGTGTATTGTGATGCATTTCATATCTAACTCAAAGAATTTATGATACAATTTGATCAATTCGTTGCTTATGGGTCTAAAACATTGAGGCCACGTGACTAGAATTACAATACACAAGACCTCGAGTTGGAAGTAGTGGTTTATTCTCTTATATGAAGGCGACACTATCATCTGGGTGAGAATATGTGTAGATTATATTCAATCCTTTGATTTCGAACTAGGATATAAACCTAGAAAGAAGAATAGTGTGGATGATGCCCTGAAAAGGAAAACTCTGATACAGTTGGTATATAAGTCTACTGTAGAGTGTGAGATGATGAATTTACTGGATGAAATTCATTTGGTAGTTCATGACAGTTAGGAGAGAATGATATTGGATTTTATAGTAGTGGAGTCTATAATCTTCTGATGGTTCAGGAACATGAAGTATGAAGATCATGAGTGTTTAGCCTTAAGGGAATGCCTTGAAGGTGGCAAAACACCTTTGGACTGGATAATAGATTATGAAGAGGTCATCTATGTGAAAACTCTGGTTGTTGTGCCTACGATCCTTTGAGAGGAACTCATGCGAGAATTTCATGACTCAATGTTGGAGGTACAACCTGGGGTGAAAAAAATGTATCATGACCTACCATGATAGTTTTGGTGGATATGCATTAAAAAGGAGATAGCAGGGTTCGTAAAAATATGTTTCAACTATCAATAGTTGATGGTGGAGCATTAATAACCTGGAGGCCTATTGAAGTCATTTCCAATTCTGGAATGGAATTGGGATGACATGACAATGGATTTCTTGGTAGGACATCAAAAGAGACTTTGGAATATTGAAGCTATTTGGGCCGTTATAAATCATCTAATGAAGGAATCACATTTCTTGACTGTTAAGGAAACCATAATAGTAGAACAGTTAGTAGAACTATACATCTGAGAGATAGTTCATTTACATGGGGTTCCACACTATAGTTTTAGATTGAGATTCACGTTTTTCATCACAATTTATTGCATGGATTACATAAGGCACCAGGTACACATGTTTTGTTATATATGGACTCCCACCCATATATATATGGGAAGTGGGAGATTACCATACACATGTTAGTGAGCATGTGTGCATGACCTTGGCGGTTCTTGGTAGAAGCACTTGGCTTCTGTGGATTTCTCCTATAACAATATTTATCAGGAAACTATATACATAGAACCATATGATCCACCATGTATCAGACCTTTTATATCACTACAATGATGGTTCGAGGTGGGAGACTCAGAGATATTTGGATTGAGTCTTATTTAGGGGACATCATAGTAGGTGCTGTTTATTTGGTAGCGTTTTTCTATATATTAGTGTAGGAAGATTTCATATGCTGATAGATGGATACCACCCATAAATTTTACCAAGGGTCATCATGTATTCCTTTGGGTGTTGCCTAGAATGGGTAACCAAAGTATACAAAGTTATGGAATGTTGGTTCCGAGGTTTTTAGTACCGTTTTAGGTACTTGAGAGAATCGAGAAGTCGCATACCGAATATCCCATCCACAGAAATTCAGTGCTATGAACGATTTTTTCCATGTGTCCTAATTATGGCGGTGTCACCCAGACCCTTATCATGTTGTTGATGTGGAATAGGTTGACCTTGAGATTTATTTGTACTTGGAGAAGAATCTGATATGTGTATTAAGTTGCAATGAGAATGTTTCTTGGGGAAACATTATGTTGTTAGTTCATGTGTTATAGAAACAGAGAAGTGTTTAAGAGGAAAGTTGGGAATGTGAAGCAGAAATTAAGGATCAATGGAAAAATATTTTTGGTATGAAATATTAATGATGTTTGGAAGTGGAGCTCGAGGATGAGCTATTAAAATGTTCAGATATTGTAAGATTCCGACCTTTTCTAGAGTCATATCAAGCTTGATTTTGGTAGTTTTTAATGTTTTTATGTACCTTTTTTTAATACTGTCTTTTGGTGAGATTGAGTGGGTTTTTAGAAATACAAAATGACAGTGGGTTATCAAAGGTTTGAGAAACCAAGCGAATAAACTGTTCCAACCATGCAAACCTAAAAAGATATATTTGTACAGTTTGTGCATAGTTTAACAAACCGTGCGACTAAACCATTTCAACTATGCAAACAAATTCATAGAGATATGCACAGTTGGCGCACGATTTTCCCTAACTGTGCACTCTAACCCAAGAAAATTGTGCACAAAATCTTAATTATTTGAAAATCTATTTTAGAACCTCTCAAACCCCCAAGTCTCCAATATTTCTAAAATTTCATGGGCTTGAAAAATTATCGGTTATCACATAACATTCTAGAGGGATTCTATGGGGATTCGAACATCATTCATTGTGATCTATTTCCCTCAATGAATATCCAATCTCTTCCTAGTAAGTGGATTTCATCCAATTTTTTATCATAATCCTTCCTCATACATTCCTTGATCTTTTCAGGGAAGATCTCCACTGTTTCCTTGGATCACATCCAATGAGTGAATCTCTAGAACTAGGATTTTGGATCAGGATCTATATCCACAAGATCTTGATGCCATTGATCTTAATTTTGATATATGGATTTTCATCTGGAGCATGATCAACGACTTAGTTCAAGTCATATTTTGTGGATTTCTATTGGGTTAACATCCATAAATTAACCGAGGTAGGTGGTCTAAATCAAACTCCTATAGTCATGTATTTGATATGTGAATTTCAGTTTATGGATTTGATAGCATCCCTTTATAATTTATTTCCAATATTGGATTAATTTGGAATGTTTATTTGACATGTGATTTCCTTGGTGATTAATTGATAATTGAATAATTGAACAAATTAAGGGGGTTTTAAAAATAAATATTTTTTTGAGATTGGTAACTGGTTTATATATTGTAAATTAGATATTGAATTAATTATGGTAAGATAATTAATTGGGGTAAATTAATTATGAAATGATATTTGGATATATAAGATAATTAATTGTGAGAAATAATTACGTGCATTGATTTTGATCAAAGATAATTAATTTTGATAATTAGTTATGACATGTTTTGATTTGATATGGATAGTTAATTGTGAATAATTAATTTTGGAATTATAATTGTGTTGATTGATTAATTAATTGATGAATTAATTAATGGGTTATATGATTTGTTAATTGATGAGTTAACTAATGGACTTTGAAATGTTTAATTCATTGTTGGATTAGTAATGGAATGATATGAATAATTCGTGTGAATTAATGAATGGTTAAATGGATGAGAATTTTCTCATGCTAGACATGGCGTTCTAGACTGAATAGAATTTGGGTATTGGAAATGTAGTTCCTCCCCAATAGTTATCCAAGCCTAATATTTTGGGTTTCTAGGAATTACAGCCTACAACAATTGAAATATGGAGTGATAGGAATGATGACCATCACTCAATGAGATTTTGGTGACTTGACTTATCGTTCAACACTTAATTAATGATAATAATAAATAATGCCTCACATGGGAAACGTGATTTCAAACTAGGCCTAATATGATGATTATATATTAAATTAAAATGTGATAACTATCAAATTGTGTACCATATATATGGCTTCATAAAACATCTTACACAATCTCATGACTAGAATTATTTTAGACACCGTTGGAGGTGGCCTACTAGGATGTACTCACACCCTATTAAAGACACCTGATCAGCACCTATGTATACTTTTTTTGTTATAGGACAGGATAAGGTCAATACCATGGGATATGTTTTTATTTTGGATTGGATGATGGGAGAGGGAAAAAGATGTGGTTCGTGGCCCTCATGTGAGTCATTGTGCCTTTACTGTTAGTTTTGTTGTAGACACTTGACTTTCGCATTATCATATCATATTTTACCTTTCAATTGAGTATTATTTTTTCAAGTTTCTAACAACATATGACATGGTATTGTTCTAGTTATTTATACGCTTCTTCACAGGGTTATTTTTTTTCTATTGATGTTTTATTTTTTGAAAAGAGGGTACAGTCACCCTAATACTGACTTACCAAACCCTCACTACTAGTCGGAACCCTTTGGCGTATGGGGAGGTGTGCTTGAGTTCAAGTGGACAACCGGATTGAGGAACCATTTAGTGGGACCCATGTGGGTAGGTCACATAAATAATTACTCTACACATCAAATTAATTTTATTTATGGATGATACATGATTGATTCCTCACCAGAAATGGAATTTCATAGTGGATATGATCAAATTAATGTGATTTTTGAATCATAGAATTTATCAACATATAGTTAAAAATATTATAATTTTTAAAATTATAATTTATAAATTTTCCCTCTATTTCAGAGTGGGAACATCATAGAAATTGTATCATATGATTTTAATTATCATTATTTATGAAATATCTAAAAAATTGCTGTGAATAGTTATTTTGAAATATCATAATTATGATGCATGAATTTTTGGCTCCATGAACATGAATCAAGTAGAAAAAATTTCAATTTCATATATTATTTAAAAAAACATAAATCTTTTCTCCAATAGTTCATATTTTTGAACACAAAATCATTATCTACATCATATAGTCGAGATAAAAATAATAGATTATTTTTAATCCCATTACCAAATAAATCTACCATGGTCTTTAAATTCCATTTTCCAATAATGTTTTAACAACACCATTTAATTTCATATGAAAAAAATTAACAAAGGCCTCAATGACTACCAAAAAAATTAACATCCTAAAATTTAGTTAAATCATCAATCATATGTACTAAAAATTTATTATATAGAATTTATGGATCTTAATTGATATATTTAATAAGTGAATCTTTAAAAAAATATTTTTACATTCAATTTTTTTCTCTTCAATTATGAATTTGGATTATTGATATTCATAATAAATTGGCTACATTAATGGTAATATGAAATTAGTATGAAGAAAATTTTTGTTATATAATCCAATAATAAATTTTAATTGTTCAAATTTAAAAAGAAAATATTTTCCATGTTTTTATATTTCGTTCTATATTGTTAAACAGTACGTGGGTTTGACCCCCTTTTTATTTCCTAAAACATTAAAGTTTCATAGGAATATTTTTTTGAAACCGATATTTTCCTTCCATTTTCCCAAATCACCTATGGTTCCAATAAAATAAATAATATATTTAATTACTCTTTTAAAATAATTCATATAGCATTTATAACATCAAATTACATCTTTATTTAGACCATAAATCATGGATTTTTATTGTGATCCAATATTTTAAAAAACACCAAATATATTATTCTCTACATAATTTTGAGAAGGATTATATTTATATTTTTTTCATTCAAATATGGGATCCAATAATTTTTAGTTTTATGACAATCACATTTTTTTCAAAATACTTTAATTTCAATGCATATATTTACACATAAAACATTTCACAAACATTTTAGTGTTCATTGTATCCCTATTAGCTCAATATATTTTTCTCTATGATTAACCAGCCATTTTATTAATCTATAAATTCATTCATAGATTGATTATTTATTAATTTATAACTTCGTTAAGATAATTTAAAATCATCAATTTATATTTGTATAACATTTTTGAAGAACTATTTATTTTCTATTTGATATTCAATTTCTCATTCTCATGGGTTAAAAATATATTTCAATGCTCCACCATTAATATTTTCTCATTATAATGAGATTTCATCATATCTTAAATCTTAATTAGCATCATTAATTCATCTTCATTGTGGATTGAATGTTTTTTAATCAACTATTCATATTATTCATCAAATATTTTGATTTTATTATTCATTATTATGAATATTCAAATTTACTTCATCATTCTTTTTACATTGACAATAATTAAAATTATAAATCATTTATTTAAAATAAATAGTAATTGATACCATTTCAATATAAGAAAAACATTGATTTTTTTTCATTGATCATTGAGTATCTCCTTTAACTCTAAACAATATCATCATTGACTTCTCATCCTATTATATTTGGATCATTGAATATAAAATGCAAAATACTAACACATATAGAATAAATTAGTAGAAATAGGATATGACACATTCTTTTTTGACTTAATACATAACTGGAGATGAGTGGAACCATCATAGATAACATCACATCAGAATCATTATATTCATCATCAAACTAATCATTAAAAACTACCTATTTTTTATATCTCTTCTTTTGAGTATTAATATAGTTATTTTCTCTTTACCCATCATTTTTAAGACACATACCTCCCTCTTTTTATGTGTAATAATAATTCTATGAAATCCATTTAATGTAAGTATAAATGAATCATGTTATGAATGAGTAATGAATTTTTAGAAAAACATATATTACTGAACACCTAAAATTCTCTTGAAAAATATTCTGTATTCTATTTTTTTCCCAAAACCAATAATAGCACTCAATATTTAAATATTATTATTGAATAATATATCTAGAATTTTATCTTCCACCATAAATTTTCCCTCATACATCAATCTCTAAAACTATATTTTTTATTTTTTACCATTTTATTTCCATAAAAAATATTTATTATCTTATCCCATGTTAATTTTCCATCCTAATCCTCTTATCCTTCATAGAAAATATTTATGAAATAGTAAAAAAACTATATTAAAATAATGAAAATCATTCTATAATATTTATTTATATTTTTCTTTTATAGAAACATATTTAGAATAAATTTTTCATCAATATGTATCATCATCTAATATATCAAAAAGGATTTAGAATATATTATAAATCATAATTTTTAGAAAGATGTAAAATTAATTATATAAAATAATGAAATTAACATGTTGTCGAATAAATTTAGGTTTCTTTTACAATAAAAAATTACACAATTATTATCACATAGTTGAATGAAAAAAATAAATAATCCATTTTATTTTAATTGAATGGATATTTGAAAACATATTAAATATTCCCTATTAATCAATGGTAATTAACTTATTGTGTGTGGGGGGGTAATCAATGATTTAATTTCATTTCATGTTTAGTATAGAATAAACTTCAACAGAAAATTAAATTGATTAGACTAATCATTATTATAGACAATATCAAATAATCATAATAGAAACAATAGATATTATGTGGATCACCACTAAAAAAGAATAGAAGAACTCCATGGTATGATATAGATTCCCTTAAGATCAAGCAGTCCATAGTATTCATCATGTTGAATTCAAAAGGATATTTTTTTGTAATTGAACACATGATATACATATGTTCCCCAATTATTTAATGTTATCTAATAAAAATAAAGAAATTATAATTTTTCATTAAAAACTACAATGTCTTCCAATAGATATTATTACCATCATAATTTTATCTTTCTTTATTTCTTGTTCATTTACATAAACTATATCATATCTCATCTTTCTATATCGACAATAAAACTTAATATTACACATATCTATTTTACATATTCTCTAAGATCATTCGATAATTTATAAAAATATTATGTTATATTTTATATTGTTTATGAATAACAGATAAATAATCATGAATGAAATAATCTTTTACACTAACTCATACTTAACATTGAATTATTATTTGAATTTTAATTTCAAATTCAAATTCAATAAAATTACATTATTAAACTACTACCACTAATTTTATCAACTACTCCCACTTGCTATTATTTTTTACTAGACATTTGATCTATATAGAGAGATTATTACACTAATAAATGCCTAGATATGTAAATAGAAATATGATTAACTAGTTTTATAATAATTAAAATGTAACTACATTTTCTAAAATGATAGAACAACTGCATTCAAAATGTAAAACACCAATCCAAAATCATTAATCAGAAACTATAATTGGGATATATAATAAATATATGATAACATAAACATTATATGATTAATTTTTATTCATGAATTCCATTATATTTCATATTTCATAGAACTCATATTTTTTAAAACTCTCAATTAGGATAACCATTATGAAAAGTTTTATACAACATTTAGTAATTGTAAAATTAATGTTATGAGTTAAAATATTATCACATTAGTATTAGGAATTATAAAAAATGAAGTGATATTTAAAAATAGTAAACATGTCTTCTTAGATAACTAGTATGATCATTCCATACAAAAGAACTGACTCATACCAAGTGTCAAAATGATTCCTATATTTTTAACTACCACTTATTCAAATCCCATATTTATCATATTATTTCAACAACATATTAAACGAGGTTCATATAACTCTTAATTATATATTTTTCTATTACATGGATTGTAAATTACTCGAATATTTTTTATATCTCTTACATAGATTAAAATAACAGTTTATAAATATAGTTGATTCCTACGCATAATAAAAATATATATTATGTTTTTTTACTATGTATATTGAAATTTTATTAACATTACATTTTTTATGAAAATGTTCTTTATGAATCATAACAAATAAGAAAGTTAATATAATATTATTATTAAAAAATTATAGATTTTCATTTCAACTCGTTAATTCATGAAAACATCAACAGTAATTAAAACCACTACAATTTATCACAAGAATTTTCTAAACATAATTAAAATGCATTAAACATTAAAATTACTATCAACCCATGTAATAAAATTCATTTAAAGTGTTTAATTATCATTAATGATTTGAAAAAATTCCAATAAATTATTTAAATCGTCATTTTTTCTTTTGGACAAATATCCATCCCTATGAAAATATTGCAATGATACGGGATTATACATCAATATCATGTTACAAAAACATCAACATTGATATCAAAAATCCACTCATGATCTCAATATTTCCCAAACCAACCACTTGTGTTTATCACGATCAAACAAATACAAAATACCCATGAAATAAGATAATGTACACACATGGCCCAAATCACAATTTGACTCTTTCATGGATTTAGAAGAATGGATTAAGGGATGTCATGGTGTTATTCAATGAAAATTTTCAATTGGACTCTTTCATGGTTTTTTTTTTGTCTCACAAACCAATTTTGTAATATACTAATTTTGAATAAGTGTTTTTTAAACTAATATAAATGATTTCAAAAATGTGTATCTTATTTAAAATCGTAATTTATATAGTTTTAAATATATTTCTCATAATTTATATGTTCATTATATTTTAATTTTACCTTCTTCCATTAGTATTTTGAAATAAACATTATATATTAGATTATTTTATAACTCATACAACAATTAGGTATTTTAATGTTTTACCATTATAAGAAATTTAATTAGGAAAACTTTCTCTGAAAATATATTTATTTCCAACTCCAATCATATATTGATTATTTTGTTGTCGAGAGGTGTGTATGTGGTTTTGTGATATCATGATTTTGATGTTGTTTGGGATTTGATTGAATGATGATACACAATAGATTTTAAAAACACATTCATGGTTCTGTGGGAAAAAGGATTGGTGTATATAGTGGATAAGATCATTGGGACTTGATACACAAAAATTAACACCACTATTGTAGAAAATGAGATTAGTTAATTATTTTATAAACCGGGAAAAGTTAAATGAGATCACACTACATATAATCGACTAGTTTAGCATTATTGTATAGATTAATTCATATATGAACACTATATTACCTTGGAAATATTTAACAATAGCCTATGAAACATTCTTATAACATTGAAGTAAATATTAATATCTATCTTTATATCTTCGAGAAAAGGATAACAAACAATGGTTGACCTCAAAAGCTCTGTGAGGGTTATGTGCAATAGAGTCTATCGGCAGTTATCATCGAATAATAAATATAAAAGAGTAGTTAATCAAAAAACATTCCTTTCAGTCATAAATGCATGGTCAATAAACAACCATTTCTAATACCAGCAAATTAGTCAGAAGGATAATCAAAATTTAATAATTAATGACATAAAATATTATCATTCATGACACATATGGCTAATGCCTCTCTACCAATAGACCATGAATCATACCATAATATAGACTCATCCTAGAAAGTGTTAATTCAATCATGGTATTTAATAAAATATATTATCATTATGTCATGTCCAATTAACCTCAAAATTATCATCGTGCTGGCTGACATATACAAAATAACCCAATATTATTACATGATCTTATAGCCACATGATATAAATTATGCCTAAATGTTTGTTCATATATGGATTATCATTAATCAAGTGTCAACATATGACCTAGAACAACTTTTCACCACACATCATATTCATTTCTCTATATATTGAATGATCATTACAATTCATTGAAAAAATATGTTACCAAAAGGTATATGTATTGAATGAAGAATATCAAAATTCAATATTTCCCTAGTAAATGAAATAGAATACATAATAATATTATATCATCTTGTATTATATATAGAAATGGTATATAGTTTAAACATAATCAATTTTTTATTAATTATTTTGAATTCATCAATATCTTTTAAAATAGGGACATGGAGGAGAAAGATAATGTCCAATGAAAAATAGAGAGTAGTAGAGAAACTTTTCACATGAAAGTGAATGATATCAAATTAGGTATAATCTATTTTCAGTTAATGAATACTATTGATTCATAAGAAATTAATTTTGTATGTTCAATCAAATCCTTTCTAAAATAATAATGCTTTTAAAAATGACTTCCTTATAATATCATATTATGATAATGTTATAAATAACTTTTCAAAACACTTTTAATTATATAAGAAAATAATACCCTTTCAATTTCTTATAATGTTAATCAAAATATATAAAAATATTGGGAAATTCGTTAATTGAAGTATTATTAGGTTTTATTATAATATATTTACAAAGAAAAAGGAATTTGCAATGGTGGCGAATGATGTTCGTGTTTTGTATGTAAAAACAATTATTTCTATCAGACATTTTTTAAAAGTTCCACATTTGGAAAATGGAAATAAGGTAACTTTTTTACGTTTATATAATGTGAATACTATGAAAAGTAATTTAATATATAATTTTATTATAATATAAAAATTCAAAAAAAAAATTAAACAAAATACCACCAATAATGAAAAAAGATAAATGTAATCTTTTTAAAGAGGAAATTTCCATGAAATTCCAATACACATAAATTATGTATTGATTCTAGATCCCATAAGAGAGTCAATTAAATAAAAACATATAAACCCCAACACAATCAAATCATAAGAAAATGTATAGTGATTAAAAAAATAGTATCATATAAATTCACTATATGAAATATTAATAAATGAAGTCTTTAATTAAAATAATATTCTATTACAAATCATTTAACAATTTGGTAACCATTCAATCCTAACTCATTAGGGGAAAAAATTAATATTTAAATTAATAAATATTTAAAAAAATATCATTATATTTAATGTTAATGTCCAGTATATTCACATCCTAAAAAATAATTAGAATGTAATGTTGTATGATTTTGAGACCATACATGATCATTGAGTTCCATTGAGCATCATATTTAGTAGAGATGTAGATTTTACATTGAGATTTCAAAATGGCTTGAAGAAGGAATTAGGGGCTCAATTGGTATTTATCACAACATACCATAAATATATTCAAATACCATACAAACATATGATTTTAATCCTAGATATATGATTATGTTATGCATTTTATACTTCAATGGTGCATTAGATGATTATATGGCCTTGGTTGAGTACACATTCAAAAAATTACCACGCCTTTATTCAAATGGAACATTATTGATTTTTTATAGGTAGCCATGTCTTTTATTACTCTATTTGAAGCATGATATAGGGTTTGTATTTTTGGATCCCATTATATTTGTGAAGACCTAATATATAGTATAGATGATTCATAAGAGGTTGTTCACATCTTGGAAAAGATAAAGATATTATAACAAAAACATGGAGACACCTTTAGATTTCTATGTAGGAGATCACATTTTCAAATGAATTAGTCACTTTTTAGTCAATAAATTAATTAGAATGAAATAAAATCTGGACTCATTATATTTTGGACCATTATAGAATAATTTTCATTTCATGATAGTGCAATATCATCTAGATCATTCTTCTCCAAATATTTGTATTCATGATTTGTTTAATGGGTTTCAAATTTCATGGAACATGACTGATCGAACACATGACATCAATTGTAGTGATTTTAATATAGAGACAACAAATAATATATGGAGGTATAACTACATATTGGAGACAATAGAGATAAATGCCTTTTAGTGGAGAAGGTACGATATTTCAGGATCATATTGTAAAATTGGAAAATACATTAGGAAATTTTGTATTATGACGATGATGTTTATTCATAGTGTTATAATTAGTTTGAGTAGGAACCCATGGGAAAATTATTAGGGATAGGAAGTCTATATAGGGGGTATTTTGAAGGATTTCATCTTCTTTTAAAATAAGGAATTTATTTATCTCTTATTCCACTTTGAGTTATTTTATTTTTCCCCAATTTTTAGGGAAGACTACAGGGATTTGAGATGATAATTTTTGTATAAATTTTTTTTTGGTTACCTATCTAGACAAAATAGTTGTCACTATGCCATATTTGCGGTGTTTTTACCATAGTATATATTTGGATTTAAAGCAACACCATAGATAAAGTAGATGTGTTTTGGTGATATAGTTCCTCCTGTTTTTCATTATATCCTTCTCCATAGTGGGATGTTAATTGAGGTTGTACTTCGCTGATTTTAAACATGATTCAAGGGATTCTCAATGTTATTTTATTCTAATGAGACTAGATTTAGGCATTGGACCATCTAGGATATAGTGGTTTTCCTAATCACAAATAATGGAAAATATAAAGATTCTATTATCTTTATATAAATAAATTATGTTATACAGTACACTATAGTTCAAAAAGATAATAACCAATATTTATGCTTCAATATGTTTACAAGTGTCTATTTATGTGTATTTTTTATATGTAACATAATCTAGTAATTCTTTGTGTAAAATAGACACATCATGAGTCTCTTGGAGTCCCTTGCACCATTATTGAAAACTGTCACACCGTTGTTTGACACACCAATAGTCGACACACCAATGGTTGACACACTGATGGTGGACACATGGATAGTCAAAACATCGATGTTCGACACATCGATGGTTGACACATCGATAGGGGACACACCGATGGTTGGCACACCGATGGTCGACACATCGATAGTCGACACATCGTTGTTCGGCACACCGATGTTCAACGCACTGATGTTTGACACACCGATGGTCAACTCACCAATTAACAAGACACCGATAGATGACACATCGATGTTAGACACACCGATGGATGACACACAGATGATAAACTGACTGATGGAAACAACTCACCGATACTCAGAGTCACTGATGCAGAAATACCAATGATGATAGACCTATGATGGTATACTGATGAAAATGAGTCACCAATACTTAGGACTCACATATTGTCACAAATAACTATTTCAAATTTATTTATTCAAATTTATTTCTAACATTCATATTTAAACAAATTAATGTTTCTAAGATTATTTAATGTCGTTTGTAGGACTATCTCTAGACAGTTTGAGGCACATGCACGTGGTGATAACATTATGCCTAATGGAACATGAAGTGTAAAAGGATTACAAGCTAACCGCTAAATTAGAGATACAATCCATGTAATTGTGAAAAAAGAGTGAAAACTAAATAACTCGAAAATGTGTGTTCCAAATTCAAAGAACTCAAACCTTGAGTATATAAGGAGTTCAATATTACAAGAAAGAACCTGTTGAATTTCTCTTAACATCCTAACTTCAAAGAGATTAACATTTCACACCTAGAATCTTGAGTATGGAGGCTTAATTACTCTATTCTGAAGCCACCATCCAAAAGAGGACTGGAATATCATCTTCTCTACATCAATATAGTCTACAACTTACTACAAAATAGACAAAGACTAAAAAACTCTATTTGTCATTTCGAACTCCGTTGTGGAATTGTATTTACATTTTCAAGTAGTGTGTGATCAATTTGTTCCACATACACTGGATTATATTTATAATTGGAGGATTCTTAATATCCTCACACACACTCTCATTTTATTGTGGAATCCCACACAGAATAGTGGAAGAGATCATGTGTGATCTGTTTTTTTCTTTTCCCACGAATAATTGTTGTAGAGGTCAGGTGTGACCCGGATAGCCGTGGGTACTATTGTGAACCCTGATCTATGGTGTGGATCAAAAGGTTTAATATTATAAACTACTTGGTGCCAGGTGATCACCAAATTGAGAGGACTAAGTCTCATCTTGAGACAGAACCACTTGTTTGTTATCCATTGTGTACTTGTCTTTCAGTTTCACATGATATGTGTTTATTCCTTTTCAAATAAAACCAAAATGAAATTTTATAGTTATTTTGTGAAGTGTTTATATCTATTTTGAATTATTAGATTAGTTACAAGTGTTTGACTAATCATTAGATTGTTCAAATGTAGAACTAATCAATATTATGAGAAATTAATTGAACATATAGAACATTTATGAATTCACTATAAACTGACTTTTATTATATATTATTTGGGGGATATTATTTCAAAGAACCAATTTGAACAGAAATTTTTATATATACTCAATTCACCACTATCTTGAGTAATCTACTTCGACAAACTTTTTGTAAGAAATGCATTACAAATTATTGTTTGTTATCAATTGTGACTACAGTTGTTTTTCAAAGATTGAAAAATTTCTGTTATTTATAAATATTTACATCATTGATATTAATTTAAAATTTTTATCATGGATACTAAATTAGAAGAAGTATCTACTAATAGACCACATTACTTTAACAGAACTAAATATAGTCAGCGGATGCAAAAATAATGAAAATAGATCTATAAAGCATGGGATTTGAAATATAGACTACTATTTAATGTAAATATGTAATTCCTAAAACTGTTAGAAACACTTGGTATTAGCCTATCAAGACTTCATATAACAATAATATAAATGAAATTAATACTCTGTACTGTGCACTAGGATATTTAGAGTTTAATCATATTTCTTCTTGTAAAACAACACATGGGATTTGGGACACATTATCTCTTTTTCATGAGGGAATATGTAATGTTAAAAAATGATATTAAATTTTAATACTACCTAATATGAAAACTTCTGAATGAATCCAGATTAATCTATTTCTTATATGTATTTCAGGTTCAATGAAATTATGAATACCATGCTTTCATTAGGAAGAGAAGTTACAGACAAAGTGAAGATTATGAGGATTCTATGATGTTTACTAGAAAGATATTGAGAGAAATCTATGTATATTAGGGAATCGTGCAACATTAATAAGATGTTTGTGAAGGAAATGGTTAAAAATTTAATGATGTATAAATAGTAATTGAATGTAAATTAAGAAGAGGATGTCCAAAACAAATTTCTATAGAATTCAAGCCTACTTTATATAAAACTACAGAAAAGGAAAATTTTCAAGCTATTATTGAATGTTTGAGTAGTGAAGAATCAATTTCAGATATTGATGAAGAAATTCCCCAGCTGGCAAGAAGTTTCAAGAAATTTTGTTGAATAAATTGTTTTTCTGAAATCCCAATTACACAGGGAGGTATGATAAAAAGGGAAACTAGAAAATGGATTGGAAGAGAAATCATAAACCAGAAGAGATAATTTTCTACGAATATAGAAGGAATGTACATGTCACAGATGACTGTCCAAAGATGAAATAAAAGAAGAAGTATGAAAATAAGAATAGGAAGTATAAGAAAGCAATGAAGGCCATAGAGAGTGACTCTGAGGACAGCTCCATTGAATCTGATTCATCCCAAAATGAGAAGTATGATATTGAAAATATGTTTTTTATGACAAAAACAACTGTGGTCGCCTTATACTCTCCTACACATAATTCATATAATTTTGATAAATAAAGCGAGTCTGAGAATATGAAAAATGATGATTTAATTGAATATTGCAACATGAGAGAGGTGACATGAAATTAGTTAAAATATAAGTATAAATCTATGAAAAATATGGGGCTATTAAATCTGATCATAAAAATTTTAAAGAGAAAAATCCTCAACTTCTCAAGGAAAATAGTGAGTTGAAATTGTATAATGAGAAATTGAAGAAGGACATAGAAATGATTACCAATGGAAAAAATATCCTTTATCAAATTCTTGGTAAACAAATATATCCTATGTATACTTCTGTGATATGATATCAACTAGGTCAATAGAATTTATCCAAACCACATTTTTGTAAGAAAATCTAGAAAATATACTACCTTCTTCAAAAACCAGAATTTTTTTTTCAAGTTCGCATTCCAAGAATTCTTTTACGACGTCCAACTCTTCAAGACCAAATAATTTTTATTTTTGAAACACTCTATATTTTGAATATAGTAATCCCATAAGATAATTCTGGGTTCCTAAATCTTATACTACTAATGTATGTGGACCTAGACAAATATGGGTAAAAAATCGTTTCATGGATGAACATTTTGTAGGAAAACAACCTAAAGTGGTCCTGTTCAAATTTAAGGCACTTATACAGTGGGTGTTCAAGAAATATTATAGGATACTATTCATTATATATATTCTTTATCATTATTAATGGAGGACATGTCTCATTTTGTGACAATCGTAAAAAAAACCATGGGCCTAGGCCAGATTGGTAACCCTAACTATATTTCAATTTCCAAAGTACATTATGTTGATGGATTAAAGTATGTTCTGCTCAACATATCTCAATTGGGTGATGAATGATTTAATATAAAATTTAAATACGATTCCTTCCATGTTTTTTATGCCAAGAATAAATTATTATTAATTACTCTTAGAAATGATAATGTAAAAGCTATAAATGAAGGCAAACTAAACTCACAAAAATGATTTCTATCTAAATTATATTCACAAAGTGTCTTGGTTCTAGCACAAAAGACTAGTAAATTACAAAAAACACTCTCTTTATAAATTTGCGAGAAACGGTTTTGTTAGAGACCTACCAAAATTAGAGTTTCCCGACAATAAGGTGTTTAATCCTTGTCAGAAAAGTAAAGAAACATAAAATCTCCTTCAAACCGAAGAAAGATGTTACTAATTATAAACCTCAGGAGTTGGTTCACATGTATTTGTCTGTACCATCTAGATTTTCGAGTATCAATGGGATACATTATGTTTATATTCATGTTGATGATTTGTCTAGGTACACATGGACATTTTTCTTATCTCACAAGAGTGAATACATTTCTCACATTACAATGTATTCTATGACTATATAAAATAAAAGTGGACATATGTTTAAAACCATAATATGTGATCATGGCCATGAGTTTAAGAATAAAGATTTTGAATCTTTTTACTCACAAAATGGAGAAAATCATAACTTCTCTGCCCTAGGACACCTCAATAAAATGATATTGTCATAAAAACAAATAGAACCCTATAGAAAATTGTCCAAACTCTTCTTAATGATAAGGACCTACCAATTTATTTCGGGGATGCAGTAACTAATACATCTTGTTACATAATAAAAAGTGTCTTAATCAGACACATCCTTAACAAAACACTTTATGAGAAGTGTAATAATAGGAAACCTAAATTAAATTATTTTAATGTTTTTGTATATAATATTTATATTCCGAACACTAAAGAAAAGACAGATAAATTTGTCTCCAAAAGTGATGATGGAATATTTCTTAGATATTCTCCATCATGAAATTCCTATTGAGTCCTTAATAAGAAGACTAAATGTGTGGAGGAATCTGTACATATCATGTTAGATGAAACATATCCCCATGAGCCTAATACCTCACAAGAAAATATTGAAGATGATATTTCCAATATCGACATTAATGATAAAAAAACAAATCATTTTGTGACGGAATCTAAGAAAACTCCACATTCTGGAAATTCCTTGGAGTCTTTCCATAATAAACCAGATCAAAATGACAAAACTGAAATAAATAGTCCTACCTTTTCTATATCAACTAGGACCCTTAAAAATAATCCCATAGGTGGTGTTTTTGTACATTTAAATATAGTAACACAAACAAGAGAATTGTTGAGTAACCTGGTTGAACATCAAGTATTCTTGTCACAAATTGAACTTAAAAATATCAATGATGCAATCAGTGATGAATTTTGGGTGATGTCCAGGTAAGAATATCTTAACAAGTTTGAAAGAATTATGTTTGGAGACTTGTAGAGGGACCAAAGGATACATTGACAAAAAACACTAAATTGGTGTTTATAAATAAAGTTGATGAAGATATACGTATATTTAGAAATTAATATCGGTTGGTGGAACAAAGATATAATAAAGAAGAACGAATTTATTATGAAGAAACCATTGCACCAATAGCTAGTAGTGAAGCCATTACAATAGTACATTCCTAAGCAGCAAACATGGATTTCAAAAATTACCAAATGGATGTGAAGGTACATTCATAAATACTTATATATTTGAGGATTTTTTTTGTTGAACAACCCCCAGGGATTACAAATCCTTATTTTCCAAATCTATTATTCAAGTTATCTAAAGCTTTATACGGTTTGAAACAAGCTCTAGGAGCTTGCTATTAAAGGTAATGAAATTTTATTATTTCTAAAAGATTTAAAAAAGTTCATGAAGATCCTACATTTCTTATAAAAAAAAATTAAAAAGAAGTTTTTATATGTCAAACACATGTATATGATATTATCATAGGATCTTCTAATAATTCTTTATGTGATGATTTTTCAAATATAATGAAAATTTAATTTGAAATGAGTTTTAAAGGTGAACTTTTATATTTCCATGGACTTCCAATATTTCAAAATAAATAATGTATTATTATAAATGAATTTATGTATAGAAAATATATTTTGAAAAGATATATCTTTGATATCATTAAATGTAGTGAGACCCCCTATGAGTTCTACATGTAAGTTAGATCTTGCTAAAAATGGAAAATCAGTTTATCATACTACTTATAGAGGAATGATTTGGAGTTTTCTATACATAACTACCAGTAGTACGGATATTAAGTATTGTGTGTGTATGTGTGAAATATTTCATGAAAACCCATAATAGTCACATTTGAATTCCATTAAAAGGGTTTTCAAATACCTAAAATAAACAACAAACATAAGAGTGTTATATCCTAGAGGAAAACCATTTTATTTTGTTAGTTATTTAGATACAGACTTCGGTGGATGTATGTTAGATAGAAAGAGTACCTCTGGAACATGTCACATTTTGGGAATCTATCTAATATAATTGTGTGGGAAAAATAAAAATTTAGTTTACTTATCAACAGCTGAAGCAGAATACATTACTGCCAGTAGTTGTTTTGCACAAATTTTTAAGATGAAACATAATTAATTAGACTATGTATTTCAATTCAGACATATCCTCATAAACTATGACAAAAAAATTATATTAACATTTCAAAGAATCAATTTTTATATTATAAAACAAAAAATATTGATGTTAGACATCACTTTTTGATATATCCTTATAAAAATGCTGATATAACTCTTGAGTTTATCGAGACTGAGCATCAACTTGTAGGCATAATCACTAAACCCGTAAACTCTGACAGAATGAACTAAATTAGACATGAACTAGGAATGAGAAATCTAAAACGTCCTATAAAACCTCTCTTTCCATTGAAAATATTTTTGGATCTCTTGAAACCAATCTGTAAAACTTACCTCATGAAACTGATCTCATGAAACCGATCTTGCAAAACCAATCTCTTCAAACTGATCTGTGAAACCGATCTCTTGAAACTGATCTGTGAAACCAATATCTAGAAACATATTATGTAAAATTGATTCTTTCAAGGACCCATTTATAATTATGTATGTTTTATGTAAAACAACACAGTTATTTATTCATTTTACCGTTTTTGAATTCTATGTTTTATGATTTTAAAATCCTGAAATGATAAAACAAATTCAATCCACTGTGACATTTCATGTCCCCTCTACCATAAAACATCCATCTCTTTGACACTCTATCTCTCGACCCATGAACATTCAAATCATTTCAAATTAGAATCCTCAAAATTTCATTAACAAAGAACGCGACTGAAATATGAGAGTAAATATCCATCAGATAAGTGCCAAAAGGGTGAGTCTAGTGGGACTACAAACCCATTTTTGTAATGTGGAGTGGTTATAGCTGAGAAGGAAGTGCTTATTGAGTGTCCTCTAGCATGAAAGTCATTTTTTTAGAGTATTGAAATTTCCAGGGTAGCGGAGCTGGTTCTCAAACAATGAAATGAATTATTATCCCCAACTAGTACATGATTTTTATCTCCACATTATGATATCACTGGATGGAGATGTGGAAGCAAGGATGACGTAAGTGGAGAATCGAATATAGATTTTTTTCATCAAAGGAATGAGAAGAATGTTTGTAAATTCATCTTTAAGGTTTCTATGATTATTATCAGGGTATAATTCCACCTTCCTCTGATTTTGTTTCATATATGGATTCTCTGATGGAGCTAACTAGAAGTGAAGAATCGAGAAGAGATACTTTCAGTGAGTAAGATGGGGAGAAAAGTTTACATTTTATGTTTATTCAACATCAAATCTTCCCAAGGAAGGTAGATTTAACTACTATGAAGTATCAGGATGTATTTCTGGTTTACCTTTTAAAAAATTGAATAAATGTGAATCTTTGTAGGTACCTAATGGTGCAAATTTCTGATATGATAAAACCATCCAAGAAAGAAACATGTTTTTACTATCCTAGGATGATCTCTGTCATGTTAATTAAGTTGGCTAGTGTGAATGATGGAGAAGAAATGATAAGTTCATGAAGTGTTTTTTTTCTTTATAAAGAGAATTGCAAGATAATTCACATTTTCTAGAACCTATGGACGATATGATGGGTTGGAGATGAGGAAAGCTAATATGATGAATTCAATCCGACTGACCATCCTACTAAACCAAATGATCATGTTGATCTATGAATAAAACCAATAATGGAAGATGTCTATTCTGATGAGGGGGCCGAGGATGAGTTTCCAAGGGAAGTAGGATCTCATATTGATGAAAGGAGTGATACATATATTGATGAAATCCAAAAAGACATGTTTTATTGAATTGATAGCCCACAATTAGAATTACTCTCATGGTAACCCTTGTTAGGTGATGAGGATGAGGAAGAGAAAAAGGTCACTGGAGTGGAATGATGTATAATTAAGTCAGATCAAGAGTCTGATGATGATTTTGATTAGGAGGGAAATGATGAGCATGATTGTGATTCCCTGAAAGTGGGACAATAAATAGATGTTAGATCCAGTGTGGAATTTGTACAGTGACCTGCTGATTGAGATGATGGATAGGGTAGTGCTGATCCTATTCAAAAGGAAACTATTGATCATGTAGATGTTGATAATGAAAATACACCTCACCATCATAATGATGAGAATCTGGAAATCATTTAGTAGTTGAATGAAATTATGGATGGTTTCCATGAGGAATAGGTTGAGGATCAAGTGCCTCATTTGGTTGAAGTGCTTCCATTAGTTGAAGTGGCTAGAGTTCATACAGAACCACATGTTCCAATTGTACCAGTGCCTAGAAAAATTTTTTTGGCTATAGGATAAGATGAAGGACAAGATGAATTTGATATTTTACCTGAGCCTCAGGGTAGATGAATCAATATTGGAATAGTAGTGCCTAGATACTGGACATGTAATAGTGAGTGGAACAGAAATTTAGGCCTCATTATTCATGGGATATATTATGATTCTGATAAGGATAGGGTGCCTCCTCCTCCTCCTCCTACTCCGCAAGCCTAATATGAATCATAACCTATTTCAACTCAAAAAATTTCACCTCCAGAAGTTTCACCTCATGAAGTTGAACCAGTATCACAGCCAGTGCCTAGTGATTATGTCACTAGGGCAGAATTATAGAAATTCAAAAGTTATATATGTGCGTTAGTGAGAGCCTTAATTGAATCTAGAGATGTAGCATCTACATCAATGAGCATTTCATATGTTGATGCTGAGAAAATTTGATGTGTGGTGATCCAGGAGATTCATCCTAATCACATTATCGCATCCAAAACCATCATTAGGCATAATAAATTACTGAGAGAAAAAGTAAGGAAGATGAGCAATGATTTAAATTCACTAACCTCTGATTTACAAACATATTTTAGTTGTGTAAAAGATGTTCTTAGGAACTTAGTGACACATCTAATGAGTGTAGATCTGAATAAATTTAATGATGTTATTAGGAAGATGATCACTATTACATCTAGTCCAATATGTGGGAGAGGTTTTTTTGCTGACATGGAATCTCTCAAGGCTATGATCAGAGAAGAACTCAAAAATCTTCAAATTGATTTGGTTAATGAAACTCTTGAAAATGTACGTAGGAATACATTCCTTGTTTAAAATATGGTAAGGTAGTGAACAAATGAAGCCTCTTCTTCTCAGAAATATATTATAGATAATGTGGATATGTATTTTACCAAGTTCTATACAAAGAATGATCTCATCAACAACATCATGATTTTAGAAAGAAACCATAGCATTCAGCAAGTAACATAATCCTTCATGAAACAATTGGCTCATTTGATACAATTTATCCCTTTTCTAAATAAATTCATAGAGAATAAGGATTGTTTTGAAAATGACATGAAATGGGGAGGTGATATCATTAATGATTTCATCATGCTCCTCAATCCGTATATTCAAGTTCATGCTAACCCTATTGTGGTTCATCCTGCTGCTTTAATTGGCACTGACTCTCAGCCTCCTTCTTGGATGAGGGTCTCTTAGTCACTTTCCCAGATTCGAATAGTCATTACCAAGAATCCTCAGAGTCATGTGTTGTAATAATGTAAACCTAACCTTACAAAAAATATCCCTACAGCTGTTTCCTTCTCTATTGTTGTCTTCAAACAACCACTACCTACAATAAAAAAACACCTTCTAATCCTAATCCTGATCCTTTGGATAAAGGCAATGCACCTCAGAACCCAAACCCTTAATGTAGGAATGTTTATTTGATAGGGATTCGTCTCATTCTTCTAATGCTATTACTTTGTTGACCTTTAATGGAAATCCTTTTTGTCTTCAATATGTATTTTCATTTCATTCTATTCTTTTTCATTTTCCTAATCCCAAAAGGGGGATAAATCTATTGGAATATCTTATAAATTTCGGGCGAAATGTATAGGCATACATTATTAATTTTTAGGGGGGCACCTATGGAATAGGACACCTAGCATGTACTCAACATACTATATATACATATATTCCCAATGATGCAATAAGTTAGTGGAAGTCCTGTTTAGAAAAATACAAAAAAACAAAAAATTGAATGTATTAGTTGTTCACATTCAATGAGGTATTCTATGTCAAGTAATTATTATACATTAAAATCACATGTATAAGATAATTTGTGATTATAAAGAATGGGGAGATTGTTGGACCCTCTTGGATATAGTAGATTTCATAATAAAAAATAATGTCAATATATAGATTCTATTATCTCTAAATATATAAATTTTTCTATACTGTATACTATAGTTCAGTAAGTCAATAAAATATATTTATGCTTCAATTTGTTTATGAGTGTTTATTTACATGTATTTTTTAATGTCACTTAATATATTAGTTCTCTATGTAAAACAAACACTTCATGAGCCTCTAAGAGTCCCCAAAACCGTTTTTTCAAACTAACACACCGATGTCCAGCACACCAATGGTTGAAACACCGATGGTTGAAACACCGTTGGTCGACATACTGATGTTCGACACACTGATGTTTGATACACCGATGGCCAACACCCCACTGTTTGACTCACCGATGTTCGACACACCACTATTCGACTCACCGATGATCGACACCCCGATGGAAGAAACACTGATGATCAACACACCATTGGACTACACACCGATGATAGAATCAATGATGGAAAAAACTCACCGATATTCAGAGTCACCGATTCTGACAGACACATGTTGATAAACTGATGCTGAAAGACCTATGATGAAATACTGATGCAAATGTGTCAATGATACTTATGAATCATCGATAGTCATAAAAATTTGTTTCAAATTTATTAATTCAAATTTATTTCTATCTGTCATGTTCAGACAAATTAATCTTTATATCATTATTTAATGTTGCCTCTATGATAATCTGTAGACAGGACATGGTACATGCACATGGGGAGCTCTTCATACCTACTGGACCATGAAGTATAAAAGGATTAAAAGATAAACCTTAAATCAGAAATACATAATAGGTGAATGTTGAAAATGAGTGAAAACATAAGAACTCTAAAGGCTGTGTTAAAAATTCCTAGAACTCGAAGATTGAGTACACAAGGATTTCAATATTACAATAATTAACCTGCTAAATTTCTTTAAACATCATAACATCGAAGTGCTGAACTTTTCACACATAGAAGAAAGAGTACAGAGTCTAGGATAATCTATTATGAATCCACCATCCAAAAAAAGGACTCAAATATCAAATTCGCTAGTTTAATGTATTCCAGAGCTTCAATGTATAATAGGCATAGATTTCTATACACTATTCTTCATTTATAAAACTATTGTGGTCTTGTATTTACTTTTTCGAGTAGTGTGTGCATTTTTTTGTTTCACATAGAATGCCTTCTGAGCATAACTAGTGGTACTCAACAGCTCACTCTCCCTCTCCTTTTACTCTTGTATGCCACATAGAATAGTGGAAGGATAAAGTGTGATCTGTTTGTTGATTTTACCATAAATAAGTGTGGCAGAGGTCAAGTGTGGCCTGGACAGCCTTCGGTGATGTTGTGAACCCCTATCCAGGGTGTGGATGAAATGGTTTTTTAATATAAACTTATTGGAGGTAGGTGATCACCATGTGGAGAGGACTAACTCTCTACTTGAGTCTGAACCTCTTTTTTTATCTGTTGTGTACTTGTATTTCATTTTAACCTTATCAGTGTTTATTCATTTTCAAATAAAACTAAATTAATCTTTTCTAGTCAATTTATTTAGTTTTTATATCTATTTTTAGTCAGTATATTAATTTCAATATTTTGACTAATCTTTATATTGGTAAAGCTGATAACTAATCAAACCTCTTGAGAAATTAATTGAACATTCAAAACATTTATGAACTCACTACAAACTGACTTTGATCATGTTTTAATTGGGGGAAATTTTCTTTATATAACAAGTTTTTATATAAATTTTTTATAGATACTCAATTCACCCACATCTTGAGTAATCTACTTTGACCAACAATATACCTTTTGGTGTTATGACATCATTAATTGGCATTAAATTATTTATTCTTGGGAACTATTTTAAAATTATGTGGGTGTATTTAGAGGGTCTTTCTCACACAGATTGTATATATAATGACTCACTACACTTACCAATTCTTACTCTACATTGATGAACATATTTTCAAATAATTATTTGGGGTTATAAAATTGAATCAAAGCCAAATTTCATCACATTACACTATTTTTTCATTACTCTACATGATTTTATAGTATTGTTTTCCATTATCCATTGTGGATGTTGACTTCAAGTGCTCTACATACTATATTGATTCTTTATATATAATATTAGTCGACTCAATATCATGTTTTTATTATTAAACACTTTTCTACATTGTATTATTTATCATCTGAGTGGTGTATCCTCATTTGGCAATCATGCATGATGTTTTTCCCTGCTTACATCGTTATCCCACAATGACTTCTAGGGATCCTTGTTCTGTCATCACCAATGTGGGAGGTATTTTCTTTTCCTTATACTAAATATACATAAAACATATACTGATATAAATCAACCTTGGGAATAAATTTGTCCTATATTTTTCCTTGTTTTTATAAATTTTCATATAGTACCCATATCAGGTTTGATTGGAATGAGTTTTATGATTCCATGGATTGTGAGGAATTTTGTTTTCTATGTGACCTATATTAGCGTGATGAGAATTGATGATCCTTGATAATGACATTAAAAACCATAATGTATTGTATTTCCTAAATTTTAGGGCCTTTTTATTTTTCCATAATTCATCAGGCGTCAGAATGAAAATTAATTATTGATTGCATATGTTTTTTTTATTTTGGTGTGATAACCATATGTGATCCTTGTTTACTTGATTATTTTAAGTGTTGTTTATACAGTATTTTTTTATGATAAAATTCTACGATATGATTCTACGATATTTATAATGATTCAATGTGATGTTTGATTATCCTGATTTACATTGTTGTATATTATTATTACAAATGTGGTTTACTGGTTTTTATACATGATAAGTGACCATCACATTATGATTAACCATTACAGAGAGAGAGAACATGACGTTTAAGGATAATGATACAGGGTCAGGATCATGTTGTACCATATATGTAACTCGATTCTCTAAGGACTCATAGGAATATGTCTGATCATGATCTCATGTGAATACTTAGTAGTGTGTCAACTCGATGCCTTGTGGAAACCAAGTTACATTTTCAATTTATGCCTTAATATTTCCAATTACAATGTCAACATTCATGGTTCTAGTTTTATTTTTTATTGACAAATCCTTTCATACTTTTTTTCATTGATATAAATTATGTACAACTGGGGGTTCATGGAAACTTAATTAGTGTACAACTTTTTATTATATGATAGTGTGTTTTTATAAAAATTCAATTATTTAGAATCATGTAATACAATATATAAAAATATTTGTTGTTTTTGAGGGTTGATTTTTTGGTTTTATACATGATTTTATTACTAACATCCTTCAAATTCCTCCTGATGCCTTTGAAGAAATAATGTATTTGGATCTGATTAAGGGAATGAGTGTTTTGGTTAACAACTGAATATATGAGAATGAATATTTTTTATGAACTGGATGGAAATTATAGTACTCCACATTTCATTTATTTAATTACCTTCCATACTTTTTTATATTAGTTTTTCATGTTACATTGGGATATGGTAAATTACATATATGATAAATGTGCCTTTTGATTATTTAGTTTCTATGTTTTATGATAACCGTAATATTATTTAAGATTATTGTAGTATATTTGTGTGGACATGATAATTACATTACTTTATCCCCAATTATGGACATAGACCCTCACTGTGAGTTAGAAGCCTCTTTAATTCAATGATGCACACATGCTGTCTTGTGGCACATTGGTTGAGACTCATCGGTATCAGTTCTGTAGTGATAAGCATACATCTATTCTTCTTGAATAACTCTAACATATCTACACGGATTATTGGTGGTCCCTAGTAGATTATTAATTTCATTATTCTATTTTGAGGAACATGAGTTAATTGATCATGACTACTTTATGAACTCCATGTTTTCCCATGAGGACTAGGTCCCCTATAATAAAAATAAGTCACTACTTAACTATAATATTTCCATGTGTCTTACATATACATTTAACTATGTTCATTGTGATAAGGGGAAGGAATATTTACATGTAACATTATTCTACACCATTCATTGTGTGGTTCTACCACTAGTGAGGCTGTTTACCCCCTTTAACAAATTATAGACTTACAGAGTGATACTGTTCCTTAACGATGTTATATTGATGGTTTAAATTTATATTCAAAATTTTCAATATGTTTATGAGCATATGGAAAAGAATTTATCACTAGAGTGATCCATTATTATTGATTATTATACCGCATTATTATATATCATTTAACGAATTATGGTCACGGTGATCCGAATATTAAGAATGAAATTGAATTTTCTATTGTTATTTTGAAACGAAAATTTATGTTTCCACCTAGTGGGTAGTATTTTTATGTATTGAGAATAAAAATTAGATTCCATGAGTTTGGGAACTATAAATGGGCTTTTTTTATAGGTATGATGTTTTATATCGGCTATACAGTGTTTATAAGATCATCAATGGTATGATCAGTGGTTGGGTTTTTATAAAACACCATCATCTTATAGTTCATGATGTGAAAATTAGTTCATTCACTGAATTTTTCAAGCCATAGGGTGGGTACACTTGCATTAGGTGGATTATGAAATAAAAAAATCCACCAATATAGGTTCTTTACTAGTTTTTTAATAATAGTTGGTCGCCCTCCACTGTTTTAGGTTAGAAATTTTCATGATGATGTTTGATCAGCTAACACCTTTGTATATATTATTCCCACTCAAATTGGGGTGGTAAAAGGTAAAATCTATCATTGATAGAAATACCCTTATATTAATTTTAGATCTCTTCCTTTCATGGTAATTTGGTAAATGGTTTTATGTTTTCAATACTGATTCCACTATAGAATTGGGGAATTGAATACTTTTTTGTGGGATTCATTATAAATTAGTTTAATGGGGCCCTGAGATAGTTTTAACACATCATTTTCAGTAGTTTTAGTGGAGTAAATATAATCCTCTAATTTATTTACTATTTTTCCTAAAATTACATGAAATTAATTATTCTTATAGTGTCATTATATATGTAATATCCCTATTTTAGTGTCAAGGGTGTTCCGTGTTTCTTCTAAAGGTTGATAGTCATTGTGTTGTTTTGATGATGGTGCTTAATGAGTTTTCCCTAAATTCATCATCTATGGTATTAATTATATTATAAATAATAATAAATAAAATTTAATTTGATTATTTGTCTTAGGTAAATTCTTATAGGTTGATATAGGCTCAAATTATGAATGAATGACCTTAGTCGAGGTTATGAGATGACAGACATAGGTTGTAACTCTCAGATGGGGGTAGGTGTTCCATTTATTATCCGATAATATAACAATTTATGAATTATATTATAATACATTAAATTATAATATGATCAAATTTTATTAATATGGACTATGAAATTCAATATATAAGATATAAGAATATATTTGGTATCTAATTATCTTGGGATGTGAGATTAGATGAATCTAACCTATTATTATTCTCAATGGTCTAGTTAGATAGTTAAATAAGTCCAAGTCCTACTGAGAATTAGTGTCGTTTTGATTTATTTGACTCATGTTGGCTGTTACCATACATTGGGTGGATTGATGTTTTATGAACATAATTAGTAGAACAAATCCTCTAAGAGTATATGATATTTGTGAAAATTTCTTATGGCCGAATGGTTGATGGATCTCCCTAAGGTGATGTTAGATAAGACATGGGTATAAATAGTGGTTTGTTTAGGACATTACATCAGGAGACCAAATAGATTAGAGTGATATGAAATTGTGTAGCCCATATGTAGTAGGTGCCATAGTTGTGAGCAATGTTAAGGGGGTTGGGATCATTCAACAAGGAATATATTAGGATGAAACTTTAGGAAGAGATATAAAATATTGGTTATATGTGTGGGATAGTATCAATGAGAAGAGATTATGAAATTTTTTGGGGCCTAATAAATTTCTTAATGTGAAGTATTAGGCTTATATTATTAAGTATCATTATATTGGGTGAATATATTCTTTGTACTATCTAGAGACAAATATTATGGGTTATGCCACCATTTTCTGGATATGTAAATTCTAATGTATTCATAGATGGTTTAGGGTTCTTAATATAATGTATCCATTGTCAATATGAATGGGAAAATTTGTTTCATATCTCATAAGATTCATTGGGGGTGGATAAGTGATCTTGTGTCCTCCCCTAAGACAATGGGTATGGAAAAATGTTCTTTTTACCTCCCTAGAGTATGGCGTGACCAAATGGTGTGATTTTCAGCTAGAAGAAGTGAAATATTTAAATATTTTTTGTTAATGTTAGAAATTTATCTAAATGTGTATGTTATAGTAATTTACCACACATGAGGTGTTGGGTAATATGATGATTTTAGATGAGGCCAATGGACCCTTTCGTGAGTTATCATGATGCTGTATGAGATCCTTGAATATGATTGTTCCATGTTCCTTTAGGTATTTTGATAATGTGTGAATTCAACCCTACTCATAGTCTTCCTATGTGGGATGGAAATTGGGTATGATGACACTAATGTTATGATAATTTTGATTTCTATATGTTTATAAAGAATGTATGATTTTTTTTTTCAGATCGAACTATTCTGTACATTGTGACATGATGTGTAAGGATTCATTGTGGTTTCTGAACACAAACCATCTAAAAACTTTTTTTAACATTTTCCATTATGAATGAGCATACCTATAGGAAGTAATATTCAAGGTAATCATCATGACACAATATAGAGATATTTTCATAAAGAACTACTATGGTTCCTTGGTTTGTGTCCATCCATTTCATATGATTTCTAGTTTATGTTCTGATGTGTAGTAAATTGGGATAGTGAAGCATGATTGGATTGTGAATCAGATGTGTGGTTCGGGTAATGAATACAAATAAAAAAAATCATGCATGTGCTGTTTTTTTAATTATTATTGTTTATTATCCTTGTTTTGGATTACTATTCTATTATTATATTCATCTATAAGAAAAATTTGATATACATCCATGTTCATTTCTGTATTCATACCCTTATTATTTTTATTCATATTTTTTTTAATTTTTTCAAAAAATATATCACTATTGTTTTACAAAATAACACAAAAAATGTATCTATAAATCCCTTACATCATGACTACTACCTCTATAAGGTACTTGTGCTTCATGATAATTGGAGGTCGTATCCAATGTACCATTGAGTGGTCCATGGTGGGTCATTATAAAGATGTATCAGAGGAATTTTTTCATACTATTTTCTATGATGTTTGGTAGTGAATTACAAATTTATTCACTCATATGATATACTAATGGGAGGCAATTCATGAACACCCCTCTAGTAGGAATACCTTATTCATAGGTTAATGATATTGTTATTCATATTTAGTCATATTCTAGATGAATTTTTTTTTTTAATATGATTCATTTTTTGAGATTTTATTTACGAAATATTGATCTTGGATTTTTGTAAAGAGTCTTCCATACATGCATTTTATTAGAAATATATGATTGAAATGAAATGTTTCTACATGTATGCAATTGTATTTTTAGATGATAGTTTAGTTTTTTAATGTATCAGTAATAACCTATATGTTTTGGTAATTATGATCAACTAAATGATGTTATATACTTTAATATATGGACACGTAGACCCTAGTCCAGGATCCTCTACAATGATAAAATCTATATCCCATTATCATGGTATATATAGAGAGCCATGATGTGATACTTTAGTCATTAAATGGCATTGTAATGGAACACTAGAGAGTATAGCATATACATGTTTTTTATAAGGAATAATTTTAGTATGTGTACTGTTTTACATATGAATGTGGAACGTTATGTGTCATTGTGACTAGTGGGTTCATTATAACTATGAAAAATAATAGATATTATTTTTCACAAATATATTCTTACTTGAATTCACTCTAACTAAACAAGGTAGTCACAGAAAGAAATACTTAGTTCCCTATTCTTGGATGGGAGGTAGTTTGATTATTTTTTTGTATCATGATTATTTTGAGAGAGAATTATTATTTAGATGTCTAAATCTATGGATAATTGTATATGTTTTCTATAAAATGGTGTGATAATTCCTTGATTCTCATTGATTTATAATGAAATAAGTGTTATGGTTGATCAAACTATAATCCTTAGTATATTACAATTCATTAAGAAATATTGGGTGACTATAATGTGTCTATGGAATAATTAATGGGTTTTTAATGTGATCATAGTTTTAATTGGATGTGAAAAGCAGGAGGGTGAGTCTAGTTATAAAATCAATTTTTATGAGGGTATGTAGTAATTGTTTTTACATTGACCAAGTAGGATATAGAGTTCGAAAAACAGATAGTGTCCTTGGTGAATCAATCTTCCTTGTTAGATGAGAATAAATTTTGAAAAAATATTTGTGGATAAGTATTAGTGAGCTAGATATGGTGTGTGGAGGTTATGTGTAGTTTATAACTATTTTTTTAGTTTTTTAACAGATCTAGTGTAGATCCATTTTGATCAATATGGGTTGTTAATTAACTGTAGATATGTTCTGAAGGTAGGGTGGGGGTGAGAATCATGTGATTAATGTACCCAAATGTTATGATCCTTGACATAGGTTTTGTTAAGGATTTTTGTTAATGACACCCATTTGGTGCAGTTCTCAGGGATTGGCTTAAAATAAAATTATGGTGGTAGACACAACATTGTCCATTTGATAGTGATTATAGTGAGTCACAAATGGTTGTTTTTTATGATTAATATTGATTCTCAGGAGTTATTGGATTTTTCATTCCCAAATATTGAGTTTGGAAACATATAATTAATGGTCTATAAAATTATCTGTCTAAATAGAATTACAATGACAATGTTTCTCCCATGTTGAGGATTATCATATCAATCCTGGGTCAATGAAATATAGATTAGAATGGTTATGGATGTAGTGAGACAAGTTGATGGATGTAAGACAAAACATCAGAATGTTTGTGCCTGGTAAGATACCCAATTATTTTAGTTCCATGGTTAATAAAATATTTTATGTTTGAATAAGATGTCATTTGGAGTCACATTATTGGAAACAATGCTAGGGTTGTTTTTTTGTGATCCATGGTTGAGTCAAATCATCAGTGAACTTTTGCTAAATACTTGAGATTATATGTTAACGTGGTGATTCATGGTATGAAACACAATATATGAAATTATTCATGAGGTTATTCTTTATTTAGAAAGTCATTTAGGGGATGAATTTTCATTAGTTTCTTGGTTTATGTGGTAAATTTCAATCAATTCCATGCTCCATTGGGAGAATCATTGGGATGATTATTGTTGGGAATAAATTATTTGAGAATAATGATATTAATCATGGGATTTTTATGTCACTGTTTAGGGTAAGAGTGGGACCCTTTATATTGTGTTTTCAAGTGAAATTATTAATTTGGAGTTAGGTATTTCTGTTGAGGATCTATTGATGTGTCTTACCAATCGTTTTAGGTGAATTCAATTAGAGTAAAATAGATTTAAATTATCACATGAACTTATATGTAATTGGATTATAAAAACAATATGGTTTTCTAATGAGAACATGTTAAGGTGGACTGAGGATCGATATGGACCATAATATAAAAAATTAGTGGATATAGGCATGGGGATCGTAGTTTTATTTTTTTTAATTAGTTTTTCTATAGTAGGACATGGTTAGTACTAAAACAATTCATGTGTTAGGTAGGATAATAGATATGGGATTGTGAAATTTCAACAGCTTCTCTTAGATATGAAATGACATGGTTGAGAGTTTTTAATGACCCATATATTATTAATCCATTATTTTGGGAATTATGATGAATCTATCATCTAGTGGGTTTTATTTTTGAGAAAACATACTCTAAATATGAATCTTATAATTTATAAACCCTATAATGATGTTTGTGTGTTGGGGTCAAGGATTTCTTATTTTTTGAGGGATTTAGTAGAGTTTCAATGTATAGTTGAGTGGTCAAAAGCCAAAAAAAAAATAGCATCACATCGTCCACATATAGAATACCTATTCACATTAGGTATTATTATGGATTGAGAGATGAACATTTTTTATTCAGTGGTTCATGGAATTAACTATAGGTTCATTTAAAAAAAATCTACCATTTTAAAAAAATATAATAGGGTTAGAACCCCCTATCATTTCAAGATGAACACATACGTGGGGTGGTCTTTTTGACTAGTACTTCTCTAGAGTTTTAAATATTAATTAGTTGGGATTCCAAATGAATTTTAACTTGAATAAAATTTAAAATTCTCCCCAAATTATTGGTTCATTTAATATCAAACTAATTTTTCTTATTTTTAGGGTTATAGTTATAATTCCACCAAATCCTAGTGGAATTTATAAATTTAAATAATAACATTAAATGAAATGGATCGATAGTATAGGGGACAATGATTACAAACTATTGGAATCATATTTAGTTCTATTAATCCTCTTCTATAATTTATTTATTTATTTACACAATTTCATAAAAAATTTATGGTTTTATGAGTTTCATGAAATAAATATTTTTCCTATGATATTTTCAATGGGTTTCCATTAAAATTTCATGGGTTTCGGTTACAATTTATATTTAATTTTGGCAACTATTATTAATTCCACAATGTATCTATCATATTCTAATATTAAGTAGTTATTTATATATAATTTTTTATTATATTATTTATTTAAGCAGGTTCTCAGGGGTTGATAGAGGTTGAGATGAGGCATGGGCCAACTTGATCGAGGTGATATGAAGCTCATATTGGGTTGTATATACTTACCTTATATAGGAATACCCTTTAATAAAATATCATATTACTGTTGATACATGACTAAATACTGAATAATGGTTTCATCAGTTTGGGTATAATGGATAGGCACTATTAGTGGCCAACAAAAATAGATTGGATGACATTGGTTAATATATTCTTATAAAGAGTTCCCTATATAACATATTCCTTTTGGAACACTTTCTTATAATGTTTCCAAATGTATTGGGAATTTTATGAGTACAAGAGATACCATAATAGAATTTTGATATTATATGAGACTCATGTATCCTAATATGGTTCATTGAGGTATAGTTAGATGGGTATAGGTGTCTTAATCAATGTTCTAAAGGGATATATTTTCATTCATCTCACCATTATTGAAATATTCACCTAGGAGGGGGTCTGTCATGTCATTAGAATTATAATCAACATATGCCACCTATGACTAGATGAGTTTCATATATAATTTTTCTTTGATATGAATGGTTGAGGGATCTCCCTTTAGATATTAGAGATGATTATGATGTTTGGATAATTTGTTTTTCACAATGTGATGTGTTATGATGCAAAGTGGAATAGTGTATAATAGATTGGGATGGTCCCTAGGTAGTGGCAATATGAGTTTATGTTAATATGTAGGTGATTTAGACTAAGATATAAGGAATATATTATAATGTTACATTATATAAAACCATCCTTGGAGGGTAATGAGTGCATGATATTATCAAGGAGAGGTTAATGTGACGAGTCTGAGGGAACTACTGGACACCTCGATGAGAAACATCATACCTAAAAAAATTATGTGGTGTAGTGTTAATATAATATCTCCATAGGATAAACTAGAGTGTTTTTTATTGGCCTCAAGATAGTTGGCATGATGTTACATCAAAAGAGTCTTTTTAATGGGTTATTGTGGTTGTTGTGACCTCCCAATAGGTAGCAGGGATGTGACAATGTTTATATGACCTCCAAACAGTTGGTAGGGATGTTTTTTAATAGTAACCTACAAAAGTCAACTGGTATCGATTATTTTTCATATGAACATCCATAGTATATATGGATGGTTCATTATAGTTTTCAAGACCTAGGAGTCTTTTAGTATGGGTTGGTGTCAATTATTGACCATTCTTAAAGGGCATGTGTCTTTGTATTGGAAACACATGAGAGGGTGTGTAACAGGATGTTTTTATATGATAGTGGAGGATAATACCTCATGTTTTCAAGTACTCAGTCTAAATATAAAAATATGATGGTTCTCTATTCTATCAAGCAGTCAGTCAATGATTGGATCAAAACATACACTTAGAGTCTTTGTACATGATGGTCATATATATGACTCCATAGATTACATAGTGATGTAAAATCCATTATGTCCCTGAGGGTGATGTTATTTTCTGTCATGATGGTCCTCATAACATATCGGGACAAAATGATGTGGTATTTATGCTGGCCTAGTAAGCAAACAATGTTTTAAATGCATGTTTCAAATGTTTCTATTACAATTTGATATATATATAATGAAAAATACTAGGGAAACCTTAAAAAACAATATTGATATGTTTTTACAATACCCTACACTCGTACCATGGATAATCTATAGAACTTATGGCTTATTTAATGCAAAATCAAATAATTTTAGTTGATAAAAATGGTGTTTCAAAATTTTAAATTAGTATGGGGTGTATATATCGAATAGGTATTATATTGATGATATTTTACAATTTTTATATTTTGTATATTCTAAAGTTTGGATAACTGTGGCGGGTCATCATTGTGTTAATATTGTATCCTTATTCATGAGAGAGTTTATGTGAAACTAAATTTATATATTTACAAATACTTTGATCATTGTGAGGTATATTATTTGGTAATTTTCCCTCTATTGTATAACAAAGATATATATCTATAGATGAGAGACAAAATTGAAAAGGCTTTATTCTATATTTAGAATACTCATGAATACACAGATGCATTCTTGATTCTATGTAGAATCCTCATCCATATAACAATGAACTATCTTTAGGAGGTGTGTTGCAAGATTACACAGAAGATATATGTGTATATATGGTAAGAATAGATATTTTCCCCCCATTAAAGTCAGGTTTCCTATAAAAATTGATTGTATCCTTTGATCTATAAATATTATAAGAATGCTAAATATTTTATATATTGTTACATAGTATGAGATTAAAAATTAATTGACCCATTTCCTTTTCTACCACCTCAAAGTAGTTGTCACTCAAAAAAAGGGTGATAGTTCTAGTGTCCTCGATGGTTGACATCAATTTATGGATAGATCAAGAAGAGCCCAAATATGGTCAAGATTTTACTTATGGTCTCTTCCACTCATTGATTATATTGGTTTTCAAAATCACGTTTTATAAACTAATTAGTTCATATTTTTTATAATTGAAATAGAATCTGGTTGAGCCTATTTACCAATATGTTATTACTGGAGACCTATTGAAGGTGACCAAAAACTCAAATTTCTTCCATCAGAGTGTTATTCATATTTATCAAAGTCGTTTTCATAGGATACCACAATGGTAATGTGAGTCTTGGTGGTGATATCATGTGAGGAAGGTAATCAAAAAAAATATAACATTATATCAATGGATAATTATTTGTCCATTTATAAGTCATGATGATGAGTCAGGGACTATAATCGAGAGGATTTGGTTTTTTTATTATTAGTTAAGATTAATCACAAGATGTTTGTACATGGTCTTCACTCATTTTAATTTTTTTTATTTCTCCACCACTGTAAATTTAAATATTCAATATTGTGTAAAATATAGGATTCATCCTTTTCAAATATAACTTATTGATTCTTCTTCAATACTATCAGGGATATCTATATTGATTAGTTTTATCGGATTACACTAATGTCATTCATGCTCATTTGATGTCCCAATTTATCTTTAAATGATTGTTGTTGGGAGGGAATATAGGGGGAATTTATTTATTATTTCATTTGTGTTTTTAGTTATGGATTAAAATTTTTTATTATAAGATGTATCAACAAGTCTTTTAGACCTCTAGAGTACAAATATAAAAATATAGATCATTGAATTTTGATTCTCTTAGACATTACTAAACAAATCCCTGGTGGTTATCCATGTTTTAATAATATAAAATGTCAAGGGAAAATATTATTATCTCTTAGGTAAAACATGTTCCCTAATTAGTGGGTTACCTATGATCTAATGTATAGACTAATTTTCCTCCTAAATTTCTTTAACATGATGATAGAGGCATATGTATAGGAATTTTTTTGGTCTTCATTATATGTGATGGTAATATTCAATTTCATACATGGGTTACAAAACATGCTATTGACTATTTCATTTAATATTGTGTCTAGACGTTATCCATCATGGTTATGTGGCTTCCATGGTTACATGGATACTGTTATAGTTATAGATTCCAGGGGGAATTTATTGATATTTTATATGATTGTATTCCCATATAGATTTTGTTTTACATTTTTTATTGATATGTAGTGCCCTTCTATCCTAAATTGACTTATAATGTTTTATAATATACTTTTGAACCATTATATGGTAATGTATGTATGTATTTGGTTCATTCTTTGTTAGGAACGGTTGGATTTAGAGGACTAATCTTTTCCTAATATCCTAAACTAGATAGAATGGATGTGTTCCATTGTGAACAATTAATGGGGATTATTACAGAGATATAGTTAATGTGTCATCGAACAGTTATTAAGGTGTGCATTGGTGGTTATTAACCTTATTATATTATTCCCTTATACATGTTTTCTTGGTCTCCATTAAATTATACCCTGAATAATAACCTCATGAGAAATACTATGATTAATGAACCATATCTTACTGATATCATTGGTATTTATCTATGCTTAATCATATAATATATGGAAAATTAATTGAATGACGGAAAGACTTTGGATATAAATATATAATCAATTTCTTTCAATGTTAATGGTTTCCTTTTTAGGAGTATTATCTAAGACAGCTTGTTTACCTTTAGAATCCATTTAAGTACTAGAGACTAAAATTTGAATCCATGATCTGAGTAATGGAATATTGGCTTATTCTTATGATAATTTTGGTAAATATCCTTATAGATTTTTGGATATTCATATGATTGATTATCTCATAAGGGTCTCTAAATTTTATCTATATAGTTATTTTTTGATATTCTCATTAATCTACTCTAGTGTTTTTCTTTTTCATTATCATGAAGCATTAAAATTCAAAGGATATAGAAACATAGTTTTTTTCCATTACAATATGTATAAATTTCTTGAGTTTTGTATACATAAACCTTGAATATTTGGATAATTATAAATTTATTCTAAATATATATCTAAAATATTTTCAAGTGGCTCTATTGGTCCTATGTGGGAATGTTTACAAATGTCATGGAATGTGGTGAGCTTTAGATCTATGTTGGTTTTTAGAATATTTGATTTTTATTAAAAGATAATAATTATAGTTGATAAATTAATAATGTGGATATATAATATATAGATCCATCAATGGGGATCCATAATACATAGTTAGCCCTATTATTTTCTATTTTTCCTAAGATTAGTTTAAACTCACATTGAGTTGTAGATATAGGGTTTTATCAATTTTTGATTACTATTTTTCTATTTTAATTCTTAATTTCTTGTTCTCTTCTACCTATAAAGATCCCCATTTCGATATTTGGTTGGGGATAACACCATACATTGACATGATGGGAATAATAAAGGAAATTTATGCTAACACTTAATTGAGTGGAGAATCAGAATAGTGACCAGGAGATGAAAGATATGAATTTGAATACATAGTTCCTAGAACTAAATTGTATGTGATTATACATAGTGTAGGGAATTATATCATTAGTTAAAAAATTTATTTGTTTATTTGAATAATTGTAGGAGATTAATTACTAATGAATAAATAAATTTCATTGGGGAGTGATTCAATTATAAATGTGTGAATTAGACTAGTTAAAAAATTTAAAATCGGGAAATAAAATTTTAAAAATGAATAATTATATAAAACATGATCTATATATATTCAGTTTCATTAATGTGAAAAATATATTTTATATGTTCTATATGAAATCTAAACACAACAAGTTGAACATTTTAGTATATGGATTTGGTGAAAATCATTACATGGACAACAATAAAATATGAATTACATAGTGTGTTGAAAGGCCACTCATTATCAGTCATTAATAAAAAAATAAATCGTAATTAAAAACATAGTATACCCCAATGTTCTATAATCTGTGTAGAAGAGAGTACATTTCATTTAGTTTAAAATTACATGACTCAGGGTCCCAACTGTAAAAACATAGTAACATTTGAGGAATTAACACCTTTTATAGAATTTATATATATTGTGACATTTGAGATTACATTATTAGACAACACTAGAAAATTCTCATGTAAAATATTACAGTTTTCATGTTTTTTATGACTTATTAAATGATTTATACCATCAATGTAGTGGGTTTTGTGTGTTCTGTCACCCAAGAGTTAGATATAGAAAAATGGATAGTCCGTAAAAGTCCTATTATAAATAAATTATGATGGTGTTGTCAAATTATAAGTAATATTAGATTGAATCGTTGGGTTTATAGATCATTTATTAAATATGTTTTTCTTCATACCTACCCAATGGTGCCTTTTTGTGTTCTCCATCCTAGTATTCAAATCTAAAAAATGGATATAACATTTTATGTGACATTACCCATAAATCCTGATGGTGAGTTACACCTTTAATTTAAATTAAATATTCATGTTTTTTTAGAATATTGGTGGGTTTTAGACTGATTATAAAAATTAAATGATATTGTGGAGATTATAAAGTCCCCTAGAAGTATATATATACCAAGGAATAGAAGACACCAATTTATTTTGGAGCTTCTGTATTCTATAGGGGTTGGTCAATAGTTGAGGATTTTTAATCGATGAATAATAGAAAAATATATATATTTTGAGAAAAATACAATATAATTTTCTCATTAAGGTAGTTCAAATATGACATTACTATTGATCAATGTAACATGTAATATGATTCCATTCCACTTGTCATCCCCATGGTTGGAGTACATGCATGTGGATTGGATAGGATGGTAGGAAGTTAGTAATTTAATCTCATTTAATTATACCATTCATATACATTTTAAATTGTACACTATGGATAAAATCACCCCCATATACCATAGCATGAGTGGTCAAAAGGGATGGATAAAGATGATTTCAATGAATAATCGGATTCACTTTCACCAAATCCTTGACTTAAGAAACCATCATGTTAGAGTATTCAGAACATGATAATTTTATGGTCCCTCTAGAATAAATTATTCAATGGTTATGGTTATCCAATTGATTAATTAATAATTTACTCCCTCATAGGATTGGGTGTGGGTCCTCTAGGTAGAATAATTTTTCTAAAGATCTACTAATACTTCATACTATATTTTATCTCGATATAGAGAGTATTAAGCGTGGTAAGGATAGAGTATATAGACTCGTGGACTATCATAAATATATATAACATCATTTTTTTATGAATATTAAAAACATTAAACATACACGTTCTTGAGGATCATAATGTTTTAGTGACATTGGAAACATGATAACAGAAACACTAGACTATAACTAACTTATATTATCTCATACGATGTTATTTATAAATAGAACCCCTCTTAGACACATCATGCATAATATATTTTATCATAACCCTGGGAAGGAATCATGACAATGTATGTTATCATATTTTATGTAATGGTAAACAAAATAGATACATAAATATGACCTATGAATATTGGTTTGAGGACATGAACATAACATTTTAAACCCATACACAGAATGTTAGATATCACAATCATGAATCATGGAATAAGTTTTGATAGATCATAATACGTGAATCATAATATAATGAATCATAATTATTCCTAAGTGAATAATATTGGAATAAGTAATGTATTAGTTTCGTAAACCAAATTATAGAAAAAAAATTCATGATAATAAATTATCTATTACAATGTTATCATATTGAAATGAGATCAGTCCCCGAACCAACATAAATGCCAATGATCACTCACAAGACCATCATAGATGAAGAATTATATTGTTGAACATGGTTTACTTACCATTACAATCCTATCAATCTAATCATATATAAATCATTACCCAATTCATTGTAGGGAGACACAGGTACAATATGTAAAATAATGGATAAATATTAATGTTTTTCAAGGAACACTAACATTTGACATATGAGAACCCATGGAATGATATGGAATTCCTAAAAATTTTAGAATACCCAAACCTATAAAAATGACGTTGTTTTCATTATCATTTAATCATTTCATTATAGAATAACTCCTGAAAAAATGTGCCCATTTCAATATACTTTTTTCATGCTATAACCTATAGAAGACAAATGGGCTTCATAAATATCATCCCATCATAAAAATAATCCATTTCGAAAAATAATAAGACTGTGATCCATGATCGTATCTCCTGTAAGTCATAGGTATCATCAAATGGTGTTATCGTAGAAGGAAAATTATTTAGATTGATAATTTGAATCATTTCTTGAGTAAAATATACATTAAACATTGTAAAACACTTTTTGAAATGTAATACATTTTTAACACAAAATTATTTTAATATCAAATTGAAAACTAATAAATTATACATCAAAGAAAATATTGGTCATGATTGGGAAAAGATTCAATCTTGTCGTACATGTAAAATAAATATTCCTATTATATTTTACGTAAAAGTCAAATGAAATTATATCAAATAGGAAATAAATTATTATTGAAAAAATTATTAAATTTAAATAATGGTTAAAATTTTATTTTAAAAATGTTAGGTTTATAATAAAAAACATAATACATTTTTTGGAAACATGGTTTTGGATGAAAATTATTTTCCACTGAATAGAGAAAAAAAGTCATATTTTCTTAATAATGTTCTCTCATTTATTATATGTTTGAAAGAATAGAAATTGGTACATTTAAATGATAATTTCACTAATTAACATTGAAAAATAAAAATTTATTAGTCAATTTGGATTTGGTTGATATTAATTTTTCATCAAAAACCTAATCCTAATCAATCTTGATAAACAATGAGATTGTAACACAAAATCTTTACCACTATGGTAACATTAAACCACAATACCCTTGATGTAATAATATAATGATGAACAAAAAAAATAATTATGATAAATAAATTAATCATTTGCAAGTATTATGGAATGTGTATAAACCTCATGAAAGAATATATTTTTATAGAATAACATATGTTTATGAAGGTAAATGGAGACTAAAATCCCTTAAAAGTGTATTTAATTCTATCCAACTTATTCAATATTAAATTATAATAAATTAATTTTTATTATAAATATTTTAATAAATATTTTAATTTATTCCAAAATGTTTATGTTCTTTATATGTTGTTTTTATTATTGTTTGGTTAACAATTTCTTATTAATTTCATGTTTTGAGAAACAATATATTTCTATGTAAATGTTTTGATTTAGTATTTTTATACCTATTACCAAAATCATAATTCCATTAAATCTAGAATTACATTAATGGTATAGAAATAAAATATACTCAATATATATGAAATTAGTGTTATCCATAAAATTTTTTAATGGGAAATTAAATAAGCATTTCTTGGATATATTAGGTTGAACATATACATGAATGATTATTTCATTGTTCTTATCAAATTGAGTTAAATAATATTAATATATATATATATATATATATATTATCATTACATAATAATTTTGATTTCATATATATCTCATATTGTTATAAAACCCCTATTTAATGAATTCCATGTAATGTGGTAATGAATCACATCACTTCGTCAAACAATAGTCCTTGGAACACATGATATATAGTATGGTGTACGTATAAAATAGATTGTATGAAATAAGTAATGATATAATAAATCCATGATTATGATAAATCATAAAAATTATATATGAATAATAAAACCATCATTACCCCATCCATTATAGGTGTTTTTTAAAAATAGACTGAAATAGATTTCTGAGGTAGTAGTCCTCGGAACACATGAATGATGGTATTGTAACTCATGTGATGGATGTTGATATTGGAAGTAATTTTTAATAAAGCATAAAAATTTAACATTAATTTTTATATACCGATGTTATAATATTTTGTTTTTATGACATAATTTTTCATGTCATATGATGTAAAAAATGCTAAAGATTGGTATGATATTTACCTCCTCTAAGAGAAACCGCCTATGGATCTCCTCTTAAGAACCTTAGGGATCTAATTTTGGGAGGAACAAAAAAACTAAAATGTGAGTAATGTTTTTGGGTGGGAATTTGTAATTATTTTTTAAATGAATTTGGCATGGTATGTGTGATTTATTTGAGAGCGGTGGTGGCCTTTTATAATATGGGGAGATGAACCCACTTGGAAGCTACTAGGTAATTATCCAAAATACTATAAAATAATAAATATATTACAAGAAAAAGATTCTAAACTACCAAAGATAGAAGATAGCTAAGATACAGTGGAAATATGGACCACCAAAACTATTTTGAGAATATTGTAAATAATTTCCTAACTTATCATCTTAGTTTAACCCCATAAAAAACACATATTAACCTTAACCGCATAAATTAATTTTTACTCAATTCACTATTCATTTTTTCCAAACACTATGTTTACCATTCTAAATAACATTATATTAGATGATTACGAATATGAAATATATTTTTTACAAATATAATCCATAGAAATGGGAAAATTTATAATAAATTTAATCCTTTTGATGTTATGAGAAAGCTAGTTTTTAATGAGAAAATTTCCAAATATATATGATGTTTATATATAAAAATTCAATATAAAATTGATTCCAATGATATAAATTAGAATAATTATAATAATATTCAAATAATTTATTTTCAAAATAAAAGAATATAAAATTTAACATTGTAAATAATTTAATTGAAAATCCATTTTTCAATTAAAAATCACGATTTTTCACTATTCCTCAAAAATGACAATTTTCCATAAAAATAAAAAAGTTAACCCAAATATCCATTGGAGATGATTATATAAAAATTAAATTTCAATTTAAAAAATTAAATGATTAAAAATTTTAAAAAATCATTAATATTCACAAAATGAAATATACTAATAGTTTTTAGGAAAATAGAATTTTTTTTAAAAAAATTAAGGACATTTTTGAAAAGTAAATTATTTTCATATAAATGTGTTTCATCCATATTAAACCTTTATAGAATATATTTTGAAATTATTTATTAATAATAATATCCCTCTAATTAATTTAAAGGTTATAAATGTCAACTTTAAATAATAATGATAGTTATAAGTCATGGTTATCTTAAACTCAATGTCAAGTGTAATACATGATATTATGGGGTTTTATTTTCAATATGCATAACCTGGTTACACATTCAACCAATGATAAACAGATATTTAGGTAAATATTTAGACATTAAAATGTGACCAATATACCCAGGGCTAAATTTTCACTTCACACAAAATACCATTACCGTTTTCCATGGAGAAATTCATAGAAATTCTTTATCCCCATCATCAAAATCTAGATCATGCCTATGATTATCGGAAAATATTTTATTTTAACACTATAATTCATTGATTTTTTTATGAATAGACCTTACCTTATCTATAATTTATCCATCTATCACATGTATCAATATATTTATTTCTCTAACTTCATTCCTGCACATTGGAGATATCAATTTTTTCTATATAAGTTTTCAAAAAGAGCCCATATGAAATAATTATGTGAAAACTCTAATAGAGGATGTGTTGATCCTAACAACCTTTTAAATCCAAAAAAATGTCTCAACATATCTTCTAGGGTTTGAATTGTTCATCTATACTAAGAATCTTTATGAGGATGATATGAAGTGCAGAAACTGCTCATCAAATCAAGAGCTTAATAACGAATTTTCTGGAACATTGTTGTAATCCGTGGATCCTGATCATATATATCCAAATGTGGAAGTCCATGAAACATTAAAACTTCATTAATTTATGTCCTAGAAATAAAAATCATGATATTATTCTTATTTGACTGTGATGATGTGTGATGGATTATTAAGGTGATGGACTACTAGTCATATAGAATTATTATCTATAGTAGTTTTAGAGAATCCAATAAAAATACATGTTGATTTAATCTCATTTCCATCCCAGTATGGCTATCACATGAATCCTAATCATATAGTTTTCTCTATTAGTTTATCCTCTTATCATACAAAGAACTAATAGACAAGCTATATTATATCCATCTTCATTCCATCACAAACTATGAACTATTTAAAATATCTATACAACTTCGCACCTCAAGGATTAATAGAGAATGAAGAACCATGATCTTCCGCACAAAATTTTTTTCATAAATTCTGGTGTTGATGGAACAGATACATGGTTCATGAACCTTATCATTCCACCGTGATCATGATTAAACTCAAGAACATTTTAACCATCTTGCATTGCAATACATCTTAGTTATGTGCCTATTTAATGTTAACATGTATATATGGTTGTGAATTCAACTGATCGTGATAATTTTTTTTCACATTACATTAGGATTTTCAAGTCATTAATTTTCAAATTTATGAATATTCTATTTTTTTCTGATCCTCATTATGGATAAGATATCATGCTCATATTGACTAAATGAAATTTCACTCATGATCGCTATAGAAACATTGTATGAACATAAATTGACATTACATCGTCTTATATTAATATTCAATACAAAACAATAACACATTCTTGAGGATCATTATGGTTTGGGGTCATTGGAAACATGGAATAAAATTATATATCATGGTGAATGATCTTTAACTTCTCCCATAAAGATCTCCAACTTTAGTACATATACCAAAAACATTTATTTGTAACATGTGGAGAGGAAAAATAAGAAAGGGGGAGAAAAAATTGTTAGTAATGGTAAAGAGGGGAGACATATAAGAATAATCATGAACAAATGTGTATTTGATCATGATAATTAATATAGAGGATCATACATGGCATGCCAATGTTTATAAACTTTAATAATTGAATAAACAATGGGAGTTCATAAGACATCAATCATAAGTAAATAAGGAATATAATCTAACAAAATATAACATATGAATAAAACATGGATTTTTTAGTCATAAAAGTAAATAATAATGATTTCCATAACAGTAAAGGAATTGCTTCCAAGGCTATCATGGTAGAAGGGGTTCACTTACCATTGCATACTGGCAGTCATGGTTGACTACCATAACCATCTTGGTAGTCATGGTTCACTCCCATAACCATCATGGTAGTCATGGTTCACTCTCATTACCATAATATCCAAAATTGTCTTTCATGCATATCTCATGAGTTACAAATATTTAACCTATGCATCAGAGGGAGATATAGGTCCCACCCATTTAATAATGAAATCATACATACATGTTCCACAAGAACATAAACAATCATATCATAACCCATAAAATGAAATGGCTATCATAAACATGTAATATTATAATAACATATGAAAATGTGATAGGATTCATATTCATTTAATCAAAAGAACAAACTAGGAAAGTAATGTGGTTTAATTAAAATCATTTCATGAAAACATAAACCATTCCAAGTAATAATATTAATGGTATTCTTGATCTATAATAATGTATGTAATCATTAGTGGGAAATGATTTTAAAAGATCACAAGGAAGATTTATTTTCCATAAAAATAACATTATAAAATATAAACTATATTCTGAAGACTTTTCTTTAAAACCACATTGAAAACATATGAAGGAATCATGGAAATCAGTTAAAATAGTTCTTGAGTAATATATCATTTATTTGTAGTAATAAGTTTTTTCTTAAAATTCTAAATAGTTATAAAAGAAAATATATTATTTGAAAATAACCTTGTAATCATGTAGGAGAATCTTAAAGGTAATAATTATTTAATAAATCATAAAAATGATATCATTATGTATAAGTTATGAAAAAATTTATCTCGTACTTTTTTTTGAATGTTTTAAAAATTACATTATTTGGAAAATGAACGAAACATTCCATTAAAGAAATGATGTGAAAAGAATAAAATATATAAAAATAAAATTAAATAACCAAAATGTAATACTAAATCATTTTATGATTTTTTATGAAAATATGGTTTTTTATTATAAATATTCCCCAACAGGGACATAAAACAAAATAATCCCAAATATGGAAGAGATTTTGAAATTAATACTCATCACAATATAATCAATAATATTATATGCCCTCTGTAAGAAATAAAATTTTTATTCGGTGACAAAATGAAAATCTTATATATAATACTCATAAAATACATTCATCGGTATTATATACACTTTGTAGAAGAAACAAGTAGTGTGTGAGTCATGTGTCACACATAAATAAATCTAAAACAAAAATACAGTTACCATATTTCCAATTTCCTTCATATATGTTCAAAACACGTGTACAATGGTTTTTAAAATATTAATAAATTATACTAGAATTATAAGAACATTTATGAAGTCATATATTATTCATTTAGAACTCTAAATTTCCAGTTCATTGAAAATTCTGAGTTAAAAAATGTTATTGGTAATAATCGCTTTTTTTATCATACATGTTTTGGAATTTTATTATTAATTTTGTCATGTAGATCATTGTTTACTTACATTAATAATGAAAAACATGTTTTATATATCATATATGTTAATTATATAAAAATATATAAGATACTGATATATGAAATGTAATACATCATTCATTAAAAATGTAGGTCCTATATACGTATGAACGTTTTTTCTATTTTCATATCATATTAATCGGGATAAAATAATTGAAATATATATATATATATATAAATCTAGAATAATTGTTATATAATATATTTCATGACTATTGTTATATATACCTTTTAATCACTCTTTAATGTTAATCATGGAGAATGAATCTCATCATGTTGTTGAGACGGTAAGCCATTCGTAGCCACGATCAATAGTATCATTCCATTAACTGTTAAATGATATATAATAATATGGTATATTAACTATAAATAATAATCATCATGTAACAATATTTATTTAAATCATTTTTATTCATTTTTATATCTATCAAAATAATTTTTATATGAAAAATAGTTTACAACATGGCCTGGAGACGATAAGTCGTACTTTCACACACATAGTAATATTGTATTTCATATGATGGATAAAATGATGAATGTGGTTATCCCACAATAAGTTAAACATATAAAAATATAATAAATGGTAGATTTATTTCATTAATATGGAATAAACTTATTAAATGGAAGTATAATAAGAAAATAACCTTGAAAGAGTTGGTAAAACAATTACCTCGTCATCACGTGTCTTCTTTTGATTTGCATAGAAAGACAACTTAGGTTCATATTATACCCATATTATGGATTATAGAATGAAGTTATGGATATTGGGAGGATAAATAGTTTGGTTTTAACTGATCCAAAAGGCTTTAGTGGTATGAAAAAAAGAGAAGGATATGTGTCATTTTACTGTAGGGGGAGGGGTTCTTTATGAAACTACAAAACTATAAATTTATTATATAATGATTTTCGATATCTAATATCTCCAATGTGAGTTATTTAGATTATAAGATAAATATATTTGTAAATATACATATCCAATGAATTTTATTCATTAATAGGTCGCAAAATTAACCTTATCTTTTTTATTTAACCCTTAGTAATAAAAAATTACTCTTGTTGTGTCAACTTTATTTTTTACACTATATGGTAACTATAGTTAATATAAATGACATAATAACCCCAATTAGGTCATTTTTTACCTATTTAACATTATCCTCTTTGGTGTGTGTATAAATATATATTTATTAATTTTATATCAAATAATAATATATTATTAATATTAAAATATCATTTATGTCAATTTTGACACTAATTACCAATTGACCTTTTCGAAAATCATAAAAAATTTATTCCTTAAAAAATATACACTAACTCGTCCATAAAATTCCATAATAATAAAATAAATTCGTGTATGACATCGAATATCTCAAATGATATTTAATTTAATATTACTTAAATCATTTATTTTATTCTCCCTTAAATAATTATATTACTAGACCATCACTATGTCACGATTAAATTTAATTATTTAATGTCTTAAAATTAGAAATAAATTTTTTTGATGTATATAATAATTATTTCATTAAATTTCTATCTATAGTCAACCATATTACTTATATAACCTCTAATTATCATGTATGTTGTTATTAAAATTTGGTCATGATATTTTCAATTATCCTTTAAATAAAATATAATGATTGAAATAATCCATCACAACGGGATTAAGAAGTATCATATTTTAGATCTATGTATTATTTTGTTAGAAACACACTTATCCAACAAAATTTAGACATATTTTAGTGTAACATTATAATGTAATCATATTTTTACCCGAAGTAAACTCATTTAACCGTTTTATATGATAAATAAAATTCAAAAGATACTATTAAATAAAAATATTCATCATATTGGAAAAAAATTTCATATTAATTACAACCATATATTTCTGTGTTTAGAAATTCAATTAATATAAGCTTTAATATTATGATTAATTATAATCCCACTTATGTAGCTAAAATGCAGGTAAAAGAGACGTTTAAGAGATTAATTTTTTTACTATACTAATGATAAAATATTATACCAATGGCCTACATTGTATTAATAAATGTATTATTGATCTAGTGTGAATTATAAAATCAATATACCAAATAATTATTACTGAAATGAAATTCATTGTTTTTAACTGCGACGTAATATTTTTAAATATTTAATTAAAAGTAAAATTCATAGAAAAATAACAAAAATTAAAAATAACTTATTTTATTCAATCTAAATTAAAAAATGATGTTTATTTTATCAAATTCTATTTCTATGAGTGTCTAAGAATAATTTTATTAATTTTAATAAATGGACATGAAAAGCAGTTCATTTGAGAAAATACTAGTTTTAAAGATATTATGAATTTACCAATATATATATATATATATATATATATATATTTAATTATCAAAATCATTACAACTACAATTTTAAATTTTGATTCATATTTATAATTTAACATGAAAGTTATAAAATTATAATTTAAATAATTATATTTGTAATGTGTTGTTTCACGGAACATTGTGTTCCTTGTAATGCATGCCACGTCGGTGTTGCGTGTAGTGCAAGATTCTATTTGTGTTGTTTATAACATAATGCAAACATAGTGATATAATATTATAAAAAACTATATTTAGCAATGTATATTTTGAAAATATAGAAAATATTAAATAAATTCGAAATAATTAAATTTCCAAAATCTCAGGGTGTTACGTTCTAGGCCCCATAAAAAGAATTTCACCCTGGAAATTCATATGGGTTTTAAAGTGTATAATACTTGATTGATTCATTAATTTAACCCCACATTGAAAAAATAAATACTAACACTTCTTTTAAAAATTAAATGTTGGAACCATACCACTTACCAAAAATAACTTATATCCAGCTTTACACATATGAGAACATTGGTTTGGAGTGAAGATTGATCACGGAATAAAACCATAAAAATTTATAGGGAGTGATTGGGGTCCTAAATCAAAAAGCAATGAAATTTTCAAATAAATGATGTGTACTACACTTTCATAAATTTGTGATGATTTAATAGGATTTAGGTTCAACAAAATTTAAGGTATTAAGACAACAAGTTTTCCTTTATTTATCATTATACTATCATTTATTAGTTCTTTTATTGACCAAGAATCTAAAATAATTATTTGTTTTTTCATTTATATATTTTAATTTAATCCATTACACCATGAAACAGTTTTCAATAGATTAATATTGATGTGAGAATCACTAAAATACTCTTTTATCATATTTTATGACGCATAAAATAGTGAAAAGTGCTACTATTTATCTATAACTATTACTAAAAATCAATATTGTTATTACATTAGTAAATAAACATAAAAGGAAACACTATAATTTATTCACATATAACTATTCAAAAAAATTAATTACACATTATCCAGGACATCGTGTTGGCCACTAGTTGTCATGAAACCCTTATCATCCTTCGATCATGGGTTTAAGAACCATGACCTTTCAGGACATGGTCGGTTTTCACCCAATAAACATTATTTCCTTTTCTAAAACCACTCTAATATTATTTTAAAAATATTATGGAAATCCATAAAATGAGGTTAATCACTAGATTGGAATTTAAACAAGGTTTTCAATAAAAACCCAGTTCAAAAACACTTAATCCATAGTATAACATAGACATTTCATGAATGGATTACATTATGACCCTTGTAAAAGACGAAAACCCAAAATCATATAAAGAATTTTATGAATCCATATTATCATTGATCCCCCAATATATAATAAATTAACCATTTGTTTTCACATTCATAAACATGTTAATAACCTTATGGTAAAATCTCATGGAACATGGTTACAACCTGAAATACAATAAATCCTTTTGGAAATAATCAATTATTACTTATTCAAAAGTATATTGGATTTATTCCTAAAATCAAAAAATGTTGTAAAAATCATCCTTCATGAAGTAGAATGCTTTGTAAATAATCAGCTTATGTTTAATCCACACCATCCAATTTATTTATTCATAACCTGCATTTCATTATCCAAATACTATTATATTAAAATAAAAACATATTTAGGGATACCCTATGTTAATCAAATTATATTCTTTTAATTAAATATCATACGAATTATATATGGAATATTCAATATAAACA